>OZ038472.1:5695067-6935067 GCA_964036295.1 Plumapathes pennacea | reverse complement strand
CTCCAATCCCGGACAAAATTGTGTGGGACACAGTATCCTGAACGGCTCTTAGATTACAGATTCAATGGTTATGTATCCCCCTCTCCCCCTCAAAACCCCCCCCCCCCTCGACAATGTTGCAGAGATAAACTTGACAACGCACACACATCATGTCTCGGTTCTCCGCTTTTCAACATTGAAACGGGAGGGGGGAGGGGGAGTGTTATTGTCGTGTGACAGGCACAAATCATGTCTGTTGTCCCGACAATTTTGTCCAGGATTGTAGCTCTCCCCACCGCCTTAACAGAAATAAATTAAATACCATATGCTTATACTAACGGCCCGTATAAGCCAAACAGACTTGTACTGTTAGCCAACTGAATACCAACCCTAAGGGCGCGTTCGATTGGGTCTATTCCGGAATAGGAATAGCGCTGTTGATCGGTAACATTGCTTGGTTTGAAGCTGATTAAGGTTGGGATGCATCAGGAGCTGTTCAAAATACACCCATGGGGTTTTTTAAAACAATTTCGAACAAAATCTTCCCCAGAACAAGCAGAACTTTGGGTCATTTTAGCTATTCCAATTCCGAAATAGACTCAATCGGACGCACCCTAAATGAAACGCAACATTCCCTCTAACAATACAAGAAAGTATCTGTTGAACACTGTGTTTTGTAGCACATCTTACGTGATCTTACCTTCCTTCCGCTTGCTTCATAACTCCGGCATAATCTTGCACGTGACAGCTCTACCGGCGCGGCTCCCCAGCACGGATTGCGGTTCAAAAGAGAGGTTCTTCTCCACGTACTTGCAAAGCTTGTCGTACACCAGTGGGTAGTCCTTCTTCAGTTTGATCCCGTACTGCTTCAATTCCTTCGAGATATTTCTACAGTAGTGTCTCCTCGCCTCGATTTCATTTACAAACTCGTGTCTGCTGCACTTGGGAAGATATAAAACTTTTGTCTCCGGGCTCATGTCCAGTTCCCTCGAAGATGAGTCTGCGAGCCTCTCGCTCAACGGAATCTTCACGCACTGCAGTACCGTGTTGACCTTTCTGCGCGGTACTGGTTCTGGGGGCAGATTCTCCGTCTTGCCTGCTATGATAGCAAGGTTAAGTACAAACTCCTGAGCTGGATTGTAGTCTCTCATGAGCTGGAGTAGGACTTCTTTATGTTTGCTAATCACGCCTTCAGCTTTTAACTGTGCCTGGGACGAGTAAGAAGGTGGACTGGGGAAGAATGAGCAGCCGGTGGTCATGAACTTGCGCGCAGACTGGGGAGAACCGAATATCACCATAACGCAGCCGCGGCCATTTTTCTTGAAACCATCCCTAGCAACTTTGGACAGCACGAATTTCAAATTCTCGCGCTTCTCTGTATGGTAGACGAAAGAGCGCACGTAACTGTTGATGCGGCCGAAGAAGCAGACTTTCTTGTGCTCTGACCAGTGGACCCGCCTGCAGTCCCTGTTGCAGTAGTACGTGAAGCATGCCGGACAGGATGTGTACGAGGTCTTCTGTCTGCCTACCAACACCTCCTCGCGACCACATCTTGCATAAGCGCACTTCACTAATGTCCTACTGCCGCGCTGCTGGCACGCATACGGCAGCTCTCCGGCGAACGAGAATTCCGACATGGGGCTCTGTGGTCGCGTGGATACCGACGCAATCGATACATCGTCATCGTCGTCTGCGAGGTTGATGAAGCTTGTCGGATGGAGGAACATCTCCGAGCCCAGCGTGTCGTCCTCATCTGAGAATGTCGCGGGGTTCATGAAATTTTGACTCAACCAGCGCTTCGTGTGCGAGCTCAAGCCGCGGAGATAAGGAGACTCGTCCATGGTAATGGACTTGGCACTCAAGTCAGGCATTGATTTGCGACTGTCAGCTTTCTCTTTAAACAGCTGTCTCTCGTACTCCCACCCAATGAGGGCGTCCGTTTTATGAGAGCCGATGGGTGAAACTTTCACACCTCTGTTTGCATCTTCATCGGACGCAATCTTGCCGTCGAGCAGCTCTGACCGTGGACGCGTGCCGCGTGCGTCACCAGACGTTCTAGAACTTCTGACAGGAGAGAACGCCGACGTGGTAAGTTCAGATGATTCTTTATCAATTTCTGTCGTAGAACGTGAATGACGGGCACTTGGCGTTACCTCACCCGACAGATCAACTGTGGGCTTCCCATTCAGAGCACTGCTTTGAGAAAAACACTCAAAAGGGTCGCTCTCGAGGTCAGCGATTGGTGTTGTGGTATGCGAAGAATCTGTAGAATCACTCAACCGCGGAACGCGTGTAGACGAAGCTTGCAAAGCAGACCTGGTCTGAAGGTGTCGTTGTTTAAGATTAATACTGTGAACTGAAGACGTTTCGGAATCTGCATCGCTACTGTGGAATTCCAGGGTGCTGTTGGGGAAACGTGGGGTCGTCGCTACGTCGCTGCTACTGCTGCGAGTAGGTTCACGGTTTTCATAGAAAACATCGTCGAGTTCTTCGTCTTCGTAGCCGTCATTTATTGGGAACGCGGTGATGACGGGGATATTCTCTTGGGGGTGAGTGGCTTGTGGCAGAATGACAGCCTCGAGCGGTACAGCCTCTTGTGGAACACTGTAAGCCACTAAATGGCAACTATCGACTTCGTAGCCTCGGATTTTGATGGCTTCTTCGTCTTTATGTCTCTCGTCGTTTTGCGTGGAAATTTCTTCCGAGCCGACTTCTTCGACATTGGGAGTTAGTCTTTGCGCTGAAAGTAGAGCGGAATCTAGATCGGTCACTCTCACTGTGCTTTCCCCAAGCACTTGGTCTTCAAACTCCGTGGAACTGTCCTCGGTCTCTTCCTCAATGCTGGCTATCCTTCCAAGAGCGACCGGTTCTGCACTGACGGCGAAGATGGTTTCTTTCGGTTGCGTTTTTGGTGTATCATCTGGACTCCTCGTTCTGTATGTGGGAGGGCTTGGTGTCTTTCTCAGAAAGTCCAGACTTCCATACCCCGACTCGACTCGATCAAATCGCTGTTTTTCGAGTCTGCCGCCGGCCATTTCCGCTTCTTTCGGGGAACTTTCTTCGCCGGACCAAGACATCCTGGAAGCTTCGTTTGTCACTGTCAATGGCGAACCAAACGAGTCAAGATCATTTAGTGACTTCCACCTGGCATTGCCGGTGACCCTCTTCCGTACGTTGAGTATAGTGACTCTTGTCTTGTTTCCGATTGTCTCGCTCACAGTAATTTTCGCTTTATGGATTCTGGGGGACTGGAACGACTCAATCGTCCCATCCTCGGGGATAACCGGTGTGGGACTGGGTGCTGATGGTGTGGACTCAACACAAGTCGCCTCGTGTGGTACCAGATGCTCTTTGACAACAACCCTTTGAGGTTTGTCTCTTAAATATGATCCGACAAGCCTCAAGTCATCCTGGCTTTTCGTCAAACGGATGCGGTGCGTTGATCGTGGCCCTTCCGCAGGCGTTAGAGAGGACCTTCTAGGACTGGTCTTCCCACTGTCTGGACTTGCTCGGCCCTCGCTTGCAATGTCTCCACTTTCAACCACTAAAGAGGAGTCTTTCGTCACTTCGTCTGGTGTATCCGTTTTTCGACCAGTAACAATCAACTTCAACCCTAATTTCTCTACAGACGATTCTTCTGTGTCTTTAAATTGCTTTACGGTTACCTTGGTTACAGGAATTGGGCCGGGAACAGGACGTGCGTTTGCGACTGATTTGGCGGGAACAGGACGTGCGTCCGCGACTGGTTTGGCGGGAATTGTCTCAGAATCGGTGTGCACGTCATTCTTGACTCTCTCTTTTATGACTGTAACTCTGGTTATGCGGAATCCCCTCTCTCTCTTGGAAGTGACCTCGACGTTTCCAGCCTCAATGTGAGTAGTGTTTACTTCTTCCTCTCGGAATGTACAGATTTCTTCTTGTTTGAATTTCTCCTCATCGTTCTTGGCCAACTCGTAGCACACAGCCGCATCTCCTGCTTCCAAAACAATCTCAGTTGGGTTTATTTCTGGCACTTCTGAGACTTGAGATTTCTCCTCGTGAAATACGTCAGCTTTGGCATTCTTCACCTTCTCGTCTTCTGATTCAACTGACTCATATGCTCGCGTTTGGACACACTCCAAAACACAGTTCATTCGCACAGCATTGTTGTTTTGGTTTTCATCGCACGACTTGTCTGCCGTTACTGCTGGATAAACAATTTCTAGTACAGAGGGAGCTTCACTTTCATTTGCAGAGCTCACATCTTCAGCAATGATGGGTTCTTGAACTGCGTCTTCCCGATGTTTTTCCGTGAAATTCAATACAGCATTGTCTGTGAGTTCTAACGTGTCTTGAAGTTCTGGTGTTATAGTTGATCTTTCGACCGGGTTTACTTGTTCATCAGGTTTATCTTCTGCAATTTCGTCCGGTTCTTCCAGATCAAAATCCAAGTCAGACGCTTCTTCTGTCGCAATCGGAGCCGAATCACTCTTCGCTTCCACGACGGCAGGAACTTTGTACATTATACTCTTCTCAAGTGCTCTGTCAACAAAGATACCATCAGCTATTTCCACCTCCTCTGGTATTGTACACAGTCGAGGCTTTCGCTCTTTTTTGCATTCGTTGATCAGATCCGACAATTCTTCGCAGAAAGTTTCTAAACTATCGTCGTCCAGGTCCTCTGAGGGTATTCGGCTCTGTTCAATCAATTGATCTAGGCGATACAAAGTCAGAGAACTAGCCGGTTCATTCTCCTGTGTAGCGATATCTGTTGATTCTATCGAGTCGTCTCCGTTCATACATGAAGTGTTTTCGTGATTTAGTTCTGGTTGACTGATTACGCTTTCTTCGTCACTGTCGCAAAGATCCGTTTTCAAACGCGCGCTAATTGCGTCCTTATATTTAGGATCTTTAAATTCAGACTCGATTACAATATCGTGTTTTGCTGCTAATATCACTTTGTAGTTTTGACGTACCTCATTGGTAATATCGTCCGAGTTATCTCCATTCATAACAGTAATATCATCTCCTTCAGTGTCAGGAATGTTTCCATCTGCAGATTTCAACTCGTCCGAGAGAATCTTGTCCAGGTCTGTCACCGAGACATGGCGCTTGAAATAGAGTCCATAGTCGCCATCTTCCTCTAAATCAAGTTCCTCCGTCAGATCTATATCGTCAACATCAATGTCCGTCTCAAACGAGCTTGCGAAAGAAGGCTGGTCTTTTGGTTCTGTCGATGGAATGAGGAGGATCTCGTCTTCGCCGTTACCTCCATTCGGTCGGTCGTCATAGGAATCGATGATAATTGAAGGCACGTCTGCTTTCTCGAAGCTTCTTCCGCCTCCGATCGTTGGTACTTCCGAGGACGATAACTCGTTTGTCTCCGACATCGAGAAAAACGTCCATGCATGAGTGGTTGGAGTTCGGTCGGCTTCAAGCTCGTCATTGAATCCGTTAGTTGTTCCATTCATTTCACATGCGTAATCCATCTGTTTATTGGTTTTCTTTAATCCCTCAGCAGAAATGTTCAAAGGCTCGCCGTCGCTTTGATCACGACTCTGTTCTTCCGTTCGATCGGCCTTGTTCCCAGAATGCTTGACGTTATTGACATCCTTCTCTTTTTCACTGCTGATATTCACATCACTATGTTCGTCCGCGTGTAGCCCATTGACAAGCGCAACGGCGACTGGGACCGAGTTTCGTGAACATAAATCACCAGTTGTCTGTTTGTTCTCAGGCAAAAGCTCGCAGATTGCGAGTGTAAACACCGGGGTGCTTTTATTATCATCAGCAGCCTCTGTTTTGTTTGACTCCTGCGGTGGGATCGAATTTCGGGCGGAAGTGGTTATTTCGACATCCGGCGCGAGAACACGCGCGAAAGTCGTGGGCGGGGGGCTGGTCTCCACCATCCTCGCGTGGGCAGCTGGTTTTATATTTTCTTCAAGTGCAACTCCTGGTTCTCCTGTGGCTAAACGGCTGTTATCTTCGGATAATAAATTATTTCTTTGACTTTTCACAGGTTCTAGTCTCCACTGCTTGTCAACAGGTTTGACGAGTGACATCTCATCGTCGAGCTTTGTCACACACGGTTTCACATCCCTCACTTCCTTGGTGGCATATTTAGTAGTGATTTGATGGCTGCCCGGTTTTACCACCGCTGTCTTCTTTGTTGCTGTCTGAAATGGTGTTCTTTTTACAACATTATTTTGACCGACAATCGAGGCTCTTGATACCTCTGAAGTCTCTTTGTGAAAGCTGTCAATTAATAAATCTTTTCCATCACTGTCGTCCAAATCTTCGTCTTCGTCTTCCTCTCTGATTACCGACAAAAATCCTGGGAATATCAGTTCCATTTCGTCCATAGAATGCCTTCGCCGCGTGGTGCCTAAGCCATTCATGTTCTCGCCGTCGCTTTCCCACGCGCTTTTCGGATAGTGGATGTGAATTTCATCGTCGACGTACTCGAAGTCCGCACCACCGGAAGCTCCACATTCAGTCTGCTTCTCACAAGGAAAGCTTTCTTTCTTCCCTTCTATGACGTGTAGTTGCTCCAGAATTCTTTTAGCAACCTGCTCTTCTTTGTCGTCGAGCGACTGGCTTTCGCGTCGCGCAAACGATGAATGTGCTGGTGCTATCTGTGTGATGTAGAACCAAACAGTTACGATCAACAATAACACGAACGCGACTGACCAAAAGAACACCGAAATTGTCGGTTCTTCCTCCACGATCATGTCAGATGAATTCTGTCCCAAGGCGCTCAGAGAAAAAAGCGGACCCAACATTTTCACGGATGGAAGTTCGGGGTTGCCAAATTCAACAGTCTTCGTGATACTCCAAAGTCCTGCTGAGTTCTTTTCCTAAACAAACCCACAACGACTAATTACACGAGGCGTCGAAAGAAGGAAAAACAACAGTCTTGACCATACACGACCTTGTTTTGCCTTCGCTGATTTGGAACAAGTCTGGCACGATACTATTGAACCTCCTGTACTCTATCGACAACTTTCCAATGTTTACAGATTTGCATATCAATCATTGGCGGCGTTTCATCCAACGCGGTGGTTCGTGACGGAAGAGGCTTATGTTACCACTTGGCGCTCAGTTTTACCGTCAAAATTTGGCGTGCACGAGATGTATTAACTACTTTAAATTTGCCGTCTTAACTACTTTTTAAAATTTGCCGTCGACATACTATTAATTTCGCCCGACCACTGATTTTGCTGCAACTTGACAACGGACAACGCGAGACCTCCACGAGACAGAGGCGCAGTACCACGTGGTATTGGTTTTATAAATTTCGATAACAAAGCTAATATTTTCATTGTCTTTTTTTCTTTCAGGGCCAACAAAATGAATATACGCCGCGAGAGAGAGAGAGAGAAAAGAAGAGCCAAATTAAGGCACCGAGTTGTTATATTTTAATTATTAATTTTTGGAAATGCTGTATTTTTACATTACGAGGCCAGTTTTTGGCGATAAAAGGATGTTGGGCCTTTCGTAAAAAGATAAATTAGCTGAAGTTAATGGCATGTCCTCAAGAATAATCCAGCTATTTTGTGTCTTGCAAAAATATTATGACCTTGTTTCGTTGTGACTAAAATAAAAACTATACGTAAATAGCATCATACACTCATGCACCGCTCTGATGAAAATACAATTCAAATACTCGGTGTCTTCTTCGTTTTGTTTTCCCTGTTCTACTTGTGTGCTTTGGTTTATTAGAAATATTTTCAGTGTCGTTTATCATTTAAATTACCCCGTTAATAGCCATTTCTTGGCACGGCTTGGCCACAAATAAAGTCTAAGTACTATTATTATGTCCAAAATGATAAATTACATTACCCAAAATTAGATTAAAAAAGAAAGTATTTCATATTTTGCGAACCGACGCAGCTAACAGATGTTGCATAATAATCATAGGTCGGAAATGTGCGTCTTCGCACGCTTGCATTCAAACGGGTGACCAAACACAGCGCCAGTTTAAATGTAATGAGCCTTTTTTTTTGTTGACTTGAAGTTACGCCTTTACTGCCCACTGTATAGACTGCACCGTCGCTCGTTATCTTATTTAATTGCAGTTCTGCATTTTATAATCCAGTTTATCAAACCTCGTGAATTTAAATGGACAAACTGCTTTTAAATTGAAATAAGTGTTGATGACAGGTGTATAAAGTGGAAGAGGGTCGTGCTTAAAGATTTGCATAAGTGGCTAAGTCTGCTGTATACCGCCAGACTTAACTAACGGAGTAAGCAAACACTGAAGAAGCGCTTCAGCAAGCTGACGATTAAAGAAGAAGAAGAAGAAGGAGAAGAAGAAGAAGAAAAAAAAAAAACAGGAACGAAAACTGAACAATTAATATCTGTCACAGTCCGACTTTTGTTCTTGCCTGAATGGAGTGTTCAACTTTTTTCATAATGGTTTGCAGAAGCTATTATATCCCGAGTTTGTAAGCAGTGTACCGGGAAAAAAGGGGACGCAACCCCCCAGGCCCTAAAAATACCATTCCGTGAAGTCGAAACGGATGTGACGGTGGCGAAAGACGTATGTGCGTTAAGGTATCACCCCCTCCCCCATGACCACTTTTCTTTTTTTACTGGCATTAATTGACTAAACATAGGCATGTTATAATCAAACTGTTTGTTATTTTAATAAAAAAAGTTAAAAATTGTCTAGCTGCTTCCAATAATGTCCGTCATAAATACCAAATATGGCAAACGTTATTGCGCAATTATTTATATCACAGGTGTTTCATATTTTTGACTACCTATCCCTCAGTTTTCAACCGATTGGAACAAAACCAATGGCATATAAAGGGGCTCATGGGTCTAAAGTGTCTCCATTTCTTTAATCCCCCCCTCCCCCATGACCACTTTTCTTTTTTTAATGGCATTAATTGACTAAACATAGGCATGTTATAATCAAACTGTTTGTTATTTTAATAAAAAAAGTTAAAAATTGTCTAGCTGCTTCCAATAATGTCCGTCATAAATACCAAATATGGCAAACGTTATTGCGCAATTATTTATATCACAGGTGTTTTCATATTTTTGACTACCAATCCCTCAGTTTTCAACCGATTGGAACGAAACTAATGGCATTTAAAGGGGCCCATGAGGGTCTAAAGTGTCTCAATTCCTTTAATTTTTGCTTCAGAACTTTTTTATGATTTTTAAAATTTTAACGATGTGATAATAAAATAAAAATTTAAAGCAAAATTTCTCAATTTGTAGGGCCATTTAAGGGGGGTGGGGCTGGTACTGGTGCCGGGCTCACGTTTTTGGTCAGCATACAGGTTCTAGCTCAGTGCGCATGCGGCAAACATGGCAGAAGAAAAGTATTTGGAGCTTCTTCTTATAAAAATGCCGCGCGAGATGGTTTCTTCCTGCATTACTTTGAGGAGCAACTTAACATCGAGGTCTTTCCACGAAACACCACGCGATTTTCACTTCGTGGTGTCCGCTATGTTGTTTCACATGCTCCAACAAATGGTGCTGACCGGGATGAAGGCTCGTCCAGAAAATTTTGATTCAGACAGACACGCAAAACAAACAGGTATATCTTAAGAAATTAGTATACAGTAGAATAAATAATGGTTTATAAGAGATATCAGTGGGACATTTCACTGGAGCTTAAAGTAGAGGGTTTCAGTTAATGATTGTGACATCAAACAATGCGGTGCATGAGGTAACCTATTTAAGGGTCAAGCATGCCTGAAGAAGTAGCATATGGTGACATGCATGTGGGAAAAGTCTCGTAGGCCTTGGCAAGTGGACATATGACTTTTGCTGTGCCCTGTTATAGATTTTTAAAAGGTTTACAAAAATGTCAGTGACCCAGCACACATATTCAGAAAACATGCCTACGAATAAAACTGTTCACAAGCACAACTTATGCATGACATAGCAATAACTTATGCATACTATCTTGTACCTAAAAGATTTGCTGAGGTTGGCTTCTTTGAGCATTATTTAACCATGATGCCATCTGAACACCTTGTTTTGTGCAGACACAGTTTTTACATTCATATTGTTTTGCTTTGTTGTTGATTTTCCAGGGTGGTTGATGTGGGATCAGAATGGCATATATTCAGCAATGAAAAGGCAACTTTAGACCCCTCCTGTGTTGGTGCAGCATACTAGGTAAATACTGCAGGTCAGGCTGGGCAATTTCTTTAAAGAATAATATTATATACTAATTCTGGATTAGGTGAAGGATTTTGTTCACAACAAGGTTTATGTTTTAAGCAAGTTTTTTGGTTGGTAATTTATCAAAACCCAGTGGCTTGTTGGCCAAGAAGTTTGAACAACCAGACCCAGAACTGCCTAACACCAAGAGCATGTTACATAAAAAGACTATACATGTTGGACAGATTTTTAGCCACTGTAACCACTGTAGCTGCTGATTCTAGATGAAAAATGACATATCCAGGGTTCGTACGAGTCATGGAAAACCTGGAAAGTCATGGAATTTTTTAATTTTATTTTCCAGGCCTGGAAATTAAGTCATGGAATTTAAGTGTGGGTTGTGGAAAGTTATGGAAAATGACATTCATTGTACAAAATAAATCCAGGCCTGGAAAGTCATGGAATTTAAGTGTGAGTCATGGAAAGGCATGGAAAATGACATTCATTGTACGAAATAAATTTTTTGTGAATGAAAAAAGCAAAAATGAGTTGGAAAATGGACAGTTTTTGTAATATTTTTGAAAAGAACAGTTCTGGTCAACTGCAGGTCATGGCAAACTTTAAAAGGTCATGGAAAAGGTCATTCAAAGTCACGAAATTTCAAAGCCCAAAAGAGTACGAGCCTTGATGTCAACCTCTTTACAATTAGTTTCCTTTTGACGATATAAATTCTGAAGTGATGAACTTCAATTATCTCCTCATGATTAAATTTTCTTTGCCGGACAGAATTCCCTTCTTGGTGGTAACAATCTCTCAACCATTATTGAAAGATCAGCTCCTGGGGTGAAATTTAACATGGAGGGATATTCAAAGTACCACAGTAGAAGTGGGGTAAGGAAAAGTGATGTGCACTTGTTTATTATGTATTGTGTTCAGATCTGCTTTTGCCTGTATCTTTGTCTATTTTTTTTATGTGTTTGTGTCATAATGGGTGCTTGTGTCTGTGTCTTCTGTTTGTGTTGATGTGACTGCCTGTGTCTTGTGTTTGTGTGCCTGTGTGTGTCTTGTGTTTGTTGTAATGTGACTGCATGTGTCTTGTGTGTGTTCCTGTGTTTGTCTTTCTGTCTGCATTTGTGTGTTTGTTTGTACTGTATCTGTTTTGGTGTTTATGTGTTCATATCTGTTATATCTGTGTTTTGGAGTTATGGGTTTTGTTTCTGTATCTATGTCTGTACTATATCTTAGCGTCTACTACCTGCCAACCTAATCCTGTGCTTTTGCTTGGGTGTGCACTTTGCTTTGCCCAATATTGTTAGTCTGGTTTTCTTTCCAACACTTCTTTTCCCTCCTAATCTTGTCTTTCATCCTGCCGTCCTTTCTCTCGCCTATCTTTACACATTGTCCACGTTATTTTTTATTTCTTGGCTATTCGTGTCCAACTTTCCTCCCATTTGTTTATCATTTTGTTTACCTTGTCGCATGTGACAATCGTAAGCAAAAATAGTGCTCTTTCTCTCTCTCTCCCAGACCGGGCAAACCAGTTATTTAAACAGGTTCACGAACAGAAGAGCCTCAAAGTAGTAATTACGCCATCGCATACGCGTGTTTGTACATAGCGTGTAGACAGAGGGAGTTCCAAGGACGTTTAAAGGTACTCAGGTATTTCTAACTTTTTGTCGCCATAAATGTCATGAAACGCTTGCTTGTCCTTCAATTTCGTGAAGGTTTTGAGTAAAGCTTGGAGTACTTTTAGCAACGTTTTTCTGTATTCACTTTTTTCGCAGAATTTTGCACTATCAGCAAGATTTGCAAGAAAGAAATTAGGCGGTGTTTCAAGCTTATCCTAAAAGCTTTGGAAACCAGCGTGGGCCTACCACGACCGCGGATTTTATGGTAAGCCCGTGCGTGAGTATGTGAGTGCGTGTGTGCTCGCGCGTGTGTTCTCGCGCGTGTAAGCCTCCTGTAATGTTGAACCTTGAATGCCAGCAGTCCATGGCATTCAACATTGAATGATGGGAGGGGAGGGGAGGGGCCTGAAGTAGATGCAGTTTCTTAACAGTATTCCAAAGTTGGTTGTATAAATAAACGTTAATGAGGGTTTGTTGATGTGCAGGAACACGTCGTGACCAAAACCCAACAGTTGAAACAACACTAAACAATTCCAGCTTACCAAAGAATGGCTGAGACAAAAATGATTACGTCGGGTTGCGATGCCAAGGCGAACGTGCTTGAATTTTAGGCACAACGGACCATCTGAGAGAATTTCAGGTCAAACTCTAAATTCCTATTCATGGAAAAGCGCGCCTCATTTACCGAGCAATGAGGCTTTCTTATTTCTTGGAAACAAAATGGCGTTGGAAAGTATTCGGTGTGAGATCGGAAAGCATTCGGTGTGAGATAGTCACTGAATACCCTGTGAGTGCATCACTCTTTTCTCCTCGCAGTCTCGTTTCTGCTCGGTCCTTACTCTTCCGTCCGATGTTCAGAAATCTGCGACTCACATCGCCGGAAAGCAGTGGACTTAGACCTTGTTTCGGGGTAAGTGGTGCCTTGTTTGTAAGAAACGTCACCTTTTCTTGTAGCTTTTCCGAGAAGAATGCCCGCAAGTTTAGGACAAAACACGGTTTGATATGAACACGCACATTTTTGTTATATTACTGCCGTTTCCTTTGTTTTTGTCTTGCTCTTTTTGTTGCTATTCTGTCGCTCCCTCTCCGTGTCTGCAGTCTACTTGAATGTAAGAGCGACCCCTCCCTCGCCCTGCGCAGTTTTTGCCTTGCCCCACCCCCGAACGAAAGTTTGCGTTGCAGGCTAGTCTGGTTTTGTCTCCGGCTTTTGTCGTGTTTCTTTCTCAGTCTTAAGTCTATAGGCGGCTGATTATATGATTTTATTTGTTTCTTTCTTGTCTCTGTTTGTGCGCATGTCTCATGTCACGGACAGAAATCAGAAATCGGTGACATCGCCGGTGTAGCGGACGTGACGATCCGACAGTCTTAAGCTTGATTTATCCACGAGCTCCCGAACTTTTCCTGACTAAATTCCAGTTATTTACTCTGATCGACAAACTGTCCAGTGTATGATTTCTCTTCAAACTCGAAGTGGCAATTCTATTTTAACCCTTTCCAGGCCATATTATCTCTTCAAATCAAATTTAGTTAGCGTTCCCTTGGGAC
This sequence comes from Plumapathes pennacea, assembly GCA_964036295.1. Classification (NCBI taxonomy): domain Eukaryota; kingdom Metazoa; phylum Cnidaria; class Anthozoa; order Antipatharia; family Myriopathidae; genus Plumapathes; species Plumapathes pennacea. The sequence continues at coordinate 6,921,811 of OZ038472.1, read as the reverse complement.
TATTCCGTATATTCCTTTTCCGGTATAAGAATTACAGAATACAGACTTTCCTGAAACAGAATATTAGCTCACGTGACGAAAGTTTATGTGCTAAGGTCGAGTAAGTCTGGGTACGAGACCCGCTGGGCGTGGATGCGCCAATTTCCCGCTTAAGGTGGCTCCATAGGGTTTTCAGACGCAATTTCGCGTGGGCACCAAAATCACAATGAAATAAAAACCCGACTTTTGTAATTCTTTGAAGGAAATCTGAATTTAACAGGAAATTCTAAAAACTTGGAATAAAAACAGTTTACGATGCGTGCACGGTTCTTCGTGTCACGAAGAAACCAAACTTGCAAGCCTTTCAATCAAACTCGGTACACGCCGGCTTTACTTGATCGCCGATCTTTATCACTTTACCTTCGAATGTATACAACTCTATTGAATTATAGTTTGAAAGTATTGTTTCTGCACATCCTGTCAGGCCAGTAACTAAACCGCCAAGCAACAGATGAAGAAGTTCTACAATTCAGATTTTATTCTGTTTGACTATGAAATGAACAGCCGTGACAAACGCGGCTCGAACGGTCATTTCGGCAATCATCAGTTGCAATGGACAAACCAGTACATTCGGCCTAGTCACAACACTGACAGCAATTCTTGGAAGTAAGCAAACTTAGACAGAAATTATTGGCGTTGTTATGAAGCTTTGCAAATCCTACTCACCTGAAGAGTTTGATCCCGTGTCAGTCTGTGGCATATTATCTCAGGTGAGCAGTCGCAAAACTAAATATTCACGAACTGTACTGAATAAGTATGAATGAACTTGATGGGACACAACTGCCAACAAACTTGTTGGGAGCTAGTGGACTAGCATACGACGGCTTAAACTGACGACTTTCGAACGGTCTTCACGGCTTTGTATTGAAAAGGATCGAGTTGTTGAAAAGCTATCACCCTCAAATTGTTCGAGACTTCGGCAACAGTAGTTCGAACAGCATAATTTGTGGCTGACATCCAGTACGAGCTTCTTGAGACAGAAATTCAGGAATTGCATGGTGTTTCCTTTTAGCTTCGCACCCAGAAAACTTGCTGTACTTGCTGGCATACGATTGCCGCTTTCTCCTCGTGTTTACATGCACAATTTGTTTTCACGCGCAAGGACATTACGGCTAACGCTTGCGCACTTGTCGATCTTGTCGAGTCATTATTTTGCATTTGATGGCGCAATACGCACGTAAAATATCAATTTTTTCTCTGCATTTTCCTCGAGTTTCCTTCGGTGAATCTGTCTTAAATTTTGCAGGCAAACGAAGATTATATTCGGTTTTGTAATGTTTGATTTTAATGGAAATTTATGGAGCAGATTATTTTTTTTTTTATTTACAAAAAACATAAAATGGCCAATTAGCTCGGAATCTGCTCCTTTAACCCCAACTTTTTTTCACAGTTATGTTTACCTTATACAAATTTCTAAACATACTGAAAGTTTCAGAAAAATTCACCGAAGAAAACTCCAGAAAATAGAGCAGAAATTTTGAAAATGGCGTAGAAGACCTTTATTTCAAGGACGTATTGTTTCCATAGAAACCACACTAGAGTGACCAAAGTAAGACGTATACGCAACAGACCTTTCGAAACATCTACCCTGCAAATTTGATCAAGAAAGAATATAATGAAATGAAAATATGACGGTTTTGGTGTCATAAATTAAATACAATCAAGTGCAAGTGAAATACCCTATGGAGCCACCTTAAATGAAGGTGAAAATTGCAAAAAAAATTTAAAGTGCATGATTACTGTCTATTCCCAACAAACCAATATTTCTTCTATACTCTGTTATTGGGAGCATAATTCATAGAACGCTATTCCGTTCATACCAGAATTAGAATAGGCCCCAAAATAACACGATTACTGTGTAAGACACTTGTAAATGCTTCAATATTGTATTGACCCTAGTTTAATTTTGTGCATTCCTGTGGCTCCTACGCAGTGCGAACGAAATGTCGGTTGAAAACTAACACGACGTTTCGTAATATATTTATTTTACTTTATCGTCATTGTTGAGAAGCGAGCTGTTTCGATTGCTGTGGTTTTTGTTTATAGTTTAGTATCGCCGTGGATGTGGGCACTTAATGATTTGTTTCGGGGTGGGGTGGGGGAGACGCGTTTGTTTGTAATTCTATCACCCTCCTGTCAATCCGTGATTGCCGCGGGAGTTGCTAGTAAGTTTAGTTCCTGATTGGCTCCCATAATCATCATAATCATGATCATTAACACGTTGGCGAACCGACCTGAGACGTAAGCGAACTGGACGTAGGCGAGCCGACTCGTCGGCGAAACGACCGGTAACCACGATTAGTGACATCAATTTGCCGTGGTCAGAGAGAGCTAAAGTAACAACACTTTGACTGATCTACAAGAAAAAGGCTGTTTTTCAATTGGGACAAACGCACAAGAACTTTATGCGTCTCCTTATAATTATTCCGCCAACGGAGGCAAATGCCGTAAATGCTCTAATACGCCCTCTCCCCCCCCCCCCCCCCCCCCTTTCCGGGCTTTACGGGTGGGGGGGAGGGGCTTATTAGAGAAGGGGGTTATTTATAAAAAAAGAGATGACAACAGGAAGAACTGTATTCTTGGTCAGCAAATGATGTGAAGTTAGATGTGGGAAATGTAAAGTTAAAAAATATACTACCAAGCATATAATGCGTGTCATTTGTTTTTCCCTTTCGTGCTCAAAGTCGACAGGATGAAAGTTGACCTTGGGGGGGGGGATAGCTCAAGAGCATTTACGGTAACATGTGGCTCAGCGGATGCTTGGAACCCGTGCAGGTGCATGCGAGCGCGGACGGCCCTGGATACGAGCTTTCTCAGAACTCGTATTTACCTGGAGGGTCCTACCTGGAGAGCCAAAGCTGAATGATGTCGGACGTAAATCACGCGATCTGCCGCATTTTCGTGAAGGATGACCTAAGATCTAGTGATCCTGAAGGCAATCTAGGACTGGGATGTGTCGTAAAATCAGAACTGATCATCCAAGGACTTGGCCAAGAGAAGAGATGCGATCGCGTTCTGTTGGTTAGTACACAGGTACTTACCAAGTATCATTTGGATGTCGCTCGCAAGAAATCCAACTACCATATTCTAGCAGAGTTCCCTGGAGAAGCGGGAAAGAACGATACTTTTGTCGTTGATATAAATGACATGTTTGGATCGTTTCTCGATCACGTCTGGGAAACGCGGGGCATTCTATTCGTTGCTATTACGACCAAACTTGCCAAATGGTTAGTTTTCGGAAAAAACAAACTTGCATCCATCCGGCCTTTGGAACTTTTCGATTACGTAGATCAGAATTCTGAAAGTGAGCTGAAAAGCGGATTCGTGAAGTGCCTACTCCTTGAAAAGTCGTCGAGAACGTCGACGAGTCAATTTGTTTTTCAAGTTTACGACTTTGTTCCTGATCTTGGAAACAATGGGCTTCCTGCAGACAAGTACGTCCTCAAGCAGGGAGATTGCAGCGCTGTCAGCTCCAAAGCCGATCTTCCATCGAATCAGTTTGGAGAAGGAGCCATTTTGTTGAGCAGAGAGCGCGAGTTCTTGGGTTTTGTCTTCTTCCGGGATGGCATTTTCCCCCTTGTTCTCAGGGGAGCTACATCAGAAGAAGGTGAGCGACAACACAGCATATTTAGTATTATATCAATCTTTCCTGTGAAAGCATATACTGTAAACTTGCTTTTATTACATCGCACAGTTTGATAGAACTTGATTCGTTGATTGAGACACAGCGCGGGCTCTAAAATAATTGTTGTCTGGAATTGGTACCCACCATCTGGCAATGATAAGGACACCCTCTTCAACCTTTGTTCTGTCAGATTCGGTGTCACGTTCGACTCGTGCGGGATATTAAGTTTTTGCCTTCTAGTTGCAAACACAAACGGCATATATTAACTCAATTCAATGTTTGATCCAAATACCGTAAACTTCATAAAAGCCAGTACTTTTATCCGCCAGATCTCACAAATTCTTCAAAGCAGCTCCATTGACTGCCCTTTAGCTTCTTTTGCTTCCAGGGGCTTAGCCAGCCATTTTTTTCTTTTTTTGTAATAAGCCCAAACATATGATGGGAGGTGGAAGGGGTTTCGAGCACTGAAACACATTAAGGCGCACTATAAAAGGCCATAGCCCTGCCTCTTGACATCAAACTTGCATAAAATTTCTCTGTAGCTTGGCGACTAAAAGTGTACCTAAAATTAAATGCATGCAGGCAACTTCAATGTGGATCAGTTCTGTACGGGAGGATTAGTGAAACGAAATTTTGCTCTTGGCTGCCAAAATACATTTTGAATTTTGTGGTGCCATGTGATTTAAGACTGCATGCCAAGCATATTTAATTCTTTGCTTTGAAAATTATCCTTGGATTTTACTCAAACTGCATTCAAAATTAATGTTTATGTGATGGCCAAATTGGTGGGGCAACATTACAGTATCTTGTTTTGCATGGTACTCAGGTACAAGGAAAAACAATATTTGGAAAATTTTGGCTTTTTACTAATTAGGAGCTGTCGTCTTGGTCACTGTTGATTGAAAAGTGCCTCTGTGCTTCCCTGGCAAGCACCCTTTTATAGTGCACCCTCGTGTTGAAGGTGCTAGCCTCTAGGGGAATCTGGGGGCATGCCTCCTGGAAATTTTGAAATTTGTTTCATTGAAATGGCATTTCCTTCATTTTCATGGTAAAATATTTCTTGGAAAGCAGTAGGATTAGCTAGGCTATTTTAAGGTTTTAGACCACATCTTTGCTTTCATTAGAATAGTAAAAATCCAAAACAGTAGAAGAAATTATGGTCCCTGTACTGAAAAAAAGAAATGTTTACAGAAATTCCTGTAAAGCCTGGTCTTAATGGCTTAAAGGCTAGCTACCCCCCTGGCTCATACTTTGTAGGCAGACATGCATATTGGTTTATTAATTGGGAATGACTGCTGACCAACACATAACTTATTCCCAGGTCCCATGTCTACATTATTCAAGCTATTCCTGTGTGTGATATATTTGGTGATGTTCGTGTGGATAGTTTCTGTAGATGTTCTTTTTCTGCTGTTTCTTCTTAAGCCTGTACATTATATATATAAATTATTATTTATCTATCACATACAGTAGACTTCCTTTACCAATATTACACACAGGTACATGGTCTTAATAAACTTTTACCCCTTATATCTTCCAGGCGATAAAATATACCATCCAATTAAGTGTATGTACAAAAATTTTACCCCTCCCCCTCTAAAGCTTCTCGCCTCCCCTTCCCAGGGATACAGTAAGCGAGCTCAGTTCCTAAATATGAACCAGAAAAAAATCATGGGTTGTAATAATCTTGATAAGAATATTATGCAGCTTCCTGCTTCTCAGTTTTGGACTTGTATTGGACTTACAACTCTTCATTAAATATTGCACTAAAGCACAAGATTTGTGCCAGATTCCCATTCAGCTTAGAAAGCTGGTGTCCATCTTAGATAGGTGTCTGTTGTTTTGGTTTTATTTAAAAGTCGAGTGAAAACAGCTGCTCTAGTTGCATGTTGTTCTAGCTTATACTCTTTTGTTATCTCATAATGCAGGGGCTGCAGCCTCATTGAGCTATGCAACCTCTGGTGAAAAATATGCTGAAGAAGGGTATGACCCAATGTCCAACATGGCTTCTGGTGGAAAAGAAGAGGATGAAGAAGCTAATCGTAACATAGTCTCGGAAGGGTCCATTGGGCAAGCCACTACCATAAGGAGTTTCAAGACATCTGAAAATGGAGCATGTGGAGGGAACAAGCATCCTTCAACATTACAGACCATCAGGCCCAGACATGAAGACAATGATTTAGAGGTGGAGAAACTACTTGAAAGTTCAGGCCCTGTAGCTGTCAATCTTCCTTTGGTTACACCAGCTGGGGCAGCTAGTATTGACAGTGATCTTCCCAGGGTAGACCCTGATGCATTTGGTTTATCACAGTTGAAATGTGAAGTGGAATTGACAACTGGTGAGCAAACAGAAGACCAAGCAGGTGCAGTCAGTTTGGTCGAAACAAAAGCACAAAGTGAGACAGCTGATCAAACCATGGATTGTGGTGACGGCCCTGAACCAGGAAGTCAGTCACAGTCTGCAGACGTTTTATCTTTACCTGAAGGTATTTGACATATTACTTTCAAAATTAAGTTACAGTGCAATTTAGGAATGGGTGATAAAGTAGAACCCTGCTATGTTGCACTTGGTTATCTTGAAGTCCCTGCTCTCAAACAGAAACCGATTTCTCTCAGAAATGAACTTCATCCCAATACTGTATTAATAATGTAATACTGTACAATAAATTTTATTGCATAGTGGGAATCTCATAAAGACAATGTACAGTAATTATGATAGTAAATTAATATTGTTCTTTTTATCCTTTTTCCTTCCTGGAAATATTTTTATCTCCTTTCCAAGTGGCCATAGTATGACTTCCACTGACTTTTGAACTTATTACAGCCAAGGATAGTTGCCATGGATACCCAATATTGAAGACTCTATTGTGCATGAACATCAAGAACATTTTCAACATATTGATCTTTTTGTGTTTTCACCAGTTTCAAGTGATGTCCAAACTTTGGAAAGTGCAGATGGACAGGAAAGTAAACCAGTCAGTTATCTTGACAGCCCACAAGGAGCTAGACCAAAAACCGTAGGAAAAATTGCATCTTTTCGTGCATCCAACCAGCCTGAGGGTGCCTCTCGTCATCTCAGTGAAAGTCTGGGGAAGCCTTTCAGTGACCTGGTGACATCAACAAATGTTCAGGTGGGAGATTCAGGTCCACCCTCAGGGGTCTTGGAGCCTTCAGGTCGTGGAGTTGGAGGTAGGTTAGATGAGTAGAATATAATTTTTTCTACACAACTATTGTAATTGCCATAAACTGTGATCTAATAGTAAAGTACTCACTAGAGATTGACATGAACTCATGGAATGTAAGGCATGGATCGAGGCAGGGGATTGATGTGATGTGATGGTTGGTTTGGGGGCAACAAAAGCCTTCAACCTTTTTGCTAGCTGATTTTTCTGGCAATTTTTCCCCTCAAAAGTAACTTAGGTAACTATGTAAACTAACCATTTAAGTTTTTACTTTGGTACTTGTTTTTCCTTCCAATGAATAGTGCCTTGCCAAGAAAATTATGTGCTGGTATCATCTAATCCTGGAAGTTCTAATGGTGAGCATGATCACAATGCTAATGAAAGAGTTACCGACAAAAATGGGACAGCAAGTTTGCCAAGTCCTAGATTCTCGACAGGCGTTGAACAGGCACCAAAACTTAGAACACAGCACAGTGTCCCACCTGCTTGCCCTTCCATCCCAGTATATGAGGCTTCAATGAAACAGAAAAGTCAGAGCATGCCGTTCCTGACGATTGTGGAAACCAAGAAGTTTACCCTTGGTAAGGATGGGGTACTATTACTCAGCAGGGGGGAGGGAGGAGTACCCTATGATTAGCTCTGTGTGGGAGGATCTGCCCAAAATGGGTCCCTTTTCAAGCATCAGGTCTCAAGAAAGAGTTTAGAAAAACGATGCTTTATAATAACAGCTAGTGAAGGGAAAATCACATTGGTATTTTATAGGGGTTCCTCTGGAGCTTGTGTCTTAATTGAGACCATGCACAGAAATCATGCAGGAAATTGTTACTATATAGTTTAGAAGTATAAGAAGGGTCACTATTTTGACTCCAGGACGGTATAAGGTTAAGGCGTAAGGAAGGGCAGATCAGTATCTTAATACAAAAATTCTTCAAACACCTCCCCCTTCCCCTTTGGTTGTATTTGACCAGAAACTAACAATAACTTATTAGAACTCCAGATTACAGATCTACAGTAAAAAGGTGAAAAGTACCATTGGTTTGAATAAATGGTTTAAATACCCTTTCCCCATTGTATCTCCCACTTGCTAGATTTACAAGGTGTATGCATGGTTTTCTGTAAATAAAAGTGTTCATGCAAAACCTTCTTCTGATGGCATAAATACTGACCAGACAGTAACACATATAATACATATTTTTGTATTTCAGACACTTACATAGCAGATTCAGTCCTTGAGTGTACAAAACTTCTCAATGGTCTCTCACGATCTCTAGATGTGGAATACTTTCACGGAACCACTCAATGCTGGAAGGAATTAGCAGAAGCATTTGGCATACATGCCTCACATTATGAGAAGTTTGTGTACAGTCCAGTTCTTAGCCCAACTCAACAACTGTTTGATGTTCTTGAAAGCCGTAGACCAAACATGGCCATTGGAGAGTTGAAGCATTACTTCCAGTCCATTGATAGAAATGATGTCAATACCATACTGCAGGGGCACATTGAAAGTGAGGATGATAATATTATTATTAATATTGTTAATAATAATAATAATAATAATAATATTATTATTATTATTATTATTATTATTATTATTATCATTATTATTATTATTATTATTATTATTAGATTATTATTATATAAGGAGAGTAGATAGATAAGGAGAAGTATTTTACCTTGTCAGGTTTCATTTCTTGATCCTGTCACTGGCATGTTTCCCAAAATGTTCACCTCCTACAGACCTTGATCCCAAAATTAGAATTTTATTTCCCACCAGTCGAAATTTGCTATCCTATTCTGGAAACCGAAAGGGCAAAATTTGTACCCTACTGTACTTCAGACTAAATGTTTGTAAGCGATAGGGTGCCACCCACACCTATTTAATGGCTTAATGTATAGGAGTATCCAATCCCCTGATCTCTCTCTAATGTGGACACTAAGCACTAGTCCAGAGGGTCAGTCTGCCAGTGAGTTCACTGTATTCCTTAATTATTTTATCTGATTTATAGGTGGTGTGATAACAGACATATCTCGGGTATCCTGCCTGTCTGACACAAACCCTGACATTATTGGAGAAATCTCACCTCTGCTGGACATCAAAAGGCGTGGTGTCAAAAGCTGGGAAGACTTGGCTGACAAGGTGGGCCTTGTAAGGAATCAATACAAAGATTTTGGATCTCCTGATCTTGGAAACCCAACCATGGATTTAGTTGAATACCTGTGCAGCTCTCATACACACTTAACACTGAAAACATTCAAAGAACACATCCTTACGCTGGGAAGGAGAGATGTTGTTGAGGCTCTGGAGCTCTCTAAAAAAGGTTAGTTATATTTCACAACTTACAGATAGGCGTGCTGCAACATAAGGTCACATACTGTTGCAATCAATGAAGGATTTGTGAGATTGCTGCAAAGCAATTTCTGATGCACATATTCACTGCACAAATTTGGTGCAAACATTTAACAACAAGGGAAATTTTTGCATGTGACTTTATGTTTGTCGCATGCAGAAAAGAGCATGCAAAGTCATATTGTTTCTTTTCAAAGGCTGATGCAAGCATGCAGCAGATTATTGTTCCTCTTTCTCCTTTTCTGTGTTTGACGTAATGTTGCAATTGTCTCCTTTTTTTACTAAGATCAGCCCTCTTACAGCCACTTTAATGGCCTTAATGTAGGATGCTCTTAGCTATGCAGCTTAGACCTCCATCCACTTTTTAAGGTCGCCCACGAAGTGGGGCGACCTTAAAGCAGTCACGGTGTCCTTCCAGGCTTCTGTGTCAACAATGAACTTCCAAATAAGGAACTTGTCAATTCCAAATTTGGGCATGATTGTCTTACGCGTTATAATAGCAGTTCTCCAAGTAGGTTTTGTGCGGAAGGTTTTCTGGAACTCGTTGTCGTTTGTCTGGTGGTGAAGCATTCGAAGTTTATTTGGTCACTGAGCCTAAAATTTTCGCGAATGTAGATTACATTGTGATTATAGGCATGAAAATATAACGCCGTTGAGCGCGGACGCTGAAGACACTGAAATTAATAGTCTAACTGCATGGCCATACTGTTATCATGAAGTGCAGCTATTTCGTTGTTTTTAAACGAAAACGAGCCGCTGAATGAGGGTGCAACAGCAGCTTATGAACTTGAAATGTTTGACGAATGCTCGCGTTGCTATTTAAATGGAGTGGTAAGGTAAATAAAGTCGATTTATATTCAGAAGCGACTCGACCAGAGAACCGTCGCATATTCTTTTACGCAAACTTCGTAGACTCTTGGAAAAAAAGGAAGAACGTCGCTGTCACTTGTTCAAATTGTCATTTTCCACAGCAATAAAAACTGTACACAAATGGAAGAAGAATAATGTGTGACCGAAACCGCAAGTCATGTCCTTGAACTTGAAACTCAGCCAAAAGAAGAACAGCACAGTTTTCTCTACATGTGTATTTAGTTTGGATGCAGCCCAGGTGTAGTATCATGGCTTCTGATAAATTTGTAGGTGTGAAATACTAGCTGTGCATGATACTGGATACTGGAAGAAGAATTCAAAAGTGAATGTGATTGACCAAAACCGCAAGTACAGTTGTCAACAAGTGTATCGGATTTCCCTAAAATTTATTTAACTTGAAACTCAGCCAAAAGAAGAAAGGCATAGTTTTTATTGCTCACGTATTTAGTTTGGGTGCAGCCCAGGCTGGAATATCATGGTCTCTGATAAATATTGAGGTGTCGAAAAAGTCACGGATAGGCCTTTTTTTCTTTGCCGGCTTGGGAAGTCCCGTCACGGTTCAGAGTACTAAATGATTGCCGCAGTGTTTTGGAGATAAATCTAAATTCTCTCATTTTGATCGTCACATATAGTTGTCACCCTCTGCCGCCTTGTAAATGGAGGGTTTTTAAAACTAAGACTTATTCGAATACGCAGTTTAGCAAAAGTGGAGGCCCGCGGAAACGGTTCCGAACTTCACATACCAAAAATTGAGCAAATTATAAAATGTGACCTTCAGCCGAAAGTAACTTTCACAAATTCGCGAGCTTAGAATTGCCTTGCTGTTTTCAGTCCTTTTTAAAAAATATTCGAAAAAATTGTATTGTTATATAGCAATGCCAATCCCAAACCAACTTTTCGAACAATTATCGAATTTGTCTCTGCCTCATTAAATAGTATAAAAGTATACACGAGCTAGCAAGTGCGACGAAACCTATCGAATGACAAGAAATGGGCGACCTTTCAGCGGCGACGCTGCTTTGATTTAGAATACAACTGCATTCGCCAAATTTAAGTCTGTTTGGTGGTAATCTATTTGTGTGACCACTGGTAAATATTGTATTGCTGTGTGAAAATACATTATATCAGGATATTTATGTAGTTTTTCAGTTACCAGTAACTTAACAACCTTTTCAGGATTGACTGTACAACTGACATAGTAGAGATCAATGTGTTTCTAAAATATATATCATAACCATATAGTCACAGATGGTTCCAGACTGAAGGATTTGAAGGAAGATTTAGATGTAATGGAAAAGGTTTGCAATCTACTTAACAAGCCAGCCAAGCCACTAAAGAAGAATTGGTATAATGTTGGAGATTCCTTGAATGTCCCACACCAAATACTGGATGATTTTCGTCTAGTGGATCCTGAAAAAGCCAGAGGCCCCACAGAAGCTTTGTTCCAGTTTCTGAAAACATCTGAACCTTGCTTGACACTGGCAAATTTGCTTTTCCACCTGCATACCATGAAACGTCTTGATGCTGTTGAAATCTTGATGAATCACATTGACTCAAGTGAGTGAAAAAAATGATGATTGGTTGTTATTTGTATTGCCCACATAAGTTTGCAAAGTTTTCATTATGATGTCAGATAGTTGAAATTTGGCATGGATGCATGCATACATTTTTTTGTTGGTTATTGATTGTTCATGTTTACTGTAAGAATTTTTGGCAAACCACATAAAAAACAAAAACAAAAAACAAACACATACTATTTTATCAAAAGTGTTATACCATAATTCTGACCCTGTCATCCCAAGGTCATAATTCAAATTCTCCCAGTGTTTCCAATGCAAACATATATATTAGGTTATTTTTATTATTGGGAATCGATGGTTCAATCTCCTTTCATCTAAAATGTCTGTGATATGACAAACTAAAAGAGAAGAGTGTCACATTTCACATTCAAAGTAGCAGGAATGTCGGTACAAGGGATTATCAATTAAATGGGTTCTTACTGAACTGGATGATATGATGTGTATTGTTTTATATATTTTCAGAAGGCTATACTGTCTCAGAACTTGTGGATAGATGTAGCCACCCTTCATGCCAACAGAACAATTACGGTCAGTGAAGGTTGTTATAATCTGAAAATGACTCGTAAACTTCATAAAAAACTATGAATTCCAATGATGAATATAGAAAATGCAAGGTGAGATACTGTAGACAATTAGGTATATTTCACAGCCAAGTTTTTACATCAGCTTTTATGTCTTACATGTATAGTTGTACATACAGTACCTGCTGCATATATTTTAAACAATGGGCCATTTGCAATATTGCTTGTTGTTTCTGCTCCAAGGCAAAGCACTTAAGGCTGGTTCACATGAGTAAAGCAAGCACAAATGCAAGCTCAGGCCACCAGTTGACATGATAAAATTTGTGAGTCAGACATAAACAAAAGCTGAAAGAAAACTTTTTCCATTCTCTTGTGCTTGCTTTACCGTGTGAACCAGCCTTTAGTGCAAAACGTTTCTTATGAAAGTGAGTTTGACTTGCAACAGGCATCTTCGGAATGGCACAATTTCCTTCAGCCAGTTGTCTCCGCCATAGTAATACTGCAAAGGTCGTTTAGAAAGAATGTGCAAAGGATAGGGCTTTACAGTTTGTTACACCCTTGTCTTTTTTGATAGGAAGGCAGAGGGAGGACATTTTACCTCCTGAGTTAGTATGTTGATTTAAGTAATGAGTGCAATGAATTTTAATAACTTTGTCTTTTCTATGATTTTGAACGTCTAATTTGGACATTAAATTATAACAGTCTGTAAATTGGCTCTTCACAGATAGCTTCTATGTTGGTGCCTGGCAATGGGCGTATTCTGTTTCGCCCATTGCATTATAGGTCATTAAAATGTTCCCCCTCCATTATTATTTTCATTAAGTGGCAAAAATTACTGAGGGGAAGGGGCATAAAGTATGATCCATATAAGAGCCCCTGTGGTACAGGACCTGTGAGAGAGTTTGTTTTTTATTATCTAATGAACTCAAAGAATGCACATAAAGACTTCCAATGGCTGAGTTGATGTGCTAATGTTATAACTTGGCAACAGATTGGCAGGTGCCAAATTTCCTCTCAGGGGGAGGGGGTTCAAATATAATAATATTATTGGCTCTTCTAGCTACCACATCATGTTTAATAATGCAGCTATTTACCTGTGAGTTTCGAGAGTTTCTGCTGTTTCTTTGGTTGTGTTTGAAAATCTGCTCCTCGTTCAGCCCCCAGGCTGACATATCCACACATTACCGCAGCAGCTGGCAAACAGATGACACACATTCACATTAGAACAACAAAAGCATTTGCTGTGACCATTAGATGTGTTGCTATTAGATGAAGGCAAAGCATATTCAGTTCCAAGTTTATTGTGTTGCTGATATGTTTGTTCCGGCACAGGATATAATTGCAGATTAATGCACTATGGCTGTGGTATATGTCTAAAATCGGCTTGAGCGGGTTTTGTAGCTTGACTTTGTCAAAGTCAAGGGGAGCAGAAGTTCAAAGATATACCTGAAAAATGACAAAGACAAAGGGCTGTATAGCGCTTGAAACATCATCTTCAAATTCTTTCACTGCATCCAGCTTTCACACATCGACTCTCAGTCAATCCAAGTTTATATGCGTATAACTGAAAAATGGACAGGAAATTTTACCCAATGAATCCTTTTTACCACCGTTTGAAGAGCATGGAAAACAGGTTGTTTGGCTGGAGTGTGTTTACGAAACTATTGCAATGAGTCAAAATCTGATTGACCTTGCAGAAATTTACATAATGACTATTAAAGTATTTTGGCAAGCTATACTTTGCTCCTTGTATGACAATCAGCTCAAAATAATTATATAAACTTTCATGTTTGTGCACAGGTAGCCCAAGTGGTGGGGTCTGGGGTGAGTGTTTGATGTTATAAGAGTTAGAGTGGGAATGTTTGACACAAAATGCATCAAATATTGGAATAAAATGAACGAAACTCACCTGGTGTGTTTATCTGTGCTTCAAATACCTGTGTATGAAATTTTAGCTGATTTCAGGAATTTTTGGCTCTGTGACCTCATTCAGGTAATAATGCACCTATCAAATCGTAAACCTAGCTGAAGGGGTTGGAGGTAAATTAAAAATTCCAGTCAAATTCTTGAAGTCAGGACAAAAATATTTTATTCAAATGATCCTATAGCCATTTCTGGCCTAATCTGATAATTTATTGCTTTTTCTTGTCAACTGCTAAAGAAAGGTAAGACAAATTAATGTACAGCAAAAAGTCCTGTTAGTAATAGTCTCAGAAGGTTTTCTCAAAGTATCAAGAGTTTATTTTTAGCAAAAAAGCATGTCACAGCATCACTAAGAAAGTGGATCCAACACCGAGGTACTAAAGTATAATTTTCAACCTGTAAAACCCTACCATGCATACATACCCAGCAGGATATCCCTACAGGAAATGTAGGGAAGTAGTCTGATTATACAGCAAATTCAACATATGGCAGATAGCTTTGCATTTCAATGTTTTGCCTAAGGAACTCATATGTACTATAACATTCAGACTTCTTGAGTTGTAGTTTACTCATGCACCAAATAAAGTTGAATCTCACTATTTTAAACTCGGTTAATTCAAAGTCCCCATTATTTCAAAGTCAAGCCGAATCCCCTTTGATTTCTTTTTTTGGTCATTTACTATCAGCTATTTCAAACCTTTTTTTCATTTCCACAAAATGATGAGGCCAAGTCAAGTAAAAAAGCTTATTGCATGGGTGGGTGCTTCACTGTGAACCTGGAGGTATGTGCTCAATAGGAATTTGGGTAGGGAGGTTCTGCTGACTCAATAGAACCCTGACCCTATTCAAGACGGATGCAAATTTTGCTACCCTAGTCAACAAAGTGCTCTACTTTGTGACCCTGTTCAAGATTGGACCAAAAAGTGCCCTATTCAAGAGAGGGATAAGTTAGCCTGTGTTGTACAAGTTTCCACAAGGGTGTACAAAGAAGTCATGTGAAAAGTATGGCAAATGCAAAAATGTGGTTGAGGGGGGAGGGGAGGAGGAAAAGAATCTTCGATACATGAAAATGTAGAATTTTGTAAAGCCTGGTTTCCATATAATCGTCTCTGACGTAAGGATCGTCTCTGTCGCAGAATTTTTTGTCAAGCGATCGGGACGATTATATGGAAACACTTGCGATTTTTTTAAAACGATCCTTATGTCAGAAGCGACTTGATCATCCCGATAGAACCATGTTCTATCCTTGCGTCGGAGACGACCGGAAATGCAGAAACGATCCTTACGTCAGAGACGATTATATGGAAACCAGGCTTAAGACAAAGGACCCTGAAAATGATACCCAATCGGGTGGAACGTCCCTTACAGGAAATATATGGAAGTACCCCACCCCCCTGGGACACTGTGAATCAACTGTATCTCCATGTGCAAGGCAGAATTTTAATAGCACCCAGTACAGTTAAAAAACTAATTCAGTCAACATATTTAAATGCCACAAAATGAAATAAGATTGCAACCAATACAATGAGTAAGGCTAAGAGCAAACCTTAAAAAAAATCACTTAGTTTATTTAAGTCTCGATGTATTTAGCACTGCCGTGCTAATTGGGGAGACTTGAAATGCAGAAACGAAATATCATACACTGAACACAAATTTGTTAAGAATCCCAACTGGTTGGAGGCTAACCAGTTGGCTATTTACATAGTGTGGCCGAGGATTTGAACTCAGGGCTACCGTGTTGCAAATTCAGCTAGTGGTCAGAGTGGAACTTGAACCTGGGACCTCCGGAGTTCAAGTCCGGTGCCCTAACCACTTGGCCACACTGCCTCCTCCTTGTGTTTCCATTTAGCAGTTATATACATTACTTCAGATTTACCATATTTAAATTTCCAAAACAGGCCTCTTGCAAAGCAAATAACCACCACACTAGTGTGTTCAGTTACACCGATTTCTTTGTGTCGATATTGCACACGCATCCATATCCAGTACACGTAGGTTGAAGCAAAATCCGTATAACCACACCCTCAAAGTTGCTGTTGTTTTGCTTCTTTTGCATCGAGCTGATTTTTCCATCGATCCGATCGGGCCGTTGCCTGGACTCGTTTGTTGAGGGCCATTCAGTAAACAACACGGCAAGCGCAGACCAAAATGTCGACGATTTGAGGGAGCAATATTTGATTAAGTTGATTGTCTAACTCGTCACGCCGACGCTGTCCAACCCGTACTTGTTCTTTCAGCCATGTTCGCACAAAATTTCAGCTACAAGTGATAGCTAGGGTTGAGCTTGATGTAACGAGAAGCAATGAAGGCTGCCACAATCGTTGCCAGAACAAGTGTGAAAAAGGCGAAGTAAAATGCCTGCTCGTCCCTAAAAATCCAGTGCATCTTAAAATAAAAACAACAACCGCAAAGGAGGGAAAAATTTCTCGAAGCGCAGGTGTGTACAGGTGCCGTTTGTATGCTGTTATTTGCCAGGCGTTCCCAGCCTCTATCCGAAGAGTTCCGAACATTTCCGTTTTATCTTCGTTGGATTTTCGTGTCATACCAGGTGACGTCACCTTATCCGCAACTAACAACATGGCGGCCACTGTGTCGAAAGGTCTTCCTATATTCCTTGTACTGCTCTCCCTCAGTGCGTGTATAGCGCGAAAGCATGGATTTACTATAAAGGTAATTGCTCTCTACATTCTGTACTTAAGGAAAAGTCATAATTAACTTTGATTCTTTGCAATTTTAGGATGAAGACAGACCGACTTTCGAATTGAGCAACTTCGGTTTTCTGAGAAATGGTCTGCTTAAAGTTGAAATCGAAGAGTTGCGATACGTCAAGAAGGAACTTTACACAGATGTTGAACTCAACTCAAACGTAAGCTCGTCTGTGTTGTGACATTACGGTATAATTGTACGGCATTGTGTACGTGTTGTTGTGGTGTTCGGCTAAGCTTGTCCTGTTTAGTTTTATTCTGTTTCAAGTTGTTGGTTTTTGACAGATTAGCGGTCGTTTTATTTCAGTTTGGATTTTCTTTAGTGAAGACTGCAAGTGATGGAGTATCGTCCTATATGGTACAGTGTTGTAATCAATTTCTTTGTATATTAATTATTATCACATATAGCACGTATAAAGTAATTTGATATCAACTACATTTTTATATTTTCACTAAAGGTTCTTTGAATATTGAGAGAAAGGGGTGTCAATAATGGTAAAGACGAGCAAGACTTGTCTGCTCAGCTTCAAACCATTCCTAACCAGACTGACATTTTTTATTTTTGCAGAGCAGATTTAGTTAATATTACATTCAGTCATGGTACATGTAGCTAATTATTGTGTTAAGAATTTGAAGCTACACTCTTTTTTGTCAAACATTAGTTGTGGACCCTTTTCATGAGATGTTAGAGTTGGCCATATTCAGAACTTATGTAAATTAATACCTAATAAATTGTTCTGGGTCCAGCTGTTCAAAGATCTTTAAGTAAATCTTAGATATTTAGGTCTCAACTCTGTTACAGTTAATTTTTAGGCCTAATGAGAAGGTTTCATTCACAATATGTATGACTTTCTTAAAACTTAGAATAAGAATAGATATTAGCTATTCTTGATCAAAATTCTGCAATGTTTTGGTCAAAAGGTTATTTATATGTAATGAATACTGGATTAGCTTAATTGAGCTTTGAACAACACTGGACCCTTGAACACTTGAATTCATACCTTCAGTTGATAAGTCCTTGAAAAGTTTCAAAAATATATATTGACTAGAATAGCTTGAATCAACCCAAAATTGAATCAATGACAAATTTTGCCTTTTGAAAAACAGTATAATGGTGTCTGCACAATCTTCTAGTAACCAGTTGAGAAGCTCAAATATAAACAGAAAATCTTTAAAAAGTGCTACAGTGGAACCTCTCTGGGCGACCACCTCTCTTAAGCGGCCACTTACCAAGTGACTGATTGGTCGGTCAAATTTCTCTTAGTGAAACCCCTCGTAAGTGACCATCTCTCGTAAGCGACCATGACCACCTTTGAGGCTCACCGTTTGAGTTTTTGTATTTTTTTCTGCCTCCAGTAAGCGACCACTCTATGCTATCAAAGGGCAAATTTCTGAGCAAGGCCTAACCTCCTTGCAGAAACCAGACAAGACAAAATACTGGCATATGTATTGTAACGTGCAACAGGACAGAAGGCTGATTTCTTAAAACTCAATGTGTCATTCACTCACTAAAACTGCATTATTTTACACTGGTTGTGACTCAAAGTTGGATCTCACTTAGGCCTCCCATGGTGAGAAATTCCCGTAAGCTTAAAGCCAAATGAAGGATAGTCACTTACTTGAGGTTTTACCGTAATCATTTTTATTTTGGCTAACAGGTAATTATAAGCCGAGCCCATCTCCCCCCCTCACACACACACACACATACACACACACACACACACACACCTGCTACCTGAGGCCCCCTTCCCCAATTCCACAGATGACAAAGAACTAAGGGAAAGTTTGATATAAAATGTAGAACTGTCTGTCTTTGGTTGTTGTTGTTGCAGGAACAGCATGATGAAAAATGTATTCTGAGGAATCCACCAAGCTTCTCAAAGCAAGTGTCTCTTGCCCTGATCACCCTTGATTTAGTGAATCACAGGTAGGAATGGCATACAAGACTGTTTATACCTACTGAAGGATACATGGTACCAAACATATTTTGAACATCCAGCTAGTACATTTTACAAATACAGATTAGAAATGGGATCAGGGGATTAATTTGTTGTTACCTCAGTCTATTGCTGCTGAAGCATGTGCTTCCCAGAGTGGACTGTTCCATGTACGTATATGGTGTGGTAGAGAATTATTATTATTATTATTATTATTATTATAGTTTGTAAATTGGAAACAGGTTCCAGTGTATTTCCCATTACTTTATAGTTTTGCTGTAGTTTTAAGTTCAAATACAATTCAGCCTCATTCTTGAAGAAGAAAATGTGAGTGAGGTATTGAGAATATTGATACAAATGTGTACATGTAGTTTAATCAGCTTTCATCTGAGTGAAGAATCAAAAGCCAAGTTTTCCTCCCTGTACATGTATGTGTACATGTATTATAACATGTATATATGATATTTTTCTTCTGAAAAAAAAAAACTGAAGGAGAAAATTGAAGTTGATCACTCTAATCAGAGATTTCGCTTAGACTGGTCCGTCAGCTGGTTCAGAGTACTGGTAGGAAATATTTTTTCTGGTACGGAGCCATTAGGAACCGGTACAACATACAAGTGAATCAAAATAATCATTTCTTCTGCTGCAGTGGAACTGAACACAAGATAATCTATCTCATCAAGTTTTTTATTTCTTTGGTAGAATGAGTAGAATATCCAGTGTGCTGTCAGAAAAAAATGTTGTACTTATATTTTTCCAGTGCGGAATGCCGACAGCCTCAATTTTTTCTGGTACAGTATACAATTTTTATCAGTAAAATACTGGCCAGCATATGCCGGTCTCTTTACTGTACATATTTTGTTGTCCAGATAGTACTTACTGTAGCACCAAATATACCATACTTGACTGGCCTGAGTACACTGGCAAGTGCTAGTCTGATATCTACTGCAATTCAATTTGATGGTATTTTTTTGTTCATTTGTTTGTCTGTTTGTTTTTGTGCTTTTAGGATTATTGTAGACAAGCATGGAAGCGATTTCCAGAACTTACACTTTCAAAGTGATAGTTTTGTCAGCTCCAAGAACCCAAATCTGACATCACCAATGGTTACCATGCCACCAACCACACAAGTGTCCGTACCAGGACAGTCACCAGCAGCAAACAACTCAAATGAAGAGCAACAAACAAAATCTACACTTGCACCTGACAAGTCCAGTCCTGTAGAAACAGTGCCAACAAACAGTACTGCTGCTCCAACTACACTTTTTGCCCAAACAGATGCAAACCAGAATGGTACCAGCAGTCCAAATCAGATAAATGGTGGGAGCTTACCTAATTCACATAGGCGGCGAAGGGATGCTCAAACTACCGTAAAGACTGACACAGAGAATTTGCCTTCTGAACCAGAAATTCTGCCTCTTGAAGTAATCCAAGAAAATGAATCAACTGTTGCCAGAGGAAATGTAAGTAAATTAATTATTTTTGTTTAACTTGACCAACAATCAAGATCTCGGTTGGCCAGATTTTCTTCCTGAATTGGATGACTGTGCAATTTTAGATGAGATGTAACAAGACTGGTAGTGTACTCTTCCTTTCAATAGCCTGCATAATTACGTTTCTGACCAAGTATTCATTGACAGCAAATCTAACAGTTAATAAATTATGATCACAAAAAAAACATCTGTGAAAGTTCATCAGTGAAATAATGTTGAGTGAGATTACTAAGTCTAAATGTATGAGTTATAAAAAGGTTTATATTTGGATATGCTAATGATCTGACATCAACCCAGGAATTATATATTTTTCTTTCTTCTGGTGATTGAAACACTGTTTTCCAATCAGAAAAAAAAAAATATGTGGGAAAATGTATGTTTTTCATGTTTTAAAATACCAAAGATGTATCTACTATGTACTGCATTATTTTATTACTTGATGTACTGTGCAATATTTCTATTCTGAGGATAAAGATATTTAGGGTTTTAGGGGCACTTTATTGTGACCTTCACCCAGTTTAATACCCTTGGATAACTTTTATGACTCCAGTCAAAATAGATAAATAAAATATGTCATTTGAAATTACATGTGCTCAGACTCCTAAGTGTAATTATATCTGTTTGCAGTTTGTTGTCCATATTAAGGACAAAGCTGAAGAAGGACTGTACAACCTGTACTTCCATGATTGTCATAACTATAAGCATGATCAAGTACCCATTATGGTCAACCTAAAGGTGGGCAGCTTTCTTCTTTGCTCTTTTGTCTTCTCTGTTAGCAAAGTAAGGCCTGTACATATTGTACATGACTGTGTGCATATTTGCACACGTTCAATTATTTTATTTATAGTAGCAATGTTGAAAATTACAAACAGTCCCACAATCAGTCTTACCAACCGTGATTATTGTCAATCTTCCATTTCGAACATCCAGGTCAGCATTGTGGAAGAAAATGATGGCAACTATTTATCGGCTGGAGAGGTAAGTGAATAAATTAACACTGAAGTGAAGTGAATTTAACATTTCTTTTTTCAATCACCTCAGTTAACTGTTTAAAAAACATATTTTTCAAATGTGTGTCCCTCCAAGAATTGCACATAGCCAAAATAATAAAAAAATAGATTACAAAATTGTGTGTAATGCAAATAATCTGCTGCTCAAATCCAGATGGTTAAAACACTTTTTTTTTTTTTCAGTTTAATTAATTGGCTGCTGAAATTGAGACAGTCAATCCACACAAGTCAATTTCGTAGATAATTTGGTGTTATTGAAATATTGGTTTAATGACGTGCCTGTGTCAGCCAAAGGGGATTCCAAGTCAAAAACTTTCAGACTGCATTATGTTGCAGGTAAAATTTGTGTCACATTGCAGTTGTCTGTGATTGGACACTTGAAAAACATATGGCTGGAAACAAATTTACAATGCAATGACTGTCATGGTTATGTTCACTTGCTCCGACCAAGGGCTAGTGCTCGAAATGTGAGCTTCCAATAATTCCTTTACAGTGTCTACATTTTACCTATTGACCCTTAGTTGATTCATGATATGTGCCATTTTTTTACGCCAATGCAGTCCAAATCTGGTTTCCCTCAGTGCCACAGTAGTTTTCCATGGTATGCTCTGTTGGACTAGAGAATGCACAAAATGTACTTGAAAACCCACTAAATTGTCTATGAAAACAAAACTGCATATGAGTGATTACTTTATTCATCTGGCATGTGTGTAATCTACTCTTTTTGGTGTGTGTTCCAAACTTCTGTCCCTGATTGTAGCTTTTTTTAATTCAAGAATCTTATTCCAACCACATAGTTTATTATTTTATTGAAGGGACTACTTTGTTTAAAAATTAAATGATCTGTTTGGTATGTCATGTACAGGAACCTCTGCCGTACATGTTTGGAGTCATGTCAGCCATCTTCTTTTGCACAGCATTTTACTGGTTACATGTTCTCAAAGTGAACAGGTACTGAAGTCCTGTATCTACATGTATAGAGCCATTTTCGGATGACTGTTGAAAACCAAAACCAAAGTAATCACACAGGCCAATCACAGAGACTGAGAGAAAACAGTTCAGCCAATTGGAAGCCAAAGTAATTTGCGTTTGGTCTTGCGTTTGGTTTTACTTTCCAATCAGCAGTGCGAGTACACGCCATCGCTTGCCGTGAGAAGTGTTTGGTTTTGGTTTTGGTTCTGTTCCTGATTGGCTGAGCATGCTGACAAACTCGTGTGGACCAACCCGAAAGCGAAGCAAACGCAAAACCAAAGCAATCACACAATTACTTTCGACAGTCATCCGAAAACCGCTCTAAGACCCATAGCAAACTACAGTATACCAAAATTAGAACTTAGTCACTCCAGTACATGTACAACAAATAAGAAATTCATGTGGATGTAAACTGAGACAGATTTCAGCCCCATACTGTACAGTAGAAAGGTCACAACAGATCACAATAATTATTGTTTGATTTCAACACATCTTTTGGGGCAAAATGAAAGCATTGTCTTGCAACCTGGAGCTAATAGTAATGGTAGACTTTCCTATCAGATTGTAGGTTTTCCTGACAACTTGCTCTATTTGAACTTCCTGGACTTGTGAGTGGTGAATATAGTTATATTTTCATCTTGCCCTAGTAGAACATGCAGGGGAAATGATATCAACACAAGTGTTGTACTGTAGGTATGAATGCTATTTATGCCATGGATGTTGATGGTGTTTGTCATTATTTTATATTCAACTTTTTTTCTCAGGGAATTCTTATACAAGGTGCATTACATGATGTTTATATTGATTCTTCTGAAAGCATTGGACCTGATGTTCCAAGCGGTATGTATCTGATATCAGCAGTGTAAATGTTTGCAAAGTTTCACATTTTCAGAGCTTTCCATAACCAAACAGCAGCTGCTGCAGCTTTTTTTTTTTTTTTTTTTTTTTTTTTTTTTTTTTTTTTTTTTTTATGGTGAGATCTGTATAGGACTCGTTTTCATGGGGCATAACATATTAAGCACAAGTACAAGAGAGCGACATACAGTAACCATAATAAGCATAAGGAATGTCTTTTCCATACTTTATGCTGATCATGCTTATACTTGCATCACCACTGTTGCTTTCTTCTGCTTGTGCTTATGTTTATGCAGTAGAGAAAACCAGCCTTTTTTGTGCATTCAAACTTGTAACTCCTGGCGTTTCATTAATTTAGAAGGCATCTTTTTGTAACTTTTTAATGTTCTTAAAAGAATATGAATTGAGTGCAAATAGTAATTATTTCTTTTTCCTCAAAATGCTGGGAAAGTGTGGAGTCAAAATTTGATATTCTAGTGAACTGAGAATCCACAGCAACATTTCCCAGGTGAAATGATGATGAACTGTTCATGAACGTTCATGAATCTATTCATGAACGTTCATGAACGGAAGTTCATGAGCGTCCATCAAAGTTCATGAAAGTTGTTCATGAACTGTTCATGAACGTCCCATGAACAACAAATGTGACATTTTCAGTTCATGAACTGTTCATGAACTAAACCGCCATGTTATCATGACAAGCTGTTCATGAATGTTCATGAACGTTCATGGACCATGGGTTCATAAAAGTTCTCAAAAGTTCATGAACATTGCGAAAAATTTGTGCATGAATGTTCATGAATGTTCATGGACCATGGGTTCATAAAAGTTCTCAAAAGTTCATGAACGTGCCAAAAAATTTGTCCATGAATGTTCATGAATGTTCATGGACCATGGGTTCATGAAAGTTCTTAAAAGTTCGTGAACAGCGGATAAATTTGTTCACGAATGTTCATGAATGTTCATGTATAATGGGTTCATGAAAGTTCTCCAAACTTCATGAACATATGCCTACATAATTGTTCATAAATATTCTTCAAAGTTGAGAGAGTTCACGAACTTAATTTATTCATTATTAATTTATAGTGTATAATTAATATATAGTGTAAAGAGCTGTCTTCAGATTGTTCATGGCTGTTTCATATACCTACATCGCTCTCCCTTCCATGTTTTTCCCTATAAAAAGTCAAGAAAATAACAGATCAGGTAAACAAACTGATAAATAATGGCGGTATACACAAAATTGATGGCAACCAAATTATGTAGTGAATGGAGAGTGAATAAACATCATAATATACATGAACCTTGTAGTTTTTAGATTTATAGAACTGCATGGAGTCTATAGGTAAATAAATCTTAAAGCGCATCAAACCAATTCAAGCTCTACACGGGAGAATCATTCAAACAGCGAGAGATCCCAAACTGGAGGAACATGTGAAATATAATGTACACATTACTGTTTTGGATTGAAACAAAACAAAACAAAAAGCGATTCATCTCACCTTGCTACAAGTCCTCAGGGTAATGATGAACGTAAAGAACAAATGATCATCCAAATCTGGTGTTCCCAGCCACCATTTCCACACAATGATCTTCGAAGATGTCCAAACGATTTTTGAGCAACGATCGCCTATTTTGTTATCTTCCAAGCAACAAGCGAGGTAAAGAATTACACTCGAAATGAAGTATAGGGAACAGTCCTCCAATAAAAGGCACAAATCCTGTGAAAAACGGGGCCGCTGTACACTGAACAACGATCACTGTTGAAAAGTCCGTTAATCTGAGCGCCAAAACAGCATGAGGTCTTGATTGTCTGCACGCGACGATTGTGACTGACAAACTAGTACCCAGGCACGGGACGAGTTCTGTTTACGAGTTCATCGCAAAGGGAAGAACGTGTTTAATAATCGCCGCGAGGAAGTGCTTTGATTCATCTGTTGGTTGTGGCAAGGAGTGATTAACAGGTTAAACATACTCGGGATGCAGTGAATCATTGGAGCGGAGTAATATTGCTTGTAAAAGTCACAGCCAACATGTTCACGTTTGGTCCGATCCGCGGTTTGGCGAGAAGTACACTCGATCAACCCAAAGGTCACCTATTTCTTGTTTCTTTTAATCCATTAAACGGTTGAAATAAGCGGTGTTCTGTATGATGTCGAACTGACTGCGAATTAGCGACGATAATAGCTCATTCGAGAGTGCATCATCCCGATTGCAGAATCTTTAGTGTTGTAAGAAATTGTGCAAGAAATTGACTTGTATTTAAGTAGGTGAAAACAAACAAAGAGAGATGAGGTGAATCTTACTCGACCAGTTTTGTGAGAATGTACATTTTTCATGGCTTGGACACTTTTGCCTTTTCCCTCAGACAACTATAAATCACTTCATTCTCAACGAATTTTCAGCTATTTTCAAGTTCTATTTCGAGCTATTTATGTCTTTTATCAGATTCTCAGGAATTCCCAGATATTCCAATAATTGTTACTTGTTGCAAGATCGATTTGTATGACTGGGAACATTTGGTAATTCCTAGTAATGATGATGATGAACTGAAACAAGTTCATGAGAATTCACCAAGAGTTCATGAAAATACTTCATGCACATTTGATGAACTCTGATGAACTGAAACAAGTTCATGAGAATTCACCAAGAGTTCATGAAAATACTTCATGCACATTTGATGAACTCTGATGAACTGAAACAAGTTCATGAGAATTCATCAAGAGTTCATGAAAATACTTCATGCACATTTGATGAACTCTGATGAACTGAAACAAGTTCATGAGAATTCATCAAGAGTTCATGAAAATACTTCATGCACATTTGATGAACTCTGATGAACTGAAACAAGTTCATGAGAGTTCACCAAGAGTTCATGAACTCACTTTGATGTGAACAGTTCATGAACAAAGTTCATGAACTAAACTTCATGAACTCTTGATGAACTTTAATGGATGTTCATGAACTGTTCATGAACGGTCACCAAAGTTCATGAAGTCATGAACTTCATTTCACCTGGGTTAATGTGTTCGATTTCTTGTCCAGGTCAACTTCCATTTTATCAGTGTGAGTGGGACTCGTCAAGAATCCTGGGCAGTGCTGTATTACATCACTCATTTGTAAGTTCTGTTATATGTCTGACCATGTACATGATCTTTGTACATTCCTCCGCAATAACCCTACAACAGTACTTGTGGTTATCGTCTCTTCTAGGCAAATCTTTTGTTTACTGTACTGTACATGTTTGCCTCATTAGCATAAATAGAATGTCAAGCTACAAACAAACAAAAGAGCATATCAGACTTTAGTAATAATTTCCAAACATTTGAAGTTTAAATCTGTCTGTCTGATATGCTCTTTTAATTTATGGAAGTTTGAAATTTTATTTATGCTATTGAGGTAAGAATGTCACAAAGATTCGCTTAAACTATACTTAAGTACAATGTTAGTGTACAGTTGTTGCTCAGTGACTATTCATGCTTTTGTGCATCTTTTGGCTTTTCAGATTAAAAGGCGCTCTGCTGTTCACCACAATTGTCCTCATTGGTACTGGATATTTCTTCGTCAAACATGTGTTGTCTGACCGAGACAAGAAGATCTTTATCATCGTTATTCCTCTACAGGTCAGCAATTTGTTGTTTTTCATTACATGGGATCATTTGTTTAGGCCATTAGAGTGATCTGTGTTACATAATAATATTGTAGTAAGTACTGCTTGACTGCTTGAAAGTGATGACGTTGACAATCTCCACCCCATTTCCCAACAGTCTATACACACTCTATACTGTCTTATAACTAACAGTCACTAAACCAGACCATTATTAAAAAGGCTGGTGTATCAATTGAAAGTTGATTGAGGTACTGGAATGCTGTAAGAGTAACAGTAGCTGACATTTAGAGCGTTTGCTATTCGTCAGAGCGAATCTTACTCTCTATGGCGTTCCAGTACCTCAATCAACTTTTGGTTGATACACCAGCGTTTTTATCACCACACTGATGCAGTTAATGTAGTTCTCTTAAGAACTGGTATCACACTCATTATTAAAGAGTAGTTCTTTCTTTGTAATGTTGTAATATTATTTTAAATGTGGTGAATACTTTGTTGGTGTACAAATCAGGGACATGGGTATGGACATGTGCATAGAGTGCAGTCTTTTTTTATCCCCAGATCCTGGCTAATACGGCTCAGATTGTGATGGACTCCACAGAAGAGGCTAAAGTGCAATATCACAAATGGGTATCCTTTTTTGCTGCAGTTCACGGCCCACTGTGGGTAACTGAGCAGCACTTACTTTTACCCTGTTGAGCTTAACCAAGAAAATATCTGACCTTGAAATTTCAAACAGAACCTTCACATTATTGTTGAGGTTAGGGTAGATAATCAGAAAGGTCACTCAGCCAATCCATTGGTTTTGTTTACAACTGAAAAGGTGGTCCAAACTTGTCAATGTATACATGTATATATTATAATACCTTGATGCTAAAATAGTATCCTGAAGAAACAAATGTCGAATGTCTCTCATTGCACGCTTGATCTAAACCAAACCTACTCGGTTTGGACTTGGTGCTCGATGAGAGATGTCTGTTTTCTTGGGCTACCAAAATAGTAAAAGTTAACACTTAGACCAAACATAAATGAATGAAATTAAATGGTTGCTAAGTGCTTTCCATTTTCAGGGCACTGAAAATGGACGATTGATTATTTCTTTGCACAAAGAACTAGTTAATTTAAAGGGTCTTTTCAATTGGCAGTTGCTTTATGAAATATACAGTAGTATTATTTGAAAGTTAGGATGAATTTGGGAGTTTTGGTTCAACTCTTCCTTGGTTCACCCCAGGGAAGGGTAGCTTTATGTACATGAACAGTACTTAGTGTCAAGTGAAAGTGGTTTTGAGTTTCCTTCATGTTTTGAGTTCCCTTGACGTTTTATTAGAAACAAGTGTTTATTATGGTGGATTTACTGTGCTGTGGAGCGATACTTTTTCCGGTAGTGTGGTGAGTTAATACAATGTTTTAATCCCCAAATATACTGTATACTTGTAAGCCTAACCTGCAAAATATGAGTAGTGAGTAGTAATCTGGGAGAAATGATAGTCTGATCAGCTTGAACTAAGTATCTAATTGATGATCACTTGCCTTGTTCTCCACACTATACTGTATGTACTGTGTATGTACTCGTTTTACTCCAAAAAGTGATTAATAACTACTTTCACAATCACGTGCAGTTTGCAAAGTGTAGATTTTCTGGCAGGCCACTTGACAATAGAACGTGGCGGGCAGAGTGTATGACATATTCTATGGCTCTAATGCAATATTGTTTAGACACAAAACCATGCTCAGCAGAGAGATTTATTTGACAGATCCCCCACCCCTAAATATGAGCCCATGGGTTCATATAAAGTCTAGCACCCAAATACCAAGCGAGCTGTTTTAGTCTTGAATTTTTTCAAGTTTTAATCCCAAACCCCTTTTCTAATCAGCATTCAAATTTCAGTCACGAAAAAAAGATCTTTAAACAAATATAAGCCAACGGCTTTGTGGATTTTTACGGTATATCATATACTTCTGTAGTATGGAGAACCTGGCATTTCATGCCTTGCTTGAAGAAAATCTGATTGAGGTATCAATTCTCATTTTATCACTCATACATTTTCTTATTTTATGGTTGGGAGAATTTGTATTTTGAGCTTGGGAGTGTAAGCGATAAAGGAAACATGTGGTTGGATTTGTTGTTGTTGTCAGCTATGAAAATGCATTCCAGTCTTCCAAGTCAGTGATATTATAGCCATTAATTTAGTCATCTCATAATCAACTCGAAAAGAGGGAAAGGGTGGTACCCATTCATATCCTGAAAATTTATATCCACAGAGAAAAAGGCTACTGTACGTTATCTAAACAGCGTTGAATGGGGGAAAAAGGCAATAGGAATATTGAAAACGGACTGTTTGAATGTTTTGTTCAAGATTGTAGTACTGTGTGCGTAGTGTTAAGACGAGTGTCATTTTGTCAACAGGTCAATAAAACACTTACAAGAAGCATCGAAAACAGACGGAAAAGGTACGGTGTGACACTCCGCCTTGTGTAATTTGTACACTTGGATTTTACCCTATGAAGGACTCATTGATACTGTATCCTAGAAATTATTATTTTACACTTTGCTGTATACAGCAAGTATGGACTTGTAACAGCGTAACACGCTCATCTGAGTCCTCCCCTAACCTCGTCATCACTGATTACCCAGATGGTGAAGTTTGTCATTAGTATGATTTATGTTTGGATTTGTAATGTACGTGGCATCATTTGACGCCGGGTGTTTTTCATTTTCATTTCAGCTGCTCTAAATCTCGTCAAGCTCAAACTGTTCCGGCATTTCTATGTCATGGTGAGCGTACATCAATAGTATTTGTCAGGCAGTTGTCTACGAACGTTTCAACGTCCACTTCGGGATATTTGTCAGACAAAATAGTTTGAGGCATTCCTCCTAAAAAAATCCTTAACGTTGTACGTCAAAAGTTGTTTTACAATGAGAAAGGAATAAGACACTCGTATAGTTCTTTTGACGGTTTGGTGTTTTTTGTGTTTGTTTGTTTTTTTTTTACCGTGTCTTTGGAATTGTTATATTTTCAGATTGTATGCTACATATACTTTACAAGAATAATCGTCGCCTTGGTTGAGGTAAGGTTCGTTTTATGTGTAGTTATGCCGCGTGATGTTCTTTCGTTCTTTTCTGTTTCCACTGTAAGTTGTTTAGTCTCCATAATCCTCCATCCTTGAACTCATTGTTCAACCATACAATGAACTAAAGGAGTCGATGCGTGAAAGATGGACGCCGTCAAAGGGAGGGGGGGGGGGGGGGGGGGATCATTTTCACGAACAAACCATACTTGCTATATTTTAGGCTGATTTTTTTTTTTTTTTTCTGTCTGAACAAAATACTTTAAACCTGATCACGTTTGATCTCGCTCTGATTACAGATGACTGTTCCATTTCAATACATCTGGTTAGATGAGGTAAGCCTGGTATTTTCTTGTAATACAGCCCTTGTTTGAGAACATTTTTTCTTTCTGACCTCGAACGGCTAAGTCGATAGTTACTGGGAGTCACTCTTAAAATTTTACTTCTGACCTTGTCTTCAAAACTTTCCACCTGTTCTACAGTTGGCGTAAGTGATGTAAATGTTCCAAAGGCAGAGAATAATGAATGTGAATTCGGTGTGAATGACCATCATTTGGGAGCTAATAAAAGGTTTTTACTCAACAGTTCTTGCAGAATACAGCCACTCTTGTGTTCTTTGTGCTGACTGGGTAAGCGTTTCACTTTCAGTTTTTATTCTGTTCATGAGGACAGAGTAGTGACTAGGAGTGCTCAACACATGTCTCATGCAGCAGCCCTATTAGTAGTGATAGTAGCAAAAGTCATTGTAGTAACAGCAACAGATTGGTCGGACACGCGGTGCAACTGTTAGGTAAAATGTTGCTGAAGTTATGTCTTCTCCTGCAACTTGTGTACAAGATTGCGCGCAATGTCTAATTCCTTCATCTGCTCAACTGTCTTGTCAATCTGGCTTCAGTTTCCTCTGCCTGTCTATGTCTCTCTACCGGTGTGGACTGAGCTGCTTAGTGAGATATGAAGAATAATAGCCTAACATTCAAAAGCAAAAGTCATTGTAGTAACAGCAACAGTGGGTAAAGTGAGCAATATATTAATGGTAGCTGTGTAGTTGTAGTTAACGTTGTTACTGTTACTGTGTTGTAGTCGTAGCAGCAGCAGCAGCAAACTAAGTGGATAACTGTCTAAAACCCTCGCCGAACCGACGTGCGAGTTTGCAACTTGCTTTGGGGTTGCCAAACGGCGCTAAAACATGGTCAGCTTGCGTGCAAATCTAAGCTTCGCCAAAGTCAACCTCAAGTTGACACAGAAGTGGGTGATCAAACGAAATTGAACGCAGTTGGAAAGCTAGCGCCACTTTGCGGATCCGTTTGGCCAGGGCTCTAAAGAAGTTGTTTGTAGATATATTAGTTTCAGTTGTATTAATCACAGTACATTGAGCAACGACATTTAGTAGTGTTGGCGCTGGTTTAGGTGCAAGCAGCAGTATTTGGCAGTACAAAGAGTTGTTGCTCCATTGTTGATGATTTTGGTCATTTTGTTTCTCAGTTACAAGTTCCGTCCAGCACCAGACAACCCGTACCTTCACGTACCACAGGCCGATAGTGACGACGAGATTGAGATGGATGAAGTGTAAGTACATGATGTAAGATGAACGACTGTTCAAACTAATTTGTGTTACTGCTATCGTTTTGGGTTTTGCTACTCTTTTGCTGATTGCAGTACGTTTGCAACAAATCAAGTGTGATTTTAGATAAGCCGGCTAGTCAAGCACTGAGGTACTAAATGCATTTGCTTGCGTTGCTGATTGGTCGATTCCTCTGGCTTCTGGTTGATTACTATAGTTGTCTGAAATTTCATTGCTTTCGGCTTCACGAACCTTGAATGATCAAGCAAAATGTGTTCCGGTTCAATGTTGTTTTGGTTGTCTATAGCGTAAAAGGACAACTGGCTTCATAGTTTCATAGATCACTGCCCGCTTCCCTACTGCGCATCTACCAAATATAACGCGTGCAATCAGTTTGTAAAAAGCAACATTGACATTTTACATAAGTTAGTCTTATTCTTTTTATTCTTATTACAATTATCCGTGGCCGTTTCCTTTATCTCCCTTCCTCCTTGGGTTGTCCAGGGGTCAATTCAATAAACATTTACACGTGTATTTTACAAGTTGGACCATTACTCAAACACCACTAAATGGAATCTAAACTGACAAAATTCCGCAAAATGTTACAGAGAATATCTCTAGATTTTTTAATCCAATAAGATATCCAAGTACTGTTGCAGCTATCCATGAGATATTCTCTATAACATTTTGTGGAATTTTGTCAGATTAGAGTCCATTTCAACGTGTGAAAAAATTGGTCCAACTTGTAAAATACACTTGTAAATGTTGTTGAATTGGCCCCAGGATAAGTCAGCGAGCGCCTTAACAACGCGCCCCTGTTGCTCCAACCTCTGCCTGCTAAACTTGTGGGTGTTATCTTTATTTTGTATCCGTAGGGTGACAACGTCGGGGATGTCAAGTGGTGTAACAAGAGTGGTACGTGTGGACAGAGGAGACAAGAACGGTGTCTAACGAATGGGACAAATTATCAAAAGGACAAGAAAAGGGACACGTGCGGAGCCTACTTAGAAGGGGAGTAGCAAGCACCGCATTTGATGCAAGGTAATAAATAGCCCTGCACAGGAAACAAGGAACAGGGAGAATCCAAATAAAAACTAGCAATGCACAACTAAATACTGGTGAGCGTTGACTCACAGCAGAGTTGACCTCAGAACGCGTGCAGTATAAATCACCCAACTGGCTCGGTTGTTCGAAAGCCGATTAAGCTAATCCAATTCTCTCTCGACCTCTCTGCCAATAAACAGCAAGGTTTTGTTCTAAGATGGATAAATAAACTTGTTTCAGCTGAAGAAGTCTCAAGGAGGTCGTTGCAGGACGAAACCTTCACGTTTTGAGGCTTATAAATGACAGGAAATTTTAAACCTAATCCAGGATTAGCCTAATGGTGCTTTGAAAAACCGGGCCCAGAACACTGAACGTTAAACCGTGACAATAGAAAAGTAAATTTAGTGGCGCATGTCCGGAGGGTGACCCTTTCACTCTAAAGTTCACAATACAAATTCTCTCAACCTCTCAAGTAGAAAGTGTGTATAGTGAGAGTTGAAAATTCAATCAGCTGTCACCTGAACAATTTATCAGAAGCCAAATTGTCCATACCGATTGATTCTGGTGAGAGACAGAGAAAATTGAAGTTGATCACTGTTGTGAGTGAAAAGGTTTGTTTCCACTTGACAGCTTGTACTAACCTATTTTTGGATCTAGTTAAATATTTGTTGGGATCATGGTTAGAATTATTATTTTAGCAGTTGTGTTCGGAAGTAGAATCCTAACTTTGGGGACCCAGTTTGCTGACCACATTGCCATTTCCGAGATCCCTGTTGTCTTATGAAAATATGGCCTGGTTTATACGTGACACAATCGTCGAATTTAATTCACAGATTTAATTTTATTCCTTGATACGTCTTAAGCTGGAACAAGCTTTTTAATCCATTTTCGCACAAAACCCTGCAATTTATTGGCAGAGAGGTCGAGAGAAAGAATTTCGTTAATCCTGGATTAGCTTAATCGGTTTTCGAACAACCGGGCCCAGAGCGACATTAACGTCGTTAATATGAATTAAATTCCTCTGAATTAGGGACCGGTCATTATTTAGGCCTAAGTTTTTGAACTAAGATGGTAAAACCTCTTGACCCACCTCAATACCACCCCTTTCTTTGGTATTGGTCCTTCGTATCCCCCCTCTCCGTCTAGTGATCTGAAAAACGAGTACCCCCACCCCCCTCCCTGGCGTAACTAATGACTGGTCCCTCAAGTTCGACGATGTTCGCCTTGTAAACCAGGCTTAAATTTAATTCACGTTGAAAGTTGTATACGAGTAAAACTAATTCAATTTCATAGAAATGCGATAATACCTAAAGGTTACTATTTTAGCACCTATATAGTTTAGCGAATAGCGATTCGTGAAAAATCGCTACTTTTAAGTAGACGCTGAATTTTAAAATTGGCAAAATGTTATATATGCATATTGCCACAAATATGCATGAAAATACTACGGAATGTATTTATTGCCCGTCGATGGCAGATGCCAAACTGGAACAGTGTAACAAAGTCACAAAGTTGTGTGAAAAAAGAAATGACCAAATTTAGTACTGCAGTCGCTAAAAATAGTAACCTACCTGTTTTCCGTTGGTGCTTCTCTGAAACAAGCAAGACTGTCATCTAACGTCTAGAACGTCTAGCTGATTTGTTAGGTTCATATTTGTTCTCTTCTGAATTATATGTACCTGATTACTATGACTACAAATTACGAATTACGATCAGTTTTCAACTTGTAAAAGAGAAGCTATCTCAAAGTTATGTTTAAACTGTTAGTATACGTCACCACTGCTTCATTCGACTTACCAAAGAGTAATTTTGTAATGCTCTCAAATACATACAGGCAATTATATCATGATGTGGCAGCCAATATAGAAACTGTCCCTTGCTCAGAAAGAGCTCAAAAAGAGTTGTTGAAAAAGAATAACCTATTAAATTATTTTGACTGTGCATTAAGTAGCCGTCAGCTGAACATGCCGCAATAGCCCAATTTAGAAATGCCTGTTGCCTCTACTTCAAAACGAGGCCCAGTGCAAAACCCTTCACATCGATTCATGAAAATGAGCGTGCAATACGGGCTAATTGCACTGGGAATCTCGAAAATCATGGGTCATTTCTCGCATATGGTTGTTTTACAGTCGAAGGAATAGTAGGTTTAGTAGTTCGGCAGTGGAAGAAGTATTTTCAAAGCACTTATGTAAAGTAGAAATAAAAAGTGAATTAGAGGCAAACGAGAGCAGGAGTGCATGTGAATTCCCATGTAAGGGAAGCAAATAAACTTCTAAAGCACTGCGGATAGCATGCGCTGAGCACCCGAAACGACAGCAGATTGTTATATCAAGGTATTTCCTCTTTTTTTGTGCAGCCTGAACTTTGCCACACGAAGTTCGTTATGACGGTCTCCTGTCGCAGAAGGGATAGTCGTTATCAATTTGACCAATTATTTACAAGTACCCATTACTCTTACAAGCATTATAACATTATGTTGACGAGCACATGCGGCAGTGGACACAAAATGAAAGCTGTACGGTGGTTGGGATATGGGTACAGTTGCAACAAATATCACGTCGCTTTTTTTTTCAGGTTATTGTGGCTGTTTAACAAAAATGGCGTCGCAATGAAATTTATCCAATTCGCACAAAATGAAAGCAGATTCAAATAGTTCTCCACCGTGTCCATTATCGATTTTTCTTGGGCGGATATGAATCAATCGGTGGAAATTGGCAATTTAAAATCAAGGGCGGGTATAGTCGCAGTTTTGAATTCTCAAAGAATACGGCGCTTGTGACAACGATGAGGGTGGGCTCGTGGTCATGGGTATATTTGTTTCTGAGAGAAAATAGAGCTGTCTCCTCGAATATTGCACAGCAAGGGGGACATTGAATTGTATTTACCTGATTAGCAAACTCCCGCGGCCCAAAAAATTGATTTTGTTCCGACGGGTTATTTAACGTTTGACCGTTGGAAGACTGGGGCCCAATGACGCCATCTTGGAATGAGCTCGCAAAGCACTATAGGGAACATCTTGCACGTGGGTGGCCCTGGGAACGAGGTTGCGCGTTGTCAAAATGGCGGAGGTTGACAAGCCGATGAAAAAGGTAAGCAACCTGACCTTTTTGCCTTAGTAAATGCCCATCGGTAAAACAATTGCCCTGAATTGTGACAATCACTAAATTTCTTTTGACCTTACGGCATTATTGTAGTTTATCATCTCGCTTTACTTTAAAAATACATCTCTAGGTGAACGGTCAAAATGTGCTTGCTGAGCACGATATTTATATCATTCAATAGAAGGAAGTATATAGTAGTTTTGTTTGATTCATTCCCCTTTTCCTCATCTATATTTTGAGCAATGTAAACCAAAATGTAATACCCTGAACCACAACAACATTTGATCTATTTCTTAGAGGGAGAGAGGGGCATTTGACATGTTGAAAAAATTATCTGAGTTCAAATTAGTAGACTATAATTATTGTTTTTTTTTAGTGTGTTACTCTTTCAAAAGTAATATTCGTAGCAGCCATAACAGCCAATTTGGTTTTCTGTTTGGCAGCATCTAGTCTTAAAGACGAGAACTGAATACCCTTGGATTGTGCTTCTTTTTGAGTTGTGATAGTTTTAATATTTGGCAGTGTCACTTTTGCAAGTTTTTGACTCCAGTATTTTTCCCTCAACTGCATTTACAGCTCACTAAAATTCATAATATGTGTATCTTGTTTGACTATAGATTGTAACATTGTGTATTACTCTTCTGTGTGTTGTAACATATATGTAACAGCTACCAGTTACTGGTACCTTAGAATAGATATCCTGTCCTTAGGTTCCAATGCGAAGAGTTGACTATTTAAAGTTAAGACAGTGGGCAAAGCGATGGAACAAATTGCCAGACAGTGTTAGACATGACAAGAGTGTTGGAATGAACTCCTCAGTGTTCTGTCAAAGTATCAGAGGTTAGGTTTACTGCTGCAATGACTTTTATTAAATTACTGATTATATATTTCTGTCCCTGTCTCTGTCCATGGATAGATCTTTTCCCTTTCAGGTTTTGCAGAATTGTCTTTCTTAGTTATTTTTATCCTGCATCCTGTGTATGTTGCTCTCTAGTTTTGGGATAGGTTTTGTGTAGTTTCTTGGCTGAGAGAGGAGGATTATAAAAACACCTTAGCAAAGGTACAATCCCGGACAAAATGTGTTGACACATGTCGTACTTTTGTCAAAACTACCATGCTGTGAGTCATCCAGTTCCAAAGGGAACTGCTTTAATCATCCCCCTCCCCGTATCAATGTTGTAGCTTGAATTTGGAAGAGGGACAGAAGGGACAGCATAATTGAGAGGTAATTTAAAAGGAGACTATTTCTGCATACTGGCAGTATTTATCAGTCTGTGATGTAATACTGCTTGACAACTTGCAGTGTCGCATCTTCTGTTTTGTTGTGAAAGCTTGAAAGTTTGTCTTAACATGCTTACATGCAGTTGTGGATCAGGCCCTATTCAACTATACAATACAAATACAAACTCTTGTAATTTGATGCTACAATTATGGTCAAAGTTGTTGGAAAATTTCAAGTTTACAATTGCAACAAGCATGCGATACAGTACGTGTTTCAGACCTCGGAGATAATAGTTTCATTCTTTTTATTAGCCGGTACCATATTCTCGAGTAAAATTTGATTCTTTGTTTGACCTCGTCTGGCCCAGTTTGTCAGTACTCCCATCAATACTCCACAGTAAAATGCTGAACACTTTTCCAGTTTTTAACTGTTTTGAAACGGCCGAATTTGAACCAAAACTACGGAGTATTGTCTGGTGTAATGTTGAGCAATCTCCGTCTGACGTCACATGAACAGTTGTCGCCGCCATAACACAGCTATTTGCAAGCTGTATGAATTATTATTCGATTCATCAAAATATTAGGTGTTATAAGCAAGTCCCATAGCAACAATCCGTGAATGAAACTTGCCGCCACGGTGAGTTTCCGCCGCCAAACAGCTGCACCCCGGTACCAGACTCGGTATACGTGAATACTGTATTCCCTTTCAAGTAGGAAATTCAACGAGGATCCATTTTCCTTTACACTAAATATGTTTATCATCTTGTCAATACAGTCAATCGTCTTACTGTAAAATGTAGCTACTTAAAAATATATAAATTTCCTGTCACCAGAGCTTTTAACCTTTCCCATTCCTAGGAACTACTAAGATAGCTGCTAAATTGAGCGAAAAAATGTCCATACTTAGTACTGCAGTCGCTAAAAATGGTTTATTACTCTTTTTGAGCTCTTTCTGAGCAAGGGACAGTTTCTATATTGGCTACCACATCATTATATAATTGCCTGCATGTATGTATTTGAGAGCATTACTAGAAATACGATAATCGCAGATATTGATTGGACTTCTACTTTGGTCTTTGTTTTACCAAAATGTTGACTCAATCTTTTCTTCGAAGTCAAGTGCTATACACAAAGAAAGGAGAAAAAGAATGGTGTGTGTTATACTTTTGCGTTGAAAAAAAGAGTCGATTGCGTGACGAAGTACGTATTTTTTCCCACGGGCGTGGTCTGCCAAGCACGTTCTCAAAATTTAATACTAACATTTGAAGTTGGTCGGCCGCCGTAGTACGGGAAAAAAGGAACACTGATTTTCCATTTTTGAATTCATAGGCAGTACAATTAAATAGGCTTCCTGTGCAATATTTTTTTACTCTGGACTCTATGCACCAGACTGAGGCATGCATATTTATGGCTCGAATTGTTTTGTATGTGAACCCGCTCAAAACTGCATGATTTTTTCCCAGAATCATACAAAACTTGAACGGTTTACTTCAAATTATACACGGGTTTCCGACCTAGTCGACATACTTCACAGGGCTTGTGAACGATTCTCACTGCAATCACCGCATGTCTGATTACAGTATTTGATACAGTTATTCTTAAAAGAAAAAAATAAGACATCTGACTAAATCATTCAAAACTCCAAGTTCCGATTGCTCTGAGCGAATACGGTGTCGAAACTGGCGACAGAAGCGTATTAAAACAATACTTCGAGGGAAAATGATCAGCATACAGATACGGGATAGAATATATTTGTCACGGTAATTGTTTGATTTTCACTGACTGACCTTTGTTGCTTGTCCTTTCTGAATAAGTATCTGATCAAAACGGCGTCTGAAGCTCCCGATTTGCTTTCAAGCGCTGTTTCCTTTGCTGAGTCGTTTCTTCAGTACGCTTCTGTTCATGATGCTTTCGGTCATAACAGGATTGTCGTCTTTTGTCGAGACGGATTCCGCCTTGCCCGTGCTTGTTCCCTTCTCTTTTGAAGACGAGTTTCACGAGACTTTTGTGTTTCAAGTTTTTCAGTTTTCAAATGTTGCTTCGTTCAATCTTATTCAGAGTATCAGTAAAACTACAGCGGGACACGTGATCGATCCTTTGTCGTTGCTTAACGCGGATGGCCCTGGGGACGAGGTCAACAAACAGACAAACAGACACACGAACAAACTAATATCGACATGACGACCCGCTTGGAGTCTTCATATAGGGCGATTTTGCTGTATTAGCGTCGTGATTATTACCCTCGCTTCGCTCGGGGACACGATTGCATTTCAGTGAGTCGAATAAAGAAGTGGTGAATTATACTAACATTTTAAACGCAACTTTGAAATAGCTTCTGCACTACAAGTTAAAAACTGATTGTAATACGTAATTAATATTTATGAGGTACATACAATTCAAAAGAGAACAAATATAAGTCTAACGAATCAGCTATACGTTCTCGTTAGCAGAGGGTTTAGATGGCAGTCTTGCTTTTTGCAATAACACAAACTGAAAACAGGTAGGTTACTATTAAATATTTTGACCGTGCATTCTGTAACATGTCAGTAGATCATGTGCCACAATAGCCCAATTTGGAAATGACTGTTGTCTCAAAACGAGGCCCAGTGCGAAACCCTCCACCTGAGCCTGAGTTTGATTCTAGAATTTGTACACGTTACTCTATTACTTCCGGACTATTGGAACCAAACCATTTTGGTGCATAATACAACCCCGTTTTAGAGCCCTTCGTCGATGTGCTCCGTCAGACTAAACAACTTAGAACATGACGTCAACAATATTGTGATTAACTAATTAAAATCAGGTAAAAATCTTTTCACAGTTTAGTTATGGAGCTGTTTTATGAACAACTAGACCTGCCCGTTGGTGCGACCAAACAAGACCTCAACAGTCACTATAGGAGAAAGGCCAGGGCATGTCACCCAGATAAGAACGGGGGTGACCCTGAGCTGGAGGAGAAATTTAAATTGCTAATGCACATGCGGCATTACAAAACCAAGAAAATGTGGTGAATGAGGTAAGCCTTTTCAGTTAGCTGCTCATTGAAAGGTTTAAATGTACATCAAACAAAGCTAGAACGGAGACGGAACAGTCGGGCAGAAATGCAACGATGCGTGGTTTGTTCGTAGCTGTCTCTTTAAAAAACTAATTGGAAAATAAATCAGGTAACGCATTTAATTCACGTCTAAAAACTTATAGAACCTCGAAGCATTACAACAAGAGAAAGTAACGACTCAGTAAGTACTGAACGCCTTAACATTTTTTTTTTTTAACTCAGTTTCTAGTTGGTCGAGACACGCCCCTTGTAAAACAGAAAGGCGGCGGAAAAGAATATTGCTTTGGGTTCGCTCTCATGCTTTAAGCAACATATCTATAACGCCAGAGCGATTTTCCTCCAACCCCTTCCAAAAATAAAATTGTGTAACGTCGGTACCCCTCGAGTTATTTGGCAAACCGCCATTTTTATACTGCATTTATTGCCCTGTGTAATCTATCACGGCGCAATTGTTGGTGGGAGTACAGATTCTGAACAAATACCCGGCAGAGATCGAGCGAAATCTGACTTTAAAAGTCAGCTTAAGTCTCGCCACCGAAAACATTTTTTTCCTTGCAAGTGTTTCTGCTAATAAATATAGAGTAAGAAAGCAAATTAAGAGCAGCTTCGCGTAAATATCGTCTGAGGTGGTGCAATATTAAAAAATCAGAATTTCTCTAATTTCGCCAGGATAATGCTGTAAGGGTGGGAAAAAGCTCGCTGTGGCTTGC
Source organism: Plumapathes pennacea (assembly GCA_964036295.1). NCBI lineage: Eukaryota > Metazoa > Cnidaria > Anthozoa > Antipatharia > Myriopathidae > Plumapathes > Plumapathes pennacea. Next base: position 6,881,384 of record OZ038472.1, on the reverse strand, counting down.
TTGAGAGGTACCCAGAGGATCAGGAACGGAGGCCTCTTTTAAAATCAGTTTAATCCGAGCTATAACCAAGTTTGCACTTCAGGGTCTCAAAGTTCTCTCTCTCTCTCTCTCTCTCTCTCTCTCTCTCTCTCTGGCAAAACTAGGTGTGCGCGCCCTTAAATACGGACGCTAACTCCAGCTCTAATTAGCTGTCCATCAAGCACTAGGAACCAATAAGGATAAGGTAGAACGTCACTACTTAGCGACAGACAGGCTCAACGAAAAGGGACGCGCACTTTTGATTAACTCAGTCTTCAACAGTTTACAGATAACTAGAGATGCTCAATGTACTAAATATTACGCTTGTCGGTAGAGCGACGGGCGCGTTACAACTGGCTGTAAAATAATAGTCTTAAGTAGTAACGGCTTTTAAAAGTACTTGACGACTAAGGTTGCGTAGTCAACAAAACTATCTGGATTATATTACGTAATGGTTTACGGAGTTTTAAATAAACTCCGCCTTCAGAAAAGAAGCGTAACTTGTCGTAAACAACTTAATTAAGGGATTAAGAGAGAGCGTACTTTGTTTGAACGATGAGACCATTGAACAATACATAGTTACATAACCAGATAATTGGTAACAAAAGAATTGTACACTACAACAAAAGGGTAGTACACTTAATTAAATTCAGTCCAGGCTGCATTGGTCGATCAGGTTAAAAACTCAATTAGTCAGGCCAGGTAAGATTTGGCCGACCGGATTCATAGATCATGCCCGTATTTAAACTAGGCTTGTGGCAGACATAATTTGGATTGAGAGTAACCTAGCCCTCCTTCAGCCTGAACTTCACTAAGTAGAAACTAATTATCTTACGAATAATGCTTTCACACGGCCAAAAGAATCAATTTGAAAAGTAGAATATTTAACCATGTCCTTAAAATTATGAATATTAATCATACTAAATTGTGAATATTAATCAACTAATATTTAATCAAAATCTCTTCCGTAACAATGCTATTGGATCACTTGTTGCAGAAACATAAATTTTAATTCGTTCAGGCAAATATTTATTTTCTGAGCGGCCTTTCCTATGCGGCGGCGTCCTGACCGGGAAAAATGAGCCGAACTCGGAGGCCCGTTTTATACAACAAACTCAACAATAAATCTTGAAGCAAATTTAACCACGCATTGCCTGATGTCAGCTCCATGTCTCTCGTTGTTATGATAAAAATTGGGTAAAAATAGCATTTTTGACAGATTTTTGAAATGCGACCACTTTACCAACGTTTTGCGAGGTCGTGAATTTGTCGTTTTTCGACTTTTTCGGATCCTAAAATTCGATAATGATACACGGTTTTCTCCTATATTACTAGTTTCAGCGGATAGAACAATGTTTCCACTGCAAAATGGTGAAATAAAATTTTGGGGAACTTCAAACCCGTGCCGTTGAGAGCGAAGAAAGAACATCCCCACTTGAGTAAACAATTGACCTTGGCACTATCATCCGAGAATCGTTCTCTTCGAATTGTTTTCTAAACCGAGTTCTAGAGCCCAATTGAGTAAAATAAAGTATTTTGATAAATCAGGATATCATGTTTTTGGAAAATATGGATATATTTCTTTGTCTGACGTCTACTTTCAAAGTTACTAAAATTGTATTCTTTGTTTCAAGCAAAGCGTGAAATTCACGCAAATTTTCTTGCGTAACTAGACTGGCCTTGCTAGTGAGCTCGCGGCGTGAGTTGGGTCGAGACCAGAATATAAAATGGAAAGTAGGGGACAAGAGCGGAACTCCCAAGAGAGACTTCCAATTTCTCACCATAAAAATATCACACAGTATAGAGAACTTGGCTTTTGACACCTTGATTAAACTAAAAATTATTATTACAACACTCATACACTTGCTTCTTAAAGGTTGAGCGACCCTGCATCTTGAGAATGCGTGACATATCTTTTTATGCACAATCGATTATGACAGTTTGACCTTGACTCATATTTCTAATCAGAGGCCACGATTAATCCAGCCTTCGCTTCACTACTTATGTGTTTTCTTTTGTTTACTCAATACGTTTCTTCTATCAGGCTTTCGAGTATTCGTGCTCTGTAACAAATATAAAATTGAAAGCGAGGAATGTCACACGAGAGATGTTTACAATATTATTGCGCTTTTGTTCACAGTGTGTTCAGTCCATTTGTGACTGCAAACTCAATCCTCAGAATTATTTCGGTGTATTTTTCATTTCTGGTATTTAATGAACATTGCGAAACAAAGACTACATGATCGAATGAAAGAAACACTTCAACAGGCAATGTACGATACGCAGAAGAATTTTATGAGGCAACAGATGTCATGTACAGAGTAAAGCATAAAGCGTCATTGTTTTACGGCTAAAGGTCACCGTAGCTTTGGTTTCTGCTTTCGCCCTGTTAAGGTCCCAAAAGTATTTCGTGTCGCCACAGAAAGTTTCGTCGGGACTAAATATTTATCGGCGACAGCGGTACCATCAAATATATGTTTACGGCTATTCTCAAAGCTTCCGCGGTGAACGCGAGCCAAAATCGTTCCCGAAAATCCAGTTTATCCGTGCATATTCCACAGAGCCAAATGGTGTTTAGTTTGGATGGGATGCAGTTAATTTTTACACACAAGTAACGAGCAATTCACTGGTCACATCTCGAGTTGTTTAGCGAAGTCAATTACGTCATCGCCCAGCACGTGATAATATGAACCAATCACCGTGTGCTGATTCTCAACCCACAAAAAGGAAAAAAAATAAAATAAAAATGCCCATTTTTAAGCTCGCTTGGGCCCCAGGCCCCCGCGAGCAATAAGCATTGCCCTCAAAACTTTCATTACACCTGTACGTTCATTACACCATATGGGCATGAAAATAGCCACAAAAAACTACTCTGACAAAAAAACCTCGAGTGCACAAAAATCAAACTTCTAAGTAATTGTTTTCATGTTGCTTCTACGCAAAGCGGCGAAGGACTAACGTTTTGTTCTGTGTGTCAAGCGCTTTTTTAGGACATGTTAGTAATACCTCTCCGTTGTGCAGGAAATAGTAAATTAAAATGGGTCAGTGCAAGACAACGTACTGTGCAAACACACGAGAAATGAAACGATGAAAAATAAAAATAGAAACACCTGCAAACGAAACATTGTCGGTCGCATTTAATTTGAATAACTCAGTTCTTATTGCAAGCTTCTAATGATAGATTGATATAAAGATCCACATATAAAAAAGAAACAGAAGAGGCCTAAAAAATAGTTCTTGAATTCCTCTTATTAACATTCACAAACTGCTTATGTACAAAATGGGAAGCAAAAATTAGACCCAATTAAGCATCGCTCAAAAGATCATTTGCGAGTTATTCCAATGAACTTATATACACCGCAATTGCAAATAAGTTAAGTACAATTTTAGGTCTTGGGGAACTCACACCATTTAGATTATCCTCTCAAATGCATTTTTTTGTTGACATTTTGTTTAGAATTTTGTCTAAACCTGTTAAACTACATGCTCCTCCCACATCACACTCAGCCCTTGCCTTGACACACGTGTTGTTATTTGTGCATTTTTGCACCTCTCTTATAATTATGAACACATCCACGCTCAACGACAGGAGTAATTCTGCCATTAAATTTGACTTAGTCCAGAGCAAAACATTTTTGGGACACTTTAAGTCATTGCTTCATAACATTTACAAAGCTATGAAATCTCCAGTCCTTTGGGACGGCTTATGCGCTCTTGGAATGATATATAATATCAGGTTTCATTATAGCCAACGTCTGTAAGGTAAAATGGCTATACTAGTTTTCTGTCAACAGTATTTACTGTTTAGCGTGGCAATTAAGTAGTCATAAGCCTGGATCACTATATTGCAATTCACCATCGAAAAACCGTCACGCACGGAAATACAGGCTTGACACAGAATTTAAAGAGCGTTTCGCCACAAAAAGTCAGTCCAATTTCTGTGGTGAAATAAAAACGATAGTGCGGAAGTAATATTTTCTACGCGGGGTTTCATAGACGTGTCATGTTTCCACATTTAAAATTGTTTGCACTATATTCGAATAAAATTTTGTCTTATGTTAATTTCTGGCCAACCGTATCATGCGGTCAAATCCCTTTTAGTGGCTACTTGCCCATTTCCCTAGGGTGGCCGTTTTATAGAGGCTCAAAATGAAGATCAAACTCACTAAAAACTTCTCAATCCATTCTTCTTATCGTTTCTTATAAAAATTCCCTCTTGAAAACGTTCTTCATTACACATGTTCTTCGTCACACGAAAATGTCCACAAAACGGTAAAACTACACTGACAATTTAAATGAAATTATGACAGTTTCAGGCAATTAACGTTGAATTTCCATCATATTAATTCTGGTATGTATACTGTTATCAGTTATAATCGCCCGAGCATCCACGGATCACTACAAATTAATGTGAAATTTGGTTCATGTTGAACCCACAGGAGAGTGCACAAAAACTAGTGGACGAGAAAAAACAAAATGAATCATCCATCCAACCGGAGCGGGCCAGCACGGGAAAACGACGAGTTCTCCTGCAGCTTATTTAGTCCAAACACTACTGCTTTTGGGTTGGATGGTGGACCCACTATTCAGATAATAATCTGCATCTTGATGATACCAACGTGCCTGACAGCAACACTGGCAAACCTCCTTGTGATAATGTCAATTTGGCGGACTCCATCTCTACATTCGCCGTCAAATATCTTACTTGTCGGTCTCGCTTTTTCTGATTTGGGTGTTGGCTTGGTGGCACAACCTGCAGCACTAGTTTGGATCGTAGCTAAGATTAAGCAAGAAGCCGATCTGTTTTGCAAGGCAATTCAAGCTACATGGATCTCAAGCTTGTTTCTTTGTACGATTTCGCTTTTCACTCTCACAGCCATAAGTCTGGACCGCTACATTGCAATTCATTTTCACCTCAGATATCAAGAGATTGTGACGGTAAAACGAACACTTACGGTGCTGATCATTATCTGGATTACAGGATGTATCTTTAGTTTACTGTTTGCTTTGAACGCTCCAGGCGCTTCATATTTATCACCCTGCTCCCTGTTTTTGTCGTTTGCTATCATAACGTTTGCCAGTTTCTCGATATATCGTGTGGTTCGCCGTCATCAGATACAAATAACTGCTCAGGTGCAGGTACAAATTGAACACAGTGAAGGAAGTTCCCTAAACTTGCCACAGTTTAGAAGATCCTTCATGAACATGTTAATCTTATATTTAAGTCTTCTATTTTGTTATCTTCCATACCTTATTGTATGTGTAATTATATTGTCAACGGCCCGTATCTCATCAAAGCAATCCGTCTTTGAATTTTCAATTCTCATGGTGTATTTAAACTCATGTCTCAATCCTTTCCTGTACTGCTGGCGTTATCAGCCAATTCGTGCTGCTCTCACAAAACTTGTGCGGGATATATTTTTCAAAAGTTCCCCCAGTGAAGAGCGAGAGGACTAGTCAAGCGTTTAGACATCTTGTGTTCTTTATATAATACAGTTTATCAGCACGTTTCTTCGACGATATTCAATGTCGGTTTCACGATAAGGACTGTTCATCAGTCTCATTTGCTTGGATATTTCATAGCTTTGTAAATGTTGTGAAACAATGACTTAATAAAGTGTCCCAGAAATGTTTTTCTCTGGACTAAGTCAAATTTAATGCCGGACAGAATTACTGCATTTGTTTTAGCGTGGATAAGTTCATAATTTTAGGAGATCTGGTGAAACCCATGCAAAAATAACAACACGTGTGTCAGGGCAAGGACTGAGCGTGGTGTGAGAGGAGCATGCAGTTTAACGGGTTCGGACAAAAGTAAGTGTAAATGAAAAGCAAACATTAGACCCAATTAAGCATCGCTTAAAAGATCATTTGCGAGTTATTCCAATGAACGTAGATACACCGCAATTACAATTAAGCTAAGTATAATTTTAGGTCTTGGGGCACTCACACCATTTAGATCATCCTCTCAAATGCATTTTTTCTTTTACATATTTTTTTTGTCCTGAACAGCTGAACTTTTGTCCAAACCTATTAAACCGCATCCTCCTCTCACATTACACTCAGTCCTTGCCTTGAACACACGTTCTGCTGTTATTTGTGTATTTTTGCACCTCTCCTATAATTATGAACATATCCACGCTCAACGACAGGAGTAATTCTGCCATTAAATTTGACTTAGTCCACAGCAGAACATTTTTGGGACACTTTATTTATTAAGTCATTGCTTTATATCGTTTACAAAGCTATGAAATATCCAGTCTTTTGGGACGGCTTATGAGCTCTTGGAATGATATATAATACTAGACTGGCGTTGCCAGTGAGCTCGCGGCGTTAGTTGGGTCGAGAGCAGAATAAACTAAAATGGAAAGCAAGGACAAGAGCGGAACTTCCGGGAGACTTTCAGTTTCTCACCAGAAATATATCACACAGTATAGAGAACTTGGCTTTTGACACCTTGCTTAAATGAAACCTGATTAAACTATAAATTTATCATTACAACACTCATACACTTGGTTATTAAAGGTTGAGCGACTCTGCATTTTGAGCTTAGAAGCGAAACGGTTACCCACCGAGTAAATCTGAGTAATGCGTGACTTATCTTTGACAGTTTGACCTCGAACACTTAATTCTAATCAGAAGCCACGATTAATCCAGCCTTCGCTTCAATACTAGTCTGTCTTGTTTTTTAACTGTCTTGTTTTTTAACTGTCTTGTTGTTTTTCTATTAGGCTTTCGAGTATTCGTGCTTTGTAACAAATATAAAATTGAAAGCGGCGAGGAATGTAACGCGAGACATGTTTAAAATATTATTGCGGTTTTGTTCACAGTGTGTTCAGTCCATTTGCGACTGCAAACTTAATACTCAGGACTATTTCGGTGTATTTTTCATTTCTGGTATACAATGACCATTGCGAAACAAAGGCTACATGATCGAATGAAAGAAACATTTCAACAGGCAATGTACGATAAGCAGAAGAATTTTATGAGGCAACAGATGTCATGTCGGCAGAGTAAAGCATAAATCGCCATTGTTTTGCGCTAAAGCTCATCGCAGCTTTGGTTTCCGTTTTCGGCCTGTTTCCTTCCCAGAACTATTTCGTGTCGCCACAGAAAGTTTCGTCGGGACTAAATATTTAGCGGCGACAGAGATATTTGCAATCCCCCAGCGGTATCTGATCAAACATCTGTTACGGCTATTCTCGAAGCTTCCGCGGTGAACTAAAGAACGCAAGCCAAAATCGTTCCCTAACATCCAGTTTATCAGTGCGTGTTCCACAAACCCAAACGGTGGAGTTTGGATTAAATGCAGTTAACTTTTACACACAAGTACTGAGCAATTCACTGGCCACAATCGAGTTGTTTAACGAAGTCAATTACGTCATTGCATATCACGTGATAATCTGAACCAATCATGGTGTGCAGATTCGTAACCCAGAAAAAAACTAACATGACGATAAAGACACGCCGTGTGACTTTAAGCTCGACGGGCCACGCCCGCGAGCAATTACAGCTAATGAGTACTCTAGATAACACGACAGCTTTTCTAAGCAGATTTGATTCTTCAAAATGCCAAAGTCGAAGAGACTCAAAATGCCAAAGTCGAAGAGAACGGTTCTCGGCTGATAATGCCAAGGTCAATATTGTTTACTCAAGTGCTATGTTCTTTCTTCGCTCCTAGCGGCGCGGGTTTGAAGTTCCCTAAAATTTTATTTCACTATTCTGAAGTGGAAACATTGCTCTATCCGCTGAAACTAGTTATTTAGGAGAAAGCCATGTATCATTATCGAATTGTTGTACCTGAAAAAGTCGAAAAACGACAAATTCACGACCTCGCAAAACGTTGGTGAATTGAATGTATTTCAAAAATCTGTCAAAAATGCTATTTTTACCCGATTTTGATCAAAACAACGCGAGACATAGAGTACACATCAGGCAATGCGTGGTTAAATTTGCTTCAAGATTTATTGTTGAGTTTGTCGTATAAAACGGGCCCCCGAGTTCGGCTCATTTTTCCCGGTCAGGAAGCCGCCAGAAAGGAAAGGCCACTCAGAAAAAAAAATTTGCCTTAACGAATTAAAATTTATATTTCTGCAATAAGTGATCCAATAGCATTATTCTGGCGAAATTAGAGAAATTTTGATTTTTTTATATTGCACCACCTTAATCGATATTTACGCGGAGCCGCTCTTAAATGGCTTTGGACAACAATTCATGTGAAATAAACAAAGAGAAACTGCACTGACAGATTCGCTGGTATATCAATTGATTTTAGACAATGTTTGAGCTGTGATGTTTTCTTTTTGTCGATTTCGGACGTTTTGAGTACGCTGGTGTTTGTTGCCGAGGAAACATGATAACCGTGGTAACCGTTGACTTCTTTTTTGGCTTGGCAATCAACCTCGTCCCAAGGCCATCACATATCTTCTCACGCGGATGACCCTGGGTACGAACTATTCCAACTTTACTGAGTCCGAGTTAGCAGGCGAGGTTGTGCAGTAACCTTGAGTTTGTTTTTATACGAGTTGACTGTTCTGATTTTGTTTTGTTTGTCACTGCTCGAAGCTCATCAAATTATTTTCCAATCTGCTTTTCAGATTCCAAAAATAGCTCTTTCAGAAGAGTTTGAAGCTGAGATTATGGCAAGCATGTTGACATATTTTAATTTTTCATTTTCATTTTTCATTTTTGATATATTTGATTTGTAAGGCAAGGTACATCAGGCCTATCTCAGAGTTGCAATTAATTCTCCACATATGATGTTATTAGATCACTGTCATGGTTTTTTTCTTCATGACCTAAATTTTTGTTACTGGTCTATGTTTGTTTTTTGTAGCTCAGGGAAGAAGAAGAAGAAAAGGCCAAGAAAGCCGAAAAGGCCCTGGAAGCAGAGGTGAGGCAAAACCTATGATTATAATCATGTTTCTGTGTAATATTATTACATACAGTATTAATTTATTGCTCGTGCACATAGAGAACTGGGAATGAACAGCTTAATGTTAGACTTTCAAAGGAGAACTACCAATACCAGGTTTTGCTTTTGCTTTTGATTGGCCAAGATTGTTGCTAAACTTGCTAGAACAAATCGGAAAGCATAGCATTAATGCAAAACCAAAGCAAACACTTGATGCTTTTGACAGTCATGTGAAAACGGCGGTATGTACATGATATCCACTCATATATCATTACTGTAGCTATTTATTAAAGGTAATTTGTGTCAAAATGATATCAGTTTTCTGTCCCAAAAGAAACAAAAATTTTTGCTGTGATTGGTTTTAAATAATTTGATAGCCCACTTTGGAATGGTGTTGCAAATAACTGAAAAACATCTTGTAAAGTCAGGAAATGGGAGCATGAATGAGTTTACCACCAAAGCTATGAATAGCTGTAAAACAGTGCGTAATCAGTAACATAAGGTTATGTCTCACACGTGCCATGTAGATGCGCATCTGTTGCCTCGCATTTGCTGTACCTGCTTAGTAACATTTTTCTAACTAACACATGTCAATCTTAACATGGAGAGGTCAATTTTAACATGGAGGGAAAGAAATCACTTGAAAGGGGAATTATTTCCCGGTTTTATCCAATCAGAGACCATAAATTTCATGCCGGGCTGACCGAGTAATCATATCCCGCTAATAGCCAATCAGGGATAAGCTGTGAGTAATCATACCACGCGCGAGGTATCATTACTTAGTCATGACGCCATATGTTTGCGAGATATAATCCATATCTTGCTTTGTAACATAGAGAATGCCATGATGTTTCAAATCACCAAACTGGAAAACGATTGTAACCAATTTCCCGTGAAGAAAGAAATCTCCCTCTCATTAGGTAAATATGTATCCGACCTACCCGAGGCAAGGAAGGGGTATACTAACAACAGACCTGTTGATAGATGGCCGTGGGGTTTCAAAGAATTTAAAGCCAATGGTTATGCCACTTTTTTCAGTGAAGACGATAATTTTGCGGCGTTCAATTACCGTCTACATGGCTTTACTGAACCTCCCACTCACCATTACAGCCGCTACTTTTGGCACGCTGCTAGAAAGAAAAGGTTTTGCACAGAGAGTAAACCCCAGCATCTCGTTCACTTTGATTACATTGAGTCATTCTTCCAAGCTTATTCTTCAAAACCCAAGTTTGGCTTTGCATTCTTATTGGAAATTAGTCACAATGCTTTGAATTCGGTCTTCATGGCAGGGAGCGACTTCCACAGACTTATAGAAAGACTGCACACAAGAAACTTCTTAAACAATACCATGCTGGTCGTAATGAGTGACTACGGCTTTAGATATGGAGAATCGAGGTTCACATTTCAAGGAAAGTTGGAAGCAAGGCTTCCATTCCTCTCCATTACACTTCCACCGTGGTTTTGCAAAGAATACCCACATCTAGTGAGGAACTTAAAACGCAACACAAATCTTCTTGTTACTCCATTTGATCTTCATGCGACGCTGCAACACATTATCTCGTACCCTAAACTCCCCCAATATATGAAGTGGGGCAGAAGCTTCTTTGACGTCATACCAGAATCACATGACTGCAGTACAGCTGGTGTACCTGAGCACTACTGCCCATGCGTGCGTTGGCAACCTGTAGATAAAGACCACTGATCAATCAGGCAGTCGGCTCAAACCGTGGTAACCCATATAAACTCACTGACGTCATCAGATGCCGACGGCGTAAAGTTGTGCGCTCGTTTGGAACTTGCGGAAGTTACTAGCGGCTATCAGAAAATACCCAACGTTAATATGCTGCAATTTATACGCGCCGCCGATCGACACAGAGTGGAAAAGTTTGCTGATGGTCCGGTGCCTATTGTGGACTGTATGTATCAAGTTCAGCTTCGTACTGTTCCCGGGAATGCGGTGTTTGAAGTATTGGTCACCCACGTCAAAGATAAATTTGAAGTGGTTGGCGAACTGAGCAGAATTAATCTTTATGGAGATCAACCGAAGTGCATCATCGACAAGAAACCATTTTTGAGGAAATACTGCTTCTGTAAAAATTTTCAACAGTGAAAATGACAATCTATTATTCATATTTGTCACGTGTTTATGCCTCATCTGTCGTTGAAAATTTCAGTGCAAAGACCGGCTCTGTTTTGAACTCAGTCAGTAACTAGCTTTTTCAGCACCGGGTCCGTGAAACTTTGGAAAAATGTTTCTAATGCATAGGACTTGTGCGTCTTACTTATGTTATTTGGATTCGTGGAATTCACTCCTGTGTAATTTTATTAACTCGCTCTCACCGCAAGCACAAGGTCCTTATTTGACTGTAAAAACAGTATATCTATGCAAGCGCAAGCAAAACGATCACAATATTTTCAGAGCCGTTTTCGCATGACCGTCGAAAATAATGATGTGATTGTTTTGGTTCTGCTAGCGATTGCGTCGAGTCTGTTTTTAGGGTGAAATAAGGTCTTTTGTGCTTGTCCTTATACTTGTGTTTGTCTATATTAAAAACTTTTTATTCTGATATTCTGACAGTGCTTGGCGGGATAGCAAGAACAACTGCCATAAAGAGCCCAGTCTATTGCCTTGTAACGAGGATTTCTCTGCAAAAATTCGTAGGTCTAACCTGAAAATCGCTTTGCAGAGTATTTAAATGGAAAAAATGTGAATGATGTGGTTAGGTTTTTATTAAGCTATCCCCCACGGTTGTGACTAAACTGGATACTCCAAAATCAGGTTTCCGATAGGAAACTGGGACCGAATCAAAAATTAAATCTTCGTCAGCTCGGACCGTGTTCCGGAAACAATACGACAGTGACGTTGATGTTTTGAAAGTTTGTTTGGCGCGCATTAGCAAGTCCATTCGGCTGGCCGCGTCGCGCCGCCTGTGTTCCTTTTTACGCGGACGTGGAGGTCAACTCCAAATAAAACTGACCGCGGCTCAAGACATGAGTCGAAACTGTAACCAGTCAACACCAGATACACACAAGAAGCATTGTAGTCGTGAACGTGAAAAGGACAAATTACTGTTTATTTGTAAAATTTCGGGTAAGCCGGCCATTTTCTCGAGAACACAGCGGTTTTGGATGAAAATAACTTATCTATATAAGCATCCTAATACAGTAAATACGGATAAATTTAGGATACGTTGGAAATCTGATCCGTCTATAACTGTTGGCTTCTATGGGCTTCATTATTATTCATATTTACTTATCATTCCTGTGGTGATTTTTGACAGTTCGCACCTTCGCTCGGAATGCTTAAATCTTGATTGCATGTCTTATCGTCATGCGTTCGTCTTCTGGAGTTAAGACTGATCAAGAAACACAGGATCGTACACAAGCCGCTTCAATCGCTCTCCGGAACAGTTCACGCGGTGAGATTTTTTATCTTCGGTGTCAATATTCATCTGTGCCAGATCAGCCATAACAAGCCTTTCTTCTTTAGTATTTTCTCCCCGAGCTAATTTTTTCCTTCTAAAGCCTTTCCAGTGCCGAATTTTATTTGACTGTCTTTCGGTGTTGGATGCTTCAGACGAACCGAGATCGTTTTTTTGTCCACAATGTTCGTAAATGGCTCCGGACGACTTCGCCGATAACTCGTTGTTTTGGTCCCAGTCTTCACTCGGAAACCTGATTTTGGAGTATCCAGTTTAGTCACGACCTATCCCCCACGGCTGTTTCAAACTGCCAATGTCGCCATTCGGTTTCAGTCCACCTAAACGCGCTAACCGCTCGGTCAGTCAGCCTGGTGAGGAGGGAAAGAGGGACTGGAGACTAAACATCGCTTTTTCCCAGGCTCTCCCTGGGAAATCGGGCAAAACTGAATCGACGGCCAATCTGCATGGTTAGCGACAATTACTACCAGGGAAAATAACCTCAAGTATACTATGGGTGAAAGTGTGACACCACCGCCTTTGGGTGAAGCGAAAACACGAGCCGCTCATAAGGACAGACTCTGCTACAAACAGCGACAAAGGATCCTCGCAAATACATCATACCAATATAGTTTGCAGGAATGAAGGTGAGTTGTTGCTTCAGTGACATCTTCTTTATTCCTTATATTCTCTGTGCCCTGTGTTTGACCACTCCTGGTAATGAAAGGGTTAAAGAGAACCTCTCACCGTAGATGCTTTACGCGCCCATGTTTATATTTCCATCCGGAGCTCGACTTTCCTGAGGCACCCACGTTATTACTGATTGATCTGGCTGTCGCTGATTGCCGAATTTAATACACTCTCTGAGTTTGTGTTGATTTATTTCGCGATGAAACGTAGAAAGACATAGGAATCCGTCATTTTCGTATGATACGAAAATGGCTGCCGTCAGTCACTGGGCGCGCTAAGCATCTACGGTGAGAGGGTCTCTTTAAAATAGCACCTATATTATTTGACGGATACGTTTTCGTCAGAAAGGATTTGTGCTTCCCCTTGAAATAGAGGCAGAATGCAACTCGAGAAATACGACCAGTTGTTAGGAACTCAATATCTCTCAAAGTGATTTTTTTTCCTGTTGTTCAAGATAGAAATAATATTAGCTCACATTGGCAGAGGACCAATAATTGTTTCTTCACAATTGACATAGAAATCAAACATATTCTGTTTTCCCTGGTTTTTATTCATAATTCCTGTTTATTACTTGTCCCAGTTATCCCCTTATCCACCCAGTACAGTAGTTTAAGCATCATGGGGGAAGCCCAGTTTCCCTTAAGATATCCCGAACCAATTATGCTGACATAACCTTCAATCAGAGTACCAATAAGTGTAGTGTTCAATCCTATTTGATCATGCTTTCATTCAGGGTAAACTTGGCCAAGCACTTTTTAAGACAGGTTTTTTTGCTACTCTGCACACAGAGATGCCAACTCTTAAGATATCAGGAGACATTCAGCGAAAATTTTTCAAAAGAAATTTTTTCTGTGTTGTGATCTATTTTCAACATATCTGCCCGAATTTGTTGTCCTTTTTTGATTTTCTGTTTTACCCCTTGAAAAATTGGCTCAAACGAAAATTTTGATCAAAATAGCCGCTGTTGCAACCTGTCATCACTTGTCAACTCATGTGTTTCATAACACTGACATATTACATGAAATCTGGCAAAACACAAGTATTGTGTGTGTGATTTGTCAAAGCGAAACCATGAAGAAATCTACTGTTTGTTGAGCAAAAAACTGCTGAAGGATGAGGTCTTGGGCTAGATTACACAACACTGCTTTACATCAAAGCATATCAAAGTGACGTCTGGCTGACAGATTAGCTACTTATGTCAACAAGCACCATTGGGGTGCCAAAATCTTCAGGCGTGATTTTCTCTGCATCTGAAAAACACGTTTTGTTGCATTTTCTTGAAGTTCCAGTTCAAGTGAGTTTCTATGGATTGGGTTGGAATTTTGCACAAGTATCGACCGATATGTTAACTTACAAAATTGTGTCTCTGACTTTTTGTTTTCATTTTAGAACCCGAGTTATTTCATAAACAAATTCCCTAACAAACATGTTGCCCAACTTTGACTTTAAATATTTTCCGTACCAAACAAAATATCAAAAACACTCTTTTTCAGATCAACATATCTGAACTACAAATAATTTATTTAGGTGAGCGAACATGTCAGCAAAAACTTCTGTTAAATGCAATGAAATTTGTCACAGTAATAGGCCCAGTGTTGTATCCAGGATTTCAAAACTGGGGGTCCGAAGGACCCCCTCTTCCAAAATTTACGGGTCCAAATAGGATTTTGTGGGGTCCAACTAATTAATATTCATTATTTTTGTACCAAACAAATAACAAGCCGATAGGACATTTTTTATGTTCCTGCCACATTTTGTTCTCTTTCGAGGAGGTTTTCTTCTAAAAGTATTTTAATGACGTCCGCCATACGCACAAAACATATTTATGCAAATCTGAACTCAATTCTTTGGGTTATCAAATTTCACAACGCTATGCGAAAAATTGACAGCTTGATTTTCAGTCGATGTGCAAGACTACAGGTCAATGTTTTAAGATTTGTATGCAGACAGATTTCGACCGTTTGTCATATTAAAAGTGGTGTCATCGTGATCGATAAAAGGTGTGCACGTCGCGATAAACTGAGCCGCTCGAACAGCCAGTGGTTTACAGTAACATTTGATCGAATATTTTTTCAGTCACACTCGCATTCTAGGATTTAACCCTTAGAAATTGTACTACTTTTTTCGTGTCATATGCGGCAGAAAACCAAATCACGGAGTGATTTTTTATTCGTGTCGTAAGCGAAAGTTGCAACGCATAAATCGGGCTTTACCGACGCGCTATCAGTGGTGAAGGTCAGCGTCGGGTTTCCGCTTAGTGGGTCGCGTTCCGAAAAGAGTCGCTTGTCAATTAATTTTTCGAGTGCGTCCAAGCGGACGCACTTGCTGGAATTTTTTGCGTCCAAATTGAGATTTGTGCATCCCAGGACGCAATGACGCGCTCTGGATACAACACTGTAGGCCTTATTCTCTCATGAAGAGCCTAGGGCAAGGATGTCATGACCACAGAATAGAAACTCATGCAGGGGAAAGTAAGTATTTTCTGTCCCTTTCCCCCGCACGGTCATGACATCCTTGCCCCAGGCTGTCGATGAGAATACGAATAAGGCCTACTTGTATGAAACAACTCTCACAGAATTTTGTTGTGCTCGGGAATGGCTCCATGATGCCTCAAAGAAATCACTTCACTCATTTTCCAGCTGGCAAGCTTTCCTTTTATGTGGGTTTCCAGTTTTCCAATTTCCAATTTATATTTTTAGTTATGAATACAGCAGTGTAGTTTGTTTCAGTTGTGGTTCTGTGATAGAATGTGTGATGAACACATTCACTTTCCTTAGTAGGAGCAAAAGACCTCATTAGGAGTGGACGTCTTCCATCAGTCATTATGTGAAGCAAAGCTAATGTCATGACTGACTGATTGACAAACGTTCTAAAATGAAATAGAGGTCTGGATTAGTACCCTCTCAAGGCTCAGGGGCAACTTTCCATCAAAAATCAGCTTTAATCTTTGTCTGAAAAAATTATAACATATTCAACTTAAGTAAACCACATCTGAAATAACAGGGACTAGAAACTTAATATTTTCTCTATTGCCCCATCAAAATATAGACCCTACAAAATCAACAAGTGCAGATGCATTCACCTACTGTATATGTTGGCTGTGTAACAGCAAGCTGTCACCAGGTGTCAATGTGACATGTGGTCTTGGTGTGTAGTAAGGGCTAAAATGGGATTTTCTTTTTTTTGGAATGTTTTGCAAGAGCAGCCAGAATCATTGGTATTTTTGGTACATACAATATACTAGGGAACTAGAGAGTCGTGCCATGAGCCAACAACTCCATTTCTGAAGCTTTGTAACATTTATAATAATTTACGTGTATACAATACAGCTAAAACTAAGTGAACCAAAAAATCGCCTCCAAAATGCATATTGAACAAAGGTAGGGTTAGATAGGGTTTAATTTGTTTATCCTCCAAGCATTGATGTCAATGTTGTGACTTCCTCTAAGTTGAATGTACTGAACCAAAATAAGTGTGCCATTTTCATGATTGCCGAGACATAATTCTGAGTGGCTGTTTGTCAAAGCTGTTTATTTTGAAGTTAAGACAATATTTTAGAACTTTGTTGCTTTACCTGACAGGGTATACAGGAAC
Source organism: Plumapathes pennacea (assembly GCA_964036295.1). NCBI lineage: Eukaryota > Metazoa > Cnidaria > Anthozoa > Antipatharia > Myriopathidae > Plumapathes > Plumapathes pennacea. The sequence continues at coordinate 6,864,752 of OZ038472.1, read as the reverse complement.
CACACTTTCAAACTGTGCTAGTACTGTAGAGTTGCTTTTTGTTCTATGGTAACATGATAAATATGAGGACTGGTCATCAAGTAAGCTGTGTACTGACTTTGATCACAAAAGACTTTACAACCTTTGTTTAATCCTCATGTGGCACTAAGATCTGTGGAAACAGTGGTCTTATTTCAGGCTTTTAGAATATTTTAATAAATTTTGAAAGAACTGAAAACATATGTTGACAGCCCCTTACTAGACTTACTGTGCTGGCCTTTTTCAAAATAATGGCGAGCTAAACAAAGCATCTGTCGCTTCATTTGCAGAGCAACAACAAAAAATGGGGGCAACCATGACAATGTACAGTACAGTATGAGGCTGGTGTGGACCATGGGAAGGACATGAAAAGTAGCAAGGAACAAGCAAGTCTTCAGCAAGGTTGGTCTTGTTATCTTGTTTGATGTCCTAAAATACAGTGTCGGACAAATGCAGACTGCAGACTGCAGACTAGAAATAAAATAAAATAAAAACAAAATACAAAAACTTTACATAAAATAAAACAAAACAAAACACCGCATCACGGTGCAAATACAAAACAAAAACTTACGTAAAATGCTGTGAAATAAGTTCAATTGGTTCCCGTGAGCTTGACAAACGATATCATCCAAACCATTGCGGAAATTCATCATCCAAACCGACTTATTGGATCAGAAAATTTCTTCCTTCTCTCAAGCGTTTCTGATCCACTCGATATGTATGTACTTTTCGACCGCACCCTCCCCCCTCAACCACATTCTTGTACTTGCTCCATTTCTCGTGCAGTCATGATCTCCAAACTAACTGAATAATGCACACTTAAAGTGGGGACAGGCAAATTTCAGGTAAATTGACTTGGCTGTATATGACAAGAAATTCAAGGTGTTCATTTCGCTAGTTTGTTTTGTGAACATGAACTTAATCGTGCAACTTGGGGCTTTTGAGCCAATCAGTTTCTATCTTGAATGATCATTATACAAAGCATTTGGGGAGCTTCAATAAAAAATGTATGTATGTATTTAAGCAGTGTATGCAGGTCAACTATATTGTTATATGTGGCTTCATCTTTGGGGCGCAATGGGTTAAAACACTTGCTGATTTGTTTACATGACCAGGGGCTGGTGCCATTAACTGAGTATATGATAAACATGAACTTGACGAAAAAAACGAAGAGTACCCAAGTGATGACATCAGAAAAATACCTGTTGCAGAATTCTTTACTTGGACAAATTATCCAGATAATGGTGGTCAAAATTTTTTGGACTGAGATGTAGTAATCATACAAATGTCTTGTATTCATTACTGGTTTGCATGGCAGTTCCTGTGATTGGCAGCGCAAAACTATTTGGCAGGAAACTAAAAAACCAGAGCTGAAAGTTTTGAAGTTATCAAATACGAAATATTTCGGTTGCTGTGCAGTCATATTGCGTAGCAAGACCACACGAGAAATGGGGCTAGCACAAAAATGTGGTTGGGGGGGGAAGGGTGTGGTCGAAAAGTACATGCTTATCGAGCAGATCAGAGTCTCTTGAGGGAAGGAAGGAATTTTCTGATCCAATAAGTCGGTTTGGATGATGAATTTCTGCAATGGTTTGGATGATATCTTTCGAACTTATTTCACGGCATTTTACGTAAGTTTTCGTTTTGTATTTGCACCATGATGCGGTGTTTTGTTTTATTTTATTTTATGTAACTTTTTGTATTTTGTTTTGTTTTATTTTATTTTTAGCCTGTGGTCTGCAGTCTGCATTTGTCTGACACCGCCTAAAATAACAATGTTCAGGGTCTTACTGGACCCATTTGTTGATCAGAGATACATATCATACAGTAAGAAGAACTTGGCTTTTGATAGCTTGCTACTGTAAGCTGGTTTAACTATCAATATTCTCACTCCATCACTCATACATTTCTTCTCAAAAGGTTGAGAGAATCTGCAATTTGAGCTGGGGAATGAAAGGGTTAAGTAGGGAAGTGTTGAATACCATTACCAATTACTGGCACAATTTCTCCCACCATATGTGCTGGCTAAAACAGACACATTGTCAGAAATCGTGGACATTTTGAGCCTGCGCTAACTTGTCAGCGGTGTATTGTATTACACCAAGAATTGTCACTAAGGTCACTCCAAAACTTCACTAAAGCTGCACTATGTTAATGCAGAGAACTTACTTCTACTGAAAAAGCACTTTAGTGCGAGCACAATAAATGTGAATATTTTCCTGGAATTCCAAGCTCCATTCTATGTCTCCTCTTGTATAAACAGCCATGACATTGCCTCGTCCAAATCTCCTGGCAAATTATTTAAATCGTGGCGGCCTGGGAGCTAAATTAAATCCCAGAAATCATTGCTAGATGAAGAAAAGTAAACATGGTGGCTGCTGTGAGATTGTGCAGCCATTGGGCTTCTGTTTCTCGCCTTCCTCCGTAGTCGAACATGTAAACATGGCGGCTGATTTCACGATAAATTTTGGATAAAAGTACGTCTGTGGAAGAGCTTTGGCCTGGAATTATGAGGCCTTTTACGAACGATTTGAAGACATCGAACACTCTTGAACATATTCAGATGCTGGCACTTGAACTACATAGTCGTGCTCTCTCGCTAGTTGACGAATACCAGAAGCCATTTGAGGCAGATTTTAAGGAAATGTATGGGAAAAGTGGAGAGAAACAGGCAGAGAATGCACTCGTCTCGGGAAGTGGGTAGGCCTCCGTTTCAGTACCTGCTTTTGTGTTATTTATGTTGTTAGATCAACCCTCATCAAGTTTAGATGCTGGCACCATGGAAATCTAATATGTATAATGATATATTTGCGAAATTTGAACATTCTCATACATTTTCTTATGCTGTATCGACACCATTACGCTTGCATTGCGCATGTGCGTTCGCCATCTTGTCCACGATTTCTGGCAATGCATCTATACATATTCTGTACCTTCATTAATTTTGTAGAACAACATGGAAAAAAATGGGGACAAACACAACACGACAACACAGTATGAGGTTGCTGTGGACCATGGGGACAACGTAAAAAGGCTGGACAGTTTCAGGTGGACACGAATAGCAGCAAGGACCAAGCAAGTCTGTAGAAAGGTTGGTGTTGTTTGATGTCCTAATATAAGAATATTTCACGAATTGCAGGGGCTGATTTGAAAGCATTTGTTGAGAACACTAAAGTATATTGTTTTCTCCAAAAATCATCAATTTTGAGAGCTTAGATTTGGGAATATAGACAACATTGTGTCTGAGGAATATTGATACAGAAATCAGGATTTGCAGATGATTCTTATAAAGATTGGCTCATACACAAAACGTTTTCTTTACCAGTGCATTTTTTCAGCCCTTGTTTGGGCCTCAGACGAAGGAGGTCAATGCATCTGTGCAATCTAATGCATCATTATCTCTTGTGACATAGTGTATGGCTCTCTCAAGATTGCTATGCTTGACTCCAAAGATAGAGTACAGTAAATTTATATATTTAGTAGTATTCACTGTACAGTGGTTACATTCATTTCTGTACAAAAATTGTCTTTCTGCTCTATAATATCTCACAAATTTTGCTGATTATTTCCTCTGACAGTAATATTAACCTAAATCTCAATTTGTTATGGAATAGTCTACAAGTTCAGTCTCTGTGGTGGCCTGATTAATCTTTGAGTGCGTAGTCTCTTAGCACTGGGTGGTTGACTGGCACCCTCTTTCTCATGGTCATTGTTGGCCTTGTGTGGTCGCTTTCTGCTGGTGCTGCATCTTTGCTTGTTGTCAGCTTGCTGCTGCCTCACACCCTCTGTATCAGAGAGTTGTTGTGGTTGAATATGGTCAGTGGTAGACCTTTGGTGGCTGACAGCTTGCTGCTGACTTGCTGCTCCAACTTCATCAGATACTTGAGGTGGTTGACTCTGATCAGTGGTAGATCTTTCACTGGCAGCTTGCTGTTTCTTTGCACTCTTCTTAGCAGTCACCCGACGCCGTCTCTTTCGAGCACTCTTTGATCTTGGAGGCTTTGGCACCTTGGGCTCGGGAACCTTCACCCAGCCAGTCTCTGGCTCTTCTGGCATCGTCACCAAGATCAAAGGAGGCCTGCCGGGTGGCAGGGGGTTTGAAGCAATCGAGTAGCCACAAGTACAGAATGTACGCATCCTCCTCATCCTAGAAAGAAAAACACATAAGCAACTGTACAGTACAAAAACAGTAGAGTAAAAAAATAGCTTGTTTCTAGAAACTGTAACAGAATTTTCAGCCTCTATTCCTCAATATATATTTTTGCTCATATTCATCTAATTACAGATATGTAAATTTTTTTCTTTGTTCAACTGTTTTATTCAATTTCAAGTCAGATGCATGAACAAGAAATATACAATATACCATGACCTATCAATGTACATGTGTGCCTTGTGTGAAGTGTGGATTTGGACGAATGTAGAAAGGTTGAAATTTGAATGTCCCAGACAACAAGGCCAAGTATATGACATTTCTTCAAAGACAGCTGCTTGCCACCCCTTATTTCTTATAATTTATAGTCATACTATGTAATCATCCGGCCGCCTGGTCATGCTGGGCTTGGTGGGGTATTGCATTTCTATTGGCCGTCGTTCAGAAACAGCTTCGACTTCCGCCACAACCTGAGAGTAATAGAAAATGAGATTTGTTTAGTTTCTCTTTGTTCAAGGTGATTTTCAACTGTCCACGAGACTCGCTTGTGTGATTTTAGAGAGATTTTTTCATAACTTTCTGGTGTTCTGGTAATAACGCAATAATCGGCGTAAATATTCTGTTTTTAAAGAAGCCTACCCATTTTATCCGAACATCTATAACATTAATCCATTTCTATAATTTTACAACGTGAGGAGCCCATCAGATAACGTATATTTTTTCCAGTGCGCGACTTGCAGAACGTAGGGGCTGATGTTTTGAAACATGACGCAAACATTACTCGTGAACAGTCATCCAGAACATACGCTAAACCCAAGATATTTGCGGTGCGCATTTTTCAATCTGCTTCACGAAAATTTGAGAATGTTCCGCGTTGGTCTACGCAAACCTACAGTAAGGAGTGTGGTGTCTGTACAGTCATATCGAAAGAAGAAGTTTTCACACAACTGTGTTTGTTTATATAATTCATTTGCAGAAAGCCAAAACGTTTTAGAGGCGAAACCAGTCTGAACCTTTCGTGAAATGCAATTCGTTTTAATGTCATGATGTACTTGTTTCGTCCTTGCTACTTCGATAATGTTTACTGAAGTTTCTGTTATCCTACCTTTCTGAACCACTTGTTGTACTTTGAGAAGTAAAAGTAACGGACACATGCGAAGACGTCCTGTAGAGAAACACAAAGATTAAAACAATATTAAGTTAATAGTTCAATTTCTACAAATTCTACTAACAGCTCGTGCTTTCGGGATCAAACAACATCGCATCAGTTTGTTACCTTTTCTTCCCAGGCGATCTTAGTAAAATCTCTGCCATACTTCATTAAGCTGAAACAAAACATAAATAAACATAGAATATATATATAGAATCCCTTGCTTGGTACCTTTTTAGTATACCGCCGCGATTAGCAGAGCGTACAACGAAGTCGGATTTTAAAACATGTATTAGATTACTCACTACCTTACAAAATGGGATAATGTACTGACTTAGTCATTGGTACGGATAATTTGGTCATAATCGAGTTACCTCAGACAGCAACATTGCAACTATGACAGTGAATACAGTTGCAACAACAACAACGACGACAGTGGTGACTTACCGGAGGGCAAAGATCCTCTCCTGTCGCTCTGTCCATTGCCGACGTTCAAAATCAGAGATGTGACCGTACTTTATCATCTGTTCCTCAAAGATCTTAGGGTCGACCCATTCTGTTGATGAAAAATGGCTCTGATTATTTTTAAAACACATCTTCTTTTTGTACTTTGTGATTCGCTGTATCGATTTGCGTTGTCAAGCGTTGCGCTTTGCTGTGCTGTGATGTTGTGTTATGCTATGCTATAGTCGAACTTCCACTAACGGTAACGTGGATTCTTCGCCCCGATGTCTTACCTTCCCTGGGTGGCCCGGTGAAAGGTTCTCTTGAGCAACCGGCTTCAATGTCGGCAAGGTTATTTTCTTCATACACCTGAAAGTTTGAGAAAAATTGTCGTAATGAGGTGGTCATCTCCAGTGATAAACTGTTTTAGGCGTAGTTCCTGCCAAATCAGACACCTGGTGCTAACATAAATTTTACTCTCCTGATGAAACTACCATCGGAATTTTCCTAATCTAAGAGTCGGCTTTACTTCAGTCTAGAGTTAGCTCTTTTTGTGAAACCGCAAACAAGAATACAACGTAGAGCATGCCTGTCGTACCCTGACTTTCACCACATCATTTCAGAACAAACTGCTATTTAAAATACCTTGAAACAAGTTTGTTTGAAAGACTTGAGATGTTTTGTGGACTTGTGAGATCGCGAAATATCCAACTCCAAAACGTTAGCAATACTCGTGCATTAGAAAGGATTCGTTGGGGGCGTAACCTATCACAAAACAATACCTTGGTATGTCGGGTTTGTGTCTTACCTTTTGGTAATTTTGCCTGGTATCGTACCGGGGCGCTTTGGTAGCATTTCGCTGACTGAAAAAAGCAACAAACATTGCTCAAAACAGGACTGTAAGTTATACGAAAATAACGATGCCGAATGATTGTTTTACGTACCTTTTTTGCTCTTTTCGGGCAGATTCCATTGCTATGCAACGTTTGAATACAGAGTGGATGGTTAACAGATCGTTTAAAAGGCAAAACTTTGCTTGTTTCTTCAGAGACTTTGTCGTAAAGCAACGCCCGTGAAAACTTTTCACTGGAGTGAGAGTCCTGACTCTTTGTGATGTCACAATCGATACTGGTAGACCAATGAAAACGCTCCATCGTGGAAGACGGAGAAATGGCCAATTTTAGTGGTTTTGTTGAACGAAAGTATAATAAATAATCGTTCTAAATTCTATGGTACAAAAACGAGCCTGATTTTGCTAACGTCAGCTCTGTATTCGTACGTTAAATCCGTTGAAAAGTTATTTTTTCTTGCTGCGTGCGCTGCTTTCGACAGCATGATCCCAACGTGCATTGCTCGCGTCAGCTTTGGTGCCGGAGCCAAGTTGTCATCTCCCCTCCCCTCCCCCAAGGAGAAGAAAGTGTTTTATGATCATAGTCAGTCAAGGATATTATATACCCGCGTGCGCTCTACACTCCTTTGTAACAAACTGTTTTAATAACCTATACTGTCTTCCTTGTGCAAAATAAGAGAATTCATTTCAAGTCAATTTTCTTTGTACAGGACTTCAGAGAAGGAAATAATGGACAAGGCAACTGGGACTGGATATAAATGATTGGCCGCCTTCATGAGGAACGCTGTTTTTCCTTGAAGAACCGTTTCTTAACACAACTAAAGTATAAAGGTAAGAAAGGAAGAAGTGTACTGTCTACTTGAACAGAGACACACGATAGAAAAAACGTTTAACACGAGAAAGCGAGATCAGAAATACTGCAATTAATTGCTATTCGTGAGCTTTTACTGTTTCGATGAAGACTTTTGTCGAGTGTGGAGTATTTTTAAGTAGCTACTTGCGAATTTATAGTTTTTATGAAGACTTCGTGGATTATTCATACGTCACATTGTCTGTGTACACTATAAGATTTTACTGTGAGACTTGGTATCTTGAGCGCAGAATAGGCTTTAACGAGGACATGTATCTTGAGCGCCGAATGTTTATACGCCGCTACTCGTGAATATCTAGTTTTCATTAAGACTTATATCGTGAAAGCGCGAAGTATTCATACATCGCTACTTGTGAATCTCTAGTTGTTATGATGACTTGTACCATGCGCTCGGATTATTTATAGGTCGCGACCTGTATACATTGAAGGCTTTTACGAGGACTTGTATGTTGAGCGCAGAATAATTATACATCGCTACTCGTGAACTTTGTACTTCTTATGAAGACTTATATCCGAAGCGCCGATTTACTGCAAGACTTGTATGTTGAGCGCAGAATATTTATACATCGCTACTCGTGTACATTGTAGGCTTTTACGAGGACTTGCATCTTGAGCGCAGAATATTTGTACTTTGTACTTTTTCGAAGACTTGTATCCATAGCTCGGATTATTTATACGTCGCTACTTGTGTTATACACTGTAGGCTTTTACGAAGACTTTCATCTTGAGTGCACAATATACATCGCTACTCGTGCACATTGTAGGTTTCTACTAAGACTTGTATCCTGAGTGCAGAGTATTTATACGTCGCTACTCGTAAATCTCTGGTTCTTATGATGACTTGTATCGAAAGCGCAAATATGTATACGTCGGTCTCGTGATTTACTGGTGCTTATGAAGGCTTGCATCGAAAGTGCAATATATTTAGACATCGCTACTTGTGATTTTTTAGTTCTTATGAAGACTTGTATCGTGAGCGCGGAATTTTTATAACGTCACTAATCACGATCTTTTTAGTTTTGACGAAGACTACGTCGCATGTGAACGCGGAAAATCGTGTGTCGCTGCTCGTGAACATTGTAGGTCCGATGAAGACTTGTTCGCGAGCGCAGAATACTCATCTTTATAGTTTTTCTTTGAAAACTTATTAAAAATGTTGGCAGCGCAGTACATTTGTGCGTCGCGTCTCGTGAACGTTATGGGAGCAGGAGTAGGGTACTGAGATAACATGCCGTTTGTGAAGCAATTGACAACAGCGTCGGCAAGCAATTTAAAAATGTTTGTTCCTAATATTTGTGCTTCTGTGAGTGCATACTTAATTTCTTTGTGTATGTCTTGCCCCCATTACTTCTGGAGTTTGATTGCTTATCTAATGTCAAAAACACTGACATTATTGTGTCAACAAGTAATAAGCACGTTGTTCAAAATTGAAAGAGAAGCATTCGCTTTTTCTTGTGAAATTAGTCGCATTGTTGATTCTGCCGCTTTCATCGCTGCCTTCCCTTCGCTGCACAGACAGACAGGTGTTTATTTCAGTACTTTGACATCTAAACTTTGTCGATTAACTAGTGTTCTATATTTTTCAATTCGTTTTCAGTGAAGGCATCTTCTGTTCCTGACTGCTGCGAAGTGTTCAATCGTCAAGCGAAGAAGACTGTCCGCGGCGACCTAAGCTGTAAGTAGATTGTTGGAAGTTAGCCCTTCATGTGTAGACGCCTTCTAGATTCTGCAAGGTTACTCATGTACAGGGTACAACACCAGCACTAACTACTTGCAAGTTAGCTGATTGATATATCTATTCTCACTACATCATGTGTACATTTTCTTTTTGGATCTTTGGGAGAATTTTAATTCCGTTGTTTGGAAGTGAAAGGGTTCTACAGCGACCTTAAGATCGAGTTTAGTTTGTCCCTCTCAATGATGCTACTTTTTTACAACAGGATCCATATCTTTGCAGTGAATATAAGCTACAAGAAATCCTGTGTTGCATGATTGAACAACTGGCTGAAAAGTTTAATGGTCAATTACCAGCTGAGGTACATGTACTAAACTTCCTACTTACCAATTGTGCCATGCAAGATCTTCTCTTTGACTTTGAAATGGCACACGACAGGATCACGAGCGCTGCAAGTAAAATATTTTCCACATTTAGAACTCCATATATAAAGCGAGTGACAACATCGTCGGCAAGCAATTTACAACTGTTTGAACATTTGTTCCTTCTGTGCTTCTGTGAGTGCATACTTAATTTTATTTTTGTGCGTGTTGTTGTTTCTCTTCTTTCGAAAGTTCGATTGCTAATTCCATCCCGGTATTATACATTGTGTCTTCAAATTATCAGCACTTCGTTTGAAACTTGAAAGAGAAGCGAAGCAGTCGTCCAACGGCATAAATTTATCAGTCCCAACAGTGCACGTGCGCTTTTCCTTGTGTAATTAGTCTCATTGTTTTATTTTTTGGCTGTTCGTGAAAATATTCAAATTCGCCTTGTTTCTCTTCGCCCACAGACACAGCCGGTTTCATACTTCAGTATTTTGGCATGTACATGTAAACTTTATCGATTAAACAGTGTTCCATACCTGTATTCCTTTTCAGTGAAGATATCTTGTGTTCCTGACTGCTGCGAAGTGCACATTCGTCAAGCGAAGAAGGCAATCCGCTGCGAAGGCATCTTCTGTTCCTGCTATTGTGAAGTACACGTTCGTCAAGCGAAGAAGGCAATCCGCGGTGAAGGCATCTTCTGTTTCTGCTACTGTGAAGTACACATTCGTCAAGCGAAGAACGAAGTCCGCGGCGAAGGTATCTTCTGTTCCTGACTGCTGTGAAGTGTACATTCGTCAAGCGAAGACGGCAATCCGCGGCGAAGGCATCTTCTGTTCCAGCTACTGTGAATTACACATTAGTCAAGCGAAGAACAAAGTCCGCGGCGAAGACATCTTCTCTTTCTGGCTGCTGTGAAGTGCACATTCGTGAAGCGAAGAAGGAAGTCCGCGGCGACCAAAGCTGTAAAGAAGGTAGTTAAAAGTTAGTCCTCCAGAGTAGTTGTAAACGTGTACATTAGTAAAGAACTGACCACAACAGTTCTTAGAGTTTAGCAGTTTAGTAGCAGTAATACTTTGTATAGCACAGATAGTGCACAATCTTGTAAAGATTCTTGAACAAACTAATAAAGAGTTCAAAATAATCTTCTTGAAAAAAAAAATCTTGAAAGAATCTTGTAAAAGTTTCTTGAACAAGCTAATAAAAAGTTCAAAATAATCTTCTTGAAAAAAAAAAACCTTGAAAAGTTTTTAAAATCTTTATACACACTTCTTTATACAATAAACACACTTCTTTATACAATAACCACCCTGTAGCGACCTCAAATTTAAAGAGTCGGAATTGTGACGTCAGCAAAGTTTGCAGTGTACCATGGGCTGACATCATATTAAATTTACCATGTAAGGTGACCATGACCATAAAAAAGTGTTCATTAAATATTCTATTTATTCATGCAGTGCAAATATCAAGCAGGGATTGGCTCTTGTAATGGCTTTTACGCGTGCAAGAATAAACATGATGTAATGATACGCTTTGATAGTCACAGTTGCCTTACATGGAAAATTTAATATGATGTCAGCCCATGGTTACATGGACAATAAATTAAAGACAAGACGAGACAATCTTTATTCGCACTCGCATATTACAATTAATTTTACAAGTACCGTCAAATATTCCTACAGAGAAGAGCACAACTGCTTAGAAATAGCTTAGAAGAGCTAATAGATTGCTGAACGTTAGAGTATTCTGCGTTTAAAACACAAGTTTTCGTAAAATCTTGCAATGTACACAAGTGGCGATTTATAAATATTCTGCACTCAAGATACAAGTCTTCTTAAAAATACAATGCACATGAGTTGAGTTGAGTTGCGACGTATAAATGTTTGGCGATCGAGATACAAATCTTCGTGAAATCCTACAACGTACACGGTCAGCGACGTTTAAATTTTCTGCGCTCAAAATACGACACGTAGCGTTCAAAATGCAAGTCTTCGGAAAATCCTACAACGTACCCGATTAGCGACGAAAAAATATTCTGCGCTCAGAATACGTAAAATCCTACAATGCACGCGACTAGCGACGTACGAGTATTCTGCGTTGAAAATGCAAGTCTGTAAAGTCCTACAATGCACACGATAAGCAATGTATAAATAGACTTCGCTTGAGATGGAAGTCCTACACGGCTAGCGACGTACGAGTATTCTGCGTTCAAAATGCAAGTCTTCGTAAAATCCTACAATGCACGCAACAAGCGACGTACGAGTCTGCAGCGCTCAAGATACAAATAATCGTAAAAACCTGCAATGTACACAAGTAGCGATGTATAAATATTTTGCGATTAAGATACAAGTCTTCTGCGTACAAGATACAAGTCTTCGTAAAGTCTTACAATGCACACGAACATAAAGCTTTCACTGGTACAAACCAAAACTCCAAAGGAATTCAAAAAGACGGGTTTGAAGAGAACCTATCCGTTTTAATTCACGCACAAATTTTATCAATGAAAAAGTCGGGTTTTACCAGGTTGAAAATATGCGCGCAAAAATATCTCACTATTTCTGGAAAGCTCATTCTAATAAAAACAAAAACAAAATTAGCTAACCTGTCTCCATACAGTTCCAATGACCAAGAATACAACGACTTGAATTATTCTTCAACGTTTATGTCTGAGGTCACAGAAAGACGACTTTCCAGCAACGAAAGTCCTTGTGAAATTGCCAACCGAGTCCACATAGGGAAGCGTGAAGTCTAAGAGTTCCACAAAGATACCACTAGTGTTTTTGGGACTTCTAACTTGATCTCTGGAGAAAAAAAACATCGTCACTAAAATGCAATCTAGTTGAAACAAACAGACGAAGAAAATATGCAAGGGACACCAACGCTTTTCATAAAAACCACCCGAGTCCAACCACGAATCTCACTGTTGTTTGTAGACGTCGAACTCTATTCTTGTCGAACCAATAGAAGCTTTAACCTAAAGTTACACTATTTCATTGGTAATAAAAATAACACACGAACGAAAACAGGACCGAGCTCTTCTGAATTTAGTTCGATCGAAGAAGACTACATTCAAACGCGAATTTCTCGCAAATTGTTCATTGACACGTATTTCGTTTGTGTACTGCACAAGTTGAAGCAATTACCACTCACCAAAAAGGCAGACCTTCCATGAACTCCTCTGGTTTGAACTGTTCGTCAATAAAGCTCTGCGGAAACGAAGAACACGTGTTGTTACTAACGGTCTTCAGGCGAGGATAAATACAAGACCCAGGAGGCTGTTTGGCAAGAAATACTTTCACGAGGCATAGAGCAGTTTGACTTTAGCTTAGGAACAGCAACATTTATCCATAAACCAAGCAATACTCACCGAAAAACCTAAACTTTCGTTCAACATGTCCGCTCAGCTCAAATTCAAATTGATGAATAAAAATGCAAATTCGTGAGTTGGCGCGCGTGCACATGGAATGTAAAATCCTTACATTCGAGTGGCATAGATTAGCATAGCACTGCCAGGCAGTTCTTTGGCATATTTTGCATTACACAACGACACTGCACGCGACAGACCAAAAGCAGAGCATATCCGCCTCGGAAGGGTTCGCCGCTTCTCTTTCTCAGCCGTACTACACGTGCCAGTCGCACCCATACCCTGCTCCTACTCAAATAGTGCCACGCCCTGAGTTTTACGATTCTCTGACTATCTTTTTGCAGTGCCTTACAGGAAGGTTGCACCTGTTTCTGATACAAACTACGAAAGACTTCGCGTTTAAAATGGTCACATTTTGGCCAGGATATGGCCAGATTTTCGCAGCTTCATACGAAGTCCTTGTAACTCAGATTATGCACAAACATATTGAAGTCCGAGAATTCATCACTATGGATCGCTGTCGAACGCAGACTTTCACGGAAGAGCAACACTAAGATGCCCAATGAATGAAAAGAACTGCATGTACCAATATAACAATAGTTCGGGACTGTCAGATAAATGTATGTGGACTACTTATTGTTGTGATACCTTGGCCAAAATTCATCCAATTTGTACGCCGATTCCTTCCTATGTATAGGCTGGCAAAAAATTCCCCCCCCCCCCCCCGAAAAAGTGGTAAGGCGGCACATCAGGGTGACAGACGGTCACAGCAAGGTGACAGACGGTCACATCAGGTTGAGTAATCCTGGTCTTAGTCTTTACTTGCCGAAGGCGGACCAAGTATTAAAATGGGAAGATTTTTTTTATTGGGATCGAGAATTGGCTAACGCTGATTGGTTGGGGCGCTGGTCAGTGATGTCATTTTTTTCCATGAATACTGTCATGAGTTAGAAATATTAATGATGTATTGAAATCAGTGAATTTACAGCTTACCCCTATCATACAATTTTCCCTTCACCAGCCACTCTTTCGACCAATAAAAATACCAAAAAGCATTTGTTTGCTATACCCTTTCTTATAACTGAGGCTTTAAAAGGGACCTCTTTCAGGCCAAGCCTCCCACAACTATAGTCAATAACAGGAAATTTTAGCCAAGATATAGCTCCAAGTTTTATCTGCCACAAAAAACATCCTTATAACTCAGATTATGCCTTGAAATGTCAAAGTCTGCAAGTTCACCAGTGTGTAGCACTGTCACAGAAAATCACAAGAATACAGGGAAAACCAGCACTGAGATACCCAATGAATGACAGAAGTTTTGCACTTAATACTATTGTACAAGAAAATGCACGTACCAATAAGCATCTGAGAGAAACATGGTATCTTATGTTACACGAAAAAAATGTCACTTTTGAGTACCTCTTATAAAATCGCTAATATTAAAAAATCTATAAAAATGAGTAGAACCAGTTGCGGTATTTTATAAATCTATAAACTATAAACCATTAAATACTTGAAGGATAAACGAGACAGTACAAACAGCGAAAATATTGACATCTCTATTCGATGGTAACGACTATGTTACAAAATTGTGAGACACGTATATATCAGTCCTTAATGCTTCAGCAAATAGAATATTCAGCAGTGATTTTCAAGCTTGAAACAAACTATTGCCATACAAGCCCGGCAGGGAAAATACAAACTACCTCCTATCCACAGAATGAAAAAAGGAATTGATGATGTTTCCATGAAAATTTGTCAGTAAGACAGGGGTTTTTCGCCTACTCTTGGTGACTTGATGATCCATAGTTCAAGATTATTGGTGCTTTGCCTCCGGCAACTTTTACTAATTTACTTACTATAGTGCAGAGCTTTCTTAAGAGAGTAGAAACCTAAAAAACATCAGAAAAAATTTCTTTCGGTACCAAAGTTGTGAGACAGTGATTGGCCACTTTAGCTGAGAATGAGCCTGGTGTGAAACCTCACACTAAATTTATGAGCCCTGGCATTTATTAAAAGAAAAGATTAAAAAGTCGTTATTGACTATAATTAAAAGTATTTAGTACAGTACTGCACTTGAAATCTTTCCTAGTGCGTGAAAGTACAATATTATAACAGATGCATCTTCACTAAGAGACACCGTGAATAGTTGGTCAGACAACTGCAAAAATCAGGTGAGTTTGTTGAAACAATGTCATTTAGAGTGGACCTTCGGACAGCTCTACAGTAAAATCACCCCTCAGCACAAATTTACTATTTTCTAGAGGTTTGGAGGGCAATTGACCCATGCAGTATATTTTGGGGGATTTTGGCTATCCTAAACAGGGTCAACAGGAACTAATCAGCATAGAAACTGAGCCACATCCCACAAGCCTTACAATTTTACAGCTTGTTACCTCAATGTGGGAACCCGAGCCCATGTATAGCTATACCATGCTGACGAGGCCTAATAAGGCCGAAACAGCTGTCCATGGCTGCTATTACTTGGGCTCAGAAAAAAAATTTTTTTTTGGTAGATCAAGGGGTAATGCTTGCTACCACTGTGGCCTTTGTGCCCTATTCTGTGGCTTCAGCTTACCAGCACATTGTGCAGTTCTGATTAGCATAAAAACTGGTTGAATTTCAGTAATGATATTGACAACAAATACTGTACGATAGTGTATCAAGCACAAAACTCTTGTCATTTCATTGAGCATTTCATTGTTGGTTTCCCTGAAAGTCTGCATTCTTGAAGTTTTATTTAGACCGTGCTGCACACTGGTGAACACACAGACTTTACCATTTTAAGGCACATGATCTGAGTTATAAAGACTTTGCTTGGGGCTGATAAAATCTGGCTATAATATATTGGCTGAAATGTAACATTTTAAATTGCAAAATCTTTTCTAGTATGTGTCAGCAACAGACGCATCTTCACTGTGCGACACTGTGTAATAGAGGGTGGGAGAACTGCAAAATACAGGTGAGTTTGTTGATGAAATAGTGTCATTTTCAAGGGCCCTGAAAATGGTTCTAAAATTACTGATTTTCTAAACAAAAAATCACTCCTCAGCACGAATGTGTCAATTTCTAGAATTTAGGAGGGCGGTTGACCTATATATGTTTAGGGATTTGGCCAGTCTAAACAGGGCCACCAGGAAGTAATTAGCATAAAAATTTCAGCCATGATATCACAACTAATTGATTCCCCATAAATGTACATGCACATTTACCTTACAACTCAGATACTGCATACTGATGATATCTAATTACAAATCAAAACAAATCATTACAAATTTCGAAAAATGGAAGTGATTTTGAGAACACAGAACTGCTTTCAATTAACAGTCAAAAATCAAAACCAGAATAAGTACACCAAGTCTATTCTGTCCAAATCAGTTTTAAACAATCAAATACCAAAGGAAATCATGTTTGGTTTTCCTTTGAAAGAGAAACCATTACAAGACTTTTGAAATACGTACATTAGTCTTATTTTTCTTCAGCCATTTACAAGAAAATATAGCAAGGATCTTGCAGGATAGAAAACATAACATAATCCTAGATACTGGTAGGATCTGGTTAAGATCCTCTTAGATCTTCATAGGATAAACACAACAAGATCCTGGCAGGATCATCCTTGGATAAACATACTGTAGCTAGATCCTGTTAAGATCCTTATGGGATCTTGTTAAATGCGAGTGCTCGCTATAACAGGACTGCTTCCTGCAGAGATGTGACTCATTAGGCTTGGCATGATATCAGCCTATATGAAAAAAGTAAGCCTTACTTTTACCCAGCATTAACGCTAAATTCTGGTCGGGCAAGTAAATTCAGTGCAATGGTTGCCTGACCGGGCAACAAAGAAAGGATGAAACAATTACTGGACATTGCTTGAAATCAATCTGCAGTCCGTGAATGTCACATTCTGTATCTGAAAGACTCTCTCTCTCTCTCAGTTATTCCAGTAAATGTCAACGGTAGCAAAAATTAGTATAACTAAAACATGGTTTTATCCTTCCGCACACCAATCGCACCAGTTGTCGAAATCACGTTAACGAAGCCCAACACTCTGTTAATGTTTTGACCAGTTCGTAAATCAGTACGAAGATGGTCGTCAAAATATCAGAAAAATGCCCGGGATTACCAGCAATTTTTCAGGCTACTTTAAAGCGCACAACATATTTTCTCTGGGATTTGAAAATCTAAGCGGCAAGAATTGTAATACATGCTTCCCTTCCTGTGGACTTCAGAAGCAATATAAGGATTGTTCAGACACAAAACTTCGAGGGAAATCAAATGTAGTTGTAAATTATATGTGCCGGCCGTTTGATCAATTCTGACAGACATTCACTCTTAACCCTTTCACCTTTCACTTCCAAGAGTGATTAATTCTCCCAGGCATATAGGAAGGAAAATATGTCAAGCAAAACTCACCTTCATTCCTGACCCCTGGGTCCGTCCTCATGCGAGCCCAGTGAGTTCATGAGCAACTATTTTCTTTGCTGGACATACTGCCGACAGCGTGACACTTTTACCTATGTGTATTCGAGTCCCTGGTGATGACATTGTCGCTAACAATGCAGATATTAGGGGAAATCTTGACCTTCAGTTTAAACCTCATTATGTCCGCCATTTTGTCAAGTATTGCGCGCCCGCGATGTAATCATTCTGCGGTATCCTTCATGTAAGTCAATATATAGGGTTTTACATAATGGAAAGCACGGGAAGGACAGCCGCGCAAGACTGAAAACGAGTTTAGACCCGATCGCCTCACGACCGAGAATCGGACGATGTCGGTAAATCCAAGATGACTGTCTTTTGTGTATTTCATCGAACGATGAAATGAACAAGCCTTATTGAGTTAAGTGAAATAACATCGCTTCCTTTCATCATAGTTTAGACGATTATAATACATATTGAACCTCGTGGCGAACTAAACCGTAGAAAATGTGACGTGTCCTTCCCGCTGGTACGGTGTAATCGTGTCGTACCAATGGGAAGGACAGAGTGAAATAACTCGACTATTTTAGTCGAGGATCATTTTAAGTGAAGAGTAAGTGTATCTTCAATAAAATCAAGTGGCATCTCTTCCTTTGATGGTGATTTTAGACAACTGAGGCGAATTAAACCGTGGAAAATGTGATGTGTCCTTCCCGCTGGTACGATGGAGTTCGATCGTACCAGCGGGAAGGACAGCGGCCTGCGAGACTCCCGAGGTTTCTTTAGGTACAGATCCCCGTAACTCGGGATCTTGAGGCTTTGTAGCATTGTCCAGAAGTAATTCTTTCACGACCTAATAAATGCGATGCGTACAATGAGAGTGGTCATTGAAAAAAAATCGGAATACTGCTGTCAAGATCGAGAGAGGCCGGCACTTACTCTGCGGCGACTTCTCGCAGAAACAGGACTCGGAGCTTGTTTTTTCTTCCAGATTGTAGGGCATGCACCCGGCTTAAGTCTCCGGATACCACCATGTCCAGCACCAAGGAAAGTTCTTTCAAAACACGGCTCACGAAAGTGGTCAGAGCACACGACGAAGCGTCCCCCAGGGTTGAAGTTAACGCGGTGTGTTCTCACAAAATTCAACCATTTCGCTCTTTCTCCGTTTACCACGGGAGACTGATGAAGGGATATTCCCTCCTTTGTATTGGACCTGTTGCTACAGCCTTGAACAACACAACGCGAAGATGGCATAACTTTAAATACTAATAGCACGAGTCAAGAGCCTTTGACACTCCACCACGCGTTGAGTAGATGACATCACATCCGCTAGGCCCAGATCCCTCAGCATTTTGTAGGTCAAAATAATGGCGGCCGTAACGTGCCCGATAAACGGTTCGATTTTCACAGCTTTTATAACTTTATTTTCGACTTTTCTCCACACGGTTGTTTTAGTTAAGTGTAAATGTATGCGAAAAGACAAAAAAATCTAAAATCACGAAACTGATCGTTCTACCACTTTAAATTGAGCACAACCATTACACGGCATTAAGTTTACGATAGGGCTATGCAATGAAATTCTTAGTGCCTCTCATGAACTAATACTTGAACAATCCGTTCATACATGGTTCATTCAGAATGTTGAAATTGAAAATGTGTTTGCTCTTTTCTGTACAAAATTTGCACTGGGAAGTTTAAGTGTGTTTTAGGTAGCATACCGATTGTTGTACCAACAATCTAATTTAGCACTACTGAATCTCATCCGAATTCACTGAGACTCTGATATTGCAAATATATGTAAAGTTCACTTAGCTCGTCGTGAATCGAGGGCGTCGAGTTAATCGTTGATATGGATATGGATTCATCTGAAGCGTTCCTTTTCCTTCCCGCGCAAACCGGCAAAGTCGCGGGAATCTTATACGCGAAACGCTTCGGTTTCCCACATGGCTCGAGCTTCCGTCTGCTGGTTTAACTGCATCAAACTGCACGCACCTTGTGGTCTCAAGAGACTTTCGCAACAGCAGAAGTTTGTTGGGAACGTGTCTTTTTTACAACGCTTGTCATTGACCCTTTGATGGTCGCAAATGATCCCTGTGGTGATCACACTTTCATAACTCAACAAAGAAAGATTAGGGAACAATTTTGGCTTGCGTTCTTTAGTTCACCGCGGGAGCTTCGAAAATAGCCGTAAACAGATGTTTGATGGATACCGCTGGAGGATTGCAAATATCTCTGTCGCCGCTAAACATTGAGTCCCGACGAAACTTTCTGTGGCGACACGAAATACTTCTGGGAAGAAAACAGGCCGAAAACGGAAACCAAAGCTACGATGAGCTTTAGCCGCAAAATAATGTCGATTTATGCTTTACTCTGTCCATGACACCTGTTGCCTCGTAAAATTCTTCTGCTTATCGTACATTGCCTGTTGAAATGTTTCTTTCATTCGATCATGTAGCCTTTGTTTCGCAACGGTCATTGTATACCAGAAATGAAAAATACACCGAAATAGTCCTGAGCATTGAGTTTGCAGTCACAAATGGACTGAACACACTGTAAACAAAACTGACCACAATAATATTTTAAACATGTCTCGTATTGGGCTCGTGTTACATTCCTTGCTTTCAATTTTATGTTTGTTACAAAGCACGAATACTCGAAAGCCTGATAGAAGTGAAACGCATTCAGTTAAAACACAACACAGACTAGTATTGAAGCGAAGGCAGGATTAATCCCAGAGGCGTGGCCTCTGATTAGAATTACGTGTTCGAAGTCAAACTGTCAAAATCGATTCATAAAAAGACAAGTCACACATTACTCAGATTTACTCGGTGGGTAACCGTTTCGCTTCTAGGCTCAAAATGCAGAGTCGCTCAACCTTTAAGAACCAAGTGTATGAGTGTTGTAATGATAAATTTATAGTTTAATCAGGTTTCATTTAAGCAAGGTGTCAAAAGCCAAGTTCTCTATACAGGTGTGATATATTTCTGGTGAGAAACTGGAAGTCTCCCGGAAGTTTCGCTCTTGTCCTTGCTTTCCATTTTAGTTTATTCTACTCTCGACCCAAATAACGCCGCGAGCTCACTGGCAACGCCAGTCTAGTTTTATATTCAAACGCAAGCTGAGCGAACGAAGTGTTTTTGTTTCTTACGAAACGGTTTCTCGTGCGATTATTTCTTGCGAAACGAATACAAAACATTCATCTGCTTCTCATCGTGTCCAATTTCAAGTCAACGGCATTGCAGTCATTCTAGTATGCTTGATCTGCTTATTTTTGTTTATTTATTTATTTATTTATTTATACACGAAAAATTCTAACAACCATAGTTGATTTACATAGTAGCCGTGTTAAAAAATATACTACATGGAAGTTTAAATTTAATGATAAAATCCCTCCCACCCTTTAGGCATCCAAAAGGTTGATGGCCTTAAGTTTGCTTCTAAATAATTATAGGTATGTGGCCTTGTGTAAGCCAATAGAAAGCTTGTTCCACGTTGTGGCACCATCGTAACTAAAGCTTTTCTTCATAAATTCTGTGTTTGGGCGTGGCAAATATACCTTAGTGGATGAGCCTCTAAGATTATACGAATTGGTTTCTGCTACAGTTTTAAACAGAGCGGTAAGACAACTTGGTGCACTAGAGTTCCTTACTTTGTACATCATGACAGCCTTTTGTTTTGCTCTTCTTTCATTAAGCTTTTCCCAGCCCAGCTGGTCCAGCAAAGATTTAGAGTGTGTATTGTAGTCAGCACGAAGAATGAGTCTTGCGGCTCTGTTCTGTAACTTTTGCAACTTTTCACTAGCTGTTACCCCTATAGTATCCCATACCTCATAGCAATAATCCAAGTGAGATTGAATGAGGGAATTATATATGTCTATTAGGGTAGTTTGGGGTACAAATGGCCTACACCTCCTTATCGCACCAAGACCATAAGCAATTTTTTTGGTGATATGTTCCAGATGCTTGTTCCAAGAGAGGTGTTCATCTAGAACAACACCAATTGATTTGGTTTGTTCAACACGCCTTATTGGCATGACACCGATTTTGATTTCTGGTTTATAAACAATTGCTGCCAATCTTTGTCGTGAACCAGTAAGCATGTATTCAGTCTTGGCTACATTTAGGTGCAACTTGTTTGCTATTAGCCATTTTGCTTATATTGTTTAATTCACTGTTGGCTTTTTCTTCAGTATCCGAGATAGTCATGGCCACTTATTGTGATATGTGTATCATCAGCAAATAAGCTTGGCATTGCACTTTCAAGACAGTTGGCAAGTCATTAATATAGACAAGAAACAGAAGTGGGCCCAAGATTGAACCTTGAGGGACACCACAAGTTATCAATTTCTTACTAGACTGTATTATCTATTAGGCAACTTTGTCTGTAATGGGAAATGTTCATCTGTGTTTGTAATGGGAAATGTTTGTTTCTTTTGAATCACTGGAAATTTAATCGCAAATTTCAAATGGAAATTTGCGATGCTGAAATAGGAACGAGAAAACTAGGGCAATTTTTATCTCGGCAAATTTCAAATGGAAATGTGCGTTTGAAATAGGAATCTTGCTCAATTGGCTACTTGCAAATTTTAAATGGGACTTTGCGATGGTCAATTGGAACGTTGTTTTTCTAATTGCATAGATTTTCTTTACATTTTGACTTCGGGTTTTCAGGCTAAATAACAGCCGTTTGAACAATTTGATGCTAAAACTTCTATTCTACCTTTATGATTTTCTGGTGATTCAGCAACCATATCCCATATTGTGCGTGTTTACTAGAAGCAAGGGAAAACTTTCCCTCCTTATTTCATAAATGATGCAAACACCATAAAAGTAAGCGAAAACAACAACCGTTTCGTGAGGGAAGTTCAGCGTTGCTTTTTATACCGTCGAGTAAGAGAACGATAAATTTAGTACAAGTAGACACAATAAAACGTTAAATCGAAAGCTGCGTAACTACAACGTTTCCACAAGGAAAAAAAAAATTACGCGCAAAAACAAGTGCCAGTCGTGAACGTTTTAGAAAAACAACAATAAAAAGAAAAAACACGGGCAAGACTAGAATTCTTCGTAAACTAAATTAATTGGACATCTTTTTAATATTTTGGATTTTTCTGCATAACATCGATACCGGACTTGGAAATTTTGAAAATTTGGATCAAACGCAGCCATCTAGTAAAGAAATAACGACCTTCTCTTGCAATATTATGCTGTTCACACGTATGTGACAGATAGCAAATCAGGTTTTTGTCCGAAGTAGTGCAGTAAAACAAATTCAAAAAGTGCCCTCGCGCTTAAAATCATTCTTGTTTACGAATTAAAGAAAAAGAAAGTCTTGGAGCGAATTGAACTGACTGATAACGTTTGAAACACCTCTTTCAAAGACAAATAAATAACGTCATACATCATACGTGTCATGCGACTGTACAATATCGCTTACGGAGTACTGTTTTAAAATATATTCCTCCAGTCGTCTTCCACTTTGAAGCCATAATCCTCCAGCCAAATACTCCTTGTAATCTTTGAGTCAAAAAGTCCATGTGCCATTCTTTTCCACATGTTCTGAAAGCGACGTGGCGTTAACGCACTGCGAGAAAAGAGAGCAATGTATTGAAGTACCTAGAATATTTCGGACAAGACATGCAGAAGCTAAGCGTATGTTCGTTTCGTTTCGTTCGTTCGTACGTCGCAAGTTTTAATTTAGTGATACTTACCAGAAAGTCTAACTTTCGCTTGCTCCGCCATTTTAGGTATTCGAAGTTCTTCTCACGAACACGTCCTTCTTCGTCGAAGTCTTCTAACAAATGGCTGCTGTGCATGATGGAATGAAACATGTGAGAAATGTTGAAATGTTGTCAAGCCGGTTTTGGCACGCTTATCATTTGGCATCTAAGTTTATACACATGGGACGCATGAACAAAACAGCGCGCGGGGTGAGCACCGCCATTTTTCTATTTTACTAAGTCTTCCAATTTTCTATAGCCCACCCTTATTGATATCTCCTTGTGGTTGTTTAAGTTTATTCGGTGTACAATTATAATATATAGAGCGGGTCGCGAGTAAATAAGAGCAAATCATCTCCTAACATTTAACCCTTTTCAAACAAAAGGCATAAAATTATGCGTAGTTTTCTTGCTACAGTATATCTCGTCAGCGGTTGAGGAAGGTAATACAAATGTATTTTTTAAAATATTCGGTATAGTTCAAGGAAGGTTTTCTGGCAATGTTTTCGTCAAACTCTGCTATTTTTGACAAAAACAAAAAACAAAAAAACAAAAAAACAAAAAAACAAAAAAACAAAAACAAAAATAAATAACGAAAAAAAAAAAATTGGAGTTTACCTTTTCTTTTTTTGGGAAAATTGTCCATTTTTGGTCCAGTCTCAAAACCGGAATATAGCCTCGGTCAAATCTCCGAATCGGAAAAAAACCATCTCCTAACGCTTCACCTTTTTCAAACAAAAGAGCACAAAACTATGCGTAGTTTTCCCACTTTCTGTAGCCAATCCTTATCGGTATTTCTTGGTTATTGTTGTTTAAAATAAGTTTATTTAGTGTAAAATTATAATATATAAAACGGGTCGCGAGTAATACGAGCAAGGCTTTGCCTAAAAACTCACCCTCTTCATTCAAAGCAGCATAAAAATGCGTAGTTTTCTTGCGATATCTCGTCAACGGCTGAAGAAAAATAAGACAAATGTATTGAAAAAGGTCTCGTTGTAGTTCTAGGAAGGTTTCATGAGAGTTCTAAGAGTTTTTAATTTGTAATCAAAATCGGCTGTTTTGGACCAAAAGCATGGGCTATAGCCTTACCATTCTATCAAAAAACGGCCATTTTTGGCCCAGTCTCAAAATCAAAGTAGAGCCTCGACCTTACATCAGAGTTGCATGAACTATTTAGGAATTGCTCCTGGATGTATAAAGAAGGTTTTGATATGAAAATGATGATATAGTATACAGAGCGGGTCGCGAGTAAAATAGGAGCAGAACTTTGCTTAGAAATTCATCCTTTCTATTAAAGCAGCATAAAAAAGCGTAGTGTTCTTGCTGTATCTCGTTAACGGCTGAAGAAAAATAAGACAAATGTATTGCAAGAAGTCTCGTTATAGGCCTAGGAAGGTTTCTTGAAAGTTTTAAGAGTTTTAAATTTGTCTTCAAAATCGGCTATTCTGGACCAAAAGCATGGACTATAGCCTTACTATTTTATCAAAAACGGCCATTTTTGGCCCAGTCTCAAAATCAAAGTAGAACCTCGGCCTTACATCAGAGTCGCATGAAACTTTTAGGAATTGTTCCTGGATGTATAAGGAAGAATACAAATTCTCTCTAAGTCCAAAAAAGAAAATGTACAAGTGATGTAGTGAGAATATATAGTTCAATCAGCTAAGGCAAGCAATCAAATGCCAAGTTCTCTTTACTGTATTTCTATTGTGAGAAACAGATTGACTGGCAATTCATGAGTAAAATGATAACAATTAAAATAGTCTGCCTATCTCTTGAAACCTCCTCATGCGTATTTGCTAATTATGCACAAATTTGGAAGTCAATTGTTGACACAGCATGACTGACTGACAGACCGGGAGTTTGTAACACTGGAAAATACTGAAAGCTTAGCCTCTTTTGTTTCTCTCGTTTTCTCTTTATCTTCTCATCTTGTGTTGCTAGGCAGCAACAGGAAGCGGTGAAGAGACTTAATGTTTCCAAGGAAGACGAAACTCAGAAGACGGCAATGGGATGCAGTGGGTCGCGTCGAAGTCCAGCAGATACTGAAGGAGAGGGGGGAGGGGTTCTCTAGTGCATCGTTTGGCATCGTTTTGCATCCCTCTGTAGCTTTTGCCTCACCCCATTCCCACTCAGTAACGAAAAAAGAACGGGAACTTACGCCTAATTCCCAGTCTTTTGCAACAACCGCTGACTCAAAACTAAGGTAACGGGCCAGAAGTTAACGCACGGGCCAGAAACGAATGTCGTGAAAACGGCAAAAAGGACAGAACGGACTTGTCAGACATACCTATCATCATGGGAAACTCCTTGCCGTTCTCTGTGGTGTAGTCTTTAAGGATCGATGCACATATACTTGGGTCGACGTTCAAGCTATTCCAAATGGCCACTGAAAGAACGTGTATGCGTGGTTTTACATATGTGTTGTTGTTATCGGGGTAGTAGACAATCAATTTCAACAGTTTACATTTCGCTTTTATGCTGGCACAGACTAAAACAAACATTCACAAGAGGAGCGCTTTTGGAAAGAGATGCAGGCATCTGTTCAAGGTGCCGCGGTGTAACAAGCTTGGCCTCGACGTCTTCTGCCCACAAATAAAGTTTTGAACAGGAAACGTCCTGTGCAGTACAGTGGAACTCCAATATGACAAAATGCCAAGGAAACGGACAAACATGTTCTTAGGGTGTGTTCGATTGGATCTATTCCGGAATAGGAATAACGATGTTGATCGGTAAAATTATATGGTTTGGAGTTTACTTAAATAAAGATGCATCGGGAGCTGTTGGAAATGCCAACTTGAAGGTTTTCAAAACATATTCGATAAAAAATTGCTCCCAGAACAAGCAACACTTTGGATCATTTTAGCTATTCCTATTTCGGAACAGACCCAATCGAACGCAGCCTAAAAATATGGACTAATACAGAAAGTAGAAACTCTGGCCGAACTGCTGAAATTGTGTTTGCTGCATTGGGTTGATGCATAAGCTGATGACTGAATTGAGACCTGGGTGCATCAGGAAACAACAACAACAACAACAACAACAACAACAACAACAACAACAACAACAATAACAACAACAACAATAACAACAACTACAACGAAGACGACGACAAACACAATGACTGGCATGTAAACAACGCACATATGGTCCTTTGACACAATCAGCCGATGGTTCGCTCTCCTAACTTAAAGTGGCAGGGCGGCACTAAGTTCTAAGTGCATAACGACACAAGTGGCTTTGATAGTTGTCACTTTAGTACGGCGCTTACTCTTTGTCTGTTGATCCGAAGCGGCGTGGTAGCTTCTATTTTCCTCTTCATTGTCAGAATCCAATTGAAACGGGTATCTGAGAAGAGGCAGTAGAGCGATTAAAACACCGCATCTGGATCGGAGCACAGTAGAACCTTCCGTAAGCGACCACCCTTCGTTCGGGTTACGTGGCCGCTTACGGGAATTTCTCACAATGGGAGGCGTAAGCGAGATCCAGCTTTGAGTCACAACCAGTGTCAAATACATATATGTAATCACGTTGCAAAATACAGCGAAAACAAAACAAAAAACAAACAAAAACAAACAAAAAAAGAAAAGATAAAAAATTCAAAATTCAAAGGACCAGGAGAAGTGAAAGTCTGGGTGAAAAGAGGAAGCGAGAGGGCGAAGACAAAGACAAAAACAGAAGGAGGTATAGATGTACTAAAGGAGAAGGAGAAGGTTCTGGGGTTACTAACAAACACTAAGGGAATAATGAGACACAATACAGAAAAACAAAAATAAAAACAACAAGAAAACATCAAAGACAGTACACGGACTCAAGAATGAAAACAAGCGGAGGAAAAACAGACGGGAACATTTTTAGTAGGGAAGATGGGACGGACAATACAAAGAGAAAACAAGAACAAAAAAAGAAGAGTAAGGGTCATTACGAACACGAGAAAACGACAATTCACAGTGTAACGAGAACTGGGACAAGGACAACATCGAGGAAAGGGTAGGAAGGGAAACAAGTACAGGCCACAATAAATAAAAACAACTACAAGTACTTGTATGCGAGAAGAAAACTAAGCACACAACCACAACGGTAAAGGCCTGGTCGTGACAAAAGGAAAAGCCACAAATGACCAAATAATAAAAGTTTCCTTTCTGAAAGGAAAACGTAAATATAGTGAAGAACAACAACTCAGTCCAACCTGCAAAGCTGCTTGGCATTATCCAACGGGGAATATTCTTTGATCACCTGCGTCGTCAAAGTCACTGTAAAGACAATAATCCCAGGTTCACAATGCAGATTCTCCCAATTGCTTTAAAACAAAAATGCATGAGTGGTGCAGTGAGAACTGATAAGTCAATCAGCTGTATCTGATCGAGCTATCAAAAGTCAAGTTCTCCACACTGTGTGTAACGCCCTCTCTCCTTGAATAAACCCGACCTCCTCCCCCCCTCCCCCCTCAATAAACGCCCCTTCGCTCAACCATAATTTGAAATAAGCACCCCATGTGAGCTGCGGCACATAGAAAGACAGCAAAAGGAACCCTCGCAGCCCGGGGAAAAAAAAACGGGCTACAGGATTTTCTTCTGGGCTATCCTTGCATCTACTTCAATTGCTTCATAACTGCGAGGGGCACTTTCACTGTCATTACCAAAGGAAACTGTTCACTTGTGGACTACAAAACTCAAAACCCATACAGCACTCTGCTCCATAATCATACTCTGATTTTAATTTGCAAAATGTTTATTGTTGAAGCTTGTGTGAACAATACAAATGGTAAATCTTTAGTTTTGGTCGCTGCAAAAGAAAGTGGTCTTAATACAACTCTGCTAAACATAAATGGCTGGTTTTGCACCAGCCAGTAATAAATAAAATAATTGGTGAACTATGACACTAATGGGCGGGAAGAAGTATTTAAATTAGTACGAATGAAGTTATACGAAACTAATATGGTAGCCTGCGTAGCAAGCGTTCCCGCTTACAAAGACTTTTTCGATTTTTGACCGCGAAAAAATGGGGCGAGCGCAAAAAGGACGCCGAGGGGGGAAGGGGTAGGGTTTCCTTCTCCTCCTTCCCTCAACTTTTGCGCTCGCCCCATTTTTCGCGCGGCCAAAATCGAAGAAGTCGAATGCTCTTTGTATCGAGGGGAAACGCTTGCCACACAGGCTATAAATATGGCGACGTTCGCTTGTGTGATGTGTTAGCTCCATTTTCTGTGCCGTCTCTTGTATTTCCGCAAGTTTTGTTTCACTTGAGTAACAGCTTGGTCGACCTTCCGCATGAACTCAGTCACGTCAAATGCGTAATTCCTGAATTTGGGATTCTCGCTATACGTCGGGTGAAGCTCCTGTGGATTAAACAGAATGGACTCTGCACGGGAACTGGAACGAGCTTCAAAACAAGGCTGGCCTGGCATAACTGAGAAGGTTACCTTGGAAATTTGTGCATGTAACTACCCAAACGAAACATGTGCATCTCCTCTGCAGAAGCCTTAGTAAGTTAGAGCGATAGGAAACTCTCTTGTTTCATGTCTGGCGGATTTCGCACCACGTTTGCCTCGCTTTGAATCCAAGATGGCGGCAACTTTCAATGAGCGAATCGTTATCATTGTTATAGAGCCGCTTTCAGATGGCTGTCGACAGTAATGGTGTGATTGCTTCGGCTTAGCCTTCTCTGCGCTTTTCAATAGGTCCAGACAGGTTTAGCAGCATTCTTCGCCAATCAAGAGCAAAAGCAAAACCTGATTGCGATGTTCCCACGCGAGAAAGCAAGAGGCGATGGCGTTTCCCCGCACTTCGCGTTATCGTAAAAAGTTTTGAGCACAGAAAATATATCAATCGCTTGGGATAACCATACGTAATGCAGCAACCGTTTGTACAACTAAGAATTAGCTAGAATTGTGTGAAAGGCAATAGACTCACTTCTGTTCGCTCAACCACTTTGTTTCTGTTTTCCCAGGTAAGGTAATCCACGCCACTGTTGACGAAAGAGTTATACCATTTTAGTATCCATTTTAGTAACCCTAAATACTGCGCGTTATTGGTGGAATCGTGACGCGTGACCCGATTGGTGTCTGTTCGCGAAAAGACGTTATTCTCGGCGGCCTCGTGGTTCCCCTAGGCTACTATCGTGTTCTCCCAACTTCCCGCGTGTTTAGATGAAGCTATATTACACGGGAATGCGTTATATATTTCTGAACTGTATTGTGGTACAATTTAGTGTGATACGTGTAGTTGGTGATGTGTGGTGTAGTGTGGTGTGGTGTAGTGTATTGTTGAAAGCACTTGTTTGGAAGACTTACCGGAGCCTTGCCAAGTCAAAGTAGCAACGATCGTCATCACAATTATACCTATGTTAAAAATCCACGATAAATTCTTACTTTAAAATTGAAAAATTGCTGCTGAAACATAACATTTGAAAAAAAGAGCATACTAATTGCACAACCCAAATCAAACAGCAAACCAGCTAATACAATATGAAATAGAAAGAGTCGATAAAAAAACGAATAAGACGCCGATTGCCCATCTCGCGCCTTCGAATTTGCGTTCAGTTTATGATATTTCGTTTCTGCATTTCAAGTCTCCCCAGTTAGCACGGCAGTGCTAAATACATCGAGACTTAAATAAAGTGATTTATTTATTTTATTTATTTATTTCATTTATTTTCTGTTCACTAAAGTACTTACAGTTCAAAGAGCAGCGCCCAGTCGGGGAGGAAAAGCGCATGCGTCAAACCTGCGCCGTGCATACCAATTAAAATGTCTGTGTTGTGGCTTCTCTGTGGAAAAGAAATGAAAGATCATTTTTCCGCTTTAGGAAAAACGAGACGACAAACACTATGGCAGATCAGCTGCGATACGATAAAAGAAAAGCAAAATATACAGAAACAACAAAGTTAATAATGGAATAGAGCGACTTTCCATTGCCTGCTAAAAGCAACTTTATATCTGCTTTGATTCTGCGTTTACTGCGTTTTTTCCTCCTCCAAACAAGTTTGGCAGCATTCTCGGGCAATCAGGAGGGAAAAAAAATAAAAAATTGGTGACGAAAGTAAACAAGAGACGACGGCTTTTTCTCGCACTGGGACAATTCAATAAAAGTGTATTTCAAAAGTTGTCGACCATTATTGAATCACCACTAAACGAACTCTAATTTGGCAAATGCATACTGTAACAGTACTTGGTCATAATACTGGAATGAAGTGAAACTGATCGAACTTGTAGAATACACTTGTAAATGTTTTACTGAATTGGTCCCGTAGTTTTCAAAACCACTTGCAAATTTTTCTGGCTTCTGGCTTTTCGAAAGTCAAAATCATTATAATTATGATAAGCGTGGCATTGCAATCATAACAACAACAACAACAACAATGAACATAATAATAATGATAATAATAATAATAATAATAATAATAATAATAATAATAATAATAATAATAATAGTAATCATCATCATCATCATCATCATAACCATAATCATAATAATAGTACTAGTAAAAATAGATAATAATAACAACAACAATCATAACTTAAAGTTGACAGGAAAGGACACAGAGCAAAACAGTATCAATGACGGTTAACATTACCACATAAATGGCTTTGCGATACCTCACCTGTAGTTGCTCGAGAAATGGAACATTCCTTTAAAAGCAAATAAAGTCAACAAGAAAGTGAATGAAAGATCTAGTAAAGGAAGCCGCATGCATATTGTACTTTCTATTCGAGTGTATCAGATTGCACGACATGTGAACCTTGTATTATAATAACATAGCAAGAGAATACTGACCACGTGTATGTAGAAACGTTTAGCACGACTGCTGGGTAAGAGTCCAACGCTGCAACAAGCTGTTGACACAAAATGGTTGGCACACAAGTCAGGCTATCCCCCAACTATACATAAAGTGCCTCTGACAAGAAAACTCACAGAAATTTATAAACACTCCCATGCATTGCCGGCCTTCCCCGAAGGGGGGAGGGGAGAGGGACTCCCATATAACAGGGATGCTCGTCGTACCTCTTAGGGGTCAAAGTCACGGGTTTTGGTACCGCTTGGGGTGCTCAACATCAAACGGTGACACTTTCATGTGACGTGGTACCGTTTAGGGGTCGGGTGTCAGTCGAATAAACATTTTTGTTTAAAAGCAAAGAGGAAAAGTGCTTCATGGCTTTGTAGCAATTAAATGCATCGAAACTTTAAATTCTTGGTATACTTTTATTGGTACCTCTTAGGGATCAGAATAATCTCGAGCCACGCCAGTTTTAGTACCTCTTAGGGGTCATAACGAGCATCCCCGTCATTTTTATGTAGGAGTCCTCCCTCCCCGTCCCCCGTGCCTTCCCCCCCCCTTTAGGCTTTATTTTCAACCTTTTCAACCCCAAAAGTGATCAACTTCAATTTTCTCTTTTAAGTTCAAACCTGAAATATATCGAACATTTTGGAGAACTCGGCCTCCGACAACTTGTTCAGATGAAAACCAAGTTGAAAACTGATTGAATTACAGTGGAACCTCTCTGAGCGACCACCTCCCTCAAGCAACCAGTAAGCAAAGTACCACTTAGTTTTTGCACAATCTTTCTAAAACACAATCTAGAAATGCACACGATATGACGCCATTTGTAAGTTACTGACCTCCTTCTGGTTCAATATCTGTCGGTACTTGGTGCCCCTGGCCAATAAGGTCACACGGACTGGTTCATCAACATCCTGGACAGAGTCACAAATAAAACCTATTTCGATAAAAATGTAAGACACGCCTATCCATGAAACCTAAGACATGTGCTATGCCTTTAGCTCCTCCACAATTTTGTACAGTTAAATCTAGCACATTTCTTTTGCCTCTTTGGTAATATTTCAAACCTGAGTCTCCAAGAAGACTAAGCGAGTCAGTTTACTGTGTGCAGTAATAAAAAATTGAATCCCCCAAGAAGGTGTGCGATTTTTGTCAGCTTTCTGTTTTAGCCAGTTAACATAAAAGAAATTTCAGTGCAATGCTAAGGACCGACCTGATTATAGTTAAGGAAGCCGTACGTCGACCGTAAGTCACCTTCATATTCGACTTGAAACGGAATTGTCTTTGTGTGTTTGAATTTTGTCGTCCAGAGTTGAATCACATACGAATGAACGAATGATTAAAGTTTTAAATATTTTGCGCAAGTTCCATGCGGATGTGAATAAGGTCAAATGCGCTTTCCAATTAGTATTCATGAAATTGAACCAAAAAGCATTGAAGACGCTTTTGGCTGCAGCCATGCGGTTCGTGTCTGATTTGTGGTTAGTAATATGGTAGTGGACAGTGTGTTAACCACTCATTCACACCCATCTTTTGACTTAGTCATTCATACAGCACTTTCCCCCGAGTTAGACTTTAGTTTAAACCCAAGCCAGTGCAATTACCTTTAATTCGTCTTAAAGTTCATATAAGTCAAACCACATACACACACCAACCTCCGCCTTCCTTTCCTGCTCAACTCCCAACCTGGCGAGCACGTGATCTGAAAAAGCTTTGAACAAGCCACTCTTAAAGCAGCCAGGGATCTGCAAAGTTCAACAAGGAAAATATTAATAACGGCAAGTATGTTCCAAGACTCCAAAAATTTCAGCACTGCTCTTGGTATTGACAATGACTAGTTTCCAGCTTATTTCCTCAAATGCCGTACGTTCGTAAAAGCAAACGCGCCTTGCTTTGGCTTCTAAAGTGTTGCTTGCAAGAGTGCTACTTCCTTTGGTTTTGGTGTTCGACAGCCGTCCAAAAACGGCTGTAAAACCTTTTCAAAAACAAGTAACTGTTGGGACTATTTTAGTTTTCCCTTTTCTGGAATAGACCCAAACCAACGTAGAATTGGAACACTGCTTATTATTCCAAGTATCCTGACCACAGTCGAAGCTCTCTGGGCGGACACTCACGTAAGCGGACAGCTTTTACATACGGACGCCTCCACTAAACCCCGTTTAAACTCTAGCCCGGTCAAAATTTATAAGCGGACATTTCCAGTTACGGAGACTTTTTCTGCTTCCCAAGGGTGTCGGCTTACGGGAGCTTCAACTCTATATAATCAACAGTAGGCATAAATGGCCATTATTTAAGTAAAACAAACCTCAAAGGGGTAATTACAAGAAGCGTGTAGCAGTGGAAAAGATCCCCAAAAATTTAAGTGAAAAATGGTCCCAGAAAGAACAAGAAGTAGGTAAAACACAATGGATTAAGATGAACTGTAAGTGGAATGAACATGGGCACCATTTCAAAAGACACGTTTGTTATACACAACACTTCAAATTGGATCAAGCAGAATCAAAACCACGACATTGGTTACATCTATAGTTTAAATACAAATGGCACAAAGTAAAGTCACAAAACGGTAGATGTTACTGACCAAAGGTGTATTGTAATAAAGTCCAAACAGCATTCTGGGTAGGAGAGTGAATATGGCATGTCTGAAACAAACCTGACGAGAGAATATACATATAATTACAAAATTCACTAATTCACTAATACTTTGCAAATACTGTATAACACTAAACGAAAGTCTTCCTATTATTTAAGTAGTAATTATGCCAGTGTACTGGATGAAACCATTACCAACAATCACTGTGTTATAACATGCAGACACATTCCAAACTGCGATTCGCTGCCCATAAAGAACGACTATAAACGGTCATGAATGGAGCTGTCTTCAGTCAACCTACCATAACCCTGGCTTTCTGCAGGATTTTAGCTCTTTCTGCTGAGGGAGGGGGGGGGGGGGGGGGGGGGGGGCGACTCCCACATAAAAATGACAGGGATGCTCATCGGGAATTTTCGTTTTGACCCTTAATAGGAACTAAAATGGGCATGGCTTGAGCTTACTTTGACCCCTAAAAGGTACCAATAAATGCATACCAAGAATTTAAAATTTCAATATCTTTAACTGCTATTAAAAATATATCATGAAGCAATCCCTTGCTGTTTTCAAACACAACATGTTCATTTGACTGACACCCGACCCCTAAACAGTACCAGTCACATAAAAATGTTTTCAAACACAACATGTTCATTTGACTGACACCCGACCCCTAAACGGTACAGTCACATAAAAACCCTAAGTGGTACCAAAACCATAATTTTGACCCCTAAGTGGTACAATGAGCATCCCTGTCCTTTTTTAAATGGGAGTCCCCTCCCTTTCTCGGGAGTCTTTTGGTAATGGTGGTGTGATTTAAGTGTAAAGTGTTAATATCATTTTACTTTACAAGCATCTAGTGCATTCGCTTGCCTATAACCTGCGAAGAGTCAGTGCAAGTGAAAATTGAGAGCAAATGCCTTAGACCATACTTGAGAAAGTCTCCCTTCCACTGTATCACAAACTGATACTTATTATTAATTTTAATCACACACTTATATACTGAATATTCTTACCCGCTTGTTTCCATATTCATGGCCAAGGTACAACACAGGGTGATCTGTAAAAGCCTTCCAAGTTGTCCCAAAGTTGCCCAGACTTCGCCTGTGATGCTGTGGAAATAAAACCACACATTAAGTTACTGAACAGTGCACTTTCACTCCTGGCTCTGCTGTAAACAATAACATATAATGCTGATACTTGTCACCACGTGACATTATAGAGATTTTGGTATAAGCTTGTTCTATTTTTTATGGACAAATTAAGATTGGTGTACTCTTTTGGAGCCCACCATTGCCATTCAAAGTCCTAAACACAGCAAGTCAGATTAGAAAAGTTAAATAGACTTCAAACGGTATCTTGGGGTAAATATTGGAAACCTGGTTAACAGTGTTGAGTCTAATTTGCATAGGTTGGTCCAATTCCAAATAGAAAAGTATTCCATGGTATAGACATTCCATGAAATAGCTTTGGAATTATCTTGATTAAAATTGTTAAGGATCCAATATCTGTATAGCATAGGAAATTTTCTAGTGCTAATGCTAAAACTCACACTTTCCCACAGCACAATGTTGACGTCTGTGTGAAACGAGCCGTTCAAATGCTGTGTAGCGTACAGGTTGAAAAAGTCGCAGAAGTGATGATACATGTTCACCACTGCAAGGGAACATCACAAAGCATTGTACTTGTCAGTATTGACACATACAGGTTGAAAATGTTACAGAAGTGATGTTACATGTTCACCACTGTAACACAAAGCATTGTACTGTCAGTATTGACACATACAGGTTGAAAATGTTACAGAAGTGATGGTACATGTTCACCACTGTAACACAAAGCATTGTACTGTCAGTATTGACACATACAGGTTGAAAATGTTACAGAAGTGATGGTACATGTTCACCACTGTAACACAAAGCATTGTACTGTCAGTATTGACACATACAGGTTAAAAAAGTCACAGAAGTGATGGTACGTGTACATGTTCACCACTGCAACACAAAGCATTGTACTGTCAGTAATGACACACACAGTATCAGATCAATATTCAGGTACAGCATGTCATGTAGAAGCATTCATATTGTATGGGGGCATTTCACTGATGCCAGTTTGACTTTCATATTGGTACGAGATATATTATATGAAGCCGCCATACCATGTTTACATGATACTGGCACATGGTCAAATTTCCTGCCAGAATGGAAGTTCCTTGCACATAACTTTACCTGATAAATCTTTCCTGATTTTCACCTTTAGAATTTTACAGATTTTCATTAAGGAGGAGGGGGAGGGGGGGGGGGGGGGGGGGGGGGGAGGGGGGTGGTGGTGAGTACTTCCTATAGTGGACTGGAAGTATACAAAAAGGGGGTGCCTTTTTTAGGCTGTGGTATATGAAAGGAATGGTACCTTCTTCAGGGTGGAGGTAAATAAAAAGGTAAAAATCTATCAAAGTCACAGTAGCCACCCAGCTGTCTAGGTTTGAACATGCATGTCTACATTGTCATCCTTTATTCTGAAAACAGTCCAGAAAAGAGAAACCAGAGAAAGAATGTGAATATAAGCAAACTAGTGACATTAATTAAGTAAAACATTAAGAAAAGGGAGAAAGAGTTTTATTCAGAAAGATTTTGACAGGACTTTTGTAGGGTCATTAAAAACAGTAAAAAGATTAAAACAATTAAAAAATTAAATGGTATATGAAAGTGGTACCCCTTTCACATACCTTTCATAAAAAAAGGTACCTTTTCCTTCAAATTGGTATATGAAAGGGGCAAAAGCCTCCCTGGGTATAAAACTTTACTAGCACCCTCCAAGGGGGTGTAATTATATGTGGTTTGAATGTCAATGGAACACTGTGACACAAACCTGCATCTAACTTCATAAAAAAGGTTGGTCTCTCAATAACGACATCACAGTGTCCATCCTTTATGGGGTCAAAAGGTAGGGATGAGAACTTCTCCACTTCACTTACCCTGAAAATGAAAACAAAACAACTAAAACTAGAAATATGATAACAGATATCCCAATCAAACTGTGAAATTTTCTGGTGAACTAAATGTGCTTCCTGTGGGAAATAATTCTTTAACCCATTCTTCCAGAGATTGCAGGACTATTAGTAATTGACAGGTGAAACAAAAACAAAAACAATATAGCATCCCGATTATTACCCTCGCATAGCTCAGAGATAAACAAAAAATATAAATGAAAATAACTATTGCACCAAAACAGAAATAGAACAAAATGATCATTTTTAGTAGCATTAAATTACATGTCCCTTTAATACATATTAAATATAAGTACAAATTTTGTCATTCAAACTGCAAATTAAAAAAATTGAAAACATGAACTGAAATAAGAAAGTGGTAGACAAAGACTTAAACTAAATGAAAATAGTCACTAAGGTACTGTACCATGAAGAGAGGGACATCCTATGACCCTGCAATGGAATGCTGCTATTAAAGTCACAGTAGCCACCCAGCTGTCCAGGTTTGAACATGTCTACATTGTCATCCTTTATTCTGAAAACAGTCCAGAAAAGAGAAACCAGAGAAGGAATGTGAATAAGCAAACTACATTAATTAAGTAAAACATTAAGAAAAGGGAGAAAGAGTTTTATTCAAACTAAGGAAAAAAAAAACAAAAAAAAAAAAAAAACAAGAGGGAGAGCATGGAGACAAACAAAATAATGGGAACATGAAAAATATAGAATGTACATGTTTAACAAGGAGTGCAAAGGAAAGTAAAAGGAAACGAGAAAGAAAAAAAAAAAGATTTATGTAAAAAGAAGCAAAATATACAGAAAAGGAAAAAGGCAAAGAGAAAGAAACAAGAAAAAGAGACACATTAAAAAGAGAAACATATGGCGGATGTAAAGGAAAATGAACAAGAAAGAAAATGAAAATGGAAAGGAAATGGAAAGGAAAGAGAAAATATTTTAAGTATGTGTACTGTATGCACTAAAAATAAAATTTAGATAGCACTTATCTCAGAAATATTCTAGCTTACTGTGATAAAAAGGGGGAGCAGGGAGAGAAGTTGCTGATTGGCACCTTTGCTCACCTTATTGTGAATATTTAGTGTAAGCTGTCCTGGTTATTTAAATATCTAATAGTCCCATATTTTGAAAATCCATTTTCTAAACATGACAAACTAGTCTCTTCTTTAAACAATGGATTGACATACAATATACAGTAAGTAAGACAACCATACAAACATAAAATGCTTCTGACCTGTCAGAGAAAGTCCTGTCATCAATCCTCAGGTCCATGTACAGGTTCTTTGCTTTGCAGTAACCAAGTTTGTCTGAGCACTCAAATGATGAACCATCAGACTGTACCAGTACAAAATAATAGAGCTGTTATAGTCACAGCCTGCTTTCAACTTCCATGGAAGATGTTGCATGATTAAATAGGTCATATTACGTATTTTGTATCATAAAAGAAGGATGCACTACTAACTATGGGTATATACTGTATGTCAAGTGTCATAATGCATAGACATTTGTACATACTCTCATTTGAATATTTAAGGTAACAGCTAGGTAGAACCATAGTTTGAAAAAGGACTACAGTAGAACCCTTCGTTCAGCTTTAAGTGGTTGCTTACAGGAGTTTCTCACCATGGAAGGCTAAAGTGAGATGCAAGTTATTAGATATACAGTAGGTTTGACCCTTTGTTGCAGCTTACCTCTCCAGCCTTTGGTTTGCAGATTGGTCTTAACCTGTTCTTGAACTTCTTCACATAACCAAAGTCTGCATCATTCCAGAAACGCAAAACTTTTTCTTCGATACTGCACAAGAAATAGCAAGATATTTATATTTACAAATAAAAACCTAATCCAGTTATACTGCAAACTACATCAACTATTAAAGCTGGTGGCAAATGCTTACGATTTGTAGCGTTGATACCCTTGTTCATCATTACATTCTGGTTTGAGGAACCACTTGTCAGGAGTGTCACAGCCTTCTTCATAACCCCAACAGTGCCGCGACTGTGTTACTTTCTGCAACAAACCACAACACCCAATGGCATTCAGATCAGAAACCTCATTATTCAGCTCGGTACAATGAAAATTAATCTACATGCCCGGTAAACCGTCATGCTGACTGCCGACTGCAAATTTGAGGCACACACTTATGCAAATCAAAAGTAGGAATTACTCTGGCGACTAACTTTCTGTCAAACCGTAGCCATGCACCCGCGCCGCGAAGATAACAGCTTCACAGAGGTGTTATATATTAACGATCTCAAAGGATCCCACCAACCTTGCAGGTTTCCTCGCCTAAACACGTCTCTGAATCCATACCAGGCTTCTCCGCGAAGAACGAGTCTTTCTCGTTGTTTATATGTTCGACAATATGTTCCAGATTTCTTGTGACGTCTTCAACAGCAAGACAAACAACAAACACATTGCACAGAGCAGTCACTGATAAAAACAGCCGCCAAGGTTTCTTGGAGACAACGCACCATTTTGAATACATGTCTCGAGTCTTGAAAATTAGTACGACAGAGCCCAAGCATCTAATAAACAGTTAAAAAATAGACCACTACTTTTTCGCCGATTTCATTCTCCCGTTTGCGACAGGCGTTCCACACTGCATACCAGTACTTCACGGTCAAATGCGTCCGCGGCGAGACCCGAGGACTAAATGAAAGTGAATCCCATGTCGTGCAACTAAAGTATGACTTAAAAAAAATAACCTGTCATACGAAGAGCACAACACCGTCCGTAAAAGTAAACCGGGTATAATGGCGAAGTTTTAAAAACCAGAAAAATAAAGATCAAAAATCGTGGGCCGCAATTCGCTGTGACGTCACACGTCTTGGGCCATTTTGCATTTTGTCAGGAGAGCCTTGAAAGAGTGACCGCAGACCGGTCAGCAGGCCCACAAACCTCGTGCCCAGACTCATCCGCGTGAGTATGAATGTTGAAATGTTTATTGTTTTTATACAACCATAGTCGATTTACATAAAAAAAAAACATGTCTAAGTTTAGTGATAAACCCCTTCTATCCAAAAGGTTGATGGCTATTAACTTCACTAGACTCCAGACCACCAGGCTCGGATTTCTCCTTGGTACTCGAGGAGTATCAGTTTTTACGCACATATCTCCTGAGAATGAACATTAATTTTTAGCCGATAGTTGAATGTCATCCTATTGCTTTTTCTTGTCATTTGCTAATTTGGTTTTAAAGCCCAAAAATTTGGCAGTATAATTACTTTTGACTTGTCCTTTCTCAATGTGCAAAATGCTTCGTTTCCCCTCAACCCAGCGCCATCCCAAGCCACAAGAATCCCGACTGGAATCAATGACAAAAGTTATAGCTACGACGCTAACGCAAACTAAGAAACTCCAAAAGAACTGTACACGCTGCTGCTACACTACCCTTTTTGAGGAATATTTATACACACTCCAATACACGAATGCTATCTAAAATGCTGACAAAACGCTTGACACAATTTTTATATATGTACATGCCATGTACAAGTCTTACTGATTAACGACAGTAAGTGGGGATGATTCGCTTATTTGTGCAACGATAAGTTTTGTGAATACGGCCTCAGAAAACGACGAAAAATGTTTCACAGGTTTGTTCTTTCGTCGTAAACTACAACTGGTTCGTGCACGGCCTTCCCGCTCTCATCCACCAGATGATAGGAAGACACAGAACTTGCACTTGACTTGTCTTCTCCCTCTTTCATTTTCTTATACTTTGCTTTCTTAGTTTTGTCCGGCTTGGCGTATATGGGAAATTCGCCGGAATTTTCCGCCGCACCTTCGGCCCCGTCGGGCTTCGGAGGCTCCGCCGAATCGCTCCGAACTCCTTCATTCTCGATCCCGTGTACACCGTCATCGTCATTCTTTGTAGCTTCATTAGCCAGCTCTTTGTCCAGCTCCTCGTCAGGGTCTGAGGCAGCGGGAAATTTCATGGCAGCAGGATAAAGCTGGTTTGTGAAAGACAGTCGGTTACTGTTAGAGAAGTCGATGGGCAAAGTTTTACTGCTGTCTGTATCAGAGCTGTCCGTTGCAGTTGATCGAAAGGCCGGAGGGGGTGGAGGTCCGAAGCTTGTAAAGCCTGCCCCCAGTTCCTCCAGGCTGGTGTAGGGCTGGTCGTAGAAGCTATCTTGAGAACCCAGCGAGAGCTTCTTACTTCGTAGCTCAACCAGCGGGGATTTCTTTGAACCTGTCTGGGCAACCGCGTACTGCGGTCCGTGCTCGGACTGCTGACCAGTTATTGTGCTGGGCCAGTCATCCACGTCAAAGGATCCGAATGAATCCTCGGTTCCCACAGTGCTGGCATTCTCGTGCGCGTCAAATCCAGCGTTTCGCTGCCCGCCACTAATGGTTTGAATAACAAAAAAAAAAAAAAAAAACAAACAAACAAACAAAAAAAAAACATTAACTTCACTTGTAGCCAGGCTCGCTCCCAGGACCCGGGCTTTTGAAAGCCGATCAGCATTAATCCAGGATTGAGCAAATTCATTATGCTAACATTGTGTGCGACGTACCGGCGAAAGGAAAAAGAAAACCATGTTTTAGCTCAACAGTTATAGAGGACGTTTCAATTGCAGAACTCAGGATGTAATCTAGGATTAGTGTAATCATGCTTTTAAAAAAGCAAAAAACAAAGACAAAAACAAAAAAACATAGATTTGACCCCAGAACTAGACTCGCCATGCGACAGTTGATGTCTCACGTCCGACAGTTTATAGAGTTTATTCCAACCAATGTTTTATAACATTTCTTAAATTTAATCAAATTTAAATGCAGTAGTTTAATGCTCGGTTATCCTGAATTTAATTTCTATTTTACAATGACCTGCTTCAACACAAAGATTACCCACAAACACGTTAAGTTACAAGACACAGTTAATTCATGAAATTTAAAAGGCTCGTTATTCATGTTACAATACCAGTTAAGGTGCGGAAGATGCTCCATTCATCTGACTGAATTGGTTTCTGCTTTTAACACAAAGAACAGGTTAAATAAACGTCGCTGACAATACAGCCACGCAAAAACATGCAAACTCGTGTGTCAAACGGACACCCTTTGTTATTACCTTTATTTAGTGGACAGTTGTTCCGATGAGGTACAGAGACCGCTCAGTATCAGTTTGCTAACCCTGAGACTGTACGCTCAGTGTCACCTTGCGGACAGGTCTTGAATATGACAAATTATCATCAGGTAACATTTCAAAACGTTAAGCTCATAAAACTGTTTAAAAGATGCTGATCCCGTTTACTAACTTCTTATTGCGTCCAGGAAGAAAACACCCAGATTTAAGTTTTACTCCCATCATGATTAGAGCTCAAGTTACATACCGTACCGGTATTGCAGAGAGAGTATAAGCTGTTATCTGATGGTTATGCGGTGAATTTCAAACACTAACTGAGCATCACTAACCAAAGCGCAAACTTACCCCTGCAACTCCAGTTCGGGCGAACGAAGCCGATTCCCGCCTTTCCTTGCGAACAGCTCTAAAAGAAGAGGTATACACAATTTAAGGTCACAGCAACCTTTCACTTTCAAAACGCTCCAGCAATTAAGTTTACCCGAAAGAAACTGGATATCCTGTTTATTCCTCTTTGAACATTTTGATGTTTTTTTTTTGTTGTTTTTTGTTTTTGTTTTGTTTTTGTTTTTGTTTTTGTTTTTTGTTTTTTGTTTTTTGAGGGGGGAGGGGGGGGGGGGGGCAAAAATATGGGGGTGCCAGCACTTGGTACAAAATTAATTAACGATATGTGGACCTAAAACAAAACATTAATTACGTTAAGGGAATTAGAAATCACTTTTGACAAAAGGAAACTAAGTCTCCACTAACAACAAGACTCTGCGAACGTGTATATCGGAGTTGATGTATATGAGCCGTGTTAGGCCACTTAGATGTTTTCTTTTTCTTTTTCTTTTTCTTTTTTTTTTTGTGGTATGTAAGGACTTCTCGAAGACATATTGACACATACATCAAGGATAATACGAAATGGAGTCGAGTAGCGCCACATTTTCTCTCCGTCATTGTGGTCACCGCTACTCGCCTTGGATATGTCTATCCATCGGTAAAACGGTCGTCTCTTACACCATTAAACGTTCCGCATTCGGACAATAAACACAATAACAAACCGTTCACAAACGAAATGCAAATATCATAAGTTGAATTTCTTTCATGTCCTTCAGGGTTCAAAGCACGATTAGGCTAATCCTGGGTTAGGTCTAAACGTTTACGTCATTTTTAAGCCCGAAAATGAAAAGATTTCGCTCGCACAAAACGACTTCTTGCTACATTTTGAGCCAGAATAAACTTTTTAGTTGGTCTTTGAGCAAAGCAGTGCAGTTTGCTGTGACCAGGAGAGTTGTAAAAGCACGAGAGAAAGAATCTGGTTAGTCCCACAATCAGTTGCAAAAGTAGTTGAGACGCTGCGCTAAAAAAAAAAAAAAAAAAAAAAACAGAAAATTCACAGCCTCGGACAACTCATCTTTCATTCCTCCTCCTCCCTTCTAATGTTGTTCAAATGTGATAATTTTGGGACAGCCGCTCATACACTCAACATTGAAGAGAGAGGGCGGGGGGACTGAAATCAGTTGTGATTTGAAGGAATACAAGAGGCAAAGAAACAAAATAATAGTATTTTTGGCAATTGTCTCAACAATTTTGAAACTCATTGTATTAACGGCTTAGGGTATTATTTCTGTGCGAATAGTTGATATTTGGTATTTGATGATTTTTTTTTTGAGCGTTTGTTTGGTTGGTTAGCTTAACCGAGCTTTGAACAACCGGGACCTAGGCCTCTGTAGTAACTACAGTAAACTTACTTCCTTCTGAGGTACGTGGCCTTATGGCTACAAAGTACACGGCAGCCAAAAGCAGAAGAACGACAATCGCACCAACACACACGATCACAATGATCATGTCTCTCTCGGTCAACCGACCACTCGTCTCTCCTTCAGCAGCGACCGTGGATGGAATGGAACTAGACGGTGCTGGCACGTCTGGAATAGAAGAGTGACGTCATGAGAGTAAGAGAGAAGACTGGGACAGAGGACAGAAAAAAACGAGTAAGAAGTAAGAACTGAGAACAGGATATAACTTCTAATGCTAACACTAATACAATAAGAGGAAGAAGAAGAAGAAAACGATAGAAAGTAAGTTTTGCTCGCGTCGATAATTTTCTTGCAAATTAAACTCGTTTTCATTTGGAAAACCACAGGGTGCAGAGGAGTTCGCTTTACATTATGTAAAACCCTATTACT
The DNA here is from genome assembly GCA_964036295.1 of Plumapathes pennacea. NCBI lineage: Eukaryota > Metazoa > Cnidaria > Anthozoa > Antipatharia > Myriopathidae > Plumapathes > Plumapathes pennacea. The sequence continues at coordinate 6,821,121 of OZ038472.1, read as the reverse complement.
AACCTAAAGGAAGGATACCGCAAAACCTCATGTCATTCCCGTATGCCTTTGCGCGTCCGCGATGCAGTCGTTTGGCGGTATTTTTCATGTAAGGTACAGTATATAGGGTTTTACATAATGGAAAACAAGGGAACTCCTCTGCGAGCTGTGGGAAGACTTCTCACCACGCCAGAGACAACAAAAGCTCTTCATGTTTAACAACTTACATGTCGTTGCTGTGAATGTCGTGATGAATGTCTCCTCCCCATCAGTACTGACAGCCATTACCCAGATGGTATAGTTAGCGTGTGTAGTCAGGTTATTTAGTTGAACCCTGAGGTCTCCATCTGTCACAGTTGTCACATTACTGCTACTCGCTGGTTTGAAGTGGACGCGGTATTGGGCATCTTTTGAAGGTTGTAGTGGTTTCCAGGTGACTGTTATAATTCCATACTTCCCAGCGCTTACAGTTACACTAGGAATAGCTGTGAAAATATTGATTGTTTAAGCTGTTGTAGGTCTAAATGAGTTGCTGACCAAGCTCAGTGGGTCTTGATTTGCATCGCTACACCTGCACAAGATTCTACCCTAAGCTCACTTAGTGGACGTCCCACAGTGCAATCCACTGTCGACTTGAAACTGTAATAATATACAAATGAAGTAAGCTTTGTCTTATTAAGAATCCGTGGAGTATTCGCCCGAGATAAAAGGAAATTGTAAACATTAAGAGAAGAAAATGATCAGTTAAACCCAACCAAAATACTTAACATGTACGACGAATCGTCTAAAAAAACGCCGTTAAGGAATTTTAGCTCACTTTGCCCTTTGTCGAGGCAATTTTACCTACTCGAAACGTCAACTGAAATTTCTTAAGGGCGTCCGGTTTCACACATCGACCCCTAGTCGAATCATTATTTCGTCTTTCTCGATGCTGACGCAATCAATAACTAGATCTCCCAAGTACTACCTATCTATTGTATACTCACATGTGGTCGATTTAGTAACAGAAACGGCACCATAGCCTTTACTTGTTCTGGCCTTCACCCACACGATGTAGGTTGTGTTAGGAGACATATTACTGAGTTTCACAGACAGTTGACTGGTGGTCACGCTTCCCGAGGATTTTCCATCTGTGGAGTTGTAAAACACCATGTAGTTCTGGATGTTGCCGTTCTTCTCTTTAGGAACTTGCCAAAAAACTGTCATGGTGTCATAGCTGTCCGCTCTTGAGCCCAAGCCCTGCACTGGGCCTGGCACTATAAAGGATAAAGAGTGTAAAAGTCTCACTTAAAGCCTTGCAAATTAGAATTCAGAAATCCTTCGACATTGTATTATTAATATCCACCGCTACTCTTCTCTACTTCGGCGAATAACTAATTTAGTATATACTACACACATTTTTAATAGTCAGCTCCCAAATAGTTATTATATTTAATGATAAAAATGGGCAAGACATCGCTTTAAGCAGAAGCTGCTGCGAGGTTATAGTACTTGCTATTCTGAGATTGAGGAGCCAAACAGAACGCCCAAAAAGCCCTTGTATGGTATATATTGAATTCAGATATATATCGACTTCGATCTACTCGCAGGATAACGATCATTCAGTGATGAAAACAAAATCGATTTAAAACAAGCTGTTAAATGCAGACTGTATTTTAAACGTGGTGACTGTCTTGAAAACTGGAAAAAGTCGACATGCTCGTACCTCCTTCTAGAGTGATTAGGTCCGTGGCAGAACTATTATTTCCTTGACCGACTGAGGTGAATGCCGAAGCTTTAATCCAATACTTCGTGTACACCTTCAAATTAGTGAGCCTCACACTCGTGCTGTTGCTTTTCACAGGCGTCCATAATCCTTCCTCGAGCCTGTAGTAAACAGTAAATCCTCGGATGACGCCATTGCGCAGGCGCTTTTCTGGATACGTCAAGTGGACCATAATGCTGTTCTCGCTCTCAGCGACCAATGTGACATTAGGAGGTCCCGCGGGGGCTGTAGACCAATAAAAATGAAAACATATTCAATTTACAGTGAAAGGCTCTGATATAACGAGCCCCTACTTAACGAACAATGTTCTTCAGCCCGGCCAAAGTTACAGTAAAATGTATAAAACAGAGCCCCTATATAACGAAAAAATGTCTGCACGAAACTGAGGAAGGCAATGCAAAACACATCAAAAGAGATTTTTTCAATCCGCATGCAGACATCATATTACGAATGTTCTTTAATTGCTTTGCTGTGGTGATCAAGTAATACTTAACAAGAAATCTAACTCGCCTGCTTCTAGTGTCCTCTTGGTTTTCCACCCACTTTTAGGCCCAAACGCCACCGTGAAGGCCTGGACTGCCACACTGTAATTCGTCCATGGATGCAAATGATGGAGTGTGTAATTAAAGGTGTCGTTGCCCTTTATTGTCACCATGGTAACATTGCCGAAATGGTACGGACCCACGGGTTTGTAATGGATGATATATCTGCGTATAACACCATTGTGCGATCTGACGGGGACAGCCTGCAAAGAGGTAACGAGCAGAGATGAAACGAAACGACGTAAATTCACTCGCAGAAGGTTAGGTACCAGGTTCCGGTTGCATAAAACGCAAACACCCAGGACTGGGAGTTCCAAACAGTAGGAATAACATAATTGGTATTGTTTCGACGCCTAGTCCCGGGCGTTAGAGTTTTATGCAACAAAAAGGTTTCTTTCGTAAATCTCTGGGACCATCGATCACCGACAGTGTGAGTTAGCTTGAGATACGAAATAATCCCTACCAGCAGCGGTTAAAATCACACTGGACTAACGGACATGCAATAATGTCTGTAGAGAGCCAACAAGTTAAACACTTTGTTTCTGATCCCAAGTATTTTTTAACCCTCGGGCTTCATGGGTGCACTAAATAGGCAGTATCGCCCTCGCTACAAAAACAAACAAATAAAAAGAAAAAGGAATTCCAACCTTCCACGTTACGATGATCGATGTTGATGGAATAGGTGACAAATGCACATCCTGTGGGGCCTCACTTGGACCTGACGAGAAAGAACGATAATTTTTATATAGACACGAGTGTTTTACTGGAAAATATACCGTGCGTAAAATCTATACGAAACTACATCCAGGACCCGAGTGGCGTGTTTTCCATATCCTCACTAGTGAGAATATCGAGGGCATAATTTCCCGTATTTGCAAAGTTGTTTGTGCATTTTCTCGTAAAACGCTTGTCTATATAATAAAAAGAAAATTACATGGCGGCTTGAAGATATGGATTTTATTTTCTCGTGGTAAAAACATTATTTTTACCACTCGAAAATAATATTCATATCTTCGCGCCACCGTGTAATATCATCTGTATATAAACAGACGAGCAGAGCCAAGTTCCATACCCAACTCATTACCAGGCCCTATGCATCACATTTATCAGCCCTGTCCTACAACACAACCTCACATGATACGCACCCGCTTCTTTGGTCCGCTCACTACGCGTCGTGAAGTTTCCCCAGAGTTTGAGCTGCTGACCAGTAGCTGCACGGACGCTAAACACATAAACAGTATACGGCGCGAGTCCACAAATCACGGCCTGCCGGCGGGAGTCCGCTGACACCGGAATTGATATCAGATCGTTGTGACTGAGGTTGTACTGGATCTCATACCACGTGACCACTCCATTTGGGTATTCGGGGGTCTCCCACTCGATTCGTATTGCACTGGCGTTGAGAGGGACGGCGGACATGGATTGAGGGGCTGATGGTGCTGTACAAGAAGTGAATACAGTAAGAGACACAAATAAGGTAACGCCTTAAAACACAGGATCAAGATCAGAGCTCTTATAAATGTCCAGTGCTGGCCCACAGATCCTTACTTTCTTCATTCATATTTTGTTCTACACTTTTCTGATAAGAGAGGACAGTTGATAAACTAGGGATTCCGTACTTAATATCTCAGCCCGGTGTCGGAAATTCGTTGTCGTTCTTTACTTAACCCTTTCACTCCCAAGTTCACAATACAGATTCTCCCAACCTTTTAAGAGTAAAATATATGTGATGTAGTGAGAACTAATAGTTTAATTAGCTATCATCTGAGCAAGGTATCAAAAGCCAAGTTCTCTTTACTATATGATCTATTTCTGGTGAGAAACTGAAGGAGGAAATCGAACTTGATCACTCATGGGAGTGAAAGGGTTAAGTTCCATACAAAGTCTGACAAACTAAGGGATTTCAGATTCCAGCAATTAGCAATACGCTGCAATACGCTGATTCCTTTAGGTTTTGTGAGCATCTAAACTCGACAGGCCATACTTATTTAGTCAAACCCGAGTAAAGTTAAACATCTTGAAACAAATACGAATGCACTGGATACCCAGGACTGACCGAAACTTAAGACCAAAAGTTGTGGCCCTCTAAAATAGCTTGGATGAGAACAACAAGTGAACGTACAATAAGAACCTCGGTATAGAGCGGTTTTCGGATAACTGTCGAAAACCAAAACCAAAGCAATCACAGAGTCAATCAATGAGGCGAGCAAAAAAAACGTAAGACCAATTAGAAGTTTGAGCAAAACCAAAACCAAGTAATTGCGATTGGTTTTAGACTTCAAACCAATCAGCAGTGCGAGAACACGCCATCACGACTTGCTTTCATGTGTGAGAATATCGCAACCAGGTTTTGCTCTTGCACTTGACTAGCCATGAATGTTGCTAAAGTTGTTAGGACCAATCGGAGAGCGTAGAAAACGTAAATCACGACCATGACTTACCAGATTCCAGAGTCCTGTTTTGTACAACCGCTGCTTTCCCTTGGCCGACTTTATTCCACGCCGTAACTTTGAATGTGTAAACTTGGTAAGGAGCAAGATGATCCACCAAGTGCATTGTGGGCTGAGATTGATGCAACAACTGCGAGTAAGATCCATTCCCTCTCTTCACTGACACACTGTAGCCAGTAATCGGACTGTAGCCGTCAAAACCCGGTTTCCATGCCAACTTAATTTCAGTGGAGGAAAGTGGGGTGGCCGAGAGAGAAATCGGGGGACTGGGAGGTACTATTGGATGAAAAACAAATCAATGAATACATTTTGATGCCCTATACAACGTTTTTAACTTTTTATTTATTTATCGATCATGCCCAAAACTAGTTAGATACAAATCTGAAATTCCACGGCCTGAACACATTTTCCTAAATTTTGTGACTTTTCCAGACCTCATTTTACCGCCTTGTCTCCTTAAGTTTTCAAATCTTTGCTTCCAAATTCTAGTCCTCAAAGCAATTGTTTGCAAGTTTCTAGTAAACTGGGCCCAGTTTTTCAAAGCACGATTAGGATAACCTGGGTTAGGTCTAAGCGTTCTTGTCGTTTTTAAGCCTGAAAATGTGAAGGTCTCGTCCACAACGACTTCCTTAGTACGTGTTAAGCTGGAACAAGCTTTTAATACATCTTCGAACAAACCCCTGCAGTGTATTGGCAGAGAGGTCGAGAGAAAGAATTTCATTACTCCTGGATTAGCTTAATCGATTTTCGAACAACCGGACCCTGTACAATAAATTACAACCCAAGAGGAATTGCAGTTTTCCAAATTTCAGGGAAGTTGGGTATAAAGTTCCTAAACATTTGGCAAAAAAGTGAAAAGATGCCACAACATGAAGAATAAACTTTTATACGGCACAAACGTATTCCTTACCTTGGACAGTTATTGCTCTGCTCTTCATGTCCCTCCCTGCAGGATTTTCAGCTACGCACGTGTAGCTCCCGTTATCGGCGCGACTTACGTCAATCAGCATGATATTCCCGCCACCTGATATGATAACACGTGGCCCCCCAAGGTCCACGCCCTGTCTCTGCCACGTGACACGAGGTGCGGGGATGCCATTGGCTGAGCAGGACAGAGTTGCATTGCTGCCCAGGCCCACCAAAGCAGGAACAGTGATTGACGTTATATTTGGAACAACTGCAAAGCAAAGCATATTAAAGTGATTCTCGGAATACTGAAAGGTGTCCGCATTGACAATGGCCTTATAGTGTAAACCCCTTCACTACTAAAAGTGAACTTGAGTGAACCAAACTACCAGCTACCGAACTGTCAAGCCAAAGAAAGCTTAGTAGTGTTCATACATGTTCTTTCTGAGAGCTCTAACACAAATTTTGCACTTCTACAGAATTTGTTATTCGGGACAATAAAACATGACAGCAAACAGGTAAGAAATATACGGCAGTACAGTGGACCCCGTTAATCGGGACATAAAAATCTGGTAGTATTAACGGGGTCTTCAGATAAGAAAATGACCGGGCGTTTGTTCCCCGGGACAAAAGATAGTGGCCATAATAACGAGTTGGTCGTAATAACGGGGCGGCCGCAAGGCGGGGTTCCAATGTATAGGCAGGGTTTTGCGCCTGCATCAAATGAACCAGGTCCATTGTGAAAAAGTGTGAGGTGTATTTCGTATGACGATGTTTTATTATCGTTCGAATATTATTTTACGAAGCTGTTGAAAGCCATAAACACCATCAAAAAGAGCTGTTCAACTCAGACAGCTCAAAATCACGTTATTTCATGAAGTAAATCCTCTCCTCTGCAGATAGCAAGTATGCTCGCGTACCTTGAACAAGCAAAAAAGCTGCGGCAGTTTCAAACGCCAGTCCGTTGCTGACATTGCAGCTGTAGTAGCCAGCATCTGTTCGGCTAGTCTGCAAGATGGTGAGACTGTTCACGCCAATCACAACTCTTCCTCCAGTAACCAATTGAATGTCGCCCTTGTACCACGTGACAGTAGGTTTTGGGTCACCTGATGCTGAGCACTGAAATGAGGCTATGGAGGATTCGTTGATGGTAACGTTGATTGGACCTGAGTCTAAGGAGACTGGCACTACAATAGTATAAAAGAAAGTTTGACTGTAAATAAAACAATGTCGCAAACAGGTAATAGGGATTTGATTCTAACTGGAGACTGCAATTCAGAAGAAAAGTTCTGGGTTTGTAACAACTCATTTTACAAAGCATCAAACAGGTACAACATTTGCAACCAACAATGATTTGAATTTCATGAAACTAATATTGGTTTGCTTCGATCAAAAGCAAAATAGCCGAGAGCTAACGAATACAAAGCTGGAAGGAAAATAAGAAAATCTAACTTATGTCAAAACGCTACATTTTCTTCCAGTGTGGTCTTCGTAATGCAGACATTATCACACAGATAACTGTGATATTCATCATGACTTGGGCAAAGATAATGTACGCCGCTTCCTCCCCTCCCCCCTTACACACACCTTGAACTTTCAGATAAGCAGATACTTGTGCAGAACCAGCCGAATTTTTGCCTTGACAGATGTAGGTTCCTTCGTCTTTTTTCATGATCTGTCGAATTTCTAAACTTCTGCTCGTCAGAACATAGTTTACAGAACTCTGTACTTCGACCCGGGCCAGCGCGCCATCGTGGAACCACGTGATAGTTGGCTTGGGAATGCCATCAAACTCACACACGAACGTCACTGACTCGCCAACTGTTCTTGTCGCATTTCTTGGGACTTGGGACGGGTTGGGAGATGGAAGAACTGCAACAAAGTGAAGAAATACAAACCTTGTGATGTAAGTAGTAAAAGTGGAGGAGAATACCCAAGTGCAGACAATACGCAGTTTAAGATTTGCCACGTTTTTCATAATTTTGTCACGTTTTCGACGCCAGGAATAAAGAGGAAAGTTGAATACCGCAGCACTAAGTTGCTGTTATTTCAGAACTTGCCACCTTTACCAAAACGTGACAGATGGGTCAGGCCATGTGACTTTTTGCACGCTGCAGGCTGCGGAATACGGCAATCTTCAACTACGGTATACGGCAATCAGCAACGAGAGACACACACACACACGAATGCAGATCACAACAGACAGACGATGGCCGATGCAGGCGGAGACGGACAGACAGACGAGAAAAGAGGAGAAATACAGTCAAGCGAGTGACAACACGCAGGTAAGCAATAGGCAGACGGACAAATAGTAGATAGATAAACATACAAACATTGCTCTGACGAAAGACTAACATTCGAAACATCAAACAAACACATTCTAACGGCATCAAACATACGCACATCAATGTTACGTTGGCACATTATAGAGGACAGACAAAATAAATGACAGGCAAATAGGATATGAAGAATGAAAAGGATAAAAGGATGAAAAATAGACTGCAAGACACACACAGACACCAACACTTAACTACACACAGACAGACAATTCTGCATATTGACTCTATTATAAGTTGATCAAATGACACGTGAAAACAAGCAAGAAAAAACAACAAAAATACGGCAACCACAACAAAACAGTGACCACAAACACTAGTTGTATAGACATGCAATACATCAGTAATACCATCTGAACGGGAAACACAAAATTAAAATAAATTGGCGTGCATACCATTAATTGTGACAAGCGCCGATGCTGCGGCAGATCCAGCAACATTTGTTCCAGTGCACGTGTATTTGCCTGCATCTCCCACTACGGTGCTACTGATACTCAGACTTCCGTTAATCAAAATCTTCACGCGACTCGAATCAACTGGCTGACCGTCCTTTATCCACGTGAGAGAAGGCTGGGGAGAACCTGTTGCCTCACAGTCCAGCATAAGGGACTGGGACTTAATTACGGATGAGTTACGTGGCCGCAGTTGGAAACCTGGAGGGACTGAGCAGAGAACATAGTGCACATGTGTTAACGATAAAACGTGGACAGGTGTAAACTGCAAAAAGTAAGGGCGCGATCCTAATGCTGCTCACAAACAAACAGACCAACTGGAGAAGTCCGGATACGTAACTTAAATATTTGCAAGGATAGCCCGGAAAAAATCCGGGCTTCAACGGGAATCAAACCCATGACCTTTGCGATACCGGTGCTGTTTATTTAAGCCATTTTCGGATGACTGTCGAAAAGCAAAACCAAAGCAAGTGCACCGCCAATCACAGAGGCTGTAACACTTTCAACCAATCAGAAGCCAAAGTACTCCACGTTTGGTTTTACTTTTGAAGAAGAAACCAATCAAAAGTGCAAGGAAATGCCATCGCCACTTGTTTTCTTGCGTAAGTATATCGCAATCAAGTTTTACTTTGCTCTTGCTTGGCCAAGAATGTTTCGAAACTTGTTTGGACCAATCGGAGAGGCTAGCAAACGCAAAACCAAAGCAATCGCATGATTACTTTATAATTGGACAGACATCCGAAAACGACTCTATACTCTAAGTTATAGTCCGAGTACTGCAGGTATGTACTTTGACCTTACCATTAACCGTCACATATGCTATAGCAGATGTTCGGCTTTCCATGGATACAGTATTTTTTCCTGAACAGAAGTACATCCCTTCGTCAGACTTCTCGATTGAGGTGAAGCTAAGTGTGCCGACAGACTGGTCAATGGTGACGCCATTTCCTTGTTGAATTTCTCGATAGTTGTGGTACCAGTGAATCGCCACTTGAGGAGGAAAGCTGTGAGGCGGACCGCACTTCAGCGTCACTGGGTCTTCTACTGTGGCAGTCTTGTTACTTGGGTTTTCCAAGAAGTCAAATTCAAAATCTAAAACATACAAATATAATGGAAAATGAAACTTAAACACAAATACGGGTTTTACAAACGCGAGGTTGAACCTGTAAACAAGAGCTTACACGAGCAAAGACATTCCAACTGAAAATCATGAACTCATCAAGTGCTAAAGCCTAATTTCACGTGCGAAGCAAGTGCAAGCACCTTACTTCACAGTGAAAACAAGCACGACAGTCAAGCACAAGCGCAAGCTTGCGCTTGAATCAAGCCTGTTTTCACTGTGAAAAAAGGACCCTTGTCCTTGTGCTTACATCAAGCCTGTTTTCACTGTGAAAAAAGGACCCTTGTCCTTGTGCTTGCATCAAGCCTGTTTTCACTGTGAAAAAAGGACCCTTGTCCTTGTGCTTACATCAAGCCTGTTTTCACTGTGAAAAAAGGACACTTGTCCTTGCGCTTATGCTTGTGTCGCCCATGTAAACCAACACAACTTGCACTGATGGCAAAACAAAGAGCATTACTACAAGCTGAAATATTCTACGTGCAACCCAAAAAATAGAAATCATTGGCTACGAAGTAAAACGAGAGCCTGTATTTCCACTATCATTAATATTAGACTAATAATTATTCATGCATGATTTTAATCTGTTGCAGGTACGTTTGGTGTACTTACATGCTATATTAAACAGTATTGGTGAACTTGAAATTGACCCTGCAGAGTTTCTTCCTGTGCACACATACTGCCCAGCATAGGATCTGTTGATTGGTGCACTAAAGTACAAGGACCCATTACTCAGGACATGCCTGTTTGCAGTGTCCAGTATCTGCTGTCCATTATGTGTCCAGGACACCTGAGGTTTTGGCACACCAAGTATCAGACACTGAAGCATGGCATCTACGTGTTCTCCTGTCAGCAAATTTGTTGGCTGCACTTGGAAGTGAGGCATGTCTCTTGATGCTGATGAGAAAATGCACATAAACAATGCACATTACAGTACCGACTGTACATGAAACTGTCTACTGTACAATCATTTGAATTACTCTACAATATCCCAACTAAACCGCTTCTGTGATAAATTATCCCTGCAGAAACATAATCCTCATTCCTAGGGTCCTATTAACCCAAGGGGAAGGGGCTGGGTTAAAGAAAACTGAGCTGGGGAATGAAGGATGTGAAAAGGTACTCTATCAAGCCAAAAGGTCTGAACAGAAGTGTGTCAAATGTCATACATGTAGGAATGCACATCAATTTTCCTTGCACTTGCATGTATATAATACTAGTCTTTCCAAGTTAGGGGGAGCTGGGAGGCTTAATCCCCGAGCGAAGCGAGGGTAATAATCACGACACTAATGCAGCATAGTCGCCCTATTTGAAGACTCCAAGCAGGTCGCCATCTCGAAATTAGTTTTTTCATGTCTGTTTGTCTGTCAGTCTGGCATACAACCTCGTCCCCAGGGCCATCCACGTTAAGCAACGACAAAGGATCGATCACGTGTCCCACTGTAGTTTTACTGATACTCTGAATAAAATTGAACGAAGCAACAATATCGTAACTGCGTTCACAAAAATGAATTTGAAAACTGAAAAACTTGAAACACAAAAGCCTCGTGAAACTCATCTTCAAAACAGAAGGGAACAAGCACGGGCAAGGCGGAACCATGAAACAATCGAACAGCGCCAAATCCGTCTCGACAAAAGACGACAATCCTATTATGACCGAAAGCATCATGGACAAGCAACAAAGGTCAGTCAGTGGAAATCGAACAATCACCGTGACAAATATATTCTATCCTGTATCTTGTAACTCGATCACTTCAAGAATGTAATAAAATCTGTATGCTGATCATTTTCCCTTGAAGTATTGTTTTAATACGCTTCTCAGAACTTGGATTTAGTCAGATGTCTTATTTTTTCTTTCAAGACTATAAACTGTAACAAATGCTGCAATCTGACACGCAGTAATTGTGGCGAGAATCGTTCACAAGCCTGTGAAGTATGACTAGGTCTGAAACCTGTGTATAATATTTGAAGTAAACCGTTCAAGTTTTGCTTTGATTCTGGGAGAAATCATGCTGTTTTGAGTGGGTTCACATACAAAACAATTCGAGCTCATTAAATATGCATGCCTGAGTCTGGTGCATGGAGTCCAGAGTAAAAAAAATCGCACAGGAAGCCTATTTAATTGTATTGCCTATGAAATCAAAAATGGAAAATCAGTGTTCCTTTTTTCCCGTACTACAGCGGCCGACCAACTTCAAAATTTTGGTATTAAATTTTGAGAATGCGTGCTTGGCAGACTGTATTAATTTGACATGCGGCGACAGTGGGAAATACGTACTTCGTCACACAATCGACTCTTTTTTCAATGCAAAAGTATAACACACACCATTCTTTTTCTCCTTCCTTTGCGTATAGCACTTGACTTTGAAGAAAAGATTGAGTCAACATTTTGGTAAAACAAGGGCTGCTCTTGTTGAGCAGTACCAAAGTAGAAGTCCAATCAATGGCAGAGCTTTTATGCAATACTCACGGATCACATTCAAGTAAGCTGATTGGCTATGGCGTGGCTGATTGGGTAGTAAAGGATTTACAGCAACACAGCGGTACCAGCCAGAACTGGAAAAGGTGATGCTTTTTATTAACAGGCTACTGGATGTTAGGCCACTTGACAGTTTATATAACTGTTCCTGTCCAGCAGTGAATTTCTGCCCATCCTTCTCCCAGTACACATTTGCATTTGGCAAACTTCTCCCTGTCATACAGTCCAAGTAAGCTGAATTGGCACCAAATCGCACACTTTGGTTCATTGGTGGAGTTGTAAAAACTGCATCAATATCTGCAAAAACAATAATTTATTGTTAAATTATTTAAAACAAAATACATGTAGTTGCACGCATGGCATTCTAAAAGGGTAGTATAAACTATTAAAGACTTGTACGACAAAGTACCGACAGATGCAGACACAACCAATGGCAACCCCAAGACTTTTGTCAGGGGTCTGGGGCCCACTCAGTCAATGGCATGGCCCTGTAGTGGGGAGTGGAGTGGGGTTGACAAGTGAACTAAGTCTGCTTCAGAGCCAAGGAACTTTAGCCAACACATGCAGTGTGCCAAAATTATGCCTTTTGGCACTTCTTACAAATATACTTTTTTTTTAATGCATTCAACTTTTATTTATAGGGAAGATTCGTCAAAATATGTTCTTGATCATGGGAAGCAGGAGATTTCAGCTTCAATGCAGGAGATTGATGTGAGTTCATGGGTGACCGGGAGATGAGGGACTCATGTGGGAGACTCCCCCGCATAGTGTGGAATAGTTGCCATCTCTACCAAATGTATTGATTGGTTTCTCAGTCCTACATACTACAAGTATTAGTGAATCCTCTCCTAAGTAACCACATATTGTGAGGGATTGCAACTACTGTACACCTGCGATCTTTGAGACTTTGTAATGAGTTTCTATTGTTTTGACCAAGCTGCTAAGCGGCCACCCTGTGCCTCCAAAGCACAATTTTATAGGGAAGAAGTAACTGACCTTAGTTGGAAGAAACCAGAGACCAGACAAAACACTACACAGTAGCTATATACACAAAATGTACTGTACTGTAATGTGACATAACAGCACATGCAACAAGACACAGGGTTGATTTCTTACAGTATGACTCAAGCTGTTCTTGAGTGAAAAGAAAGCCACAGTATTTGACACTGGTTGTGGCTCAAAGCTGAATCTAACTTAAGCCTCCTATGATGAGAAATTCATGACACTTAAACCTAGCCAAGGGTGGTTGCTTAGAGGAGGTTTACTACTATATAATAAAAATCACCACCAGTACATACATGCCAGCTTTACTTCTGCCACTCTGCTATAAATGATGTTGCTTGTGCCACTGATGGATGCACCACATCTAAATTTCCCCACGTCTTGTGCACTAACGCTTTGGTAGTACAGGGAGTTATTTACCAGGTACCTCCAGGGTTGTTGGACTGGATCAGTCAGCCATACTCCATCTTTCTGCCATGATATTACTGGTACAGAGCCACTATCAGTAGCCAGACAATTTAGCATAAGTGAATTTCCAATGGCCACGGTTTCATTTGATGGCTCCAGGGTGAAGGCTATACAGCAGTTGCAAAGACCATGAGAATAAAAGGGACCATGAGATCAAGCAACACTGGACAACCTGTATATTACATTTCTTTGGCCCTTATAGGCCCTGCAAACACTGGGGTTTTACAGGAGGATCTTATGTCAATCTCAATAGACAGTTGTCAGTTACAACTTATGTGTATTGCTCCCTTTGCATAATGGCAGCCATTAATGTGTAAGATACATGCTTAGCCTAGCTCTCTTGCATGCATTTTTTAGCCTGCATGTAGGCGTCTGTACACGTTTTTACACACACAATAATGTCTAAACGTGTATCTTGCATATGATATGCCATTACGCAAAGGGTCTATATGACATTTTAAAGATTGCACGTGAAGACATTTTAAAGACCAGCTAGGTAACTAGGGTCAACACTTTTAGAATTAAAAAAATTAAAAATCGAATTAATCCTTATCACCATCTACCAATGCAACGAATAACGAACCGGAGGTTCATCAACTCGCACAAATATTCGACACAAGTACGTGCATGTTTACATGTATATATTCAATAAATAATTCAACAATCAAAATTATCAGAGAGTGCGGTAGATTTGATATCCGTGTGATATATCTTCAGTTAGGATGTCAGCAGAGTGTGCAACTTGTACCTACAAAATTGCTCACACCAGCGCAGGATATAGACCTGTCACAATTAATAATACACACGAGTGTAGAAGCGCCAATTAAGATGCATGCCTACACATATACATATATATAAAACTTGATGAAAAATTTATCGAAGAGCATAAACTACACAGTTGGGTTCGTACAAAAACACAATAACAGCCGAATCATCTGCTCGTTCGACCGTCTAAACACATGGGCATGGGGTCCACTAAAAAGTATAAATATCAAACAGAATCAACGTCGCGTCTATGATGGAGGAATGCAGCTGTGATGTCATATCAACTAATTTTACAACTTCAAACGAAAAATAGAAAACAAACACTTACATAGACTCCAGACTGGGACGCTGCACAGGGACAAGTAGACAGCCACAATGTGGAAGAGTGATACAGCTATTTTGTCCATGGTAATTTTGAGTCCTTGCACAAACAAATGCGAAGTATTAGGTTATGAGTCACTCGCGAACGGTCCTTCGATCAACTGATCTTCGCCCTTGGATCTCGCAGCACAACAACTGGTCCCTCAGCAGTACGTATAATTGCTGTATATGTGCATTTCCGCGTGTTTTGCGGAACACAAGCAGACGCTTGCTGGGTTAGCAACAGAATAATGCGGTATCTACGCTCAGCGGCATGTGACGTCACCCATGTCAAATATTAAAGCTCGCCTTGCATAAATTAAAATGTGCTGAAACAGATACATTTAATTTATCCTGATACGAAAACCTACTGGATACTTTTAATTTACGTACAGCGCCGGCGTTTGTATACACAACTAAGTCGTAATGATGTAGTTTTCCAATGTTCGTCAACTTCAAATAGCATCGTTTGAAATCCAAGATGGCTAGTCCACAACGACGGCCGGCGAGCGATCGAGCGCCCGAGGGGGGGGAGGGAGGGGGGAGGGGGGTACTCCCATATATTTCTTATATAGGGATGTTCCGCCCGATAGGGTATCATTTTCAGGGTCTTCTGTCTTAAACAGGGTATCAAATTTTACATTTTTGTGTCTTAAACAGGGTTATTTTCCGAAGATTTTCTCCTCTTCCCCTCCCCCCTCAACCACATTTTTGCTCTCGCTATTTTCGCGCGATTCGTATGCTCCAGTGGAAACGTGTGCAACGCAGGCTAACTTATCTAAACCTAGTCTTGAACAGGGTATCAAATTAGAGCACTTTGTCTTAGACAGGGTAACAAAATTTCCATTTTTGTGTCTTGAATAGGGTCAGGGTTTTATAGAGTCAGCGGAACCGCCCCCTACCCAAATTCCTATTGAGTACCACCCCCCCCCCCCCCCCCCCGATCGAGCGGCACTGCGACGCCATCTTGGATTTCAAATTTTCAATCAAATGACCCACGCGGTTAGTTTGACTGAAAATTTAATTTGTTGGACAATTTTCCAGTATTTCGTTATTGCAGGATGAAATTAGTTAGTGAAATAGTCTCCAACTGATACAACATTGGAAAAACCTTGGATCGAATTTTTCAGCCAAATTAGCGGCCAAGGTAAAATCGGCTGAAAATTTGGTTTGGCGGTTTCATTTTATTTTCAGATATTTCGTTAGGAGCATATACGTAAGCGTACAGGATGAATTGGGAAGTTTGTTAATTTTTCTACCTGGAGTACAATATCGTAAGAACTGTGGATCGAATTTCAGTCAAATTAATCCACGCGGTAATTCGACTGAATTTTTTCTTGGACGGGTCCGATATTTTGTTAGTGGTAGTGAATGTAAGTGTGTTGTGTACAGCATCTGCATAAAAATTGTGACTTCTCTCACTCAAGCTGGAGATGGTACAAGTCACAATATGCTAATGCAACGTGACTGAACATTTGATCTACATTTCAATTCTTGATGACTGATTGATGAAAAACACTAGTGATACATCAGTAAAGAGAACAGAACAGAGAAAAGCCCAGAAGAGCAAAAAATTGTGCTTCGAACTTTTGATAAGGCCTGGCAAAACGAGGACACATTGTGGCGGCAACATTGCCAGCGCGCATGTTTCCCGAATTTTGCCCCGTTTTACTACGCGCTAGACATTTGTTGCCAACACATAATTTGTGTCCTGGACACAAGAAATGTTTCTGAAAAACCTTAGAAACATTTGTTGTGTCCGCGCTGAGCGCAACAATGTTGCCGCACGTTTTGCCACCCTGGAAACATCGAAGGACACAATGTTTGCCAGGCCCTTTATGCCGCGCCACTCTACCGCCTTTGGTTGTCAAGGCGGCTTGTTAAATATATTTATCTATCATTTGTAAAGTAACTATTATTTGTTAAATATGCAATTCAGTTCAAACTGCGAGATGATAGCCTTTGGTACAGGTACTTTTCTGTACGTGCTCAGCCGGTCAGTCTGCTAAAATTCAAGTACATGCCTTCCATGAATAAAGATTAAATCAAAGGCATAATTTGCTGTTGGATGCCTAGAGCTAAAGACCAACGCGTGGACAATTTAATACAGCATCGTGACGCAAGCCCCTTCATATTGAGATACATCGCTGGGAAAAACGTCGGCCTTTTTCATCTCTCGGAGAATCAATAAATGTCGTAATTTGTGCCAATCAGACTCGAGTGGAAATAGTAAGTATAAGTACATCTTTTAATCCTTCTGCTCTTGTAACGCCTTTCTTTACCGCGCGAGAGAGAAACATATTTACTGTTTGTCCCATCCAGGATTGCGTTACTGACTATTTCTGAGCCGACCTCCCTCCGTTTTGTCTCTGCATTTTTCATCCAGTACTTCTTCGATTCGTCCGGTATACTTTAGAAGACAGTAAAATGCGGCTTACAATAAAGTATTTTATCAGCTATATAGACACTCAATTAATTTTCAAATACCTTCATTTTGACACGGTCTATTTTTATCCTTTCTTGTGTTTATCTGCTAATTTTGATCCAATGTGGCTCGGCTTTTTCGTCACAGTAAGTTTATGTGGACTAGAATGCGCAACTTCCACGTTGTTCGCCTTGCCAGTTAGGTTTTATCTCGATTGATACCCATCCATTGCCGTTTCGTCTCGTGATAAAACTGCGATATAGGATTTTAACTAAACCCTCAAATTTTATGAGCATATTCTATTTCTTGTAAACTGACAGAATGTAGCAGTTATTGCATAGAACCAACACTAATTATAAAGCTAATTATACCTTGAGTTTCAGCGTATTTATGATAAAGATATTGCTTAGATCCGTAAATCAAGTTCCTGACTATTCCCTTACAGTTTGATGAATTTTCCGTACGGCGCACACATAGCTTTCCGGCACATTTGGGATGCTCAGCACATATGTTGTCCACAAGTTCTTTCTTATTTCTCGTTGAGCTGCAATATCTTCACCCAATTAACATTCATGAGGTACCAGGATTAAAATTTGTGGATAACTACTTTGAAAAGCTTGGGAGATGCATTTAAACGACAAATATTGAATGCTGAATAATATTACTTTTTTTGCCGCTAAAGCATGTGTATATACTGTATATACACAGCTGTTTGCGCAAACTTTAAGCCCTATATAAGTCGAACCCCGCTATTTCGAAGTCGCACGGGACATGAAAATAAGTCGAAACAGCGGGTTTTCGAAATAACCGATGGTAAATGACTGAAAATATAAATCCAAGGGGATTCGGCTTGACTTCGAAATAACGGGGACTTCGAATTAACCGAGTTCGAAATAGCGAGGTTCGACCTATACAAATACCGAGTGCATTGTGGGAAGCATGGTGGCTCCAAAATGCGCACAAAACCGCAACGATACAAGAGTTCAAAATACGATTATTCTCGTACGTCTACCCACTTTAGTTTGTGACTCAGGTGCTATTAACTGGGATTCTGCGGCCCAAGTAGCCTGATAAATTGAGTGCAGGCTCAAGCCCAGCCGGTTCTGTTCTTCTGCAATATGTTTGGTTCTGAAATAAAAATAAAAGCACTTACGACAATAACAGTTATAAAATGTTTTGTTCCAAGTGACCAAAAATAGTGGTCCAGCTGCTGATCTAATTTTGCAACTTGAAGCCCGTGAAATAAGGACTATCGTGCTTGCGTTTATGCTTTTCCTTCGGTCATTCGTGACAATCAGCTGCGGATGACTATTTTTGCCTGATTAGAAATATGTGTTCAAAGTCAAACTGCCAAAATCGACTGCTCATGAAAATAAGATAAGTCATGCATTACTCCTTTCTTTGTTGGCCGGCATTTCACTCTTAAGCTCAAAATGCAGATTCTCTCAACCTTTAGAAGTAAATGTATCAGTAAGGTAATGATAACTTATAGTTTAATCAGGTTTCATTATAAGCAAGGTGTCAAAAGCCAAGTTACTGTATGATACTTTTCTGGGAAGAAACTGAAAGAGAAAATTAAAGTTGATCACTCTTGGAAGTCTCGCTCTAGTCCTTAGATTCGCATTGAAGAATTCTAGTGATGCATAAGAAAAGTTGCCACACCAAATTTAAATCCCAGAATCTGTCGCGTTTTCACCCGACAAAATTAACTTGTTAGAACTGGAGAAATCCTGGAACTCCATCAAATTGGAGAAACCTTGGTATTATATCGATATCTATATGATTATGTTTCATGGTTACTTCTACTGGATTTTTTAGTTAAAGTGAAATAAGGGAACATTAGACTAGGAGAATATGTATTCAAACACCTGTGAAGAAACACGACCTGCTGCCTTCCAGAACCGGGTTACTATTAATGACATGAGAAACACAAAGAAGAGAAAGTTAGGCGTAAAGTTGGGTGTAAAAAAGAGAATAAAAAACTTGAGGACTGAAAGAAACAGGGGAAACATTTCACCGTTGTACTATACTTCTGCGTCTTTATCTTCCTTTATTACAGCAACATTTTTATGTTTCTCCTTTAAATTCATATACTTTTCTGACTTTAGGATTACCATGGGGTTTACCAAATACGCTGTTGCTTTGTTGATGATCCTGGCGGGATTAGCTGTAATTTCTGCTCGAGGTAAGACTATGACACTCAATGCACTTTTTTCAGTCATCTATATGCACGCACGCACAGTGTAGAGTATGAGCCGGTATACATATAAATATTGACTTCTCGCGTGACCAATGTAGAACCTAGCTTGAAACATAACAAAATTACTTTTCTCTGTATGCGATTACGAGACAGATCCAGCAAGTACGGAGCATTGTCGATCGATGAAGGACAGACCACTTTAGACACTCGTTGGGTTCAAGGAATTGCTAAATTGCTTATTGTTCATGAGGCACTCTATAATCAATCACCCCAATAAATATAAAATCTGCGAATCTCCAACTACATGTACAATCTCAGAAAAAACTGACATTTTACATCTGCCCAAGCCGAAAACTATGGAATATGGACTAGATTCAATTACAAGTATATATAGGACCGAAAATATACATACACCCATAAGTTTAACAATTGTTCGCCGAAGTGGAGGTGAATAGCAGTGGCTATTTACTGAGCCGCTTCGGCAAGGTAATTAGCCACCGCTATTCACCGACACTGAGGAGAATAATTTTTTTAGTATATACAACACAAGCCAGCCTTCTTTTTTCTTATTTTCAGACAAACTACGGGCAAAAAGGCGAGGCGAGTTTACTGTATTACGCGCGCGAGACCGATTTGAAACAAAAAACAAAGCGAGAGTTTTGAAGGAATTTGTGTAATAGTACCTGAGACATTTCTTTCAACAGAGTTTTAAGTTTTTCTTACTGTTGAAACCATTCTGCAAAACATTAAATGCTTCCCCTTAGAGTTGAAATCGTTTAGCTTTTGTAGCTTTTGTGACAACAGCAAAACAGGCGCCATTTTGTTTAGTTCAACCGGAATTCGCCGGGAGGTGAACAGTACTTACTATTTCGAGATTGAGTAGCCAGTCAGAGCCCGCGGAAAGCACTATTCACTTAATGTTAATGTATATACATATACAAATATATCTTCAATATACGAATATATATGGGACCGAAATCCTTGTTGACACAATGAGATCAGCTGAAAACAGTCCATACTTTTCAATTTATAGTCTTACTTTCCTAACTTAATATTACTGTACATATTTTTTGCTTTTATATTTTTTGCTTTGGAGAGAGAGGGAGGGGCTTAAATACTTCTTTGGTGAATGCATAGCGTCATTGTGCGTTCAATTGCCATGATGTGCATTGTCTTTTTAGTGAAATTATGTAAGTCATTATAATTTTTTATAAAATATCGATGATACTACGCGCCGTAGCGGCTCGTGATTTTGAACACATTTTGTGGTGTTCCCACAACATCCCGTGTGTTTATATAAGAGTACAAAGACATAGAAACGTGTGTTATAGACGTTAAATATCATGTTTAACGTTTTATGCTTTAAAATGCTGTGGTTATCTTTTCTTGTACAATAACATTCAGTGTGCGAAGATGGCTGGTCCTACTACGAGGGTAAATGCTACCAATACGTGAATGAACAAGTGCCGATGGAGGAAGCATTCTCAAAATGCAATGACAAGAGTAGTTGGGTGGCTAAGGTTGACAACCAGGGAGAAAACGATTTCATTGGTTCATTGGCAATCGATGGCGTCCTTGCCATTGGTTTGCGTAGGGACAGTCGTTCAGAGTTCAGGTGGATTGATGGAACTAGACCAAGGTAATGTTTGTGCTTAGTAACACTAGCAAGAACGACCCCGTGAAATACGGGAAAGTTTGTTTTAGCAATTTGGAGGCAGCGTGGCCGAGTGGTTAGGGCGCCGGACTTGAAATCCGGTTCAAGTCCTGCTGTGACCACTAGCCGAATTTGCAACCGTTAGCCTCGCCGACCAGTTGGGATTCTTAACAAATTTACGTTGAGTTTAACACGGCCCCACCAGCTCCGCTGAATTACTTACCGTGTATAAATAAAGATTTTTTTTCTTCACATTTTTAAAAACATACTGGTTAGAGTTAACCCTCCTTAGTATACTCTCTTCATACAATGGGAAACGAGGTATTCCAGCCTCTTTACCTCATCCACTCATGCTTTCTGATTATTCTTAATCAACTTGTGAGAATTATGAGCTTAATTATGTATAGATACAGCCTTATATAGATATATATATATATATATATATATTTGTAACAAATTTTTGTCTAACTCTGCAATTTTGCCTGTAACTCCGCCTCTGTGACTTGATACAAGTAATTTTTTTTGTGATAATTTGGGTGTAAGGGATCTTGTAAACCCTTTTTCTTAACTATACACCCTCCACTTTTTGTATTCCTTTAGTTCTTCTTCTTCTTTTTTTTCTTTTCTTTCTTTTTTCTTTTTCTTTTTTTTTTTTTTTTTGTATAAAGTGCGTGGAAATAAACAAAACGTTGAAATGGTTTTGTTTCACCAGCTACACCAATTGGGCTGTAGGAGAACCAAACAACTCAGGCGGCAACGAGGATTGTACCATGATATACATCGGACGCGAGGAGAAACGATACCAATGGAACGATTGTCCTTGCAGCTCCACCATGCAGTTTGTCTGTGAGAAGGTCAGTTAGTGCCCCTAATACCTTGTTATATGTGTTGACAGAGAAATTATGTTTGTCACATAAGACATAGCGACACGTGTAGCGGCTCCTTACTGAGGCTCCGCCCACACTAATCCGTGGTTCGGGTTGGTTCTCACTTAACCCTCCCCGAATAGACTTATTTGTTCTTAGTGCAGCGTGTTTACTGCAGTTGTGAAGTGGAGACTAAATATCCGTTTTCTTTTGAAAGCGGAGTTTCATACAAAAACGCATCATTCGAAAGTTTTTCACACCGTTTTCCACACTAATACGCTGGACCGACCGAAAACGCTAAATGCCCGGCATTGAGCATGCGCAGATTTCCTGATGAATGACTAGGAGGCTGGGACAGAGATCACATGATCATCCCGTCACACGTTTTCAAAAAGCTCCGTTCACATTATAAAAGGAAACCGGAGTTTTTGAAAACGTACATTTTGGAGAACGTTTTCAAAAATATCCATTTTCGGTCTCCGAAAACGCGTCTTAGTGTGGACGGGAAGCCAAAATGGATAAATAGATATCCATTTTCAAACGAAATCGGATTAGTGTGGACGGGGCTAAAAAAAAGAGGGTGGTTGTCTAGTCTGGCTTTCTAGTCTGTAAAATCCAATTTTTAAGGACCCTCATGAAAAGCACCTGTGGGTGATGAGGCAGCCTTTCTCGTTAAATATGTTTATTAATGTTAATATTAATATTAATATTAATGTTATTATTATTATTATTATTTTCATTATTAAGTTGTGTTGGCTTCAAGTTCGAGAATGACGTCATAATCTGTGCAATAAAAGCCAGTAGTCAGCTCCGGATTCCAAATGAACTTTTAGTACAAAAAACAAATTCCGCTCATTTGTTTGCATTCTCTATTAATTACAGGACGCCAGTGTCCCTCCTGAGTGCCATGCTTGCGCCGTGGCGATGATGAACCAGTAGTCTGGGTAGAGTGGGTCGGGCATTGATCAATAAAATGGCTGGTGAAAACGATTGCAGTTTTCCTTTTCTCTCTAACCGAATTATGTTTTTAAATATTTTCACCTGTCTGTAAAAGAACGTGAAGGTATAAAAAATAAAATAAAATAAAACTGACAAACAAAAAACAAACAAACGTACAAACAGCATACATACAGAGAAAGAGAACGAACGAGTGAGCGATAAGGGGTTGTGGAAAAATTGCGCTTGACAGATCCAATGCTCACTTCTGAGCTTTTCAAACCCTACGCCCTTTCAATAACTGAACCCATAAATTCTCAGGTGTTCTTAATTTACCCCCTCTTATCTCCCAGCTGGTAACTTTGTCCAGGTTACGCCGGTTTTTCAAAACACATTATACCAATTTGCGTCCATCACATCATCGCCAGAAATTTCAGACATCCGGTTGCGCCATCTCGGAAGAGGCATCAGGTTTCACGCTGACAGCCGCTCAAGAAATAACAAAGAAATGTATGGGATCTGATAATAAATTGTGCTTTTCGCTTAACTGAAGCACGTTCGTAAAAATGTCTGGGCAGCATTCGGAAGAGGAAAGCTTCCTAAACACAACAGTACAAAAAATATTTATCTCCGGTAAAATTCGATGTGTACTTTTTTGAATTTAAAATTTCGGCCGACGTAAGAAGGGATTGATAGCAGAATACGCTCAAAACCGGCTACTGTCACTTTTTAAGCTGCATTTAATACAAGAACCTTGGGTAAAACGCAAAATGTCTACCCCGTACCTGATTGTCGAAGGATTGAACATCTCCTGTGAAGCCTCAGTCAGTCCCGTGGAGCAAATTCGATGTGTACTTTTTGTGTTTGAATTTGCAGTTCACAGCCAGCCATGGCGAATACCTCCCGTGAAATACGCTGACTTCGGATGTTGATATTTTGGGCTGGGAAGCTCCAAATCGCATGAAAATTGTACCAAACGAAAGCTAATTTCAACTAGGTCGTTCAGCGGCACGTCTCCTAAACGTAGCAGTCTCTTTTTGAACCGGAGAAACCCATCCCTCCCCCACCCCACTGAGGCAAAGTACGTAACAATGTTGATTGTGTGAATGGCGCATGCTCATACCGCACGCCGCTGGGAAAGACCGGAAGCAATCGTGGACGCAAAATGTCCGGAATTTCTGGCGATGTTAATTTATCTCTACTTTCTGTCCGTGTGAACGCTTTAGAAACGTCTTATTGCATCAAAGCTCGTCAGAACCAGCGTTATTTTTCATGATCCCCATCGCCAGAAATTTCAGACATCCGGTTGCGCCATCTCGGAAGAGGCATCAGGTTTCACGCTGACAGCCGCTCAAGAAATAACAAAGAAATGTATGGGATCTGATAATAAATTGTGCTTTTCGCTTAACTGAAGCACGTTCGTAAAAATGTCTGGGCAGCATTTGGAAGAGGAAAGCTTCCTAAACACAACAGTACAAAAAATATTTAACTCCGGTAAAATTCGATGTGTACTTTTCTGAATTTAAAATTTCGGCCGACGTAAGAAGGGATTGATAGCAGAATACGCTCAAAACCGGCTACTGTCACTTTTTAAGCCGCATTTAATACAAGAACCTTGGGTAAAACGCAAAATGTCTACCCCGTACCTGATTGTCGAAGGACTGAACATCTCCTGTGAAGCCTCAGTCAGTCCCCTGGAGCAAATTCTATGTGTACTTTTTGTGTTTGAATTTGCAGTTCACAGCCAGCCATGGCGAATACCTCCCGTGAAATACGCTGACTTCGGATGTTGATATTTTGGGCTGGGAAGCTCCAAATCGCATGAAAATTGTACCAAACGAAAGCTAATTTCAACTAGGTCGTTCAGCGGCACGTCTCCTAAACGTAGCAGTCTCTTTTTGAACCGGAGAAACCCATCCCTCCCCCACCCCACTGAGGCAAAGTACGTAACAATGTTGATTGTGTGAATGGCGCATGCTCATACCGCACGCCGCTGGGAAAGACCGGAAGCAATCGTGGACGCAAAATGTCCGGAATTTCTGGCGATGCCATATGGCTGCAAACAGACGTTGTCTGTACCAGCGAATGCCGGATCAAGGCGTCGCAAGAAAAAGCCAACATGCCTGCAAGAAAGCGCCAGCGAGAGGGCGAGACAAGTTGACTCATCGTTCGGAATCCCGGCTAAGATTAGAGGCAAATGAGTGGTTTTATTTCGGCGTATTATGCAAAGCTTCACCGGCAAAGAGTTGCAGGACATTATGCGAGGCTTCTACAATTTTGCTGCTATGGATATTTTTGTTCACAGCTTATCACGGTTTTCCTTTACGTAGTAAAAGTAATGCAATACTACAAGTTTGCCAAGCAAGCCAAAGCAACGCAAGTTTTTTTTACCCCACCAGCTTCCGGTCGGGGTAAAGACTTCCCTCCAATCCTGTGACTGGCACTACTGATGTGTTGTTTGTCTGTTACCCTCCAAGTAATTCGACCCGTTTCGCGCTCGCGCAAAGAAAAGACGTATTCCCACAGACATGCAGACTCATGCAGGTAAGAGTACATCAGCACTGGCCAGCTTTTTACTCGTCAGATAGCCGGATATCAAAAATTATTCATTTTTGGCTGTCGACGATTGACTATTTCACAAATATAAAACGGCCGCTTAAGCTATAATATGCAAATGACACGTGCATGGTTAAGCCCAAACCATACGTAAGTTTGTTTTTCGTTTACAAAAAAATTGTCCGTCCTGGCGATAGCGTTTTCGATTCCTTTTGCCCGTCCACACGAAACTGCGTGGTACGTGTGGTCAGGGCCTCTATTTGACTGAAACTTTGATTAACGGTTTTCCTGCATGTTTCCTTGTGACCATCTTGACCACATTATGTGCGACACAAAGTTTTGTTTTAATTGGGAGTTTCTTGAATTACGTTCCAAAAAGGATAACCCAAGCTTTGGCGAAAAGGACAAAACAAATGAAAAATAAATAAAAATAAATAAAACAAAATCCCAATCCCATGTATGTAGCAGATACGAGGACGCCACGTGGGTTAAATCGACCGAAAAGTTTGTTAGACGGTATTCCCAAATTTTCTTACTTTATGGCGAAAGTTAGCGTGCAGGATGAAATTAGGAAGTTTGTCAAATGTCTATGGCTGGTACAATGTCGGAAAACAGTCGATCAAATTTTCAGTCAAATTAACCCACGCGGCATTCTTGTGCGTATCCACATATCGTCTCCCGGCAGGCCGGCACTCAAGCTGGAAATGGGACGAGCCCGATATGCAAATGGCACGTGGTTTTAGGTCATAACCAAACGTATCCGTTTTTTGTTTGAAATAGGTTTTGTTTAGTTTTCACGAATTTTGTCCGCCCAAACGACAGAGTTTCCGATTTGTTTTGCTCGTCCACATGAAAAGGAAGAAAAAGTTGTCTTGACATATTCACTATTCTTTTCATGCAATTTAGTTAAATGCTCAGCAAAGAAACATTAAGCTGAAGACACGCAATAAAACTTGTAAATTAAACCAAGTAAGAACAAAGCTATCGCGGTGATGCTAATGTCCGCGTTTATGAAGGGGGAGTGAAAACGGAGTTTTCAAAAATTTTCACTTTTGAGAGCGTTTTCGATGACCGTTTTAACCGTTTACGTGTGGACGGCCGAACCACAAAAAAAAAAAAAAAAAAAAAAAAAGAAAGAAAGTAAAAATATATAAGACGTGTGGATGGGGCAATTTTGGACTGAAAATTCAATCGACGGTCAGCGAAAAGTTGATTTTTCTTGGTGATCGATTTATGAAATATATTATAGCAACTTATCATATTTTTCATAGAGAACAGAGAGAGGTGCATGCATCGATCCTTTCGTGGTTTACGCTGCGTCATTCTATCGCTTTTGGTTGTCAAGGAAACTACCGGCTTGCTGATCCAGAGAGACGGTTGGTACGGGAAATTATTCACTACTTTATCTTAATCACCCAGGCTAATTGACACCTGTAAGTAAGGCTCCGGTCGCACTCGCAACTTTAACGACATTAATATCGACATTTGTATCATTTGAAGTGCAAACAGCGCTTGTCACCAGATTTATATGCCAGCAAGTTGCTACCAAACATTAAAGAAGCCGTCATATTACTCTCAATGATGAGTTATTATCGACTAAAATTCCTAATGCGACCGGGCCATAAGAGATGTCTCAAAGAGAACAGATCTTGAGATCACAGAATAAGCGATATAGCTATTAAATTTATGCCATATGACTGGCTTTGGGTTGACGAAAAGGACAAAAACGAAAACAAATAAATCACCCATGTGTGTTTGTGTGTTTATGCTACAGTACAAGAACGCCACGTGAGTAAATTTGACTAAAAATTTTGTCGAATGGTTTTCCGATAATTTCTCAGTTATAGCGAACGTTAGCGTGCAGGATGAAATTAGGAAGTTTGTCAAATGTCTCCTTTGTCGAGAAAACAGTCGATC
Organism: Plumapathes pennacea; assembly: GCA_964036295.1. Classification (NCBI taxonomy): domain Eukaryota; kingdom Metazoa; phylum Cnidaria; class Anthozoa; order Antipatharia; family Myriopathidae; genus Plumapathes; species Plumapathes pennacea. Next base: position 6,793,946 of record OZ038472.1, on the reverse strand, counting down.
AAATTTTCAGTCCAATTAACCCACGCGGCATTCTTGTACGTATCTACATATTGTGAGTCACAAGTCCGATATGAAAATGCCACGCGGATGGTTAGGCCATAACCAAACGTATCTGTTTTTCTCTTCCGTTTCCAAAAATGTTGTCCGCCCAAACGATAGAATTTCCGATTCGTTTGGCCGTCCACACGAAAAGTAAGTAACGAATTGAAAACGCCATAAGGGAAATAGAAGTAGTCTGATTATGTTCACTCTTATTCTCAATTTTGCTGGAACTTTCAGCAGAAACATGTTGAAGACACGCAGTAAACGTAAAATTGTATTAAGCGGAGCGGGGCTACTGCGGTGGCCCTATTGTTCACCAAGTTGAATAGGTATCTTGTGGACTGGACACTATCGCGTGTGGTTGTCGTTTTTAAAGAGTGTATGAAAACAAAGTTTTCAAAAAATTTCGCTTTGGAGAGCGTTTTCGAATAGGCTGCGTTTTAACCGTTTACGTGTGGACGGAAGGTCGAATCGCCAAAAAAGTGATATACATAGTAACAATAGAAATAATAATAACAATAATACAAGGGGTATGTGTGGACGGACTGAAAATTTGATCTACATTTGACTGATTGATAAAATAAACCATAGCAACTTATCGTAATTTTCAGAACAGAACAGAGAGGTGCATGCTCCGATCCTTTCGTGGTTTTTGCTGCGCTATTCTGTCGCTTTTGGTTGTCAAGGAAAGACCGGCTTGCCATGCAAAGAGGCGGTTGCTACGGGAAATTACCACTTGAAAAAGAGCCTATTCACTACTTTATCTTTCACCCAGGCTAATTGATACCTGAAGTGGGAGATATCTCAAAGAGAAGAGATCTTGAGATCACAGAGTAAGCGATGTAGCTATTAAATCCATGCCATATGACTAGCTTTGGGTTGACGAAAGGGGGGAAAAAATCACCCACGTGTGTATCTGCTACATAGACGTAGTAGAATTCGACTGAAAGTTTTGTTAAATAGTTTTCTGATAATTTCTCAGCTATAGCGAACGTTAACGCGCAGGATAAAACTAGGAAGTTTGTTTTGAAAACTAATGTCTACAGCTGGTACAATATCGGAAAAACAGTCGATCAAATTTTCAGTCAAATTTACCCACGCGGCATTCTTTTAAGTATCTGAATATCGTGAGTCTCCCGGCACTCAAGCCGGAGATGGGACATTAGTCCGGTATGCAAATGCCATGTGGATGGTTGGTCCATAGCCAAACGTTTCCGTTTTCGTTTGAAAACGGTTTTTCTTTTTAATATTTCCAAAAATGTTGTCGCCTCAACGATAGAATTTCCGATTCGTTTGGCTTGCCAACACGAAAAGGAAGAAACGAATTAAAAACACCGATAGGGAAAGTAGTCTGGTTATGTTCACTCTTATTCTAATGTAGTTTGCTTAAACTTTCAGCAGAGAAACATCAGGCTGAAGACGCGCCGGCAGTAGAATTGAAGTTGAAATAAGCGGAGCGACGCTATCGCGGTGGTCCTATTGTTCACCATGTTGAATAGGTATCTTATGGACTGGACACGATTGCGTGTGGTTGGCGTTTTCGAAGTGTATAAAACGGAACTTTCGAAAATTTTCACTTGGGGAAGCGTTTAACCGTTTACGTGTGGACGGAAGGCCGAACCACAAAAAAAAAAAAAATATATATATATATATAGTAATAATATAAGGGATACGTGTGGTCGGACTGAAAATTTGGTCGATGGTCGGAAATTTGATCTACACTTTTCTTGACGACTGATTGACAAAATAAACTATAGCAACTTATCGTAATTTTGAGACAGGACAAAGAGAGGTCATAGTAAGGGTAAAAAGATATGCTCCGATCCTTTCGTGGCTTACCCTGCGCCACTCTATCGCTTTTGGTTGTCAAGGAAAGACCGGTGCTATGAACCTCTGGAATTTTGTCCCGGTCCCGCTTGGCTATTTAAATTTCCTTTTGTTTGGTATCATCCAAACAACCAGAAGGGGAGCAAAAACGCCAACAAGTCAAACTAATTTTCCTTCACGAAGCTCAGACATTATGAAAGGCGTTTCTTAGGGTTTAACACTCGGCATGTCGATGGTTGTATAATGACCCGTATAATGGCCATGTCCTTCAGTATCGAGGCACGTTTATAACTAATTCAGGGAGAATTAAAGAAACGGATTGAAATAAATATCTATATCGAAATAACTATATATTTTTCTAATATAAAATAGCTTTTACGTGTTATGCAATTCAGTTCGAATTGCGGGCTGATAGCTTTTTAGAACAGGTACTATTGTGTACAGGTATTGTGTGGACAGTTTAATTATGACCAAAGTCATTATGCAAGATCGTGACACAAGCCTTTCATAAGGGTATAAAACAAGATACATCGCTGGGAGAAACGTCAGTTGTTTTCGCCACTTGGAGAAGCAAGAAGTTCCGTAATTCTGATTCGTGTGGAAATAGTGAGTAGAACTCTTTTTACTCCTCTCTACTCTTGTGGCGTTTGTTCCGTCCAGAATTGCTTTAATGATTAATTTTAAGCCGGCCTGCCTCTGTTTTGTCTTTGCATTTTATATCTGTTACTTCTTCTTCGATTCGTCCGAATCTTTAGAAGACAGGATGCGACTATCAAAAGAGTGACTGTTCGTTATCAATTCTCGGCCTTTCTTCTACCATTTCTTGTGTTTATCCACTAACTTTTGATCCACTGTGGCTCGGCTTTTTTGTCAAACTTTATGTATACTAAAATGTGATAACTACTGCATTATATGTTTGCCTTTGCCAGTTAGACTTTATCTCGGTAAATATTCTCCACTGTCATTTCTTCTTGTGATAAAACTGCGATAAAGAATTTAACTAAACCCTTAAATCACCACGAGCATAATTTGTTCTTGTAAACACAGAGTATCTCCAAGCGGACATGTAATGTTCCGTTTATTATATAGATATTGATGAAATGTTAAAAACAAAGACATATCTCACAGCCTTCATTTCCTGTCAGAGCTTCCCTTGTCTTCAAAGGCCGTACCCACAGTGAAGATATAGTTTTAATTATCTTTTACATTACATAGTATTGCGCAATGACGATGTCAGTTTTTAGCGGAACTGTGTTCCAGGTCCTGTTATTTCATTGATAGATTTTATTATAGTAAATAAATCTTTCATGAAAAGAATCATTTCTGCCTTCTAGAACTGATTACTATTACTGGCATAAGAACAAGAAAAAGAGAACGAGAAGACCAAAGGCGTCGAAAGATAAATAAATAAACAAATAAAAGGTGAAGAAAGGAAAGAAACAAGAAAAACATTTTACCGTCTAAAAAAGACTTGCTTTTTGTAGCTTTATCTTAATTTCTTCATTACAACCACATTTTAAGTTTATTTGTTAATTTCATATACTTTTCTGATTTCAGGATAATTATGGGGTTTACCAAATACGCTGTAGCTTTGTTGATGATTATGGCGGGATTTTCTGTAATTTCTGCTCAAGGTAAGACTATGATACTAAATGTACTCTATGTATTGTAAAACTGTCGTGGTCGCTTATGAGAGCTTTTAATTACAGAGCTTAAGCGACAATTTAAACGGGGTTTGACAATGATGGTTGTAACTAGAGCTGGTCGCTTACGAGAGTGGTCGCAAGGAGAGCTTTAGCTGTACTTACTTACCCTACCTTTATATATGGGCTTAGGGTCATTGTGTATTTAAATGCTATTGACATTGTGCATTAGTGAATTTTGTTGGTCATTTTAATCTTTGTTGTAGTATTTATTTTAAATTTAGTATTTTTCCATTTTTATGCTGCCGTCATGTACTACTAAGGATAAAAAATATTGATTATGTTTCGCATCGCTTTGCTCACACGTAGCAAGTAAAGTTTTATGCTTTAGAGTTAATGTCGTTATCTATTCATGATCTTATCTGTTACATATTCAGTGTGTGAGGATGGATGGTCCTACTACGAGGGCAAATGCTACCAGTACGTGAATGAACAAGTGGCAATGGATGTTGCATTCTCAAAATGCAATAACAAAGGCGCTTATCTAGTGAAGGTTGACAACGAGGGAGAAAACAATTTCATTAGTTCACTGGCGAGCACTGGTGTTTTTACCATTGGTTTGCGTAGGGACAGTCACGGAGAGTTCAGGTGGATTGACGGAACTAAACCAAGGTAATATTTTTCCTTATAGTAATATCCGATTAAAGGGGCACTACGACAAAATCGTTCAATAGTTTCTACCAAATCGGTAGTTAACACCCTAAATTAAGAGATCACCAAAGAGCATCGTCATCGAAATCTCTGTCTTTTCCCGCCGCCATATTCCTGCGATCTGGTTCCCAATTTCAGTCGTGACGTCATTTTCTCACGTCACGGCTAATTCCGACTAATTTTCTCACATGGCTAATTCCTCATACAAACTGCGATATTCGTTACTGAAGTTCAAAGTGAATACCGTTAGTAGTTCGTCCAGCGAGAAACAATGACTATTGACTGTTGTTAGTACTTGCACGTATCTGTTCAAACAAACAATTGTAGGTTTAGAGGGCAGGGATGTCGGGAGTATTCCCCCCTTATTACTTCCGCTCATACTTCCTCACAACTCATAGCCTACTCGTAAGTTAAGGAAGATATTTTTGTTCCAGCTACACCAATTGGAATACAGGAGAACCAAACAACTCAGGAGGCAACGAGGATTGTACCATGGTGTACATCGGTAGACAGAGTGCAAAGTACAGATGGAACGATGCTGCTTGCACCGCCATTATGCAGTATGTCTGTGAAAAGGTTATGACCCAAACAATTTGTTATTTATAAGGGTTGAAAGAAAAGTTTTGTTTGTCACATAAGGCCATAGCATGGTTTGATTGTGCCTGTATAGTTATTTTTTCCCTTTTAAATTGGCATTTTTTCCCAGTGCCCCTTATCTAACAAAGATTCATTTGTCAATCAGCTTTAGTTGACTTAATGAAAAATAAGAATTTGAGGCTTTCTCAGTCAATTCCAAAAAAGGCTGCCAGTTGAAATATATCTTTAGGCACTCATATCTATAAAGAACACACTATACAATAAAAAGATGAAAAATAATGAAATAATTATCAGAAACTCTCAGTTAAAAATAATCCACGTTCGACTTGGTGAAAAAAAACAACATATATATATATATATATATATATATATATATATATATATATATATATATATATATATATATATATATATATATATATATATATATATATATATATATATATATATATATATATATATATATATATATATATATATATATATATATATATATATATATATATATATATATATATATATATATATATATATATATATATATATATATATATATATATATATATATATATAATATAAAATTATGAATTAATCATTAGAAACTCTGAGTTAAAAGATAAGTCTAAGCAATGCTTGGCGAAAGGCCTCTGCTGATCTTAAAGTTCTCATGTTGTCCGGCAGGGAATTCCAAGCCTTAGCCGTGGTGTATCAGTTACTTGAGGCCGAAACGAGTACTGTTCGCTTTAGGAATTACTAATTTGTTAATACCTCTTAGGTTCTTAATATTGTCTCTAATACGCTCACTGGTTCTCATTGTCATTTAATTGCAGGACGCCAATGTCCCCACCGAGTGCCATGCTTGCTTCAAGAAGATGGCTTGCAACTAGTCCGCGGGAGACTGGGCACATGTCACTTTTTTCAATACAAGCAGTCAAATTCAAGGGCTTTACAAGATTATACAAATTCTGATTGTGTCAAGGGGTAATTTTGAGCTACAGACCAATAAAATAGCTGGTAAAAACGTCAACATGTCTGCATGTTTTCGTTCATTCTTTAAACTGACTACCTATAGACCAGCTGTACTCCGTAAAATACGGGGTGAACTTCTTTAGTTAAGCAATATAACACGCGTTTCCATGTCTTTGTACTCTAATATAAACACGCGGTATGCTGTGAGAACACAACAAAAAGTTCAAAATTACGAGCCGCTTCGGCGCTTTTATAAAATAACTAACGTTAACACCTGTAAGAACACAAAACCATCTCTTTGCATTTATTTATGAAATTATCTTTTAGAAAAATCAGAACGCGCGTAGTATCGTAGTTATTTTGATGTTTTCTAAACTGCCGTTGGCAAATTCGCCGAAGGGAATTGCTTCATCCCGCTACAAAGCAGCCCGTGTTTATCCACTGATTCCTTAGGAAGTTTATGGTGACTGATTTTTGGCGGTCTTTTAACTTCTCTCAGGCTAAGATTTGCTCCCGGCCACTTACGTTTAACTAGAAATACGATAATCGCAGATACCCCTCGCTCTGCCATTAATGGGACTTTTACTTTGGTACTCCCAACAAGAGTAGCCTTTGTTTTACCGAAATATTGACTCATTCTTTTCTTCGAAGTCAAGTGCTATGCGCAAAAGAAGGAGAAAAAGAATTGTGTGTGTTATAATCCCCGAACGAAGTGAGGGAAATATTTACGACGCTAATGCAGCATAGTCGGCTCATCTGAAGACTCCAAGCGCGTCGCCATCTCGAAATCTAATGTTCGTGTATTTGTGTGTGTGTTTGTGCGATGCGACCTTTTTAGGCCAGGTGCCTAAGGCGATGTCCAAATAAGGCAATGACGTAATCATTATCGACTAGCGTCACCGCCATGTTTTTGAGAAAGATTTGAACGAAGCAACAATTGTACGTAACTGCGTTCACGAAAATGAATTTGAAAGCTAGAAAACTTGAAACAGAACGGTCTCGCGAAGCTCGTCTTCAAAAGAGAAGCGAACAGGCACTTCAAGAGCAAAAGCGGACCGAAGAGAAGACTCCGCAAAGACAACAGCGCATGAATGCCGACCAAAAGCGATATGAACAGAAGCGGGCAACACAGACAACTCCGCAAAAAGAACAGCGCTTGAAAGCGAATCGGGACCTTCAGGAGAAAAAGCGGGCCGAAGAGAAGACTCCGCAAAGACAACAGCGCATGAATGCCGACCAAAAGCGACATGAACAGAAGCGGGTAACACAGACAACTCCGCAAAGGGAACAGCGCTTGAAAGCAAATCGGGAGCTTCAGACGCCGTTTTGTGTTAAACTCAGATACTTATTTAGAAAGGACAAGCAACAAAGGTTAGTCAGTGGAAACCGAACAATCACCGTGACAAATATATTGTATCCCGTATAGCTTGTAACTTGATCACTTCAAGAATGTATTAAAATCTGTATGCTGATCATTTTCCCTCGAAGTATTGTTTTACTACGCTTCTGTCGCCAGTTTCGGCTACCGTATTCGCTCAGAGCAATCGGAACTTGGAGTCTTGAATGATTTAGTCAGATGTCTTATTTTTCTGTAATCTGACACGCGGTGATTGCAGCGAGAATCGTTCACAAGCCCTTAGAAGTATTACTGGGTCTGAAGCCCGTGTATAATTTGAAGTAAACTGTTCAAGTTTTGCTTTGATTCTGGGGAAAATCTTGCTGTTTTGAGTGGGTTCACATACAAAACAATTCGAGCCTATTAAATATGCATGTCTGAATCTGGTGCATGCAGTCCAGAGTAAAAACAAATCGCACAGGAAGCCTATTTAATTGTACTGCCTATGAATTCAAAATTGGAAAATCAGTGTTCCTTTTTTCCCGTACTACGACGGCCGACCAACTTCAAACTTTGAGTATTAAATTTTGAGAACGTGCTTGGCAGACTGCATGAATTAATTTGACGTGCCGACCGTGGGAAATACGTACTTCGTCACGCAATCGATTCTTTTTTCAACGCAAAAGTATAACACACACCATTCTTTTTCTCCTTCCTTTGCGTGTAGCACTTGACTTCGAAGAAAAGATCGAGTCAACATTTCGGTAAAACAAAGGCTACTCTTGCTGGGAGTTACCAAAGTAAAAGTCCCATCAATGGCAGAGTGAGGGGGTATCTGCGATTATCGTATTTCTAGTAGTCGATTGCGTGACGAAGTACGTATTTCCCACACTGTAAATTTGAAAGAGGCGTTTTAGCCCCAAAATGCAAATAGCCCCACTTTATGAAGGGGCTATTTTGAGCCACGAAGGGCCAATTTGAAATTTGTGGTCAAAATGGCCCCACTAAAATCCAAATTGGCCCTTGTAAAATCCAAAACAGCCCCATCAGTTGACCCCATGTTGGACTGATTTGGCCCATGGGGCTGTATGCAGCCTTGGTATGAGTGCCATTTTGGCCCCATTGGGTGTCATGACGAGCTTCACTCTTTCGCCCTCCTGCTGTATCTAACATTGAAGGTGCCAAAATTCTCAGCGGGGTCCGATATTTGAGCGCGTTCACTTATGCGCGCCGTGCTATTTTACTGAAAAAGACGCATGCGTAACTCATGACCGAGCCCCTTTAAGCTACCCGTCGCTTGGTCGTAGCAGGGCATACAGTATTCAGGAGATTTGGATTGAAATATATCAAAGGAGCCCATAGACTCTGTAACAACATACTTTATTGCAGTATTATTCCTTGCGAGTCAAGGCGCCGCTGATTAGCATAGTATATTCTGTCTGATCTTGTGTAGCAGTTTATTTGTAAATTTATCTCGTCGGTCCATCTATTTTTTTAATTTCTTTCTAATGTATCTATTCATACCCGTGGTCAGTCAAATTAGGGCCTCAAATCTGGATGAATGGTAGCCTGCCTTGGTACTTCAACTGTTACCTGCCTTTGCAGTAAAGTGCTGCCTACATGTTTGTTACACTTTATTGTCGATTTTTTTCCTATTATTCCTTGTTGACATATTTCAATATTCTGCAAACAGAATGAAGAGTAAGTCGAATGACGAAGCGTTTGTTTAGTCAAAGTTCTATCAAAATTAAAGGCGGAAATTCCTAAGGTTTTGTGAACTACATTATTATGCTGCTAATGTGATGCGTGGGCACCAATATACAAACAACGAAAACAACGTAAAATATGCGGTTGCTCTTGTACCAAAAACCACAATGAATTTTGTGGTTAGTCATTGTCCTGGTTGAATGTCAGATGCTGAGACGAAATCAAACATACTGTATATCCAATGCAAAACGTGCAAATTTAGCATTTACACAGTACTACATTAGAACAAAGTAGAAACAAAGTCCGTGTTTACAATGGTCGAAATCCACAGAAACAAGCAAATATTCAACTCGTGTCTCCTGGAGCACTCAGGTTTGGTAGCCAGGACTCCTTGCTCAAATAAAACCTGACTGAACTATAAATTATTATTACAACACTCATGCATTTGCTTCTTAAAGGTTGAGGGACTGCATTTTGAGTTTAGGAGCGAAAGCGTTTGCCAGCAAGAAAAGCTGAGTAATACGTGACATATCTTTTTATACACAGTTGATTTTGACAGTTTGAGCTCAAACACTTATTTTTAATCAGAGGCCACGATTAATCCAGCTTTTGCTTCAATACTTGTCTGTTTCTTTTTTCTTTTTTTAAACTGAATGCGTTTCTTCTATGAGGCGTTCGAGTATTCGTGCATTGTAACAAATAGAAAATTAAAGCCGAGGAGTGTAACACGAGACTTGTTTGCAATATTATTGCGGTTTTGTTCACGGCGCGTTCCGTCCATTTGTGACTGCAAACTCAATGCTCAGGACTATTTCGGTGTATTTTTCATTTAGTTTCATTTAATTTCAGTAGACAATAGCAGAAGACGAAAAACAGGTAAGTAATGAAGCGCAGGCTAGATTAATCGTGGCCTGCGATTAGAAACAAATGTTCGAAGTCAAACTGTCAAAACAATTATGCATGAAAATGAGATATGTCACGCAATTACTCCCAAACTCAAAATGTAGATTCTCTCATCCTTTTGAAGTAACTGCACGAGTGTTGTATTATAATTTATAGTTTAATCAGGTTCATTTGAGTAAATCAAAAGCCAAGTTCCCCATACTGTATAATATTTTTTCGGGTGATAAATTGAAAGAGAAAATTGAAGTTGATCACTCTTGGGAGTCTCGCTCTAGTCCAGAGATTGCTTATTTAACAATTCATATGGTGCGTGCGGACACTTGCCACACCAAACTTGAATCCCAGCATCTGTCACGTTTTCACGCGACAAAAATTGTTATACCTCGATCAAAAATACACCCCTTTCGGGCGGAGTCTCCCCGTATAGCAGATCATGGGGAGTACCCCTTCCCCCCCCCCCCCGGGCATTCAAGACTCCAAGTTCCGATTGCTCTGAGCGAATACGGTAGCCGAAACTGGCGACAGAAGCGTATTAAAACAATACTTTGAGGGAAAATGATTAACATACAGATTCTAATACATTCTTGCAGTGATCGAGTTACAAGATACGGGTAGAATATATTTGTCACGGTGACTGTTCGATTTCCACTGACTAACCTTTGTTGCTTGTCCTTTTTGAATAAGTATCTGAGTTTAACACAAACGGCGTCTGAAGCTCCCGATTTGCTTTCAAGCGCTGTTCCCTTTGCGGAGCCGTTTCTTCGGCACGATTCCGTTCATGATGCTGTCGGTTATAACATGTTTGTCGTCTTTTCTCTAGATTGTTTCACGTTTTCACCTTGCTTGTGCCTGTTCCCTTCTCTTTTGAAGACGAGCTTCGCGAGACCGTTCTGTTTCAAGTTTTCTAGTTTTCAAATTCATTTTTGTGAACGCAGTTCAATTGTTGCTTCGTTCAAATCTTTCTTAAGAACAATGGCGGAGACGCTAATCGATAATCGACAGTGATTACGTAATTGCCTTATTAGGACATTGCCTCAGGCACCTGGCCTAAAAAGGTCGCATCGCACACACACACCCACACACACGAACATTAAATTTCGAGATGGCGACACGCTTGGAGTTTTCAAATTAATGCATTAGCGTCGTGATTATTACCCTCACTTTATTCGGGGATTAAATAGTTTGTATAGAAAACAGGTCCTAAAACGCTCCCTTCACTTTAATTGAGAATAAAATCCTTAAAACAAAACGGATCAAAGTTCGCTGACATGGTATTTTAGTCAACTTCATTGAGTATCAGAAAAAAGTTGTTTTAGCATTTTTGAATAAAACAGACAGAAGTTTTGTTTCCAGTTTCCGAAACAATCAAGTTTCAAATTGACCTCAATCATACTTCACCTTCTATGTGCCTGAAAACCATAACACCTGTAATCTGCCGTCCAAGACCTTTACAGCGATATATAATACGTGTATGTATGCTAAATTGTAACGCTACAGTGATTTTTTTCCCCAAAGAGGCGCGCGACCCTTTATCGAGACCTTATAAATTAGACTCAACATGGCAGAAGTTTGATGTTTGAATCAGGCCTCTTCAGAGATGTATTATACAGTAACTTGGCATGTGATAACTTGCTCCAATAAAACCTGGCCAAAATTTCAATTCTCATTTCATCTTTCATACATTTTCTTATTTTAAGGTTGGGAGAATTTGTATTCTGAGCTTGGAAAGGGCTACATGTACTGTGCATGTAAGTATTGCTGTGCAGCAATTCAACACAAAACATGTGCTTGTTACTGCGATTTTTCCAGGTGCAGATGAGCAAGCCTCCCTAATCTTTTCACTCCCAAGAGTGCATGATCAACTTCAATTTCCTCTTTTCAGTCATCCACCAGAGATGTACTATACACTATGGAGAATTTGGCATTTGATACCTTGCACAAATGACAGCTGATTTAAGGTGGCTCCATAGGGTTTTCAGACGCAATTTCGCGTGGGCACCAAAATCACAATGAAATAAAAGCCCGAATTTCGTAATTCTCTGGAGGAAATCTGAATTTAACAGGAAATCCTAAAATTTTGGAATAAAAACAGTTTACGATGCGTGCACGGTTCTTCGAGTCACGAAGAAACCAAACTTGCAAGCTTTTCAATCAAACTAAGTACACGCCGGCTTTACTTGATCGCCGATCTTTATCACTTTACTTTCGAATGTATATAACTCTTCTGAATTAGTTTGAAAGTATTGTTTCTGCACATCCTGTCAGGCGTGCGATCGCCGCTTTCTCCTCGTGTTTACATGCACAACTTGTTTTCACGCGCAAGGACATTACGGCTAACGCGTGCGCACTTGTCGATCTTGTCGAGTCATTATTTTGCATTTGATGGCGCAATACGCACGTAAAATATCAATTTTTTCTTTGAATTTTTCTCGAGTTTCCTTCGGTGAATCTGTCTTAAATTTTGCAGGCAAACGAAGATTATATCCGGTTTTGTAATATTTGATTTTAATGGAAATTTATGGAGCAGAATTTTTTTTATTTGCAAAAAACCTAAATTGCCAATTAGCTCGGAATCCGCTCCTCTAACCCCAACTTTTTTTCACAGTTATGTTTACCTTATACAAATTTCTAAACATACTGAAAGTTTCAGAAAAATTCACCGAAGAAAACTCGAGAAAATAGAGCAGAAAGTTTTAAAACGGGGTAGAAGACCTTTATTCAAGGACGTATTGTTTCCATAGAAACCACACTAGAGTGACAAAAGTAAGACGTATACGCAACAGACCTCTCGAAACATCTACCCTGCAAATTTGATCAAGAAAGAATATAATGAAATGAAAATATGACGGTTTTGGTGTCATAAACTAAATACAATTAAGTGCAGGGAAATACCCTATGGAGCCACCTTAACTATCAATTCTCATTCATCACTCATACATTTTCTTATTTTATGGTTGGGAGAATTTATATTTTGAGCTCGTTACTGTAATTTTTCCAGATGCAGATGAGCAAGCCTCCTTAAAAGAATCTACATTTAAATATCTTGAAAGAGAGGAACTGGATTAAAAGCTGGATTAAAACAACAACAAAGTCATCATGATATGCTACAACAATAAGTACTGTAAAAGTACCTATTAGGGATCAAAATAAGTCCCCCCCCCGTACAGCACGTCACGCACTGCAGATGTGCGTTCACAGCGAACACGTCCAAAATTCTTTGTCGTGACGATGAGATTCACTGAAGATTTGTTCTATGTTAAACGACGTACACACTTTCTGGTCATTTTTCTCCCGTGTCAGGATAAAATACAAATTAAAATGCGCTCAAAAATTTGCTAATCTGTACACGACGTGCAACGTTCTATTTTGCAACCAGAATGAAAAACAGACATTCAAGCATATACACTTACCTGTGTGTAACGGGACGCTGCATATTCCAGCAATGGAGTTATAAATTCTCGATCGAATCCTCAAATTTATTCTGGCGGCCATACCCACTCAGGTCGCCGCCATGATAACTGAAGCAGCTGTTGGTCAGCGGCTTCTAACCGTGGCCCCGGTGATAAATTCTTGCGGCATATGTGCTTTAGTGATTTCAGAGATCTGCCGTTATTTATCTACGAGGTCGAAGGAGAAAAAAAAAAAAAAAAAAAAAACCTAAAGGTGAACTGATTGTTCACTAGGCCATTCCCTGTCGCCTTTGTTTTAAACTGAGGCCTAGTGCGAAACCCTTCTTATGAAATTCTCGGAAATGCCTTGTACCACATTCCTACTTGTCGCCCCCACTTTTAAATGCCCAGAGGGCGAAAACCCGAGGAGGTATCATTGGAGTTTAGTCCTCACGTATATGTTACTACAGTATGAAAGTACAGTTGGCATACAGAGAAAATCTCGATTTGCCAGGAAAGAAAAAATGCCCGCTAGTAGTATCGGGTAATAACGCGTTGTGCAACGATTTGGTAAATTAAGTGATGACGGCATTGGGACGACATGCTGTCAGCGACTATTCTTTCCCCGAGCAAAGGAAGATTTCTTGTTGAGATTTTGTAGTAAGGAAATGTTTGGTTTTTTTTTTTTTGTGCTCTCAAGAGCGAGAATAGCTTGCAAGGTTCTGAAAATTTGTTCGCGATAACGGTAAGACTCAATCCAAAAAAAATGATTTGTCAGACACAGCTCAATTTTACCGACTGAAAGACTCAGTAGACAACCGAAACTTTCTAAGTAACCAGCTCCTCGTCTGAGAGAGAAAGAGAGAGAGATCACTAGAAAAAAATCCTTCTCATCAGCTCAAGTTTGCCTCGACAAAGGTGAGAACAGTATGTGGCATCTAACGACCTTTTGCGACAAGAGCGGGTCCGTTGTTTTGTTTTACAAACACATCGGGGTAAGCTGGTTGAGCTCACCGAGAAAAGTGTCTGAGTCTGCTTAAGTCTGCTTACTTCGAGTCCGCACTAATAGCAAGCGAGGACGAATCGATGAGTTGCTACGCAAATTTATCCACACACAAAAAAGATAATATATTGCAAGGCTTAACAAAATACACAAGGCCATCATTCCTTTTTCCCATTTATTCGACAGCAAAATATCACACAACAGCCGCGGGAGCACTCTTAGTGGTCATTATCACAAGTACTAAGACATAAAAACTAAACACCCATAAGTGACAGTTCGGTACTGTCTTCCGTCTCAGCAGGAAGGAACCAGATGTACAGGCGGCTTCCAATACATTAACCTACGAATACAAATAAACACGAATTAGGAATATCGTGGACATTTTTCATAACTTGCCCAGTTTTTGTCCTCTGCCAACCAAACTTGTCAACTGAAAGGTAATGTTAATAAGAGCAATCTGGACACATGCTACCAAGTCAACAAAGTCACGTGACAAAATGGCCGCCTCATTGGCTCCAAAAATGTATCCTTATTGAGTAAGAGAAATTAAAAACTTTTAATGCCCAAATCTAACGGAACAAATACATTAATATTCTCACAGAAATATTCAAACTAGTTGAATGGTTGGACAGGTTTTTGCAAAAGTGATGTGTCACGTGACCTGAAATGGGATAACACACCAACATGCGTCGGTTAAATACCAGTAAAATATCACGGTGTTATCAGATTTTTTACTCTCAATCAGATAATTCGCCCAGAAATACCCGAATGAGTGAGCAAACGTCATTATATACCATTTTGAGATGTTATTGTGGCGCTTTGTCCCATTTTAGGTCATGCGACAAACTAATACATCTGCTTAGATAGTTACTCCTTAAACTCTGATATATATTTATTTTGAAATATGTGCTTACTCGGTCATCTTCAATACATAAATAACTAAAAGAAGTCCAATAAAACAATCAAACTAAATGTAGCAATCCATCATCTTGGTGAACGTCACATAATTTGCTTGAATTAACATAAAAAGGAACTAAGATAGACATCGACAAGTGTTTTTTTTCTTTTTTTTTTGCTGTACATATAATTATTTAATTATAATTAATGTGTCATGTGACCTGAAATGGGATAACACACCAACATGCGTCTGTTAAATACCAATATAATATCACGGAGTTACCAGATTTTTCACTTTCGACCAGATAATTCGCCCCAGAAGTACCCAAATGAGTGAGAAAACGTCTCGCAAGTAACATTTCATTGCTAATTTTAGATGTTATTTTAGCGCGTTGTCCTATTGCAGGTTATGTGACACACTAATATATCTGCTTAAAGAATATGTCCTTAAACTCTGATACGTATTTACTTTGAAATATGTGCTTACTTGGTCATCTTCAATACATAAATAACTAAAAATAGTCCAATATGGCCGCCATACTGTGACGTCATTTAGTTTCCATGGCAGCCAATCAAATTAAATGTAGTTATCCATCATCTTGGTGAACGTCAAATAATTTGGTTGAATTAACACAAAAAGGAACTAAGATAGACATCGATAAATGTTTTTTTTTTTTTGTGTGTGCTAATTCTCTCTGGAGCCAGGCCTTAAAATGCACTGTAAGTAATTAATTGACCAGTAAGTGTGCACATGAAAGATTTTAAGTCACTCCAAGCATCCTGCGATATACCTTGGATTTCGTACACCTGATTGGCCCAGCCACCTCCTTCGCCGTCAGACCCACAATTGCTGGACGGTCCGTATTTCTTATAAGTCTGCTCAGCGGTCGCACTCGATGCACACCAACCGCCGTCTTGAACAGCAAACACTTTGAATTCGCGTTTCTTTGCGGCTTGATAACATTTTTCGACGGCATTTTGACGCGCTTTGTAACTTCCATCAAGGAGTGGGTCCTTCCCTTCCAAGGTGGGAATGGCTCGATTGCCGGTATCTTTGAAGCATCCAAGACTCTGCAGAAGTCTAGGAAGGGCTTTAAAACAACGATGTAAAAGAATAAACATATTAATAGTTAGATTGAAAACACTTGGAGTTGAATAACTCATTAGTTACTTTCAGTCAGTCAGAGCTTCAATGTAGTGTCGTGATTTTGGAAGTACAGTCTCTACACAATGGCTTTAATCAAGATGTAAGAAAGCCACTTCAAGTATCCTGCGATATACCTTGGATTTCGTACACCTGATTGGCCCAGCCACCTCCTTCGCCGTCAGACCCACAATTGCTGGACGGTCCGTATTTCTTATAAGTCTGCTCAGCGGTCGCACTCGATGCACACCAACCACCGTCTTGAACAGCAAACACTTTGAATCCGCGTTTCTTTGCGGCTTGGTAACATTTTTCGACGGCATTTTGACGCGCTTTGTAACTTCCATCAAGGAGTGGGTCCTTCCCTTCCAAGGTGGGAATGGCTCGATTGCCGGTATCTTTGAAGCATCCAAGACTCTGCAGAAGGCTAGGAAGGGCTTTAAAACAACGATGTAAAAGAATAAACATATTAATAGTTAGATTGAAAACACTTGGAGTTGAATAACTCATTAGTTACTTTCAGTCAGTCAGAGCTTCAATGTAGTGTCGTGATTTTGGAAGTACAGTCTCTACACAATGGCTTTAATCAAGATGTAAGAAAGTCACTTCAAGTATCCTGTGATATACCTTGGATTTCGTACACCTGATTGGCCCAGCCACCTCCTTCGCCGTCAGACCCACAATTGCTGGACGGTCCGTATTTCTTATAAGTCTGCTCAGCGGTCGCACTCGATGCACACCAACCACCGTCTTGAACAGCAAACACTTTGAATCCGCGTTTCTTTGCGGCTTGGTAACATTTTTCGACGGCATTTTGACGCGCTTTGTAACTTCCATCAAGGAGAGGGTCCTTCCCTTCCAAGGTGGGAATGGCTCGATTGCCGGTATCTTTGAAGCATCCAAGACTCTGCAGAAGGCTAGGAAGGGCTTTAAAACAACAATGTAAAAGAATAAACATATTAATAGTTAGATTGAAAACACTTGGAGTTGAATAACTCATTAGTTACTTTCAGTCAGTCAGAGCTTCAATGTAGTGTCGTGATTTTGGAAGTACAGTCTCTACACAATGGCTTTAATCAAGATGTAAGAAAGTCGCTTCAAGTATCCTGTGATATACCTTGGATTTCGTACACCTGATTGGCCCAGCCACCTCCTTCGCCGTCAGACCCACAATTGCTGGACGGTCCGTATTTCTTATAAGTCTGCTCAGCGGTCGCACTCGATGCACACCAACCACCGTCTTGAACAGCAAACACTTTGAATCCGCGTTTCTTTGCGGCTTGGTAACATTTTTCGACGGCATTTTGACGCGCTTTGTAACTTCCATCAAGGAGTGGGTCCTTCCCTTCCAAGGTGGGAATGGCTCGATTGCCGGTATCTTCGAAGCATCCAAGAGTCTTGTAGCTGGGCAGGGCTTTAGAACAACGATGCAAGAGAAAAAAGGATTGATAGTCAGATTAAATTCAGTTGGAGTTGGAAGTACTCATTAGTTGCTTCTTATCAGTCAGAGCTTCAATGTAGTGTCGTCATTTTGGAAGTACAATCTCTACACAATGGCTATTATCAAGATGTGAGGAAAGATATAAAGATTAATAGTCAGAATGAAAACGGTTGGAGCTGATACCAATTATTAGTGCACTACATATACACATACATACACACATACATACATACATACATACATACATGCAGTACATATAATTATTTAATTATAGTTAATGTGTCACGTGACCTGAAATGGGATAACACACCAACATGCGTCTGTTAAATACCAATATAATATCACGGAGTTACCAGATTTTTCACTTTCGACCAGATAATTCGCCCCAGAAGTACCCAAATGAGTGAGAAAGCGTCTCGCAAGTAACATTTCATTGCTAATTTCAGATGTTATTTTAGCGCGTTGTCCTATTGCAGGTTATTTGACACACTAATACATCTGCTTAAATAATATGTCCTTAAACTCTGATACGTATTTACTTTGAAATATGTGCTTACTTGGTCATCTTCAATACATAAATAACTAAAAATTGTCCAATATGGCCGCCATACTGTGACGTCATTTAGTTTCCATGGCAGCCAATCAAATTAAATGTAGTTATCCATCATCTTGGTGAACGTCAAATAATTTGGTTGAATTAACACAAAAAGGAACTAAGATAGACACCGATAAATGTTTTTTTTTTTTTTTTTTGTGCTAATTCTCTCTGGAGCCAGGCCTTAAAATGCACTGTAAGTAATTAATTGACCAGTAAGTGTGCACATGAAAGATTTTAAGTCACTCCAAGCATCCTGCGATATACCTTGGATTTCGTACACCTGATTGGCCCAGCCACCTCCTTCGCCGTCAGACCCACAATTGCTGGACGGTCCGTATTTCTTATAAGTCTGCTCAGCGGTCGCACTCGATGCACACCAACCACCGTCTTGAACAGCAAACACTTTGAATCCGCGTTTCTTTGCGGCTTGGTAACATTTTTCGACGGCATTTTGACGCGCTTTGTAACTTCCATCAAGGAGAGGGTCCTTCCCTTCCAAGGTGGGAATGGCTCGATTGCCGGTATCTTTGAAGCATCCAAGACTCTGCAGAAGGCTAGGAAGGGCTTTAAAACAACGATGTAAAAGAATAAACATATTAATAGTCAGATTGAAAACACTTGGAGTTGAATAACTCATTAGTTACTTTCAGTCAGTCAGAGCTTCAATGTAGTGTCGTGATTTTGGAAGTACAGTCTCTACACAATGGCTTTAATCAAGATGTAAGAAAGTCACTTCAAGTATCCTGTGATATACCTTGGATTTCGTACACCTGATTGGCCCAGCCACCTCCTTCGCCGTCAGACCCACAATTGCTGGACGGTCCGTATTTCTTATAAGTCTGCTCAGCGGTCGCACTCGATGCACACCAACCGCCGTCTTGAACAGCAAACACTTTGAATCCGCGTTTCTTTGCGGCTTGGTAACATTTTTCGACGGCATTTTGACGCGCTTTGTAACTTCCATCAAGGAGAGGGTCCTTCCCTTCCAAGGTGGGAATGGCTCGATTGCCGGTATCTTTGAAGCATCCAAGAGTCTTGTAGCTGGGCAGGGCTTTAGAACAACGATATAAGAGAAAAAAGGATTGATAGTCAGGTTAAATTCAAGGGGTGGCGAATGGTAAAATCCGAGACTCGCCGAGACGTCGAGACCCTTGTTTGAAAATCCGAGACCGAGACTCCGGGTTTGACAAAATCCGAGACGGAGACTCCAATGATTCTGAAAATCCGAGCCCGAGACTCAGTGTAGTGAAATGAACGCAAGTTCATTAGTTATGCAAATTAACATTTCGACCTTTTTACAGCCAATCAAGGTCACGCGCCTTGTCACTCCGTTTCCGGTGATGTGTCGGCAAGCTTCCGGAAAGCTCCTTATCACGTATCCCGATACAAACCGCGCGCTTATTGGCCAAAAATCGCGCTCTATCAGAGTTAGGGTTTTCACAACAAACGGATCCATACTCGATTCTGATGGGTTCCCAACCGTGATCAATAAGAGCACAGAACTCACAGACCCACGGCTGCGAGATCATCGCGCAACACGCCCGAACGAAACGATCAAAACGGCGAACCTTACGCGATTTGTTAGCTTTTGTTAAATGAAGTAAATGATGCCCGCTTAATTCGAAGCACGCACACGTGATCCTCTGTCAAAGAAAGCTAAAGGAAGCTCCCAGTAGTTGTACTTTATACCCAGTATGTCTTCTTGGAAAATTAATTCTAAAACCGCAAAATCAAATCGCTTCAACTTTTAATCGCCAGTGAATAGTAAATAGTGAATAGACCAGACTAGCGAATCAAAATAAAGTTCTGTTTCTGTGACATGTTGTTTCAGTTTTGAGAAGAAACGGACTTCTAGCTACTTCGGCACCTAAAAAAGGAACTGCGAAATCGTTCAGCCGGCAACGACGGAAGCGCAAATGTAAGTAATCCTCTGTATGTGTAAGTATTCATGAACTGTCACCTCTAGGTCACTGTACCTCGTGCTTTCTTGCGCGAACGATCAAACGACAATTTCGGCCGTGAAAATTAATATACCGCCAGGACATTTCCACTAGTTTTATTTTGGTTCGGCTACCATTTTAGAATCAAGAGAAGCTAAGAGAGTAGGCAAACAAGAAAATCAACATAACCAGACATGACGGCACGGCCGTCGGGTTTCGTAAGCTTGTACTCTTCCTTCTTTTTTTTTTTTGCCTGGGTTTCATCTCTAGCAACGTTTGTGTTATAACTGATTGGGTCATGCTTTTGAAACTCTCTTTGACTTCTTTGCCATTGACGCGTTGTTGTGCAAGAAAATTGCGCCCAGGAAATCTGGAAATACTCCCAAACTCCTCACCGTATCGCTAAGTGGTTTATTAAGATATACTCCTGTTAGGTCTTATTTCTTATATGGCATGGGCTACCCTGGTCCCACAGTCTGACTAAAACTCTGCTAAGTGCGACCCATGCCTGACTTAGCTTGACTTATTTCACGTCGAAGGAATCTGTCCTCATATTCGAGACCTGTTGACGCGTGGCTACTCATTAATAGGTAAGATGCGTAGCAAATTATTATAAAATAGATGAAAAGAAATAATGTCTCTTCCATTAGCAGCAATGCAGATTAAAAAGTATGCCGATAAAACGCTAGAGGAATCTTTCTGCTTGGAATGTTGGCGCAGGATTGGAGACCACACCAACCCAGTGATGCAGCAAAAATGCACATCTACTCTCCAGATTCAGAGGACTGTTTGCTGTTTCACTATGAGTTCACTGGCATGGTCGATTTGGATCAAATCGTTTGTAAGCTAACAGACGAGGACTCTATCAGTTATGTTGAGGATGACTTTCATCTGGAAATCGATGAAGTTATTTACCATCAGTGTGTAATGGAACTGAGCCAAATTCCCAGGAGAGAATCCTCCACGGAAACGACAGTCGAAGGAAACAACGGTGCTAGTACTTCCAGAGGGCGATCTTTGAGGCTTCCACACAGATATCGCCAGTAACAAGCTAGTAACAATGTGAGGTAACGTGCCACACAATCGTTTCGCTACAGTAATTTTGCTGCATATGGAAGTCGTTCCGCTACATCCGCTAAGACAATCTGCTACATGATTTAATTTACTGCTTCCATTGACCAAATGTTTCAAATGATGCACGAGTAACAGTTTTTGGTTATAAGATCCTAAGTTTGGCAGACTGGAATACTTGGAGACCCAACCGCTGAACCTTAAAACACTGTCTAAGGTGAAGATTTACGACTTTTGATATGAAATTGAATTGCCTTGGCGTGGTCCAACATGTGCCTTGCATACGAAACATTCTACGAATGAAGGCACGAATGAGTAATCAGAGTAACGCGCTTGGATATGCTGTTATACCGCAAACACTACTAATCATTCCAATTACTTTAGGTGACCGAATGAAATACAGCGTGTTTTTGTGTGTAGTACGCGTGGTTCTCTTGACTGAGAAACGACTTTCGTTGCTTACTAACGATAAAATTTGCTAAAGACCCTCCGCCATAAAAACAAATCCGAGACTCCGAGACCGCACGGAAAAAATCCGAGACTCCGAGACCGAAACGAACACACAAAAAACGAGATTTCGAGACTAATCACAAAGGCTTCCGAGATTCCGAGACTCGATCAAAAGTTTGCGAGACCCACGATTTTCGAGGGACCATTCGCCACCCCTAATTCAGTTGGAGTTGGAAGAACTCATTAGTTACTTTTCATCAGTCAGAGCTTCAATATAGTGTCGTGATTTTGGAAGTACAGTCTCTACACAATGGCTATTATTAAGATGTGAGAAAAGATATAAAGATTAATAGTCAGAATGAAAACGGTTGAAGCTGAAACCAATTATTCATTCAGGTCTTCAATCTCCGTCGCTTGTTTTGCGTTTTCCGCTTTCACTTCACCAATCTCCGTCGCTTGTTTATCCTTCTCGGATTTGCAAGTGCTCAACTACGCGCACAGCACTCTGCATAAAAGATTATAGGATTCCAAATAGACAGTGAGATTGTAAAGTAATTTGCAATTAAAACTTTTAGGTGACCTTCTATTTATTTCAACCGCTTTCCTGCATCGACCGATTGATTTTATTGCGACTCATTTTGGATTCATTTCGCTCAGCACCATAATTGTTTTAGCTGTAATTATCAAATAGCTTGTACAAGATATTGATTGTAGAAGACTTATCTTGTCCCTCTGCTGCACGTCCGACAAGAATAATTCAGTCACCTCTATTCTTTCTTTTCCATTTTGAACCGCCTCCCTTTTTCGCCATGGTCGCGTCGATCACCACGAAGACAAGGAGAACCAGCAGATAGATTTTCATGTTTATCTTAACCTGATGGAAAAGTAGAAATAAATTATTAGCACCTTACGTTAAGCATATTGGACTTACAACGCAATCTTCAAACACTTTTTACTTACAATCTTTTTCTATGATAAATGGAATGGGGCTTGGATCTCAAATATGAACATCTGTTTTTACGCTTAAACTTACAAATTGATGAAGATACAACAGCTGGCCATGACAGACTTCCTTCTGCACAGCGCATTACAATTCGTTATTAAACAATTCTCCGCCAATGTGTCCGTGCGTGTTTGAAACTAGAAAGTTCTACTCTGTCCATGAAGAGCCGTGAAAATTACTTTGAATACTACCACTAAATGTAATAAGCTTCACACAATCGGATGCGGCAGCACAACCAGGCACACGAATAGATGGGGCAAACGCGAATGTAAAGGACAGCGAGCTTACCTCAAAAGTGTGCTGCGTGAACCAAAGACCGAAGATAATGTTCCTGCTTCGTGCGAGAAGGTAAAATGAAGCAGGTCTTACTGGATGCTTGATTTTACGCACAGAGTTGCGATTCTTGGTAACCAATCTGTTTGCACCGGATGTTTGTTGTGACGCACCGGAAGAGAATAACTCGTTTTATTATATGGCACTGATACTACGCACGCTACGATTGGTTAATTTACCGGTCCATACTTTCCTGTACGGACCGCAAATTGATTTTACGTACGTTCTGATTGGTCAATTTTACCGGTCCATAACTTACTGTACGGACCGCAAAATCAGTTTGCACATGTGGATCGCAAATAATTACTCGAAAAGTTGCTAAACGTTTGTCATAAAAGGCCCAGAAGTGCAATGGGAAGTTTAAACGTTGCGAATACTCACTGTTAAGTTATGATGATCGGGGAAAGTTTACAATCTTGGAAAATGACCGTTACGAAGAAGGAAAACATCCGAGGAAAAAATTGCTTGCGACCTCAGCCGTCATTGACAACAAGCGCTGCAGAGTATGGAGGGTTGTTTCACCTTTATGTTAAAATTTGCACACTTGCCAGGAAGAAAGTGGAAAGCGAACAATCACCGTGAACAGTTATAACTAAAACCGTTCAAGAATCAAGTTTTGCAGACATGTTTGCTCGTCATGGCGCACTGTGAAGGCTGTAAATAATTTTTTCACAATGTACGAGAACTCTGTATTTCGAAATCACTGACTGCGACAAAAACGCCGTGGTGATTTGAGGACGTTTATTTTGCTGGAAGAAACCTAAATGCTCCACGAGGAGGCAGGAAAATTAAGCGGTGAGTTTTGAATAATATAACTTTCAACGATGTGTCGGTCGCAGTTTGTGATGAAATGATTTTATTTTAGTGCCATTTTGCCTTCTACATTATTGTACGTGTAAGAAACTTATTCCAAAGAATAAAAAATACTCTGAGTTTCAAAGCTCAGTTTCTTCTGGAAAGAGATAAGACTGCAGTTTTTTTAAATCTTTAGTGAGCGAGAAAGGGCGAGTTCGAGTCGTTCACCGAATAAAGTTCACTCTGCAGTGTCGTTGTCTGACACATGCTATCGGCCATTTCATTCAGCTCAGAACAAATTAGTATTTATCTAGGCAGTTGGTTCGACAGACGCTTATTTTCTTTCAAGATTTTCAACTGAATCGGTAGAATTGTAAGCTGCTAACTGAATCTGTTGTGAAAACAAACGTGTGTAATTCATGCCTGATCGCGATTGGTGTTGTTGAATGAACGAGACGAGTACTCGTTGGGGCCTTGTTTTGTGTTTGCCGAGAGATCTAAAGCCATATAATAAATATCTTATATAAATATCACAAATTTATTGGTCCTACCGCTGTTGGATGGTGTCCGGCTTGGCTATACTCAGACTCATATTTTATAAACAAGGAATTATTCGGCATTTGATATTTGTAATTATTGTTTCAGATGCACTGTCAAGGTTTTCAAAGTAATTGTCTACAAATTTTAACCGCTTGCATCTCATGAATATTAAGGTTAGATATACTGCAAACGGATGCGATGGAGGCTAAGATATTGCATCTCAACGAGAAATAAGAAAGAACTTGTGGACACCATATGTGAGAAGCATCTCAAATGTGCTGGAAAGCTATGGGCGTGCCGTACAGTAATTAGTCAGGAACTTGACTTACGGATCTAAGCAACAAAGGTTTTCATAAATGCGCTAAAATTAAAGGTATTGATAAGATAACACTGCTATATTTTATGTTTACAAGAAGAAATACGTTCATAATGTTTGAGGGTTTAGTTAAATCCCATATCACAGTTTTATCACACAAGACGAAACGGCAATAGAGGGTGTTAATTGACATAAAGCCTACCGGACAAGGCAAACAAAGGTAGTTCTCATATCTTAGTCCACATAGAGTATTACGAAGAAGCCGAGCCACAGTAGATCAAAATTAGCAGATAAACATGATAGCGAGTAAAATGATGATGAGATTAGCCAATCACAAAGCGAGAAACTAACGTGTTATTGTAAAAAAATTAATTACAATAGCAAAATTAATTAACAGTTGGAACAGTACTTTTGGTCCTTTGGACCAAAACGTTTTATAATGTTACAATCGTAAGTTCTTTTATGTTTATTTTGGGGTCAAACGTGTTGCAGAAGAACAGAACTGGCCAGGGTTTGAGCCATACACTCATTCTATCAGCCACAGAAGGCAAATAATAGCAGACTCACTTGCATATTATACAAGGAAAACCGATTGGAGATAAATCGACACGCCCAGAAACAGTGCACCTCACAAATTTATTGGTCCTACCGCTGTTGGATAGTGCCCAGCGTGGTTATATTCAATTTGTTATTGTATAAACAAGGAATTATTTGGCATTTAATATTTGTAATTGTTGTTTCAGATGCAGCGCCAAGGTTTTCAAAGTAATTATCTACAAATTTTAACCGCTCGCACCTCATGAATATTAAGGGTAGGTATATTGCAGACGGATGCGACGCAGGCTAACATCTTGCATCTCAACGAGAAATAAGAAAGAACTTTTGGACACCATATGTGAGAAGCATCTCAAATGTACCAGAAAGCTATGGGTGTGCCGTTCATCAAACTGCAAGGAATTAGTCAGAAACTTGACTTACGGATCTAAGCAACAAATGTTTTCATAAATGCGCTAAAACTCAAGGTATTAATAAGACAACACAGTGCTATACTCTGTGTTTACAAGAAGAAACGCGCCAGCCATAATATTTGAGGGTTTAAGTTAAATCGCATATCACAGTTTTATCACAACACCAAAGGGCAATAGAGGGTGTTAATCGAGATATAAAAGCCTACCTGGAAAGGCAAACACAGGTAGTTGTCACATTTTAGTCCACATGAGGTATTACGAAGAAGCCAAGCCATAGTAGATCAAAATTAGCAGATAAACATTATAGAGAGCAAAAGAAAGACCATGCCAAAATGAAGGTATTTAAACATTAACGGAGAATCCTAAAACTGATAACAAACACTCTCTTGGTAGTCGCATTTTATTGTCCTCTAAAGTTTCGGATGAAATGAAGAAGAAGTAATGGTTAAAAATGCAGAGACAAAACGGAGCCTGGCCGACTCAAAAATAATCAGCAGCATAATCCTGGATTAGGCAAACAGTAATTAATGTATTTCTTCCTCGGGTGAAGATAGGCGTCACAAGAGCAGAAGGGATTAAAAGAGATCATTATACTCACTATTTCCACACGAATCTGATCGGCTTGAATTGCGATATTTCTTGCTTCTCCGAGAGGTGAAGAAAACTGAGGTTTTTCCTAGCGATGTATCTCAATTATGAAGGCTTGTGTCACGTGTGGTCCACCTTGGTGCTAAAGTCCAGACATCCAACCACTTTATTAGTGATGATATCCTATTTAATTGTTTGCATAACAAATAACAAAGAATAGTGTTACTTTGTAAATGATGGAGAAATGAATAACCATTTTGATATAAATTTTTATTTCGGCAATCCATTTCTTTGATTCTTTATGTGGAATCTCGATAGGGACTACACAACTATCGACTTACCGAGAGTCAAACCCTAAGAAACGCCTTTCATAACTTCCGAGCGTTGTGAAGGGTGAGTATTTTGGTCTTGTTGATGGTTTTGCTCTTTGTTGGTATCAGACAAGCCCCTCGGGATGGGAAGCCGGCCGTGCTGCCTTTCCTTGACAACCAAAGGCGCGGCGTAAAGCACGAAATATTCGAAACATATTTTTTGCCCTTCTGGAACTCTCTCTGTTATGTTAAAAATTTGATATGTTGCTAGTTTATTTCTTCAATCAGTCATCAAAAAACTGTAGATAGAATTTTCAGTTAAAATAACCCACCTCGCATTAGCATATTTTGACTTCAGTGGGAGAAGTCACGATATGCTTCAAACCCCTTTTTATTTTTCACTCCCGCACACGATCTTTGGCCAAAAAAGGAGAGACTGACACAGTCTACCCGAGTTCATCCTGCACGCTTACCTTCACTACTACTACCAACAAAATTTCGGAAAAACGTCAAAGAAAACTTTTCAGTCTAATTAAATTACTTCATGTACAATAACACCGCGTGGGTCAATTTGACTGAAAATTTGATCCGCGGTTTTTGCGATGTTGCACTCGTTGGAGAAATTTAACAAACTTCCTAACTTCATCACCTGCACGTTTACGTTCACTGCTAATATCACAATATCGGAAAAACGTCCAAGAAAAATTTTGAGTCGAATTAACCTGCTTGGCGTACAATAATACCGCGTGGATTAATTTGACTGAAAATTTGATACACGGTTCTTCGATATTGAATCAGTTGGAAAAAATTGACAAACTTCCTATTTTCATCCTGCACGTTTTACATTCATTACTAATAACTCTGGAAAAACTCTCCAACACAAATTTCAGTCGAATTATTAACCCTTTCAGATACTCAAATGGACAACACACCAACATGCGTCTCTGTTAAATACCAGTAAAGTATCACGGTGTTACAAGATTTTAACTCTCATACATGTATTCACCCAGAAATACCCGAATGAGAGAGTAAATGTCTAGCAAATAACATTTCATTGTTATTTTGAGATGTTACTCTAGCGTGTTGTCCCATTTCAGGTCACATGACACACTAACTAAAAGGGTCATTTAACCTGTTTGGCATATAATGTCGCGTGTCTTACTTTGACTGAAAATTTGATCCGCGGTTTTTCCGATATTGCACTCGTTGGAGAAATTTAACAAACTTCCTAATTTCAACCTGCACGCTAACGTTCGCTACTTATATCAAAATACCGAAAAATCGTACAAGAAAATATTTGAGTCAAATTAACCTGTTTGG
The DNA here is from genome assembly GCA_964036295.1 of Plumapathes pennacea. Lineage (NCBI taxonomy): Eukaryota > Metazoa > Cnidaria > Anthozoa > Antipatharia > Myriopathidae > Plumapathes > Plumapathes pennacea. The sequence goes on along the minus strand of OZ038472.1, from coordinate 6,766,104 downwards.
TGTACAATAATACCGCGTGGATTAATTTGACTAAATATTTGATCTGTGGTTTTTCCGATGTTGTACTCGCTGGGGAATTTAACAAACTTCTTAATTTCATCCTGCACGTTTACGCTCACTACCAACAAAATATCGAAAACCGTCCTTCAAAGATTTTAGTCGAATTGACCTACTTGGCGCACAATGAATCCGCGTGGATTAATTTGACTAAAAATTTGATCCGCGATTTTTCCGATATTCTACCAGTTGGAGAATTTAACAAACTACTTAAATTCATCCCAATTTTTTACGTTCACTGCTAATAACAAAATATCGGGAAAACGTCCAAGAAAAATTTTGAGTCAAATTAAGTGACCTGTTTGGCGTACAATAACGTCACGTGGATTAATTTGACTGAAAATTTGATACACGGGTTTTCTGTTTTATCGGTTGAAAAAATTGAACAAACTTCCTAATTTCGTCCTGCACGTTTTACGCTCATGCTGACTAACGAAATATCGGAAAAACCGTCCAACACAACTTTTAGTCGAATTGTTAGTATGTCACGTGACCTGAAATGGACAACACACAAACATGCGTCTGTAAATACTATTAAAATATCACGGTGTTACCAGATTTTTTACTCTCATACATGTATTCGCCCAGAAATACCTGAATGAGTGAGCAAATGTCTAGCAAATAACATTTCATTGTTATTTTGAGATGTTACTTTAGCGCGTTGTCCCATTTCATGTCACGTGACACACTAACTGAAAAAGCCATTACCTGCTTGGCGTACTATAACGCCGTGTGTGTCAACTTGACTGAAAATTTGATCCGCGGTTTTTACATGGATAAATTTTTACAAACTTCCTAATTTCAACCTGCACGCTTAATAACGAAATATCGGGAAAACGTCGAACAAATTTTTGAGTCAGATTAACTTGACGAACAAAAATACGGCGTAGATTAATTTGGATGAAAATTTGATCCACGGTGTTTCCATTATTGTACCAGTTGGAGAAATTTAAGAAACTTCTTAATTTCAACCTGCACGCTTACCTTCGCTACTAAAAACGAAATATCGGAAAACCGCCGAACAAAATTTTCAGTTGAATGATCCCACTTGGCGTTCTTCTAATTATCTGGTACACGTATAATTTTTCCCTTTCCGTCAAAGCTTGCGTCATTCTTTTTGGAGAGTAAATCAAGAAATTCCCACTCAAAATAGAACCAAAATAGAGGCCAAATAAAGACTCGATTATCTAATGTTTATTCACCGTGCGGATTGGAAACTCATACATAGTCTGCAAACTGTCTCATTAATTCATAATGAGCGGAATTGACATTGTCTCGAGCAAGTCAGGTTCTTTCAGGTGTAGAGCTTAAGAACTAGGAGAAATTTTACAGCTTTTATGTATGCTTGGGTTCTTCACTTCTAGTTTGTTCCAGCCTCGGGTTCCTGGATATTTAGCGCTCGTTTGGTTGGGGTTATTCCGAAGTAAAAAGTCGTTCTAGAATATTCGGGATTATATACACATCAGAGTCTCATTTTCCAACGAACTATTATTCTGACGAGCTTGCGTTTTGTGGCACAAAGGGCCTTGTGTTTCTTAAGCGTCACATTCAATCGTACGCATCGTATAATGGTGTTTTTACTGCAAGCAAGAGAAAAACTGCACGATAGGCAATGGGTGTTGCGGCAAAGCCTAAACTGAGTCTTTTCCGTGAACAAACATGTATCAATGGTAGCAAAAGTATATTGCTCTGCATAATACACCAAAACATAACCACTCATTTGCCTTCAAAGGTGTCACGCGTCGCTCCGGAAACCGCGGATACGTTCATGACGTCACTTCCGTCTGTCAACGGTTGTCGCCATGGCCCTCTAACTTCTCATAATTTGAGGTAAAATCGGGTGCAAGCCTCGTTTTTCTTGTGCACAACTTATGTTATAGAAAATGCATTGAACTATAGTTGAGTATAGAGTCCTAGAATTGAGTTTCTTGGCTAATTCAATTAAGGTGTTACGAAGGTTTCATCAACAAAATAACAAAATCTGCACTTGAATCCACGGTTTTGTGTAATAACCGCTGACTCAAAAGCATAGTGAGCGCACGACCAAAAAACGTATTTCCGAAAATGTCATTGGCTTCCGCGTTTTTCGAAATGTCCAAGTGCCACGCCAGGTAACGAATATCTTCTCCTGCAGCGAGATGTCAACTGCACGTTTGTTGACAAGTGTTTTCCAGGTCAGTGTTGCATCAAGTTGTTGGCAAATGATGAGGAAGGTTGTCTTGTTCATGAGTGAGTTGTGTCGCTGTGCAGAACAGCTTACACATTTTCGGCTTGCTCCTTAAAATATTGTATTCAACTCAATTTGTCCCAGTAAAATTAGCCCCTCCTTTCTCTACTTAAGTAGAGTTCAAGTTGACGAAAACTGGGAAGCTACATCATTACGATCTAGTTATGCATACAAAGGCCGGCGCTTACGCACGTAGATTCAAGGAAGTGTGTACTTGATAGTGAAAGTGACCCTCGCAAGTATGCACTTCATTAAACCCACGCACGAAAGCGCCGGCTCCACCAAAGCTTCTGCGCCCCGATTGTGAAATCCAGCGGTCTCAACAGCAACTTACTAGGTGATACGTACACGAAGTATTGAACAGAAAAACAATACCACTTCTACGCCATATTGAAAGTACAGTCGGACCAATCACGGACACGTTAACTCTCAGCCTTATCTTCCGCTCTTCCGCATACGAGTCTTATCTCCCGCACAATTACGTATTTCTCCCGGATACGTGCCTCAGTCCACGAAATCTCCTGTTCTGAATCTTCCTGTTCATAACTCAACACACCGTTTGGCTCTGTGGAACATGCACAGGTAAACTGGATTTTGGAACGATTCTTGGCTGGCTTTCATAAGTTCATCGTCATAACCGTAAACAAATGTTTGATGGATTCGATTATATTTAATGGATATCGCTACGGGATTGCAAATAACTCTGTCGCTGCTAATTATTTAGCCCCGACGAACTTTCTGTGGCTACGCGAAGTACCTCTGGGAAGATACCAGGCCAAAAACGGACACCAAAGCCATGACGAACTTTAGCCATAAACAATGATGATTTTAATATGCTTTACACTCTACATGACATCTGTTGCCTCGTACATACTGTAGCTGTTTTGTAAAGTTTTTTCTCCTAAAGTATAACCGTTTTTGCGACGAAAAATATCCATTCTCGCCGTTTAAGACTCCACGAAACGCTGTTCTGTGAATATATTACATGATTGTTTTGCTGCCCGCGAGCGTGACAGTTGTCAAAATGGTTCGGTTTATCGTACAGTGCCTGTTGAAATATTTCTTCCATTCAATCATGTAGCCTTTGTTTCACAGTATTAATTGTGTACTAGAAATGAAAAATACACTGAAATAGTCCAAAGCATTGAGTTTGTTAGTTGCGAATGACTGAACACGCTGTGAACAAAACCGCAATAATATTGTACACAAGTCTAGTGTTACATTTCTTGCTTTCAATTTTATATTCTCTACGGAGCGGGAATACTCGAAAGTCTCATAGAAGAAACACATTCAGTAAAAATTGTACATAAGTATTGAAGCGAAGGCTAGATTATCGTGGCCTCTATTAAAAAAAAGCCGGTTTGAAGAATCGACAGCATAAAAAGATAAGTCACGCATTTCTCTTTTCTGGTTGGTTGACCTTTCACTCCTTAGCTCAAAATGCATAGTCACTCAACATTTAAGAAGCAAGTGGAAGCAAGTGTAGTGTTGTAATGACAATTTATAGTAGTTTCATTTGAGCAAGGTGTCAAAAGTCAAATTTTTCTATACTGTATGACATTTTTCTGGTGAGAAGTCTTTTTTGGGAGTCTCACTCTTGTCCCTTCCATTTTAGTTTCTTCTGGTCTCGACCCAACCCACACCACAAGCTCACTGGCAAGACCAGTCTTGTTATTTAGAAATTCCTAAACTTTTTAAGGCAAGCAGTCAAATTCAAAGGCTTTTCAAGATTGTACGAGCTCTGATCGTGTCAAGGGGTAGTTTTAAGCTACAGACCAATAAAATAGCTGGTAAAAACGATAACATGTCTGCAGGTTTTCGTTCTTTAAACTGACTACCTACAGACTAGCTGTACTGCATAAAATACGGAGAACTTCTTTAGTTAAGCAATATAACACACGTTTCCATGTCTTTGTACTCTAATATGAACTCGTGGGATGCTGTGAGAATACGGCAAAAAGTTCAAAATCACAAGCCACTTGGGCGATTTTATAAAATAACTAACGCTAACACCTGTAAGAATACAAAACCGTGTCTTTGTACTTCTTTATAAAATGTGTTTTTAGCCAATAAGAACGCGCGTAGTATCATAGTTATTCTTATTATGTTTTTTAACTGCTGTTAGTGTTTATGCAAATTTTGTGTTAGCAAATTCGCCAAACCGAACTGAATTGCGTCATCCCGCTGCAAAGCAGCCCGAGTTTGTACCCACTGATTCCTTAGGAAGTTTATGGTGACCGAATTTTGGCGGTCTTTTAACTTCCATCTAGCTAAGATTTGCTCCAGGCCACTTAAGTTGTGACAAACAAGTTAAAATCTATTTAATGACAATGTGCGTATTCGTGTCATGACGTTTCCAGTTGTGAGGTGGTTGCGTTCGTTGTTGCGTCCCTGTCGCACATGTTCCTGTAAATACGTTCGTGTTCGTGTGATTACTAAGGTTCGTGTTCGTGTGATTACCAATGATCGCGTAATTACTTGTGTTTGTGTGCGCAGTAGCCTTCAGAGACTGAGCTTGGCAACTTTTTACTGCTGAGCAATTAACCAACTTTTTCTGGTACGAGCAACCTTCAGCAACTTTTCCCTTTGAGCAGCAAAATTAAATGAGCTTATCGAAGATATCAAGCTCGCCCAACTTTTTAACCATTTTCTTGTATAATCATGCCAATGTAAAAGGATTCGGAAAGCAAAAGCTATAAATTATTATACAGTGGCAAACCGGACGTAGGCTTCGTTCACCTACTTTTGCCTTGGGAGCAACATTTCAATTTTTTGGCAAATTTTAGCATTTTGTCGAGCAACTACGGCTTTCCGTTTTCTGTGTTAAAACGAAGCCACTCTCTGTCCAAACGTTGCAAAATAGCTCCTTCCGCCATTACAAGAGGCTTGCAGAAGATTTTACTTGAGAATACTTAGTTGGGAATCTCTTTGAATATGAGCTGGGGTATGGCGTGCTATCCAAGAAACGTATTGGATCAGGACCGGCTAATTCAAGGTTCAGTTTCGGTATTCCAGTTGCACATATCACCAACAGACAAAAAAAAAAAGAAAAAAAAAGTTGTGTTAGCGACCGCACTTCTAAAGAAAACAAGTTCCTTTTACACATCCGTGAAAATGTTTACAAACAGAATTTGGATAGAAGATCCTGTGGAGCTGTCCATCGCGCCAACGTTTTATGCTGCTGACCAGTTGCGGCTGTGCAATGTGTTAATCAGCTCTGCCGATCAACAAAGAATTAGGGGTTTCCTACAAGGAGTTCCAATTTGAGGTTGGGAGCAACAAAAAGCGAGTAGAATAACTCAAGAATCCGCCTTTTATCTCGAGAATGTCACCCAGATATATAAGGCAAACGGTGACAAGGAACTAAAATCAAACGCCTTAACAACGCCCATGCTACAATTTCAGAAAAGGGCTGATGTGGTGAAGGAGGCAAGTATTTCGATCCAGAGATCTTTACTCCCATTCAGACAGCAGTGGCGGAATTTGTTTTCGATTGATACTTTCAGACTGTAAATCAAACAGAACTTGCATTGCCACTGCACCGAGTTATGCGAGAACGTGGCGGGAAAGTCAAGCAGGGTGAAGCAACGCGTTCTCTGTAATACTTTGTTTCTATTTCCCTCTGGGTTCCTTTGTCTCCCTCTATTTCCCTCTGGGTTCCTTCGTCTCCCTCTATTTCCCTCTGGGTTCCTTCGTCTCCCTCTATTTCCCTCTGGGTTCCTTTGTCTCCCTCTATTTCCCTCTGGGTTCCTTCGTCTCCCTCTATTTCCCTCTGGGTTCCTTCGTCTCCCTCTATTTCCCTCTGGGTTCCTTCGTCTCCCTCTATTTCCCTCTGGGTTCCTTCGTCTCCCTCTATTTCCCTCTGGGTTCCTTCGTATCCCTCTATTTCTCTCTGAGAACACTACGAGGGTATATGAGTAAAAACGGATCTGTCTGAATGTCTTGAACTAGGGTAACTGCTAAGTCACTAAGAATCAGTGATTCTCGGCGTAGACGCACCGCTTTTGGAATGCCAAATATTTCACACACGAGGTTGTGCAGGTTTTCGGTTTCAGTAAACGGTGTCGACTAAATTTGAGCTGAGCAAAGGCAATATTTTTAAAATATTGGCTGAGAGAGAGAGAGAAGGAACAAGATAGTCAGCTAAGCACGAAAACTTGCAGACACAAATTATTGTTTTCACCAGCTCTTTTATTGGTCAGTGGTTCCAAATTACCCCTTAACTCGTGACATATCAATAAACATGCCCAATGAATGCCTGGCAGAGTGTCCCTCAGACTACTCGCTTATCAAGGAAGCATAGCACTCAGGAGGCACATATGTTGGCGTCCTGCAATTAATAGAAAATGCAAACAAATGAGCGGAATGTACTTTATGTGCTAAAGTTTCATTTGAAGCCGGAACTGACTATTGGAACTTGAAGCCACCAACACAAAATAGAATTTAAAGACTAGGAAGAAATCCTAATATCTCTTTAGAGAGCCACCTGTCCAACTTTGAAATAAAGAAGTTGGCATAAACAGAGAACTGTTTTCAATTTTGCATTTCACATTAAATAAAGATCTTTTAAATAAAGAACTTAAATGATGAATTGCGTCTTCCTTTGTAAGGAGTCTCTAGGATTGAATGTCAATCAAAGTCTAAGTGTAAGTGTCACTATGTTTTATGTGACCAACATAATGTCCCTGTCGACACACAAGGTGTTCGGGTCACCAACCTTCTCACAGACAAATTGCATGGTGGCGGTGCAAGGACAATCGTTCCATTGGTATCGTTTCTCCTCGCGTCCGATGTACATCATGGTACAATCCTCGTTGCCGCCTGAGTCGTTTGGTTCTCCTGCAGCCCAATTAGTGTAACTGGTGGAACAAAATTATTTCTGTTAACTCACGAGTTGATTCTGATTCATCAGAAAGCATGCAAGAATAAATGAGGTAAAGAGGCCGGAATACCCCGTTCCCCATTAGTTGAACAGATACACTAAGGATGGTGAATTCTAACCTGTACTATTTAACAAGTTGCTAAAACAAACTTCTCTCCTCACGGGGTCCCTCTAGTTCTTACTAAGTTACTAAGCACATACATTACCTTGGTTTCGTTCCATCAGTCCATCTGAATTCTCCTTCATTGTCCCTACGCAAACCAATGGCAAAAACCCCAGTGGTCGCCAAGCTACCAGTGAAATCGTTTTCTCCCTGGTTGTCAATCCTTACCAACCAAGCGCCTTTTTCATTGCATGCTGAGAATGCTTCGTCTATCGTCACTGCTTCAGTCAAGTACTGGTAGCATTTGACATTGTAGTAGGACCAGCCATCATCGCACACTGAATATTATTGTGCAAGAAAAGGTAACTCTCTCTTAACTCGCTATCTCCATCTCGAAATCGGATGCAGGAAAACAAGTAACTAACGTTATGGGTTCCCTAGCTAGCAGTCTTGCAAAGCTGTGTGTCAGTCTGTGATATTTTGAATTTAGAATTTTATTTATTGTAATAAGATAACAAAGCTGAACTTTGTTCTGCTGTTGCAAACACTGCAGTTCAGGTCAGAATTTTGGACCCGTAACTAAAAAAAGTGTATCAGTTAGCCGGTCATAGTCTTACCTTGAGCAGAAATTCCAGAAAAGCTCACCATAATCATCAACAAAGCAACAGCGTATGTGGGAAACCCCATAATTATCCTCAAAGCAGAAAACTGTAAGAAATAAACAAGGAAACATAAATGTTCTTGTAATGAAGAAAGATAAAAGAAAAAAAAAAAAAAAGTAGTAGTAGTAAAAGAAGGGGGAGGTGGTGGGGGACTGCCACATAAAAAGGACGTGGATGCGGCATCATACCTTTTAGGGGACTAACTTTTGATACCACAGGGTACTCAATATCAAATGCATGGGTCGCAGAATAACAGAACTGGGGTTTGATCCAGGTGTCTCCTTTTATCAAATTTTTAGTGTTACAGTTATTGCTGGGGCTGCAGAAGCTGAAAGAAATAACACAGTCACAAGCAAGGAAACCGATTGGAAGTAAATCGGTGCGCACAGAAATAGTGCCCCTCAAAATTTTTATCCTACTGCGGCTGTTGGATAACATCCAGAGTGGTAACTTGAGTATCAAATCATCCTAAGGGCGAGGGGAGGGGAAAGAAAACGAACAAAATATGGAACTTAGGGGGAAGGGGAGGAGGCATTATAATAATATCATATAAAATTCTGTCAAAGCCAATGGGAAGAACCGAAGTTAGTCGTCTTTCTTCCGCTGTGTTTTTCTCGACAATTTCAACACAAAGCTCAAGGAGTTCCGCATCTGAGCACTTCTGGTTCTCTACTTCAATTGGGAATGTCGCTTTCGCAAGAATTGAGGCAAAATTGAAGTTGAATTCACATTCTAGGTCCAAGCCACTGTCATCAGAGCTTTTATGTGCCTGTCCTTTTATTGATGATGAAAATTAGCCAATCACAAAGCGAGAAACTGACATGTTATTGCAAAAAAAATATTAAAAGGAATTATTCGACAATTAATATTTGTAATTGTTGTTTCAGATGCACCGCCAAGGTTTTCAAAGTAATTATCTACAAATTTTAACCGCTTTGCACGCATGAATATTAAGGGTAAGGTATAATGCAGACGGATGCGACGTAGGCTAAGACATTGCATCTCAACGAGAACTAAGAAAGAACTTTTGGACAACATATGCGAGAAGCATCTCAAATGTGCCGGAAAGCTATGGGTGTGCCGTACAGTTCATCAAACTGTAAGGAATTAGTCAGGAACTTGACTTACGGATCTAAGCAACAAATGTTTTCATAAATGCGCTAAAACTCAAGGTATTAATAAGATAACACTGCTATACTCTGTGTTTAAAAGACGAAATACGCTCATAATATTTGTGGGTTTAGTTAAATCCCATATCACAGTTTTATCACAAGACGAAACGGCAATAGAGGGTGTTTATTGAGATATAAAAGCCTACCTGGCAAGGCAAACACACATAGCTGTCACATTTTAGTCCACATAAAGTATTTCGATGAAGCCGAGCCACAGTAGGTCAAAATTAGCAGATAAACATTATAGAGAGTAAAAGAAAGGCCATGCCAAAATAAAGGTATTTATACTTTAACGGGGTATCTATATAACTGATAACAAACACATTTTATTATCCCCTAAAGTTTCGGACGAATCGAAGAAGAAGTAATGGTTAAAAATGCAGAGACATAACGGAGCCTGGCCGACTCAAAAATGATCAGCAACATACCTGCCGACTCAAAAATAATCAGTAACAGTATTCCTGGGTTGGTCAAACAGTAAATATATTTCTTACTCGGGTGAAGATAGGCGTCACAAGAGCAGAAGGGATTAAAAGAAATCTTTATACTCACTATTTCCACACGAATCTGATCGGCTTGAATTGCGGTCTTTCTTGCTTCTCCGAGAGGTGAAGAAAGTTTTTCCCAGCGATGTCTCTCAATTATGAAAAGGCTTGTGTCACGATGTTGTATGTTATGGCCGTGGTCATAATTATAGTCCACGTTGGTGCTAAAGTCCAACACCCAACAACCAATGATGATACCCAATTTTTTGATTGCATAACAAATAGCAAACAATAGTTACTTTGTAAATGATGGAGAGATAGATAAATAATCATTCTGATAGAAATTTTTATATCAATCCGTTTTTATAATTCTTTACGTGGGACCTCAATAGGGATTACACAACTATCGACTTACCGAGAGTCAAACCCTAAGAAACGCCTTTCATACTTTCCGAGCTTCATGAAGGGTGATTATTTTTGTCTTGCTGACGTTTTTGCTCTTTGTTGGTATCTGACAGGCCTCTTGGGGTGGCAAACCGGCCGTGTGGCCTTTCCTTGACAACCAAAGGCGACAGAGTGGAGCGGCGTAAAGCCCGAAATATTCGAAGCATATTTTTGCCCTACTGGACCGTGGACCGGACCTTGTTATGTTTAAGAAATTAGATATGTTGCTAGTTTATTTCATCAATCAGTCACCAAAATATTGTAGATAGAATTTTCAGTTAAAATAACCCTTCTTGCATTAGCATGTTGTGACTTTAGTGGGAGAAGTCACGATATGCTTCAAACCCCTTTTGGAGAGATAAATAAATAATCATTTTGATAGAAATTTTTATATCAATCCGTTTTTATAATTCTTTACGTGGGACCTCAATAGGGACTACACAACTATCGACTTACCGAGAGTCAAACCCTAAGAAACGCCTTTCATACTTTCCGAGCTTCGTGAAGGGTGATTATTTTTGTCTTGCTGACGTTTTTGCTCTTTGTTGGTATCTGACGCGCCTCTTGGGGTGGCAAACCGGTCGTGTGGCCTTTCCTTGACAACCGCGTTAAGCCCGAAATATTCGAAGCATATTTTTGCCCTTCTGGACCGTGGACCGGACCTTGTTATGTTTAAAAATTAGATATGTTGCTAGTTTATTTCATCAATCAGTCACCAAAATATTGTAGATAGAATTTTCAGTTAAAATAACCCTTCTCGCATTAGCATGTTGTGACTTTAGTGGGAGAAGTCACGATATGCTTCAAACCCCTTTTTATTTTTCACTCTCGCACACAATCTTTGGCCGAAAAAGGAGGGACTGGCACAGGCTACCCGCTTTCATACTGCACGCTTTCACTGCTACTAACCAAATTTTGTAAAACGTCAAAGAAAATTGTTTAGTCTAATTAACTACTTGAAGTACAATAACCCCGTGTGGATTAATTTAATTTGATGCGTCTTTTTTCCGATATTGTACTCGTTGGAGAAATTTAACAAGCTTCCTAATTTCATCCTACACATTTACGTTAATTACTAATAACAAAATACCGGAAAAACCGTCCAACACAAATTTCAGTCAAATTAACTTTTCAGTTAGTGTCACGTGACCTGAAATGGGCCAACACACCACTGAACATGCGTCTGTAAATACCAGTAAAATATCACGGTGTTACCAGATTTTTCACTCTTAATCATGCATTCGCCCAGAAATACCCGGATGAGTGAGCAAATGTCTAGCAAATAACATTTCATTGTTGTTTTAGATGTTACTTTAGCGTGTTGTCCAATTTCAGGTCACGTGACACTAACTAAAAGAGTCATTACCTGCATGGCGTATTATAATGCCGCGTGTGTTAATTTGACTGAAAATTTGATCCACGGTTTTTCCGATATTGCACTCGTTGGAGAAATTTTTACAAACTTCCTAATTTCAACCTGCACACTTACGTTCACTAATAACAAATATCGGAAAAAAGTCGAACAAAATTTTAAGTCAAATTATTCTATTTGGCGTACAAAATACAGCGTGGATTAATTTGACTGAAAATTTGACCCATGGTATTTCCATTATTTTATCAGCTGGAGAAATTTAACAAACTTCCTAGTTTATCCTGCACATTTACGTTCACTGCTAATAACGAAATATCGGAAAAACATCGAACAAAATTTTGAGTCAAATTATCCTACTTGGCGTACAAAATACCGCGTGGCCGCGTGGATCAGTTTGACTGAAACTTTGATCCATGGTGTTGTCATTATTGTACCAGTTGGAGAAATTTAACAAACTTCCTAATTTCAACCTGCACGCTTACGTTCGCTACTAATAACGAAATATCTGAAAGCCCTGCAGCAAAATTTTCAGTCGAATGATCCAACTTTGCGTTCTTGTAATTATCTGGTACACATATAGTTTTCCCTTTTCCGTCAAAGCTTGCGTCATTCTATAGAAAAATTCACTGCCCGACGAGTGAATTCCACGTTAACTTTGGCGCACATAAGAATATGGTCAATACGAAGAGAGAGGTGAATATCATTCGACCAATTAAAGACTCAATTTTCTGTGCTTTAGGGCCCGGTCGCACTGGACTGAAGTTTAGTCGATAATAACGCTTCTTTAATGTTTGGTAGCAACTTGTTGACATATATTTTTGGTAACAAGCGGTGTTTGCATTTCAAATTATGCAAATGTCAATATTATTGTGGGTAAACTTGCATATTCACCGTGCGGATTAAAAACCCATACATTAGCTGCAAACTGTCTCATTAATTCATAATGGGCAGAATTGACATTGTCTTGAGCAAGTCAGGTGTTTTCAGTTGTAGAGCTTAAGAGCTAGAGAAACTTTGCAGCTCAATTTATGTATGCCTGGGTTCTTAACTTCTAGACAGCATTTTGTTCCAGCCTCGGGTGCCTGGATATTTAGCGCTCGTTTGGTTGGGGCTATTTTGGAATAAAAAATCGTTCCAGAATATTTGGAAGTATGTACACATCCAGAGTCTCATTTCCCAAACGAACCATTGTTATGAGGAGCTTGCGGTCTGTGGCGCAAAGGGCCTCGAGTTTCTTAAACGTCGCGTTCAGTCGTACGCATCGTATAATGGTGTTTTTACTGCACGCAAGAGAAAAACTGCAAGGTAGGCAATGGGTATTGCGTCAAAGCCTAAAATGAGTCTCTTTCATGAACAAACATGTATCCATGGTAGTAAAAATATATAGCTCTACATAATACACCAAAATAGAACCTTTGTTGCATTCCTTTGCGACTCCATGAACAGGCTTCGTTGAGCAGAGAATAACGTGTGCTATTTCCAATTATGGAAAATGACACAATTTAGTAACATGGCAAATGGTTTGTACCCAGGAGTGTGAACAATAGGCTGGTTATGATCACTTTAACGACCAGAGACATAAATACCGCCATCTGACGAATCCTTAAAAAAAAAAAAAAAAAAAAGACATACACGTATGTGGTTAGGATAAAGCGTTAGCTGGAGAAATCGCGGCTTTTCTTGAAATTCATAAAAACTTCGGTGTCCAAGATCAACTTTGCTTGGCTTTCAAGCCTCGGGAGTATTCTGTAGTTGCGTGTAAATGCTGTCTCAGCTAATTTTGGAGTTCAGCTAGTGTCTAGGAAAATTACAGACTGTTCACGTTGTCTGAACTAAACCGAGACTGCCGTGCGACAAAGATCTTTTTCAGCGGCCGACTGGTGACGTCGCTACACAGCCGTGGTTTGCAAAAAATATTTAAATAATCTCTGAACGGAAAATAAACAAGAATCCCACTTTCCGAAAACCCACTACAGAGCGAGGGGATATCTGCGATTATCGTATTTATAGTAGTTATTTTATTATGTTTTTTAAACTGCTATTAGTGTTTATGCAATTTTTTTGGGTTCCAAATCCACCGAACTGAATTGCGTCATCCCGCTAAAAAGCATCCCGAGTTTGTATCCACTGATTCCTTAGGAAGTTTATGGTGACTGAAGTTTGGCGGCCATTTAAGTTCCCTCTGGCTAAGATTTGCTCCCGATCACTTAAGTTTAACGACAAACAAATTAAGGTCTATCATGCTTAATGACAATGTGCGTGTTCGTGTCATGAAGTTTCCAGTTGTGAGGTGGTTGCGTTCGTTGTTGCGTCCCAGTCGCACATGTTCGTTTAAATACGTTCGTGTTCGTGTGATCACTAAGGTTCGTGTTCTTGTGATTACCAGTGTTCGTGTGATTACTTATGTTTGTGTGCGCAGTAGCCTTCATAGATTGAGATCGGCAACTTTTTACTGCTGGCCAATTAACTAATTCAGTTTCAGGTTCAGGTTCAGTTTCGGTATTCCAGTTGCGCATATCACAAACAAGCAAAAAAGGACAGACAAAATAAAATTATTTGTGTTAGCGAGCGCACTTCTAAAGAAAACAAGTTCCTTTTACACATCCGTGAAAATGTTTACAAACAGAATATGGATAGAAGATCCTGTGGAGCTGTCCATCGCGCCCGCGTTTTATGCTGCTGACCAGTTGTGGCTGCGCAATGTGTTAGTCAGCTCTGCCGATCAACAAAGAATTAGGGGTTTCCTACAAGGAGTTCCAACTTGAAGTTGGGAGCAACAAAAAGCGAGTAGAATAACTCAAGAATCCCATCGCCAGAAATTCCGGACATTTTGCGTCCACGATTGCTTCCGGTCTTTCCCAGCGGCGTGCGGTATGAGCATGCGCCATTCACACATTCAACATTGTTACGTACTTTGCCTCAGTGGGGTGGGGGAGGGATGGGTTTCTCCGGTTCAAAAAGAGACTGCTACGTTTAGGAGACGTGCCGCTGAACGACCTAGTTGAAATTAGCTTTCGTTTGGTGCAATTTTCATGCGATTTGGAGCTTCCCAGCCCAAAATATCAACATCCGAAGTCAGCGTATTTCACGGGAGGTATTCGCCATGGCTGGCTGTGAACTGCAAATTCAAACACAAAAAGTACACATCGAATTTGCTCCACGGGACTGACTGAGGCGTCACAGGAGATGTTCAATCCTTCGACAATCAGGTACGGGGTAGACATTTTGCGTTTTACCCAAGGTTCTTGTATTAAATGCAGCTTAAAAAGTGACAGTAGCCGGTTTTGAGCGTATTCTGCTATCAATCCCTTCTTACGTCGGCCGAAATTTTAAATTCAAAAAAGTACACATCGAATTTTACCGGAGATAAATATTTTTTGTACTGTTGTGTTTAGGAAGCTTTCCTCTTCCGAATGCTGCCGAGACATTTTTACGAACGTGCTTCAGTTAAGCGAAAAGCACAATTTATTATCAGATCCCATACATTTCTTTGTTATTTCTTGAGCGGCTGTCAGCGTGAAACCTGATGCCTCTTCCGAGATGGCGCAACCGGATGTCTGAAATTTCTGGCGATGCGCCTTTTATCTCGGGAATGTCACCCAGATATATAAGGCAAACGGTGACAAGGAACTAAAAATCAAACGCCTTAACAACGCCCATGCTACAATTTCAGAAAAGGGCTGATGTGGTGAAGGAGGCAAGTATTTCGATCCAGAGATATTTACTCCCATTCAGACAGCAGTGGCGGAATTTGTTGTCGATTAATATTTTCAGACTGTAAATCAAACAGAACTTGCATCGCCACTGCATCGAGTTATGCGAGAACGTGGCGGGAAAGTCAAACAGGGTGAAGCAACGCGTTCTCTGTAATACTTTGTTTCTATTTCCCTCTGGGTTCCTTCGTCTCCCTCTATGTCTCTCTGAGAGCACTACGAGGGTATATGAGTTAAAACGCAACTGTCTGAATGTATTGAACTAGGGTAACTGCTAAAGTCACTAAGAATCAATGATTCTCGCAGACGCACCGCTTTTGGCATGCCAAATATTTCACACACGAGGTTGTGCAGGTTTTCGGTTTCAGTAAACGCTGTCGACTAAGTTTGAGCTGAGGGAAAGTGGTACAGGTTACTGTACCCACAAACACTGGTAAACATACGAACGTTGGTAATCACACGAACATTAGTAATCATGAACACGAATATTAGTAATCATACGACGAACACGAATACGAAAATTGGTAAACACACGAACATTAGTAATCATGAACACAAACATTAGTATCATACGGAACACAAACACTCTAGTAATTAATCACTCGAACATTGGTGATAATACGAACATAAACATCAGTAATCATACAACCGCAAACTTTAGTAGTCACACGAACACAAACATTATAGAAACTTATTAATCACACGAACATTGGCAATCACACGAACATTGGCAATCACACGAACATTGGTCATTCAACGAAACAAGAACTTTAGTAATCATACGAACACGAACATTAGTGTCACACGAACATTAGTAATCACACAAACACTTGTGGCAATCACGAACATTAGTACGCACAAAAAACGAACACAAATTCATCGCCAGAAATTTCAGACATCCAGTTGCGCCATCTCGGAAGAGGCATCAGGTTTCACGCTGACAGCCGCTCAAGAAATAACAAAGAAATGTATGGGATCTGATAATAAATTGCGCTTTTCGCTTAACTGAAGCACGTTCGTAAAAATGTCTCGGCAGCATTCGGAAGAGGAAAGCTTCCTAAACACAACAGTACCAAAAATATTTATCTCCGGTAAAATTCGATGTGTACTTTTTTGAATTTAAAATTTCGGCCGACGTAAGAAGGGATTGATAGCAGAATACGCTCAAAACCGGCTACTGTCACTTTTTAAGCTGCATTTAATACAAGAACCTTGGGTAAAACGCAAAATGTCTACCCCGTACCTGATTGTCGAAGGATTGAACATCTCCTGTGAAGCCTCAGTCAGTCCCCTGGAGCAAATTCGATGTGTACTTTTTGTGTTTGAATTTGCAGTTCACAGCCAGCCATGGCGAATACCTCCCGTGAAATACGCTGACTTCGGATGTTGATATTTTGGGCTGGGAAGCTCCAAATCGCATGAAAATTGCACCAAACGAAAGCTAATTTCAACTAGGTCGTTCAGCGGCACGTCTCCTAAACGTAGCAGTCTCTTTTTGAACCGGAGAAACCCATCCCTCCCCCACCCCACTGAGGCAAAGTACGTAACAATGTTGAATGTGTGAATGGCGCATGCTCATACCGCACGCCGCTGGGAAAGACCGGAAGCAATCGTGGACGCAAAATGTCCGGAATTTCTGGCGATGTTCGTGTGACTGTGACGCAACAACGGCCAAAAACGATCACGAACACAAGCAACGGCACGGACGCAAACACACAAAGGCAATCACACAAGGAAATGTCATCACGACACGAACACGCACATTGTCATAATATGATAGATTTTACTAAGTATGTTTGTATTGTAGATTTAATAAAGCAAGATTATTCCGACAAGCTTGGATGCAATAACACATTTTTTCTTAAACCGCTCAATACGGACAGGAAGTACAGATACATAATATGATGAGCACAAATTATACTGAGTTTTGCAGAACCGACCTGGACAAAATACTGAGAGGTAAGGAAGGTAAATTTACACCCTATTTAAAAACACCTGAGCTTTTTTTAAATTCAGTATTGAAAAGGCGCAGGGTTTGGAAAACTCTAGCAGTGAACA
This sequence comes from Plumapathes pennacea, assembly GCA_964036295.1. NCBI lineage: Eukaryota > Metazoa > Cnidaria > Anthozoa > Antipatharia > Myriopathidae > Plumapathes > Plumapathes pennacea. The sequence goes on along the minus strand of OZ038472.1, from coordinate 6,748,929 downwards.
TTAGATCGGTCAAGCACAATCTTTCCCACACCCCTCCTTTTGCTTCCTTGTTCACTCTCTTTCTCGTATGCGTCTGTCTGTCTGTCTGCTTGATTTTTCTTTACCTCTCATCTTCTTTTTACAGACAGATGAAACATTAATTCGGTAATATTTTTAAAATATTGGCTGAGAGAGAGAAGAAGAAGAAGAAGAAACTTTATTTAACTACGGAATTTCATCAATCTTTACAGATTGCTTTCCATGAAAGCCGTACTACATACTAATAAATTTATATATAACTTCAATAAGTACAATTCAATAGAGAGAGAGAGAGAGAGAGAGAGAGAGAGAGAGAGAGAGAGAAAAGGAACAAGATAGTCAGCTAAGAACGAAAACTTGCAGACACAAATGATTGTTTTCACCAGCTATTTTATTGGTCAGTGGTCCCAAATTACCCCTTAACTCGTGACATATTAATAAACATGCTCAATGAATGCCTGGCCCAGTCTCCCTCAGACTACTCGCTTATGAACTGGTCGGCGCAAGCATAGCACTCAGGAGGCACATATGTTGGCGTCCTGCAATTAATACAAAATGCAAACGAATGAGCGGAATATATTTTTTGTGCTAAAGTTTCATTTGGAAGCCGGAACTGACTACTGCAACAGACTAGGAACTAGGCACTAGGAACTAGGCAACAGACTACAGACTAGGAATAAATTCTAATATTTCTTTAGAGAGCCACCTGTTCAACTTTGAAATAAAGAAGTTGACATAAACAGAGAACTGTTTTCAATTTTGCTTTTCACATTAAATAGTAATCTTTTAAATAAAGAACTTAAGTAATGAATTCCGTCTTCTTTGTAAGGAGTCTCAGTCTAGGATTGAATGTCAATCAAAGTCTAAATGTAAGTGTCGCTATGTCTTATGTGACCAGCATAATTTCCCTGTCGACACACATACCAAAGTATTTGGGTCACTAACTCACCTTCTCACAGACAAATTGCATGGTGGCGGTGCAAGGACAATCGTTCCATTTGTATTGTTTCTGCAGGTTTTCGATGTACATCATGGTACAATCCTCGTTTCGTACACCAGCGTTGTTTGGTTCTCCTGGAGCCCAATTGGTGTAGCTGGTGGAACAAAATTATTTCTGTTAACTCATGAGTTGATTCTGATTCACCAGAAATTAAAAGCATGCAAGAAAGAATGGATGAGGTAAAGAGGCCGGAATACACTGTTCCCAATAGTTGAACAGATACACTAAGGATGGTGAATTCTAACCTGTACTATTTAACAAGTTGCTAAAACAAACTTCTCTTCTCACGGAGTCCCTCTGGTTACTCGCGACTGCGGCGAGCTTAAAATTGCAAATTCTTTTTTTCCGCTTTATATTTGTGGGTCGAGAATCAGCACACGGCGATTGGTTCGCATGTCACATGACATGCGATGATGTAATTGACTTCGCGAACAACTTGAGATGTGGGCTGTTGAATTGCTCGTTACTGGTGTGTGAAAGTTAACTGCATACCATCCAAACTCAGCACCGTTTGGCTCTGTGGAACATGTTACGGAACCGATAAACTGGATTTTAGGGATGATTTTTGCTTGAGTTCCTAAGTTCACCGCGGAAATTTGATGGATTCGATTATTTGATGGGTACCGCTACGGGATATCAAATAACTCTGTCGCCGCTAATTATTTTGTCCCGACGAAAGTTTCTGTGGCGACACTAAATACTTCTGGGAAGATACCAGATCCAAGACGAAAACCAAACCTACGATGAGCTTTAGCCGTAAAACAATGGCGATCTCTGCTTTACACTGTACATGACATCTGTTGCCTCATAAAATGCTTCTGCTTATTGTACATTGCCTGTTGAAATGTTTCTTCCATTTGATCATGTAAACTATGTTTCGCAATGGTGATTGTATACTAGAAATAAAAAATACACCGAAATAGACCAGGGCATTGAATTTGCAGTCACAAATGGACTGAACACGCTGTGAATAAAACCGCAATAACATTGTAAACAAGTATCGTGTTACATTCCTCGCTTTCAATTATGTATTTGTTACAAAGCACAATCACTCGAAAGCCTGACAGAAGTGAAACGCATTCAGTTTAAAAAAGAAAACAGATAAGATTGAAGCGCGAAGGCTGGATTAATCGTGGCCTATGACTAGCAATAAGTGTTCGAAGTCAAACTATCAAATTCGATTGTGCGTAAAAAGACAAGTCACGCATTACTCAGCTTTTCTTGCTGGCTGAACTTTTGGCTCTTAAGGTATTTGCACTGGCTAATTTTAGGTTTTCCAAATGACCTAATTTTTTATTCAGTTATAGCTTATTGCATGAAATATACAAAAAGTTCGTTACTTTTTTGATCTCGAGCGTGGGACTGCATTTAGAAGGCCCGAAGACTGGCAATTTTAGCGGAAGTAAACAGCGGTTTTGCTCGGACGAGACTGGGGCGGTTACTACCGAAGGTGTGAAATTATTCCACTGGGGATCGTGTCCTGCTGATTATTCCAACTTACAACACTCTCAAGGGACATGTGCGGCGAGAGCAACAACAATCATTACAATTGGGAGTTGAGCACTCGATGGTCGAATTGATGCCATAAATGAGATGCATTATTTACTAAGAATCGCAAATGAACAGGCGCCGTTTCCCTTCTGCAGCTTCTTGTTTCTCTGGCCTCTGGCGCGACCTTCGAACTTTTAGGACTGCAGAAGTCTGCCCCTGCTAGTATTCTCAGGCGGAGAATTCTGAAGATGAATCAGACAGACAGTTTTATTCAATACTTGTATGTCTTGACCTCAGCGTCTCTTTCAATTCCTTGCGATCTTTGAAACTGGTATTTCCAGAAGGCTTGACTTCTGTGCGCCACTGAGATTGTAAAACGAAGTCTTGTCTTGTGCCTAAACTCTGCCCCTTTCTTTCCAAGTTCACTCATTATTTTCTTTCGTTTTCGTTATAAACCGCACTTGAAATTCGAAGCCACAACGCTCACAGTGTGATACGAAACACATTGACAAGCGGAAACAGCAGGAGTATTAAAGCATCCGATATCCTCTTTCACCTAGCAACCAATAAATAAACACTTAACCCATGGGGGGAGGGATGCAAAAGTGGTCATATATTGAAGCTGCAATGTTTATGTACAGCGGAAATCGATCCAATATGGCGACCAAGCAAGGAATCACCGAATCGAGCGTTTTTTTGGAGGTTTTCGCCCAATTCTTGGGTAATTTGTCAGCTACAAGAAACTCCTGTGTTCGCAAATGTTATTTTACTCCTGTAATTTAAAAGCCAGAAGCTTGAAACTTGGCAGATAATTTACTCATTTGACAATAAACAAACGTACGCTTGGCATTCAGCAGATTCCAAATAGTTTGAGATTGACAAATTTTAACCTGTGCGATTCTTGAATCTCAAATTTCTTTGTCTAAAATCTTCAAATTCAAAATGCCAAGCGTACGTTTTTGGGTTTTAATGAGAGAAACAAATTTGATTCAAAATCTGGCTTTATCTATTAATATTGTGGAAATAGTTTTAGTTTCTTTGCAATTGAGAGACCACTAGGGGGCGGCTATTAATCCAATTAATTTTATAGTCAGCCATTTATATATTTTTTATAGTATCCACATGACCTAAAGCACCACTACACAAAATTTCAGAAGAATAGCTATCTTTGTACTGGGGAAAGAATTTTTTAACTGATTATTCAAAAAACGTCCAAATTAGCCAGTGCAGATACCTTAAGCTCAAAATGCAGAGTCGCTCAATCTTTAAGAAGCAAGTATACTGAGTGTTGTAATGATAATTTATAGTTTAATCAGGTTTCATTTGAGCAAGGCGTCAAAAGCTAAGTTCTCTATACTGTGTGATATTTCTAGTGAGAAACTGGAAGTTCCGTTCTTGTCCCTAATTTCCATTTTAGTATATTCTGGTCTCGACCCAACTCACGCGGCGAGCTCACTGGCAACGCCAGTCTAGTTCTTACTAAGTTACTAAGCACATACATTACCTTGGTCCAGTTCAATCAGTCCGCCCTGAATTTTCCTTCACTGTCCCTACGCAAACCAGTGGCAATATTTCCACTGGTCGCCATGCTACCAATGAAATCGTTTTCTCCCTGGTTGTCAATCTTTACCAACGAAGCGTCTTTTTCATTGCAGTTTGAGAATGCTTCATCCATCGTCACTGCTTCAGTCAAGTACTGGTAGCATTTGACATTGTAGTAGGAGCAGCCATCATCGCACACTGAATATTTTTTGTGCAAGAAAAGATAACTCTCTCTTAACTCGCTAGCTCTATCTCGAAATCGGATGCAGGAAAACAAGTAACTGTCTAATGTTATGCACTGTATGATGCTCTGATATCAGGCAGAATACAGTTCCTAAGCACACTATGTGACAAAACGGCTTTAAGTAACGCAACCGGCACTTAATGGTCAAATATTATACACGTTTGTGAATTGACTTCAACCAACTCTGAAATCACAGTTATCTTCTCTATAGAACATTCGTAAACATACCGAGTTTGGTGGTTGTAGCTCGTTTTCCCTTAGTTCCAGAAGCGTTTAAACATTTTTTATTGTTTACAGACAGTAATTATGCATACAAAGGCCGTCGCTTACGCGCGTAGATTCAATGAAGTGTGTACTTGATAGTGAAAGTGACCCTCGCAAGTACGCACTTCATTAAACCCACGCGCGTAAGCACCGGCTCCAACAAAGCTTCTGCGCCTCGATTGTGAAATCCAGCGGTGTCAACAGCAGCTTACTAGGTGATACGTACACGAAGTATTGAACAGAAAAACTACAGTCGGACCAATCACAGACACGTTAACTCTCAGCCTTATCTTTCGCATACGAGCCTTATCTCCCGCGCAATTGCGTAATTATCCCGGATACGTACCTCAGTCCACGAAATCTCCTGTTCTAAAGAACTAGTTCAAATTTTTTTCTGAAGATAAATAATTGTGACATAAAATTGTCATAAACAGACAGGGGCATAGCAATAATCATTGTTTACCAACATTTATTGTTATTGTAATTTTTCCAACCGTAAAACCGTAAAACAAAAGAACTCTTTGTTTTAACAGCCAACAGATCTCTGGTTAGCACAATCAGTGACAAAAGTTCTTGGGACACTTTCAAAAATTGATGTATCTCAGACACAAGTCATTGACTAAGCGTACTGAAAGGCGCGAAACCATTTTTCTCCCCCCTCCCCTCTGTACAATGTTGCGTGTGTTTGGGAAAACAAGTTCAGGCCACTTCAACATTGAACGGGGGGGAGGGGGGTTGTCTTTCAACTGAAACAGTAGAGAAATTACTGAAACTGTGCGAGTGTCCCAAGACTTTTGTCACTGATTGTCTTGACTGGTTATTCAGGAATATAACAAAAAATATGCTATAAACACCTGTTATGACCTTGATTTCGGCTAATTTTCAGTAAAAGTATACTTCTGCAAAAGGCGTAATGACATCGCTCAACGTCTACCGAAATCATGGCATAATTGTTTCAATTAATGCTTTGACTAACACCAGCAGATGAGAAGCAAGGTGTGATAACATAATATGCTCCTAAATATTGTTCCTATTTTAAAAGAAAATACTGTGAATACATATACAGTGTCGTACAGACCCACCAGATGCCCTTAGTTTGCATGTGGTTGGATTTTATATGAAATATGTGATACCGCTGACCGTGCGCGGGCGCCCACAAACGCGTAATCGAATGATGTTTCTAGCCGGAGGGTCGGATGAAGGGTCTTTTTGGTCTTATTGTAAAAAATGACGATTGTTACTAGTGATTAGTGAAGGTGTAATTTTGTTTGAGCAGCGGAAAACTAAAAAACGGAGCACTTTAAAATGTGCACGAAAGTGAGCTTTTGACGGGTCAAACAAATCTGGTTACAGATGTGAGCTCAGCAGAGGGAGCCGGGTAAGGAAATTGCCGCTAATATTGCAGCTTTAGCCGAATTAGCTACGGTGTTTTTTTGAGTTCCACCAACGGGTCCTGGCTTTAGTCCAATTAAACTTAAAAGCCGGAAAAGATGTGACAGCGTGACACTGGCTATATTGAAATGATATGACAAAATAGAACTATGAACAGTTTTCTGTTCGTATTATCTATTTATCAAGATTCTGTAAAACAAACCGATCGTGAAAACCCACCAAAATCATACCAGAGAGGAAGACGAACTCCACTGATCACAAACCGATATTCCAATCGTGCATAGTTATTAACTTAACCCCGTGGGATTAGCGTGTCGTGTGACGATTGTCTTACGCTAATTAAATGGTTACCCAAGACTTGCAACACTTTCCTCGTTTTCTGAGCCGCTGCTGCTTAAAAATACTGTACTCCCCGGAAACGTATCTGAGCTGACAAAAGCACGTTTGAAACCAACACAATAACCGAGAAAATCTGCCTGACAAAAGATTTCTCACGAGTAACCACGAGTAACCACACCAATTAATAACAAATACTCTGTTACTGTTTTATAATCACAGTGGTTACTCGTGGTTACTCGTGGTATCTCTGTACATTCACAGCAAATCGTTTTCATTGTGAGCACAAATGATGTGTCTTGCGAAGCTTTTCAACCGACTAAGCGTTTAACTCTGTTCTTGCTCGGAAGTTTGCGTATTAAAGTGAAATATGGCCACCACACGTAATTCACGGGTAACCACAGAGGTCTCACGTTTCTCTGACTCACTGTCTCCTGTGCTTTTGTCGGTGTAATTTGAAACTGCAGAAGGAGCACAATCTCGCATAAAATCTTCGATCAGACTCCAATTCAAAAGGTTCAATGATATCTACGTCTAATACGTTGCCTCCGCTTCACCCTTGTGCACCATTCAAACCGTGCAAAGTGACGGTTGGCCTTTGGACGTACATGTTTATAAATCATTAAATCAGAAATCAAATCGCAAACTCTTTATAAAGGGACCATATAATAATATGCGATATCCTATCTTGTCGGATTTAGCAGAAAAGTGCAAGTCTTTCCCGGCTGAAACTTATAGATTACGAATAAACTGATAAACATAGTCTCAGACAATCATTGACAAAAGTTCTTGGGACACTTTCAAAAATTGATGTATCTCAGACACAAGTCATTGACTAAGCGTACTGAAAGGCGCGAAACCATTTTTCTCCCCCCTCCCCTCTGTACAATGTTGCGTGTGTTTGGGAAAACAAGTTCAGGCCACTTCAACATTGAACGGGGGGGAGGGGGGTTGTCTTTCAACTGAAACAGTAGAGAAATTACTGAAACTGTGCGAGTGTCCCAAGACTTTTGTCACTGATTGAATCACAGACACGTTAACTCTCAGCCTTATCTTTCGCATACGAGCCTTATCTCCCGCGCAATTGCGTAATTATCCCGGATACGTGCCTCAGTCCACGAAATCTCCTGTTCTAAAGAACTAGTTCAAATTTTTTTCTGAAGATAAATAATTGTGACATAAAATTGTCATAAACAGACAGGGGCATAGCAATAATCATTGTTTACCAACATTTATTGTTATTGTAATTTTTCCAACCGTAAAACCGTAAAACAAAAGAACTCTTTGTTTTAACAGCCAACAGATCTCTGGTTAGCACATTTTAATACCAATAGGTGTCGTCAGCGTGATCTTGAATATAAATGAGAAGCGTGTGTGAGCATGATGGCTTGCAACTAGTCCGCGGGAGACTGGGCACTTATCGGTCATGTCTATTACTGTATCGTGTTGGGTTCATAAAGTTTTTTCAAATCAAAACCCAAGTGGATTTTTCAGGACTTTTAAGGCCACTTTTCATATTTTTAAGGACTTAAAATTACCTGTTGGTTTGAGTAAAATGTTTAGTGTTCTTTTTATAAATATTTTCAGTTTTTCTTAGAGCTTCTTCTCAACTGACTGCTTCTGAACAGTTTTCTTTCCTTCAGTGACTTGATGAGAAGGGTCAAATTGACAGTCGATTCATTTCTGGGTTGATTCAAGCTGTTTTGATTGATTCATTAATTAGAAATTCCTGAAATTTTTAAGGATTTTTGTCAAAATTCAAAGACTTTTCAAGGCATCACACGAATTTAAGGACTTTTGAAGACAAGCAGTCAAATGGGGTGGTCTTGTTCGAGTTTGTTTATGTATGTCATTCAACGCTTTTTTTCGTTAGTCTGACCTAGCTGGAAGCGCAGACTTCAATTATTTTAATAAAAATATATCTAACCACATTTTTTGAGGTAAGGTCTACATATATATACTTTGCTTTTTTTCTCGATAATGTTGGTGGACTGGCCTATAATTTCATAAAACATTTACGTACGCTGTTTATTATAATTTAGTCTATATAAACTCGACGTGAAGTTTGCGGACTAAACATTATTTCCACTCTGTCACTCCACTCGTTTTATGGGGAGAAAATATAAAGGAAAGTAGGAAGGAAGTAAGGAATAAAAGAAAAGACAAGACAGTATTTATACTGTATACACGCATATGTGCATATGTATAATATGAAATAACACATACACACAATACACACAGATATATATATATATATATATATAAACGAGAAACGAGTGTCATATTGCTTTAATGAAATAATGAAGCTTTTATTACCTGATAGAACTTTATATTGAAAATTATCAAGTTCAAGATTCTCCCGAAAACCGTCAAAACGCACGCTCGTCCAATCGGAAAGTCTGTTTCACAGCACTTCGCTCAAGTCAGTCCATGAATGAAAACGGAAAACCACTCGCGTTCACTTGAAAAAGTTGACAGGCTGCTAAATGAAGATGAATTTCACAAGAAATGTTCGGATATTAGTATCGCTGTTTGTCAAGAATTCAAAAGAAGCGGCGAGAATGTTTTGAGCCGTCAGGTTTCAACTTTCAGGACAACGGTGTCACTCGATGTAAACATGTCTGCACAACAACACTATCCTGCGAAGAAGGTAGTTTGTAAATTTGTTTGCTTTACTTGAGCATTACTTGAACTCTGCCGGACGACAGTCAACTCCACTGAATTGACTCAACAGCTTTTGTGCCACCGAGCCGACAGCCAAAACAGACTCATCAGCGAAGACTGTTTGTGCCTTCATCACCATAAACCTACAATATTATTCGACGTATGAAACTCTGGTGATCTAAGCCATCTAGTTACTAGCTACGAGCCACAGGAGACGAAGGTATAAAGGTTAGAAACTTTAGAGAATGTTCTTTGACTGTGTAATTGTTGGCTTTCTGTCTCACGGTTTCCGAATTAAATTTCATGCAATATTCAGACAACTTTTCTTCACGCTGCTTCACTAATTGCACATGATTTGCACACGGCTTCGGCTTCACTATTTGCTCTAATAGCCCACTGCAGTTTCTGTAACACATGAATCTTTGAAGTAGGGTACGACTCGCAGTCTTTCTATTTCAGGATTTGTCATTTCCATGTCTTTGTACTTATTTATAAAATGGTTTTTTAACCAATCAGAGCGCGCGTAGTATCACAGTTACTTTATAAAAGTAATTAATGTAACCATCTGATTCAGTTGCGTTACATGTCATTTTATCTCGCTTTTGGCATTGAGCGACACTCAAAAACTTTCACCGACGACAAAGCAGTTCTGTAGCCGTGTCAACACTTTTGTCCGAGATTGTAGGCTGTGCACAAGAAAGGGCTTGCACATGATTTTACCTCGAACTAGACTGGCATTGCCAGTGAGCTCGCGGCGTGAGTTGGGAGCAGAATATAAAATGGAAAGTAGAGGGCAAGAGCGGAACTCCCAACAGAGACTTCCAATTTCTCACCATAAAAATATCACACAGTATAGAGAACTTGGCTTTTGACACCTTGCTCTTTTGACACCTTGATTAAACTAAAAATTATTATTGCAACACTTATACACTTGCTTCTTGAGAGACCCTGCATCTTAAGAATGCGTGATTAACATCCATTTCGCATGCGAACGAAGTAGGCAGTGAAATAATTACACTCAGACAAATTGCAGTTAAATGGGTGACTGGTATTCCACAGAGCCAAATGGCGTTGAGTTTGAATGGGATGCAGTTAACTTTTTCGCTTCACTACTTATGTGTTTTCTTTTATTAACTCAATACGTTTTTTCTATCAGGCTTTCGAGTATTCGTGCTCTGTAACAAATATAAAATTGAAAGCGAGGAATGTCACACGAGAGATGTTTACAATATCATTGCGGTTTTGTTCACAGTGTGTTCAGTCCACTGATTTGTGACTGCAAACTCAATCCTCAGAATTATTTCGGCGTATTTTTCATTTCTGGTATTCAATGACCATTGCGAAACAAAGGCTACATGATCGAATGAAAGAAACACTTCAAGAGGCAATGTACGATACGCAGAAGAATTTTATGAGGCAACAGATGTCATGTACAGAGTAAAGCATAAAGCGTCATTGTTTTACGGCTACAGCTAACCGTAGCTTTGGTTTCTGTTTTCGCCCTGTTATCTTCCCAAAAGTATTTCGTGTCGCCACAGAAAGTTTCGTCGGGACTAAATATTTATCGGCGACAGCGGTATCCATCAAATGTTTGTTTACGGCTATTCTCAAAGCTTCCGCGGTGAACGCGAGCCAAAATCGTTCCCGAAAATCCAGTTTATCCGTGCATATTCCACAGAGCCAAATGTTGTTGAGTTTGGATGGGATGCAGTTAACTTTTACACACAAGTAACGAGCAATTCAGTGGCCACATCTCAAGTTGTTTAGCGAAGTCAATTACGTCATCGCCCAGCACGTGATAATATGAACCAATCACCGTGTGCTGATCCTCGACCCACAAAAAGGAAAAAAAATAATTGCGTTTTTAAGTTCGCTTGGGCCCCAGGCCCTCGCGAGCAATTATGAGAAGTTAGACAGCCATGGCGACGAACGTTGACTGACGGAAGTGACGTCTCAACATATCCGCGGTTTCCGGAGCAATACGTGGCACCTTCATGCGGACTCGTCAACAAATTTCCCGGTCATGCCAGGCACTTCCAGCACGCTTCCGTACCGAAATTGTGGGAGAGAGCAATTATTTCAACCATTAAATGCAGCGGTTTTACTTAAATTGTCCAATTGGCCGAAATGAAGAAATAGAGACCAACTTACTAAATTGTACGCTTGTTATGATGGTCCGGTTAGAGTAGTCTCCAGGAAGACTGTTATTGGTGACTGACGTTTCGACTCTTTAAGCGGAAGTCATCTTCAGAGTCAAGTGAAAGGATTCGTCAGATGGCGGTATTTATGTCTCTGGTCGTTGAAGTGATCATACACTGTAAAATCAAAAGTGCTGATTTGGCCCCAAAAGCCAATTCGGCCCCAAAGTCATTTGGGCCAGTATGGCCCACAGTGGGGCCGTTATGAGCAAGAAGGGCTCAAACAGTTCTACATGGTACTGATTTGACCCTTCCTGTTTCCAATTTAGCTCCCTTAAATTGTAATTTGGCCCTTGATTTCAATTCAGCCACCCCCCAAGTGCTAAATACAAATGGCTGATTTGGCCCCAAAATTAATTCCACAAAGTTCTGTTGCTCCGAAATTTATTGTTAAAACTTGCATTAGAAAAAATCACAGGAAGGTACACACTGAAGCAGACATGCATGATAGATATAAATTGCTGCTGCAACTGGCCATCAATGGCCGAAACCGGCTGAAATTGTGTCATACCATTCCCACTCTAACTCTTATGACATCACTCGCCCAGGCCTCACCGCTTGGGCTGGGAATCACCGCTTCAAGCTACAGATCAAAATTTTTGAGAATAACTTTTTGAATTCCGCAATCCACTACTGCATCAAATAGCAAAACTTGAATGACCCAGAGAAATCTGAAAATGTAGGGCTTCGTTTCTCGTTTGAGAGTTTCCTCACGCTGAAGGCCCTGGGAACGAGTTTGCGACGACTGTCGGTGTGTGCGGTTTAGCGCAATGGGCATGCGTAGTAGCGCGGGCGCCATTCAGTTCAAACCGTTTTTTCTGTGGCGTGGTGCGGTATTGTGAAACGGTTGAACGTTCATTTTTTTAGAAAGAATAGCGATGTAGCTGTGTGGATATACGTCGAACTTGTTGTTCGACGGCTGTTGGAGTTACGGTCAGGTCAGTCTGCCATCAATTACAACGTCAGCGTTCAGCATCCCCGACTTCGGTGGATAAATGTGATCAGGAATTCTTATTTGTATATCTACAAAGGCCAACACTCCTTTGGCAGGACGAAGTTATCAGTGTATACAGTCATTTCCTTCAACTCAAAGTTAGAACTATTTGTGGAAGGCTGCGTACAGTACCTGTCCCTTTCCGTACATTTTGAATGTATGGTCGAAAGACTGAAGAATAATGGAAGGGTAGAGATGTAATCGGTGAGTACAGTATTATAAGTTCTGATGCTATTTTTCTTTCACATGCACTGTTCTGTATTTGAGATGAATGCATGATGGAATTTCACATCAGATTTGTAAGTTTTGCTTGTACACAGTTGAGGCATCACCACACTGGATGTGACAAAATCGAATTTCCTCTTTCTAGCACATGGTAATCAGACCTAAATCTAACTCTAAACCTAACTCTAACCATAATCCTATACGGGAGGACATACATGTACAATGTAGTTCTGCTTGTGCATGCTCAGTGAAAATTTGTAAATTCACACTTAAATAAAAAAATATGCGGACAGGTGAAATATCAGGTCTTGTAGCATTTATACATCAAACTTGGTGGCATTGTTTAGAAATGTTAAGAAGATTTATAAGAACAGAGTTGCTGGAGGGCAAGTTAATGCCCTCCCGCAACTTCCCATTTCACCAAATGTGATATATAAATGATATGGACCTGAAATTTCATCTGTCAGCATATTTTTTTTGTACTCTTTCCATTTCTGACACTCGTTCAGCCTGAGTTGACGTTTTCCCAGTCATGTATTTGGGGTCATGTGACCCCACATGCAAAGAGCCTATTGGTGTTCACCTGATACAGTTACTTGCACTATCATAGTACAAGAATATTGCATAATGTGTACTCCAACCATCCTGGTAACTGACAACTTAAGGTGTGACCTACTACTGTAGGATTGAACTTATTTTTGTTCTAGGAGGTTCTAGACAAATCGCACATAATTTGACTGTAACTGAGATGCTGCTTTGTGCATATTTTTTCTATGATTGTACTTACACTTTTGCCTTTTATTTTCAGAGGGACTGTGATGTAGATGCAAGTGTCAGTGAGTTTATTCAGCCCCAAATTGTGTTGGTGGGAGGTATTTTTGATGTGGATTTACTCTTCATTGTGGTTTAGGGCAGTGTGCTGTGCGACATTCCCCAGCATAAAATGATGGATGCTGTTCTTGGGTTGCTTGCCTGCTTTTATGTAATCAATATTTCGTACACCAATTGCAAAGCAATTCTGACCTTTTTCGAACAAATTTTGCTAGAAATTGGTAGGAGACAGACACTTGTGTCTGTCACTTCCTTTGTCAATGCTTTGCCAGTGCAAAATATCTAGTTAAATTAGTCAATGCTCAAATGTATCCTCGTTTAGCCTAACTATTTGTGTATTTAATGATTTCACTAGGCTTACAGTGCTGTTTTTTTTTTGTTGTTGTTGTTGCTTGGGCAAGTGTTCCATGACATTACAAAGACCTATTGTGCTGGTTGGAAGTCTATGTCTTGTAAAATTAGGTGAAACAGTGTTAGAGTTTCCACTTATAATTTTGTTGTAAGTTACATTGTGTGATCAGCAGTCATACAGAGGGGGTTCAATTTAGGGCGAATTACCAAATGAGCTTGTAACAATTTGAATATAATAAAATGTTACAGTTGAAATTCACTGTACTATACTTGAGTCAACCTTTGTTATATACTGAGCTAAAGAAAAAAACAGGAACAGTAAATTAGATGTACACGGTGCTGTAACCACCTGTGAAGGAGCTGAATCAGCCATTTTTCAAGGGGCCATTTCTGAGAGGGCTAAAATTTTGGGGGCCGATTGGGTACTTCTGAATTCCAAAATAGCCCCCCAGTATTACAATTCAGCCCACTCAAAGGTCAAATTTGGCCCCAGTACAGGGGTCAGATTAGCCCCAAAATCTGGTGCCAAAACGGCCCCATTATGATGGAGCTGAAACAGACCTAAAAAAGGTGCCATCCTGGACTCATCGTTTTGGCCCCATTTTTGGGATCGAATCAGCACTTTTGATTTTACAGTGTAACCAACCTACTGTTCACACTCCTGGGTTTAAACCATTTGCCATGCTACTAAATTGTGTTATTTTCCATAATTGGAAATAGCACACGTTATTCTCTGCTCAACGATGCCGGAAAGGAAAGCAACATGCGTACATGGTTTTGAATCTGAGAATGAAAGCAAATGAATGGTTATATTTTGATGTATTATGCAGAGCTATATATTTTTGCTACCGTGGATATATGTATGCTCACGGAAAAGACTCGGTTTAGACTTTGACGCAACATCCATTGCCTTTCGTGCAGCTTTTCTCTTGTGCGCAGTAAAAACACCATGGTACGATGCATTGGACTGAATTTGACGTTTAAGAAACTCGAGGCCCTTTGTGCCACAGACCGCAAGCTCGTCAGAACAATGGAACGATCTATTATTCCGAAATAGCCCCAACCAAACGAGCGCTGAAATATCTAGACACCCGAGGCTGGAATAAAATGCTTTCTAGCAGTTAAGAACCCAAGCATACATAAAAGCTGCAAAGTGTTTCTTGTTCTAAGCTCTACAACTGAAAGAGCCTGACTTGCTCAAGACAATGTCAAATTCTGCTCATTATGAATTAATGAGGCAGTTTGCAGACAATGTATGAGTTTTCAGTCTGCACGGTGAATAAAACATTGATAATCGAGTCTTTAGTTGGCCGTATTCTTCGTATTAACCATATTCTTATGTGCGCCGAAGAGTTCTATTTTGAGTGGGATTTTCTTGATTTACTCTCCATAAAAGATGACGCAAGCTTTGACGGAAAGGGGAAAAACCATATGTGTACCAGGTAATTACAAGAACGCCAAGTGGGATCATTCGACTGAAAATTTTGTTGCAGGCTTCCATTACAGTCAAATCTCTAAAGCGGACACCCAGCTAAGGCGGACAGCATGCTGATTTGGTCCTTGCCGATTTTCACTTGTTTCTCTGTAACTGAACTTTGGAAACACCACCACGATGTGGATCAAATTTTAGTCAAATTAATCCACGCGGTACTCTTGTACGCCAAAGTAGGTTAATTTGACTCTAAATTTTGTTCGACGGTTTTCCGATAGTCTGTTATTAGTAGCGAACGTAAACGTGCAGGTTGAAATTAAGAAGTTTGTTAAATTTCTCCAACTGGTACAATATCGGAAACACCGCGGATCAAATACTCAGTCAAATTAATCCATGCGGCATTATTGTGCGCAAAGTAGGTCAATTCGACTAAAATTTTTGAAGGACGGTTTCCGATATTTTGTTAACAATGAATGTAAACGTGCAGGATGAAATTAGGAAGTTTGTTAAACTTCTCCGACAATTACAACATCGGAAACACCGCGGATCAAATATTCAGTCAAATTAATCCACGCGGTATTATTGTACGCCAAGTACGTCAATTCGACTAAAATTTTTGAAGAACGGTTTTCGATATTTTGTTAGTAATGAACGTAAACGTGCAGGATGAAATTAGGAAGTTTGCTAAATTTCTCCAACCAATACAATATCGGAAAAACCGCGGATCAAATTTTAATCCACGTGGTGTTATTGTAATACAAGATAGTTTAATTGGACTGAAAATTTTTCTTCGACGCTAAATTCTAGGCACCCCAGGCCGGAACAAAATGTTGTCTAAAAGTTAAGAACCCAGGCATACATAAAAGCTGTAAAATTTTTCTAGTTCTTAAGCTCTACAGCTGAAAGACAACCTGACTTGCTCGAGACAATGTCAATTCCGCTCATTATGAATTCATCATACAGTTTGCAGACAATGTATGGGTTTTCAATCCGCATGATAAATAAAACACTAGAAAATCGAGTCCTTAGTTGGCCGAATGATATCCACCTCTCTCTTCGTATTGACCATAATCTTATGTGCGCTAAAGAGTTTAATTTTGAGTGGAAATTTCTTGATTTACTCTCCGAAAGGAATGGCGCAAGCTTTGACGAAAAGGGAAAAAACTACATGTGTACCAAGTAATCACAAGAACGCCAAGTGGTATCATTCGACTGAACATTTTGTTGCAGGGTTCCGAGTCAGTCAGCTCTCTCTGATGCGGACAGCATGTAGATTTGGTCCTTGCCGATTTTCACTTGTTTCTCTGTAACTGAACTGAAAACACCGCCAAGGCTAGCTCAGACGGTAAAGCAAGCGCAAACGCAAGCGCAAGAGAATGAAAACTTTTCCATTCTCTTGCGCTTGCGTTCGCGCTTGCTTCACAAATTTTACCGTGTGAACTGGTCGCTTGTGCTTGCGTTAACGCTTGCGCTTGCGTTTGCTTTACTCGTGTGAACCAGGCTTTATTCAAATTAATCCACGGGGTATTTTTGAACGCCAAGTAGGTTAAATGGACTCAAAATTTTGTTGGACGGTTTTCCGATAGATTGTTATTAGTAGTGAAATCAGGAAGTTTGTTAAATTTCTCCAACTCATAAAATAATGGCAAAACCTTGTATCAAAATTTCAGTCAAATTAATTCACGCGGTATCATTGTACGCCAAGTAGGTCAGTTTGACTGAATTTTTTTTTTGAAAGGTTTTCCGATATTTTGTTATTAGTAGTTAACGTAAACGTGCAGTATGATATTAAGAAGTTTGTTAAATTTCTCCAGCTGGTACAGTATCGGAAACACCACGGATCAAATATTCAGTCAAATTAATCCACGCGGTATTATTGTGCGCCAAGTAGGTCAATTCGACTAAAATTTTTGAAGGACGGTTTTCGATATTTTGTTAGTAATGATCGTAATCGTGCAGGATGAAATTAGGAAGTTTGTTAAACTTCTCCAACGAGTGCAACATCGGAAACACAGCGGATCAAATTTTCAGTCTAATTAATCCATGCGGCTTTATTGTACGCCAAGTAGGTCAATTTGACTCAAAATTTTTCTTGGACGGTTTTCCAATATTCTGTTATTAGTAGTGAGCGTAAACGTGCAGGTTGAAATTAGGAAGTTCTCCCACGAATACAATGTTGGACAAACCGCGGATCAAATATTCAGTTATAACCCACGCGGTGTTATTGTATGCCAGATAGTTTAATTGGAATGAAAATTTTTCTTCGACGGTTTTCCAATACGCTGTTATTAGTAGTGAACATAAGCGTGTAGGATGAAATTAAGAAGTTTGGTAAACTTCTCCAACAAGTACAGTATCGGAAACACCGCGGATAAAAATTTCAGTCACATTAATCCACGCGGTGTTATTGTCCGTGAAGTAATATAATTAGACTGAAAATGTTTCTTTGTCGTTTTCTTCGAAATTTTGTTAGTAGCAGTGAAAGCGTGAAGAATGAAATCGGGTAGACTGTGCCAGTTGCTCATTTTCTTTCTTTTTTTTTGCCAAAGATCGTGTGCGAGAATGAAAACTAAAAAGGGATTTGAAGCATATCGTGACTTCTCCCACGACTTCTCCGACAACTCACAATATATGCTAATGCAAAGTGATTTATTTTAACTGAAAATTCTATCTACAGCTATTTTTTGATGACTGATTGATGAAACAAACTAGCAACATTAACAGAAAGAGGTCCAGAAGGGCAAAAAGTATGCTTCGAATATCTCGGGCTTTACGCTGCACCACTCTTTCGCCTTTGGTTGTCAAGGAAAGACCACACGGCCAGCTTGCCACCTCGAGAGGCTTGTCTGATACCAACAAAGAGCAAAAACGTCAACAAGGCAAAAATAGGGACCCTTAACAACGCACGGAAATTATGAAAGATGTTTCTTGGGGTTTGACTCTCGGTAAGTCTACAGTTGTGTAGTCCTATCGAGGTCCCACGTAAAGAATTCAAGAAACGAATTGAACTAAAATTTATATCTAACTGATTATCTGTTTCTCTATCATTTACAAAGTAACTATTATTTTGTTATTTGTTATGCAATAAATAAATTGAGTATCATCATTGGTTGTTGGATTCTGGACTTTAGCACCAACGTGGACCACACGTGACACAAGCCCTTTCATAATTGACATGAATCGATGGGAAAAACATCAGTTTTCTTCACTTCTCGGAGAAGCAAGATATACCGCAATTCAAGCCGATCAGATTCGTGTGGAAATAGTGAGTATTTGTAATGATTTCTTTTAATTCCTTCGGCTCTTATGACGCCTATCTTCACCCGAGGAGGAAATATATTTACTGTTTGCCCAATTCAGGATTATGTTACCGATTATTTTTGAGTCGACCAGGCTCTGTTTTGTCTCTGCATTTTAGCCATTACTTCTTCTTCGTTCCTTCCGAAACCTTAGAGAACAATAAAATGCAACTCCAAAGAGTGCTTGTTCTCATTTATATAGATACTCCGACCGTTAATGTTTAAATACCTTTATTTTGACATGGCCTTTCTTTTACTCGCTATCATGTTTATCTGCTAATTTTGATCTACTGTGGCTCGGCTTCGTTGTAATACCCTATGTTGACTAAAATATGACAAGTACCTTTGTTTGCCTGGTCCGGTAGGCTTTATTTCGATTAACACCCTCTATTGCCGTTTCGTCTTGTGTAATAAAACTGTGATATGGGATTTAACTAAACCCTCAAATATTATGAACGTATTTCTTCTTGTAAACACAGAGTATAGCAGTGTTATCTTATCAATGCCTTGAATTTTAGCGCATTTATAAAAACCTTTGTTACTTAGATCCGTAAGTCAAGTTCCTGACTAATTACCGTACGGCACGCCCATAGCTTTCTAATACATATGGTGTCCACAAGTTCTTTCTTATTTCTTGTTGAAATGCAAGAGTTAGCCTGTGTCGTATCCGTTTGCAATATATCTAACCTTAATATTCATGAAATGCAAGCGGTTAAAATTTGTAGATAATTACTTTGAAAACCTTGGCAGTGCATCTGAAACAATAATTACAAATATTAAATGCCGAATAATTCCTTGTTTATACAATATGAGATTGAGTTTAGCCCAGCCGGACACCATCCAACAGCGGTAAGACCAATAATTTTGTGAGGTGCATTAATTCTGGGCGTGTCAATTTATCTCCAATCGGTTTCCCTCACCATAATTTGCGACTGAGTCTGCTATTATTTGGGCTTCTGTGGCTGATAGAATGAGTGTATGGCTCAAACCCTGGTCAGTTCTGTTCTTCTGCAACACGTTTGGCCCCAAAATAAAGATAAAAGAACTTACGACCAAAACATAAAAAAAGGATCAAAAGTACTGGTCCAACTGTTAATTAATTTTGCTATTGTAATTAATTGTTTTACAATAACACGTCAGTTTCTCGCTTTGTGATCAGCTAATTTTCATTATCAATAGAAGAACAGACTCACAGAAGCGCCGACGCCAGTGGCTTGGACGTTGAATGTGAATTCAACTTCAATTTTGCCTCAATTCGTGCGAAAGCGACATTCCCGATTTAAGTAGAGAACCAGTAGTGCTCAGGTGCGGAACTCCGTGAGCTTTGTCTAGAAATTGTCAAGAAAAGCAGCAGAAAAACGTCTAACTTTGGTTCTTTCCAATGGCTTTGACAGAAAATTATTTTGCACTCCAGATGCCACCCTCTTCTTTCCCCTAAGTTCCATATTTTGTTCGATTTCTTCCCCTCCCCTTCCCCTTAGGATGACCTGATACTCAAGTTACCACTCTGGATGTTATCCAACAGCCGCAGTAGGATACAATTTTTGAGAGACACTATTTCTGTGCGCGCCGATTTATTTTTAATCGGTTTCCTTGCTTGTGACTGTGTTATTTCTTTAAGCTTCTGCGGCCCAAGCAGTAACTGTAAGACTAAGAATTTATAAAGGAAACATGGTTCAAACCCCAGTTCTGCTCTTCTGCGACCCATTTGATATTGAGTACCCTGTGGTATCAAAAGTTAGACCCCTAAATGTTACGACACCGCACCCCGTCTTTCTTACTTCTTATGTGGCAGTCCCCCCCTCCACCCGATATCTCACACTACTGATCAGGCGGAGCAATATCGCAAAACAAGGAGATAAAATTCTTATTTCCAAGCGGTCATGTAATGTTTTGTTTATTACATAGAGATATCGATAAAATATCTAGAACAAAAACATTTATATCTCACAGCCTTTATTTCCTGTCAGAACAGCAGTGAATACATCATTTTTATCTTTCACACGTATCGCGCAATAAAGAGAAACCCTGGTATATCATTGATGTCTATATAATAAACAAATATTTTTCACTGTGCTTCTAGCGGAATCCTTTAAGTAAACGGGAACGAGAAAAAAAAATTACTCTCAAACACTTCGAAGAATGATACCTGCCTTCCAAAACTGGCTATTATCAACTGTCACAAGAAAAGAAAAAGAGGACGACAATAATAATAATAATAATAATAATAATAATAATGATAATAATAATAATAATAATAATAATAATAATAATAATAATAATAATAACTTTATTTATGTGTCAATGTATTTAATTTGAAACATTTCACCGCCTAAAACTTTTCAGTTCTTTTATTTTCTACTTTATTTTCTTCATTACAACAACAATTGTTTTTCTATTTATTTTATATAGTTTTCTGCTTTAAGGATAATTATGGGGTTTTCCACATACGCTGTTGCTTTGTTGATGATGGTGGGCTTTTCTGGAATTTCTGCTCAAGGTAAGACTATGACCGGCTGACTGATACACACTTTTTTCAGTCACTGATCCAAAATTCTGACCTGAAATGCAGTGTTTGCTAAAACACAACAAAGTTCAGCTTTGTTATCTTGAGTATTGCTATAGATAAAATTCTAAATTCAAAATATCACAGACTGACACACAGATTTGCAAAACTGCTAGTTTGGAAAGTCTTAAACATTAAGACCCTTGAGCATTTTAGCAATTAGGCAAATACCACGACCAAAAGGGATACTCTGAATCAAACGAAATAATATAAATATGATGATATTCATGTTCGAATAAGACATGTCATGTGCGTAGAGTGTGGACTTCGCTGGAGAATAATTTATTTGGCTGAATTTCTCGGCTATTCATTAATGAATATATTGAAAAAAAAAAAAAAAAAAAAAAAAAAAAAAAAAAATATATATATATATATATATATATATATATATATATATATATATATATATATATATATATATATATATATATATATATATATATATATATATATATATATATATATATATATATATATATATATATATATATATATATATATATATATATATATATATATATATATATATATATATATATATATATATATAATCATTGTGATGTTTTGCCTAGAGGGACTCGCAAACTATTATCGAGACCCTAAAATGCTGTTATTTTTTCCTGCACAATAATATTCAGTGTGCGATGATGGCTGGTCCTACTACGAGGTAAAATGCTATCAGTACGTGAATCAAGCAGTAACGATTACTGAAGCATTCTCAAACTGCAATGAAAAAGGCGCTTGGCTGGTAAAGATTGACAACCAGGGAGAAAACGATTTCATTAGTAGCATGGCGACCACTGGGGGTATTGCCATTGGTTTGCGTAGGGACAGTGCAGGAGATTTCAAGTGGATTGATGGAACTATACCGAGGTAATGTATGTGGTTAGTAACTTAGTAAGAAGTAGAGAGACCCTGTGAGGAGAGAAATTTGTTTTAGCAACTTGTTAAGAAGTGCAGGGGCCAATTCAATAAACATTTACACTTGTATTTAACAAGTTGGACCATTACTCAAACATCACAAACGGACTCTAATAAAGCAAAAGTTTGCAAATTATTACAGATACCGGTGTCACATACAAAAAAGTAACAGTTTTTGGCCATGGTATTGGATTGAAGTGTGCTTTAACGTGTTTAGAAATTTATGGTTCACGGCCGAAGGCTGAGACCTAAATAATAAATTATGCGAAGTTAATTATGCATGACGTCATAGCGCGAGCATTTGGCCGTAAAGCGGTTGATATTTTCACGCTAAATAGCGTCACGGAGACAAATTAAAGCATCGTTTTGATTGATGATATGTAAAGTAAGTCTTGTTTGAAAGAAAGTTATCGTTTCTGTTTTCAGAATTTTGGTTTGAAAAGGTGCAAAATGAAGTGTCGTGTTGTTAAAAGGCAAAATTTTAGTGGCAAACTTTAGAATTTTGTAATTATGGAACAACAATGTCTTAATGAATTTATCCAGTTTGCTTCTGGTGGTGAAAGTAACACAGTGAATAGTTTCCTCTAGCTTCCATTTCGATTTACGTTCAACTGGTTCGTGCGTTTCTTCGACGTGAATCCGAACTATGCAGCATCGAAAGACGACTAGAAGAATCGAAACCACAACACCACACAAGATGTTGAAAAGTTTACTTTTTATATTTCGCGCGGAGCAATTTGTTGCCATAGTTATTATACTGGCAACCGCGGCCAAATCGCGGGCGCGAACTTTCATGGCGTCATGTACAAATTCAAGACTGCATCCAATTTGCCGACAGGCCGTGAACCATAAAATTATGCAAACTTGTAAATTACACTTGTAAATACTTTATTGAATTGGCCCCAGGTTAAAATTCACCATCCTTAGTATAATAATATGTTCAACTAATGGGGAACGGGTTATTCCGGCCTCTTTACCTTATCCCCTCTACTTTCTAATCAATCATAATCAACTTGTGGGTTAACAGAAATAGTTTTATTCCACTAGCTACACCAACTGGGCTCAAGGAGAACCAAACAACTCAGGTGGCAACGAGGATTGTACCATGATGTACATGGGAAGCGGGGATAGACAATACAAATGGAACGATTGTATTTGCACCGCCACCATGCAATTTGTCTGTGAGAAGGTTGGTGACGCAAACATCTTGTCATATGTGTCGACAGGGAAATTATACTGGTCACATAAGACATAGCGACACTTACATTTAGACTTTGATTGACAATCAATCTAATGACTCCTTACAAAGGAAGATGCAATTCATTATTTAAGTTCTTTTTTTAAAAGATCTCTTTTTGATATGAAATGTAAAATTGAAAACAGTTCTTTGTTTATACCAACTTCTTTATTTCAAAGTTGAACAGGTGGCTCTCTAAAGAAATGTTAGGATTTTTTCCTAGTCTGTAAAATCTATTTTCTGTTGGCGGCTTCAAGTTCGAGAATGGCGTCATAATCAGCGCAATAATATTCCAGTAGTCGGTTCCGGCTTTCAAATGAAACTTTAGCACAACAAAATGTATTCTACTTATTTGTTTGCATTTTCAATTAATTGCAGGACGCCAACATATGTGCCTCCTGAGTGCTATGCTTGCGCCGGCCAGTTGATAAGCGATTAGTTTGAGGGAGACCGAGCCAGGCATTCATTGGGCATGTTTATCAATATGTCATGAGTTAAGGGGTAATTTGGAACCACTGACTAATAAAATAGCTGATGAAAACAACAAATTGTGTCTGTAAGTTTTCATTTTTAATTGAATACCTTGTTCCTTTTCTCTATCTCTCAGCCAATGTTTTAAAAGTATCACCGAATTACTTTTTCATCTATCTGTATAAAGAAGATGGGAGGAAAAGAAAACAAGGCAGACAGATGCATACGAGAAAGAGAGTGAACAAGGGAGCAATAAGGGGGTGTGGGAAAGATTGTGCTTGATTGATTGATTGATTTAATGTTCACTGCTAGAGTGTTTTGGACCCTCCGCCTTTTCAATACTGAAATAGAAAAAATCTAGGTGTTCATAAATAGGGTGTAGATTTGCTCTTTCTTATCTCTCTGTATTTTGTCCAGGTCGGTTCTGCAAAACTCAGAATAATTTGTGTTCATCACATTATGTATCTGTACTTCCTGTCCGTATTGAGCGGTTTAAGATAAAATGTGTTATTGCATCAAAGCTTGTCGGAATAATCTTGCTATTTTCGGTCCCATTTTATTAAATCTCCAATACAAACATACTTAGTAAAATCTATCATATTATGACAATGTGTATGTTCGTGCCGTGATGCCATTTCCTTGTGTGTTTGCGTCCGTACCGTTGCTTGTGTTCATGATCGTTTTTGGCCGTTGTTGCGTCACAGTCACACGTGTTTGCATTCGCTTTTTGTGTGTACCACTGTTTCGTGTGATTGCCAGTGTTTGTGTGATTACTAATGTTCGTGTGATACTAAAGTTCTTGTTCGTATCATTACTAATATTCGTGTTCGTGTGATGACCAATGTTCGTGTGATTGCCAGTGTTCGTGTGATTTAAATGCTAATGCTTGTGTTGGTATTATAGCCAATGTTGGTGTGATTAATTACTAATGTTCGTGTTCCGTATGATAAGTAATGTTCGTGTTCATGATTACTAATGTTCGTGTGTTTACCAATTTTCGTATTCGTGTTCGTCGTATGATTACTAATGTTCGTGTGATTAACAGCGTTCGTATGTTTATCAGTGTTTGTGTGCACAGTAGCCTGCACCACTTTCGCTCAGCTCAAACTTAGTCGACACTGTTTAACTGAAACCGAAAACCTGCACAACCTTGTGTGTGAAATATTTGGCATGCCAAATGTGGTGCGTCTGTGAGAATCAGTGACTTAGCAGTTACCCTAATTCAAGACATTCAGACAGTTGCGTTTGAACTCATACTGTCATAGAGTTCTCAGAGAGACAGAGGGAAACGAAAGAACCCAGAGGGAAAAAGAAAACGTTTTACAGAGAACGCATCGACTTGCTGCTTCAGCCTGCTTGACTTTCCCGCCACGTTCTTGCATAACTCGGTGCAGTAGCAATGCAAGTTCTGTTTGATTTACAGTTTTGAAGAATCCATCGACAGCAAATTCCGCCACTGCTGTCTGAATAGGAATAAAGATCTCTAGATCTAAATGATTACCTCCTTCATGAAATCAGCCCTTTTCTGAAATTGTAGCATGGACAGCTCCACAGGATCTTCTATCCAAATTCTGTTTGGAAACATTTTCAAAAATTTATAAAAGGAACTTGCTTTCTTCAGAAATGCGCTTGCAAACACAACTAATTTTTCTTGTCTGTTGGTGATATACGCAACTGGAATACCAAAATTGAACCTTGAATTAGCTGTTTCTGATCCAATACGTTTCTTGGATAGCACGTCATACCCCAGCTCATAATTAAAGAGATTCCCAAAAATATTCTCAAGCAAAAAAAGGGCTTTTTGTTTGAAAGGAGGCTAAAACTAACCTTGGAACCCGTTTACTGGGTAATGAGATTGATCTGAGCGTGCATTTACACTAGGGGAACAAAATGCCCGTAGGGTGAGGGGCAAGGGTGTTTAAGAGCGGGTTGCTGTAAATATCGACTATAGGTATGCAAGATGGAAAAATCCGATTTTCTCAAACTTTGCCATATTAAAGGCCTTCAGTAACTATTACCAAAAATATAGGTCCGAGGTTGTTTTGAATCTTTATCTATTTTTGGTGAATTTTTTTGTGTTCGCGCGTGGAATTTGCTAAATTCAACACTAAAATATCAAGTTTTTCGGAAGCTCCCTCACAATGGTAAAGACCGTTTTACTGAAAATTGAGTCCTACAAAGTAAACAATGTCTCTTCTCTGTTAATTAGTGCTGTCAGATTGCAGTGTTACCAAAGCCTGAATTTTTGGCAAATTTTTAAAATTTATGACCGTGACAGTGATGCGTGACCTTAAAATATAGGTCAAGTTCAAAGCCAAAAATCGCACTCTGGTACATCGCTTCGACCACTGAGAATTTACCCCAGGGAAGGACCATCCCTTGAACTAAACATATAGCAAACAAAAAATTGGGGTAAATTAAATGGCGGATTTCGGGAACGGTTTGAAGTCCATGGCCAGAAATAACGGACGTTCGACCTGATAGGAAAATGTATGGGCCACGAAGTATAATCGAAAATAAAAGGTAATCGAACATACATGCGGTGTTTGCCTAAATGAATCCTGTTTGGAAACGCTAATACACATCTGAAATCGCAAACTTTATGTCCATATCTGTTCACTTACCGGTTCCATTTCGAGTGTCTTTTTTCAGCGCTTCTCCCTCTGTGTAACCATTGCACTGGAGATAGTCCTCTTCTCTTGAGCCGGAGCGGAGTTGCCTAAATCCCTTCTAAAAGTAGACTTGTTCCTTCGTAGATGTAGTAAATTTCAGCTGGATTCACCGCGATTTACCGGTTCCATTTTAGCCACAAACTTGCTGTAATCTTTAGTTCGACAGAGCAAAGGTTAGGTGACAAGGAGCTCTTCCGGTTACGAAAGAAAACCCGATTTTTTTACCTCCTTGCGCCGACTTCCCCGACCTTTTGGTATCAAAATAAAGGTCAGAATCCAAGCTTTGTACTCTTCTATGGAACTCTGGGAAGGCAGCTAAACAGTCAAAACGGTCAGCGTTTTCACGTGTGATTGTACGACTTCCGGTTCGGAAAATTGCGGGAAAATTAATTTTCATAAGCTGTATTACAGTTTAAAGTTATGTCTGACGTTTTAAGAGCTTTCGATTTTTGTAAATTCAAACAAGATGTTAGCATATCGACCAATCATGATTTAAAGTATATTAAAAGATGTCCATCCCCAGATGAAATCGTTCTTACAGTTGATATTCCATACGAGCATCTTCGCAGCTGGTATGATCTCAAAGAGGGTGTGTTAGCAGCGTTCTCATACACCTCAAACGTTTTCGGGTATACTTTAATTCTTTTCGGATTAGTTTCATAAAATGCCGCCGATGAGAGGTTGTGCAGCTGAAGATAATCGACCCTCTCACTCCTCTCACGTCTGGCCGCCATATTGGTTTGGGCGGGGTCCGCTGACAATGTTGCAGGCTCAGAATGTCCGCAATTTCTGGCCATGGGGTTACGTGACCAAAACAACGCATTCTTTGATCTTTGACTTTGTCGGAAATTAGCGGTCGGACGTTCCTATATGTTTATAATTTCCGCTTTAAATCACAACAAAACGAATTTCAAGGGTGTTTCAAACCCCTAGAACTACAAATTCGCGTTTGTGTGGATCTACAGACGTTTATTTTGAAACTTACCCTAATTTACATTTTCTGAGCGACACTAATCCATCACAACATAATCGCTTCTGTCCGGTTAAACGTACAAATCGTAAAAAAAAGTCGATCAAATACCAAAAAGCTGGACACTATCTGATACTTCTTACCGTAAAAAGCTATTTCCAGCCGGTAAATGCAGCCACTGTTGTCGCAGAAGGTGCAGCTGTCATGTCGAATTCGTCCCAGCCGCGGCGTTTAGCGGTTGCAAAGTTAACGATTAACCGAGATTATACAAGAAGAA
The DNA here is from genome assembly GCA_964036295.1 of Plumapathes pennacea. Classification (NCBI taxonomy): domain Eukaryota; kingdom Metazoa; phylum Cnidaria; class Anthozoa; order Antipatharia; family Myriopathidae; genus Plumapathes; species Plumapathes pennacea. The sequence continues at coordinate 6,721,534 of OZ038472.1, read as the reverse complement.
TTTGCTGCACAACTCTCGCATTCATGCTTTGAAGGTCTACAGTTAAATATGTTAAACAATCATGATGTAAAAGCTTTTCGCAACAAACTTGGAAACCTTATCCAACTTGCTATGCGATGTGAGTAGTATAGGACTTGGCGGTATGGGCGCATTCCACTTCCAATTTCCTCTTCCTTTTTCATTTTATTATTTCTTCATTTAATGGATGGGGTGAATAACGCTCAGCATACATCATGAAGTATGCTAGCTTAGCAAAATTCACACCTATTTCATATATTTTCCATTATTATTTCTATCATAACTTACAATAACGAAAGGGGCATGAAAACTCATATTGCTTGCAATATGAGTTTTTATGCCTCAAATATAAAATAAATTAAGTGGATCATTATCGCTTTCTGGGCACGGAGCCTTATATAAAAACAAAGAATAATATAAGAAAAAGACCCTCTATGTAAGTGTACTGTTTTACATAGCCGTTCTAAGGATTCTTACAGAGCCGCTCTAAGGATTCTTACAGAGCCGCTCTAAGGATTCTTACAGAGCCACTCTAAGGATTCTTACAGAGCCACTCTAAGGATTCTTACAGAGCCGTTCTAAGGATTCTTACAGAGCCGTTCTAAGGATTCTTACAAAGCCACTCTATCAATTCTTACAGAACCGCTTTAAGACCTCGTATATAACAAATCCAAATTTGGGGGGAGGGGACGGAAACCCGGGGAGGGGTGGAGAAAATGTTGGAAATTGATCATACCCATCGTACTAATGCGCCCCATTTGGTGTTTGACTATCGTTTTAATGCATGGTTTGTCAAATGAGAAGAAGAAACAACAAAGTCCATTTAAACCACCAACTGTTTTTATTTTTCAACAATCAACAGCTCTGAATAAAGCAGAATAAAATAAGGGTTTATAATGGCAGTGGGTGAAATGTAGTCTGAAAATGTTTGATACTGAAATTGGCACTAAATCACGATTATTGAGGTGTATGGGATCGAGCAGTTTGTGATTCGAGTTTTGAGTTTTGTTGTTGTTGTTTGGTTGGTTGTTTGTTTCTGTTGCAGAAAACAAACGTTCACTAGAAGACGCAGGGAGAGACGGTGGGAAAAATATCCCGGATGTTTGTCAACGTAACTTGACAAAAAAGTACCGAGTCTGAAACGAACATAAATAACTTGGCATTATAATTCTCGTATGGGTAGCAAATCAATTGTACATGCAATAAGAAGAAATTAAATGTATACAAAAATGAAGTGGCTAAGTATACGAAAGCCTTCCTCTCTCTTCTTTCTGAGCATCTGTGGCACCTATGTTCACGAGTAGTACACAGGCTCTTTTGTAATAGGTAAATAAATCAATACATAAACTGAAAAGTAAAACATGCGGTACATTTGAGCCTTCATTTTTCCTTTTTGTCTTTATTTTTTCTCCTCGCTGATGGTGTTCTGCTGTCTTTTCTTCTCCTTTTATTGCCGCGGCTGTTGTCACTCCCGGCTTTCGTCTCGTCCTCTTCCTTCTTGTCCTTCTCTTCCTTCTCGTCCTCCTCTTCCTTCTTGTCTTTCTCTTCCTTCTCGTCCTCCTCTTCCTTCTTGTCCTTCTCTTCCTTCTCGTCCTCCTCTTCCTTCTTGTCCTTCTCTCCTTGAAATATGATTCAAATCAGTGAACATCAATCAAATAAGCATTCAAACACAGTTTTACTAATACATTGATGATTTTTAAATATATGTTATTTTTAGTAAACTACTAAAAATATAGAAATGTGAAAATCATGACCGTTATTGTTAATATAAATATTAGTAGTAGTAGTAATAGTAGTAGTAAGTAGTAGTAGTAGTAGTAGTAGTAGTAGTAGTAATAGTAGTAGTAAGTAGTAGTAGTATTGTATGTAAAATGTACACTTAAAGGACTGTTACCATCATTAGACACATCGTCTGAGGCTGAGGCTGAGGCTGCTGGGCTTTGGCTCCTTGCCAAAGGAAAATTCTCCATCAGTGAAACCTGCAAAATATAAGAAAAGGTAAGGTGAATACACAGCCTACATGCAAAGACAGATTCCAGTTGGGTCTCAAGTCAGATGATTGACACTACAATATCTACAATGTATCTCAGTGTTCAGTGTATCCATGGCTACAATGTAGTTACCTACAACTATACATCTATGCTTGTACTCACTGGAGTATGCAGAAGAGCATGTGCTTCGTTTTCATCCTAAAAAAAACATGCCTGCGTTAATGAATGCCTGTGAACGGCTTACTGTATTTTGCGAAACGAAACGAAATGAAACGAAATAGAACGAAATGAGCAGAATGACTACCTAGTATAAATGAAAGAGTGTGCAGCCGACAGATAAACAAATGCTGATGGCTTCGGCAATCATTAAGAGACATATAAAGAGTATATACTTGTGCTTCGAATTTTAATGGCGAATTAAATTTGTATTTTGCGAAACGATCTATATAACTAATGGTCGTGCTAGCTGACTGCATAGGTTTGTTAGCCTTGCTGAGTTATACCTAATGTTATCATGATCTCCACATAAAATGGTATTACACTTTTGTTGTGTATATCCAACTATGATTGGATTGCTGAATGTTATATGACACATTGAGTTATTACTTAACTTTAAATAACTTACCCTTTCCATGACATTCACTGTCTCCTCTGTTGTAATGAGGTCACCATGTTTGATTACCTCATTTGGCCCTCTGTTTAGTGTGAAGTATATAGGTAAATCTTCACTGGCACCTGCCCAATCATAAACCTCCTGTGCATTAACAAATGCATACACCGTTAAGTTCCCTTGTCATAAGTATATTTTTATGCACATGCACACAAAACTATAAGACTTATAGTGTAAACATGTATAGCACAAACCTGAAAACACGATCCTCTAGGAAACCTCCTCTTCTTAATTCCCCCTGTCGTCCTTACGCGTATGACCAAACCCTCTTCACATGTCTGTATTCTATTCTTCCTAGCCTCCCTAATCTGTGGAAAAATTAAATTGAAACAGTTTCTTACTATTGGCATGAGTGGATAAAGCCAGATATGCAATGCAGTTAGCTATATTTCTAATACATGTGTGCAAGTGTTTGATGAGGGATTCCAAGCAGAGAGAAACAGATGAAGTGCCCTCATGCCTTTCATGTATGTATGTACGTTATGTTCTACCTTTGATTTGGCATGTTCTCTTTCACCATCATAACTGCCTTGACCATCTTTTTCTTCATCCTCCTCATGCCTTTTTCTCTCTCTCTCCTTGTTTTCTAACAGCTTTCTTCTTTCTATTTCCTCGTGCAGCTCTTTCTCCTGGCGTGCTCTCTCATCCCTCCAATTGTTCAGATCTTCCCTGTAAAAATGCACTTTACAGTTGGAAACGTTTTGCTTTATTGCATCTCTCTCAGACTGTGATACATCAGATTTAATGAATCAAACATTAGGAATTATCTTCAAGCTCTAAATTGACTCTACAGTACCAATGTAGTTTGCACCTTTATGTTTTACACAGTAAGCTGTACTTAAGGTGCTAAAAATGGTCTTCAAAGAAAAGAAAAGGCAATGTTTATTTAATTGTTACTATCATTATCATTATAAATTGCTTAACTTTACCTTTCCCTGGTCACACTTGCCATCATGGAATTCGTTCTTCCGACCACTCTCCCAACTGCTGATTCATCTTGTTGGCCTGGTCAATGAAAGGCACATACTCAGGATTAAATCCAAGACAGCTACAGTACAGAATCTTTAACAGTATGTGATGGTGTCACACTTAGCAATAATTAATAATTAATAATAAAGCGATAATGATCCAAACAATCTTCCTATCTCGCACACTTTTGTCGGTAGTGTTTGTGGTATATTGTTCGGCTAATGTGCCGCATCAAAGGCAACCGGCATAATAGGATGACACTTTTTGGAAAACAATCAAGGGTGACACCCAAATTAAACTCCCAAACTGGTGCAAATTAATTAATTCCTTTTGTTACTTCAACTCTGACAAACAACATGAGACATCCGGCGCTCAGCAGCAAAAACTGAGGTGTTTTACGGCTAAATGAAATGAATCTTCTTCAAGTCTCCGATTTAGCGAACGGCCCGTTTTTGCAACTGGTCGAATGGTTGCAGGCCAACAACGCCCTACCTAATCCATTGCGATGCTTACCCTGTCAAAGAGACATGACTTTAACATTGAGAAACGTGGAACATGTAGATGGATACCTGTGGTGAGTTACTAGGCGCCGTGAATACGCTAAACAGTTCCTTTAATTCTCGGTAGTTGAAAACCTGATAATCTGAATCCTGTTCGAAAGACAATAAGCTACTCATAAGGAAGGCGGTTACCACTGCCTTACTATACTGTCTTGCATAACTATGAGAAAGAAGCTTTTGCTCTGCGGGTGCTCCGCCCGGTTCTCAAAACCCCTTACACCATTTCAGACCAAAAATATACCATTTTCATACCCTAGATTCAAAATGTGCTCCCTATTTCAGACACCAAATAAGTGATCAGCTCAAACGTGCTTAGTGCCGCTCAACCTTGTTAGTGTGGTACTCATCAGTGTTTCCGCTTGCGCAATGCGCCACACTCGCAATGTGCCGTACATGTTATTTGTCTATTTAATTATATACAGGAGATGTCCGGGATGTCGTAGCAAAAAGTCACTACGGGCCGGCAGTTTTTTTGAGGAGTTCCCTAAAACCCCCTTAGGGAAGCTTCTCACTTTATTATACCTCTGGAGCGAACGTGAATTGCGCACAACGGCCGCACGTATGGTGGGCATATCGAAGAACAGCGTTGGCAACGTCTATGCGTTGCTGAGACACTACTGCGGGATGGATCTCGAAGAACGGCCAATCGTGCCGTTTGGGGGACCTTTATGCGTCGTTAAATGCGACGAAAGCCAGTTCAACCACAAAGCAAAGGTATAACTATTTTTTAGCTTTTTTTCAGCTTCAGCTTCAATCAACGGGACTAATACAGTTAAATTCCGGTTTTAAGGCATTCTACGTTCCAGTGTAATGTGGTAGCTTGGAATTACTCTATAGGGATTATTATTTTCTGGTAAAACTCAAACACGGAAGCGAACACCTAATCTGCGCTAAGTGGACCTCGTCAAGGAAAGGTTACTGTTGTATGGAAATATGGCAACAATTGCTTCTAATTTTTTTTTTTTTAACAATCAAAAACCCGCTTTATCCATTCCTTTTCAGTACCAGAGAGGACGGCGGCCAAGACATGACCAGTGGGTGTTTGGGGTCCTAAGCACTGAGAACACTCCATGCCGAGGATACTTTCAGGTTGTGCAGCGCAGGGACAGGGCAACACTAGCACCGATACTACAGCGAGTTCTCCTGCCAGGATCGGAGTTGCATTCTGACGACTGGCCTGGTTATAGAAACATCGTAGCACACGTTCCCAATTTAATACTGCACCAGGTCGTGGTGCATAGGGATAATTTCGTGGATCCGTTACGAGGAGTTCACACTCAAGAAGCCGAAGCAGCATGGAACAGACTGAAATACTACATCAAGAGGGAGAAAGGGATAAGAAGATACGACCTTCAAGCATTCCTGAATGAACAGATGTGGAGAGATTGGAGGGGACTTGGAAATGACTTTGACAATATCATTCGACTTCTGTCACATTATTACCCTTTGGCCTAGCAGTATATAGAGCTGCTGAAATCCAAATTTTGCCGAGTTAGATTTGTCAGGTTTCAATTGCTATAAGCGCTGCCTATTATAGGTTTGTCTGATAGGGTAGCCACGTAAATTGCAAAAAAAAAAAAAACGCGTGGAACGGCATCTGCTGATGGACGACTCTTCACTACGCATTTATTTTAAGTGAACGGCTGTCAAGCACTACGTTCAGTTCGACAAATGAAGTCTTCATCAATCATGCATTTCTACATTAAACAAGGAACAAATAAATAAATATTAACAACCTGACAGCTTCTCAATTTTCAAACTTATACAATACTTGAGAGAAATAAATATTTGACTCACCGGATGAATTGAGTTGAGCTTGAATTTTTGAAGTACAAGCCCAAAATGTGCCTGTTTTGGTTCAGCGAAAACGTCACTCGGTATAAAACCCATCACGAGCGTGGCAAACTTATAGTTTTCCTTCTTCTTCTGATAAGCAATTTCCAACACAAAACTAGCAGAATTTTATTTACTCCAAGCTTTTATATATAACATGCGATCACAACCTTCAAACTTCTTGTCGGTCCAGTAAGATCAAGATAATTGGCATATTCAATGTCGCAATAGTTGAAAATAATTTCATACAGTTGAACAAGGCACAGGTATCTCCTTCGCAGCTCCAACGTTATCCAGTTAAGTTCTTTGAGCCGGTCTGTATGAGGCTTTTCGGAACCGCAAATAATTCTTGTCGCACGCCGCTGAACTGATTCAATCGCATGAATGTTTTTAGCCAGGTAAGGGTTCCAAACTTGGCAGGCATACTCCACAAACGGTCTAACCAGGGCGCAGTCTTAACAGCAGACGGGTTCTTGTGACCGAAGCTCCTCCGGATTAATGCAAGTATCCGATTAGCCTTAGCACAAATGGTGCTGATATGGTAGCCCCTGGATAAAAATAACTGTAGCCAAAGACCAAGATGTTTGTGCTTTTGAACTATTGATAGGGCTTGGTTGTCAAGATGATACTGACGAGACACTTGTTCCTTCTTTTTCGAAATGTGGAGAACTCTGCATTTTTATTTCTTAAGTGTAACCAGTCTTCACACCATTCACGGACACTGGATAAGTCGCTTTGTAGCCGGTCGGCATCAGATTCACCCAAGATAATTTTATGCAGGACACTGTCGTCAGCAAAGAGATCGCAATCACAGGTCACACTTGCTGGTAGGTCATTGATGTAGACCAGGAATAGGAGAGGACCCAAAATACTGCCATGTGGTACCCCGGATGTCACTCCTAACCAGCCAGACGAGTGGCCATTGACTACGACCCGCTGTCTTCTTTCCGCCAGAAAATCTCCTATCGAGTGTCCGTTAGAATAGATCTTCAATATTTCATGGAGCTGAAAAGAGGGAATCCGATGGCAATAGTAAATTGCTTAGAAAGTTATAAGCCGGTATTCACTAAACACATGAACCCGCAAGATGGGTGTTTTCCTTTACACTTTTTCAAGGAACATAATGGTAAAAATTATAACCTGTATTTAAAAGGTTTAAAAATTCTATAACCCATATGCGCAGGTTAGATTAACCTATCTGTTATTGGTCATATCTACCTATTTATTTTTAGTAAAAATATGACCCATTTTTTAATGGTAAAAACCAATTCAAATGGTCAATTTGACCAATCAGGTGCAACTAGTTTCACGTCAAGTGCGTCATGGAAGCAAACTTTCATACGCACACATCAGTCTTTTTATTTACTCAGATATTCAGGTCTATCACGTTGTTGACAATGAAAATCTGAGCACGAAGTATTTGTGTTTTCAAATTGCAAACAAGTGTCCACGCGTAAGCAAAATTACTCTCTTTCAATGAACTCAGACTTTTTCAATTACGCTGTCCATTTTTTTGGTTTTGTTTTCACTAGTGTAAAACGGCAATACTTTGTGGCACGAAATTTTCGCGCAAGTTTAATTTCGTGGATGGCCGTTTTTTTGCGTTTTGCGTGAATAAAATCTAGGCAATTTGGATTTCAGACTTTAATGCTGGGAACAAATTGTCGCAGATCTCCGGCAAATTCCTGTACGGTATGTCAAGCAGAAGGTCAAAATATTGGTTGCAGTCAATTCATTTGAAGTTCAGTAATCTAAGTAGGGTTACCCTGATATTAGGGCTACCCCAGCTCTATAACAAAACTAGTGAGAGTGTTACGCTAGCTGAGAGCTAGGGTTACCCTTGTACAGGAACGTGGCTGAAATATTTAGCTTTGAAAAATCAGATTCTTCATAAAAAAACTGAATGTTTTTAACATGCCTAGATGTTTTACAAATGTAACGGGAATATCACAGAATGTTGATTTTTGGTGAAAACTATCTCTTTTGTACGATTTTTACCAAAATGAAGTAAAAATTATAGTAAAATATCAGACCGTAAGGTACATTTTACCAACCTTGTTTATTCTGGTATCTTAGGCCCCTTCCTCTTTTTCCAGTATTTGAAAATATGTACACTGGAAAGAATTGAGCGATTTATGCGTTATCTTACTTTCTTGGTGAAATGTTACCACATCTCTTTGTCTGTGTTCATAATAATCTACTTGTCTACCTATCCATCTTTGCTCTGACAAAGGGCTAATTTTCTTGGTGAAATGCTACCACATCTCTTTGTCTGTGTTTATAATAATCTAACTGTCTATACCTATCCATCTTTGCTCTCAAAGGGCTAACACTCGAAACGGATAGGAGTAACGAATAGGATCGTTACTCGTATTATTAAATTATTTAACTGATTTTGTCACTGCTATTATTATTATTATTTTTTAAATATTATTATTATTATTATTATTATTATTACTGTATTTAGCGGTGCTAATTTATCAATATGGAACTACGTAATACTTATATGTAATGTTTTTGTTGTCGTTTGGGTTCTCCACCAACTAGCAATCAGAGTAAGGTTCTGAAATTATCTCATGTGTGGTCAAAAGGTCACCTTGAGCACGTTGTACTGTTGTTTCCAACTGACATCGTGCTGTATTTTCAAAGAACAGTCTCGGGCTGCAGGGTTTGTAGGTGGCCACGCCAAAAACTCGTTCTTGAAATACCGGCCTGCTGAAAAACGCCATGTGAACGACAGACATTCTGATTGAGTTTCGTCCAAACGGCAAAACTGGAACGTTGTTCTACAATGAAAAATCAATAAGAGGAACGAGGGATTTCATTTTATGTCTTTATCTCTGTTTAGTTTATGCCTCATGCTCATTTCAAATTCATCATATGCTTCTTGGGCGATGCTGGTGATCTTATCATTAGCTACCGTCAATGGTTCAAGCTTGAAAATCATAGCTAAACATTATATTTGCTGAATCGCGCACAGACTGGTAGTAACGTGTCTCACAATTTTGTAACATACGTTACCATCGAATTAAGACGTCAATAATTTCGATGTTTTTACTGTTTCCTTTATCCTTCAAGTATTATCCCCGAACGAAGTGAGGGAAATAATCACGACACTAATGCAGCAAAATCGCACTATATGAAGACTCCAAGCGGGTCGCCATCTCGATATTAGTTTGTTCGTCAGTCTGTCATTCTGTCATAGGGCGACTTTTTAGGCCAGGTGCCTAAGCAACAATGACGTAGTAATAAAGACGTAACGTCTCCGCCAGTATTTTTACTGACATTCGGAAAAAAAAAAGGTTTGAACGAAGCAACAATATTGTACGTTACTGCGTTCACGAAAATGAATTTGAAAACTGGAAAACTTGAAACAGAACAGTCTCGCGAAGCTCGTCTTCAAAAGAGAAGGGAACAGGCACTTCAAGAGCAAAAGCGGACCGAAGAAAAGACTCCGCAGAGAAAACAGCGCATGAATGCCGACCAAAAGCGACATGAACAGAAGCGGGTAACACAGACACCTTCGCAAAGGGAACCGACAGCGCTTGAAAGCAAATCGGGAGCTTCAGACGCCGTTTTGTATTAAACTCAGATACTTATTTAGAAAGGAAAAGCAACAAACGTTAGTCAATGGAAATCGAACAATCACCGTGACAAATATATTCTATCCCGTATAGCTTGTAACTCGATCACTTGAAGAAAGTATTAAAATCTGTATGCTGATCATTTTCCCTCGAAGTATTGTTTTACTACGCTTCTGTCGCCAGTTTCGGCTACCGTATTCGCTCAGAGCAATCGGAACTCGGAGTCTTGAATGATTTAGTCAGATGTCTTATTTTTCTGCAATCTGACACGCGGTGATTGCAGCGAGAATCGTTCACAAGCCCTTAGAAGTATTACTGGGTCTGAAGCCCGTGTATAATTTGAAGTAAACTGTTCAAGTTTTGCTTTGATTCTGGGAGAAATCTTGCTGTTTTGAGTGGGTTCACATACAAAACAATTCGAGTCTATTAAATATGCATGCCTGATTCTGGTGCATGCAAACCAGAGTAAAAAGAAATCGCACAGGAAGCCTATTTATTAATTGTACTGCCTATGAATTCAAAATTGGAAAATCAGTGTTCCTTTTTTCCCGTACTAAGACGGCCGACCAACTTCAAACTTTGAATAATAAATTTTGAGAACTGTATGAATTAATTTGACGTGCCGACCGTGGGAAATACGTACTTCGTCACGCAATCGATTCTTTTTTCAACGCAAAAGTATAACACACACCATTCCTTTTCTCCTTGCTTTGCGTGTAGCACTTGAGTTCTAAGAAAAGATTGAGTCAACATTTCGGTAAAACAAAGGCTACTCTTGTTGGGAGTTACCAAAGTAAAAGTCCCATCAATGGCAGAGTGAGGGGGTATCTGCGATTATCGTATTTCTAGTATGGTTTAATGTTCACTTAGGTTTATTAAATACCACGACTGGTTCCACTCATTTCTATAGATTTTTTCATATTAGCGATTTTATAAGAGGTACTCAAACGTGGCAATTTTTTCGTGTAACATACATTACCATGTTTCTCCCAGATGCTTTGGCCAAAATTATTGAAGGAACTTGCCTTGACAAAGGGACACAAGAGGGACACCAAGATGTGTATTTCTCTGAAAATCGAAAGGTTTTTATTCGACAGATAGCGCGAACAAGGTGTTAAATGTAACCTACGTTACCTGTAACATACGTTATCCGCGAAAATGAAAGTCGTATTTAAGGCGTTGACTGCACGTGAAAGTTCCCTACAGCCTGAGTGATTTTGATGTTGCAATACCTCTCCGGTGTTTAATTCGCTGCTATCACTGTAAACGTGGCTTATACAAGCTGTTTTGTTGAGTGAGAATCAGGAGCTCTATTTCGATGAAAATAAGTTCCCGAGACCTGCTAAATGTTTCATCGGTGTCACTAAATGTTATTCAGTGAATATAATTAAATATTATATTTGCTTTGGAATCGGCAAATTGTAAAAATACTGCTCTCACAGTGCACTGAAATTTCATATATTGTCTGCATTTTTTTAGTAAAATTTTGTTAAACAATTTGCTATCAACGGCAAAAAGCAGTAAGAATTGAGCTGATCTATAAAAACAGGATTCTGAACGAATTTTGGCAAGATCTGTGATGGCCGATTTTCAATTTTGGAGCGCCAATTGGCCACTTTAGCTGAGAATGAGCCAGCAACGATGATTACCTCCCTTAAATTCCATAAAGTAATGGAGGTTCATTCTCTACACACATATTTATTGGCAGAGGCGCGCCTTGCCATGGGGGGAACTCCCAAATAAAATTGACGTACCACGCGTGTAGACAATTTACAAAACCTTGGTAAATGTAGTTCATGAAGAAATTTACTGCAATAAATGCCAATTTACCATATTGCAGATTACAAGTTTTATACCGCGGTAATTTTTTTAATGCTGTAAATGTCTCTAGTGTAAACACGGCATCTGAGTCACGATTCTAACTGCGCTTTCCTTAGCTTGCTGTAGTTTGTCTGGAAAGTTGTCTCAGCGAATTTTGGAGCTTCCACGAAAACACCAAAATGCATCACTCTGCATTACACGTAGTCTGAACTATACCAGACTCCGTGCGACAAACGTTTTTATTTTAGCGGCCGGTGACGTTGCGACACAACCATGGTTTGTAAACGATTGATAATCACCAAAGGGAAAATAGAAAAGAATCCCGCATCCCAAAGATCCACTCACAGAGCGAGGGGATATCTGCGATTATCCTATTTCTAGTTATGGGAGTCCTCCCCTCGGGGCGCCTTGTGGCTTGTGGGTCGCCTGTGATGACGTCAGATGGTCTGTTTTTCAGTCACGTGGCGGCATCGTGCGAGGAGCCGGGCAAGGAGAAGGCCGGCTGCGCGTAAAATGTTGGAGAGATTGAAAGGGTCGGTGATGGCCTACATACATAATGCAGTCAAACGAGGGTAGTGTTCCAGGAGACATGCCGATTGATCAAAAAGTCGACTGGGAACTGACGAATCGACGATTTTAGGTGAGGAATGTTTGTATATCGACGTCGTGTCGTCTGTTCGATTCTTGTAAATGTATTTGCAGATCTTTGTAGTCGAAACCTCGCTTATTGATATCTCAAGAACATATCTAAGCACCATATGAAATTGTGTAAGGCTAAATCGCCCGGATATTTGGGATACGATTGCTCGTTTTGTAATACACGAAATTTGATTCCTCGGCGTCCTTTTGAAGATGCGGCCAAAAAAAAAAAAAAAAGAAAAACTCGTAGTCGACGGAGGCTTCTTTATCCAAGAGGGGGCTTGGCTCGGTGAGATATATTCTTACAGATATTTTTAGTTACTGCTGACGGTGTAACACATGGAAATTCGGATGCATAACTGATCATGACTTCGAGCCCTGTGACCAGGCTCATTGTAAGAGATGACCATTGTGACCTTAGACATTGACTTGACTTACTACAAACCAAAAAATTGATCAGGACTTCTAGTCCTGTGACCAGGCTCTTTGTGAAAGATGATGAAATATTTATTTGCACAAGGAATTTTTTTGCAAGAGTTGGACCTACGTTTGGTAAAATATTCATTGAATCTTTCAGCTATTAGATATCTGTGAGACAGAACCTTTGTGACCTTAGACATTGACTTCAGTAACTACAAACAAACAATATTGATTATGACTTCTAGCCCTGTGACCAGGCTTTTTGTGAAACAGGACCTTGATAACCTGAGAGTTATTCTACCTGCTTTATATAATTTCCTCCAATTTGTGATTCTATTTGTTGATTAAGCTTTTTTTTGTTATGTTTAAATATGTTTTAAAATTATGTGCACAAGGAATTTCTTTTGCAAGAGTTGGACCTACTTTTGGTAAAATATTCATTGAATCTTTCAGCTATTAGATATCTGTGAGACAGAACCTTTGTGACCTTAGACATTGACTTGAGTAACTACAAACAAACAATATTGATTATGATTTCTAGCCCTGTGACCAGGCTTTTTGTGAAACAGGACCTTGATAACCTGAGACATTGACTTGAGTTATTCTACCAGGCTCTTTGTGAAACAGGACCTTAATAACCTGATCTTAAGCAAGGACATTGACTTGAATTGCTATAAACAAAAACATTCAGGTGCTTAATTGATCAGGACCTCTGTGACCAGGTTCTACGTGAGCCAGGACCTTTGTGACCTGATCTTAAGCAAGGACATTGACTTGAATTACTACAAACAAAAACATTTAGGTGCTTAATTGATCAGGACCTCTGTGACCAGGTTCTACGTGAGCCAGGACCTTTGTGACCTGATCTTAAGCAAGGACATTGACTTGAATTACTACAAACAAAAACATTTAGGTGCTTAATTGATCAGGACCTCTGTGACCAGGTTCTACGTGAGCCAGGACCTTTGTGACCTGATCTTAAGCAAGGACACTGACTTAAGTTACTACAAACAAATCTTGACCAGGATCTTCTTGAGACAGGACCTTTGTGACCTGATACATTGACTTCAATCACTACAAACAAAAACATTTAGGTGCTTAATTGATCAGGACCTCTGAAAATTCACAACCAAATACAGCGTCCATTGGCACAGCCATTGTCAGTGGTTGAATATATTTTTGTAATACTATTTTTTGGCAGTTCTTTTTAGTATCCCTTTTGTTGGCCATGGAATTTTAAAATTCAAACAAAAAACATTTAGGTGCTTAATTGATCAGGACCTCTGTGACCAGGTTCTACGTGAGCCAGGACCTTTGTGACCTGATCTTAAGCAAGGACATTGACTTGAATTACTACAAACAAAAACATTTTGGGTGCTTAATTGATCAGGACCTCTGTGACCAGGTTCTACGTGAGCCAGGACCTTTGTGACCTGATCTTAAGCAAGGACATTGACTTGAATTACTACAAACAAAAACATTTAGGTGCTTAATTGATCAGGACCTCTGTGACCAGGTTCTACGTGAGCCAGGACCTTTGTGACCTGATCTTAAGCAAGGACATTGACTTGAATTACTACAAACAAAAACATTTAGGTGCTTAATTGATCAGGACCTCTGTGACCAGGTTCTACGTGAGCCAGGACCTTTGTGACCTGATCTTAAGCAAGGACATTGACTTGAATTACTACAAACAAAAACATTTAGGTGCTTAATTGATCAGGACCTCTGTGACCAGGTTCTACGTGAGCCAGGACCTTTGTGACCTGATCTTAAGCAAGGACACTGACTTGAGTTACTACAAACAAATATTGACCAGGATCTTCGTGAGACAGGACCTTTGTGACCTGATACATTGAATTCAATCACTACAAACAAAAATCATTTAGGTGCTTAATTGATCAGGACCTCTGTGACCAGGTTCTACGTGAGCCAGGACCTTTGTGACCTGATCTTAAGCAAGGACATTGACTTGAACTACTACAAACGAAAATATTTTGGTGCTTAATTGATCAAGACCTCTGTGATGACCAGGTTCTGCGTGAGCTAGGACCTTTGTGACCTGATCTTAAGCAAGGACAAAATGTACTATAATGTGTGCGTTATCATTACAAAATAACAGTCACTATTCCTCCTGTTTCTTGGGCTTTTTGTGTTCTGTTATCTTTGTTCTATTATCTGCCCGTCATCAAAATCTTCAAGGTTCTTTTTTAACCCCACCTCAATGATATTAGTGATGTCTTCTAGAATTGGGAGTACACGACCTACTTGGGTTGTGTACTCCCCTCGATTTCTATTTCTGTTTCAGGTTTTTCTGATGGGATTTATTAACTGCTGGCAAGAAGTGAATCAGGCAGCGATGGTAAGAGCTCTTTTCTCTACTTATTTGTTAATCATTGAACTTTGCTTTTCCTTCTTTCCTTTGTGGCTATATCTTTCTGACAGTGATATGTTTCTTGGCATTATATGGGTGATGCAGAATTAGTACAAATTGCGTCCTTTGTATTGTTTATAGGAAAGTAGAGTGACATCAGACGAAAGTTGAGAAAGACAGACATATGGGAGAACAAGAAGACTTAAAAATTACGGCCACAGATGCCCACAAAGAGGGAGTTGTTACATGAGTGGTTTTCAAATGCCATGGATAACACGATTGAAAACAGGGAATGAACATCAAAGTGGATGAAAATTCAAGCTACCATAGTTTATGCATTCATATATACCTGGTTGTACGAACAATATTGTTTAAGTCTTAATTTGATATGTATATTTCATTCTGGTTCAGCATTTCTTTTTTAAAGTGATTTACACTGTTTCTTTGTTTTTAGGTTTTAGGCACTCCTATACAGAATTGTAAATGTAACTGTTCACATATTGTAATGTTATTATTATTGTTATTGTTATTATTATTAAATGTAATACTTCCAACAGCAAAAAGGCTCCTGTTGTTTTTTGTTTTGATTGTTTATTTTTATTTTTTTATGGAGGTTCAAACAACGAATCAAAATTCAAAAAGCACAACGTTGTACGTTTTTGTTAAACTGACTCATGGTTCATGGAAACCTCCATACCTATTTTGCGTTTCCTTTCTCCTAACTCATCTAACATTGGACATTTCGGTCGCAAACCTTCAGCAAATAAATAGCACAATAGCAAAACTAGACGCCCCATGTGCTCCGTGCGACTGCTTTGTTGACCACCAAATAATGATCAGACAATATGACGATATAAACTCGTATTTATATACCATAACGTATTTATAAGCTGATCGAACAACGACCCTGAGTTTTTGTGTTCTCACTACATCACTTTAATGCTCCACCCCTCCACTCCTCCCCGGGTCTCCCGTCCCCTCCCCCTCTCCCAAAATTTGTTATATAAAGTTTAAAACGAGGTCTTTGAGCGGCGCTGTAAGAATCGTTAGAGTGGCTCTGTAAGAATCCTTAGAACGGCTCTGTAAGAATCCTTAGAACGGCTCTGTAAGAGAATCGTTAGAGTGGCTCTGTAAGAATCCTTAGGGTGGCTCTGTAAGAATCCTAAGAATGGCTCTGTAAGAGTCCTTAGAATGGCTCTGTAAGAATCCTTAAACGGCTCTGTAAGAATCCTTAGAACGGCTCTGTAAGAGAGGCTTATGTAAAACAGTACACTTACATAGAGGGTCTTTTTCTTATGTTATTCTTTGTTTTTATATAAGGCTTCGTGCCCAGAAAGCGATAATGATCCGGCTTATGTAAAACAGTACACTTACATAGAGGGTCTTTTTCTTATGTTATTCTTTGTTTTTATATAAGGCTTCGTGCCCAGAAAGCGATAATGATCAAGTTGCTAAAAACTGCGCTCATAGCTTTTTGATTTATTGCTCTTGCACGGCCTCTACATCAACACGTTTTGCCATCAAAATTACCTCTACTATTGGCGCAGTTTTGAGTGAATTTTATTTTTGCAAACGCACACAATTTTTTAAAAAACATATAGAATGGAAAAAATAAGATGCCATATGATTTAAATATTTTTTAAAAACATATAGATTGATTTAAGAATGGAAATTGCGCTCATAGCTTTTTGTATTACTGTTGTTTTTACTGCTATACAATCGCTATATCATTGATAAATTTAACTCTATTAATGATACACTATCGCTAATGCACAGGGGCTGGAATTAAATAAATACAAATTTAGAGGGTCGTGCTTTGTGTTTTATCCCACTTTTCGTTTCCGTTTTTTACTTTTTTCGATACTATCAAGTTCAAGGTTTATTTTCATGATAGTGCTTTCAACGTGTTTTATGTACCTGCGAATTACTTCAACGCGTGATTTTGTGTGACTTTCTTTTTTTTGAAATGTTGAGTTTTCCTCCATTAGTAAATTCCTGCTTTTAAAATTAAAAAGGTCGTCGTAAACTGATTTAATCCAGTTGTTCATATATAATGTGTTACAAATTTTACTTAAAATGATAATGTTAACTAATTATATAAATGATTGGAAAGTTTTGTGGTGAGGAAGTTCACGAAGAATTGAAGAATGAACACGTTGTTTGTCCGTTTTGTGACGAAGAAATTGACGTTTATAAATTAAGTAATTATTGTTGTTGCAACAAACAAGAATTGTTGGATGATAATGGAAAGATAATTTGTAAGAATTGTGGTGTTGTAAACTACAACACTGCGGTTGTTGGATATACGCAAAGTTACGTAGTCAAAAGAAAGAGTGTTTATGATAGAAAATATCACGTTGAAAAGGTATTGCGAAATTTAGTTGGTGAAAATGAGGTTTGTTATAAAAAATTAATTTTGGAGTGGTTTAAAATCGTAGACGATGTTTTGAGTGGGCGAAGAATTTTTAGCGTGCGATTTGTTGTAAGTAAATTGTTAACGTTTTTGGAAGTTCCGCATAAGGAGTTTAACGCAAGAACGAAGAAAACGAGGTTACGTTATGAAAAAAAAATGGAAAGAAGTTTTAGAGACTAAATCCAAAGCACACAATGTTGCTATTAAGGAGTTGATGGAGAATCGCTGTCGTTGATGGATTTGTATTTAGTGTCATATATTTTAAGGTATTTGTGAGGCGGTTGAGAGATGTCTATGCGCAAATCTTCGAGAAAACTCATTTTTTTGATGATTGTTTCAGTGTTTACGTTGCCAAGTCTTAGACTTTCTTTGATTTGATTTAGAAGATGTTCATACGATTGATAGACGTATTTACAATTTGCTATTTTAGACGACAAATTTTTGAACTTCATGATCGTCTGAACAGCGATTCCAACACTTCCGATGGCTAATAAAGCAATACCGCTGGTACCAATTACGCTTGATACAGCAACTCCACCAATAATTGCACTTGAAACATTTCCAATTATATTTAACCTTTGATAGTGCTTGAACATGTGTTTGTACGCATAACAGAGACGATGACATGTTTTATAATATGCCATCATTTCGTCTATATCGTTTTTTGAAACTTCGTTTGAAATATTATTAAAAGTAACAGATCGTTTTTTCGTCATATATATATATATTAATTACAAATAACGTTTAATTATTACCTTGGAATATTTTAGCCCATCAAACCCTGAATCACTCTTCCCAGAAAACTTGATTTTTATTGTTGCGTTAGCTTTCAAATTTAATATTCTTGAAAAGTAGAAGATACTCCATTTTGAAGATTTTTTGACAGATTGATAGTACTTATTGTCGTCGCGTTCGAGGTTTTGATTTGTGACGATCATTTCAACGTTTTTTAAACCTCCTGATTCTTTAATTTGATCGATTAAAGTAACTTGCCATACACCCTTTTCCTTTATTGTTAACGTTCTTTTGTCGTTCGAAATCGCGTAGAAATTTTTTAATGCTACGGGCACGTTTCCAAATTCAATTTCGTCTTCGTTGTTGTGAGTACAATGTTGAACATAAGAATTGTCTTGGTTTTGAAGTTGTATTTTGTTTTCGAGAGACTTAATTTTGGTGTTTAAAGAGCTAATGTCTAATTTATGTTGTGATTTTAAGTCTTTGACGTACGTGTCGACGGCTTCTTTTTTTTGTAGTAATTACTGAGGTCAACTTTTGAAGATTCATCATCTTGATCTTGTTTTTGAATTTCATCGTCGACGTATTTTATTGTTGCAAAATCATTCAAGTTTTTCAATGTGGCAAAATTGTCAAGTGTTTTAAATAATGAATCAATTTCTTCGTCAACATATTTTTTATTACAAATGTCGTCGTCTTCAATTGGTTCATCGCCTATTTTTTTGATTTCGCCAACGTTTGAGTTACTAATTTTTTTTCCAATTTAGATAATCTATTGTGTGTTTCTGAAAGATGTTTTAGACTGTTGTTAACGTACCCCATCTTATATTTGTACTTTATAAATTTCCACCAAAGAGTTGAAGACAGTGTTGTTATCATGTGAGTACACACGAATTACTACTTCATCTTGATTAAAAAGACGCAAATATTTGTGAACGACATCACTTGGATGCATATTTTTAGACAATAATAGACTACTATACTTTTTTTCTCTATTTGGTGTTTCCTTGAGGAATAACTCAAGGTTGAGGTTTTGGCAATAATTTGGGTTGTTGTCGAAGTTTTCGAGAAATGAAATGTGAAGACGAACTGTATCGTTGTTTGAGCCTTGATATATAAAAGACGTAATTTTTTTTGCTAATGATGGAGGTTTTGTTCTGGCACTTTTGTTTGTTGAACCCTTAAATAACTTTGTCTTCATTACGTTGATCATAGACTCATTGAGGTAGTATTTATTGTCCATTGATTTGAATGAAGTTTGACTGTTGAATTTTATGATTGATGCTATTTTTTGTTCTTTTTCGATAATGGATGATTGAACGTTGTTAATGTTGTTAGATAACACGAAGTAGCCCATATACAATACGCTTACAAAATTAAGTGAAGTATTCGAATGTTGAAAATAATTGAAATTGTTGACGTTTGGGTTCATTTGACATTGCGCGAAAGTATATGACCTCGTCTTTGTGGAGCCAAAAATTGCTCGTTGATTGTGAATCCATTTTAATTTTGACGCCGCCTACGATTTTGTCCCCTGTGTTTGGATATTCTGGACTTGTAAAAAGTATGATTTCAAGGTCAGCATCTTTAGATTGAACTACGTTTGAGTTTGTGCCGTAGCTTAAAAATTGTGTTTTCATGACGACGAAGACTGTTTGATCGTGAGAGTGGTTAAATGTAAAGGATGTGATGTGCCGCTTTGAACCATTTTTTTGTGTTTTTTGAATTCTAGCGTCAGATCCAACCCAAATTGTGTTTGGCTTGCCAAATTGAGAAAACGCGTTTGTTTGTTCAATTGGATAACGCTCATTGTCGTCCATTTCAACAGATTTTGAGGAAGTAAACCTTAATACCATGGTACTTATTTTTTCCTGGTTGATTTTTTTTAAGTTTCCAAACGTAACGACGGTGTCGTCGGTTAAATCAACACTTGTTTTACATTTTAATATTCCATCGATTTCTAAGCCTAAATTTGTTGATGGGCGTATCATTTCAACATTTATAATTTCTTCATTTTTGACATTTAAAGTTCTTGTGCATCCAACATTTTCGTCGAGCAATTGTGTTTTGTAGCATGTTAAGTTGAGGCTTACGCTTTTGCAACCAGAAAATCCAAACACAAAGTACGAAAAGTCGTCATTTATGACCATGTCTAGTGTAGCTTTAGTGTTGTCGACCGCTCCTTTTTTTATTGCTGTCACAAACTCATTTTTTTCGTTGAAAACAAGGACGGCGACTTGAGAGTTAAATCCAGAATCGTCTTGTTCGATGTCGTAAAATGAAAAAGTCAATGTTCGTCCCCAATGTGCATTTTCGTATTTGTATGCGCGTTTGAAAAGTTTAGTTTTATCTGGCTTTAAAACTGTGACTTCCTCTATTATGTTACCCTCTAGTAAGAAGATGGTTTGAAATTCAGAAAGGTCTCCAAGATACCCAGGAATTATTGGAATTTTCGTGTCGTTGATCGATGAAAATGTTAGTTCGTCGATGTCGTTGATTTGTGTGTTGCCTGAAAAGTTGAAGTAATCTTGAATCATGAGTGGGACTGATTTATCGACACCTGTGGGGTTTTGTTCTACGAGGAAGATAAAAACACTCATTGAGTCAACGCTAACCGTGGTAAAAAGTGTAAAATATTCATTGCTTGTGTATTAGCCATGTTCCATATGGTAAAATGCTTTCTTCCTTTTTTATTTTTTTTATAAATGTTCCATCATTATTTAAGGTAAACAACGAGGAATTAGAACCAATACCAATTGATTTTGGGGGGAGGGGATTGTGGATCAAATGGAATTTAAGGTTTTGTTTTTAATAACCCAAGCGGCACTTTTTGAGTTTAGACGCCCAAACTCAATAAAATCGTTGTAATACACCGGATTTGAAATTAGTGATGACTTTAACTTTATTTTTGAAGGGAGGAATTTTCGATTTTAAGCCTACGTCGGATGTTTTTGTTTTTCCATCCTTGAATGTTGCGTCAGAACCAGTTTTTATACCATCAACTTTTGTTTCAAGATCCATGACTGTTTGATAAACGGTTAATTTTTGGGGATGAACTGATGAATTTTTAAGATTTTTATTGAAAATATGAGGGATTTTTTCACCGTCGAAAAAAACATTACCCGTACCTTCTTCGATTGCGATTGCTTTTCTTTGTTTTCCAAGTGCGTGCTTTGACCAAAATTGCGTTTCAGGAAGACCTTGGTCACGAATGTCTATCGAATTAATGCCAGTTACGCCATCCTTGAATTTGGGATTTTTTAGTGTATTTTTTAGGCCTGTAACTGTTTTCATTACCACTAGCTCTTCAAGATTTGAGTCGGAATTTGAAATACCACTTGTCTCAATTTCAGGCAAATGATTAGATGTGAACCACACTTTTCCAGTATTGTCAGAAATTTTCATTGCTTTTTTTTGAAGTGCGCCACCAGACCAAATTTCAATACTGTTCAAACCACTGAACCTAACGTCTAATTTTCCTACTTCAGATTTGCCGTCGGCAAACTTCAATTTATTGTCGATTTGTGAACAAAGTGTTTTCATCATCACGAGCTCGTTTGGATCATTGGTATTCGAAGCGTTTGAAGAAGTCAACAGTTTTGGAATTTTTTTGAAATAAGCGCCTTGAAACAGGTCAAAGTTCATTGCACGAAAACCGCCGCTATGAATTTCAATACCATTTGGAAGAATTTGAAGATCCACCATTTGAGTAGTCGTCTTTCCATCTTTAAATGTTAAAGTGACCGCTTGTCGACGTGTCAACTGCAATGATTTTTGCGTTCAAATCAGAAACGTCTTTGAGATGGCGTTTCAGAACAACAAGTTGATTAGGATTTGAGTCGAGGTTGTTAAGACTTGAATCGACTTGAGGAATTCTTCCAACAAAGGTTATTTGATTTCTTGACTTTACCTCCAAAAATTCCCAATTGTTGGCGTACATGTTGAAGTTTCCATTTTCAAGCCGTATATCCAAATCTGAAATTTTCGACTTTCCGTCTTTCAACGTAAGATTATCCATCCGATTTTCCAATTCGGTTTTTTGAGTCACGAAGTTTGTGTTAATAGTGAAAATATCTGCTTCGTGACATTTCAAAACAACCAGTTCATCATCGTTGTTGGTATTAGTGAGACTTGGAATTACTTGAGGCACTTTTCCGACAAAAATGGATTGATTGCGATTTTTGACTTCCAGAAATTCCCATCCGTTTGCGTACATATTTAATCCTCCGTTTTCAAGACGAAAATCTAAGTCCTTAACCAAAGTTTTATTGTCTTTTAAAGTAAGGTTGTCGATTTTTGCGACTAATTCGGTCTTCAAGTCTTGATCTTTTTTTGTCATCGTTTTTTGGATAACAAGTTCATTTGGTTTGCTTGAGTCGTTGTCAACACTTCCTGGCGATTCTGGAACTTTTGAAAACGTTATTTTTTTCTGTTGCGTCCAGATCTATTGATTTTGTTTCAAGTTCAATTTCTGCAACGCTACGAATAATGAGATCATCGGCAAGAACCTCTACATCGACGTCTTTTGTATTTGTTTTTCCGTCTTTGAAGACATTGCCTTGTTGTGCCGCTTGAATCACTTTTTTGACGTCCTCAATGTCTTTTTTATGTTTGGAATACAAGACTAATTCTTGTGGGTTTGAGTCGTTGTTAGAGAGTCCCGACGCAACTTGAGGCACTTTCGAAAAATAAGTCACGAAGTCAGATGTTTGAATCTTGAAACATAATTCATCTTTCACGTAAACGCTAAGGGTACCATTACCATCTTGTCGAACATCTACAACACGTGTTTTTGTGCCGTTAAGAAATTTAGCAATCGATAATGTATTAATAATTTGAGTGTGGTCGTAATCGTCATGTTCATTTTCAAATCCTGAACGTAAAACACCCATATATATAAACATTGCTTACAAATTCTTAAAGTATTTTTTGATGAAGGCTTCGTTTAGAACGTGATTTTTAGGGCAGAAGATTTTAATTATGTCGTGAAATGATTTTTTGAATTTACAAGAGTTGAAAACATAATACAGACAAAAATAACCACAAGTTACACTATACAAATATTGTAGTTGAATTGTGTTGAATACGTACCTTTTTTTTAGTTTTGAAGCTAATGTAATAACTTCTTGCGTTGGTTTCATGGCAAATGAGTCGAAATATTCTATTGTTTTTGGTTTAATATGAATTGCGATCCAATGACTTCCTGGTTCATGACTTTCGTTTAGATTTATCACATAACATCCCAATTTTTGAAATGAAGTGATATGATTTCTTGATGATACGCCATTGAAGTTTGGAATTTTCAGGTAATCAACCCATTCTTGAATGTCGAAGTTTGAAATTGGCAAATTTTTGAACTTTGGTCTTAAAAAATCACTCTTTCGAGGTCTCCCAACACTGGGATTTTCCCAATTGTGTTGTCCAAGACGTTGCTCAAGATTCCTTTTCCCTTTTTTGAGGTTTTTTTTTTCTTCCACCTTTCCCTCTGCCGTATTGATCCCAAGTTCCAAAAAATGGAGGAGGGCGCATGTCTGCAGGCATTAAAAGACCGCCGGAAGGACTTGCACGAGGCTGTGGGGGTTTTCTTGGATTCCAAGGTCTTGTCTGTAAACCAGAGCCTGTGAGTGCTTTCATAAGCAATGGGACACCAATGCTAGCAAGCAACGTGCCCAAAAATCCCCCGCGCTGAGAAACAGTCGGTCGTATCCTTAATGGAGTTGCCATTTGTATTGCCTTCATGAGGCCACGTTTTTGAGATGGTGTCAAAAAACTATGGTATTGTAACAATTGACTCAAGTTTTCGGGCTGAATGAGAAATCCTCCAGTTTGAGCTCCCGAACCAAGTAATTTTGAGATTCCAGTACTTGAAAGTCCACTTAGCGCTCCGCTTATTAAAGGTGCGGCAATTTTAGAACCATACTTTATGGCGGTTGGTAAAAGCCTTGTTCCTACGTTCAAGAGGCTTCCAAATAAGGAACCTCCGACTTTCCCAATTTGACTTTGACTTATTTTAAGGTCTGTTCCAGTGCCATTTCGTAAACTTTTTTGAATTATGTTTATTTGAGATTTGGTGAGCATCATCATGTCGGATCCTCGCAAGTTTGAGTTTTTTAATCTGAGAACGATTGGTGCACGTTTTTTGAAAGCGGTTGCTAATGATTTTTTTTTGGTTTGGTGATAATTTAACTCCGAATTGATGGTAATTCATGTATATTTAAAGATTAGATAAATCCACAAAGTACTTTACGCGTAATTTAAATGGTTATTTTTCTACGTTTGAGGGGAACGTTTTTGTTAGTTTTAATTTCGTCTTCGTTTTCGCTTTCGTCTGAGCTACTAAAAAACACGTTGTCGTCGCCTTCACTTTCACTTTCACGTTCATCTTTGCTTTCATCTTCGTGTTCACTTTCGTATTCGCTGATTGAACTATAAATTGTATCGCCATCAGTTTCGTATTCCGATTCACTCATTTCATCTTCGCTTATTTCGTCTTCACTTTTGCTCATATATTGATAGTTAGATTTTATTTGTTTAAAAGAGTTGACTTTTTATGTCTTTAATAATGCACGCCCGCTTTCAACATTGATAGAAATTTCTTCTTCATTTAGGACAACGGCTCTCACAATGTATCCATCAGCACCCGTTACATTTCCAGAAAGTTTGTATTTGAAGCTCAACGAAACCATAGAATCTATTGTTCCAACGGGCTGATTTGTAAGGTCGAAATACAACATGGAGTACACTTATAAAATAATTCGGGAGTTAAAAGATGGCTACTGAGATAATCGTTGAAGGCGCGGGAGTACTGGGCGAGTGTACGATAAACGCATGATGGCCTGTTTACAAAATCATAAGCAACTTCGGGATATTCTTTGTGATTTCCAACGATTAGTTGTCCTTCCATTACCTTTACATTTGCTTCGCCGATCACGTTGGTATCGTAAATAAAACTATTTTTTTCCTGCATAACGTTTCCTCCATTTGAAAACCACACAAATACATGGTTTGGGGTCTTTTGAACTCCCTTCCATAAAAAAACGTCATCTTCTTCTAATTTTACGTTAATTTCGAACTTTCCGCTGGAGCAAACACGATTTTGAAACGCTTCAAAAAATGAGTATCTGTTGAGAGGAATTAATACGTTCACGTCTTTTTTCCCAAGAATTGCGTCGTTTCTCTTTTTAAACCCTTCGTTGTAATCATCAAGTAGCGCAGTTTCATTCGCCTTTAAAAATGGTAAAACATATGGTTCTCGCGACTTCTCAACATAAAACATAGATGATTCGACGATTCCTTCAGCGTAACTTTTTGAATAATCAACGAGATTTTTAAATTGCACTGCCTGATTGATGTCGTTAGTATTAAGAACTATTTTCCCTCCATATTTCACAGTCAATTCATTTATCATGCTATGACTTCCGCAAATTGGAGCAATTCGCGAGCTTCCATTTGCGTTAAACGTAAAAGCAGAATCGTCCATCTTCGAAACATAAAACGTGCATTAAAAAAATTCATTGTACCAATCATATGGTGTTTGCTCATTTACTGTGTCGACTACAAAGTCAATATTTTTTTCGCTGTTTTGCGTTGTTGGCTGGCAAAGAAATAGAACGATTTGGTTGGATTGGAATATATTCGTAGCGTTCGTTGAATTTGGGATTCCTAAAACTCATTATATATATAATTTAGATAAAACGCCACTTAACGTTACGTGTCTAGCAACATGTCGATCTCCATTGATAATTTGTTGTTTGAAGATTTATTGTTTGAAACACGCGATGAGTTGTTTTTTTGAAGTTCTTTCATAATTTGATCACCTTTATTTTCAGTCGTTGTTTGAACAAGTTCGTTGTTCTTCGTTTTTTTCTTGCCACGAATTTTTTCATCCAATTTATCTGCGCTTATCTCGTCTATTTTGCTTCCAATTTTTTTGTTCCCTTCTTCGACGAATTTTTCTGCACCCTTTTTGGCAATATTTTTTGCCGTTTCGCCCGTCAAAGAACTAAAGACTCTACTTGCGACGTCACTAAAAATACTTTCGCCATATTGATTGACGTATATTGATTGACCATATTCATTTCGAACTCTTCTTTTCATCATTATATATAAGAGTTATGTTTTTTAAAAGTCAAAAAGTCGAAAGTCGTGTTTAAAAGTCAAGAATCGTATTTAAAAGTTTTCTTGTATTCCAATCACAAAAAACACAGAAATATGAATTCCATTCAGGTTCACGTGATTGTTTTTTTGTATCCGTTATCCAAACTCTTATCATTGAAATGTTTCGTGTGTTTAGAGGAACCCACATTAATCTTCTATTGTATTCCGTAAACCCATAACTCAATGGAAGGTTTTCCACTCTAAATTGATATAATACGTCTGAAGACGTATTCGAGCCCACAAGTATTGATTCGCCTACGAGGTTGCAGTGCACTTGTAAACTATCAACACCTCTAGTTATGTCTGGAAGTTTTGTGCTTAAATAACGTCTATCATCACCCAAAACCACTTTTTCAAAGCCTAAAAAAGCAGGAAAGTCATTATTTGCTTTTTGTAAGTCTAATTCAAAATTGTCTCCAAGTCTCACCAACACTTTAAGAGTTGATAAATTAAAACTTATATCAATTGTGAGGTCTTCTTTTTGCTCGCGGGGTGTGGCCCCGGCGAGCTTAAAAATGGAGTTTTTTTTTCTTCTGGGTCGAGAATCAGCACACGGTGATTGGTTCATATGATCACGTGATATGCGATGACGTAAACCGCCGCCCGGCTGGCTCAGTTGGTTGAGTGCCGGTGTAGTGGGCAAAAATGCCCCCCCAATATTTTGCCTCCCCGGGCATTTTATCCCAGGCGATAATGCCTTCCAGGCATTTCCGCCCAGGCAAAAATGCTGTAGATACAGTTTCCCCCTCTGGGCTAAAATGCCCGGCGTTCAGAAAGGTCGTTTCAATAGTTGCTAATAACTCTAGCCAAACAAGGATACTTAAATACAAACAAAGGCATATTCAAAAAGGTTAACACAATACCAGGACTCTTCTAAGGCGTCATAAAAGAGAATTATTCAGTTGCGCCAAAATGTGACACCGATTCCGGACTTTCTTATCTTACTCCACAGGGAGCGTACACCTTCCGTGACGCGCGTCACGCTGGTTGACCTCGGCGTCTGTTTAACACCTCCTCAAACGGAAGGGGAGGGCCAATGGAGAGAAAAGAAAACATGCAAAAAAAAAATATATATATATATATATATAGAACTCAGGGGAGAGGGGGAAAGAGGGTACTACTCTCCTCACTTTTTTTATATTCTTTCCCTTCCATTTCGAGAACTTTGAAATCAGGTTTGCGGTTTGCTTTGAGATTTTTCTAAAATAAATTGTGGGCCGCCTGCGATTTCTCTGTCACTGATTGTCTTGGCATTTCCGAGGGCAAAACCTTTGTCATCTTCGACAGCAGATTTCAAATTGCTGTTTTGATAGTCTTTCGGGCAAGCTATTATTTAAAAAGTTCGTTCTTGTATTTTGTTTAATCATATTGTAACCAACACTGATCACTGTGTTGCGTTTAGTTAGTGATTACAATACAGTACGTGTCTGAATCTATTGAGTCACAACTCAGATATCTTTGGAATATCCGTTTAGTACAATACTTGATTATTATTGTGAACTAGCCTTTCTTTATTGTTTCGCTTATTTGTATAGCCTTTGTTCTACTGCATGACTGTACGTGTACTTTAGACTTGTGAAGGGGATTTCTGAGGTTCTTCGTAGCGTTCAGACCGTTTGTAATTAAAGTGTTATGTTAGTGACCTGTGAGTTCCTTCTGCTCCGTGCCCTCGGCAAGCGTTACAAATGTGAGTCGTTTTGGACAATCTGGCTTTCGCCTATAATAAGCCAATTGTATCCGACATGATATGTCAAGTTACAATTGCTAATCAAAGTACAATAATCATATTAAGGGTCGCAACTTGTGCTTTTCCCACTTAACTGGAAATTTATTTCAACAAAGACCAAATAAATATTTGCCGTTGTATTTAGAAACAAACGACTTCAATGACATTCTGTACAGGGTAAAGTTTGAACGTGAAATATTGACGTTTGGAGTACCTGTTTCTCGTCCACCACTGAATAATTAGTGTATCCGGCTGTCAAGTTACTAAACGCAATTGAAAAGGTAAAAGTGTGCTATTAGAGGCACAACGTGGGTAAGCTATTATTCGATACAGTATTAGTTGAAAAGTTCCCAGATCGCTGAACTGAAATGTCTTCCGAGAGAGACCTCTCAGACGTTCGCCGTTAACCCTAACCCTGTCAGGTTTAATTTCTGCCACGCGTTCTCTGTTATATCAAAATTCACCGTAAACCGAGAACGATTCCAACACAAAAAAGCAGCGATAATTGTTTCCGCCGCACGCTATGTTTGGCAAATGGGGATATTCTCCCGAAAGAAACTATTTTATTTTCTAGTCCCACGCGGATTGTGACGAATAAGGTAGGGCGGGGTGCACGAATAAAACGAGGAGGGCGAGTGGAATTCCTCACCCCCCCCCCAACCCTCCCCCCCCCCCCCCCTCACCACCATCCCGTTTCTTTCCGTCTATCCGTCCGTCCGCCCACCTCACTCCTCCGAAACAATTCATCAAAGACACCACAGGTCACGCAGCACTTGACAGTATGAACTGATTACATCCAGATATTGGCTAGAATTTGATTATTTCAGTATCCTATGTTTACGCACGGACAAGCTGTGCACGGATTTGTTGATCAGAATTACTTGTAACTCGAAATCGATGATTTTGTGAATGGGGGGCATTTTTACCCAGAGAGGGCTTTTTTGCCTGGGCAAAAATGCCTGGGGAGGCATTTTTGCCAGGGGGGCAAAAAAGACTCTTACACCGGTCTTTTGTGCGGGATGTCGCGGGTTCGAACCCCGGCCGGACCAGCACTCAGGGTCTTAAAATAACTGAAGAGAAGATGCTGCCTTTTTTTCTAACAGCAGATGGTAAGATCTTCACTTGGCTCGGCTGACTACGTAAAATGGCGGTCCTGTCTCCCTATACTTCTATACTTGATGACAGGGGGGGGACGTAAAAGAACCACTGAGGACGTAAACAAATCTTTGGCAGTGACCACCCTCAGTGCCTGTACTCCACAGTAATATGGCGAAGCCAAATTGTTGCTGAAAAGCCCTTTGAGGGGAGCATCAATAAAAATATGTATGTATGTATGTAATTGACTTCGCTAAGCAACTCGAGATGTGGCCAGTGAATTGCTCGTTACTTGTGTGTAAAAGTTAACTGCATCCCATCCAAACTCAACACCAGTGGGCTCTGTGGAATATGCACGGATAAACTGGATTTTAGGGAACGATTTTGGCTTGCGTTCTTAAGTTCACCGCGGAAGCTTTGAGAATAGCCGTAAACAAATGTTTGATGGATATACCGCTCGGGGATTGCAAATTTCTCTGTCGCCGCTAAATATTTAGTCCCGACGAAACTTTCTGTGGCGGCAAGAAATACCTCTGGGAAGATAACAGGCCGAAACGGAAACCAAAGCTACGATGAACTTTAGCCGCAAAACAATGGCGATTTATGCTTTACTTTGTACATGACATCTGTTGCCTCATAAAATTCTTCTGCTTATCGTACTTTGCCTTTTTGAAATGTTTCTTTCATTCGATCATGTAGCCTTTGTTTCGCAATGGTCATTGTATACCACATATGAAAAATATACACCGAAATAGTCCTGAGCATTGAGTTTGCAGTTCACAAATGACTGAACACACTGTGAACAAAACCGCAATAATATTGACGTAAACAAGTGTCGTGTTACATTCCTCGCTTGTTACAGAACACGAAAACTCGAAAGCCTGATAGAAGAAACGTATTCAGTTAATAAAAGAAAACACAAAAGTATTGAAGCGAAGGCTGGATTAATCGTGGCCTCTCGTTAGAAATAAGAGTCGAAGTCAAACTGTCAAAAATCAATTGTGCATAAAAAGATATGTCACGCATTCTCAAAATGCAGGGTCGCTCAACCTTTAAGAAGCAAGCGTATGAGTGTTGTAATGATAATTTATAGTTTAATCAGGTTTCATTTGAGCAAGGTGTCAACAGCTAAGTTCTGTATAACTGTGTGATATTTTTCTGGTGAGAAACTGGAAGTCTCTCTTGGGAGTTCCACTCTTGTCCCTACTTTCCATTTTAGTATATTCTGGTCTCGACACAACTCACGCCGCGAGCTCACTGGCAATGCCAGTCTAGTTTTAATTTAGAATGGCTGTCGATAATCAACGTTTTTAGAAATGTATCGATATCCTCGTAACTGTATGATCCATCTTCAAGAGTAACTTTGTAACTAACGTTTTTATAATCGTAGTAAAATTCATTGTTGTTTGCTTCTTCTGATACGTTGTACCAACTATATGACATACTTATACGATCAAATGCGACGTAAAAATCTTCATTTGAATTTAAATTAATTGATGGATTCATGTTTGTTTTGAAATCGTGTGGGACTCTAAAATCTGCAGTTGCTGAATTTAACGCTAAAGTTTGATAAATTACTTTTGGCATCTTTTATAAACATACGTTAGAAAAACACAACCAAATTAAAGAACAAACACGTCATCAAACACTACAAAAAATTCGTCTACGTTTCTAAGTATTTTTCTACATAATTTTCGTATTGATTGTCGCTCATAGTTTCAATTTTTCGAAGGTGATCTATTACTTCATACGCCTCATTTTTTCAAAGCAATTGAAGAATTTCCCGCATTGAGACTACCAGTGATGACTTTTAAGCGATTCACTAGCTCTTGAGGATTGGTGTAATATATTGTTGTGTGACCACCAGTCATGATTTTTTTGTTTGCCACTTGATCGATGTTTTGGCATATTTGTCACGTTATTGATGTCTCTAAACAGTGTCTTTGCGCGTTGTGAGTAATTACGTTTTGGATTGTAACGTTTGGTAACAAGATCAACAAAAGATTTGTCAACGTCGTTTTCGTAAACTTTTTTGTCTTGATTAAACATCACTAATTTGTATTCGTTCATCAACTTTTGCATGTCGATATTAAAGCCGCCGTATTGATCGTTCTTTATTTTATACGCATTTCTCATTGGCTGTTTATATCTTTGCACACCTGATCCGTATTGACTTTGGTTCGTTTCTTTAGTCCTTTCCATCATTACCCAATCAATTGCGTCTCGATATTTTCCCAAAACTTTAATTTCACGACTGAGAGTATTAGACTTTATTTTTGCCTCTTCAGTCTTCTTTTTGTTGGACTTTCCCTTCATGTTGCTTTTTGAATGAACGTAAAAATTTACTCTTTGGCGTAACGTTTCAAGATCGTTTTGATTGAAGTTTAGCAAATTTCGAGGATTAGGAAGTGCTTCAACAGGGACAACTTGATTACCAACTCTTTGATTATGTGGCTCTTCAAGAATATCTAACTCTTGACTTGTAAATGGAAACATGTAATTAAAGGCGTCTTCAATAGTTATTTCGCCCGTCGCTTCATCAATTTTATCGACAATTTGTTCTTGTCCTTCTTGTAGTTTTTTAAAAATCTCATCTTGTTTTTTGTCGACACTCATTTTCGCGATGTCTTGTCTTTCGTGATTGGCTTAAAAAGATCTTCTCTTTGTGTTTCAATTCCCAATTGCTGATTTTTGTAGTCTAAAATATCTTTGTTGATGTCACGAATTCCTTGATCAAATTGAAGTTTTCTGTTGAACGCAGCTCTTAATTTTTCAATATCCATATACAATTAAATTAGAAAATACGTGCATTTCAACACACAACATTGATAGTAAGTGTGGTTTGACAACGAAACGTATAACCTTTATATATACGAAGATTCCAAACTACGACACAGGTGTTCAAAAAAAAGATCGCAGAGTTGTAAGTTTCTTGCCTGAAGATTTTTGTATTTTAATGTGGGGCGAATCCAATTGTGGAAAAACCAACACAATTATACATTTGATCCGTAAACCATTAGTTTACTACGACAAAATTTACGTATACACTCCTAATCAACATCAAGACAAGGTTCAAGACCTTATAAAGCTAATGAATACCATTTCAAACAAGGTAGGGTATCAAGTTCTTGAAGTTCACGACGAAAACGAAATTAAAGATACAAGTGAATATCCACATAATAATCGCAAACTAGTTGTTTTCGACGATCTTGTGAACGCTTCGCAGTCCATTTAAAATAAAATCACAAATCATTTCACAGACGGAAGACATCATGGGATATCGCCGATTTATCTTTCACAGTCGTATCATGATGTGCCTTCAAAACTCAGACAAAATTGCTCTCACATGGTGTTGTATCCACCAACAACAAGGACGCATTACAACCTCATTGCAGAAGAAAATGGAGTACAAAAACAAGCGTTCAATAAACTTCGACCATATGAGTTTCTATTTGTCGAAAAAAAGTAAAAAAAACGCGTAAAAAGAATTTTGACGAACCGCTTTAAAATTTGTAAATCATATATATATATAATGACGAAATCTTATTGCGTGAAAGAGAAAAGAGTCACTGAGTGTGTGCCTGGTTCTGAAAGATTCAAGGTGAAAAATGGAAGAACGATGATGAAATGCACTTGTGCAAGTTGTGGTATAACAAAAACACAATTCGTGAGTAAAAGATCTAAGAGTTAAAATCTAAACGATAATATATGTTGAGTTACTGTGTGAAATGCAAATCTAAAACGAAAAATCACGACGAAAATATAAAAATCACAAAGAATGGTAAAATAGTAGTTAATTCAAAGTGTGCAATATGTAGTTACAGAAAATCTTGTTTTGTGAGTAATGTTGGAGGCGGTTTCGATATTCATGCAGCCATTGGTAAACTACCCAAAAAAAAGTAAGGATGGACTCCAGGAAGTTATAAATATATGGGCTGATGCCTTTGTATCACCCCATACAACCCATTGGATGAACAACTTGAATACGATAAAAACACTGGAGAAGTTACTAAATGGCACGTTCAACCATACAACAAAATAGATCGGATCGCAGCGCATCATGATATTTGTTATGATCGAGGAGTTTTGTCAAAGCATGATTGTGAAAAAAAAAAATGGTCGAAGAAATTGATGAATTGCCCTACAAAGACGTACCAAAGTGGGGTCAAACTGATAGATTTTTAATTGATAAAAAACGAAAACTTGGCCTTGGTGTGTCAAAAAACGGAAAACGGCGTTGAAAAATGATTGGGTTCAATTAGCCGAAGAACTTCACAAACCAATCAAGCGAAGCTTTTTGAAGCGAAAAGTGATTGTGAATTACGCTGATGAAATTTGGGCTGCAGACTTAGTCGACATGCAAAAATTAAGCAAGTGGAATAAAGGATTTAAGTATCTCTTAATGGTAATCGACGTTTTCTCAAAATATGGGTGGATTCGACCACTTAAAAACAAAAAAGGCGAAACCGTCACAACCGCATTCAAATCCATTTTAAATGAAGGTAGAAATCCCAAATTTTTGTGGACGGATAAAGGTTCAGAGTTTTACAATCAGCACTTCAAAGAGTTATTGGAAAAACATAACATCACTTTGTATTCGACTGAAAACGAAGAAAAATCACCTGTCGTTGAAAGATGGAATCGCACAATGAAAAATAAAATGTGGAAACAATTCACGGCACAAAACAACACGCAATATGTAAATTTGCTTCCAAAACTTGTCAACGAATACAACAATACAGTCCATTCAAGACTAAAATTAACACCTGTTGAAGCAAGCAAAGAAAAGAACAAACACATTGTCTTTGCAAATTTATTCGACGAAAAAAGACTAATGCAACCTTCTAAGCCTAAATTTAAAATAGGTGACAAAGTTAGAATTTCTAAATACAAACGAAGAACTTTCGACAAGGGTTACACTGAAAATTGGACAGAAGAGATTTTTACAATTAGCGACATCTCATTTACAAACCCAATTACTTACAAAATAAAGGATTTAAATAACAATGAAATACAAGGAAAATTCTATGAAGCAGAACTTCAAAAAACTAAACAAGACGTGTTCAGAATAGAACGCATCGTGAGAAAAAAACAAGAATCATGCATTTGTGAAATGGA
The DNA here is from genome assembly GCA_964036295.1 of Plumapathes pennacea. NCBI lineage: Eukaryota > Metazoa > Cnidaria > Anthozoa > Antipatharia > Myriopathidae > Plumapathes > Plumapathes pennacea. The sequence goes on along the minus strand of OZ038472.1, from coordinate 6,687,411 downwards.
AAGGATATAGTAACGAGTTTAATTCATGGATACCTGTTGGCGACTTGAATACGCTAAACAAGTAAATAAATTTCATATGTCTCATGCCATGAGACAACTCACAAGTTACACCAAAAATCTATGTCAGCATTACAAATTTCTTTAATCTTTCGCATATTGGTCTTCAGCTTGTAAATAGGCCATGAGCAACAAGATAGCCGAGGAAATTCTTCCAAAAGATGATGTAGTGAAATCAAGAAGCTAGAATAACTCCTCGAAAACCTACAACTCGTCAATACTTTCTTGTATGACGCCCAACTTTGAGCCTTGTGTAAAAGATAGCCTTGTCTTGAAGCAAATAAAATCGCAGACCTCTTTTGATTCCGTATAGCCTTCGCCAACAATTTAATCGTGGGGACGACTTGCTCTAAACTCCCAACCCCTTCATTTAAAAATGGAAATAATGTTAGTTACAACAGGTTCATCAACAAGGGACTCCCATATCCGTTCCGAAAAACCTTCTTCACTGACGACGCCTTCATTTCTTTGCAAATGCTTCTTCCTCAACTTCACCATAAAGTTCGTAATGTCTCTTTGAAAATTGGGATGTCATAAAGCAAAAGTTCCCAAATCTCTAAGAACGTTTGTTAGTCCATAGTCAACACGAGGAACCTCTTGCAACATTTCATCCATCTTAAAGCATGAGGTTATGAATCAAAAACCGCTGACTTCTACATACCAACGTAAAAACGCGTTTGCAAAATTATTTAAAAGCATATAGTAATAGTATAATTATAATGCCAAGACCCAAAATCTATAATGATGAAGAAAGACATAAAAGAATTCGCGAAAGTAAAAACAAATATGTGAAAGAAACGATGTGGACATGTCATTGTTGTGACATTAAAATTCCATACTAACAAAAAACAAACCACTGTCGCACGAAAAAACATCAAAATTTATCAAAAAAAATTATAAGCACACTTAACACTCTACTTAAAAACAAAAAATATGACGATCAAACACGCGAGACTATAAAAAAAGCAATAAGTAGCGTAGAGAAGAATATCAAAACAAAACCACTTAAAGATGTGCGTTTATAATAAGAAATATAATATCTATATGATAAATATAGATGAGTGGAAAAATCACGTTGAGTTTAGGAGATGAAAAAAGTAATTTAAATAATCTTTCTAAAAGTGAGTTGATAAATATTATAAAAAGGTATAAAAAGAAAGTTAAAAAACTTAAAAAAGTGAAAAACACAACAACTGACAAAATGTTGAAAAAACTAGAAGACGCAAAGTCGTTGAAAATGGACGACAACATCAAAATTCATTCTACAAATAGAAAACACGCATTTATGAATATCAAACCACGAACAATAAAAAAACCCATTCCGCAAATTAAAACAAAAATAACACCATTGCAAAAAGCTCTTAAAATGTTACAAAGAGTTTTGAAATTAGCGTTAAAAACAAAGAAGATCCGTTAATTCAACTTTAATCAACGAGATTGGCAATAAAAAGTTTCATACTAGAATTAAACTTAAATGAAATGAAAGGTTTGTAATTTGTTGAAACATTAAAAGTTGAATTCTTTAAAAAAACAAAAAACAATGTGATTCTAAAAAGTGCCTTTTTCAATAGTAAAACTGAAACAATCATGAGTTCCAATGAAATTAAAAAATCATTGAATTTTTTAATGGAGCATATATTAGGAAAAATCGCAATTTGGATTTCTGAAGGAAGTGGTTGGAACGTTGGAGAAATTATGTCACATCATATAAGTATCGTCAAATATAAGCCATTAAAAGGGAGTTCTTATATTAAATTACCATCAGAGCTGAAAAAAGCTCAAGAAAAGGATTAATCAACATTAAAAACGACGATAATGAATGTTTTAGATGGTGCCATGTTAGAACTTTAAATCCACAAGAAAAAGATCCACAACGAATAAAAAAAGTGATAAGAAACTAGTTGAAAAACTAAACTACAAAGGAATAAACTTTCCAGTAGAACAAAAAGATTATAATAAAATTGAAAAACAAAACGATATCAACATAAACGTATTTGGCTATGAAAATAAAGAATCATTTCCAATTCATATTTCAAAAGAAAGGTTTCAAAATTAAATGAATCTATTATTAATAACTGAAGGTGAAAACAATCATTACGTGTTAATTAAGAACTTCAATCGATTCATGTATAATAAATCAAAGCATGAACATAGAAAGCACTTTTGCATGTATTGTCTTCAGTGTTTTTCTAGTGAAAGAGTCTTAAAAGAACACAAACAAAACTGTATCGTGATTAATAGTCAACAAGCAATAAAAATGCCTGAAAATGGTTCGTTCATTAAGTTCAAAAACTACCGCAAGCAACTACCAGTTCCATTTGTAATCTATGCTGACTTTGAGGCTATCACTAAAAATATACAAGGATGTAAACCAAATGATCATGAAAGTTATACAGATGCCTATCAAAAACATACTAATTGCGGGTTTGCTTATAAAGTAGTTTGTTGTTACGACGATAAATTTAGCAAACCATTAGTTTTGTATAGAGGAGAGAATGCAGTATATAAATTCATCGAATCAATCCTAGAAGAAGAAAAGTGGTGTGAAAAAACAATGAAAGAACATTTTAATAAGGAAATGATCTTAACAGATGAAGATGAAAAAAACTTTAAAGAATCCAAAAAATGTCATATATGCGAAAGGAAATACAAAGAAAAAGACGTCAAGGTAAGAGATCATTGTCATATAACTGGGAAGTATTGTGGATCGGCTCATCAACGTTGTAACTTAAGTTTTAAGCTAACGAATAAAATACCCGTTGTTTTCCACAACTTACGTGGTTACGATAGTCACTTCATAATGCAAGAAATTGGTAAATTTAAAAAAACCATTAACGTGATCCCAAACAACATGGAAAAGTATATGGCTTTTATGCTTGGTCAAAACCTGGTCTTCATTGATAGCCTTCAATTTTTAAATTCAAGTCTTGAAAAATTAGTCAATAATCTATCTAAAGAATGCTTCAAGTACACGAAACAAGAATTTGAAGAAAACCTTGAAATCATGACCAAAAAGGGTGTATATCCATATGATTACATGAGCAGTTTTGAAAAATTTGAAGAAAAACAACTTCCACCAAAAGATGACTTCTTTAGCTTTTTAAATGATGAGCATATATCAAATCAACAATACAAACAAGCACAAAATGTGTGGAAAACCTTTGAATTGAAAAATATGGGTGGATATCATGATTCATATCTCAAAAATGACGTCTTATTACTCGCAGATGTGTTTGAAAACTTTAGAAGCACATGTTTAAAGTACTACAAACTAGATCCTTGTCATTACTTTACATCCCCTGGATTAAGTTAGGGTTTGATGTTAATGATTGAAATTAAATTGGAGTTAATGAGCAATCTTGATATGCATTTGTTCATCGAAAAAGGATTACGTGGTGGTATTTCATATATCGCAAATCGTTTTTCAAAAGCGAACAACAAGTACTTGAAAGACTACGATAAAAATAAACCATCAAAATACATTACTTATTGGATGCAAGTAATCTTTATGGTGGGGCGATGTCACAAAGTTTACCAACAAGTAACTTCAAATGGATGAATAATGAACGAAGACGAAACAGCATCGATTCCAATTAGCGAGTTTGTTGGATTGAAAAGTAAAATGTACTCATATTTAAAAGAAACAAATGAAGAATCGAAAACAGCAAAGGGAGTCAAAAAAAAAACATTATCAAAAAAGTCATTCATCATGAAAATTATAAAAACGTACTCTTAAAAGGGCAACAAATCTGTCACAAAATGAAAACAATTCGTAGTGATCATCATCAATTAGGTTCCTACGAAATAAATAAAATAAGTCTAAGTTGCTTCGACGATAAAAGATATATTTTAAACGATGGAATTTCGTCTTACGCATATGGACATCATAAAATTTAGATGTAATATGTAACACAATATATATGAGCAACTACTACATACATCTTATTCGATGGTTTAGCGTGTAATACGGGCCGGTATTTTACGAGTTGCTCGTATTTTTCCGAGCCCCGCCGCGGGGAGAGGAAAAATGCGAGTAACGAGTAAAATGCCGGCCCGTATTACGCGCTAAACCATCGAATGAGGGATTTATTATATGACTGTGACGTAGTTTTACCTTTATATAAAATATATTTCAGCAAACATAAAACAGAGACTTCGCGCAAAACTGTTTTCATTCAATCCCAGGCAAAATGTACGCACACTCATTTACACAAACTAAGATTCAATTACAGCTTCCAATCCGGTCATCAATTTAAAAATCTTGACAGAAAAAATTAAAGAAGATATGCCACCAAATGATCGAAGTTCAATTCAGATTAAATGTGCTGAGATAAATGCGCTGGAGACGAAAATGCTTGCTTCGACAGAATAAATATTCAGCGAACAAACGTGCTTCGAGCGGTTGAAATCGATCACTTCGCTTAAACTTTTAACCGGCATTTTTGTTCTTCAATAGCAAGCAGCTTTGTACTCAAAACAGGGTTTTTATTTTCTCGGAGTAGTTAAGGAATAAACACAAGAACAGAGCCAGCGAATGTGTACGTTGAAGAATCTGAAACTTTCATAACACAACTAGGATTTTTACCGCCGACACGTTGTCAAGTTATAGATTATTAACAACTCACCGATTTCCTGCCTGGTTGTAGAAAGTTTAAGACCCCTTCCAGTAAGGGAACCACTCAAAACAGTGTTCGTACACGACGAAAATAATTTTGTAGTGTTTACAGTGACGGCATCGTGTGGAAAACTTTACGGAGTCAGAACTGCCGTTTGTCTATGGCGATTGTTCGCTTTCCACCAACTGAACTGTGCTTTCTCTTCCTTGACAAATTATCCAGTAACAGTTTCTTTTGATGGAAGGGTCTTGTATCTGAAAAGTCGTAGACTTTCGTTGCACCTTTTTACCTTGCACTAAGAAAAATCTTTGATTTATTTGTGATACGCGCGCGTCTAAACCGGTCAAACCGGTTTTCTACAGTGTAATACGGATTTGAAGTGTGTAATACGCTCCCCTACCGGCACTCTGTTGCGACCTTATATGGTAAAACTACGTCACAGTCATATAAAAAATTAAATAATTTTGCGACTATATTTTCAACCACCTCTCAAATAAAAAATCTTCATATGAACTTCAAAAAACAATTGATAAAAAAGACATAGAAATTCATGACTTAAAAATAAATTGCGCAAAAGGGGAAATAAAAATACAAGAATTATAGGATGAGTTGGCAATACTACACGAAATTTTTTGTAACCACGAAGAAAAACTAAATGAATACATACTAGCCTTTAATAGAGTGATTGAAAAATTAGAAAAAGAAAAAGAGAATCACACTTTAATTAAAAAAAAACTCGAAAAGAAAATTAATGATCTAGAAAACTTTATAAACAAATTATTTTAACACACTAATATATATGCACGTGGAAGAAAAAATAATACCTGTAGAACGCAAAAATATTATCTCAAGTTATTATTTTCTTGACGACTATATCTTCATCTTCATACACAAAGAACCTTTAATAAAAAACACACCACGCTACGAAAAGAAAAATCCATTCTTCAACGCTTTCTTAAATCATGTTCACAACTACAAAAATTCCTAACTACATTATATATATATGAAAGAACTCAATGAAGAATTGTTACGAAAATTTAAACCCAATAGTGAATTATTAAGTGAAATCGATGAATTAAAACGAGAAGTGTACTTTTTAAAAACTCGCATCGCATCGATTCAACAATTTGTCAATTATATAATAAAAACAACCACAAAAATTAATAGAGAAATCAATAAAACTCAAAGCACAACCCTTTAAAATTTCATTTAAAACATATTTAATTAATTCCAGCCCCTGTGCAATAGCGATAGTGTATCATTAATAGAGTTAAATTTATCAATGATATAGCGATTGTAAAGCAGTAAAAACAACAGTAATACAAAAAGCTATGAGCACAATTTCCATTCTTAAATCAATCTATATGTTTTTAAAAAATATTTAAATCATATGGCATCTTATTGTTTCCATTCTATATGTTTTTTAAAAAATTGTGTGCGTTTGCAAAAATTAAAATTCACTCAAAACTGCGCCAATAGTAGAGGTAATTTTAATGGTGAAACGTGGTGATGTAGAGGCCGTGCAAGAGCAATAAATCAAAAAGCTATGAGCGCAGTTTTTAGCAACTTAATTTATTTTATATTTGAGGCATAAAAACTCATATTGTATGAGTTTTCATGCCCCTTTCGTTATTGTAAGTTATGATAGAAATAATAATGGAAAATATATGAAATTTTTCTAAGCTAGCATCACTTCATGATGCAAGCTGAGCGTTATTCACCCCATCCATTAAATGAAGAAATAATAAAATGAAAAAGGAAGAGGAAATTGGAAGTGGAATGCGCCCATACCGCCAAGTCCTATACTACTGATGTGGTTGTCAATCTAAAAAAGGCCGCCCCGGATGTGATGTCATGGAAATGGCGCGAGAAAACTCATTGCAGCAAAAAAATTCGCCGTAATTCCTCGGATAAGCCCTCTTTCTCAGAAATTTGAAATAAGCGCCTCCCCCTTTATACAGTCGATGTTTTTGCTCAAATGGCAAATCCTCCAATAAGCGATGCTAGATGACTTTCAGTGTCGCTACTAGAACTATACGGTTTTGTACAATACATGCCCCACCCTATCGAATGAACGCCCCCTTCGAATAAGCGCCCCTCGGCCTATCTAAAATTTGAATTTTGAATTTTCGTACCGTATGAGGGCCGCTCTACATTTCGAAATCACTGAAGGGATAACGTAGACGATAACGTTTGAGGTTTTGCTGGATTTGCTGGAAAATAACTAAAAACTACGACTATCAGGAACCGTTGAGCTTAATAATTACAGTAGTCATACAGTATAATAGCTGCAAACGTCTTTTCAGTTGTGTATTTTAACATGCCCCGAAACTGTGATGAAGGCCAAGTAGGATTATATACACATCTATAGAACATTTCGCTGATTTTTGAGCTATTTCAGAGTGCCTTCGTGCAAGATCACTTTTTCCGCCAGGTGCCCGTTATCTTAAATCGTGTGACTGAGACATTAACTCGAAGAAACGTGATTTATTAAAAAAATAAATAAATAAATAAATAAATAAATAAAACAGCACGTATTTGGTTAGGACGCAGCGTTGGCTGGAACAATCGCGGCTTCTGTTAAAGTAATAATAATAAAAAATCGGTGTCGAAGAGCGACTTTCCTTTGCTGTGCAAAACTGATAGAGTCGCGATTCTAATTACACTTTCCTTAGACAGTCTCGGATGTATTCTGTAGTTGGTGTAGAAAGTTGAGTTTACTACTTGTACACGAAAACTTGAAAACGCACCACGGCACGTTGTCTGAACTAAACCAGACTGCCCTGCGACAAACATTTTTTTGCGGCCGACTGGTGACTTCGCTATGCAACTACGGCTTGTAAAAACGAGCAATAAACCTCCGAGCGGAAAATAGACAAGAATCCCGCTTACCAAAAGTCACTACAAAGTGAGGGGATATCTGCGATCATCGTATTTCTAGTACCACTATATTAGAGAGAAAAAGAAACGTAACGCCGTTTTTTAGGAAGTTGATAAGTTAGTGACCAACTTTAAAGGACTTATTTCTCTTGCAAATGTTTAGTGTGGAACTACGTGTGCATTTGCTGGGTTGTCAGTACTTGAACCACAGATTTCTCCGAAAAGTTTTGCATAACTACATCAAGCCATACTCGAAACAGGAAACCCGGAGTAATTTATTTGGGACTAGTGCGTTTTTCGGATGACCGTTGAAAACCAAAACCAAAGCAATCACAGAGTCAATCAATGAGGTCTGCCAAAGCACTTCCGACCAATTAGAAGTACGAGCAAAACCAAAACCAAAACCAAATAATTGCGATTGGTTTTACTAACCAATCAGTAGGGCGAGAACACGCCATCGTCATTTGCTTTCTCGCGTGAGAATATCGCAACCAGGTTTTGCTTTCGTCCTTGATTGGCCAAGAATGTTGCTACACTACAGTGTTCGGACCAATTGGAAAGCGTAGCAAACGCAAAACCAAAGCAATCAAACAATTACTTTCGACAGACATGCGAAAACGGCTCTATATTTGCGGTAAAGATTATGTTTGCGGAGTGTCTCCAAAGCTGTCCGCTGCAAAATAAAGCACCGTATGGTAGGTGTTGCGACAACCCTGTGCATTGCTTGAGATTCCCTAGAAAAAGAATCTGTCATAGATTTGTAATGAAACTTGGCAAGATTGTACAGCAACTCAAGTGAGTCACAATGATGCAATAAAAACAAGGGGTCGCCGTGTTCGTTTTTACGGCACAAGCTGACGAATTATGATGTTCTAGCGCCTGTTTTGCGCACCCCGATACTGGGAAATAAGGTCAATGATTTTCAATGCAGTCTGAAATATCATCAAACTCTCAACTTTATTCTATTGACTATTCACCTATGTCACAGAAAAACGTATGCGAATAGCTCCAAATCTATTTTAACAACAAAATTGGTGGGAAGTTGATGTGCTGTCTTCAACCAAAAGTGGCCCAATCCGTAGCATTTCCTTCAACTGCGTAAAATCTGCTCATAGATTTCTGCCTATTTTTTTCCTGTTTTACTGGGACACTGTTCTTATTAAAATTTTGTAATAAAAAAGGGGGTCACCGTGCTCGTTTTTGCGCATGTGTCAGGAAAAGGCGAATATTTACTTCAAAATACGTCTTTCCGAGAGGGGACTGGGACGACTTTCAACTTTCAAGGTGGCTGCTCCCACAAGGAGCAATGAAAAATAAAACTTATTTTGGTAAAGAGTGTAAAAAAAAACTTTCGATCTTGAAATTTCAGTGGTTCTCAATGTCCACCATCTCAAAAGTGTTATGCGCACTAAAGATGCGCAATGTAAAACTAGGGACCAGAACATGGTGACAGGAAACCTGCTAGCCGCCTGCACACGTGCGAAAATGTACATTGAAAGAAAACTTGTCAGCAGTCTAGTTGGAGTAGAGGAAAAAAAAAAAAAAATTTTAATGAATTCATTGCTGCAGTGAGTTGCCAGTCTCTCGCGCCATTTTTCGATGACATCACATCCGGGGCGGCCATTTTATGATTGACAACCACAAGCTTGTTGCAAAAAGCTTTCACATCATGATTGTTTAACATATTTAACTGTAGATCTTCAAAGCATAAATGCGAGAGTTGTGCAGCAAATTCTTCTTGTATGATCTTGGTTAATCGCTAACTTTGCAACCGCTAAACGCCGCGGCTGGGACGAATTCGACATGACAGCTGCACCTTCTGCGACAACAGTGGCTGCATTTACCGGCTGGAAAGAGCTTTTTACGGTAAGATGTATCAGATAGTGTCCAGCTTTTTGGTATTTGATCGACTTTTTTACGATTTGTACGTTTAACCGGACAGAAGCGATTATGTTGTGATGGATTAGTGTCGCTCAGAAAATGTAAATTAGGGTAAGTTTCAAAATAAACGTCTGTAGATCCACACAAACGCGAATTTGTAGCTCCAGGGGTTTGAAACACCCTTGAAATTCGTTTTGTCGTGATTTAAAGCGGAAATTAAAAACATATAGGAACGTCCGACCGCTAATTTCCGATAAAGTCAAAGATCAAAGAATGCATTGTTTTGGTCACGTAACCCGACTTCAAACCGTTCCCGAAATCCACCATTTAATCTACTCCAATTTTTTATTTGCTATATGTTGAGTTCAAGGGATGGTCCTTCCCTAGGGTAAATTCTCAGTGGTCGAAGCGATGTACCAGAGTGCGATTTTTGGCTTTGAACTTGACCTATATTTTAAGGTCACGCATCACTGTCACGGTTATAAATTTTAAAAATTTGCCAAAAATTCAGGCTTCGGTAACACTGCAATCTGACAGCACTAGTTAACAGAGGAGAGACATTGTTTACTTTGTAGGACTCAATTTTTTGTAAAACGGTCTTTACCATTGTGTGGGAGCTTCCGAAAAACTTGGTATTTTAGTGTTGAATTTACCAAATTCCACGCGCGAACACAAAAAAATTCACCAAAAATAGATAAAGAATCAAAACAACCTCGGACCTATATTTTTGGTAATAGTTACTGAAGGCCTTTAATATGGCAAAGTTTGAGAAAATCGGATTTTTCTATCTTGCATACCTATAGTCGATATTTACAGCAACCCACTCTTAAGCAGTTGTTTTAGTTGATTTTGTTTTGTTTTTTGTGAATAAAATAAATGAATCTGAATGAGTTGTCTCCGATTAAATTGACCATCTCAGAAAGGTTATTTCCACTTTTTAATTGTGTTATTATAACCATTTCAAAAAGGGTTAAATTAACTAATATTTTGCAACCAATTCATAATGGTTAAAACAACCCACATCTGACCTTTAAAATTGGGTTCACTCAGGTTCATGGGGGGTACTATAAATAATGGGTCAAAATGAGCGTATGTGAGGTCATTTTAACCATTTCAAATGGTTGTTTCAACCACTAGCAAATGTTAAAAATAACCAAAACAAATAGTCGGAATAACCAAGGAAAAAATGGTTAAAGTAACCATTTTTAAATTGGTTCTCTCAGGTTCATTTCTGACCTTTTTAAAAGTGTTATTTTGACCAATCAGTTTTTACAGTGTATTCGCCTTTTCCTGACACATGCGCAAAAACGAGCACGGCGACCCCCTTTTTTATTACAAAATTTTAATAAGAACAGTGTCCCAGTAAAACAGGAAAAAAATAGGCAGAAATCTATGAGCAGATTTTACGCAGTTGAAGGAAATGCTACGGATTGGGCCACTTTTGGTTGAAGACAGCACATCAACTTCCCACCAATTTTGTTGTTAAAATAGATTTGGAGCTATTCGCATACGTTTTTCTGTGACATAGGTGAATAGTCAATAGAATAAAGTTGAGAGTTTGATGATATTTCAGACTGCATTGAAAATCATTGACCTTATTTCCCAGTATCGGGGTGCGCAAAACAGGCGCTAGAACATCATAATTCGTCAGCTTGTGCCGTAAAAACGAACACGGCGACCCCTTGTTTTTATTGCATCATTGTGACTCACTTGAGTTGCTGTACAATCGTGCCAAGTTTCATTACAAATCTATGACAGATTCTTTTTTTAGAGAATCTCAAGCAATGCACAGGGTTGTCGCAACACCTACCATACGGTGCTTTATTTTGCAGCGGACAGCTTTGGAGACACTCCGCAAACATAATCTTTACCGCAAATATAGAGCCGTTTTCGCATGTCTGTCGAAAGTAATTGTTTGATTGCTTTGGTTTTGCGTTTGCTACGCTTTCCAATTGGTCCGAACACTGTAGTGTAGCAACATTCTTGGCCAATCAAGGACGAAAGCAAAACCTGGTTGCGATATTCTCACGCGAGAAAGCAAATGACGATGGCGTGTTCTCGCCCTACTGATTGGTTAGTAAAACCAATCGCAATTATTTGGTTTTGGTTTTGGTTTTGCTCGTACTTCTAATTGGTCGGAAGTGCTTTGGCTCGCCTCATTGATTGACTCTGTAATTGCTTTGGTTTTGGTTTTCAACAGTCATCCGAAAAACGCACTAGTCCCAAATAAATTACTCCGGGTTTCCTGTTTCGAGTATGGCTTGATGTAGTTATGCAAAACTTTTCGGAGAAATCTGTGGTTCAAGTACTGACAACCCAGCAAATGCACACGTAGTTCCACACTAAACATTTGCAAGAGAAATAAGTCCTTTAAAGTTGGTCACTAACTTATCAACTTCCTAAAAAACGGCGTTACGTTTCTTTTTCTCTCTATTATAGTGGTACTAGAAATACGATGATCGCAGATATCCCCTCACTTTGTAGTGACTTTTGGTAAGCGGGATTCTTGTCTATTTTCCGCTCGGAGGTTTATTGCTCGTTTTTACAAGCCGTAGTTGCATAGCGAAGTCACCAGTTGGCCGCAAAAAAATGTTTGTCGCAGGGCAGTCTGGTCTAGTTCAGACAACGTGCCGTGGTGCGTTTTCAAGTTTTCGTGTACAAGTAGTAAACTCAACTTTCTACACCAACTATAGAATACATCCGAGACTGTCTAAGGAAAGTGTAATTAGAATCGCGACTCTATCAGTTTTGCACAGCAAAGGAAAGTCGCTCTTCGACACCGATTTTTTATTATTATTACTTTAACAGAAGCCGCGATTGTTCCAGCCAACGCTGCGTCCTAACCAAATACGTGCTGTTTTTTTTTTTTTTTTCTTTTTTTTTTTTAATAAATCACGTTTCTTCGAGTTAATGTCTCAGTCACACGATTTAAGATAACGGGCACCTGGCGGAAAAAGTGATCTTGCACGAAGGCACTCTGAAATAGCTAAAAAATCAGCGAAATGTTCTATAGATGTGTATATAATCCTACTTGGCCTTCATCACAGTTTCGGGGCATGTTAAAACACACAACTGAAAAGACGTTTGCAGCTATTATACTGTATAACTACTGTAATTATTAAGCTCAACGGTTCCTGATAGTCGTATTTTTTAGTTATTTTCCAGCAAATCCAGCAAAACCTCAAACGTTATCGTCTACGTTATCCCTTCAGTGATTTCGAAATGTAGAGCGGCCCTCATACGGTACGAAAATTCAAAATTCAAATTTTAGATAGGCCGAGGGGCGCTTATTCGAAGGGGGCGTTCATTCGATAGGGTGGGGCATGTATTGTACAAAACCGTATAGTTCTAGTAGCGACACTGAAAGTCATCTAGCATCGCTTATTGGAGGATTTGCCATTTGAGCAAAAACATCGACTGTATAAAGGGGGAGGCGCTTATTTCAAATTTCTGAGAAAGAGGGCTTATCCGAGGAATCACGGCGAATTTTTTTGCTGCAATGAGTTTTCTCGCGCCATTTCCATGACATCACATCCGGGGCGGCCTTTTTTTGATTGACAACCACATCAGTAGTATAGGACTTGGCGGTATGGGCGCATTCCACTTCCAATTTCCTCTTCCTTTTTCATTTTATTATTTCTTCATTTAATGGATGGGGTGAATAACGCTCAGCTTGCATCATGAAGTGATGCTAGCTTAGAAAAATTTCATATATTTTCCATTATTATTTCTATCATAACTTACAATAACGAAAGGGGCATGAAAACTCATACAATATGAGTTTTTATGCCTCAAATATAAAATAAATTAAGTTGCTAAAAACTGCGCTCATAGCTTTTTGATTTATTGCTCTTGCACGGCCTCTACATCACCACGTTTCACCATTAAAATTACCTCTACTATTGGCGCAGTTTTGAGTGAATTTTAATTTTTGCAAACGCACACAATTTTTTAAAAAACATATAGAATGGAAAAAATAAGATGCCATATGATTTAAATATTTTTTAAAAACATATAGATTGATTTAAGAATGGAAATTGCACTCATAGCTTTTTGTATTACTGTTGTTTTTACTGCTTTACAATCGCTATATCATTGATAAATTTAACTCTATTAATGATACACTATCGCTATTGCACAGGGGCTGGAATTAATTAAATATGTTTTAAATGAAATTTTAAAGGGTTGTGCTTTGAGTTTTATTGATTTCTCTATTAATTTTTGTGGTTGTTTTTATTATATAATTGACAAATTGTTGAATCGATGCGATGCGAGTTTTTAAAAAGTACACTTCTCGTTTTAATTCATCGATTTCACTTAATAATTCACTATTGGGTTTAAATTTTCGTAACAATTCTTCATTGAGTTCTTTCATATATATATAATGTAGTTAGGAATTTTTGTAGTTGTGAACATGATTTAAGAAAGCGTTGAAGAATGGATTTTTCTTTTCGTAGCGTGGTGTGTTTTTTATTAAAGGTTCTTTGTGTATGAAGATGAAGATATAGTCGTCAAGAAAATAATAACTTGAGATAATATTTTTGCGTTCTACAGGTATTATTTTTTCTTCCACGTGCATATATATTAGTGTGTTAAAATAATTTGTTTATAAAGTTTTCTAGATCATTAATTTTCTTTTCGAGATTTTTTTTAATTAAAGTGTGATTTTCTTTTTTGTTTTTGTTTTTCTAATTTTTCAATCACTCTATTAAAGGCTAGTATGTATATATTTAGTTTTTCTTCGTGGTTACAAAAAATTTCGTGTAGTATTGTCAACTCATCCTATAATTCTTGTATTTTTATTTCCCCTTTTGCGCAATTTATTTTTAAGCCATGAATTTCTATATCTTTTTAATCAATTGTTTTTTGAAGTTCATATGAAGATTTTTTATTTGAGAGGTGGTTGAAAATATAGTCGCAAAATAATTTAATGTAATAGTTGCTCATATATATTGTGTTACATATTACATCTAAATTTTATGATGTCCATATGCGTAAGACGAAATTCCATCGTTTAAAATGTATCTCTTATCGTCGAAGCAACTTAGACTTATTTTATTTATTTCGTAGGAACCTAATTGATGATCACTACGATTTGTTTTCATTTTGTGACAGATTTGTTGCCCTTTTAAGAGTACGTTTTTATAATTTTCATGATGAATGACTTTTTTGATAATGTTTTTTTTGACTCCCTTTGCTGTTTTCGATTCTTCATTTGTTTCTTTTAAATATGAGTACATTTTACTTTTCAATCCAACAAACTCGCTAATTGGAATCGATGCTGTTTCGTCTTTGAATTTTCCAATTACTTTTTTGTTGGTTTCATCATAAAATTTTGAATCTTTTGGGTAATCACTAAAATCAAATTTCTCTTTATTTTTCCAAAAGTCTTTGTAAATGTCTTTTGCTGTGGTTTCATAACAAAGAGAATCGGTATCTGTGAAAAGTAGTTTTGCTTTGTCATTGTATTTATTTTTAATGTAGTTGTAGTGAAAGTCGTACATTAGTGTTTTACTTAAGTCTAAAATACACATTCCTACATAAGTTGGCCTGTTTAAAGTTAATGTCTCATTTATTTTATGCACTGCGACTAAATTTTCGCTGAATATTTTGCTAGAGACGAACGTAGGTTTCGATGTCCATTTTAATAAGTCTTTTTCATTTGTAACTAATTTTACGTTGACTCTTTTTCTAATATTTTCCACCTTTTTTCCATAAACAGAGTTGCTCATTAATTTAAAGAAGTCTTTTTCAAATGGATTTTTAGCTTGTTTTCTTTTTTCTGTGTTGAAGTCGATATATTTTTTTAACCACGGTGATTGATTAAATTCTAAAACACGATGAACATTTGTTACCCTCAAACCTAATTCCATGTATAATTGCAAATTCTTGTAGTGTAGTACATACTTTTCTTTGTTGCTTAGTGATGGTATTAATTTGTGGACTTGACCGACGCTAATGTTGTATTTATCTTGAATTTTTTTACAATAATTTGATAGCATACTTTTCTCTAATTTTATTTTTTCTGGTGCAAGAGGATAGTCGTTGTGAAGATCGTGTAGTTTTTTTGGGTATTCAAAGTCAACTTCTAACACTATTCCACCCTTGCTATTTTCATCGTATTTTGCTAAGTCCAACTTATTGATTTGTTCATTAGTCATCCATTTGAAGTTACTTGTTGGTAGACTTTGTGACATCGCCCCACCATAAAGATTATTTGCATCCAATAAGTAATGTATTTTGATGGTTTATTTTTATCGTAGTCTTTCATGTATTTGCTGTTCGCTTTTGAAAAACGATTTGCGATATATGAAATACCACCACGTAATCCTTTTTCGATGAACAAATGCATATCAAGATCGCTCATTAACTCCAATTTAATTTCAATCATTTTTAACATCGAATCCCAGCTTAATCCAGGGGATGTAAAGTAATGACAAGGATCTAGTTTGTAGTACTTTAAACATGTGCTTCTAAAGTTTTCAAACACATCTGCGAGTAATAAGACGTCACTTTTGACATATAAATCATGATATCCACCCATATTTTTCAATTCAAAGGTTTTCCACACATTTTGTGCTTGTTTGTATTGTTATTGATTTGATATATGCTCATCATTTAAAGTGCTAAAAAAGTCATCTTTTGGTGGAAGTTGTTTTTCTTCAAATTTTTCAAAACTGCTCATGTAATCATATGGATATACACCCTTTTTGGTCATGATTTCAAGGTTTTCTTCAAATTCTTGTTTCGTGTACTTGAAGCATTCTTTAGATAGATTATTGACTAATTTTTCGAGACTTGAATTTAAAAATTGAAGGCTATCAATGAAGACCAGGTTTTGACCAAGCATAAAAGCCATATACTTTTCCATGTTGTTTGGGATCACGTTAATGGTTTTTTTAAATTTACCAATTTCTTGCATTATGAAGTGACTGTCGTAACCACGTAAGTTGTGAAAAACAACGGGTATTTTATTCGTTAGCTTAAAACTTAACTTGCAACGTTGATGAGCTGATCCACAATACTTCCCAGTTATACGACAATGATCTCTTACTTTGACGTCTTTTTCTTTGTATTTCCTTTCGCATATATGACATTTTTTGGATTCTTTAAAGTTTTTTTCATCTTCATCTGTTAAGATCATTTCCTTATTAAAATGTTCTTTCATTGTTTTTTCACACCACTTTTCTTCTTCTAGGATCGATTCGATGAATTTATATACTGCATTCTCTACTCTATACAAAACTAATGGTTTGCTAAATTTATCGTCGTAACAACAAACTACTTTATAAGCAAACCCGCAATTAGTATGTTTTTGATAGGCATCTGTATAACTTTCATGATCATTTGGTTTACATCCTTGTATTTTTTCAGTGATAGCCTCAAAGTCAGCATAGATTACAAATGGAACTGGTAGTTGCTTGTAGTAGTTTTTGAACTTAATGAACGAACCATTTTCAGGCATTTTTATTGCTTGTTGACTATTAATCACGATACAGTTTTGTTTGTGTTCTTTTAAGACTCTTTCACTAGAAAAACACTGAAGACAATACATGCAAAAGTGCTTTCTATGTTTATTATATATGAATCGATTGAAGTTCTTAATTAACACGTAATGATTGCTTTCATCTTCAGTTATTAATAATATGTTCATTTCATTTTGGAACCTTTCTTTTAAAATATGAATTGGAAATGATTCTTTATTTTCATAACCAAATACGTTTATGTTGATATCGTTTTGTTTTTCAATTTTATTATAATCTTTCTGTTCTACTGGAAAGTTTATTCCTTTGTAGTTTAGTTTTTCAACTAGTTTCTTATCATTTTTTTTTATTCGTTGTGGATCTTTTTCTTGTGGATCTTTTTCTTGTGGATTTAAAGTTCTAACATGGCACCATCTAAAACATTCATTATTGTCGTTTTTAATGTTGATTATTCCTTTTATTGAGCTTTTTTCTAGCTCTGATGGTAATTTAATATAAGAACTCCCTTTTAATGGCTTATATTTGACGATATTTATATGATGTGACATAATTTCTCCAACGTTCCAACCACTTCCTTCAGAAATCCAAATTGCGATTTTTCCTAATATATGCTCCATTGAAAAATTCAATGATTTTTAAATTTCATTGGAACTCATGATTGTTTCAGTTTTACTATTGAAAAAGGCACTTTTAAGAATCACACTGTCTTTTGTTTTTTTTTTAAAGAATTCAACCTTTAATGTTTCAACAAATTTCAAACCTTTCATTTCCTTTAAGTTTTTTTCTAGTATGAAACTTTTTATTGCCAATCTCGTTGATTGAAGTTGAATTAACGGATCTTCTTTGTTTTTAACGCTAATTTCAAAACTCTTTGTAAAATTTTAAGAGCTTTTTGCAATGGTGTTATTTTTGTTCTAATTTGCGGAATGGGTTTTTTTTTATTGTTCGTGGTTTGATATTCATAAATGCGTGTTTTCTCTTTGTAGAATGAATTTTGATGTTGTCGTCCCTTTTCAACGACTTTGCGTCTTCTAGTTTTTTCAACATTTTGTCAGTTGTTGTGTTTTTCACTTTTTTAGGTTTTTTAACTTTCTTTTTATACCTTTTTATAATATTTATCAACTCACTTTTAGAAAGATTATTTAAATTACTTTCTTCATCTTCTAAACTCAACGTGATTTTTCCACTCATCTATATTTATTATATAGATATTATATTTCCTATTATAAACGCACATCTTTAAGTGGTTTTGTTTTGATATTCTTCTCTACGCTACTTATTGCTTTTTTTATAGTCTCGCGTGTCTGATCGTCATATTTTTTGTTTTTAAGTAGAGTGTTAAGTGTGCTTATAATTTCTTTTGATAAATTTTGATGTTTTTTCGTGCGACAGTGGTTTGTTTTTTGTTGGTATGGAATTTTAATGTCACAACAATGACATGTCCACATCGTTTCTTTCATATATTTGTTTTTACTTTCGCGAATTCTTTTATGTCTTTCTTCATCATTATAAATTTTGGGTCTTGGCATTATAATTATACTATTACTATATGTTTTTAAATAATTTTGCAAACGCGTTTTTACGTTGGTATGTAGAAGTCAGCGGTTTTTGATTCATAACCTCATGCTTTAAGATGGATGAAACGTTGCAAGAGGTTTCTCGTGTTGACTATGGACTAACAAACGTTCTTAGAGATTTGGGAACTCTTGCTTTACGACATCCCAATTTTCAAAGAGACATTACGAACTTTATGGTGAAGTTGAGGAAGAAGCATTTGCAAAGAAATGAAGGCGTCGTCAGCGAAGAAGGTTTTTCGGAACGGATACGGGAGTCCCTTGTTGATGAACCTGTTGGAACTAACTTTTTTCCACTTTTAAATGAAGAGGTTGGGAGTTTAGAGCAAGTCGTCCCCACGATTAAATTGCTGACGAAGGCTATACGGAATCAAAAGAGGTCTGCGATTTTATTTGCTGCAAGACAAGGCTATCTTTTACACAAGGCTCAAAGTTGGGCGTCATACAAGAAAGTATTGACGAGTTATAGGTTTTCGAGGAGTTATTCTAGCTTCTTGATTTCACTACATCATCTTTTGGAAGAATTTCCTCGGCTATCTTGCTGCTCATGGTCTATTTACAAGCTGAAGGCCTAAAATAAATTTGCAAAGACAATGTGTTTGTTCTTTTCTTTGCTTGCTTCGACAGGTGTTAATTTTATGCTTGAATGGACTGTATTGTTGTATTCGTTGACAAGTTTTGGAAGCAAATTTACATATTGCGTGTTGTTTTGTGCCGTGAATTGTTTCCACATTTTATTTTTCATTGTGCGATTCCATCTTTCAGCGACAGGTGATTTTTCTTCGTTTTCAGTCGAATACAAAGTGATGTTGTTTTTTCAATAACTCTTTGAAGTGCTGATTGTAAAACTCTGAACCTTTATCCGTCCACAAAAATTTTGGCTTTCTACCTTCATTTAAAATGGATTTGAATGCGGTTGTGACGGTTTCGCCTTTTTTGTTTTTAAGTGGTCGAATCCACCCATATTTTGAGAAAACGTCGATTACCATTAAGAGATACTTAAATCCTTTATTCCACTTGCTTAATTTTTGCATGTCGACTAAGTCTGCAGCCCAAATTTCATCAGCGTAATTCACAATCACTTTTCGCTTCAAAAAGTTTTGCTTGATTGGTTTGTGAAGTTCTTCGGCTATTTGAACCCAATCATTTTTCAACGCCGTTTTCCGTTTTTTGACACACCAAGGCCAAGTTTTCGTTTCTTATGAATTAAAAATCTAGCAGTTTGACCCCACTTTGGTACGTCTTTGTAGGGCAATTCATCAATTTCTTCGACCATTTTTTTGTCACAATCATGCTTTTACAAAACTCCTCGATCATAACAAATATCATGATGCACTGAGATCCGATCTATTTTGTTGTATGGTTGAACGTGCCATTTAGTAACTTCTCCAGTGCTTTTATCGTATTCAAGTTGTTCATCCAATGGGTTGTATGGGGTGATACAAAGGCATCAGCCCATATATTTATAACTTCCTGGAGTCCATCCTGACTTTTTTTTGGGCAATTTACCAATGGCTGCATGAATATCGAAACCGCCTCCAACATTACTCACAAAACAAGATTTTCTGCAACTACATATCGCACACTTTGAATTAATTACTTTTTTTACCATTCTTTGTGATTTTTATATTTTCGTCGTGATTTTTCGTTTTAGATTTGCATTTTACACAGTACCTCAACATATATTATCGTTTAGATTTTAACTCTTAGATCTTTTACTCACGAGTTGTGTTTTTGTTATACCACAACTTGCGCAAGTGTATTTCATCATCGTTCTTCCATTTTTCACCATGAATCTTTCAGAACCAGGCACACACTCAGTAACTCTTTTTTCTTTCACGCAATAAGATTTCGTCATTATATATATGATTTACAAATTTTAAAGCGGTTCGTCAAAATTCTTTTTACACGTTTTTTTTACTTTGTCGACAAATAGAAACTTATATGGTCGAAGTTTATTGAACGCTTGTTTTTGTACTCCATTTTCTTTTGCAATGAGGTTGTAATGCGTCCTTGTTGTTGGTGGATACAACACCATGTGAGAGAAATTTTGTCTGAGTTTTGAAGGCACATCATAATACGACTGTGAAAGATAAATCGGCGATATCCCATGATGTCTTCCGTCTGTGAAATGATTTGCGATTTTATTTTGAATGGACTGCGAAGCGTTCAAAAGATCGTCGAAAACAACTAGTTTGCGATTGTTATGTGGATATTCACTTGTTTCTTTAATTTCGTTTTCGTCGTTAACTTCAAGAACTTGATACCCTACCTTGTTTGAAATGGTATTCATTAGCTTTATAAGGTCTTGAACCTTGTCGTGATGTTGATTAGGAGTGTATATGTAAATTTTGTCGTAGTAAACTAATGGTTTACGGATCAAATGCATAATTGTGTTGGTTTTTCCACAATTGGATTTGCCACATATTAAAATACGAAAATCTTCGGGCAAGAAACTTACAACTCTGCGATCTTTTTTTTGAACACCTGTGTCGTAGTTTGGAATCTTCATATATATATAAAGGTTATACGTTTCGTTGTCAAACCACACTTACTATCAATGCTGTGTTTTGAAATGCACGTATTTTCTAATTTAATTGTATATGGATATTGAGCTGCGTTCAACAGAAAACTTCAATTTGATCAAGGAATTCGTGACATCAACAAAGATATTTTAGACTACAAAAATCAGCAATTGGGAATTGAAACACAAAGAGAAGATCTTTTTAAGCCAATCACGAAAAGACAAGACATCGCGAAAATGAGTGTCGACAAAAAACAAGACTATGAGATTTTTAAAAAACTACAAGAAGGACACGAACAAATTGTCGATAAAATTGATGAAGCGACGGGCGAAATAACTATTGAAGACGCCTTTAATTACATGTTTCCATTTACAAGTCAAGAGTTAGAATTTCTTGAAGAGCCACATAATCAAAGAGTTGGTAATCAAGTTGTCCCTGTTGAAGCACTTCCTAAACCTCGAAATTTGCTAAACTTCAATCAAAACGATCTTGAAACGTTACGCCAAAGAGTAAATTTTTACGTTCATTCAAAAAGCAACATGAAGGGAAAGTCCAACAAAAAGAAGACTGAAGAGGCAAAAATAAAGTCTAATACTCTCAGTCGTGAAATTAAAGTTTTGGGAAAATATCGAGACGCAATTGATTGGGTAATGAAGGAAAGGACTAAAGAAACGAACCAAAGTCAATACGGATCAGGTGTGCTAAGATATAAACAGCCAATGAGAAATGCGTATAAATTAAAGAACGATCAATACAGCGGCTTTAATATCGATATGCAAAAGTTGATGAACGAATACAAATTAGTGATGTTTAATCAAGACAAAAAAGTTTACGAAAACGACGTTGACAAATCTTTTGTTGATCTTGTTACCAAACGTTACAATCCAAAACGTAATTACTCAAAACGCGCAAAGACAGTGCTTAGAGACATCAATAACATGACAAATATGCCAAAACATCGATCAAGTGGCAAACAAAAAAATCATGACTGGTGGTCACACAACAATATATTACACCAATCCTCAAGAGCTAGTGAATCGCTTAAAAGTCATCACTGGTAGTCTCAATGCGAGAAATTCTTCAATCGCTTTGAAAAATGAGGCGTATGAAGTAATAGATCACCGAAAAATTGAAACTATGAGCGACAATCAATACAAAAATTACGTAGAAAAATACTTAGAAACGTAGACGAATTTTTTGTAGTGTTTGATGACGTGTTTGTTCTTTAATTTGGTTGTGTTTTTCTAACGTATGTTTATAAAAGATGCCAAAAGTAATTTATCAAACTTTAGCGTTAAATTCAGCAACTGCAGATTTTGGAGTCCCACACGATTTCAAAACAAACGTGAATCCATCAATTAATTTAAATTCAAATGAAGATTTTTACGTCGCATTTGATCGTATAAGTATGTCATATACTTGGTACAACGTATCAGAAGAAGCAAACAATGAATTTTACTACGATTATAAAAACGTTAGTTACAAAGTTACTCTTGAAGATGGATCATACAGTTACGAGGATATCGATACATTTCTAAAAACGTTGATTATCGACAGCCATTCTGAATTAAAAAAAGAAGACCTCACAATTGATATAAGTTTTAATTTATCAATTCTTAAAGTGTTGGTGAGACTTGGAGACGATTTTAAATTAGACTTACAAAAAGCAAACAATGACTTTCCTGCTTTATTAGGCTTTGAAAAAGTGGTTTTGGGTGATGATAGACGTTATTTAAGCACAAAACTTCCAGACATAACTAGAGGTGTTGATAGTTTACAAGTGCACTGCAACCTCGTAGGCGAATCAATACTTGTGGGCTCGAATACGTCTTCAGACGTAATATATCAATTTAGTGTGGAAAACCTTCCATTGAGTTATGGGTTTACGGAATACAATAGAAGATTAATGTAGGTTCCTCTAAACACACGAAACATTTCAATGATAAGAGTTTGGATAACGGACAAAAAAAAAACAATCACGTGAACCTGAATGGAATTCATATTTCTGTGTTTTTTGTGATTGGAATACAAAAAAACTTTTAAACACGATTCTTGACTTTTAAGCTCGACTTTCGACTTTTTGACTTTTAAAAAACATAACTCTTATATACAATGATGAAAAGAAGAGTTCGAAATGAATATGGTCAATCAATATACGTCAATCAATATGGCGAAGGTATTTTTAGTGACGTCGCAAGTAAAGTCTTTAGTTCTTTGACGGGCGAAACGGCAAAAAATATTGCCAAAAAGGGTGCAGAAAAATTCGTCGAAGAAGGGAGCAAATAAATTGGAGGCAAAATAGACGAGATAAGCGCAGATAAATTGGATGAAAAAATTTCGTGGCAAGAAAAAAATGAAGAACAACGAACTTGTTCAAACAACGACTGAAAATAAAGGTGACCAAATTATGAAAGAACTTCAAAAAAACAACTCATCGCGTGTTTCAAACAATAAATCTTCAAACAACAAATTATCAATGGAGATCGACATGTTGCTAGACACGTAACGTTAAGTGGCGTTTTATCTAAATCATATATATAATGAGTTTCAGGAATCCCAAATTCAACGAACGCTACGAATATATTCCAATCCAACCAAATCGTTTTATTTCTTTGCCAGCCAACAACGCAAAACAGCAAAAAAATATTGACTTTGTAGTCGACACAGTAAATGAGCAAACACCATATGATTGGTACAATGCATTTTTTCAATGCACGTTTTATATTTCGAAGAGGGACGAATCTGCTTTTACGTTTAACGCAAATGGAAGCTCGCGAATTGCTCCAATTTGCGGAAGTCATAGCATGATAAATGAATTGACTGTGAAATATGGAGGGAAAATAGTTCTTAATACTAACGACATCAATCAGGCAGTGCAATGTAAATATCTCGTTGATTATTCAAAAAGTTACGCTGAAGGAATCGCCGAATCATCTATGTTTTATGTTGAGAAGTCGCGAGAACCATATGTTTTACCATTTTTAAAGGTGAATGAAACTGGGCTACTTGATGATTACAACGAAGGGTTTAAAAAGAGAAACGACGCAATTCTTGGGAAAAAAGACGTATTAATTCCTCTCAACAGATACTCATTTTTTGAAGCGTTTCAAAATCGTGTTTGCCCCAGCGGAAAGTTCGAAATTAACGTAAAATTAGAAGAAGATGACGTTTTTTTATGGAAGGGAGTTCAAAAGACCCCAAACCATGGACAGGCAAATGCAGGAGATCAGCGAACAGCAACTGTTGATGGAAGATACTTTGTAAAATCCTTAACATTATGGGTTCTAAAAATGGTTTTAAATGGTGTTGGCGGACAAAACTTTCTAGCAAATTACGCAAAATCTCAATCATGGACTTACCTCAAAGAAAATGTGCTTACGTCTACAACATTGAAAACGAGAAACGACACATTTAAGATTTCTGACACAATTCGAAGGCCTCGTCAGGTATTTGTGTGGTTTTCAAATGGAGGAAACGTTACGCAGGAAAAAAATAGTTTTATTTACGATACCAACGTGATCGGCGAAGCAAATGTAAAGGTAATGGAAGGGCAACTAATCGTTGGAAATCACAAAGAATATCCCGAAGTTGCTTATGATTTTGTAAACGAGCCATCACGCGTTTATCGTACACTCGCCCAGTACTCCCGCGCCTTCAACGATTATCTCAGTAGCCATCTTTTAACTCCCGAATTATTTTATAAAGTGTACCCCATGTTGTATTTCGACCTTACAAATCAGCCCGTTGGAACAATAGATTCTATGGTTTCGTTGAGCTTCAAATACAAACTTTCTAGAAATGTAACGGGTGCTGATGGATACATTGTGAGAGCCGTTGTCCTAAATGAAGAAGAAATTTCTATCAATGTTGAAAGCGGGCGTGCATTATTAAAGGCATAAAAAATCAACTCTTTTAAACACATAAAATCTAACTATCAATATATGAGCAAAAGTGAAGACGAAATAAGCGAAGATGAAATGAGTGAATCGGAATACGAAACTGATGGCGATACAATTTATAGTTCAATCAGTAAATACGAAAGTGAACACGAAGATAAAAGCGAACGTGTTTTTTAGTAGCTCAGACGAAAGCGAAAACGAAGACGAAATTAAAACTAACAAAAACGTTCCCCTCAAACGTAGAAAAATAACCATTTAAATTACACATAAAGTACTGTGTGGATTTATCTAATCTTTAAATATACATGAGTTACCATCAATTCGGAGTTAAATTATCACCAAACTAAAAAAAAATCATTAGCAACCGCTTTCAAAAAACGTGCACCAATCGTTCTCAGATTAAAAAAACTCAAACTTGCGAAGATCCGACATGATGATGCTCACCAAATCTCAAATAAACAGAATTCAAAAAAGTTTACGAAATGGCACTGGAACAGACCTTAAAATAAGTCAAAGTCAAATTGGGAAAGTCGGAGGTTCCTTATTTGGAAGCCTCTTGAACGTAGGAACAAGGCTTTTACCAACCGCCATAAAGTATGGTTCTAAAATTGCCGCACCTTTAATAAGCGGAGCGCTAAGTGGACTTTCAAGTACTGGAATCTCAAAATTACTTGGTTCGGCAGCTCAAACTGGAGGATTTCTCATTCAGCCCGAAAACTTGAGTCAATTGTTACAATACCATAGTCTTTTGACACCATCTCAAAAACGCGACCTCATAAAGGCGATACAAACGGCAACTCCATTAAGGATACGACCGACTGTTTCTCAGCGCGGGGGATTTTTGGGCACGTTGCTTGCTAGCATTGGTGTCCCATTGCTTATGAAAGCACTCACAGGCTCTGGTTTACAGACAAGACCTTGGAATCCAAGAAAACCCCCACAGCCTCGTGCAAGTCCTTCCGGCGGTCTTTTAATGCCTGCAGACATGCGCCCTCCTCCATTTTTGGAACTTGGGATCAATACGGCAGAGGGAAAGGTGAAAAAAAAAAAAAAAAACTCAAAAAAAGGAAAAGGAATCTTGAGCAACGTCTTGGACAACACAATTGGGAAAATCCCAGTGTTGGGAGACCTCGAAAGAGTGATTTTTTGAGACCAAAGTTCAAAAATTTGCCAATTTCAAACTTCGACATTCAAGAATGGGTTGATTACCTGAAAATTCCAAACTTTAATGGCGTATCATCAAGAGATCATATCACTTCATTTCGAAAATTGGGATGTTATGTGATAAATCTAAACGAAAGTTATGAACCAGGAAGTCATTGGATCGCAATTCATATTAAACCAAAAACAATAGAATATTTCGACTCATTTGCCATGAAACCAACGCAAGAAATTATCACATTAGCTTCAAAACTAAAAAAAAAGTACGTATTCAACACAACTCAACTACAATATTTGTATAGTGTAACTTGTGGTTATTTTTGTCTGTATTATGTTTTCAACTCTTGTAAATTCAAAAAATCATTTCACGACATAATTAAAATCTTCGACCCTAAAAATCACGTTCAAAACGAAGCCTTCATCAAAAAATACTTTGAGAATTTGTAAGCAATGTTTATATATATGGGTGTTTTACGTTCAGGATTTGAAAATGAACATGACGATTACGACCACACTCAAATTATTAATACATTATCGATTGCTAAATTTCTTAACGGCACAAAAACACGTGTTGTAGATGTTCGACAAGATGGTAATGGTACCCTTAGCGTTTACGTGAAAGATGAATTATGTTTCAAGATTCAACCATCTGACTTCGTGACTTATTTTTCGAAAGTGCCTCAAGTTTGCGTCGGGACTCTCTAACAACGACTCAAACCCACAAGAATTAGTCTTGTATTCCAAACATAAAAAAGACATTGAGGACGTCAAAAAAATGATTCAAGCGGCACAACAAGGCGATGTCTTCAAAGACGGAAAAACAAATACAAAAGACGTCGATATAGAGGTTCTTGCCGATGATCTCATTATTCGTAGCGTTGCAGAAATTGAACTTGAAGCAAAATCAATAGATCTGGACGCAACAGAAAAAATAACGTTTTCAAAAGTTCCAGAATTGCCAAGAAGTGTTGACAACGACTCAAGCAAACCAAATGAACTTGTTATCCAAAAAACCATGACAAAAAAAGATCAAGACTTGAAGACCGAATTAGTCGCAAAAATCGACAACCTTACTTTAAAAGACAATAAAACTTTGGTTAAGGACTTAGATTTTCGTCTTGAAAACGGAGGATTAAATATGTACGCAAACGGATGGGAATTTCTGGAAGTCAAAAATCGCAATCAATCCATTTTTGTCGGAAAAGTGCCTCAAGTAAATCCAAGTCTCACTAATACCAACAACGATAATGAACTGGTTGCTTTGAAACGTCACGAAGCAGATATTTTCACTATTAACACAAACTTCGTGACTCAAAAAACCGAATTGGAAAATCGGATGGATAATCTTACGTTGAAAGACGGAAAGTCAAAAATTTCAGATTTGGATATACGGCTTGAAAATGAAAACTTCAACATGTACGCCAACAATTGGGAATTTTTGGAGGTAAAGTCAAGAAATCAAATAACCTTTGTTGGAAGAATTCCTCAAGTCGATTCAAGTCTTAACAACCTCGACTCAAATCCTAATCAACTTGTTGTTCTGAAACGCCATCTCAAAGACGTTTCTGATTTGAACGCAAAAATCATTGCAGTTGACACGTCGACAAGCGGTCACTCAACATTTAAAGATGGAAAGACGACTACTCAAATGGTGGATCTTCAAATTCTTCCAAATGGTATTGAAATTCATAGCGGCGGTTTTCGTGCAATGAACTTTGACCTGTTTCAAGGCGCTTATTTCACAAAAATTCCAAAACTGTTGACTTCTTCAAACGCCTCGAATACCAATGATCCAAACGAGCTCGTGATGATGAAAACACTTCGTTCACAAATCGACAATAAATTGAAGTTTGCCGACAGCAAATCTGAAGTAGGAAAATTAGACGTTAGGTTCAGTGGTTTGAACAGCATTGAATTTTGGTCTGGTGGCGCACTTCAAAAAAAAAGCAATGAAAATTTCTGACAATACTGGAAAAGTGTGGTTCACATCTATTCATATGCCCGAAATTGAGACAAGTGGTATTTCAAATTCCGACTCAAATCCTGAAGAGTTAGTGGTAATGAAAACAGTTACAGGCCTAAAAAATACACTAAAAAATCCCAAATTCAAGGATGGCGTAACTGGCATTAATTCGATAGACATTCGTGACCACGGCCTTCCTGAAACGCAATTTTGGTCAAAGCAGGCACTTGGAAAACAAAGAAAAGCAATCGCAATCGAAGAAGGTACGGGTAATGTTTTTTTCGACGGTGAAGAAATCCCTCATATTTTCAATAAAAATCTTAAAAATTCATCAGTTTATCCCCAACAATTAACCGTTTATCAAACAGTCATGGATCTTGAAACAAAAGTTGATGGTATAAGAACTGGTCCTGACGCAACATTCAAGGATGGAAAAACAAAAACATCCGACGTAAACTTAAAAATCGAAAACGACGCTCTTGAGCTCACTTCAAATAAAAAAATAGACATAAAGGTGGTAAAAGACAAAAAAACCACTGGCTTGACAATTGAAGACAAAAAAATCGTGTTTTCAACTCTTCCTCTTTTAAAAGGTGGGAGTTATATGGGTGGATCGGTTTTCGTCACGCTATTTATGATGTACACGTACCTAAAACCAACTTTACGTAATATTGGGTGTCGCTCAACAGGCTTTTGTTGGAATTGTGCCCTCAAAATGGATGTTACCAACACAATTCCTGGGGCTCCAGGAAAATTCCTCCCTTCAAAAATATAGTTAAAGTCATCACTAATTTCAAATCCGGTGTATTACAACGATTTTATTGAGTTTGGGCGTCTAAACTCAAAAAGTGCCGCTTGGGTTATTGAAAACAAAACCTTAAATTCCATTTGGGTCACAATCCCCTCCCCCCAAAAATCAATTGGTATTGGTTCTGATTCCTCGTTGTTTACCTTAAATAACGATGGAGCATTTATAAAAAAAAATTAAAAAGGAAGAAAGCATTTTACCATATGGAATATGGCTAATACACAAGCAATGAATATTTTACACTTTCTACCACGGTTAGCGTTGACTCAATGAGTGTTTTTATCTTCCTCGTAGAACAAAACCCCACAGGTGTCGATAAATCAGTCCCACTCATGATTCAAGATTACTTCAACTTTTCAGGCGACACACAAATCAACGACATCGACGAACTAACATTTTCATCGATCAACGACACAAAAATTCCAATATTTCCTGGGTATCTTGGAGACCTTTCTGAATTTCAAACCATCTTCTTACTAGTGGGTAACATAATAGAGGAAGTCACAATTTTAAAGCCAGATAAAACTAAACTTTTCAGACACGCATACAAATACGAAAATGCACATTGGGGACGAACATTGACTTTTTCATTTTACGACATCGAACAAGACGATTCTGGATTTAACTCTCAAGTCGCCGTCCTTGTTTTCAACGAAAAAAATGAGTTTGTGACAGCAATAAAAAAGGAGCGGTCGACAACACTAAAGCTACACTAGACATGGTCATAAATGACGACTTTTCGTACTTTGTGTTTGGATTTTCTGGTTGCAAAAGCGCAAGCCTCAACTTAACATGCTACAAAACACAATTGCTCGACAAAAATGCTGGATGCACAAGAACTTTAAGAGGCAGTCTCTGTAAAAACCACCAAATGATTTTTGCGTCAAAAATGGATTTCGCTAATTTTCCTCCCACAAATCAAGTTTGATATGCAACTCAAGAATCTGAAACCCTTTCGTCTGAAATATTTTTGTGTCCTCCGAAATCGAGCAAAATGACCTTGACCCCGTGTCAGCCATTTTGACGCCTGTCGGATTTTGAAAATTGGCAAAGTTCGGCCGGTCGCTTTGTCAGTAGTACAAGTTCCCAAACTTTAAGGTTTCTTTTATTTGAAAGAATGGCATCTGTTCTCTACATAGAAGTGTTCCAAATCTCAGTGCGTCAAATATCTGCAGAATACCAAGTCAATAGTCTGACCTACCTCCGACTACGTTTCACGATGGCATGTTTTGACCTTTTTCAAAATGCATTTAGCAAAAGGTGGGAAAGTTTATTCTGAAGCAGTCTGCAGTAAATTAAAGTTTAAGGTTTCATCTACAAATATCTGCAATAAAAGCTTTTGGCCTCGATCTTCTTCAGTGTGCTATGATCTTCTGAATATCATTAACTTCACACTTTTTGCAATTACGTGCGCCCGTTTTTCGACTGTCACATTAAGCATTGTTAACCGCTTTAATCTAAACAAATGCAGTCTTATATGATTCTGAACAACTGATAAAGCTTGAACAGTGCGTGGGTACACAAATTTGTCCGTTTTCCGCCAGAATTTGAGTGTCAAATCTCTTAAATGATCGCGGATCACACATGCGACTACTGCCGCCGTCTACATAAATATGTTTTCACACGCAAGAAAATACGCACATACACCTCTATATACCTTGCCTATATTTTCCCTGCATTTTAAAGTATATCGAAGAAAGACGTTGTCATTCTTTCGTTGATGAATAATTTCTCCGTTAATTGATCGGCGACCGAATGACGTATCCTATTTTTAGATCAAATTGTAGCGCAACCTGTTTTTCACAATTTTTGAAACTTTCCATTTGTGAGTTCACGTAATCTAGCTTACGCTTTGAAACAGGAACACGCTTTTAGTTCATGTTCGATCTTCGCCACCAGGTCGGCTTTTTTGTCTCTTGACTTAAAGGAAATGTCAAAATGAGAACACATCTCTTTAAGTACTTTCACGCTGAAGCTATTCAGCTTATTCAGCCATATTCAATGGGGTGCTTGAGAGACAGTTCCTGGATGACGCTTTTCAAAACGCACTGTTCACGTTCCATGAGTTCCTGGGCCAGGGCGTCTTCGCTGCATTGCTCCGTCTCCTCATCGCCAACGTCGTCATCGGCAGTTTTTGGCCTTCGACGACTAGCAGCTAATCGCGAAAAGAACCCCTGGACTTGTGCCTTGTTCAACCATTCCTGTCTTTGAAACATTCTGTCACCACTCTCGTTTCTTGCATTCCTCATATCTGTTGCCACTTGCTGGGGATCTGCCTTGTGGCCCGTTTTCTCACCCAAATCAAAGCAATCGTTCAGGTATTGCCTAACCTTCGGGGAATACCAAGTTGGTGCTGGTCGAGGCTTGTGCAGTGCCCAGCCCATGGGACAGTGCGCAGCAATTGGTTGAGTACTAGACTAGCATCTTGTTTCCAGCGCATATTTCTTCTTTTCTAAAGAAATTGTGGCGAATTTCTTGACCCAGTCTCTCTTCAAGGAGTCAAATATGCTCTCGCTTGAGGCAATGGAGTGGACGCCAACATCTTGGTGAGCTTCCAAATCTTGTAAGCGACTAAATGACCGTGTGCAAGCAACTTCCGGACATTCGTACTGCACTACTCCGTCGTCAGTCTCCGCTATCTCCTTACTCTTCTGATGTAGTTCCCTGCGCAATACTGGCGGAAAAAATCCCTTGTCTTCCTCTGTGACTAGTGATGTTGGCCCCTGTGGCTTAGTCGTGATGTTCCCATACAAAATGAGTTTTCCTCTGCCAACTCCAAATGCTTTGCTAACTCGAATGCCGCTGTCTTCAAAGCCAAAATTGTGATATGAGCTGAATCCTGGCATTTTTTTCACCACAATCTCTTTTCTACTTTGGTCAATGTGGCCCACCGCGGCTGTCCTTCCTCTCACTGGTCGTTCGTGGAGAGCCTTTCGCATGTCTGATGCGGTGCGGATGTCATGACCTTCATTACAGTACCGCTTGATTGCCGCCTTCATTGGACACAAGATACGATCGCACATATCTTTTCCCTGCTGGGGCTCAGAGAAGTCGTACCTTTCCACTATAACACCACTAGCGGGACCCCCGTAAAATACGGGGATCGAATTTCTTTTTTCCTAATGTTTTTTCTGTCTTTTTTTTCCTGTTTGAATTCCATTTTGAGCATCTCGAACGTACTATACTGTGTTCAAGTACAAACCTCTTTGAGCATTTACCATTCAACCGTATTCGACTCGTCAAACCACCGACTGATCGACATCAAACTCTCTCTGTAGCATTCGACCCGTAGCACTCGGTGAATCGCCGATCGATCGACATTCGAAATCTCCCCGTTTTTCGAAACTCTTTCTTTCTCTTCTCCTTTTTGAATTCAATTTCGAGCATCTCAAACAGTCTACCGCGTCAAAGTACATACGTCCCTGTAGTTGCATGTGCCACTCGACCATACTCGACTCGTCGAACCACCGATCGTCCAACATCCAAACCTTCCCGTTTTTCGAACATGCGGCAGCATCACCCCACCATCCAGACACCTGAAATTCTTCTTCTTAATTCAAACGGGATTCTCACCTTCAGTAATCGCGTCCGTGGGCTTGGTTGAAAGGGTACAATCGAGAAGATTTCTGGCTTGCTTGTCCCGGCGATTCAATTCGAATTGACGATACAGTAATTATGACTAACGATCGTACGCGAGCATTACTGTGGCGTCAGAAATTCAACCACCCATTATCTAATTACCGGTTTAATTTGTTACGTCACCAATCGAAATTATCAATTTGTTACACACACACACACACACACATGAGCCGCGGTCAGCGGTTGCTAAGCGTATTATTATATAGAGATGCCTCTGACCAATCCCTTGCATTGCTGCGATCAACTGATGGTTGTGGTAGCATTCAGCTTCGTCTGAACGCATGAAGACTCTTTCAATGGATGGCTGTTCTTTCTTGATGCACGATAGTAGGTGCTCTATGATGCTGGCCACGGCAAACCAGTCCTGGGTACAACTGTCGAAAAGGTGGGCGTAAGTCAAGACTTCAGTGCTACCGGATTCAGTCTTTGAGACGACACTTGAAATGTGCCAGTTTAGGCCACGTTTGCCGAACCAGTCGCTTTGCTTCTCTCTGTACTTTATTTGCAAAAACTTCATTGCCCAGTCGACAAGTATTAGTACTGACTTGACGTCCAAGTTATCCAGCACATGCTGCGTACTGGCTTCCTGATTGGCTGAACGAAGGATGTGCGCCTTCCATGTAAAAACATGTTCTTTAGCTTGCTTGAGGTCATAAAGTAAGTCCTCCTTTTGCTCACTGGTATAGAAATTCGGTGCCATCTCTTCGATCTTGATTTCAATGCTCTCAAAGATGTTCTTGACGCTTTCACAACTGTTGCAGACTTCTCCGTGACTGTGATCGCATGCCTGCTGCAGATCGTTGTCTGTTGGATCGCTGAGGGCATATTCTCGACAATGGTCAGCACACTGGCTTTGTGGCTTGCAGTGATCTCTGTAGGTTGTCTTGAGGTACCGCTTAGCATCACGTAGTTCTTTTCGGGTTTCTTCGGACCATTCCTTTGGCGCACCCACCCTCTGGAGTTCATCTACAACCTTGAGAACAGTCTCAGAAGCTTCCGAACCATCAGCTGCTATGTTATCAAGTCCCTTCAAGCTTGTGCGCTGTGATGCCTCCCTTACGCACAGTATTCGGTATAACGTCGCTCTGCTCAGAGGTGAAAAGTCCTCATCACTGCAGTACTTGAGGTATTGTGCTATTATAGTAGATCGCGTGACAGTGCGGATAATATTTGGCATCATAAGCTTTTCGCCACTTTCTAACTTGAGCGTCTGTGTGCTAAACGCCACGTCCTGGAAGAAGTACGGGCGATCAGTAAATTCCAGGAAATGAGTTAGCTTCGTCAAATCTATGGAAATGCGATGGTGTGGCAGCTTTTCAACAGTTGCTGCTATTCCGAGGTCGCTGCATGTTTCCTAGCTTGCCTCACTTGCCATTCTGTTATCTTCTCAAACTTCTCGTGCATCTGAAGCAGTTGGTTGATGCTGTATCGATTAGCATATATGCTGAGGATCTGTGTCTTCAGTTGCTTAGATGGTGCCTGTTTGTGTGCAGTCATCAGAGCTATCAGATCTGCGCTTACATCACTACATGTTGTGGCCGCAGCATAGCATTAAACAGCATGTCAGGATCTTTGGGGGCAATTATGCTGCAGACGACGCGGCATGCTTCGGTTGCTTCTTCTGCGCACAGCTGTTTTTCTTGTTCCGTTGCTTCAGTCCATGTGGTGTTGAGTCTAAATGTTAGTTTGTTCGTTTTCTGGTATGAAGCATACTGCGAGATTTTCCCTATTGCATCATTAAATACTTGCAGAGTTATATCAGAGTTATCAACTTTAGCTGAAGCTTCCAAGGAATCGTCTGATGAGCTAAAAGTTGCTTCACTGCAGCGCCACGCACCTGGAGTCCAGCCTTTACTGGAAAAAGATTGATCATTCGGCGATGGGGACTCTGCGGGGCTTTCAAGGTGTCGGGACGATGATCCGGTTAGTCTAGGATAGTAACGATACGTTGTAAGCTAAGGCTGATAGACTATATGCAGCGATATCACTTGGATTGATGTAAAAATAGTAACAATAATAATAATAATAATAATAATAATAATAATAATAATAATAATAATAATAATAATAATAATAATAATAATAATAATAATAATAATAATAATAATAATAGTAATAATAATAATAATAATAATAATAATAATAATAACAATAATAGTAATAACAATAGTAATACTAATAACAATACTAATAGTAATAATAATAATAACAATAATAATAACAATAATAATAATAATAATAATAATAATAATAATACTATAAATAACAATATTACGAACATTATTATCAAATATTCGACTCTAAAAACTTATTACTAGTAAACCCCCTCCCCTCCCCCCTCTTTTTTTCGTTCTTAAACTTCGGAGACTGGGGTGCAGACCAGGACTTAAGACAGCTGGAGTTAACAAGGTTCGAGGAATCATTTGCTGCAAATTTCAGTTCAGTCAATAGTTACCAAGAGTCAAGTCACAATAATATATCTAGCCAACTCTATCCTCAGGCGCGTTATTGTTGTTTTTTTTTTTTTCTTTCTTTCTTTCTTTCTTTCTTTCTTTCTTTTTTTTCGGATGGAGCGAGGTTGACAAATCAAAGGTTAATTTGCTTCTTTTTTCTGCAGAAAGTAGGATATATATTTTCTGTTTCTACCACCTAGAATGAATGAATTGCGAAAGCGACAAAAGCTGGCGTGGAAAATGTTTGAAGAACTATAAGGCCACGACTTATTAGTGTAAAATCAAGGCCACGGCTTGTTAGTGTAACTTCGTTAACAGTCTCAATCAAGTGTACTCACCGGATCTGAGAAGTCGGTGTTTCTTGGTCTACTTCTGCCTCTTTTCTAGGTGCAGATTCCTTTAGCCAAACCTCTTCTTTCGCCAAAGTCTTGTGATGCTTGCGGCAACCGTTACATATGGCTAAAAAACATAAGAAAACTAAGTTTCCAATGAATGAACATTGTCTAGTTTCAAATTGTGAACACAGTTGTGTACACTTGTATGAGATAATACTCGAATATGACTGGCTGATAAAAAGCCCGGCACCATCAATACATAAGCTTTCTGTAGAAATTTGCCTGGAAAACCTAACTAGAAAACTTTTAATTTAAATCTTTCATTAGATATTAAACAAAAAGCAATATGGGTGTGGTGGACTTATCAAAAATGTAGACAACAAAATGAATTTTAGTTAGATCGATTCACATAGACACAGTCACATAGACATGAAACTTACGTGATCCAAGTTGAAGGACAGATCCATGGACTCGAAATACATCCTTAGCGATTTGAAGATTGACAACTTGGCCCGGGCCCTTATATTTAGTCTACTTCTTGGTGCTTTATGGTCGGGATACTGACAAGTTGTTCTTGAGCGTGTCCAAGATTGTGTCGATGACGAGGGAAAACCCACATACATCTGATTTGGGCCTCACTCAAATCAAAAAAGCCAGCCTGGCAAGGATTAGCTGGTATTCTGTCAGCCTTTCTTTTGATAAATTATAAGTGGCCAGATGGTTGCTCACGTCCGCCTTGCAGTCCAACAATTGTATTACATCTGCAACTCCTCTTGAATTACCACAAGTAAAACCCTCTTTCCTCAAAAGAAAACAGTTTGCCATTGCGCTGTGTTCGGGAATCAATTCCGCGCCCTTGTTTACCAAGAGAATCAGCTGAGTATTACTATCCCATTCCGGTTTTGTATTGAAAAAAAAAGTACCTCGCAGATTTTACTAGCAAATGACTATGATTTTTTTCCTTCCTGAACCTAAATATAGATATGCATCATCTACTGACCCACCTTTGGCACATCAGATCCTAATACGGTAAAACACAGGTTGCGTTACACTCCAATCTAAAAATAGACTACGTCATTCTGTTGTTGACGTCTTGTCGCTGACAATTAACGGCGAAATTATTCATGCAGAGAAAGAACCACGATGTGTTTCTTTGATATACTGTAAAATTCAGCGAAAATATCGGTAAGGTTTATAAAGGATGTGTATTTCTTGCGTGTAAAATGCATCTTTACTCTATTTATGTGGACGGCGGCAGTCGCATGTGTGGTACGCAATCATTTAAGAGATTTGACACTCAACTTTTGGCGGAAAACGGACAAATTTGTGTACCCACGCACTGTTCAAGCTTTATCAGTTGTTCAGAATCATGTAAGACGGCATTTGTTTAGGTTGCAGCGGCTAACAATGCTTAATCAGTGACAGTCGAAAAACGGGCGCAAGTAACTGCAAAAAGTGTGAAGTTAGTGATATTCAAAAGCTCATAGCACACTGAAGAAGATCGAGGCCAAAAGCTTTTATTGCAGATATTTGTAGATGAAACCTTAAACTTTAATTTACTGCAGACTGCTTCAGAATAAACTTTCCCACTTTTTGCTAAATACATTTTGAAAAAGGTCAAAACATGCCATCGTGAAACGTAGTCGGAGGTAGGTTAGACTATTGACCTGGTATTCTGCAGATATTTGACGCACTGAGATTTGGAACACTTCTATATAAAGAACAGATGCCATTCTTTCAAATAAAAGAAACCTTAAAGTTTGGGAACTTGTACTACTGACAAAGCGACCGGCCGAACTTTGCTAATTTTCGAAATCCGACAGGCGTCAAAATGGCTGACACGGCGTCAAGGTCATTTTGCTCGATTTCGGAGGACACAAAAATATTTCAGACGAAAGGGTTTCAGTTTTTTGAGTTGCATATCAACCTTGACTTGTGGGAGGAAAATTAGCGAAATCCATTTCTGACGCAAAAATCACCTGGTGGTTTTTACAGGGACTGCCTCTTAAATGTCAAAAATGAAGAAATTATAAATGTTGAAATGATACGCCCATCAACAAATTTAGGCTTAGAAATCGATGGAATATTAAAATGTAAAACAAGTGTTGATTTAACCGACGGCACCGTCGTTACGTTTGGAAACTTAAAAAAAATCAACCATGAAAAAATAAGTAACATGGTATTAAGGTATACTTCCTCAAAATCTGTTGAAATGGACGACAATGAACGTTATCCAATTGAACAAACAAACAAACGCATTTTCTCAATTTGGCGAACTAAACACAATTTGGGTTGGATCTGACGCTAAAATTCAAAAAACACAAAAAAATGGTTCAAAGCGGCACATCACATCCTTTACATTTAACCACTCTCACGATCAAACAGTCTTCGTCGTCATGAAAACACAATTTTTAAGCTACGGCACAAACTCAAACGTAGTTCAATCTAAAGATGCTGACCTTGAAATCATACTTTTTTCAAGTTCAGAATATCCAAACATAAGGGACAAAATCTTAGGCGGCGTCAAAATTAAAATGAGTTCACAATCAACGTGCAATTTTTGGCTCCACAAAGACGAGGTCATATACTTTCGCGCAATGTCAAATGAACCCAAACGTCAACAATTTCAATTATTTTCAACATTCGAATACTTCACTTAATTTTGTAAACGTATTGTATATGGGCTACTTCGTGTTATCTAACAGAATTAACAACGTTCAAACATCAATTATCGAAAAAGAACAAAAAATAGCATCAATCATAAAATTCAACAATCAAACTTCATTCAAATCAATGGACAATAATTATTACCTCAATGAGTCTATGATCAACGTAATGAAGACAAAGTTATTTAAGGGTTCAACAAACAAAAGTGCCAGAACAAAACCTCCATCATTAGCAAAAAAAATTACGTCTCTTATATATCAAGGCTCGAACAACGATACAGTTCGTCTTTACATTTCATTTCTTGAAAACTTCGATAACAACCCAAATTATTGCCAAAACCTCAAGCCTGAGTTATTCCTCAAGGAAACACCAGATAGAGAAAAAAAGTATAGTAGTCTATTATTGTCTAAAAATATGCATCCAAGT
Organism: Plumapathes pennacea; assembly: GCA_964036295.1. Taxonomy (NCBI): domain Eukaryota; kingdom Metazoa; phylum Cnidaria; class Anthozoa; order Antipatharia; family Myriopathidae; genus Plumapathes; species Plumapathes pennacea. The sequence continues at coordinate 6,649,043 of OZ038472.1, read as the reverse complement.
GATGTCGTTCACAAATATTTGCGTCTTTTTAATCAAGATGAAGTAGTAATTCGTGTGTACTCACATGATAACAACACTGTCTTCAACTTTTTGGTGGAAATTTATAAAGTACAAATATAAGATGGGGTACGTTAACAACAGTCTAAAACATCTTTCAGAAACACACAATAGATTATCTAAGTTGGAAAAAAAAATAGTAACTCAAACGTTGGCGAAATAAAAAAAATAGGCGATGAACCAATTGAAGACGACGACATTTGTAATAAAAAATATGTTGACGAAGAAATTGATTCATTATTTAAAACACTTGACCATTTTGCCACATTGAAAAACTTGGATGATTTTGCAACAATAAAATACGTCGAAGATGAAATTCAAAAACAAGATCAAGGTGATGAATCTTCAAAAGTTTACCTCAGTAATTACTACAAAAAAGAAGCCGTCGACACGTACGTCAAAGACTTAAAATCACAACATAAATTAGACATTAGCTCTTTAAACACCAAAATTAAGTCTCTCGAAAACAAAATACAACTTCAAAACCAAGACAATTCTTATGTTCAACATTGTACTCACAACAACGAAGACGAAATTGAATTTGGAAACGTGCCCGTAGCATTAAAAAATTTCTACGCAATTTCGAACGACAAAAAAACGTTAACAATAAAGGAAAAGGGTGTATGGCAAGTTACTTTAATCGATCAAATTAAAGAATCAGGAGGTTTAAAAAACGTTGAAATGATCGTCACAAATCAAAACCTCGAACGCGACGACAATAAGTACTATCAATCTGTCAAAAAATCTTCAAAATGGAGTACCTTCTACTTTTCAAGAATATTAGATTTGAAAGCCAACGCAACCATAAAAATCAAATTTTCTGGGAAGAGTGATTCAGGGTTTGATGGGCTAAAATATTCCAAGGTAATAATTAAACGTTATTTGTAATCAATATATATATATGACGAAAAAACGATCTGTTACTTTTAATCATATTTCAAACGAAGTTTCAAAAAACGATATAGACGAAATGATGGCATATTATAAAACATGTCATCGTCCCTGTTATGCGTACAAACACATGTTCAAGCACTATCAAAGGTTAAATATAATTGGAAATGTTTCAAGTGCAATTATTGGTGGAGTTGCTGTATCAAGCGTAATTGCTACCAGCGGTATTGCTTTATTAGCCATCGGAAGTGTTGGAATCGCTGTTCAGACGATCATGAAGTTCAAAAATTTGTCGTCTAAAATAGCAAATTGTAAATACGTCTATCAATCGTATGAACATCTTCTAAATCAAATCAAAGAAAGTCTAAGACTTGGCAAAGTAAACACTGAAACAATCATTAAAAAAATGAGTTTTCTCGAAGATTTGCGCATAGACATCTCTCAACCGCCTCACAAATACCTTAAAATATATGACACTAAATACAAATCCATCAACGACAGCGATTCTCCATCAACTCCTTAATAGCAACATTGTGTGCTTTGGATTTCGTCTCTAAAACTTCTTTCCATTTTTTTTTCATAACGTAACCTCGTTTTCTTCGTTCTTGCGTTAAACTCCTTATGCGGAACTTCCAAAAACGTTAACAATTTACTTACAACAAATCGCACGCTAAAAATTCTTCGCCCACTCAAAACATCGTCTACGATTTTAAACCACTCCAAAATTAAATTTTTATAACAAACCTCATTTTCACCAACTAAATTTCGCAATACCTTTTCAACGTGATATTTTCTATCATAAACACTCTTTCTTTTGACTACGTAACTTTGCGTATATCCAACAACCGCAACGTTGTAGTTTACAACACCACAATTCTTACAAATCATCTTTCCATTATCATCCAACAATTCTTGTTTGTTGCAACAACAATAATTACTTAATTTATAAACGTCAATTTCTTCGTCACAAAACGGACAAACAACGTGTTCATTCTTCAATTCTTCGTGAACTTCCTCACCACAAAACTTTCCAATCATTTATATAATTAGTTAACATTATCATTTTAAGTAAAATTTGTAACACATTATATATGAACAACTAGGTTAAATCAGTCTACGACGACCTTTTTAATTTTAAAAGCAGGAATTTACTAATGGAGGAAAACTCAACATTTCAAGAAAAAGAAAGTCACACAAAATCACGCGTTGAAGTAATTCGCAGGTACATAAAACACGTTGAAAGCACTATCATGAAAATAAACCTTGAACTTGATAGTATCGAAAAAAGTAAAAAACGGAAACGAAAAGTGGGATAAAACACAAAGCACGACCCTCTAAATTTGTATTTATTTAATTCCAGCCCCTGTGCAATAGCGATAGTGTATCATTAATAGAGTTAAATTTATCAATGATATAGCGATTGTAAAGCAGTAAAAACAACAGTAATACAAAAAGCTATGAGCGCAATTTCCATTCTTAAATCAATCTATATGTTTTTAAAAAATATTTAAATCATATGGCATCTTATTTTTTCCATTCTATATGTTTTTTAAAAAATTGTGTGCGTTTGCAAAAATTTAAATTCACTCAAAACTGCGCCAATAGTAGAGGTAATTTTGATGGTGAAACGTGGTGATGTAGAGGCCGTGCAAGAGCAATAAATCAAAAAGTTATGAGCGCAGTTTTTAGCAACTTAATTTATTTTATATTTGAGGCATAAAAACTCATCTTGCAAACAATATGAGTTTTTATGCCCCTTTCGTTATTGTAAGTTATGATAGAAATAATAATGGAAAATATATGAAATTTTTCTAAGCTAGCATCACTTCATAATGCAAGCTGAGCGTTATTCACCCCATCCATTAAATGAAGAAATAATAAAATGAAAAAGGAAGAGGAAATTGGAAGTGGAATGCGCCCATACCGCCAAGTCCTATACTACTCACATCGCATAGCAAGTTGGATAAGGTTCCCAAGTTTGCTGCGAAAAGCTTTTACATCATGATTATTTAACATATTTAACTGTAGACCTTCAAAGCATGAATGCGAGAGTTGTGCAGCAAATTCTTCTTGTATAATCTCGGTTAAACGTTAACTTTGCAACCGCTAATCGCCGCGGCTGGGACGAATTCGACATGACAGCTGCACCTTCTGCGACAACAGCTAGTGGCTGCATTTACCGGCTGGAAATAGCTTTCTACGGTAAGATGTATCAGATAGTGTCCAGCTTTTTGGTATTTGATCGACATTTTTTTTATGATTTGTACGTTTAACCGGACAGAAGCGATTATGTTGTGATGGATTAGTGTCGCTCAGAAAATGTAAATTAGGGTAAGTTTCAAAATAAACGTCTGTAGATCCACACAAACGCGAATTTGTAGCTCCAGGGGTTTGAAACACCCTTGAAATTCGTTTTGTCGTGATTTAAAGCGGAAATTATAAACATATAGGAACGTCCGACCGCTGATTTCCGATAAAGTCAAAGATCAAAGAATGCGTTGTTTTGGTCACGTAACCCGACTTCAAACCGTTCCCGAAATCCGCCATTTAATTTACCCCAATTTTTTTTTTGCTATATGTTTAGTTCAAGGAATGGTCCTTCCCTGGGGTAAATTCTCAGTGGTCGAAGCGATGTACCAGAGTGCGATTTTTGGCTTTGAACTTGACCTATATTTTAAGGTTACGCATCACTGTCACGGTCATAAATTTTAAAAATTTGCCAAAAATTCAGGCTTCGGTAACACTGCAATCTGACGGCACTAATTAGCAGAGGAGAGACATTGTTTACTTTGTAGGACTCAATTTTCTGTAAAATGGTCTTTACCATTGTGAAGGAGCTTCCGAAAAACTTGATATTTTAGTGTTGAATTTACCAAATTCCACGCGCGAACACAAAAAATTCACCAAAAATAGATAAAGAATCAAAACAACCTCGGACCTATATCTTTGGTAATAGTTACTGAAGGCCTTTAATATGGCAAAGTTTGAGAAAATCGGATTTTTCTATCTTGCATACCTATAGTCGATATTTACAGCAACCCGCTCTTAAATACCCTTGCCCCTCCCCCGACGGGCATTTTGTTCCCCTAGTGTAAATGCACGCTCAGATCAGTCTCATTACCCAATAAACGGGTTCCAAGATTAGTTTTAACCTCCTTTCAAACAAAAAGCCCTTTTTTTTGCTTGAGAATATTTTTGGGAATCTCTTTAATTATGAGCTGGGGTATGACGTGCTATCCAATAAACGTATTGGATCAGAAACGGCTAATTCAAGGTTCAATTTTGGTATTCCAGTTGCGTATATCACCAACAGACAAGAAAAACTAGTTGTGTTTGCAAGCGCATTTCTGAAGAAAGCAAGTTCCTTTTACAACTTTTTGAAAATGTTTCCAAACAGAATTTGGATAGAAGCTCCTGTGGAGCTGTCCATGCTACAATTTCAGAAAAGGGCTGATTTCATGAAGGAGGTAAGCATTTAGATCTAGAGATCTTTATTCCTATTCAGACAGCAGTGGCGGAATTTGCTGTCGATGGATTCTTCAAAACTGTAAATCAAACAGAACTTGCATTGCTACTGCACCGAGTTATGCAAGAACGTGGCGAGAAAGTCAAGCAGGCTGAAGCAGCAAGTCGATGCGTTCTCTGTAAAACGTTGTTTCTTTTTCCCTCTGGGTTCTTTCGTTTCCCTCTGTCTCTCTGAGAACACTATGACAGTATGAGTTCAAACGCAACTGTCTGAATGTCTTGAATTAGGGTAACTGCTAAGTCACTGATTCTCACAGACGCACCACATTTGGCATGCCAAATATTTCACACACGAGGTTGTGCAGGTTTTCGGTTTCAGTAAACAGTGTCGACTTAGTTTGAGCTGAGCGAAAGTGGTGCAGGCTACTGTGCACACAAACACTGGTAAACATACGAACGTTGCTAATCACACGAACATTAGTAATCATACGACGAACACGAATACGAAAATTGATAAACACACGAACATTAGTAATCATGAACACGAACATTAGTTATCATACGGAACACGAACATTAGTAATTAATCACACCAACATTGGTTATAATACCAACACAAGCATTAGAGCATTTAAATCACACGAACACTGGCAATCACACGAACATTGGTCATCACACGAACACGAACATTAGTAATGATACGAACAAGAACTTTAGTATCACACGAACATTAGTAATCACACAAACACTGGCAATCACACGAAACAGTGGTACACACAAAAAGCGAATGCAAACACGTGTGACTGTGACGCAACAACGGCCAAAAACGATCATGAACACAAGCAACGGCACGGACGCAAACACACAAGGAAATGGCATCACGGCACGAACATACACATTGTCATAATATGATAGATTTTACTAAATATGTTTGTATTGGAAATTTAATAAAATGGGACCGAAAATAGCGAGATTATTCCGACAAGCTTTGATGCAATAACACATTTTATCTTAAACCGCTCAATACGGACAGGAAGTACAGATAATGTGATGAACACAAATTATTCTGAGTTTTGCAGAACCGACCTGGACAAAATACAGAGAGATAAGAAAGAGCAAATCTACACCCTATTTATGAACACCTGGATTTTTCCTATTTCAGTATTGAAAAGGCGCAGGGTCCAAAACACTCTAGCAGTGAACATTAAATCAATCAAGCACAATCTTTCCCACACCCCCTTATTGCTCCCTTGTTCACTCTCTTTCTCGTATGCATCTGTCTGCCTTGTTTTCTTTTCCTCCCATCTTCTTTATACAGACAGATGAAAAAGTAATTCGGTGATACTTTTAAAACATTGGCTGAGAGATAGAGAAAAGGAACAAGGTATTCAATTAAAAATGAAAACTTACAGACACAATTTGTTGTTTTCATCAGCTATTTTATTAGTCAGTGGTTCCAAATTACCCCTTAACTCATGACATATTGATAAACATGCCCAATGAATGCCTGGCTCGGTCTCCCTCAGACTAATCGCTTATCAACTGGCCGGCGCAAGCATAGTACTCAGGAGGCACATATGTTGGCGTCCTGCAATTAATTGAAAATGCAAACAAATGAGCAGAATACATTTTGTTGTGCTAAAGTTTCATTTGAAAGCCGGAACCGACTACTGGAATATTGTTGCGCTGATTATGACGCCATTCTCGAACTTGAAGCCGCCATCAGAAAATAGATTTTACAGACTAGGAAAAAATCCTAACATTTCTTTAGAGAGCCACCTGTTCAACTTTGAAATAAAGAAGTTGGTATAAACAAAGAACTGTTTTCAATTTTACATTTCATATCAAAAAGAGATCTTTTAAAAAAAGAACTTAAATAATGAATTGCGTCTTCCTTTGTAAGGAGTCATTAGACTGAATGTCAATCAAAGTCTAAATGTAAGTGTCGCTATGTCTTATGTGACCAGCATGATTTCCCTGTCGACACATATGACAAGGTGTTTGCGTCACCAACCTTCTCACAGACAAATTGCATGGTGGCGGTGCAAATACAATCGTTCCATTCGTATTGTCTATCCCCGCTTCCCATGTACATCATGGTACAATCCTCGTTGCCACCTGAGTTGTTTGGTTCTCCTTGAGCCCAGTTGGTGTAGCTAGTGGAATAAAATTATTTCTGTTAACTCACGAGTTGATTATGATTGATTAGAAAGTAGAGGGGATAAGGTAAAGAGGCCGGAATACCCCGTTCCCCATTAGTTGAACATATTATTATACTAAGGATGGTGAATTTTAACCTGGGGCCAATTTAATAAAGTATTTACAAGTGTAACTTACAAGTTGGCATAATTTTATGGTTCACGGCCTGTCGGCAAATTGGATGCAGTCTTGAATTTGTACATGACATCGGAAAGTTCGCGCCCGCGATTTGGCCGCGGTTGCCAGTATGGCTTTCGATGCTGCATGGTTCGGATTCACGTCGAAGAAACGCACGAACCAGTTGAACGTAAATCGAAATGGAAGGTAGAGGAAACTATTCACTGTGTTACTTTCACCACCAGAAGCAAACTGGATAAATTCATTAAGACATTGTTGTTCCATAATTACAAAATTCTAAAGTTTGCCACTAAAATTTTGCCTTTTAACAACACGACACTTCATTTTGCACCTTTTCAAACCAAAATTCTGAAAACAGAAACGATAACTTTCTTTCAAACAAGACTTACTTTACATATCATCAATCAAAACGATGCTTTAATTTGTCTCCGTGACGCTATTTAGCGTGAAAATATCGACCGCTTTACGGCCAAATGCTCGCGCTATGACGTCATGCATAATTAACTTCGCATAATTTATTATTTAGGTCTCAGCCTTCGGCCGTGAGCCATAAATTTCTATACACGTTAAAGCACACTTCAATCCAATACCATGGCCAAAAACTGTTACTTTTATGTATGTGACACCGGTATCTGTAATAATTTGCAGACTTTTGCTTTATTAGAGTCCGTTTAGTGATGTTTGAGTAATGGTCCAACTTGTTAAATACAAGTGTAAATGTTTATTGAATTGGCCCCTGCACTTCTTAACAAGTTGCTAAAACAAATTCTCTCCTCACAGGGTCTCTCTACTTCTTACTAAGTTACTAACCACATACATTACCTCGGTATAGTTCCATCAATCCACTTGAAATCTCCTGCACTGTCCCTACGCAAACCAATGGCAATACCCCCAGTGGTCGCCATGTTACTAATGAAATCGTTTTCTCCCTGGTTGTCAATCTTTACCAACCAAGCGCCTTTTTCATTGCAGTTTGAGAATGCTTCATTTATTTTTACTGCTTGATTCACGTATTGATAGCATTTTACCTCATAGTAGGACCAGCCATCATCGCACACTGAATATTATTGTGCAGGAAAAAATAATAGCATTTTAAGGTCTTGATAATAGTTTGCGAGTTCCTCTAGGCAAAACATTATAATGATTATATATATATATATATATATATATATATATTTTTTTTTTTTCAATATATTCATTAATGAATAGCCGAGAAATTCAGCCAAATAAATTATTCTCCAGCGAAGTCCACACTCTACGCACATGACATGTCTTATTCGAACATGAATATCATCATATTTATATTATTTCGTTTGATTCAGAGTATCCCTTTTGGTCGTGGTATTTGCCTAATTGCTAAAATGCTCAAGGGTCTTAATGTTTAAGACTCTCCAAACTAGCAGTTTTTCAAATCTGTGTGTCAGTTTGTGATATTTTGAATTTAGAATTTTATCTATAGCAATACTCAAGATAACAAAGCTGAACTTTGTTGTGTTGTAGCAAACACTGTATTTCAGGTCAGAATTTTGGATCAGTGACTGAAAAAAGTGTGTATCAGTCAGCCGGTCATAGTCTTACCTTGAGCAGAAATTCCAGAAAAGCCCACCATCATCAACAAAGCAACAGCATATGTGGAAAACCCCATGATTATCCTTAAAGCAGAAAACTATATGAAATAAATAGAAAAACAATTGTTGTTGTAATGAAGAAAATAAAGTAGAAAATAAAAGAACTGAAAAGTTTTAGGCGGTGAAATGTTTCAAATTAAATACATTGACACATAAATAAAGTTATTATTATTATTATTATTATTACTATTATTATTATTATTATTATTATTATTATTATTACTATTATTATTATTATTATTATTATTATTATTATTATTATTATTATTATTATTATTATTATTATTATTATTATTATTATTATTATTATTATTATTATTATTACTATTATTATTATTATTGTCGTCCTCTTTTTCTTTTCTTGTGACAGTTGATAATAACCAGTTTTGGAAGGCAGGTATCATTCTTCGAAGTGTTTGAGAGTATTTGTTTTTCTCGTTCCCGTTTACTTAAAGGATTCCGCTAGAAGCACAGTGAAAAATATTTGTTTATTATATAGACATCAATGACATACTAGGGTTTCTCTTTATTGCGCGATACGTGTGAAAGATAAAGATGATATATTCACTGCTGTTCTGACAGGAAATAAAGGCTGTGAGATATAAATGTTTTTGTTCTAGATATTTCATCGATATCTCTATGTAATAAACAAAACATTACATGACCGCTTGGAAATACGAATTTTATCTCCTTGTGTTGAGATATTGCTCCGCCTGATCAGTAGTGTGAGATCTCGGGTGGAGGGGGGAGGGAGGGGGGGAGGTGGGGACTGCCACATAAGAAGTAAGAAAGACGGGGTGCGGTGTCGTAACAGTTAGGGGTCTAACTTTTGATACCACAGGGTACTCAATATCAAATGGGTCGCAGAAGAGCAGAACTGGGGTTTGAACCATGTTTCCTTTATAAATTCTTAGTCTTACAGTTACTGCTTGGGCCGCAGAAGCTTAAAAAAATAACACAGTCACAAGCAAGGAAACCGATTAAAAATAAATCGGCGCGCACAGAAATAGTGCCCCTCAAAAATTGTATCCTACTGCGGCTGTTGGATAACATCCAGAGTGGTAACTTGAGTATCAGGTCATCCTAAGGGGAAGGGGAGGGGAAGAAATTGAACAAAATATGGAACTTAGGGGAAAGAAGAGGGTGGCATCTGGAGTGCAAAATAATTTTCTGTCAAAGCCATTGGAAAGAACCAAAGTTAGACGTTTTTCTGCTGCTTTTCTTGACAATTTCTAGACAAAGCTCACGGAGTTCCGCACCTGAGCACTACTGGTTCTCTACTTAAATCGGGAATGTCGCTTTCGCACGAATTGAGGCAAAATTGAAGTTGAATTCACATTCAACGTCCAAGCCACTGGCGTCGGCGCTTCTGTGAGTCTGTTCTTCTATTGATAATGAAAATTAGCTGATCACAAAGCGAGAAACTGACGTGTTATTGTAAAACAATTAATTACAATAGCAAAATTAATTAACAGTTGGACCAGTACTTTTAATTCCTTTTTTATGTTTCGGTCGTAAGTTCTTTTATCTTTATTTTGGGACCAAACGTGTTGCAGAAGAACAGAACTGACCAGGGTTTGAGCCACACACTCATTCTATCAGCCACAGAAGCCCAAATAATAGCAGACTCAGTCGCAAATTATGGTGAGGGAAACCGATTGGAGATAAGTTGACACGCCCAGAATGAATGCACCTCACAAAATTATTGGTCTTACCGCTGTTGGATGGTGTCCGGCTTGGCTATACTCAATCTCATATTGTATAAACAAGGAATTATTCGGCATTTAATATTTGTAATTATTGTTTCAGATGCACTGCCAAGGTTTTCAAAGTAATTATCTACAAATTTTAACCGCTTGCATTTCATAAATATTAAGGTTAGATATATTGCAAACGGATGCGACACAGGCTAACTCTTGCATTTCAACAAGAAATAAGAAAGAACTTGTGAACACCATATGTACTAGAAAGCTATGGGCGTGCCGTACGGTAATTAGTCAGGAACTTGACTTACGGATCTAAGTAACAAAGGTTTTTATAAATGCGCTAAAATTCAAGGCATTGATAAGATAACACTGCTATACTCTGTGTTTACAAGAAGAAATACGTTCATAATATTTGAGGGTTTAGTTAAATCCCATATCACAGTTTTATTACACAAGACGAAACGGCAATAGAGGGTGTTAATCGAAATAAAGCCTACCGGACCAGGCAAACAAAGGTACTTGTCATATTTTAGTCAACATAGGGTATTACAACGAAGCCGAGCCACAGTAGATCAAAATTAGCAGATAAACATGATAGCGAGTAAAAGAAAGGCCATGTCAAAATAAAGGTATTTAAACATTAACGGATCGGAGTATCTATATAAATGAGAACAAGTACTCTTTGGAGTTGCATTTTATTGTTCTCTAAGGTTTCGGACTGAACGAAGAAGAAGTAATGGTTAAAATGCAGAGACAAAACAGAGCCTGGTCGACTCAAAAATAATCGGTAACATAATCCTGAATTGGGCAAACAGTAAATATATTTCTTCCTCGGGTGAAGATAGGCGTCATAAGAGCAGAAGGAATTAAAAGAAATCATTACAAATACTCACTATTTCCACACGAATCTGATCGGCTTGAATTGCGGTATATCTTGCTTCTCCGAGAAGTGAAGAAAACTGATGTTTTTCCCACCGATTTATGTCAATTATGAAAGGGCTTGTGTCACGTGTGGTCCACGTTGGTGCTAAAGTCCAGAATCCAACAACCAATGATGATACTCAATTTATTGATTGCATAACAAATAACAAAATAATAGTTACTTTGTAAATGATAGAGAAACAGATAATCAGTCAGATAAAAATTTTTTAGTGCAATTCGTTTCTTGAATTCTTTACGTGGGACCTCGATAGGACTACACAACTGTAGACTTACCGAGAGTCAAACCCCAAGAAACATCTTTCATAATTTCCGCATGACGAGCCGCACGCCTTGACAACGGCCTTTCGGTGGGGACAATTTGTCCCCACCGCCCGTGGAGTGCGGTCTGCTTGGTATGAATGACAGAGGTGTAAACTCCAAACCATTAGCACAGTCGGTGTGCCGATAATCACTTTGTCCTGAATTAGAAATTGTAATTTTAGCCGGCAATCGTGCTCTGGGGTGCCTTTCTCACTCTATAACAGAAGTCGCGCTTATTTGGCGAAAATTATCAGTCGGCATCTAACGAAAGAGCTTGATGCCCAGTAAAAAAGATCTTATTAGTTTTCCGCCAGTCACGTCATTGATTTGACTTCCGTGCAATATTTCCTCACAAAGATTCGCGTCGAAACACGCACTTCCTGAGAACATTACAGTGGTCAGGTAGTCGCCGAAACATTCAATGAATGGTTTCTATGCACCGCAATCAATAAGCTATAATATGTCCGTTCAATCTCTTTCCTGTTATGTCACTTTATCGAGTTTTATGACTGAATCAGCTGCTAGCAAACAATGTGCCGAATCGAAAATCATTTTTTGTAAATCCGAATTTCAAATTAGATGCTGAAGCCGTTATCAAAATCTTACAAAAGACTGTTTCAAGTTTAGTTATCAGTGAAAAATGTCCTGCGGTATTAATCCAATAACAGTCGATTCATTCAGGCTCATCCACACCAGGCAACTCTCAGCTGTCATGAAATCAGCATGATAGCATCCAGTTCCTGTTTTAGGAATAAAATTACATTCGCGGTGCATTACTATTTTACGCGGGAAGGACAAGAGGCAGGATTGAGAGGGCTAGCAAATCGCTTGTGTAGTGGTATAATCGGTTGAGGGTAAGCTATCGCTTTTTCAGTTAATCCACGAGATTTATTCGGGCCGATTTCCCGTGTGTACGTTCTGGCCACATGTTTGGTTTTGTGGCCGGATCTTGCTCTGTAATTGTTTAGCTGTAAATTTCAGGATGGGTAGATATATTAGCTTAGATTTATGTTTCTTGAAGTATGGCTCATAGCTTTAAAAATCACCATATGTTAAAGTGATTGTGGCTCTTTTTGTGTGACGGCCAGATCCGTTCAATCGGTGGTTTTGAGCGAACCATATTACTGCGAGATCACCTCGCGAACGAAGCCCAGGGTACTTGTCAAAGGTCTAGCCCTCGGCCCGCGTATAGTATTATCTGATCACAACATGGTTACTTGTAAACTCGCGCAGGCCCAAAGGTTTATATAGTCATAGCGAAAGATTAAGTTTAATTTTCAAAACTGTTCGATGTTTGGACATTGCAGGCAGCTTTATGAAATGTATTTTACTCATTGCGGCAAATGGAATGGTTCAAAGCTAAATTAAGCGTTGTTAGGAGAACACAAGACAAAACTCCAGGCAGACTCACACAGAAAGTACAAGAGCATTAACTCGTACATGGTCGTTTGAGTCTTCGATCAATTATAGGGCGAAGTATTTATAGTTTGATTGAAGCTTTGTCGAGAACTCTACTGGTGTTTTCAGCGGTGTTTGGGGGTTTTGAGTTGAACCGCAACCTTGTGCGAAAAAAAAGAGAACACCTTGGCTTTCAACAGGCTACTATTATTGCGAAATACTATAATTTCGGATACATATTTTACGACTTCGGTTATTACCTGACCTGGCAGAATCTTAGTGCAGCAATGTTCTGAGGAAGTGTGTGTTTTGGCACGAATCTTTGTGAAGGAACATTGTATGGAAGTGAAGTCAAATTCAGGTTAAATAGCTTGTAGCCGTCCAGTTTCAGTAGTCTTCTTGTCGTTGCGATCGTAACTCAAACAAAACAAGTAAGATCTCGCCTGTGCGAAGTAAACATCTCGGCCTTTTTTGGACCAAATTTCAGCTATTTGGGATCTTTCTATTACTACCTGACTAGACAGAATCTTAGTTGCTGCAATGTTCCCAGGAAGTGGATGTTCCGACACGAATCTTTGGGAGGGAATATTGCACGGAAGTGAAGTCGAAATCAGGTAAAACCGTTTTTGTAGTGATTGGCTTTTTTCCAAGACTGATATACGCTTTAAACTTGCGTATCAGCTTATTTTGGTAGGATAAAAAGTTGTCAATTTTGATACTCGGCGACGGACGGCTACTTTAAATTTGCGCAATAGTTTAGTGTATCAGCCCATTTGTCGAAGAAAAAATGACAAACTTTGAAGAGACTCAAAAAATACAGCAAAACAGCCCCAAAGCTCAGTGAATTCTTGATATCCGGCTTTCACAAAGCAGCTCAGCAGGCTGGCGTTTGCCCCACGGGAAACATTCTCACCCCAAGGATCGAGGCGCTTGCGTGCTGTTTTGCTTACACCTTTGTTCGTCGCAGTTAATTGGGATTAAAACAGCTTGGTTAGCAACGGGTACTTACGGCTCAACCCGGCTGCGGCTCCTCATGGCAATGTTAAGGGTCACTATTTTTGCCTTGTTGACGTTTTGCTCTTTGCTGGTATCAGACAAACCTCTCGGGGTGGCAAGCTGGCCGTGTGGTCTTTCCTTGACAACCAAAGGCGAAAGAGTGGCGCAGCGTAAAGCCCGAAATATTCGAAGCATACTTTTTGCCCTTCTGGACCTCTTTCTGTTAATGTTGCTAGTTTTTTTAATCAATCAGTCATCAAAAAATAGCTGTAGATAGAATTTTCAGTCGAAATAAATCCCTTTGCATTAGCATAATATTGTGAGTTCAGTCGTGGGAGAAGTCATGATATGCTTCAAATCCCTTTTTAGTTTTCACTCTCGCACACGATCTTTGGCAAAAAAAAAAAAAAAGAAAATGAGCAACTGGCACAGTCTACCCGATTTCATTCTTCACGCTTTCACTACTACTAACAAAATTTCGAAGAAAACGACAAAGAAACATTTTCAGTCTAATCATAAATATTACAATTTCCTCGAATGTGATTGGTTCATAACGCCACCGATTAATCATTAATTGGACACCTATTGTTCTGTAATTGGATACTTCTTTGTTCTGTAATCGGACAGTTGGCTTAACCAATCATAAGAAAGAGCGAAATTTAAATGCACCAATCAGCCTTACGCTGATTTTCAGTGGAAAAAACGATTGCCGGTGTGAGTTTGTGGCATCTCGAAAGGCGAAGTTTGTTAGTTCTTGGACAACTTAACATGTAAGGAACAGTTTGTGGTCAGTCGAAGAACGTGAACAGTCACTATGGAAAGAAAGAAGACAGGAAATTTTCGCCGCTTTACACGTTTGTTTAGTTCACGACGTCGCCAGCAAGCTAGGACGTGCTGTAGACGCTCTGCAACTTACGGCTCAATGTCAGTGAACGTCGTTAATTCATTTCAAAATCATGGAAGACTTTTAACTTTGTTGTGATGGATTGTGATGGACAAACATTCCTCGAGAATTAAGCCGTCAAGAAATCGGTAAGTTGGATTTGCTGTGCCGACCCGCTAGGATACAGATTTTTTCAGTCTTAAATATTTCCTTTGAATGCCTTGTAAACTTCTATGAAAAAGTAAACTAGTATTCTGAGTTTCAAAGCACCTGTTTTGTTCAAAAATGTAAACCTGAAAGTCGAAAGAAACTGTCTTTCAATTTGTGAGTTCGTGATGGGTTTACCGATTTTTACTGAGTTTACAGAACTACACACCTTTTACTTTTACTTCAAAAATCTGCATTCAACTCAAATCATTGGGTAAATTAGTTTCTTGTTTCTCTCAAGTATTTTAAGTTGATAAACTGAGAGCTAGATGACTACGAACAAGCGGTTAACGTGTTTACAAACGCCGAGCCGAGCCGTGTGTATGCGCGTGTTAAAATCGATCGGCGATGAAGTACTTGTTGATGCTTTGTTTTTATGTATAGTACAGCAGAAGACACTGAAGATATATGATCATTTCATTCTCAGAAATTGTAATGTTTATGATTAATTGGTAAGAGGACTTCGTGTCGTCCGATGTCGGTCTGTAATCATACGAGTGATTATGAAATCGGACTCCCGCGAAGCGCGGTCGTCCGATTTCGTAATCACTCGTATGATTACAGACCGAATCGGACTCCACTCAGTCCTATTACCATTATTAATTATATTACTTCACGGACAATAACACCGCGTGGATTAATGTGACTGAAATTTTTATCCGTGGTGTTTCCGATACTGTACTTGTTGGAGAAGTTTACCAAACTTCTTAATTTCATCCTACACGCTTATGTTCACTACTAATAACAACGTATTGGAAAACCGTCGAAGAAAAATTTTCAGTCCAATTAAACTATCTGGCATACAATAACACCGCGTGGGTTATAACTAAATATTTGATCCGCGGTTTGTCCGACATTGTATTCGTGGGAGAACTTCCTAATTTCAACCTGCACGTTTACGCTCACTACTAATAACAGAATATTGGAAAACCGTCCAAGAAAAAATTTTAGTCAAATTGACCTACTTGGCGTACAATAAAGCCGCGTGGATTAATTAGACTGAAAATTTGATCCGCTGTGTTTCCGATGTTGCACTCGTTGGAGAAGTTTAACAAACTTCCTAATTTTATCCTGCACGATTACGTTCATTACTAACAAAATATCGAAAACCGTCCTTCAAAAATTTTAGTCGAATTGACCTACTTGGCGCACAATAATACCGCGTGGATTAATTTGATTGAATATTTGATCCGTGGTGTTTCCGATACTGTATCAGCTGGAGAAATTTAACAAACTTCTTAATATCATACTGCACGTTTACGTTAACTACTAATAACAAAATATCGGAAAACCTTTCAAGAAAAAAATTCAGTCAAACTGACCTACTTGGCGTACAATAATACCGCGTGAATTAATTTGACTGAAATTTTGATACAAGGTTTTGCCATTATTTTATGAGTTGGAGAAATTTAACAAACTTCCTGATTTCAACCTACAAGTTTAAGCTCACTACTAATAACAATCTATCGGAGAACCGTCCAACAAAATTTTGAGTCCATTTAACCTACTTGGCGTTCAAAAATACCCCGTGGATTAATTTGAATAAAGCCTGGTTCACACGAGTAAAGCAAGCGCAAGCGCAAGCGCTAACGCAAGCACAAGCGACCAGTTCACACGGCAAAATTTGTGAAGCAAGCGCGAACGCAAGCGCAAGAGAATGGAAAAGTTTTCATTCTCTTGCGCTTGCGTTTGCGCTTGCTTTACCGTCTGAGCTAGCCTTGGCGGTGTTTTCAAAGTTCAGTTACAGAGAAACAAGTGAAAATCGGCAAGGACCAAATCTACATGCTGTCCGCATCAGAGAGAGTTGACTGACTCGGAACCCTGCAACAAAATGTTCAGTCTAATGATACCACTTGGCGTTCTTGTGATTACTTGGTACACATGTAGTTTTTTCCCTTTTCGTCAAAGCTTGCGCCAATTCTTTCGGAGAGTAAATCAAGAAATTTCCACTCAAAATTAAACTCTTTGGCGCACAAAAGATTATGGTCAATACGAAGAGAGAGGTGGATATCATTCGGCCAACTAAAGACTCGATTTTCTAGTGTTTTATTTATCATGCGGATTGAAAACCCATACATTGTCTGCAAACTGTATGATGAATTCATAATGAGCGGAATCGACATTGTCTCGAGCAAGTCAGGTTGTCTTTCAGCTGTAGAGCTTAAGAACTAGAGAAATTTTACAACTTTTATGTATGCCTGGGTTCTTAACTTTTAGACAACATTTTGTTCCGGCCTGGGGTGCCTAGAGTTTAGCGTCGAAGAAAAATTTTCAGTCCATGCAATTAAATTATCTTGTATTACAATAACACCACGTGGATTAAAATTTGATCCGCGGTTTTTCCAACCTCGTTCCCAGGCTTTTTCATCTCCCGGGCCCCGCCCCCGAAGAAAGACCCTGGTTCAGGCTGGTCACGTGCCTTGCTCACAAAGATAATTCGTTGGGAGGGGTCCCCCTGTTAAAGAAATTTGTCGTGCTGTGCGTTTGTCAAATCAAAACGAGGCTGGCACAAACAACACAAATCAGCCACGCTTTTTGGCAAGTTTCCTATAAAAGGGCGCTTCCCAGGGAAGCCAGAGCCACTTGTCAATCAACAGCGACCGAGACAACAGCCCCTAATTAGTAAAAAGCCAAAAATGTCCAAATTTTGTTTTTCCTTGTACTTGAATACCACGCAAAACAAGATAATGTTGCCTCACCAATTTTCCATCACATAAACATTCGTTTTGAGTGCAATTTGAGTAAAATCCAAGAATAATCTTCAAAGTAAAAAATTAAACATGCTTGGTGGGCAGCCATGCGTCACATTGCACCGCGAAATTCAAAATGTATTTTGGCAGCCAAGAGAAAAATTTCGTTTCATACCCTTCCGTCCAGGACTCCACATTAAAGTTGCCCGTATGTGTTTAATTTTAGGTATACTTTTAGTTGCTGCAGAGAAATTTCATGGACAGAGCGACTTCTGAACGCTGTGGACGCACGTGCGATTCAACAAACATTATGCAAATTTGATGTCGAAAGAGGCGGCCAACGGCCTTTTATAGCGCACCTTCTAGTTTAAATGCATCTTTTCACCCTTCCGAAGGAGACTTGACTCTCGAATTACCTTTTTGAAAGCTCTGAAGTTGTCGAGGCGTCTTTCACATGGTCTGCAGATTAAATGCGGCAAACCTTCGCTCTGTGGCAACGAGCTGTTGTAAAACTCTTTCGCTGTTTCGAGAAGTGCCTTATTAGCTCAGTTTTCCGCATACGTTTTTGCAGTGGTCTCCCACAGAGCTATAAGGCCTGCAACAACTTGACTTGTTGTTCAGACGTAGCGTAAACTACATGGGAAGTGTTAAATTTTTATATCCAAATTTTTCTTTCCCCAGTAGACAAAGTAAAGTAAATTTCCGACTTAACGGCCCCTCCCTTGGTTTCCTTTTTTGCAACCGGCCAGATTCTGGCCGACACGTGACCAGCCTGAACCAGGGTCTTTCTTCGGGGGCGGGGCCCGGGAGATGAAAGAGCCTGGGAACGAGGTTGCGGTTTTTCCTATATTGTATTGGTTGGAGAAGTTTAACAAACTTCCTAATTTCATCCTGCACGTTTACGTTTATTACTAACAAAATATCGAAAACCGTTCTCAAAAACTTTAGTCGAATTGACCTACTTGGCGCACAATAATGCCGCATGGATTAATTTGACTGAGTATTTGATCCGCGGTGTTTTTGATATTGTACCAGTTCGAGAAATTTAACAAACTTCTTAATTTCAACCTGCACGTTTACGTTCACTACTAATAACAAACTATCGGAAAACCGTCGAACAAAATTTAGAGTCAAATTAACCTACTTTGGCGTACAAGAGTACCGGGTGGATTAATTTGACTGAAATTTGATCCACATCGTGGTGGTGTTTCCAAAGCTCAGTTACAGAGAAACAAGTGAAAATCGGCAAGGACCAAATATGCATGCTGTCCGCCTTAGCTGGGTGTCCGCTTTAGAGATTTGACTGTAATGGAAGCCTGCAACAAAATTTTCAGTTGAATGATCCCACTTGGCGTTCTTGTAATTACCTGGTACACATATAGTTTTTCCCCTTTCCGTCAAAGCTTGCGTCATCCTTTATGGAGAGTAAATCAAGAAAATCCCACTCAAAATAGAACTCTTCGGCGCACATAAGAATATGGTTAATACGAAGAATATGGCCAACTAAAGACTCGATTATCAATGTTTTATTCACCGTGCAGACTGAAACCCCTTACATTGTCTGCAAACTGTCTCATTGATTCATAATGAACAGAATTTGACATTGTCTTGAGCAAGTCAGGCTCTTTCAGTTGTAGAGCTTAGAACAAGAAACACTTTGCAGCTTTTATGTATGCTTGGGTTCTTAACCGCTAGACAGCATTTTATTCCAGCCTCGGGTGTCTGGATATTTCAGCGCTCGTTTGGTTGGGGCTATTTCGGAATAATAGATCGTTCCATTGTTCTGACGAGCTTGCGGTCTGTGGCACAAAGGGCCTCGAGTTTCTTAAACGTCGAATTCAGTCACACGCATCGTACCATGGTGTTTTTACTGCATGCAAGAGAAAAGCTGCACGAAAGGCAATGGATGTTGTGTCAAAACCTAAACCGAGTCTTTTCCGTGAACAAACATGTATCCACGGTAGCAAAAATATATAGCTTTGCATTATACATCAAAATATAACCACTCATTTGCTTTCATTCTCAGATTCAAAATGATGTAGGCATGTTGCTTTCTTTTGCGACGCCATCATCCGGCATCGTTGAGCTGAGAATAACGTGTGCTATTTCCCATTATGGAAAATAACACAATTTAGTAATATGACAAATGGTTTGAAGCCAGGAGTGTGAACAGTAGGTTGGGTTGGTTACGATCACTTCAACAACCAGAGATACCGCCATCTGACGAATCCTTTCACTTGACTCTGAAGATGACTTCCGCTCAGGGAGTCGGAACGTCAGTCACCAACAAAAGTCTTCCCGGAAACTACTCTAGCCCGGACGATCATAACTAGCGCACAATTTAGTAAGTTGGTCTCTATTCCCTCATTCCGGCCGATTGGACCGTCTAAGCATAACCGCTGCATTTAATGGCTGAAATAGCTGCTCTCTCCCACAATTTCGGTACGGAAGCGTGGTGGAAGTGCCTGACCGGGAAATTTGGTGACGAGTCCGCACGAAGGTGCCACGTGTTGCTCCGGAAACCGCGGATACGTTCATGACGTCACTTCCGTCTGTCAACGTTCGTCGCCATGGCTGTCTAACTTCTCATAATTCGAGGTAAAATCGTGTGCAAGCCCTTTCTTGTGCACATCCTATGTTATAGAAAATGCATTGAACTGACTCAAAAGCATAGTGAACGCACGGCCAGAAAACGTATTTCCGAAAATGTCGTTGCTTCCGCGTTTTTCAAACTCTCAAAGTGCCACGTTAGGGAACGATATATCTTATCCTGTAGCGCATGAGATTGCACGTTAGTTGGGATAGCATCCCCCATTCTAGTGTTTTCCTGGTCAGTGTTGCGTCAAGCTGTTGGCAAATGATGAGAAAGGTTGTCAGGTTTATGAGTGATTTGTGTCACTGTGCGGAACAGCTTATACATTTCAGACTTGCTCCTTAAAAAATTGCATTCAACTCAATTTATCTCAGTAACATTACAGTAACCCCTTTTTTCTCTTTTTAAATTCAAGTTGACGAAAACAGGGAAGCTACATTATTACGATTTAGTTATACATACAAACGGCGGCGCTTAAGCGAGTGGATTCATCGAAGTGCGTACTTGATAATAAAAGTGACCCTTGCAAGTACGCACTTCATTAACCCACGTAGGTAAACGCCGGCTCCACCAAAGCTTCTGCACCCCAATTGTGAAATCCAGCGGTGTCAATAGCAACTTAGGTGGTGATACCTACACGAAGTATTGAACGGAAAAACAATCATTAGTTCTCCGCCATATTGAAAGTACAGTCGGACCAATCACATACACGTTAACTCTCAGCCTTATCTTCCGTTCTTCCGCATACAAGCCTTATCTCCCGCATAATTGCATATTTCTTCCGGATACGTGCCTCAGTCCACGAAATCTCCTGTTCTAAAGAGCTAGTTCAAACTTTTTCGAAGATAAAAAATTGTGTCATAAAGTTGTTATAAACAGACAGGGGCATAGTGATAATCATTGTTTACCAACATTTAATTTGTTATTGTAATTTTTCCAACCGTAAAACAAAAGAACTCTTTCTTTTAACAGCCAATAGATCTCTGCTTGGCACATTAATAACAAAAGGTGTTGTCAGCGTGATCATGACTATAAACGAGAGGCGTTTTTGACCACTCAATCGCTTTGCTTGAGGTTTTCTGGGAAATGCAGCTTCGAATCTCGACAGAATTGCTGTTTTTTCCTCGGTCAAGTAAAAAGATAATACAATAACAGTTATTATAATGTATTATTGTACGGGAACCAGTGTATGTCCTTTTACAGGAGACTGGAGGATTTTTCTTGGACGGTTTGCCGATATTTCATGAACGTAAGCGTGCAGGATAAAGTTAGGAAGTTCGTTAAATTTCTCCAACTGAAACATTATTTCGCTCAATGGTTCGCATTGTCAATCAATTGCAGGACGCCAATGTCCCCACCGAGTTGCATGCTTGCTTCAAGAAGATGGGTTGCAACTAGTCCGCGGGAGACTGGGCCCTTATCGGTCATGTTTAGTATTGTGTTGGGTTTATAAAGTTTTTTCAAATCAAAACTCAAGTGGACTTTTCAAGGGTTTCTAAGGTCAATTTTCAGTTTTTTCAATGACTTAAGACTACCTGTTGGTCGGAGTGGAATGTTACGCATTTTTTTAAAAAAGATTTTCAATTTTCCTTTGAGCTTCTTCTCAACTGACTGCATATGAACAGTTTTCTCCCTTTTTACTTGGTGACAAAGTGTCAATCAATTCATTTCTGGGTTGATTCAAACTGTTATGATTGATTTATTAGTCAGAAATTCCTAAACTTTTCAAGGATTGTTGTCTAAATTCAAATATTTCTCAAGGCACCATACGGATTTAAGGACTTCAAGACAAGCAGTCAAATTCAAGGGCTTTTCAAGATTGTACAAACTCTAATCGTGTCAAGGGGTAGTTTTAAGCTACAAACCAATAAAATAGGTGGTGAAAACGCTAACATGTCTGCAAGTTTTTGTTCTTTAAACCGACTACCTATAGACTAGCTGTACTCCGTAAAATACGGAATGTACTTATTTAGTTAAGCAATATAACACGCGTTTCCATGTCTTTGTGATTCAATATAAACACGCGGGATTCTTTGAGAACACAACAAAAGTTCAAAATCACGATCCACTTCGGCGATTTTATAAAATAACTAACATTAACACCTGTTCAAACTAAACTATGTCTTTGTACTTATTTATAAAATCATTTTTAGCCAATCAGAACGCGCGTAGTATCATAGTTATTTTATGATGTTTTTTAAACTGCTGTTAGTGTTATATAAATTTTGCGTTGGCAAATTCACCGAACTGAATTGCGTCATCCCGCTGCAAAGTAGCCCAGTGATTTCTCAGGAACTTTATGGTGACTGAAGTTTGGCGGTCTTTTAACTTCCCTCTGGCTAAGATTTGCTCCTGATCACTTAATTTTAATGACAAACTGTGTTAAAACAAAACCATTCTTCGTCCGAACGTTGCAAAATAGCTCCTTCCGCCATCGCAAGACGCTTGCAGAAAACACGGGATAATGTACTAAACACCCTTGCCCCTTCCCCGTCGGGCAATTTTTGTTCTCTAGTGTGAATGCACGCTCAAAACAATCTCACTACCCAGTTAACGGGCTTCAAGGTTAGTTTAACCTTCTTTAAACAAAAGAACCTGCTTTTTACTTGAGAATATTTTGGGAATCTCTTTGAATATGAGCTGGGGTATGACGCGCTATCCAAGAAACGTATTGGATCAGGACCGTCTGATTCAAGGTTCAGTTTCGGTATTCCAGTTTAATTGCGCATATCTCCAACAAAGAAACAAACAAATAAATAAATAAATAAATTGGTTGTGTTAGCGAGCGCACTTCTAAAGAGAAAAAGTTTCTTTTACACATTTGTTAAAATTTTTACAAACAGAATTTGATAGAAGATCCTGTGGAGCCGTCCATCGCGCCCGCGTTTTATGCTGCTGACCAGTTGCGGCTGCGCAATGTGTTAGTCAGCTCTGCCAATCAACAAAGAAATAAGGGTTTCCTACAAGGAGTTCCAAATTGAGGTTGGGAGCAACAAAAAGCGAGTAGATTAACTCAAAAACGTTTATCTCGGGAATGTCACTCCAATGATTCAGAGATATTTTACTCCAATTTAGACAGCAGTGGTGGAAATTGCTGTTGATTGATACCTTCAGAATGTAAATCAAACAAAACCTGCTTTGCACTGCACCGAGTTATGCAAGAACGTGGCGGAAAAGTCAAGTAGATTGAAGCAACAAGTAGATAGGATCTTTATAATACTTTGTTTCTATTTCCCTCTCGGTTCCCTCGTTTCCCTCTATTAGTTAAAACGCAACTGACTAAATACCCTGAACTCGGGTAACTGATAAATCACAGATTCTCGCATACGCACCGCTTTCGGCATGCCAAATATTTCACCCACGAGGTTGCGTAGTTTTTTGGTTTCAGTAGACGGTGTCGACTAATATTTGAGCTGAGCGAAAGTGGTGCAGGCTACTCTCGCTACTAATAACTGGTAATCATACGAACATTTGTAATTACACGAACATTAGTAATTAATCACACGAACATTGGTAATAATACCAACACAAACAATAGTAATAGAGTGATTTCAATAGAGTGATTTCAATAAACCCGTGAAATAGATACTAGACTATTAGAGACAAGTAGACGCAACCAGTTGCTCTCATCCGCAAAGTAGATATCAAACCATACGGCTATATAATATGATACAAACAATGACCAAAACAAAATAACATGGCGAGTATTCATTTATTCAATACGAAAATTACATTCACGATATTTATCGGAAATTCTTATCAAAAAGCCCTCCACAAAACTTACAATACCACTCTTGATGATCCGACAGCATAGGAAGGCTATGATGACAATGTGAACACCTGCTGGGAATGAACTGACTATGCGAGAGGAGATTAGAATTTGCATTTTCGTGGTTTGCAAAACCGCCTTCAATGCTGTCATTTGGTCGATGGAATGACAGGAGCGCCGGAGCGGCTTCAAATTTCTCTACGTTCTGTACTATATCCTTTAACATATCTGTGTCGACGTTGATGTTTGCCAGCTGATGGATCGCATCGGCTGCAGTGGGTGCGGAAGATAACGGTCTGGCGGTTGCGCCGTCTTCTGTCAAGTCTATTACTTTGGTGTCGCTTGCCTGTTGTTCTTCCGTGGGGGAGTGCAATATATGATGCACTACCGCGTTCATGTCCCCTTGCTCCCTGGCTAAAAGTGAGGCCAATTTCACCTCTGACACCAACGGCAAGACTTTCTTCAACCTTGCTAGCTTCTCGTCAAATTGTTGTCGAGCCGTAGGCTGATTCTCGTCGATGTCGGCTTGCAGTAGGGGAGGGGTATTCGTCGTTGATATTCCGTCGACTTTGGGCTGCCTCTGGTGAAGGTGTATGGCGGTTTTCAACACCGTTAAAGGGCTTAAACTCTTCTCTGCAGCCACAATTTCCTGCGAATATGAATTTATGCTGTTGTACATCGCTTTGTGCTTTTGAAGCTGCACGCGGCGTTTATCTGCAAACAAACAAAAAACATCAAGTTATTTTAACTGCCGAACAGCCTTGTGTAAATATAACAATAGCTTTCACAAAATTCATCCACTTCCTATTCGTTGGGCACACTGAGCAAGAAAACACGCCTGACTAACATCCTGTGAAGCGAACTGAAGGCCTGTGTTTTCAAAGTTGAACCAAATCCTTCGGTGACGTTTCCTTTTACGACAGAACAATAACTGCCGCCAAGGAGTATTTGTACCGGTTCTGATTTACTTTTCAGTAGTTTATTGCCTCGAGAAATACTATTGATTACCTGCTCTTTGCTCAGCCTTGGACTTTTGTCTTTGTGTAATCCGCCCTGTGGTCTCGTAGTTTGCCAGTTGGAGGGCTAACGTGGCACCATTTCCACTCGGAGCACTTGAAGAGGCCGTTTTAGGACTTTGCACTGTGCCGAAAGTAATAGACTGACTGGTGTGTACTGGAAGACTTTTTCTCCATTACTTTCCCTTGTTGCCAGCTACCTCTCGCTGGGCATTGCGGAGCTGCAAAGTATGGTCATGGCTGGCGCAACGACTGCAAGAACAGTTTGCGAACGGACAGGCTCTTCTGTGTCCCTTTAGCAGTTGTGCTTGGCCATGCAAACGGCATTTCGAACACGTCCTTCCAGACATCGAAGAAGTTAGCTCTGATGTGTCGTTCAGTTGAACACTTCTCATATGGGACTTGCGCTTGAAGTGCGCCTATATACCTTTCTAGCACATTCCTAGCTCAGTGACAAGTGTGACCGAAGCCCGCTTGCGTGCACGTGCCAGGCATAACTTCAAAAGACCTGACGCGCTCTCCCGAAAGACACGTGCCCACAGCTGTGGTCACACTTGCGCAGGAAGCGCGCCTATATACCTTGCCATATTTGGTTTTACATTCCTAGCTCAGTGGCAAGTGTAACTGAACCCCGCCTGCGTGCACGTGCCAGGTATAACTTCAAAAGAGCTGACGTGCACTCCCGCAAGAAACGTGCCTGCAGCTGTGGTCACACTTGCGCTTATATACCCACGGGCAGCCCAAGCTTTTGGGCGCTTCCTGCTGACATCTTGTTGCGCCTGCGTGACGGTTGGGTTCTTAAAGAAATGTATGAGAACTTTAGTCGGTCGAAAATCTCCAAATTTACCAGAGTAATGAAAATTTTTAAGTTTAAAAACTTGCACATGTTATTTCTGTGTATTTTATTGCCACTGTAGCGATTTCAGCCCGCTCCGCTCGCTTTTTCCATCACAATGGCTCTCAAGTATAATAATATACAAGGTTGCACACTCCAAATTGCAACAGCTCGCGACAGTTCAACGAGCGCCATAAATCCGCTCTAAATCGACTCAACCGCGTCCAAATTCCACATGCGTTTCGGACGATGGTCGGCTCTTCGCACTGTGCAGCATTGTGCTCAAGACTTCACCCGACGTGGCAAGAAAGCAGGAATAAAGCACCCAACGCCATCATTTTTTAACGATGCTTGAGTGGGCCTCAGGAGATGCCGTATAATTTATTATTTTGATAAGTAATCTCTGATTGGTCAATGCATGGCAAAATACCCCGGGGGTCACAAAAAGTGACAAAACTGTCCGGGGGTCCCAGAGATATTTTTTGCGTTACTGCCGCATTAGCTATGCGGGATATGCCATACAACTTCGGTTTCTCGAATGACAGCGAATAAAGTTAGCTGTCACGGAAAGAAGTAATCATTAAAAGTAACTACGCGACATCTCGATAAAATTAGTTTATCATTCCAACAAATCAAACATCAGAGGCCCATTTGAATTTCGAACGTAACCGAGGTGTGCATCAGGGTGTGGTATGCACGAATCGTGCAGTATGGTAACTAAACAAATACACGTGTGCAGCTGAACGTGATGTTTGTCGCGTCGAATGTGACAAAGATCGGCTAGTTCTTTTTTTTTTTTTTTTTTTTTTTTGCAGCATGAAGGTATTCACACCCTCTGCAACCTGTGGTTTAGCGTGCAAAAACTAAACACCAAATATTGGTGGATCCCAGTCGTGTCTATTTTTTCGATGAGACGGGCTTCAATTGCGAGACGGATGAGCGAGAATATGGGCGAGCCGATTCAGGATTTGCGTGCCCTTCATTCAAACATAAGGGTAGAACAAGATATGGGAAGTATTCCACGTTAGGTGTATGTGGATTTAACGAGGGGGTCATTCAGGCCATTCCAGTACAAGGGAACTTAACTGGTGACTTAATAACTGACATAATAGCGAACCAAGTCCTACCACTTTTGCCACGTAACACCTTTTGGTTGCAGACAATGCAAGTGTGCACAGCGAAGCTGCATTATGCAGAGCACTAGCCAGAAAAAACATTACACTTGTCAAACTACCGGCATACAGCTATGATCTAAACCCTATTGAAATGGTCTTCGGTCAAGCAAAGGCAGTTGCTCGTCGCACTCCGGGTTTCATAAAGGAAAACCCCATGTTGGCGATTGTATGCATTTGAGCAAATCCATCCTCTTAGTGTAAGAAGATTCTATCAGAAATCGTGGAGAATTA
This sequence comes from Plumapathes pennacea, assembly GCA_964036295.1. Lineage (NCBI taxonomy): Eukaryota > Metazoa > Cnidaria > Anthozoa > Antipatharia > Myriopathidae > Plumapathes > Plumapathes pennacea. The sequence goes on along the minus strand of OZ038472.1, from coordinate 6,621,925 downwards.
TGGTCTAGAATATGCATGAGTAAAAAAGTAATTATAATTGGTCATCTGTCTATGCGCTAGTTTTTTCCCAATCATACGACATTCGTTTCAGCTATTACACACAAATACTCTCTACTAGATACTAATACACCCTTACTAATAAAAACTGTTTCACGGGTTTATTGAAATCACTCTAACACGAACATTAGTAATCACACAAATACTAACAATCACACGAACATTGGTACACACAAAAAAAGGAATGCAAACACGTGTGATCGTGACGCAACAACGGCCAAAACCGATCACGAACACAAGCAACGGCACGGACGTAAACACACGAAGGCAATCACACAAGGAAATGTCATCACGACACGAACACGCACATTGTCATAATATGATAGATTTTACTAAGTATGTTTATGCCTTTAATCTTCTCTGTAAAGAATAAGTGCAGCTTTTGCCTGAGCTCCGTTTACTTGGCAGAAACAATACGCCAAGTAACCACCTTATGGAATATTTTGGCTATGCGCAAAGGCACACAGCCGCTTTAATTAAGCAAATAATATCAGGAGTAACCTGATACAACCAATTTAGATACAGCAATCTTTGGCCTAGTAAAGGTAAGGGCAACAAACGCCAACATTATCAAAAGAAAATAAGCTGTGAATCATGGACGGAACGTGGGGAGGAGGTGGGGTTGAACAAATTGCGTCCGACCTTGAAGACACACTGAAAAGAGTGAATGATTGTAATGACCCACGTGCTATCCCCAGGTCTCCTCGCTATCGGTCAATCCCCAAAGGAATACATTGAGTAATCTAGCGTTACTATAATGAGACAGATCTAATTAAAGGCATAAAAATCCTATTTGCGGGCAAATATTCTCTTTGTATTGGAGATTTAATAAAGCAAGATTATTCCGACAAGCTTTGATCCAATAACACATTTTTTTCTTAAACGGCTCAATACGGACAGGAAATACAGATACATAGTGTGATAAACACAAATTATACTGAGTTTTGTAGAACCGATCTAGACAAAATAAAGAGAGATAAGGAAGGGCAAATTTACACCCTATTTATAAAAACGCCTAAATTTCTTTTTTTTAATTCAGTAGTGAAAAGGCGCAGGGATTGGAAACTCTAGCAGTGACCATTAGATCGGTCAAGCACATTCTTTCCCACACCCCCTTATTGCTCCCTTGTTCACTCTCTTTCTCGGTATGCGTCTGTCTGTCTGTCTGTCTGTTTTTTTCTTTTCCTCCCATCTTTCTTTTACAGACAAATGAAAAAGTAATTCGGTAATGTTTTTAAACTATTGGCTGAGAGACAGAGAAAAGGAACAAGGCAGTCAGAAAAAAATAAAAACTTGCAGACATTAAATGACTGTTTTCTCCAGCTATTTTATTGGTCAGTGGTCCCAAATTACCCCTTAACTCGTGACATATTAATAAACATGCCCAATGAATGCCTGGCCCAGTCTCCCTCAGACTACTCGCTTATCAACTGGTCGGCGCAAACATAGCACTCAGGAGGCACATATGTTGGCGTCCTGCAATTAATATAAAATGCAAACAAATGAGCGGAATATATTATTTGTGCTAAATTAAGTTCCACTTGGAAGCCAGAACTGACTACTGGAACTTGAAGCCGTGAACACAAAACAGATTTTACAGACTAGAAAGAAGTGCTAATATTTCTTTAGAGAGCCACCTGTTCAACTTTGACATAAAGAAGTTGGCATAAACAGAGAACTGTTTCCAATTTTGCATTTTACATTAAATAATGATCTTTTAAATAAAGAAATCAAATAATGAATTGCGTCTTCCTTTGTAAGGAGTCTCCAGGATTGAATATCATTTGAGTCACTAACTCACCTCTCGAGCAAGTCAGGTTTTTTCAGGTGTAGAGCTTAACAACCAGGAGAAATTTTACAGCTTTTATGTATGCTTGGGTTCTTCACTTCTAGACAGCATTTTGTTCCAGCCTCGGGTGCCCGGATATTTAGCGCTCGTTTGGTTGGGGTTATTCCGGAAAAATAAAATCGTTCTAGAATATTCGGGATTATATACACATCAGAGTCTCATTTTCCAACAAACTATTATTCTGACGAGCTTGCGTTTTGTGGCAGAAAGGGCCTCGTGTTTCTTAAGCGTCGCATTCAATCGTACGCATTGTATAATGGTGTTTTTACTGCACGCAAGAGAAAAACTGCACGATAGGCAATGGGTGTTGTTTCAAAGTCTAAGCCGAGTCTTTTCCGTGAACAAACATATATCCATGGTAGCAAAAATATATTGCTCTGCATAATACACCGAAACATAACCACTCATTTGCCTTCATTCTCAGATTCAAAACGGTGTACGCATGTTGCCTTCCTTTGCAATGCCATGATCCGGCATCGTTGAGCAGAGAATAACGTGTGTTCTATTTCCCATTATGGAAAATAACAAAATTTAGTAACATGGCGAATGGTTTGAACCCAGGAGTGTGAACAGACCACAGACAAATACCGCCATCTGACGAATCCTTTCACTTGACTCTGAAGATGACTTCCGCTTAAAGAGTTGAAACGTCAGTCACCAACAACAGTCTTCCTGGAGACTATTCTAACCCAGATGATCATAACCAGCTTATTTTATTTTATTTTATTTTTTATTCTTTATTTTGTTTCCACACACAGCTATATTACTAAATTAATATATACATATACGTATTGATATAATTTTTTTCTGTGTATTATTGTGTGGTGAGGGAGCTCAAAAAAGAAGCCGGAGGCTTATATCATTTGAGCTTCCTCTAAAATTACTGGGATATATTATATTCTACCACAACACACTAGTTTCTCGCTCTCTGATTGGTCGATTTACCGTGGTAAATGAGAGTCCAGACAACGATGCTGACGCCAACATTCGTGTCGCCAGCATTCATGTTTCAGAGGCTTCCTTTTAATAATTTTAACATAGATAATTTTGAGTGCTTCCCGACTTTTGAACTCGGTATAAACGTCTTAGCAGATTTCGACAGCTTTGACACAACGGATGACGAATTAATTGAACACGCTGAGATGGCAGAGAAAACCCAAACCGAAAGCCTGGTCGAGACTAGCAAATTAGTGTCGGAAAACACTCGCTTTGCATTGTTAACCGATGAGGACCTGACGGCGATAATTAGCAGCGCTGAGGCAAAGGGAACAAAGAAGAATACAAAGTGGATAGTCAACACAATTGAAGGTAAACATATTTATTAAATATGTCATGGTTAATATATTTTTAACGCTGTACTTACAAAGTTCTGCTGTTGTTTGCATTGCAGATTGGTGCCGTGACCGCGAGCTACCCAGCAGCTTATTAACAATGAGGTACGAAGACATGGACAATGTTCTTCGGAGATTTTACGCCGAGGCTAGGACCAAGAAGGGTGAAGAATACGGCAGGTCGTCGCTGCTTGGTTTCAGAAATGCAGTTGAGAGATATCTCGCCGCCAACAACCGGGAGGTGAAAATCACCAAGAATCCCTTGTTCGCCCGGTCCAACAAAATGCTTGGGTGTAAACTCAAGCTCAACCGCAGACAAGGTAAAGAAAACGTGCAACACAAGCCAGTCATCCAACCAGAGGATATCGAGAAGCTGAAAAACAGCCCATTCTTAAGCTGCGGCGATGCCGCGGGTCTCCTTCGCCGTGTGTGGTTTATCGTTACACTGTTCTGGTGCCGGCGCGGCTGTGAAGGTCAAAGGCAACTTCGCCGGGATAGTTTCAGGTTTCTAGCCGACGCAGACGGCCAGAATTTCGCCGAAATGACCCATGTCCAGACCAAGAACCACCAGGGAGGAATATCTGAGAAAACCAGCCACGAAAAGCAGACCCGGCTCTACTCGACGGGTCAGATTGATGACTCCTACAGGTGTCTTCAGAAGTATGTGCAAAAGCTGAACCCAAACCAGCCAGCCTTTTTCCAGCGACCCAAGCCAAAAGCCAATGAATCAGATCCAGTGTGGTACGACAACAGCCCTCTGGGAGTCAACACGCTGTCGAAAATGATGAAAGAAATCTCGCTCGGCGTTGGCCTTTCACAAATCTACACAAATCACTGTGTTAGAGCGTCGGCCATCACAATTTGGTCCAACGCCGAAGTGCCTTCTCGCCACATAATGTCGATCTCTGGTCACGCCAACGAACAGAGTATTGCAAGCTATAACTCAAGACCATCGGCTCAACAACTGAAGAACTGCTCAGACATCCTCTCCGATGCACTAGTTGGCCGAGCACCGACTTCAACTGCAGTTGTTCCAGCGACATCTTCGGGTTCGTCTTCAACTAACACAGTTCACCTTTTATTGTGCTTCAAACACCAGCGCTATGTCCTTCCGAGTGGACTATTCCGTGACTTCACCACGCAAATGCTAATGTGTATATTCTTCCCCCAAATAACGGCAATGTTGTTTGAACATTTTTGCACGTTTCGAGAACTTTTGAACTCGCCAAGTTAGTTTTCAAGCTATTGTTGTAATGACCAATCAGAAACGCCTATTTCAGGCACTTGAAAAAATAAACCAATCAGATTGCGCGAAAGTTATAGACAATGCTTGCTCTTTTTATCTGTCACGTTTTGTGACGAAATACAACGAAACTTTGTTGTATATTTCTAATTATTATGGTAGAAAACAAATTTCCACTGGTTTGCCGTGGTGTGGACTCTTATTTACCACAATTTACGTCATCAAATGGTCAAAATTAGTTGCGGACTCACTCGGCGAAGCGCCTCGTGAGTCCACAACATTTTGACCATGTGATGACGTAAATCGTGGTAAATAAGAGTCCACACCACGGCAAACCAGTGGAAATTTAATAATAGTGCAGTGCAGAAGTGCAGGAGTGCAGTTCATAAATTAAAGATATAAGTGCAAGTATACACAGAAATACAGTTAAATCAAAAATAGTTACATTGTAGTAGAGAAAATGGCTTATTGATAGTTGTTCAACAGAGAATGCTATTCTTCAGCTTTAGCTTTAAAGGTTGAGATAGTTGTACAATTACGAATTTCGATGGCTAAAGAGTTAAATATTTTTGGGCCTTGGCAATAAATAGAGGATTGTCTGATGTTAATTCTGCAAAGAGGAAGGTGGAACAAGCTGGCATTTCTTGTGCTGTAATTATGAGTTTCATTACAAAGTGAAAAATAATTATCAAAGCACTGGGGTAGTAACTGATTCTTAAACAAAAACATAAATTGACCGACTTGAAATGTATATATTTGTTCGAGTTTAAGGATTTTTAATTGTTTAAAAATTGGGTCTGTGTGAGCTAGATAACCTTCCTTGTTGGCAATTCGCACTATGCGCTTCTGAAGTATAATTAAACGATGGAGATTAGAAGGGTTGGTAGATCCCCACACTAATATGCAATAGTAGAAGTAAGGGTAGACTAAAGAATGATATAAAGAGCAAAGCGAGGACTTAGAAAGGAAAAAACTTGATTTATATAATATTCTTATAGCCTTTGAAACTTTAGAAGCATCTTTCTGAAAAATAATCTTTGATCCAATCAAGTGCCACACCACAGATTCCGTAGTGTTCTAGTTTATCGAATAAGATACTGAAATTAACGGTATCGAATGCCTTTGAAAGATCAAGGAAAATTCCTATTGTATATTCTTTTTTGTCTGTTGCAGAGGATATTTTTTCGAATAGACTTAGGAGTGCAAAGGAGGTGGAATGATTTTTTCGAAATCCGAATTGATTTTGGTATAAAATATTGTTCTTATCTAAGTACCTAAGAATACGATTATACAAGACTCTTTCTAGAAGTTTGCAGAAGACAGGTAAGATGGACACTGGTCTATAATTAGTAAATAAGTGCTGGTCTCCGGCCTTAAATATGGGAATCACACGTGCAGTCTTCATTTGTTTAGGGACAATACCGGATTGAATAGACAGGTTTATAACATGGGTTAAGGGTTCTGCAATAAATTCAATGGAATCTTTTACGATAGAGACTGGGATGTTGTCATAACTTGCAGCAGCTCCTGTACGGAGATCGTTAACTATATCAGTTACTTCCTGTTTGTTTGACGTTTCGAGAAATATAGAAGTGACAAACTTCCCTTTGAGGTATGAGCGGTGAGTATTTAATGAAGGGGGCATATTTTTAGCAAGATTTGGTCCGATGTTCGTAAAATAATCACAAAAACGGTTTGCAATTTTCGACTGGGTCCGAGGTTTCGCGGTTATCAATTTTGAAGGTAGAGCATAATTTACAAGACTTTGCACTCCGGTTTAAAATGTCATTTAAGAGTTTCCAAGTGTGTTTTATGTTTGATTTTACAGCTTCTAACTTTCTTTCATAGTCCCCGAACGAAGTGAGGGAAATACTCACGACACTAATGCAGTAATATTATACCGCCTACTTGGGGACTCCAAGCCTGTCGCCATCTCGAAATTTAACGTTGTCTGTCTGTCAGTCTGTCTGGCGTACGACTTTAGGCGCGGTTACCCCGCTAACCAATAACAAAGGCCGGATCGATCACGTGTGCCCTGTTGTTTTACTCGGAATAACTTAGAGAAATTAGATTTGAACGAAGCATTTAGATTTGAACGAAGTAACAATATATTGTAGCTGCGTTCACGAAAATGGAAAACTTAACTGAAAAACTTGAAACACAACAGTCTCGCAAAGCTCGTCTTCAAATGAGAAGGGAACAGGCACGAGCAAGGCGAAATCGTGAAACGAGCGAACAACAGCGCATGAATACCGATCGAAAGCGACATGAACGGAAACGGGTAACGTAGACAACTCCGCAAAGAGAACAGCGCTTGAACGCAAATCGAAAACTTCAGGAGAAAAAGCGGGCCGAAGAGAAGACTCCGCAAATTAAGACAACAGCGCATGAATGCCGACCAAAAGCGACATGAACAGAAGCGGGTAACACAGACAACTCCGCAAAGGGAACAGCGCTTGAAAGCAAATCGGGAGCTTCAGACGCCGTTTTGTGTTAAACTCAGATACTTATTTAGAAAGGACAAGCAACAAAGGTTAGTCAGTGGAAACCGAACAATCACCGTGACAAATATATATTTTGTAACTCGATCACTTCAAGAATGTATTAAAATCTGTATGCTGATCATTTTCCCTCGAAGTATTGTTTTACTACGCTTCTGTCGCCATTTTCGGCTACCGTATTCGCTCAGAGCAATCGGAACTTGGAGTCTTGAATGATTTAGTCAGATGTCTTATTTTTTTGTAATCTGACACGCGGTGATTGCAGCGAGAATCGTTCACAAGCCCTTAGAAGTATTACTGGGTCTGAAGCCCGTGTATAATTTGAAGTAAACTGTTCAAGTTTTGCTTTGATTCTGGGAGAAATCTTGCTGTTTTGAGTGGGTTCACATACAAAACAATTCGAGCCTATTAAATATGCATGTCTGAATCTGGTGCATGCAGTCCAGAGTAAAAACAAATCGCACAGGAAGCCTATTTAATTGTACTGCCTATGAATTCAAAAATGGAAAATCAGTGTTCCTTTTTTCCCGTACTACGACGGCCGACCAACTTCAAACTTTGAGTATTAAATTTTGAGAACGTGCTTGGCAGACTGCATGAATTAATTTGACGTGCCGACCGTGGGAAATACGTACTTCGTCACGCAATCGATTCTTTTTTCAACGCAAAAGTATAACACACACCATTCTTTTTCTCCTTCCTTTGCGTGTAGCACTTGACTTCGAAGAAAAGATCGAGTCAACATTTCGGTAAAACAAAGGCTACTCTTGTTGGGAGTTGCCAAAGTAAAAGTCCCATCAATGGCAGAGTGAGGGGGTATCTGCGATTATCGTATTTCTAGTAAAAATATATCTAACCACATTTTTCGAGGTAAGGTCTACATATATATACTTTTTTCTCCATAATGCTGGTGGACTGGCCTATAATTTCCTCGCGAGCGACTTGAGATGTCAGCGATTGAGGCAAGAGACTGAAATTGAATTGTGTTAAAGTTAGGCTGTATCCCATCCGAACTGAACATCAGTTGGCTTTCTGGATGCACGGAAGCCCTACTTTAAGAGCGATTTTGGCTTGCACTGTTTTTAAGTGTCGGAAGACTTGAAAATAGCCGTACACAAATGCTTGATTTGTTACCAGCGAGATCCCCGTAAAGTACGAAGGGTTGTGTTTTGCAAATGCTCGATTATAGATACCGCTTCAACCAATGTATCTGTGTTCTGAGCAATATTTGTGTGAAAGAGCATCGAATAAGTAGTAGAAGACGTGTCGAAACTTGATAACACTTGAACTTTTCCCTGCGGGCAGAGCGTCTCCCTTTGTCGGAAACTCTGGGGCTTTGCGTAACGCGCGGCGTATACGAACAGTCGGCGTTTAACTTCGTTTTGCGTGAAGTAAAGGTTCTTTGTTTATTGTCTGAGGATACTGAATTACTAATAGGTTTGAAGCAAATATCACGCGAGATTAAGATACAAGATCTCTCAATGAAATGTCACGAGCTTAATATCATAGAACGGGGAATCCCAAATCATCAGCTACTTAGCTTTCACTCACGCCGCTTTAACAAAAGCAGGAAAGACCGGCAGGCGATTACATCGAGAATATTTGTCACTGAATACCTTGAAATCTTCAAAAGATCAAGGTTGAAATCTGACTATCCGAGCTGTAATGTTCGCTCCACAAGCGTGATGCACTCCTTTGTTGTCACGGTATTCAAACGTCTGCAGCTTCCGATAGAGATTAATTTCTTATTGACCCAGAATTTTGCGTTAAAGCTTAATGCATACCAGTCTTGAACATATTATTGATCAGACTTGTACATCTAGGATGCGCAACGTCTGAGATGGCTTTTTCATACGAAGTAATTTCACCATGGGAAGTGCCATGTTTTAATGTGCTGCAGAGATAAGTCTAAAAGCTTTCAATTACAGCTACTTGAACATGATGCACACCCTGGGAAGATGAGATAAGGCTATTACGTTGTCTTACAGCTACTTAAGATGTCGGGTATTCCCCAGTCAATCCCATTACAAAATGACAGCACAGTTCCTCCACAAAACATGTCAGCTTGAAAATTCACTCAACAAGGTTGCCAGGTTGTATAGCAAGCGTCACACTAGTACTGTCACGTGCATCGGAAAGCAAGTTCAAAATGCTCCCGGCAAAAACGATCATTCAAGGCAAAAGCAATCACTCATTGAAAATATTATTCCGTATGAAACATCATACCCGGCATGAGTCGGGAGCTATGAAAACTGGGTTGTTGCAAACGAAGAATATTCCTACAGGTTCTTCGATAATTGTTTTCTCTCAATTATTATAATACACTTTTTCGTGAAAATCTGTTTGACCGAGATTAGAAGAAAAGAGGGCAAGAAAAATAAAGGGAGCTCTTGGATCCGTCATGTGCAAAAACTGGCTCGGCTATAATATCTTTTGCATATAAACGCAAGACAAAAGTTCCTCTCCCTGGACCCCGCGTGTATCTATTCATTGTACTAATGACGCCACAAGCGCACTGGCCATGGGCCTGTCTTGTTTAAATGTAAGTATGTTTGTATTGGAGATTTAATAAAGCAAGATTATTCCGACAAGCTTTGATGCAATAACACATTTTTTCTTAAACCGCTCAATACGGACAGGAAGTACAGATATGTAATATGACGAACACAAATTATACTGAGTTTTGCAGAACCGACCTGGCCAAAATACTGAGAGATAAGGAAGGGTAAATTTACACCCTATTTAAAAACACCTGAGATTTTTTTAAATTCAGTATTAAAAAGGCGCAGGGTTCGGAAAACTCTAGCAGTAAACATTAGATCGGTCAAGTACAATCTTTCCCACACCCCTCTTTTCGCTCCCTTGTTCGCTGTCTTTCTCTGTAAGCGTCTGTCTTTCTGCTTGTTTTTTCTTTTCCTCTTATCTTCTTTTTACAGACAAATGAAACATTAATTCGGTAATATTTTTAAAATATTGGCTGACAGAGAGAGAAAGAGAGAGAGAGAGAAAAGGAACAAGATAGTCAGCTAAGAACGAAAACTTGCAGACACAAATGATTGTTTTCTCCAGCTATTTTATTGGTCAGTGGTCCCAAATTACCCCTTAACTCGTGACATATTAATAAACATGCCCAATGAACGCCTGGCCCAGTATCCCTCAGACTACTCGCTTATCAACTGGTCGGCGCAAGTATAGCACTCAGGAGGCACATATGTTTGCGTCCTGCAATTAATAGAAAATGCAAACAAATGAGCGAAATATATTTTTTGTGCTAAAGTTTCATTTGGAAGCCGGAACTGACTACTGGAACTTGAAGCCGCCAACACAAAATAGGTTTTACAGACTAGGAATAAATTTTAATATTTCTTTAGAGAGCCACCTATTCAACTTTGAAATAAAGAAGTTAGCATAAACAGAGAACTGTTTTCAATTTTGCATTTCACATTAAATAGTGATATTTTAAATAAAGAACTTAAATAATGAATTCCGTCTTCTTTGTAAGGAGTCTCAGTCTAGGATTGAATTTCAATCAAAGTCTTAATGTAAGTGTCGCTATGTCTTATGTGATCAGCATAATTTCCCTGTCGACACACATACCAAAGTATTTGGGTCATTAACTCACCTTCTCACAGACAAATTGCATGGTGGAGGTGCAAGGACAATCGTTCCATTTGTATTGCTTCTGCAGGTTTTCGATGTACATCATGGTACAATCCTCGTTTCGTCCACCGGCGTTGTTTGTTCCTCCTGGAGCCCAATTGGTGTAGCTGGTGGAACAAAATTATTTCTGCTAGCTCATGAGTTGATTCTGATTCACCAGAAATTAAAAGCATGCAAAAAAGAATGGATGAGGTAAAGAGGCCGGAATACACTGTTCCCAATAGTTGAACAGATACACTATGGTGAATTCTAACTTGTACTATTAAACAAGTCGCTAAAACAAACTTCTCTTCTCACGGGGTCCATTTAGTTACTCGCAGCTACGGCGAGCTTAAAATTGCAAATTCTTTTTTGTCCGTTTTATATTTGTGCGTCGAGAATCAGCACACGGCGATTGGTTCACATTGTCACATGACATGCGATGACGTGTAATTGACTTCGCGAACAACTTGAGATGTGGGCTGTTGAATTGCTCGTTACTGGTGTGTAAAAGCTAACTGCATACCATCCAAACTCAACACCGTTTGACATGTTACGGAACCAATAAACTGGATTTCAGGGATGATTTTTGCTTGCGTTCCTAAGTTCACCGCGGAAATTTGATGGATTCGATTATTTGATGGATACCGCTACGGGATCGCAAATAACTCTGTCGCCGCTAATTATTTAGTCCCGACGAAAGTTTCTGTGGCGACACTAAATACTTCTGGGAAGATACCAGATCCAAAACAAAAACCAAACCTACGACGAGCTTTAGCCGTAAAACAATGGCGATCTCTGCTTTACACTGTACATGACATCTGTTGCCTCATAAAATGCTTCTTCCATTCGATCATGTAAACTATGTTTCGCAATGGTGATTGTATACTAGAAATAAAAAATGCACCGAAATAGTCCAGGGCATTGAATTTGCAGTCACAAATGGACTGAACACGCTGTGAATAAAACCGCAATGACATTGTAAACAAGTATCGTGTTACATTCCTCGCTTTCAATTATGTATTGTTACAAAGCACAATCACTCGAACGCCTGATAGAAGTGAAACGCATTCAGTTTAAAAAAGAAAACATAAGATTGAAGCGCGAAGGCTGGATTAATCGTGGCCTATGACCAACAATAAGTGTTTGAAGTCAAACTATCAAATTCGATTGTGCGTAAAAAGACAAGTCACGCATTACTCAGCTTTTCTTGCTGGCTAAACTTTTGGCTCCTAAGCTCAAAATGCAGAGTCGCTCAATCTTTAAGAAGCAAGTATACTGAGTGTTGTAATGATAATTTATAGTTTAATCAGGTTTCATTTGAGCAAGGCGTCAAAAGCTAAGTTCTCTATACTGTGTGATATTTCTAGTGAGAAACTGGAAGTTTCTTGGCAGTTCCGCTCTTGTCCCTAATTTCCATTTTAGTATATTCTGGTCTCGACCCAACTCACGCGGCGAGCTCACTGGCAACGCCAGTCTAGTTCTTATTAAGTTACTAAGCACATACATTACCTTGGTCCAGTTCCATCAGTCAACCTGAATTTTCCTTCACTGTCCCTACGCAAACCAGTGGCAATATTTCCACTGGTCGCCATGCTACCAATGAAATCGTTTTCTCCCTGGTTGTCAATCTTTACCAGCGAAGCGCCTTTTTCATTGCACTTTGAGAATGCTTCATCCATCGTCACTGCTTCAGTCAAGTACTGGTAGCATTTGACATTATAGTAGGAGCAGTATGGTGGCCCAACTCTATCAGCAAGTTTTTCACAAGCATTTAAGATTTCCGCCTCACTTTTAGAATTCATTGTTTATTCAGACTTGCATTTTAAGTGTATTTCGTATATTATTTGCAAATGAATTACAATTTAAGAACCTTTTCATATTTAAAAGCGTCTATGAATTTTACTTGTACTTGAAATCGTTTTTGCATTTTCAATCTATTTTTATTTTCGCGTAAGTTTTACTTGAAATGCAAAATCTTTCTTCATTTTCAATTGTCTTTTTAAAACGCATTTTCATTTTTTTTTTATCACTACCATCGACGCGAAGTTAAAAAAACGAATTACCTACGCGTGGCCCAGCGCTATCACTATCAAGCTATCCCATAGTGCTTAGCGGCCTCCTCTATTGTGTTTTACGTTCTTGCGCGGGAAAACGGGACAGACGTCACACACCCTTTTCTGTATTCCTTTGCGGTATAAACCATGAAAAGACGAAGAGAACCAAAAGAAATACTATAGAAGATACCTGGGAGGATTTCAAGAAACGGGTTGGTTTAAAAAGAACTGGAGGCGAAGGAAGGGCAGAAAGACACGGCAAAGTTCCCGTCGACATCCTCGTTCAGCGAATGTCTTCGACAGCTTCAGGTCGACTGAAGAAATATGAACCTTCGGATACGAGGGACTTTGTACCGTTCTCTGAATATGACGATCTAACTTTAGAGAACATCAAAGAGGCGTGCGAAAGGTTTTACAAGGCTCCAGCTGGCTCTTGTGATGTGTTGGCATCGGACAGGGGGCCATCCTGTTCTAAACTGGAGCAAATAAAAGGTAAAAAGGTTTATTTTATTCGGTTCCTTCCACCGACAGATGAACACAATCTTCCACCTCCACTCCTTGCCAGTACTAGAGGTAGAGCAGCCTCTCTACCAGTTTCGCCGACAAAGTCAGCTGGTAAACAAATCGCCAACAATCTCCGTAGGCCAAAAACAGTTTTCCCGAAGTCTGTATCGATTGGCGATCTTCTGAAGGCTGGGAAACTTGTTAAGCCACCAGCAACAACGACGCTTTTACTTGAAGAATTTCATGTAGAAAACAGCACGTGGATCAAGAGTTCATCTGTAAAGCTGGAGATTGGACAAGATAAATTCGCCTCAGGTGCATTTCGCGATGCTTTCAGAGCGAAGTGCACAGATCAATCATCTTTTCTTGCGGGAGACTGGGTGGTGAAAAAGTACCAAGAAGGTGCAATCGCAACCATCAAAGACGTCCTGAAAATGGAGGTCGAAGATCATACTCGTAAGCAAGTGCAGATGAACGCAGTTGCACGAAGTATAACCGCACGTTTCTCGTCCAAGGTACCAGCCCAATTCGGCGAAACCTTTAGCTATGGGAAAGTGTTTTATTCCCAGTGGGATGACTTGCCCGTTACTGTAGAGGAATACGTACCAGGAGTGTTTCAGAAGTATATAAACAACGACGGACAATGTATTTTCCCCTATGATGAAACTGAAGTTGAGGTTTTCAATAAGGCGCAGTGTCTGGCGCATTTCAGCTATGTTTATTCAGATAAGAAAATGATGATCTTGGACATAGAAGGTGCAATGTATAACCTGTACGACCCTGAAATTGTAACAAGGGAACTACATGACAGCAGTGATTCTACAGATGAAAGCTACTTTTGTGCTGGCAATTTGTCTTCAGTCGCCATTGACAAGTTTTTAGACGAAGAGCACATTTGCAATGAGTTCTGTGAAATGATGGACATCAAGTAACAATGGAAACTAACTGAAAGAAGCTAAAAGTTGGAAAGTAACGTAAGCATAAAGTCTAATACATGAGGTCTACAAAACTTTTGTCCATTCTCTTAAGATTTAAGTGGTTGTTATTACATGTTATAAAACCAAGTCGAGAACATGCTGTTCATGTGAACCAGGCATTGGGTTTATATACCCTATTCAAAACCAAATATGAATTTAGACCACAGCAGCATCAAAGCCACTAGATTAGTTGCATAGCAATATCTTTGTTTCTTTGATATTATTTTATAGATGCACAGTGGATTTTCTTTGTTACATTATAATAATATAGTTGGTATAATATAATGGAAAATTTTTCAATATTTTCCATACAGTTCAATTTAGCAATGTTATATTTCATTACAAATCATTAAATGTTGTTGTTACAAATGCATCCACACCAAATGTGGAAATGTTTAGTTCCAGTAGTTAAATTGTAGTAAGATTCAGTATTCATGGCTGTGATAAAATTTTTGTTCACCCGTTTCATCAACTTTTTTGCCCATATCATAGACAATGCAATCAGTTGAAGAGCCTAAGCAACTAATGGGCATGAAGTGAGTTCAGCCGTAACATGTGTCATGGCCCTGGTATTGAACAGAGGCATTGGAACAACTTGGAGTCAATTTGTTTGCTTTTCGGTCAATTTTGCAATGGTTTCCATGGAAATATTAATTACCTATGCCATACCAAAGATTTAGCTGTGAATAAAGTGTTCTTTGAAATAATGTCCTGTTACTTGCAATGGACAATTTTGATGCCAGAGACAATAAATAAGGTTAGTGGAAATGTGTATTTCCAAAAAATATCCTGTAGACCTTACCCATGGGGGATCATGGAAATTTCCAAGGGCAAAGGTTCCAGAAAATGGAAACTGGAAGTTCTGGATGGCTTGGGGGTGCCCTAGTGACATTAAATTTTCATTGGTGGGAGGTTCTGATATTTTGTGGAACTGCATAATATTAAGGAGAGGAATACAAATTTACTTTAATGCTGCTACTGTAAATGGCCAATTTAGTGACCTCCTTCAAATAAGCCCCTCTAAAGGTAAAAAAATAATATTAGCACTCTAGGCACTAGTTTGAACACTTCCAGAATATGTACAATAACATTTTTTAATGGTTATGAAGTACAAAACTGATGGCCATGATTACTGATTAAATACAAGTCTCAAATGTGGTGTCCATACAAGCTGAACAAAACATGTAGTTTACATTTTCTTCCTGCACTGTTTTTAATTTGATTGCAGCTAGGCCTGACCACAAGTTGCTCACCAAACTAAAGGGATCCATAAAGCTTATCCACTTACCAAATTTGGCACATTATGTTTTAGAAATAGATAAGCCTCTTTTGCCTTGCTTGATTCCACCTTCGATAGATCAGGCAGAAGCTGTTCACATTCTCTTTTTATTCTGGGTGAAATGCTCTCAGGGGCACATTCGAGCAAACCAGAAAGTTCTGTAACTTCTCTTAGCTAGTCTCGTGTGACTGGGATACCACACTGATTTCCTCCATAGTTTTCTGGGAATGAAAACAAGTGGTTTGGCACTCCAGTGGGAAGCAACAGTTTATCTTGTTCTCTAATTCTATGGGAATTCCAGTTCTTGACAAAAATATCAGCTTCTCTTGTAATGATTGGTATGTATACATATGCTAATATATCTCTATCAAGCTGGTTATACGGATCATACTGCCTTCCTCTCAACAGTTGTGTCAGCTGTTCCTTGAAATACTTTTCTAATCTTTCATGGAGATCACGCCACCACCTCTCGATTTTGTTTGTCGTTGAAGGACCATATATGATTGAATCAACTGGGTCATCCATTATTCCTGTTTTGTTCACAAGATAAACATGAGCAGTAGCCATCTTTCCAATTTCTGTGCCCTTGTCAATTCTTAAATGCCTTGGCATCACTTCTGCCTTGTATAAATATTCAATGTATTGTTTTCCAACAATTATAGGGCTCGAGTTAGAATGACAAACGAATAAGAAGAGAATCTTCCTAGAGAATGTATCAAGGCAGCCATAAATAGCCAAAGGAAAAGTCCAGTTTTGATAACCACAAAGCTTATCATGTCCATCCAACGATGCAACCCATAGCGGACCTTCGGAAGTGAAGGGATGTTTTTTCTTTTTGACCTTTTTCTGCAGACTTCTTGCCTCGAGGCCTTCCGGGTCCATTTCGGCAAGCATATTATGGACTAAATGCCTGAGAACCTTTACATTATGCTCAGTTCTAAGCTTTTGGTTCAAAGCCCTGAAACCAAGGTATTTTCCAGGACCATCAAGCTCCTTGGCAATTGCATCGGAGACAACTGCAAGAGGTGTATCGTATTCGATGTAGCTAATACCAAAATGCCGAAGTCGTCGGTCGAGTGTAGGAACACTCCATGGGTAGTCTGGATAGTCCCTCCTTACGAAATCTAAAATCTCGGTTCTCTTTAAATTTTCTCTCACGTATTTCTCTAGATCAGATCTCAGGTCATCATCGTCCTTCCAAGTACTCGCAGCCGCCATTTTGTCGAGCTTTTGGAGGCCGCTAAGCACTATGGGATAGCTTGATAGTGATAGCACTGGGCCACGCGCAGGTTATTCGTTTTTTAAAATTCGCGTCGATGGTAGTGATAAAGAAAAAAAAAAATGAAAATGCGTTTTAAGAAGACAATTGAAAACGAAGAAAAATTTTGAATTTCAAGTAAAACTTACGTGAAAATAAAAATAGATTGAAAATGCAAAAACGATTTCAAGTACAAGTAAAATTCATAGACGCTTTTAAATATGAAAAGGTTCTTAAATTGTAATTTATTTGCAAATAATATACGAAATACACTTAAAATGCAAGTCTGAATAAACAATGAATTCTAAAAGTGAGGCGGAAATCTTAAATGCTTGTGAAAAACTTGCTGATAGCGTTGGGCCACTATACACTTCCTCGCGCAGCGGGGTTTGCTGGGTAGAAACTCGGAACAGAATCATGCGCGGGGTTCAGCTGGGTAGAACACTCTAATCTCGTTCCCAGACTCTTTCCTCTCGCGACCTCGAATCTCGTGTTTTAATGTTTTTCGTTCACGGGCGAACTTCCCGCACCGTGGTGTTTGCTGAGTTGATCACGTGGTGTTCTGCTGGTCCATTGCGAAGCGACGGACACAATCGGAGGCAAGTATGAATCAAGCAAAGAATCAAACCGAACACTCTCAAGAGAAGAAACAAGTTTGTCTTCAAAAACCAAGAGAACAAGCGAGACTAAGACGAATTCGTAAAACAAGCCAGGAGTGGTGTATCCGACTTGAGCGCAGACGGCAAACAGACAGTGCTGTCGCTGCCAAAAAAGCGAAGCAACGGTATGACCGAGAGCATTATCAGCAGAAACGAGCTCAGGAGACAACCCAGGAAAGAGAGCAGCTGATCGGGAGCATCATAGGCAGAAGCTGGCCCAAGAAACAACTCAGGCAAAAGAACAGCGCGTGAAAGCCACTCGACAACGAGCTGCTTCCCGACGCCACAATGAAACGATTGCACAGGAGGCCCGCAGGCTTCAGGCTCAAAATGAGGCCAACTGTCGACGCCGTGAGCAACGTTCGTCTCTTGTCGAAGAACGGCGCTTCCAGAGGCAACAATATCTGCATAGCCGTGGATGGGCTAATCCTGACAACCCGGCTCTGCACGAACAGCAGGAGGACAGAAAGTAAGCTAAAATAGTGCTTGAATGCCAGCCGATAGCTCCAAGGGGCAGGTAATACACGTCTATTTATTTTCTTCACTCAACTCGTCCGTTATGCATTGCTTCGAGCTTATCGGACATTTTGTGGCCGCGATAAAGCTTTGTTGTTGTGATGCTATAAATTTTCACGACAGAAAACTGTTTTGACCGTTTGAGTCTTGACAGTTAAATCAACTTCCAGTGTCATACAGTGCAGAGGTTAATTTGCCACTTAACAACTTGCTTTATAGACAAAATCACAACATATATATCACTTACAATGAAGAAGTTGGCGTTTCTGTGCATTTGATTAGAGAGAACTGTGTTTATTAAAATTGCAGCACTAGAAACAATTTCAGTTTATCAAAAAACAGATCAAATTATTTGTCCTCTGTGAAATTATACAGTGCAAAAACTTGTGAGTTCTGGTTTAAGTAGGCAGTTTTTTTTTAACTGCTCATCTGTTTTTATCATGTACTGTATAACACTATATAAGTACTATAAGTCAAATGTTATTTGAACTGTATTTTTTATGTTGGGCTAAACTTTCCAAAACCCGGCCACTACTTTCCATAACAATACAGTGAGTCTTTGTTTGTATATACTTCTTTGTCTTACTAAGGCTCCCTTACTTTTGCTATAAATCATAGTACATATACTAAATAGTATAAAATGTATACATAAATAAACAGAAACGATGTTTAGTAAACTAGAAATTGTTATGAATGATTATTTTGTCAATTTGGCACTGGGAAAAAATGTACTAATTTATTGCTGCATTTCCTTTCGCAAGTTTGAATTAGCAGTTTAGCTGTACTTTATACATTACTGTGTATAAAGTAATGTTCAGAAGAGATTTACTGTATTAGTAGCTGGTGTGGGCAGAAAAAAATTGCCATGATCTAAACAAGTTCAATTAGATAATGCCCTGACAAGTCAATGCCTTCAGTAGACTGAAAGTCAAAAATCATTTGGAATAATACATAATTATAACAGCCAAACAAGTCAATTTGCATTTATCACAGTTAGTTTCATTTTACTTAGGTTAGCTCTTTACTAGAGAATTACTTTCTTCCTTTTATGATATATTATTATATTTTCTTTTGAACAAGTTTTTTTCCATACAGCTGCATGACATTAATTTCTGGTGAGATATTGTCTAAACTGTTACCTCAACACAATCTGCTTCCTCCACCCATCTATCTCCAGCAGAACACACTTTTTAAATTATAGACTTTGATGCTTGTTTTGTTTTCAATAGGTCCCTAAATATCAAGACAAACATGAAGTTCACTAAGCCCAACTGGAAAAAGTATCTTTCTGTGATTAGGAAGAGTTAGTTTATACCCACATGACATGGGAAATGAGACTTTTTTAAGATAAGAATGTCAATACAGTACTAAACTGAATGCTCTTTTCATGTCTCACAACATCTTACAGTGCTGGATAATGTGCAAACCTGACCATCATTTGTCTAATATTCTGTAAAATTATTGAATATTTATAGTGCACTTTTTCATTTTCACTCACAGGAGAGTATAGGGTTAGGGCTATATTTTTTGTCTGGCATGGGAATTTGTGTGTTTGTACATGTACTAGGCAACACACACAACAATTGAGAACTTCTGAGAAGTATAATGTAACCTACAGGTACTCAGTATTTTACCAATGAATGTAGTGCAAAGATTGACTCTGTATACTTTCTTATGGGACAAAATAAATTACTGTGAAATGGACATGGCATGACGAATAATATCGTGAGAACTTCCTTCTAAGACCACCCTACATATTATATAATAAAATTACTGTACTCTTCAAACAGCAATGGGACCCGGAGGGGGGGGAGTACTATGCCATATAGGTATGTGCCGCCCCAAAGGGTGTCGTTTTCAAACATTTTTAGTCTGAAATAGGGTATAGATTTTGTCTTTTTGGTCTGAAATAGGGTATCGATTTTGTGTTTTTGACCTGGGATAGGGTATGATTTTGATAGAAATGTGTCGCAGCGGACAATGCACAGCAAATGGAAGAAAACACAGGGCGGAAATTGTTGCAAAAGAAATAAATCTCTAAAATAGGTCTGAAATAGGATATACATTTTGGAGTCAGGTCTGAAATAGGGCATAGTAAATCAGATATTTTGGTCTGAAATATGGTAAGGGGTTTTCAGGTCCAGGCGGCACACCCGCACCTAAAATTATGATGAGTACTCCCTGGAATGCGACACATGCCAATATCATGTAAATGCTAATATAGTGTCATCTGCCTTTAATTACATTATATCATATTGAGACGTGTGGTGAAAGCATACAGTACATGAGAGCTGTCAGCAATGTCATACATAATCGATTACTTGGGCGTGGGACCTCTTCGAATATCGTATTTCTAGTATACTCGAGTGAACAGCGGGAAACTTCTTAAAACGTCCTCGCCAAATGTTACATCGTGTAAAAAAAAATAATAATAAATCAATGACTTGAGGAATAATGAACAGTGGTCTTTTATATTCATGCACATCATCTGATGATTAACATCGTAGAAAGTGGTTTGCCTGGAAAAGAAAACATAAGAGGTGTCTTACCAGTGTTGCACGAATTATCTCGAAGGGTTCCCCGTAGCGTATAAACTCGACTGAGTAGGTCGTTTTGTAAACGTTCAGTGTAACAACATAATAGCAATCAGACGTCAAACGTCGCCAGAAGAAATATTTTGTATTTCCACCGAATCGCGAGAACATTGCTGTTGGAGCCGGTCTCAGGTCGCTTCCCAATTTGTAAAAGTGATGCTCGATTACACAAGATTTAGACATATTTCCGTTTTGCAGGTTTCCTGAAAGTAAAATGCAGTGGATCTTATTCAGTTTTGGATAAAAGGATCAAAGAAATTAACTTCATAAACGAAAAGGTACCCAAGTTTGTCGTCCTGCGTGAAGTCCCGCCATTTTCTTTGAACAGTCTTTGCAATCAAATGATTGCTATACCGAACATCCTGGGGTATAAAATGCATATCCATGGCTGCTTTAACATTTTTCGGGCAGTGCTTGAAAAGGTTCCAAGGAGCCCACACAAGAAAATCATGCACACAAAAAAGGTTGCCTGCCAGAGACCACGTTGTTTGTTTAGTGGCTAGAGCGCAGGCTCCACTGCGATACCGCTGAGCAATAGCAACGTGACATACACAAAATGGCCAGCACTCAGAATGTTTTAATTTTATAAGTATAAGATATATTTATCATAATAATTTACATAATAATAGTTCTTTTTTCTTGATGAGAGTGCAGTTAAAAATCTAAAAAATCCAGTCAGTCATCAAGACTTGTTTTGCACAGAGGATTGAGTATATCCAGATACATGAAAAATGCTTTTCGTGCAGGAAGCCCTTGTGTACAAAGCAATAGTTTTCCTTTTGGCACTTCATTGTGATGGGAAATATACACTGTACTGTATGTCACTGTCTCCTTAATTTTCTCAGTGCAGGGGACTTTATGCATCTTGTTTGGCACCTTTGAATAAACAATAATAAAATGTATAGGTATAGTTAACACACAATGAAATATAAGTAATGATCTCTAGATCGAAATACTTAGCCCTTTTACTAAATCAGCCCTTTTCTGAAGTTGTAGCATGGGCCTTGTGTGGGCTCCTTGGAACCTTTTCAAGCACTGCCCGAAAAATGTTAAAGCAGCCATGGATATACATTTTATACCCCAGGATGTTCGGTATAGCAATCATTTGATTGCAAAGACTGTTCACAGAAAATGGCGGGGCTTCGCGCAGGACGACAAACCTGGGTACCTTTTCGTTTATGAAGTTAATTTCTTTGATCCTTTTATCCAAAACTGAATAAGATCCACTGCATTTTACTTTCAGGAAACCTCCAAAACGGAAATATGTCTAAATCTTGTGTAATTGAGCATCACTTTTACAAATTGGGAAGTGACCTGAGACCGGCTCCAACAGCAATGTTCTCGCGATTCGGTGGAAATACAAAATATTTCTTCTGGGTATGTATTTGACGTCTGATTGCTATTATGCTGTTACACTGAACGTTTACAAAACGACCTACTCAGTCGAGTTTATACGCTACGGGGAACCCTTCGAGATAATTCGTGCAACACTGGTAAGACACCTCTTATGTTTTCTTTTACAGGTAAACCACTTTCTACGATGTTAATCATCAGATGATGTGCATGACTATAAACGACCACTGTTCATTATTCCTCAAGTCATTGATTTATTATTATTATTTTTTTACACGATGTAACATTTGGCGAGGACGTTTTAAGAAGTTTCCCGCTGTTCACTCGAGTATATTAAGAGTGCACAGGAACAAAATTTCAGTCAAAATAACCAGAAAAAAAGACCACCATATTCATAATTTGTTTTCGCTTTTTGTTTAATTGTACAAGGAGTAAACACAGGAAACAACGAAGGTCCGTAACGAAGGAAAATATCCGCAGCAATAACTAGATTAATAGTTTTATTGCATTAAATACAACTCGAGTTAAAAACAGCAGAAAATTTCTTAATACTCGTCCTCGACACACTCAAGCACCAGTTTGAGTGCTTTCACTAGCTTCTTCGCCTTCTTCTTTTCCTCTGGCCTTTCAATTCTGCCGCTCCGCTCTTTTTCTTTTTTTTTTTTTTTTTCTGCTTTTTCTGCTGGGTTTTTTGGAGTCACTAAAAAGGAATGTCTGTATTAGAACTGCTGTGGTTAAGCACGTAAAAGTGAAGCTTGTAAACTTACCGTGCTGTTGCATGACCACCCTCTTTGTTGGCCAGGTGGAATTTTAAACTTCGAGGCAGTGCGAAGTCTCGGGCCACTTCCTTTTTTGAATAGCCAAATGTTTCCCTCTTGAATTCCTAGAACAGAAGAGAATGTGTTAGCTAGGTCGAAGACTACGGTGTTGTAGGTATAATGCAAAGCAAATATATGTCACGAAACAATAAAAGTTCCGCTTGATTTTTACGTAACAGACAATTACTGATAATGTTACCTTCGTCTCCTCTCTTCCTTTGAATATGTTGACGACTTTCGTCGAATGCACGCCCTCCTTTACCTCTGGCACCACAGCTTCCGTCATCTTGCTGACAAAACAAATTTTAAACAAAATTTTTATAGTAAACAAAAGTTATCATGTTTAATACTGATGTATTGTACTGTACTGTTGATGTGAGAATACTCTCACCAACAGTACTGCACAAGTTTATGGCTGGCCACCAATAGTATGTCGTTAACTATAGCAAAAAAGAAGTAGCAATTCTGTTTAAACCTACCTTAATATTTTCCTCAGCTCCCGGGAACAAAACCTTTTCTGTTGTTTTTCGTTTTGCGCGGCCGCGCCAGACTTTCCCGCGCATCTGCCATGTGACGTGTGCGCGTCATTGCTATCGCCCCAGGCCATCAAGAGAGATGGTCCGCTCCGTCGGTCGAGAAAAATGACACCAACAAAAAGGAAAACCACAATACTGCATCGCTTCTCTACACGCAAAAGGCGTCTCTTCCGGTTACTTCATGGAAATGTAGTTTTCCTTCAACTAACGCTTAATTAAAGACTAGATAACGGTTATTCAATTACTTCAAACAGGAACTATAGTAATACATATAACCAAACATATATAAACGATTACATGGGTGTGGGATTATATGCGAATATCGTATTTCTAGAAATACGATATTCGCAAAGGTCCCACGCCCAAGTAATCGATTATGCATGACATTGCTTAGAGCTCTCATGTACTGTATGCTTACACCACACTTTTCAATATATTAGCATTTACATGATATTAGCATGTGTTCCATTCCGGGGGACACTCATCATAATTTTGGGTGGGGGTGTGCCACCTGGACCTGAAAACCCTTACCCTATTTCAGACCAAAATGTCTGATTTACTATACCCTATTTCAGACCCATGCTCCATAAATGTATACCCTATTTCAGACCTATTTTTGACACTTTTTTCTTTTGCAACAGTTTCCACCTGTTTTTTCTTCCATTTGCCATGCATTGTCTATGGTGACACATTTCTATATATGCTATTCCAGGCCAAAAACACAAAATCGATACCCTATCTCAGACCAAAAAGGCAAACTCTATACTCTATTTCAGACTAAAAGTGTTTGAAAACAATACCCTTTGGGGTGGCACATACCTATATGGCATATAAAGAGGTTATTACACGGGAAGGAGTGCAATACGGCGGAGTATTTTTACGAGTCGGTTTTATTTTTTCGAGCCTGCTTCAGGCGAGAAAAAATAAAACTGACGAGTAAAAATACAGCCGTATTGCACGACTTTTTGTGTAATAAATTGTTTATTATACGACAAACGAAGCAGGGCAAACGTTCTCGCCGCGCGCAAAATGGAACAAAAAATGACGCGTTCGTAAACTTTGCTTGCGAAAATTGATCACGTAAGTTAATAAACCAGTTGATCTGGTTCCTGACGAGTGCAATACGCTCCCATATTTGCACTCGTTTTGGCCCGTATTTGCACTCGAAAATGTGAAGTCGTGTAATTAATATGAGTACTCCCCCCCCCACCACCAGAGTCCCATTGCTGTTTGAAGAGTACAATAGTTTCATTATATAATATGTAGGATGGTCTTGAAAGAAGGAAGTTCTCAAGATATTATTCATCATCCCATGTCCATTTCACAGTAATTTATTTTCTCTCATAAGAAAGTATACAGAGTCAGTTTTAGCACCACATTCATACTAAATTAGGTGAAATATAGCCCTAACCCGATACTCTCCCCTGTACTCTACTGTGAGTGAAAATGTAAAAATGCATTATAAATATACAATAATT
The DNA here is from genome assembly GCA_964036295.1 of Plumapathes pennacea. Classification (NCBI taxonomy): domain Eukaryota; kingdom Metazoa; phylum Cnidaria; class Anthozoa; order Antipatharia; family Myriopathidae; genus Plumapathes; species Plumapathes pennacea. The sequence continues at coordinate 6,597,276 of OZ038472.1, read as the reverse complement.
TTACAGAATATTAGACAAATGAGAGTCAGGTTTGCACATTATCCACCACAAGTACTGTAAGATACTGTGAGACACGAGAAGGGCATCAGTTTAGTACTGTACTGACATTCTTGTCTTTAAAAAGTCTCATTTCCCATGCCTTGTGGGTATAAACTAACTATTCGGATAACACATCACTCTTTATGCCATTCCAAGTGGTTTTGTAACAATTTTTCCAATTTTTAGTGAAATTTACCTAACGCGAGAGCGTGCGTTATTCTGCCAATTAGTTAAGCAATATAACACTCGTTTCCATGTCTTTGTACTCTTAAATAAACACGCGGGATGTTGGGAAAACACGAGAAAAAGTGAAAAAGACAAAAACTTTTTCTCGTGTTCTCACAACATCCCAAGTGTTTATATAAGAGTTTATTACCTGAAAGAACTTCATATTGAAAATGATCAAGTTCAAGATTCTCCCGAAAACCGTCAAAACGCACGCTCGTCCAATCGGAAAGTCTGTTTTACGGCACTTCGCTCAAATCAGTCCATGAATGAAAACGGAACACCACTTGCGTTCACTTGAAAAAGTTGACAGGCTGCTAAATGAAGATGATTTTCACAAGAAATGTTCGGATATTAGTACCGCTGTTTGTCCAGAATTCAAAAGAACCGGCGAGAATGTTTTGAGCCATCAGGTTTCAACTTTCAGGACAACGGTGTCACTCAATGTAAACATGTCTGCACAACAACACTATCCTGCGAAGAAGGTAGTTTGTACATTTGTTTGCTTTACTTGAGCATTACTTGAACTCTGCCGGACGACAGTCAACTCCATTGAATCGACTCAACGGCTTTTGTGCCACCGAGCCGACAGCCAAGACAGACTCATCAGCGAAGACTGTTTGTGCTTTCATCAACCTACAATATTATTCGACGTATGAAACTCTGGTGATCTAAGCCATCTAGTTACTAGCTACGAGCCACAGGAGACGAAGGTATAAAGGTTAGAAACTTTAGAGAATGTTCTTTGACTGTGTAATTGTTGGCTTTCTGTCTCACGGTTTCCGAATTAAATTTCATGCAATATTCAGACAACTTTTCTTCACGCTGCTTCACTATTTGCTCTAATAGCCCAGTGCAGTTTCTGTAACACATGAATCTTTGAAGTAGGGTACGACTCGCAGTCTTTTTATTTCAGGATTTGTCATTTCCATGTCTTTGTACTTGTTTATAAAATGGTTTTTTAACCAATCAGAGCGCGCGTAGTGTCACAATTACTTTATAAAATTAATTAACGTAACCATCTGATTCAGTTGCGTTACATGTCATTTTATCTCGCTTTTGGCGTTGAGCGACACTCAAAAACTTTCACCGACGACAAAGCAGTTCTGTAGCCGTGTCAACACTTTTGTCCGAGATTGTAGGCTGTGCACAAGAAAGGGCTTGCACACGATTTTACCTCGAACTAGACTGGCCTTGCCAGTGAGCTCGCGGCGTGAGTTGGGTCGAGACCAGAATATAAAATGGAAAGTAGGGGACAAGAGCGGAACTCACAACAGAGACTTCCAATTTCTCACCATAAAAATATCACACAGTATAGAGAACTTGGCTTTTGACACCTTGCTCTTTTGACACCTTGATTAAACTAGAAACAAGACTGGTATTGCCAGTGAGCTCGTGGCGTGAGTTGGGTCGAAACGAGAATAAATTAACGTTAAAAGTAGGGACAAGAGCAAGACTCCCAGGAGGGGGGGGGGGGGGGGGGGGTGGGAGGGGGGTACTCATCATAATTTTGGGTGGGTGTGCTGTCCAGTCCTGAAAACGCTTAGCCTATTTCAGACCAAGATATCTGATTTTCTATAACCTAACTTTAAAAATGTATACGGCACATACCTAATGTGGCTGATATAGCGGAGTACCCCATCGGGTTTCAGTCTCACCAGAAAAAAATTATACAACATAGAGAACTTGGTTTTTGAGACCTTGCTCAAAGGAAACCTGATAAAATTATAAATTTTCATAGAACACTCATACATTTGCTTCAAGTTTAAGAGACTCATTTTAAGAGATGCATTTTGAGCTTAGGAGTGATAGGTCAGCCAGCAAGAGAAGAGTGACTTGCGACACTTACTGTATTTATGCACAGCTGATTTTGACAGTTTGACTTCGAGCACTTATTTCTAATCAGAGGCCACGATTAATCCAGCCTTTGCTCCAATAATAATCTGTTTTCTTTTTACTGAATGAGTTTCTTTTATTAGGCTTTCGAGTATTCGTGCTTTGTAACAAAAATAAAATTGAAGGTGAGGAATGTAAGAAGTGAACTCTGCCTCATGCAAGAGTTTCTGCATGGAAATGATAGAACCATAGAGGTGTGCAAGCACAGTACAGTCTGTATTTATTCATCAGACACTGTATCAAGAAACAATAAATTATACACATGTTATTTTGTCAGCTGGCAACAGAAAGCCAGTATTATTCCTATTGTTTTGTGTAATAAGTTCATGAAGATTCTGCTTGCTTAAACTTTTGTCCTTAGACAGAACTCCTTGTCTTTTAGCAGTAAAGACAACATTAACATCAGTGCCTGCACATTTCTCTAGTTTATTTGGTAAATCACTTATCACAAGGTGTTTGTCAACATTCATTTTCCTGTAAAATGTGTTACCTTTTTCAATTACAGCACTTAATGTATCAGAATTCCAATAGCTGAAAGATTTAATTACAGAGAAACAAATGCTATAGAAAGAAATTGCACAGCACCGCTTATATTTGCAAATAATTGCTTTACTTCTTTGCTGAACAGTTGTAGGTTCTTCACATCTGTGCCTGTTGTGTCTGTCTTCTGTTAGACAAATGTTTACTCCTTTAATTTCAAATGTAATGGCAGGCAAGTGTACATATAAAGTCTGGAAATATTCCAATAAATTGCCAACTGAACGAAGTTCAATTAATACACATTTTCCTTCAGGATGTTCCATGCCAAAACTATCTCTACTATGAGAATCAAATACTTTGAACCTGCCACCTGACAAACAAAATACAGCTACAGTACTACAGCCTATTGTCAGAATAAAGCAGCTGAAATCCTGTCTGAGCAATAAATTAAAAGCCCCAGTCAGTGTTGTACAGTAAGCAAAGCCTTCGATGGGAAAGCAAGTTCCAAACAAATTACCCACGTAACTTTCACTGTATTGCAGCTCGTACTGAGTTTCATACATTGTGACCATTCCAGGTAGATCTGTCAGCAGCAAAAAATAGTCTTTAGATAATTGCGAAAGAGTGGAATACAGATTGTTCCCAGCATTCATAATTTCGCTCAAATCCTCTGATAAAGAAATAAAATTCGTGTGGTTAAATATGACAGCTGCTAGGAACATAGCTACACTTTGTCGTCCAGCATTATCTCCAAATATTGCAGCATTACCTTGACTGTACGGTGCAATGATCGTTTTGTTTGGATCGACAACTGAAGTCATTCTAAAATACAAACGTACCTTAGCACCTCGTTTACTTTTGACAAACTTCTTTTTGAACTTATAGCTTTCTCGCAGCGATGGTTTATTGATCCTAATTTTCTCTTTGCATTTCTGTGGCTTTCTATTGTTTCCATGTTGTTTACGCGCACGTTCACGGAATGCATTAGCATTGTGAAGTACGTAAGCTCTGGTATAATCATGAACTTTTGACGACTCTGGGACATTCTTTGAAATGTATTCTCGTAATAGTCGCCTGCTTTTCCTGTCCTTGTTCAGAACGCGCGAAAGTTCATTCAAAGGCACTCGGCTTGGCTCACGACTTCGTCTTGGACGAGTTCGATCTTCTTTCACATAAACATTACTGGGAATACAATAGAACTGCTCAAAGCGAGATCTACCAACGACCACTTCTTCTTCAATCATGTTCCAATTTTCAAATAATAACGCCACGTTATCTGCTGCCTGTTTGATCTTCATGGCACTGAGCCAAAATGTCGCAACAACAACACAAATGCACAACAGAGTGAAACGTTGATTCCAAAGAAAAGTCAGATTTTCTGACGCTTTACTTGTATCAGCAAGAATAATACAAAGTAAAAGAATACAAAATACCTTTAAGTTCACCTTCATACTAAACAGTTCCATATACACTATGAAGCGATGGCCAAGAATCGAAGTTGCTTCGCCGTTAATATCATTCGGGTTCTGATCTTTGCATTTGGAACCCCTTCGTTCAGCTTGTTCCTTCAAGTTCTCAACGTTCTGGACGTCAGGATCTTCGTACATTTCTGTACAGTTGTTCATAGCTCTGCAGTTCATTGATAAGAACATTAATATGTTCTTTGATATGTTCACTGATATATTCATTGCTTCATTTGCGGCTTTTTTCAAAACTTTCGAGGCTGAACGGACCGACCCAAGCCAAAACCGCTCAATGAAATTTAGTGTGGGTCTACCGCAGCCGGCGTATTCGTTTGTAAGTAGGATGAGCGGTCCATAAAAGAATCCACAGAACCAACCAAGGCAAGCAACGCACAATTCCATCGCCCACATATCTCCTTCAAAATGGCGAAACTGCTCGCCCGGCAAAGTCATGTGATGACAAAACGTCATCATAAATCACGTGAAAATATGAACCAATCACCGTGTGCTGATTCGTAACCCAGAAAAAAATAAAAATAGAAATAGAAATAATAAAAATAAAAATATGACGATGATGAAGACACGCCTTCCAATCCTAAGCTCGTCGGCTTGGCCACGAGCAATTATTATTACAACACTCATACACTTGCTTCTTAAAGGTTGAGCGACCCTGCATCTTGAGAATGTTTGACATATCTTTTCATGCACAATCGATTATGACAGTTTGACTTTGACTCATATTTCTAATCAGAGGCCACGATTAATCCATCCTTCGTTTCACTACTTATGTGTTTTCTTTTATCAGGCTTTCGAGTATTCGTGCTCTGTAACAAATATAAAATTGAAAGCGAGGAATGTCACACGAGAGATGTTTACAATTTTATTGCGGTTTTGTTCACAGTGTGTTCAGTCCATTTGTGACTGCAAACTCAATCCTCAGAATTATTTCGGTGTATTTTTCATTTCTGGTATTCATGCAATGACCATTGCGAAACAAAGGCTACATGATCGAATGAAAGAAACACTTCAACAGGCAATGTACGATACGCAGAAGAATTTTATGAGGCAACAGATGTCATGTACAGAGTAAAGCATAAAGCGTCATTGTTTTACGGCTAAAGCTCACCGTAGCTTTGGTTTCTGCTTTCGCCCTGTTATCTTCCCAAAAGTATTTCGTGTCGCCACAGAAAGTTTCGTCGGGGCTAAATATTTATCGGCGACAGCGGTACCATCAAATATTTGTTTACGGCTATTCTCAAAGCTTCCGCGGTGAACGCGAGCCAAAATCGTTCCCAAAAATCCAGTTTATCCGTGCATATTCCACAGAGCCAAATGGTGTTGAGTTTGGATGGGATGCAGTTAACTTTTACACACAAGTAACGAGCAATTCACTGGCCACATCTCGAGTTGTTTAGCGAAGTCAATTACGTCATCGCCCAACACGTGATAATATGAACCAATCACCGTGTGCTGATTCTCGACCCACAAAATGGAAAAAAAAAATAAAAATGCCCATTTTTAAGCTCGCTTGGGCCCCAGGCCTCCGCGAGCAAAAAATAATTGCGTTTTTAAGTTCGCTTGGGCCCCAGGCCCTCGCGAGCAATTATGAGAAGTTAGACAGCCATGGCGACGAACGTTGACTGACGGAAGTGACGTCTCAACGTATCCGCGGTTTCCGGAGCAATACGTGGCACCTTCGTGCGGACTCGTCAACAAATTTCCCGATCATGCCAGGCACTTCCAGCACGCTTCCGTACCAAAATTGTGGGAGAGAGCAATTATTTCAGCCATTAAATGCAGCGGTTTTACTTAAATTGTCCAATTGGCCGAAATGAAGAAATAGAGACCAACTTACTAAATTGTACGCTAGTTATGATGGTCCGGTTAGAGTAGTCTCCAGGAAGACTGTTATTGGTGACTGACGTTTCGACTCTTTAAGCGGAAGTCATCTTCAGAGTCAAGTGAAAGGATTCGTCAGATGGCGGTATTTATGTCTCTGGTCGTTGAAGTGATCGTAACCAACCCAACCTACTGTTCACACTCCTGGGTTCATCGCCAGAAATTTCAGACATCCGGTTGCGCCATCTCGGAAGAGGCATCAGATCAGAAGAAATGCATGGGATCTGATAATAAATTGCGCTTTTCGCTTAACTGAAGCACGTTCGTAAAAATGTCTGGGCAGCATTCGGAAGAGGAAAGCTTCCTAAACACAACAGTACAAAAATATTTATCTCCGGTAAAATTCGATGTGTACTTTTTTGAATTTAAAATTTCGGCCGACGTAAGAAGAGATTGATAGCAGAATACGCTCAAAACCGGCTACTGTCACTTTTTAAGCTGCATTTAATACAAGAACCTTGGGTACAACGCAAAATGTCTACCCCTTACCTGATTGTCGAAGGATTGAACATCTCCTGTGAAGCCTCAGTCATTCCCCTGGAGCAAATTCGATGTGTACTTTTTGTGTTTGAATTTGCAGTTCACAGCCAGCCATGGCGAATACCTCCCGTGAAATACGCTGACTTCGGATGTTGATATTTTGGGCTGGGAAGCTCCAAATCGCGTGAAAATTGCACCAAACGAAAGCTAATTTCAGCCAGGTCGTTCAGCGGCACGTCTCCTAAACGTAGCAGTCTCTTTTTGAACCGGAGAAACCCATCCCTCCCCCACCCCACTGAGGCAAAGTACGTAACAATGTTGAATGTGTGAATGGCGCATGCTCATACCGCACGCCGCTGGGAAAGACCGGAAGCAATCGTGGACGCAAAATGTCCGGATTTTCTGGCGATGTTTAAACCATTTGCCATGTTACTAAATTGTGTTATTTTCCATAATTGGAAATAGCACACATGTTATTCTCTGCTCAACGATGCCTGAAAGGAAAGCAACATGCGTACATCGTTTTGAATCTGAGAATGAAAGCAAATGAATGGTTATATTTTGATGTATTATGCAGAGCTATATATTTTTGCTACCGTGGATATATGTATGTTCACGGAAAAGACTCGGTTTAGGCTTTGACGCAACATCCGTTGCCTTTCGTGCAGCTTTTCTCTTGCGTGCAGTAAAAACACCATGGTACGATGCATGTGACTGAATTCGACGTTTAAGAAACTCGAGGCCCTTTGTGGCACAGACCGCAACCTCGTCAGAATAATGGTTCGTTTGGGAAATGAAAATCTGGATGTGTATATAATCCCGAATATTCTGGAACAATTATTTATTCCGAAATAGCCCCAACCAAACAAGTGCTAAAATATCCAGACACCCGAGGCTGGAATAAAATGCTGTCTAGAAGTTAAGAACCCAAACATTAAAAGCTACAAAGTGTTTCTAGTTCTTAAGCTCTACAACTGAAAGAGCCAGACTTGCTCAAGACAATGTTAAATTCAGCTCATTATGAATTAATGAGACAGTTTGCAGACAATGTATGAGTTTTAAATCCGCACGCTGAATAATACATAGATAATCGAGTCTTTAGCTGGCCATATTCTTCGTATTAACCATATTCTTGTGTGCGCCGAAGAGTTCTATTTTTAGTGGGAATTTCTTGAGTTACTCTCCAGAAAAGATGACGCAAGCTTTGACGGAAAGGGAAAAAACTATAATTAGGGAGTTTGTTAAATTTCTCCAACAAATACAGTATCGGACAAACCGCGGATTGAATATTCAGTCAAATTAACCTACGCGGTGTTATTGTATGCCAGATAGTTTAATTGGACTGACAGTTTTCCAATACTTTGCTACTAGTAGTGAACATAAGCGTGTAGGATGAAATTAGGAAGTTTGGTGAACTTCTCCAGCAAGTGCAGTATCGGAAAAACCGCAGATCAAAATTTAAGTCAAATTAATCCACGAGGTGTTATTGTCCATGAAGTAATATAATTAGACTGAAAATTTTTCTTTGTCGTTTTCTTCGAAATTTTGTTAATAGTAGTGAAAGCGTGCAGGATAAAATCGGGAAGACTGCCAGTTCCTCCTTTTTTGCCAAAGATCGTGTGTTGGAGTGAAAAATAAAGAAGGGCTTTGAAGCATACCGTGACTTCTCCCACTGAACTCACAATATATGCTAATGCAAAGTGAGTTATTTTAACTAAAAATTCTATCTACAACTATTTTTTGATAATTTATTGATTAAATAAACTAGCAACATTAACAGAGAGAGGTCCAGAAAGGCAAAAAGTATGCTTCGAATATTTCGTGCTTTACGCAACGTCACTCTATCGCCTTTGGTTGTCAAGGAAAAGTAGCACGGCCGGCTTGCCACTCCAAGAGGCTTGTCTGATACCAACAAACTGAACAGGAGACTTCGTGACCGGCATGTATCCGGGTAAAAAACGCAATTATGCGGGAGATAGGGCTCGTATGCAGTAAGGATAAGAGTTAACGTGTCTGTGATCGGTCCGACTGTACTTTCAATATGGCAGAGAAGTGATTGTTTTTTCTGTTTAATACAGCAATTCCGCTCATTATGAATTAATGAGACAGTTTGCAGACAATGTATGGGTTTTCAATCCGCAAGATGAATAAAACACTAGATAATCGAGTCCTTAGTTGGCCGACTGATATCCACCTCTCTCTTTGTATTGACCATATTCTTATGTGCGCCGAAGAGTTTTATTTTGAGTGGGAATTTGTTGATTTACTCTCCAAAAAGGATGACGCAAGCTTTGACGGAAAGGGGAAAAGTTATATGTGTACCAGATAATTAGAAGAACGGCCAGTGGTATCATTCGACTGAAAGTTTTGTTGCAGGGCTCCAATACAGTCAACGCTCTCTAAGCGGACATCTCTCTAAGGCGGACAGCATGCAGATTTGGTCCTTGCCGATTTTCACTTGTTTCTCTGTAACTGAACTCTCTCTAAGGCGGACAGCATGCAGATTTGGTCCTTGCCGATTTTCGCTTGTTTCTCTGTAACTGAATTCTCTCTAAGGCGGACAGCATGCAGATTTGGTCCTTACCGATTTTCGCTTGTTTCTCTGTAACTGAACCTTGCAAACACAACCACGACGTAGATCAAAATTTCTGTCAAATTAATCCACGCGATACTTTTGTACACCAAAGTAGGTTGATTTGACTCAAAATTTTGTTCGACGGTTTTCCGATAATTTGTTATAAGTAGTAAACGTAAACGTGTAGGCTGAAATTAGGAAGTTTGTTAAATTTCTCCAACTCATAAAAATATTGGACATTTTCAGTCAAATTAATCCACGCGGTATTATTGTACGTCAAGTAGGTCAGTTCGACTCAAAATTTTTCTTGGAAGGTTTTCCGATATTTTGATATTAGTAGTGAACGTAAACGTGTAGGTTGAAATTAAGAAGTTTGTTAAATTTCTCCAACTGGTACAATATCGGAAACACCGCGGATCAAATATTCAGTCAAATTAATCCACGCTGCATTATTGTGCGCCAAGTAGGTCAATTCGACTAAAATTTTTGAAGGACGGTTTTCGATATTTTGTTAGTAATGAACGTAAACGAGCAGGTTGAAATTAGGAAGTTTGTTAAACTTCTCCAACGAGTACAATATCGGACAAAACGGGGATTAAATATTCAGTCAAATTAACCCACGCGGTGTTGTTCGCCAGATAGTAAAATTGGAATGAAAATTTTTCTTGGACAGTTTTCCAGTACTTTGTTATTAGTAGTGAACATAAGCGTGTAGGATGTAATTAAGAAGTTTGGTAAACTTCTCCAACAAGTACAGTATCGGAAAAACCGCGGATCAAAATTTCAATCAAATTAATCCACGCGGTTTTAGTGTCCGTGAGTAATATAATTTGACTGAATTTTTTTCTTTGTCGTTTTCTTCGAAATTTTGTTAATAGTAGTGAGAGTGTGCAGGATGAAATCGGGTAGACTGTGCCAGTTCCTCCTTTTTGGTCTAAGATCGTGTGCGCGAGTGAAAAATAAAGAGGGATTTGAAGCATATCGTGACTTCTCCGAATGAACTCACAAGATATGCTAATGCAAAGTGAATTATTTTAACTAAAAATTCTATCTAGAACTATTTTTTGATGACTGATTGAAGAAATAAGCTAGCAACATTAAGAGAGAGAAGTCCAGAAGGGCAAAAAGTATGCTTCGAATATTTCGTGCTTTACGCCGCGCCACTCTATTGCCTTTGGTTTTCACGGCCGGCTTGCCACCCCGAGGGGCTTGTCTGATACCAACAAAGAGGAAAAACGTCAAAAAGACAAAAATAGTGACCCTTTACGACGCACGGAATTTATGAAAGGCTTTTCTTAGGGTTTGACTCTCGGTAAGTCTACAGTTGTGTAGTCCCCATCGAGGTCCCACGTAAAGAATTCAAGAAACGGATTGAAATAAAAATCTATGTCTAACTGATTATCTGTTTCTCTATGATTACAAAGTAACTAATATTTGTTATTTGTTATGCAACCAATAAATTGAGTATCATCATTGGTTGTTGGATTCTGGACTTTAGCACCAACGTGGACCACACGTGACACAAACCCTTTCATAATTGACATACATCGATGGGAAAAACATTAGTTTTCTTCACTTCTTGGAGAAGCAAGAAATACCGCAATTCAAGCCGATCAGATTCGTGTGGAAATAGTGAGTATTTGTAATGATTTCTTTTAATCCCATCTGCTTTTGTGACGCCTATCTTCACCCGAAGAAGAAATATATTTACTGCTTGCCCAATCCAGGAGGCTCTGTTTTGTCTCTGCATTTTAACCATTATACTTATTGTTCGTTTCGTCCTTCATCACTCAGAGATCAAATTCGTGTGGAAATAGTGAGTATAAGGATTTCTTCTAATCCTTTCTACTCTTGTGACGCCTATCTTCACCATTTACTGTTTGCCCGAACCAAGATTATGTAGCTGATTATTTTGAGTCGGCCAGGCTCCTTTTTGTCTCTGCATTTTTAACTATTACTTCTTCTTCGTTTCGTACAAAAGTTTAGACGACAATAAAATGCGACATGGCCTTTCTTTTATTCTTTCCATCATGAGTGTCTGCTAATTTTGATCTACTGTGGCTTGGCCCGTCTTCGTAATACCTTATGTGGACTAAAATGTGACAACTACCTTTGTTTGCCTTGCCAGGTAGGCTTTAATATCTCGATTAACACCCTCTATTGCCGTTCGTCTTGTGATAGAATTAACTAAACCCTCAAATATTATGAGTGTATTTCCTCTTGTAAACACAGAGTATAGCACTGTGTTGTCTTATTAATACCTTGAGTTTTAGCGCATTCATGAAAACATTTGTTGCTTAGATCCGTAAGTCAAGTTCCTTATCAATTCCTTACAGTTTGATGTACTGAGCGGCACGCCAATAGCTTTCCGGCACATTTGAGATGCTTCTCACATATGGTGTCCAAAAGTTCTTTCTTATTTCTCGTGGAGATACACTATCTTAGCCTGCTTCGCATCCGTCTGCAATATATCCAACCCTTAATATTCATGAGGTGCGAGGGGCAAAAATTTACAGATAATAACTCTAAAACCCTGGCGGTGCATCTGAAACAACAATTACAAATATTAAATGAGTGACGAATAATTCCTTGTTTATACAATAGAAGATTGAGTATAGATATGCTGGACACTATCCAATAGCGGTAGGACCATAAATTTGTGAGTTGCACTATTTCTGGGCGTGTTAATTTATCTCTAATTGGTTTCTCTTATATAATTTGCGACTGAGTCCTCTGTTATTTGGGCTTCTGCGGCTAATAGAATGAGTGCATGGCTCAAACTCTGGTCAGTTCTGTTCTTTTGCAACACCATCGCCAGAAATTTCAGACATCCAGTTGCGCCATCTCGGAAGAGGCATCAGGTTTCACGCTGACAGCCGCTCAAGAAATAACAAAGAAATGTATGGGATCTGATAATAAATTGTGCTTTTCGCTTAACTGAAGCACGTTCGTAAAAATGTCTGGGCAGCATTCGGAAGAGGAAAGCTTCCTAAGCACAACAGTACAAAAAAATATTTATCTCCGGTAAAATTCGATGTGTACTTTTTTTAATTTAAAATTTCGGCCGACGTAAGAAGGGATTGATAGCAGAATACGCTCAAAACCGGCTACTGTCACTTGTTAAGCTGCATTTAATACAAGAACCTTGGGTAAAACGCAAAATGTCTACCCCGTACCTGATTGTCGAAGGATTGAACATCTCCTGTGAAGCTTCAGTCAGTCCCCTGGAGCAAATTCGATGTGTACTTTTTGTGTTTGAATTTGCAGTTCACAGCCAGCCATGGCGAATACCTCCCGTGAAATACGCTGACTTCGGATGTTGATATTTTGGGCTGGGAAGCTCCAAATCGCATGAAAATTGTACCAAACGAAAGCTAATTTCAACTAGGTCGTTCAGCGGCACGTCTCCTAAACGTAGCAGTCTCTTTTTGAACCGGAGAAACCCATCCCTCCCCCACCCCACTGAGGCAAAGTACGTAACAATGTTGAATGTGTGAATGGCGCATGCTCATACCGCACGCCGCTGGGAAAGACCGGAAGCAATCGTGGACGCAAAATGTCCGGAATTTCTGGCGATGCGTTTGGCTCCAAAATAAAGATAAAAGAACTTACGACCGACACATTATAAGAAGTTTTGGTCCGAGGGAACACAAGTACTGGTCCAACTGTTAATTAATTTTGCTATTGTGATCAATTGCTTTACAATAACTCGTCAGTTTCTCGCTCGGTGATTGGCTAACTTTCATCATTAATGAAAGGAAAGTCACGTAACAGCGCTGACGACAGTGGCTTAGATGTTGAAGGTGAATTCAACTTCAATTTTGCTTCAATTCTTGCGAAAGCGACATTCCAAATTGAATTAGAGAACCATCAGTGCTCAGATGCGGAACTCTTTGAGCTTTGTCTTGAAATTGTTGAGAAAAACACAGCAAAAAAAAACGTTTAACTTCGGTTCTTTCCATTGGCTTTTAACGGAATTGTATTTTGCACCCCAAATGCTTCCCTCTCCTTCCCCTAACGTCTGAAAAACCGGGCCCTGGATGTTATCCAGCAAAAAAATCCTCTAATTTTGTTTGTTTCCGACGATTCTGATAGAATTTTATTTTGCACCCCAAATACCCCCATCTCCTTTCCCCTAACTTCTATATTTTGTTCGTTTTCTTCCCTTCCCTTTCCCCTTCCCCTTAGGATGTCCTGATACTCAAGTTAGATTTCATCCAACAGCTGCAGTAGGATAACGTTTCTGAGGGGCACTATTTCTGAGCGCGCCGATTTACTTCCAATCGGTTTCCTTGCTTGTGATTGTGTTATTTCTTTGAGCTTCTGCCGTCCAAGTAATAACTGTAATACAAAAAATATATATATAAAAGGAGATACATGGATCAAACATCAGATTTGTTCTTCTGCGACCCATTTGATATTGAGTAGAAGGTACGACGTCGCATTCCTGTCCTTCTTATTTGACAGTAAGTAAGTAAACGGGAACGTAAAAGGAAAATATATAGTTTCTTTTATTAACTGAATGCGTTTCTTTTATCAGGCTTTCGAGTATTCGTGCTCTGTATCAAATATAAAATTGAAAGCGAGTAATGTAACACGATATTTGTTTACAATATTATTGCGGTTTTGTTCACAGCGTGTTCAGTCCATTTGTGACTGCAAACTCAATGCTCAGGACTATTTCGGTGTATTTTTCATTGCTACACAATGACCACTGCGAAACAAAGGCTACATGATTGAATGGAAGAAACATTTCAACAGGCATTGTGCGATAAGCAGAAGCATTTTATGAGCCACAGATGTCATGTACAGTGTAAAGCATAAATCGCCATTGTTTTACGGATAAAGCTCATTGTAGCTTTGGTTTCCGTTTTCCTATCACTTTGTCACAATAGGAAATTGTTACAGCCGTTTCGGTTTCAAGTTTGGTATGTAGTCTCCTGTCGAGTTTTCGACCGTTTCGGGCATTTTGTTTTTTTTTTTTTTTCGTTATGCATTGCCTTACTGAAGAGGTGGACAAGCAATAAAATCACTAAGCAAAAAACAGCAAACAGGGTTGCGTTGTGTATGTGTGTGTGTGTGTGTGTGTGTGTGTGTGTGTGTGTGTGTGTGTGTGTATGTGTGTGCTTGAGAGGGAGTGGGGGTTGGAAATTGCGGGGGGCTGAATCGAGTTTCTCTGGAGCCATTTTATTATAAGATTATTCAGTGTATGTGATTGGAAATCTTTTCTTTGATGCTGTTACTATAAAGAATATGCGTTACAACACTCCGAAAATACCGAAAATACCGGGGCTCAATCATCATTGTTTACGGCTAAAGTTCGTCATGGCTTTGGTGTCTACTTTTGGCCTGGTATCTTCCCAGAGGTACTTCGTGTCGCCACAGAAAGCTCGTCGGGGCTAAATAATTAGCGGCGACAGAGCTATTTGCAATCCCGTAGCGATGTCCATTAAATATAATCGAATCTGATCAAACATTTGTTTACGTTTATGAAGATGAACTTATGAACGCCAACCAAAAATTGTTCCCTGAAATCCAGTTTATCCGTGCATGTTCCACAGAGCCAAACGATGTTGAGTTTGGATGGGATATAGCTAACTTTAAGCAATTGTATTAACGTACAATTGAATCGCTGCGCCCACATTTCAAATTGTTCGCGAAGTCACCTTACGTCATCGCATATCACGTGGCAATGTGAACCAATCATCGTGTGCTGATTCGTAACCCAGAAAGATAATAAAAACAATAAAAATAATAAAAATGATAAAAATAATAAAAATAATAAAAATAATAAAAATAATAAAAATAATAAAAATAATAAAAATAATAAAAATAATAAAAATAATAAAAATAATAAAAATAATAAAAATAATAAAAATAATAAAAATAATAAAAATAATAAAAATAATAAAAATAAAAGGACGAAGATGAAGATACGGTGTCCAATCCTTAGCTCGTCGGCTTCGCCAAGAGCAATACCAATACTTAAGTGTCAACGTTTTTAGCTTGAGGCGTAAAAAAGAGAATATAAAAGTGAATGACTAAAAAAAAGGGAAACATGTCACCGTCTAAAACTTTAGTTCTTCTTTTACTACTTCTTTGTTTTTATCTTCTTCATTGCAACAACATTTATGTTTCTCTGTTTCTTTTTTACAGCTTTCTGTTTTGAGGATAATTATGGGGTTTCCCACATACGCTGTTGCTTTGTTTATGATTATGGTGAGCTTTACTGGAATTTCTGCTCAACATCGCCAGAAATTTCAGACATCCGGTTGCGCCATCTCGGAAGAGGCATCAGGTTTCACGCTGACAGCCGCTCAAGAAATAACAAAGAAATGTATGGGATCTGATAATAAATTGTGCTTTTCGCTTAACTGAAGCACGTTCGTAAAAATGTCTGGGCAGCATTCGGAAGAGGAAAGCTTCCTAAACACAACAGTACAAAAAATATTTATCTCCGGTAAAATTCGATGTGTACTTTTTTGAATTTAAAATTTCGGCCGACGTAAGAAGGGATTGATAGCAGAATACGCTCAAAACCGGCTACTGTCACTTTTTAAGCTGCATTTAATACAAGAACCTTGGGTAAAACGCAAAATGTCTACCCCGTACCTGATTGTCGAAGGATTGAACATCTCCTGTGAAGCCTCAGTCAGTCCCGTGGAGCAAATTCGATGTGTACTTTTTGTGTTTGAATTTGCAGTTCACAGCCAGCCATGGCGAATACCTCCCGTGAAATACGCTGACTTCGGATGTTGATATTTTGGGCTGGGAAGCTCCAAATCGCATGAAAATTGTACCAAACGAAAGCTAATTTCAACTAGGTCGTTCAGCGGCACGTCTCCTAAACGTAGCAGTCTCTTTTTGAACCGGAGAAACCCATCCCTCCCCCATCCCACTGAGGCAAAGTACGTAACAATGTTGAATGTGTGAATGGCGCATGCTCATACCGCACGCCGCTGGGAAAGACCGGAAGCAATCGTGGACGCAAAATGTCCGGAATTTCTGGCGATGAGGTAAGACTATGGCCGGCGAACTGATGCACTTTTTTTCAGTCATTGTTTCAAAATTATACATATAATCGTTTCAGAAAGGTTTACCCTCAAAATTTTAGCAAATTAGGCAAATACCACGACCAAAAGAGATGTTGTGAAATAGACGAAATGATATGAATGTGATGATAATCATGTTCGAACAAGTCATGTGTGTAGAGTGTTGACTTTGCTGGAGAATAATTTATTTGCCTGAATTTCTCGGCTATTCATTGCAAAAATTTTGTGTCCTCAATATATATCACTATACACAAATATCGAGTGCATTATGGGAAGAGTTCAATTGGAAAATTTTCTTCCCCAGCTAAATAACGTGGAGGAACACACAGTAATCATCGTATTTTTAACTTAAATATTTTTCTGGTGATATAAGTTTCTGATTCGTGCAGTTTGTATACATTTTAGAACTAATGCCTTCCAACAATGCACTTGGTATTCATATTATATAAATATATATATATATATATATATATATATATATATATATATATACAGCCCTTTGCAAAAATTTTGAGCCCTCAATATAGATCACTATATACAAATATCAAGTGCATTGTGGGAAGGTAATGGTTCTAAAATTGCACACAAACCGCACAAATCAGAACAATATATTACCAGAAAGATATTTAAGTTCAAAATACAATGATTATTGCGTGTTCCTCCTCGTTATTCGGCTGGAAAAGAAAATTTTCCAGTTGAACTCTTCCCACAATGCACTCGATATTTGTATATAGTGATATCTATTGAGGGCTCAAAATTTTTGCAAAGGGCTGTATATATATATACATAGATATATATATACAATATATTTGTTTGTGAAAATCTAGGCCTTTGGGGATTAAGACTTTTGAGCGATTTGGTTGATATTACTCAAATTTTCGTGACTGTAGAGGAAAAGCTTTTCTCAGGTATAGCAGCGATTTTAAAATGGATCCAAAAATCGCTGACGCAGTATTTTAGTGAGCTTCTTTGTGTATTGGAAAAAAGTTGTTTTAGTACTTTTGTATAAAACTGACAAAAGTTTTGATTTCCGTTTCCGAAACAATGAGTTTTCAAATTAACTTAGATCGTACTTCACCTTTAATTACTCGAAAACGATAACATCATATCTATACTCTGCAGTCCAACACCCTTACAACAATAAGTAATGTGTGTATAAAATTACGCTAAATTGTAATGCAACATTGATGTTTTGCCGAGAGGGACTCGCGAACCTTCATCGAGACCTTATAATGATGTTATCTTTTCTTGCACAATAAAATTCAGTGTGTGATGATGGCTGGTCCTACTACGAGCTCAAATGCTACCAGTACGTGAATGAGCAAGTGACGATGGGTGAAGCATTCTCAGAATGTAATGAAAAAGGCGCTTGGTTGGTAAAGATTGACAACCAAGGAGAAAACGATTTCGTTGGTAAAATGGCGACAAGTGGAAATATTGCCATTGGTTTGCGTAGGGACAGTGAAGGAGTATTCAGGTGGATTGATGGAACTCTACCGAGGTAATGTATGTGCTTAGTAACTTAGTAAGAACTAGAGGGACCCCGTAAGGTGAAAAGTTTGATTTAGCGACTTCACGAATTCACCATCCTTAGTGTATCTGTTCAACTAATGGGGAACGGGATATTCCGGCCTCTATACCGCCTCCGCTCTACTTTCTGATCAATCATAATCAACTGGTGAGTTAACAGAAATAATTTTGTTCCGCCAGCTACACCAATTGGGCTCCAGGAGAACCAAACAATGCTAAAGGCAACGAGGATTGTACCATGATGTACATCTCAAGCGTAGCGAATAAATACCAATGGAACGATGATCCTTGCAATGACGCCACCATGCAATATGTCTGTGAGAAGGTGAGTTAGTGACCCAAATACTTTGGTATGTGTGGCGACAGGGAAATTATGCTGGTCCCATAAGACATAGCGACACTTACATTTAGACTTTGATTGACATTCAATCCTAGAGACTCCTTACAAAGGAGACGCGATTCATTATTTAAGTTCTTAATTTAAAAGATCATTATTTAATGTGAAATACAAAATTGAAAACAGTTCTCTGTTTATGCCAACTTCTTTATTTCAAAGTTCAATAGGTGGTTCTCTAAAGAAATATTGGATTTATTCCTAGTCTGTAAAATCTATTTTATGTTGGCGGCTTCAAGTTCCAATAATCAGTTCCGGCTTCCAAATGAAACTAGCACAAAAAATATATTCCGCTCATTTGTTTGCATTTTCTATTAATTGCAGGACGCCAACATATGTGCCTCCTGAGTGCTATGCTTGCGCCGACCAGTTGATAAGCAAGTAGTCTGAGGGAGACTGGGCCAGGCATTCATTGGGCATGTTTATTAATATGTCACGAGTTAAGGGGTAATTTGGGACCACTGACCAATAAAATAGCTGGAGAAAACAATCATTTGTGTCTGCAAGTTTTCGTTCTTAGCTGACTATCTTGTTCCTTTTCTCTCTCTCAGCCAATATTTTAAAAATATTACCAAATTAATGTTTCATCTGTCTGTAAAAAGAAGATGAGAGGTAAAGACAAATCAAGCAGACAGACAGACAGACGCATACGAGAAAGAGTGAACAAGGAAGCAAAAGGAGGGGTGTGGGAAAGATTGTGCTTGACCGATCTAATGTTCACTGCTAGAGTTTCCGAACCCTGCGCCTTTTCAATACTAAATTTAAAAAAAATCTCAGGTGTTTTTAAATAGGGTGTAAATCTACCCTTCCTTATCTGTCAGTATTTTGTCCAGGTCGGTTCTGCAAAACTCAGTATAATTTGTGTTCATCACATTATGTATCTTTATTATATGACTGTGACGTAGTTTTACCATATAAGGTCGCAACAGAGTGCCGGTACGGGAGCGTATTACACACTTCAGATCCGTATCACACTGTAGAAAACCGGTTTGACCGGTTTAGATGCCCGCGCATCACAAATGAATCAAATATCTTTCTGAGTGCAAGGTAAAACGGTGCAACGAAAGTCTATGATTTTTCAGATACAAGACTCTTCCATCGAAAGAAACTTACTGGATAATTTGTCAAGGAAGGGAAAGCACAGTTCAGTTGGTGGAAAGCGAACAATTGCCATGAACAAACGGCAGTTCTGACTCCGTAAAGTTTTCCGCACGATGCCCTCACTGAAAACACTTCAAAATGATTTTCGCCGTCAAGATTTTTAAATCGATGACCGGATTGGAAACTGTAAGTGAATCTTTGAGTAAATGAGTGTGCGCACATTTTGCCTGGGATTGAATGAAAACAGTTTTGCTCGAAGTCTCTGTTTTATGTTTGCTGAAATATATTTTATGTAAAGGTAAACTACGTCACAGTCATATAATAAATCCCTCATTCGATGGTTTAGCGTGTAATACGGGCCGGCATTTTACTCGTTACTCGCATTTTTCTTCGTCCCGCGGCGGGGCTCGGAAAAATACGAGCAACTCGTAAGATACCGGCCCGTATTACGCTCTAAACCATCGAATAAGATGTATGTACTTCCTGTCCGTATTGAGCGGTTTAAGAAAAAATGTGTTATTGCATCAAAGCTTGTCGGAATAATCTTGCTTTATTAAATCTCCAATACAAACATACTTAGTAAAACCTATCATATTATGACAATGTGCATGTTCGTGTCGTGATGACATTATTTTCCTTGTGTGATTGCCTTTATGTGTTTGTGTCCGTGCCGTTGCTTGTGTCCGTGATCGTTTTTGGCCGTTGTTGCGTCACAGTCACACGTATTTGCATTCTTTTTTTGTGCGTGCCAATAGTTCGTGTGATAGCCAATGTTCGTGTGATTGCCACTAGTGTTTGTGTGATTACCAATGTTTGTGTGACACTAATGTTTGTGTTCGTATGATTGTTCGTGTGATTGCCAGTGTTCGTGTGATTAACAAGTTACTATAAGTTCGTGTGATTACTAAAGTTTGCGGTTGTATGACTACTAATGTTTATGTTCGTATTATCACCAATGTTGGTGTGATTAATTACTAGTGTTCGTGTTCCGTATGATAACTAATGTTCGTGTTCACGATTACTAATATTCGTGTGTTTACCAATTTTCGTATTCGTGTTCGTCGTATGATTACTAATAATCGTGTTCGTGATTACTAATGTTCGTGTGATTACCAACGTTCGTATGTTTACCAATGTTTGTGGACAGTAGCCTGCACCACTTTCGCTCAGCTCAAACTTAGTCGACACCGTTTACTGAAACCAAAAACCTGCACAGCCTCGTGTGTGAAATATTTGGCATTATTCTCTAATCACTCTGCAGTGAAAGGAGAACAAATCATTTTGACACTAATTACCATCAAACATACAAGAATCAGGAATGGGCATCTCGTTTATTGATAGCCAGGCTTACAATATAATGGGCAGCGAAACAGTAGCCATTTAACAATATATGAAGACTAATACAATATCCATTGATATCTAGCACAGAATAGTAATTCTTAACAAAGGCAATAATGATTAACTTATACACTGTAACAAACTAAAGAAATTTGACGGAAGGTAAACGAGAGATGCCGTCGAGTGACACTTGCTTGTGAACAGGCCTTATAAACCGTACCTTCTCACGAATAGTCATGCACGCTTCACAACTATGAACTGAGTGAATACCAACACGTCCGAGCTACCGCGACAAGCCTGCATTCCAAACGTGACAAAATACATTCCCAAAAGCGGTGCGTCTGCGAGAATCACTGATTCTTAGTGACTTAGCAGTTACCCTAGTTCAAGACATTCAGACAGATGCGTTTTAACTCATATACCCTCGTAGTGTTCTCAGAAAGACATAGAGGGAGACGAAGGAAACCAGACGGAAATAGAAACAAAGTATTACAGAGAACGCATTGCTTCAACCTGCTTGACTTTCCCGCCACGTTCTTGCATAACTCGGTGCAGTGGCGACGCAAGTTCTGTTTTTACAATAACACGTCAGTTTCTCGCTTTGTGATTGGCTAATTTTCATTATCAATAAGAGGACAGACACATAAAATCGAGTGCTGACGACAGTGATTTGGACGAAGAAGGTGAATTCAGCTTCAATTTTACCTCAGTTCTTGCAAAAGCGACATTCGGCATTTGAAGTAGAGAACCAGAAGTGTTCAGAGGCGAATTTCCTTGAGCTTTGTCTTGAAATTGTCGAGAAAACCGCAGCAGAAAAGCGTCTATAGTTTCATTTCTTTCCAACCTCTTTGACAAAATTTTATTTTGCACGCGCGAAATGCTCACGTCAAACTGTCACTTTTTGGCCAATGAAATGTCTTGAATTTCAACCTCGACCAATTAGAAAGCGGGAAAAGTTGTTGACAACATTTCGGTCAAATCGAACAAAATCCAGTTTTCTTGCGTGTTTTCCCCGCGTCGTCGCTTGAGTTTTGTTATTGTAAAAAACAAATTGACGCCAGTTTTTTATGTGTCTGTCCTCTTAATGATCATGAAACGCGTCACATCGCCAGAAATTCCGGACATTTTGCGTCCACGATTGCTTCCGGTCTTTCCCAGCGGCGTGCGGTATGAGCATGCGCCATTCACACATTCAACATTGTTACGTACTTTGCCTCAGTGGGGTGGGGGAGGGATGGGTTTCTCCGGTTCAAAAAGAGACTGCTACGTTTAGGAGACGTGCCACTGAACGACCTAGTTGAAATTAGCTTTCGTTTGGTGCAATTTTCATGCGATTTGGAGATTCCCAGCCCAAAATATCAACATTCGAAGTTAGCGTATTTCACGGGAGGTATTCGCCATGGCTGGCTGTGAACTGCAAATTCAAACACAAAAAGTACACATCGAATTTGCTCCAGGGGACTGACTGAGGCTTCACAGGAGATGTTCAATCCTTCGACAATCAGGTACGGGGTAGACATTTTGCGTTGTACCCAAGGTTCTTGTATTAAATGCAGCTTAAAAAGTGACAGTAGCCGGTTTTGAGCGTATTCTGCTATCAATCCCTTCTTACGTCGGCCGAAATTTTAAATTGAAAAAAGTACACATCGAATTTTACCGGAGATAAATATTTTTTGTACTGTTGTGTTTAGGAAGCTTTCCTCTTCCGAATGCTGCCCAGACATTTTTACGAACGTGCTTCAGTTAAGGGAAAAGCGCAATTTATTATCAGATCCCACACATTTTTTTGTTATTTCTTGAGCGGCTGTCAGCGTGAAACCTGATGCCTCTTCCGAGATGGCGCAACCGGATGTCTGAAATTTCTGGCGATGATAACATTGTCAAAAAGTTGCGGATCCACTCGGCGAAGCGCCTCGTGGATCCACAACTTTTTGACAATGTTATGACGCATTTCGTGATCAATAAGAGGACAGACACATAAAAAACTGACGTCAATTTGTTAATTTTACTTTGACTTATGCGATTCAAGAAAAATTCACTGCCTGACGAGTGAATTCCACGTTAAATTTCACAAGAAAAACCGATATCACACGAATCGCGAAGCGATGAGTGCGATATCGGTTTTTCGAGTGAAATTTAACGTGAAATTCACTCGTCAGGCAGTGAATTTTTCTATATTATCCCGCGTCTTCTGCAAGCCTCTTGTGATGGCGGAAGGAGCTATTTTGCAATGTTTGGACAGAGAGTGGCTTCGTTTTAACACAAAAAAGGAAAGTCGTAGTTGCTCGACAAAATGCTTAAAATACGCTAGAAGTTGCCAAAAAATTGAAATGTTCCTCCCAAGGCAAAAGTAGGTGAACGAAGCTCACGTCCGGTTTGCCACTGTATAATATAGTATAGCTTTTGCTTTCCAAATCCTTTTGTATTGGCATAATTATACAACAAAATGGTTAAAAAGTTGGGCGAGCTCAGTTACTGAAGGTGCTCGTACAAAAAAGTTGGTTAATTGCTCAGCAGTAAAAAGTTGCCAAGCTCAGTCTATGAAGGCACTTCGCACACAAACACAAGTAATCACACGAGCATTGGTAATCACAAGAACACGAACCTTAGTAATCACACGAACACGAACGTACTTACACGAACATGTGCGACTGGGACGCAACAACGAACGCAACCACCTGACAACTGGAAACGTCATGACACGAACACCCTTATTGTCATTAAACATGATAGATTTTAACTTGTTTGTCACAACGTAAGTAGCCGGGAGCAAGTCTTAACGCTAACAGCAGTTTAAAAAACATCACAAAAATATCTATGTTACTACGCGCGTTGTGATTGGCTAAAAACACATTTCATAAAGAAGTACAAAGACACGGTTTTGTACATCCTTACAGATTGTAGCTACCGCGAACTAATTGTTGTCGGTCGGCTGACCGTCGGCCGTCGGATATGATCATAAACTTTCGTGCTCGGCGTTGCCTAACTGCATTTTCAATTATTCATGTATGTGTTCACAAGTTTCCACGTTTTACAGTTCAATTTAGTTTTCGCCGCTAGTGGTCTTGCTCGTTGCTTATCTTCGCGTGCTTTTTGTCTTTTCGTGCTTTTTGGTACATGGTCCTCGCGATACAGTCGGTAAGCCTTCATTCCTTTGATCGTATTAGTTTGGTGAATCAGTTTTATTTAATTAAGTTGTATGTATGTGTTTAGAAAACCTGGCAACCTGGTTTGGTTCGGTACTGGTATCTGGCAACCTGGTATTTGGAATAAAGATATGCCTGAGTTATCGAATGTATCGGTCCTTACGTGGGAGAAGACCGTAACACAGGTGTTAACGTTAGTTATTTTATAAAATCGCCGAAGCGGCTAGTGATTTTGAACTTTTTGCCGTGTTCTCAGAACATCCCGCGTGTTAATATTAGAGTAAAAAGACATGGAAACGCGTGTCATATTGCTTAACTAAAGAAGTTCCCCCGTGTTTTACGCAGTACACCTAGTCTATAGCCCGGGGGAGGGGGAGCACCACCTTAAATTAAGTATAGGGGTGTGCCGCTGAGTCCCTGTCACTCTGACCCTGTTCCAGAGTAAAGAAAGGCAATTTTGCGACCCTGTTCCAGACAAAATGATGAAAATAGATACCCTGTTCCAGACTATAGGCGACTCCACAAATCGGAAATGGCGTACAGTTCAGAGCTGTTTTGCAGCGACAGACTCGACTATGAATCTTCACGGTTTTCTGGCAGGAAGACACTTCGACTTTGCTCCAGAGCCAGACTGAACGAAAAATATACCCTTTTCCAGAGAGAAACGGTGATTTGTATACTCTGTTCCAGAGCCTGAGAGGCGAAAAGTATACCCTTTTCAGCGGCACATCCCCATATAGCCAATATATGGGAGTGCCCCCCCCCCCCTCTCCCCCCCCCCCTCCCCCCCCCCCCCTCCCCCTCTCCCCGGGGTCTATAGGTATTCAGTTTAAACTAAGGAAAACTTGCAGACATGTTATCGTTTTCACCAGCTATTTTATTGGTCTCTAGCTCAAAATTACCCCTTGACACGATCAGAGCTCGCACAATCTTGAAAAGCCCTTGAATTTGACTGCTTGTCTTGAAAAGTCCTTAAACCCGAATGGTGCCTTGAGAAATCTTTGAGTTTAGACAAAAATCCTTGAAAAATTCAGGTTCTAAATAACAAGACTGGTGTTGCCAGTGAGCTTGTGGCGTGGGTTGGGTCGAGACCAGAAGAAACTAAAATGGAAGGGACAAGAGCGAGACTCCCAAAAAAGACTTGCAGTTTCTCACCAGAAAAATGTCATACAATATAGAAAATTTGACTTTTGGCACTTTGCTCAAATGAAACTGCTATAAATTGCCATTACAACACTACACTTGCTTCCACTTGCTTCTTAAATGTTGAGTGACTATGCATTTTGAGTTCAGGAGGGAAAGGTCAACCAGTCAGAAAAGAGTAATGCGTGACTTATCTTTTTATGCAGTCGATTCTTCGAACAGGCTTTTTTTTTAAATCAGAGGCCACGATAATCTACTCTTCGCTTCAATACTTATGTACATTTTTTACTGAGTGTGTTTCTTCTATGAGGCTTTCGAGTATTCCCGCTCCGTAACAAATATAAAATTGAAAGCGAGGAATGTGACACTAGACTTGTTTACAATATTATTGCGGTTTTGTTCATAGCGTGTTCAGTCATTCGCAACTAACAAACTCAATGCTTTGGACTATTTCGGTGTATTTTTCATTTCTAGTATACAATTACTACTGTGAAACAAAGGCTACATGACCGGATGGAAGAAATATTTCAACAGGCACTGTACTATAAACCAAAGCATTCTGACAACTGTCACGCTCGCGCGCAGCAAAACAATCATATAATATATTCGGCACAGAGCAGTGTTTTGTGGAGTCTTAAACGGCGATTATATTTTTCGTCGCAAAAACGGTTATACTTTCCGCGAAAAAAACTTTACAAAACAGCTACAGTATGTACGAGGCAACAGATGTCATGTACAGTGTAAATCATATTAAAATCATCATTCTTTACGGCTAAAGTTCGTCATGGCTTTGATGTCCAAGAAAAATTTTGAGTCAAATTAAGTGACCTGTTTGGCGTACAATAACGTCACGTGGATTAATTTGACTGAAAATTTGATACACGGGTTTTCTGTTTTATCGGTTCCAAAAATTGAACAAACATCCTAATTTCGTCCTGCACGTTTTACGCTCATGCTGACTACCGAAATATTGGAAAAACCGTCCAACACAACTTTCAGTCGAATTGTTAGTATGTCACGTGACCTGAAATGGACAACACACCAACATGCGTCTGTAAATTCTCAGTCAAATTAACCTACTTGACGAACAAAAATACCGCGTAAATTAATTTGACTGAGAATTTGATCCGCAGTGTTTCCAATATTGTACCAGTTGGAGAAATTTAACAAACATCCTAATTTCAACCTGCACGCTTACCTTCGCTGCTAACAGCGAAATATTGGAAAACGGTCGAACAGAATTTTCAGTTGAATGATCCCATTGGTGCTCTTGCAATTATCTGGTACACATGTAATTTTTTCCTTTCCGTCAAAGCTTGCATCATTCTTTTTTGAGAGTAAATCAAGAAATTCCCTCTCAAAATAAAACTCTTTGGCGCACATAAGAATGTGGTCAATACGAAGATAGAGGTGGATATCATTCGGCCAACTAAAGACTCGATTTTCTGATGTTCTATTCATTCATTGTCTGCAAACTGTCTCATTAATTCCTAATGAGCGGAATTGGCATTGTCTCGAGCAAGTCACGTTCTTTCAGTTGAAGAGCTTAAGAACTAGAGAAATTTTACAGCTTTTATGTATGCCTGGGTTCTTAACTTCTGACTCAAAGCATAGTGAGCACACAACCAAAAAACGTATTTCCGAAAACGTCGTTGGCTTCCGCGTTTTTCGAAATGTCCAAGTGCCACGCCAGGTAACGAATATCTTCTCCTGCAGCGAGATGCCAACTACACGTTTGTTGACAAGTGTTTTCCTGGTCAGTGTTACATCAAGTTGTTGGCAAATGATGAGGACGGTTGTCAGGTTTATGAGTGAGTTGTGTCGCTGTGCAAGAACAGCTTACACAGTTTCGGCTTGCTACTTAAAAAATTGCATTCATCTCAATTTGTCCTAGTAAAATTAGCCTGTTCTTTCTCTTAATAAGTATTTTAGTTTAAGTTGACGAAATCGGGAAGCTACATCATTACGATTCAGATTTTCCGCTCTTCCGCATAAGAGCCTTATCTCCCGCATAATTGCGTATTTCTCCCAGATACTTTTCTCAGTCCACAAAATCCGCCTGTTTTAAAGAGCTAGTTTAAAGGGCAACTCTTGCATGGCAGGGCGTTTTTCGGGTACAGCTTTGTCTTGGCCTACTAAACACCTTCCGATTATAAAATTGGGTTGATTTTAAAATTTACATGTGTTTCTCGGCTCGGAAAAATCGCTCATGTGCCACTTCCGCTGAAAAGCTTTGATTTGGGTCATGTGATCGAATACGTCACACGTGTGTAAGCTGCTGTGGCCGAAAAACAAACGAGTGCCGAATCGAACTCTTCGTCTTCGGAATATTCCTCGTCCGGGGCTTCTGATGCCAATCCACTGTCTGATTCCGAAGTAGAGGTATCTCAGGGGATACAGCCTTGGCTATTTGAGCCTCGAGGACGCGCGAGGGAACCACAAAATGAAAATATTCCCAATGAGGCTCGCGAGCACCAAAAAAATCGTCTCGGCAACACTGACTTGTGAGTTTTTTTGCGGTCTATCCGCCACTCTTTCTTACTGTATGTTTTAATAAGGCATTCTAACCTTCTAACCTTTTGAAGAAGTTTTTAAGGCCGATACGCATCATTTCGCTGCTTTGTTTAGTTTACTAATTTGTAAACAACGAAGCCTAATCGTTCGCATTGTGTGTTGCGTTCGCTTCGCTCAGCACTAAGTGTATGTTGTTTTGGTTCTTCAGGTGTTCGTGTGGCCATTGCACAATAATGGATAGGGAGGTAGAATGCGTTTGTTGCCGCGAGATAGAACAGGTCGTGTATAAAAACACCGAAGCTGTCGAAGTCGCGGGTCTGGAGGAGGCACCAGGGTGCATAACCGATCATCCAGGTTTTGCGGCGGTTTGTTAAATTTCTGGTGCTTCAGACCGCTTGGTCGTTGCATGTTTACCTCCGATACAAAGCTTTGTTGCGCGTGCTAACTAAGAATAAAAGCTGTAAACACTGTGCAGTTCAATTGGTTTATTCAGACGATTCACTCCTTTATATGCTGTGGGATGTACGGGGTGTGAGTTTCCTGTACAGTTACAATCGGTATCAAGTTTTCGGGTGTTTTCCCCTGGAGGGAGGGGAGATCCTCTGACCTAAATCCGTTCGCTACGGGCAGCCCGCCCGCTGCGAGGAAGAGCAAGCCCTGGTTTTACGAAATACTCTCACGTTGATAAATCCCTTTAGAACAATTTGCGCCTTGGCTGGCTACTGTAGCCGCGAGGATGAGCAGCGCAAAATAACTCTTCGCGTGCGTCACAGCGTGAATGATTCTTCTCTCTTCAGCCACAGCGCCAGTTTGCTTTACACACGTGTGACGTATCATACCACGTGATCGCAAAACCGCGCATTTTCAAAATGGCCGCCGAAAGCGTACATTGAAATGTTTCTTTTGAAAGCATCGATGCTTCTTCAATCAAATTTAGGGTATAAATTGAGGTTATACGTACTACCAACCGTATTGAAAGTGTAAAAAATATGTCTAATCATCCGGGAGTTGCCCTTTAAACTTTTTCTGAAGACAAAAAATTGTGACATAAAATTGTCATAAACAGACAGGGGCATAGTGATAATCATTGTTTACCAAGATTTATTTTGTTATTTTAATTTTTCCAACCGTGAGGCAAGAACTCTTTGTTTTAACAGCTAACAGATCTCTAGTTGGTACATTAACGGAACTGGACACGGAACTGTCTGAATGTCTTAAACTAGGGTAACTGCTAAGTCACTAAGAATCAATGATTCTCGGCGCAGACGCACCGCTTTTGGCATGCCAAATATTTCACACACGAGGTTGTGCAGGTTTTCGGTTTCAGTAAACGGTGAACGCAAATACGTGTGACTGTGACGCAACAACGGCCAAAAACGATCACGAACACAAGCAACGGCACGGACGCAAACACACGAAGGCAATCACACAAGAAAATGTCATCACAACCGACACGAACACGCACATTGTCATAATATGATAGATTTTACTAAGTATGTTTGTATTGGAGATTTAATAAAGCAAGATTATTCCGACAAGCTTTGATGCAATAACACATTTTTTCTTAAACCGCTCAATACGGACAGGAAGTACAGATACATAATATGATGAACACAAATTATACTGAGTTTTGCAGAACCGACCTGAACAAAATACTGAGAGATAAGGAAAGTAAATTTACACCCTATTTAAAAACACCTGAGATATTTTTAAATTCAGTATTGAAAAGGCGCAGGGTTCGGAAAACTCTAGCAGTGAACATTAGATCGGTCAAGTACAATCTTTCCCACACCCTTCTTTTCGCTCCCTTGTTCGCTCTCTTTCTCTGTAAGCGTCTGTCTGTTTGCTTGTTTTTTCTTTTCCTCTCGTCTTCTCTTTACAGACAGATGAAACATTAATTCGGTAATATTTTTAAAATATTGGCTGAGAGAGAGAGAGAGAGAAGGAAGAAGAGAGTCAACTAAGAACGAAAACTTGCAGACGCAAATGATTGTTTTCACCAGCTATTTTATTGGTCAGTGGTCCCAAATTAACCCTTAACTCGTGACATATTAATAAACATGCCCAATGAATGCCTGACCCAGTCTCCCTCAGACTACTTGCTTATCAACTGGCCGGCGCAAGCATAGCACTCAGGAGGCACATATGTTGGCGTCCTGCAATTAATAGAAAATGCAAACAAATGAGCAGAATATATTTTTTGTGCTAAAGTTTCATTTGGAAGCCGGAACTGACTACTGGAACTTGAAGCCGCCAACACAAAATAGATTTTAAAGACTAGGAAGAAATGCTAATATCTCTTTAGAGAGCCACCTGTTCATATTTGAAATAAAGAAGTTGGCATAAACAGAGAACTGTTTTCAATTTTGCATTTTACATTAAATAAAGATCTTTTAAATAAAGAATTTAAATACTAAAATGCGTCTTCCTTTGTAAGGAGTCTTTAGAATTGAATGTCAATCAAAGTCTAAATGTAAGTGTCACTATGTTTATGTGATCAGCATAATTTCCCTGTCGACACATATAACAAGGTATTTGGGTCACCAACCTTCTCACAGACAAATTGCGCGGTGTAGCTGCAACGAATATCGTTCCATTTGTATTGTCCCGGCCCGCTTACTATGTACATCTCGGTACAATCCTCGTTGCCACCTTGGTTGTTTGGTTCTCTTGGAGCCCAGTTGGTGCAGCTAGTGAAACAAAATTATTTCTGTCTACTCACGAGGTGATTATGATTGATCAGAAAGTAGAGCAGATGAGGTTAAAGAGGCCAGAATACCCCATTCCCCATTGTTTGAACAGATACACTAAGTATAGTGAATTCTAACCTGTACTTCTTAACAAGTTGCTAAAGCAAACTTCTCTCCTCCCAGGGTCCCTCTAGCTCTTACTAAGTTACTAAGCACATACATTACCTTGGTTTAGTTCCATCAGTCCATCTGAATTCTTCTACATTGTCCCTACGCAAACCAATCATCGCCAGAAATTCCGGACATTTTGCGTCCACGATTGCTTCCGGTCTTTCCCAGCGGCGTGCGGTATGAGCATGCGCCATTCACACATTCAACATTGTTACGTACTTTGCCTCAGTGGGGTGGGGGAGGGATGGGTTTCTCCGGTTCAAAAAGAGACTGCTACGTTTAGGAGACGTGCCGCTGAACGACCTAGTTGAAATTAGCTTTCGTTTGGCGCAATTTTCATGCGATTTGGAGCTTCCCAGCCCAAAATATCAACATCCGAAGTCAGCGTATTTCACGAGAGGTATTCGCCATGGCTGGCTGTGAACTGCAAATTCAAACACAAAAAGTACACATCGAATTTGCTCCAGGGGACTGACTGAGGCTTCACAGGAGATGTTCAATCCTTCGACAATCAGGTACGGGGTAGACATTTTGCGTTGTACCCAAGGTTCTTGTATTAAATGCAGCTTAAAACGTGACAGTAGCCGGTTTTGAGCGTATTCTGCTATCAATCCCTTCTTACGTCGGCCGAAATTTTAAATTGAAAAAAGTACACATCGAATTTTACCGGAGATAAATATTTTTTGTACTGTTGTGTTTAGGAAGCTTTCCTCTTCCGAATGCTGCCCAGACATTTTTACGAACGTGCTTCAGTTAAGGGAAAAGCGCAATTTATTATCAGATCCCATACATTTCTTTGTTATTTCTTGAGCGGCTGTCAGCGTGAAACCTGATGCCTCTTCCGAGATGGCGCAACCGGATGTCTGAAATTTCTGGCGATGGGCAATAGACCCAGTGGTCGCCATCTTACTAATGAAATCGTTTTCTCCCTGGCTGTCAATCTTTACCAACCAAGCGCCTTTTTCACTGTATTTTGAGAATGCTTCATCTATCGCCACTTTTTCATTCACGTACTGGTAGCATTTGACATTGTAGTAGGACCAGCCATTATCGCACACTGAATTTTGTTGTGCAAAAAAAGATAACAGTATTTTAAGGTCTCGATAAAGGTTTGCGAGTCCCTCTCGGAAAAAAAACCCGACCATTATAGCGTTACAATTTGACGTAATTTTATATACACTATATATATATATATAGTGTATAGTATATATATATATATATATATATATATATATATATATACAGTCAATCCCGAAAAGGTTGTCCAGTCTAGATATATAAATATGCAAATATATCTGTCACGTGACCACCTAAAACTATCGTGTTTTAAACTGGAAACACTCCAAAGGCTATTGGTTTTACCATTCTAATGACTAGCAACCATAAAATTATATAACTGTCACTGATGTAATTGTGACTCCCAAATATGCTGTACTTAGGGACAGTGCTTAAACCGAGTCGCTTTCCACGACGCTGACAAGAAACTTGCCGTTCTTCGACATAGATTTTCCCTCTCCAAACTGTTGAAGTGCTTTTTGATGAGGTCACGTTCTTTACCGATTCACGGTGAACCGTACTAGCCGGTGCCTTCACTTAAAGCCAAATTTTATCTCGAAGTTGGGCAATGGTGACTCCATTCTCGCATTATTTTCTCTTTTTTGCCAGAGGATGACGTAAGCGTGGTTTATAACTTATAAACCACGGGTAAGTGTGGTTTATACTCTGGCAAACCACGGTTTTCGACCAATCAGCGCGCGGCTTGTATCGTGACTATGTTATAAATATATATATATATATATATATATATATATATATATATATATATATATATATATATATATATATATATATATATATATATATGAGTAACTGTAACTGTATATAAGAGTCATGTAATATCTGTTATTTATTGCAATACTCAAGATAACAAAGATAACAAAGCTGAACTTTGTTTTGTTTGTCGCAAACACTGCAGTTCAGGTCAGAATTTCGAATCAGTGACTGGAAAAAGTGTATCAGTTAGCCGGTCATAGTCTTACCTTTAGCAGAAATTCCAGAAAAACCCACCACAATCATCAACAAAGCAACAGCGTATGTGGGAAACCCCATAATTATCCTCAAAGCAGAAAACTGTATAGAATAAACAGAGAAACATAAATGTTGTTGTAACGACGAAAGATAAAACGAAGAAGTAGTAAAAGAAGAACTAAAAGTTTTAGACGGTGAAATGTTTTCTTTTTTTCAGTCCTTCACATACATTAACACTTAAATATAGTTTTTATTATTATTGTTATTTATCATCATTGTTATTATCATTATCATTATTATTATTATTATTATTATTATTATTATTATTATTATTATTATTATTATTATTATTATTATTAATATTATCGTTCTTCTCTTTTCTTTTCTTGTGACAGTTGATAGTAACCAGTTTTGGAAGGCAGGCATCATTTTTCAAATAGTTTGAATACACATTTTCCTTTTACGTTCCCGTTTACTTTAATGAATCCACTAGAAGCACAGTTAAACTTATTTGTTTATTATATAGACATCGATGAAATACCAGGGTTTCTCTTTATCGCGCAATATTTTCGCATGTGAAAGATAAAGGTGATATATTCACTGCTGTTAAGACAGCAAGTTCTGACAGGAAATAAAGGCTGTGAGATATAAATGTCTTTGTTCTAGATATTTTATCGATATCTATATATAATAAACAGAACATTACATGACCGCTTGGAAATACGAATTTTATCTCCTCGTGTTAAGATATCGCTCCGAAGAACAGAACTTGGGTTTGATCCTCGTCTCCTTTTATCAAATTTCTAGTATTACAGTTATTTCTGGGACCGCAGAAGCTCAAAGAAATAACACAATCACAAGCAAGGAAACCGATTAAAAATAAATTGGCGCGCACAGAAATAGTGCCCCTCAAGAATTTTATCCTACTGCGCTGTTGGATAACATCGAGAGTGCTAACTTGAGTGTCAGGTCATCCTAACGAGATGGGGAAGGTAGAGAAAACGAACAAAATATGGAACTTAGGGGGAAGGAAAGGGGAGCATTTGGGGTGCAAAATAAAATTCTGTCAAAGGCAATGGAAGGAACCGAAGTTAGTCGTTTTTCTGCTGTTTTTCTCGACAATTTCAAGACATTAATAGAAAAACTCAGACAGACAGACAATAAGTTCAAGGAGTGCTGCATCTGAGCACTACTAGTTCAATTGAAGTTGAATTCACATTCAACGTACAAACCACTGTCGTCAGCGATTTTATGTATCTGTCCTTTTATTGATGATGAAAATTAGCTAATTACAAAGCGAGAAACTGACGTGTTATTGTAAAAAAAATTATTACAATAGCAAAATTAATTAATAGGATGGAACAGTAATTTTAGTCCCTTGGACCAAAACGTTTTATAATGTTACGATCATAAGTTCTTTTATCTTTGTTTTGGGGCCAGACGTGTTGCAGAAGAACAGAATTGACCAGGGTTTGAGCCATACACTCATTCTATCAGCCGCAAAAGCCCAAATAATAACAGACTCAGTCGCAAATTATATAAAGAAAACCAATTGGAGATAAATCGACACGCCCAGAAACAGTGCACCTCACAAATTTATTGGTCCAACCGCTGTTGGATAGTGTACAGCGTGGTTATTTTAAATTTCTTATTGTATAAACAAGGAATTATTCGGCATTTAATATTTGTAATATTGCTGTTTCAGATGTACCGCCAAGGTTTTCAGAGTAATTATCTACAAATTTTAACCGTTCGCACCTCATGAATATTAAGGGTAAGGTATATTGCAGACGGATGCGACGCAGGCTAAGATATTGCATCTCAACGAAAAATAAGAAATAACTTTTGGACAACATATGCGAGAAGCATCTCAAATGTGCCAGAAAGCTATGGGTGTGCCGTACAGTTCATCAAACTGTAAGGAATTAGTCAGGAATTTGACTTACGGATCTAAGTAACAAATGTTTTCATAAATGCGCGAAAACTCAAGGTATTAATAAGACAACACAGTGCTATACTCTGTGTTTACAAGAAACACGCCTGTCATAACATTTGAGGGTTTACTTAAATCCCATATCACAGTTTTATCACAAGACGAAAGGGCAATAGAGGGTGTTAATCGAGATATAAAAGCCTACCTGGCAAGGCAAACAAAGGTAGTTGTCACATTTTAGTCCACATAAGGTATTACGAAGAAGCCGAGCCACAATAGATCAAAATTAGCAGATAAACATTATAGAGAGTAAAAGAAAGGCCATGCCAAAATGAAGGTATTTAAACATTAACGGAGAATCTATAGAACTGATAACAAAAACGGTACTCGCATTTTATTGTCCTCTAAATGCAGAGACAAAACGAAGCCTGGCCGACTCAAAAATAATCAGCAACATAATCCTGGATTGGACAGAAAGTATATATTTCTTCCTCGGGTGAAGATAGGCGTCACAAGAGCAGAAGGGTTTAAAATAAATCATTATACTTACTATTTCCACACGAATCTGATCAGCTTGAATTGCGGTCTTTCTTGCTTCTACGAGAAGTGAAGAAAACTGATGTTTTTCCTAGCGATGCATCTCAATTATGAAAGGGCTTCTGTCACGTGTGGTCCACGTTAGTGCTAAAGTCTAGACATCTAACAACTTAGTGATGATATCCTATTTAATTGTCTGCATAAAAAATAACAAACAATAGTTACTTTGAAAATGATGGAGAAATAGATAACCATTTTGATATAAATTTATTTCGATCCGTTTGCTTGATTCTTTATGAGGTACCTCGATAGGGAATAAGCAACTATCAAGTCACCAAGAGTCAAACCTTAAGAAACGCCTTTCATAATTTCCAAGCGTCGTGAAGGGTAATTATTTTTGTCTGCTTGACGTAATTGCTCTTTGTTTGTATCAGACAAGCCTCTCAGAATGGCGAGCCGGCCCGCGTGCTGCCTTTCCTTGACAACCAAAGGCGCGGCGTAAAGCACGAAATATTCGAAGCATATTTTTTTGCCCTTCTGGACCTCTCTCTGTTATGTTTAAAAATTTGATATGTTGCTAGTCTATTTCATCAATCAGTCATCAAAAAACTGTAGATAGAATTTTCAGTTAAAATAACTCTGTCACCTCACATTAGCATAATGCGACTTCAGTGGGAGTAGGCACGATATGCTTTAAACCCCTTTTTATTTTTCACTCTTGCACAGGATCTTTGGCCAAAAAAGGAGGGACTCGCACAGTCTACCCGATTTCATCCTGCACGCTTACTTTCACTACTACAAAAAAAAATTTAGGAAAAACGTAAAAGAAAAATTTTCAGTCTAAATTAAACTACTTCATGTACAATAACACCGCGTGGGTCAATTTGACTGAAAATTTGATCCGCGGTTTTTCCGATGTTGTAATCATTGGAGAAATTTAACAAACTTCCTAACTTCATCCTGCACGTTTTACGTTCATTACTAATAACTCTGGAAAAACCCTCCAACACAAATTTCAGTCGAATTATTAACTCTTTTAGATAGTGTCAAGTGACCTGAAATGGAACAACACACCAACATGCGTCTCTGTTAAATACCTTTGGCGTATTATAATGCCGCGTGTCTTAGGCCCCGTCCACACTACGCCGGATAAATTTGAAAACGCAATTTTATTCTTACGGTTAGGCCTACCGTCCACACTAATCCGGATAAATTGTCCACGAAAACGGAACTTTTCGAAAACGCTCTTCAAAGTGGATAAATTTGAAAACGCTGGCTTTGCGTTTTGGTGTGGACGAAAAACATTTTGAAAACGGAACTTTTCGAAAACTCTGACTCACGTGGTCACGTCAAGTGGTTTCAAAGATTGTCAGGGACGTTTGTAGAGCAATAGCAATACATTTGGGCCCGGAAACATCTTATCCGTTTTCCAGTGTGGACGGAAAACATTTCTTGCGTTTTCAGAGTGAAAGTTGCGTTTTCAAATTTATCCGGCGTAGTGTGGACGGGGCCTTACTTTGACTGAAAATTTGATCCGCGATTTTCCCAATATTGCATTCGTTGGAGAAATTAACAAACTTCCTAATTTCAACCTGCACGCTAACGTTCGCTACTTATATCAAAATATCGGAAAACCGTCCAAGAAAATTTCCAAGTCAAATTTACCTGCTTGGTGTACAATAATACCGCGTGGATTAATTTGACTGAATATTTGATCCGCGGTTTTTCCGATGTCGTACTCGTTGGAGAATTTAACAAACTTCCTAATTTCATCCTGCACGTTTACGCTCACTACTAACGAAATATCGAAAACCGTCCTTCAAAAATTTTAGTCGAATTGACCTTCTTGGCGCACAATAATGCCGCGTGGACTAATTTGACTGAAAATTTGATACACAGGTTTTCGATATTGTATCAGTTGGAGAAATTTAACAAACTTCCTATTTTCATCCTGCACGTTTACATTCATTACTAATAACGAAAGATCGGAAAAACCCTCCAACACAAATTTCAGTCGAATTATTAACTCTTTTAGATAGTGTCACGTGACCTGAAATGGGACAACACACCAACATGCGTCTCTGTTAAATACCAGTGAAGTATCACGGTGTTACCAGATTTTCATTCTCATACATGTATTCGCCCAGAAATACCCGAATGAGAGAGCAAATGTCTAGCAAATAACATTTCATTGTTATTTTGAGATGTTACTTTGGCGTGTTGTCCCATTTCAAGTCACGTGACACACTAACTAAAAGGGTCATTTAACCTGTTTGGTATATTATAATGCCGCGTGTCTTACTTTGACTGAAAATTTGATCCGCGGTTTTCCCAATATTGCATTCGTTGGAGAAATTAACAAACTTCCTAATTTCAACCTGCACGCTAACGTTCGTTACTTATATCAAAATATCGGAAAACCGTCCAAGAAAAATCTTCAGTCCAATTAAACTACCTGGCATACAATAACACCGCGTGGATTAATTTGACTGAATATTTGATCCGCGGTTTATCCGATGTTGTCCTCGTTGGAGAATTTAACAAACTTCCTAATTTCAACCTTCACGTTTATGCTGACTACTAACAAAATATCGAAAACCGTCCTTCAAAAATTTTAGTCGAATTGACCTACATGGCGCACAATAAATCCGCGTGGATTAATTTGACTGAAAATTTGATCCGCGGTTTTTCCGATATTGTACCAGTTGGAGAATTTGACAGACTTCTAATTTCATCCCACACTTTTACGTTCACTGCTAATAACAAAATATCGGAAAAATGTCCAAGAAAAATTTTGAGTCAAATTGACCTGCTTGGCGTACAACTAAACGTCGCGTGGATTAATTTGACTGAAAATTTGATACGCGTTTTTTCTGTTTTATCAGTTGGAGAAATTAAACAAACTTACTAATTTCGTCCTGCACGTTTTACGTTCATGCTGAATAACGAAATATCGGAAAAACCCTCCAACACAACTTTCAGTCGTATTGACCCTTTCAGTTAGTGTGTCACGTGACCTGAAATGGGACAACACACCAACATGCGTCTTTGTTAAATACCAGTGAAGTATCACGGTGTTACCAGATTTTTCACCCTCATACATGTAATCGCCCAGAAATACCCGAATGAGAGAGCAAATGTCTAGCAAATAACATTTCATTGTTATTTTGAGATGTTACTCTAGCGTGTTGTTCCATTTCAGGTCACGTGACACACTAACTGAAAAAACCATTACCTGCTTGGCGTATTATAATGCCGCGTGTGTTGATTTGACTGAAAATTTGATCCGCAGTGTTTCCAATATTGTACCAGTTGGACAAATTTAACAAACATCCTAATTTCAACCTGCACGCTTACCTTCGCTACTAACAGCGAAATATTGGAAAACGGTCGAACAGACTTTTCAGTTGAATGATCCCATTGGTGCCCTTGTAATTATCTGGTACACATATAATGTTTTCCTTTCCGTCAAAGCTTGCGTCATTCTTTTTGGAGAGTAAATCAAGAAATTCCCACTCAAAATAAAACTTTTTGGCGCACATAAGATGGTCAATACGAAGATAGAGGTATATATCATTCGGCCAACTAAAGACTCGATTTTCTAATGTTCTATTCATCATGCGTGTTGAAAACCCATACATTGTCTGCAAACTGTTTCATGAATTCATAATGAGCGGAATTGACATTGTCTCGAGCAAGTCAGGTTCTTTCAGTTGAAGAGCTTAAGAACTAGAGAAACTTTACAGCTTTTATGTATGCCTGGGTTCTTAACTTCTAGACAGCATTTTGTTCCAGCCTCGGGTGCCTGGATATTTAGCGCTCGTTTAGTTGAGATAATTCCGGAATAAAAAGTCGTTCCATAATATTAGGGATTATATACACATTAGAGTCTCATTTCCCAACGAACTATTATTCTGACGAGCTTGCGGTCTCTGGCACAAAGGGCCTCGTGTTTCTTAAGCGTCGCATTCAGTCGTACGCATTGTATAATGGTGTTTTTACTGCAAGCAAGAGAAAAGCTGCACGAAAGGCAATGGGTATTGCGTCAAAGCAGTAACTGAGTCTTTTCCATGAACAAACATGTATCCATGGTAGCAAAAATATATAGCTCTGAAT
The DNA here is from genome assembly GCA_964036295.1 of Plumapathes pennacea. NCBI lineage: Eukaryota > Metazoa > Cnidaria > Anthozoa > Antipatharia > Myriopathidae > Plumapathes > Plumapathes pennacea. The sequence goes on along the minus strand of OZ038472.1, from coordinate 6,558,526 downwards.
AATACACCAAAATAAAACCACTCATTTGCTTTCATTCTCAGATTCAAAACGATGTACGCATGTTGCTTTCCCTTGCGACGCCATGATCAGGCTTCGTTGAGCAGAGAATAACGTGTGCTATTTCCAATTATGGAAAATAACACAATTTAGTAACATGGCAAACGGTTTGTACCCAGGAGTGTGAACAATAGGTTGGTTATGATCACTTTAACGACCAGAGACATAAATACCGCCACTTGAAGAATCCTTTCACTTGACTCTGAAGATGACTTCTGCTTAGCGACTCGAAACGTCAGTCACCAACAACAGTCTTTCTGGAGACTATTCTAACCTGGACGATCATAACCAGCATACAATTTAGTAAATTGGTCTCTATTCCCTCATTTCAGCCAATTTGACAGTTTAAGCAAAACCGCTGCATTTAATGGCTGATATAATGACTTTCTCTCTCCCACAATCTCGGTACGCAAGCGTGCGATAGAGCTGAATAACGCATTGCGCAGCCGCACAAAGTCAGCGGTATGGAACGCGGGCAAAGTTGCAGGCTATTTAAAATGGCCGGGACACCAAAAAGTGGAAAGAAACGCCGAGGTTAAGCTCGGTATTTAGGGGTTAAGGTTTTTTCTAACGTTATTAGACGAAGGAGTTCATCTTCCATCCGAATTCGGTTTGTAAAAAGTTCAAACGGGTGGGTTTAAGAAAATTCGACTCGTGCACTAAAAACGTAAACAGTAAATTGACATTAGTGGACGACTATGGAACAAGATATCTCGGCGTACCGACTTCCTACTGCCGCTTGTTGGAGCATCCTTGCATACTACGAGCCTGATGATGTACCACAACACTGAAAGAATCTTCTGTATGTCAGGAAGAACGAAACGACTAAAGAAATGTCCAGGGGGACCAGCTTTGTGACTGCCAAGCGAACAATCACGAAGGGCACAAGCGTCGCCTGGCTCCTGTGCCTGCTTTTACCACTCGAGAAGGTCCACCCCAATGTCCCTTCATTCTGATTGCCTCTCAAGAGTCTTGCAGAGAAGCGCATTTACCCTGGATGTACGGTTGAAGCGGGTTAAAGCGACACTCGAGTGAAATGAAAGCCGTCTGTTGAGCTCACTTTTCAACTATTAAGATTTAGTTTTAGTGTGCCTAATAGAGGAGTTGATGTAGTATTAAAATTCACTTTGTTAAAAATTCTGCCACGTTTGTCTAAAACGCAATGTCGTGCCTTTGTAGGACTTCAGGAGCTCTGTTTGGGACGCCATGTTTGATGACATCACCGACATGCGCAATGCGTTATTCAGCTCTGTCCAAGCGTGCTGGAAGTGCCTGACCGGGAAATCTGGTGACGAGTCCGCACGAAGGTGTCACGCGTCGCTCCGGAAACCACGGATACGTTCATGACGTCACTTCCGTCAGTCAACGTTCGTCGCCATGGCCATCTAACTTCTCATAATTTGAGGTAAAATCGTGTGCAAGCCTCGTTTTTCTTGTGCACAATTTCTGTTATAGCAAATGCATTGAACTATAGTTTAGTATCGACTCCTAGAATTGAGTTTCTTGGCTACGGAAGTTAAACGAGCGTTTCGTTTAACAAAAGCTGCACTTGAATCCACGGTTTTGTACAATAACCGTTGACTCAAAAGCATAGTGAGTGCACGGCCAAAAACGTATTTCCGAAAATGTTGTTGCTTCCGCGTTTTTCGAAACGTCAAAGTGCTACGCCAGGGAACGAATATCTTCTCCTGCAGCGAGATGTCAACTGCACATTTGTGGGATAGCATCGCTCATTCTAGTGTTTTCCTGGTTAGTGTTGCATCAAGTTGTTGGCAAATGATGAGGAAGGTTGTCAGGTTTATGAGCGAGTTTTGCCGCTGTGCAGAACAGCTTACACATTTTAGACTTGCTCCTTAAAAAATTGCATTCATCTCAATTTGTCCCAGTAAAATCAGCTCCTTTATTGACAAAATCGGGAAGCTACATCATTACGATTTAGTTATGCATACAAACGCCGGCGCTTAAGCGCCTGGATTCATTGAAGTGCGTACTTGATATTGAAAGCGCTGGCTCCACCAAAACTTCTGCGCCCCAATTGTGAAATCCAGCGGTGTCAGCGGCAACTTACTAGGTGATACCTACACGAAGTATTGAACAGACAAACAATCACTTCTCCGCCATATTGAAAGTACAGTCGGACCGATCACAGACACACGTTAACTCTCAGCCTTATCTTCCGATCCGCTCTTCCACATACGAGCCTTATCTCCCGCACAATTACGTATTTCTCCCGGATACGTGCCTCAGTCCACAAAATCTCCTGTTCTAAAGTGCTAGTTCAAACACTTTATGAAGATAAAAATCGTGACATAAAATTGTCATAAACAGACAAGGGCATAGCGATAATCATTGTTTGCCAACATTTCTTTTGAAACCGTGAAACAAAAGAACTCTTTGTTTTAACAGCCAACAGATCTCTGGTTGGCACATTAATAACGATAGGTATCGTCAGCGTGAACAAGACTATGAACGAGATGCGATTGTGACCATCCAATCGCTTGGCTTGAGCTTTTCTGGGGAATGCAGCATCGAATCTCGACAGAATTGCAGTTTTTTTTCCTCGATCAAGTAAAAAGATAATACAATAACAGTTATTATAGCGAATGATTGTACGTCGTATTGTATGTCTTTTTATAAGAGACCGGAAATTTTTTCTTGGACGGTTTGCCGATATTTCGTTAGCAATAATGAACGTAAGCGTGCAGGATAAAGTTAGGAAGTTTGTTAAATTTCTCAAACTGATACATTATTCCGCTCACTGGTTCTCATTATCATTTAATTGCAGGACGCCAATGTCCCCACCGAGTGCCATGTTTGCTTCAAGAAGATGGCTTGCAACTAGTCCGCGGGAGACTGGGCCCTTATCGGTCATGTTTATTACTGTATCGTGTTGGGTTCATAAAGTTTTTTCAAATCAAAACTCAAGTGGACTTTTCAAGGATTTCTAAGGCCAATTTTCATTTTTTCAAGGACTTAAAATTACCTGTTGGTCCGAGTAAAATGTTTAGCATTCTTTTTATATGTTGGGCCTAAAGGCTCGATCAAACGGTGATGATAGTCGATGATAGTTCAAACTATCACGCGCGTTTGAACACGAACTAGCACGAACTATCATGCACTATCATGGACTATCATCAACTACCATTCGATTTGAACATGTTCAGATTTTCTATGATAGTCGATGATAGTTTTCCCCGTTGGATCACGCGCATGATAGTCCATGATAGTTTTTCGGTCAGCTGTTTTCCCCCTGAATGAGCAGGCTCAAGCTTTCGCAGCATTCAAACATGGCAAGCAATTAAAAGCAATGAAAACAGTTCATGTAAAACAGCCATTTTTGTCATGTTTCACTGAGGCGCTGTTGACGTTTTTACACGAGCTGGAGCTCGCGCGAGCGATTGCGTTATTTCCGGTCGACTATCATGCGCTCTCTCGTGAGCGTTTGATCGCTCTCTGTGATAGTCAGTGATAGTAGGTGATAGTATCGGGATCGCAACTATCATCAGCTATCATTCACCATTTGATCGGGCCTTAAGGGCCCAGGATACTAGAAATACGATAATCGCAGATACCCCCTCGCTCTGCCATTGATGGGACTTTTACTTTGGTACTCCCAACAAGAGTAGCCTATTGTTTTACCGAAATGTTGACTCAATATTTTCTTCGAAGTCAAGTTCTACACGCAAAGGAAGGAGAAAAAGAATGTGTGTTATAAGAGTCGATTGCGTGACGAAGTACGTATTTCCCACGGTCGGCACGTCAAATTAATTCATACAGTCTGCCAAGCAACGTTCTCAAAATTTAATACTCAAAGTTGGGCGGCCGTCGTAGTACGGAAAAAAGGAACACTGATTTTCCGATTTTGAATTCATAGGCAGTACAATTAAATAGGCTTCCTCTGCGATTTGTTTTTACTCTGAACTGCATGTTCCAGACTCAGGCATGCATATTTAATGAGCTCGAATTGTTTTGTACGTGAACCAGCTCAGAATCAAAGCAAAACTTGAACGGTTTACTTCAAATTATACACGGGCTTCAGACCTAGTCATACTTCTAAGGGCTTGTGAACGATTCTCGCTGCAATCACCGCATTTGTTACAGTGTTTTAGTCTTGAAAGAAAAAATAAGACCTCTGACTAAATCATTAAGACTCCAAGTTCCGATTGCTCTGAGCGAATACGGTAGCCGAAACCGGCGACAGAAGCGTATTAAAACAATACTTCGAGGGAAAATGATCAGCATACAGATTGAAATGAAGTGATCGAGTTACAAGATACGGGAAACCGTTCTGTTTCAAGTTTTCCAGTTTTCAAATTCATTTTCGTGAAACCAGTTACGTACAATTATTGTTTCGTTCAAATCTTTTAAAAACACTGGCAGAAACGCTAATCGATGATTATTACGTCATTGCCTTGGGCACCTGGCCTAAAAGGTCGTACCACACACACACACACACACGAACATTAAATTTCGAGATGGCGACACGCTTGGAGTCTTCAAATGAGGTGACTATGCTGCATTAGCGTCGTGAATATTACCCTCGCTTCGCTCGGGGATAATTGTTTTCAGCCGAAAGCCAAAGCGTAGGTATCATAGCAAATTGGTACAACCCCCTCCCCCTTCTAGGATTTTGGAGTTTGATTGACGTGCTAGCAAAAATACTGTAATTTGATTGGATAATGTTCACGTGCAAGCGGTTTGGGAGCCTTTCTTATTTTTGGCTTAGTTTCAAGTATGTAACGTGAGATTTTTGTTGACATGTAGTTGTGCCCTTGCGTTTTGCTCAATTATAGTCACTTTCGCATTCTTCATCTTCCACTTGTGTACAGTATTTTTATTTCTGGTGAAAACTAAGCGAAGCAAAGCAAACATCAAACTATAGAAACATTTCGACAAGCTGAAGTCAAACAACCGTCATGAATTTACCAAAACCTCGGTGATAATAGCTCTGAAATATAACAGACCGACTGGAAATTCAGAAAGCCTGATAAAAGAAATGCATTTTAGTAGAAGAAAAAACAGGTAAGTAATGAAGCGCAGGCTGGATTAATCTTGGCCTCGGCAAAATCGATTGTGCACGAAAATGAGATAAGTCAAGCATTCCTGTTTCTTTGCTGGCCGACCCTTTCACTCCCACGCTCAAAATTATGTTAACCTTTTGAAACACTAGTGTATGAGTGTTGTAATTATAATTTGTAGTTTCTAAATCAGATTTCATTTGAGCAACGTGTCAAATGCCAAGTTCCCTATACTGTATGATATTTTTCTGGTGAGAAAATTGAAGTTGATCAGTCTTGGGAGTCTTTCTCTAGTCCAGAGATTGCTATTAAACAAATTCTAATGGTGTGTGAGGATAGTTCCCACATCAAACTTGAATCCCAGCATCTGTCGCGATTTCACGCGACAAACCTTGTTATAAAGATTTTCAGTTTTTCTTTGAGCTTCTCGACTAACTGCTTCTAAACAGTTTTCTCTCTTTTAGTGACTAGGTGACAAGGGTTAAATTGACAGTCGATTCATTTCCTGGTTGATATCAAGCTGTTCTGATTGATTTATTATTTAGAAATTCTTGAACTTTTCAAGGATTGTTGTCGAAATTCTTTTCAAGGCATCACACGAATTTAAGGACTTTTCAAGACAAGCAGTCAAATGGGGTGGTCTTGTTCGGGTTTGTTTATGTATGTTATTCAACGCCCGATTTCGTTAGTCTGACTTAGCAGGGAACGCAGACTTAAATTATTTTAATAAAAATATATCTAACCACATTTGTCGAGGTAAGGTCTACATATATATACTTTGCTCTTTTTTTCTCGATGTTGGTGGACTGGACTATAATTTCATAAAACATTTACGTGCACTGGCTGTTTATTATAATTTATTACAAAATAACTATGATATTACGCGCGCCCTGATTGGCTAAACAACCGTGTTAGATGAGAGTATTTTACACGCTGACGCGATACGCGATGTTTTTTACTTGACTAATTATTTTATAAAAGAAATATATAACGTGTTCCCGTGTAATATAGCCTCATCTAAACACTTGGGAAGTTGGGAGAACACTCGAGTAGCGCCGGAAACCACTCGGCGGCCTCGTGGTTTCCTTACGCTACTCTCGTGTTCTCCCAACTTCCCGCGTGTTTAGATGAGGCTATATTACACGGTGACGCGTTATATATTTCTTAAGTCTATATAAACTCGACGTTTGTGGTCTAAACATTATTTTCACTTTGTCACTCCACTCGTATGGGGAGAAAAAATAAAGGAAAGCAGGAAGTAAGGAATAAAAGAAAAGAGGAGACAGTATTTATACTGTATAGATGCATATGTATATATGTATAAATACACACATACACACAGATATATGTGCTCTTATATAATCTAATCTAATATAATCTAGTAATATCTTAAGAATAATCAGTTATACTAGACAACGATACATCACATCACCCCCTGCAAACACAACTGACCACACCAACTCATTATAGTTTACACATTCAACAACAACAACAACAACAACAACAACAACAACAACAACAACAACAACAACAACAAGCAACAAACGTTATATATATATATATACCGTTACAGATGCGCTACACGGGTTTCAGCAGAGGCTTGTTCTCGTCTTCGATCTCGTCTACGTTGTGCCTGTATCGTCGTGTTCTGGAGACATACAAAAAAATATCTGATCAGGCGATTAACAAGGAAAATGGCGACAACAAAAGAATGGAAGGAACTCTGAAGAGAAGGATGAAAAAAGAACCAACCAAACAAACAAACAAAAAGGCAACCTCGTTCCCAGGCTCTTTGAGATGAAAGAGCCTGGGAACGAGGTTGACAAAAAGGAAAGCAAACGACAGTAGGTAAAGGCAAATACGCAGTTTCCGGGATGCCTGCTGCCTTTGTTTCAAGGCGAGGTCTGGTACGAAACCTTTCTTATGAAAAACAAGTTTGATTTGCATGGAAATGAACGTGCAAGGAAAACTGACTTTCTATTCGCACCAGGCCTCGTTTCGAAGCAGGCATCCAAGAAAAGGCCCATTAGCAAGAACACAAACGAGTGAAGGTAAATACAAGAAATGAAACAACACATTCAAGCGCTCGCTGCATGGCTCACATAATTTCTTCACTAACTAAAAAAACCTTTTTACCTACTCCTCGTTCCCAGTGCCTTTTCTCTTAAAGGCCATGGGAACGAGGTTAGAGATTCCCGTCAGCTGCAGATTAAGGGTGCCTTCGAGTGAGTATTTCGGAATAGAAATAAGAAAAATGACCCAAGGTTTGTTCATACACTGGTTCCTGTACAAAGTTTGTTTGTTCCGGGGAAGATTTTGTTAGAAATTGTTTTTAAAACCTCCATGCTCGCATTTTGAACAGATCCTGATACATCCCAACCTTAATCAGCTCCAAACCAGACAATGTTACCGATCAACAGCGCTATTCCTATTTCGAGTTAGACCCAATCGAACGCACCCTAACTTTACTCGCCTTCTGGTCTTGTCACAAATTGTGAAGATTGCTAAAAGAAGTGCCTTAAAAACAAAAAGAACACACTCAGACAGGTCAAAACTAAGGCGCAAAAAGGGTAGCCTTCGAATACAGCCGTCTCCCGAAACACAAGACGGAAGAACAGCTAAACAAGCTCAGTCCCCAACCGTCAACTGTCGGTTTTTCGACAACTGCGAATCTCTCTACCCTTGACAAGATCGCATACGCTGAAACACCCACTAAATATGATATGACGCGTACTAAATATATTGTACGTATGCCTTTGCGCGCCCGCAATGCAGTCGTCTTGCGGTATCCTTCACGTACGTACAGTATATACAATAGGGTTTTACATCATTATGTAAAACAAACAAGCAAAGTAATCAACGTTGGGCATGAGAAGCTTCGCACTGGACTATTGAACTGTCGTGCAAACAAAAACAGTAACACGATACACGAGTATCAATATGAAACACAAACCTGGAAAAGGAGAATGAACGCGGCCACCTAAAACACAACAGCAACAGAAGAGTATCAACTAAAAATAACAACTCGTTACTTGGCTCTTGAAAACACTTTCTTTGAAGCCATTAAAAAAATTAAAAAAAAAAAATAATAATAATAATAATAATAATAATAATAATGATAATAATAATGCTGTTATATTCAGCAAGAGATTGCGAGAGATAGTTTGGTTAATCCTTGATTAACGGGGTTGTCCAATAAATCCAGTCCGATGGACAAGTAAGGAATCAGATGGTGTCTCATAGACAAAGGAAAGATATGGACATATAGTAAGTGGAAATATTCGTTACTGCAGGCCCACAAAGTGTTGATCGACGATTCCCGATGGAGCAATGGAAAAACTGATGTCCATCGCACATCCCTTTTAGAACCGACAAAGAAACACACGTGTCCAAACATGCCCCTAAAGTGCTAACCGACGGTGACCGATGGACAGACAGTCAAACTGAATTCCCTACTTGTCCGTTGCACTCAGATGGGATATACTATACGTGTGCACTTAACCAAGCTTTGAACAACTGGACTCGGAATTCATAAAGCAGCTAGCTCCTGAGTAACTGACGACAACAAACAAACAAACAAACAAACAAACATGATATAACACGTACTGAATTCGCCCACTGAAATCCAATTCTTTCGTTCAGGAACCCAGCAAGGAGAGGACCACATACCGATCTGCAACACAATGCTTGTTAATTCTTCGTTGTCGTGTTCTCTGTACAATTTTACTTAGTACAGTAGAAGGAAAAGAATAACAATTCCACTCGACAACAACGTGAAAACTGCTATGGGAATGTAGTCATCGAGAGCTTTCGTTTGAATGGTCACACATTTATATTTCATTTGACAGTTCAGAAGTTCTACGTTTTCTAGTTTGAGGCAAAGTGAATAGGTGTTTCATGACGCATGCGCAGTCTCTTTTGACTTGACTCGAGAACGTCCAAATTCTGAACTGCCAAATGAAACCTGGACTCAATATGTACATTATAACAGCAGTGATCACAGTGCAATTATGTATCCTGAGCCGATATGGAAGTGAGATACCCAGCTCGCGCATCCAGAGGTTTTTTTTTTCCGTAGCTCGCAACTTCGGTGCTCGATGACATCCCAGGGTAAGAAACAGTGGGGCCAATGAGCTACAGTATTGTTATTTCAAAAACGAGCCACTTTTCCTCGTGTACACAGTGGTGAAACGATAAACCTTACCCGAGGTTCATCGACGAAGTGGAAATCCCAGAAAGTGTACTGTTAGTTGATATATATATATATATATATGTATTGGGTGTACAAATATATGCAATTAAGCCGAAAAAGGTTCTCAAATTACTAAATATAACTATAGGTAAATACCTCTATCACATGACCACATAACTATCATGTGACCACTGCAAATATCGAATTACGATGTAGAAATGCGTTATTATAGGGTGTTGATATAATTTTACAGTAACCAGTAACTTGAATAGGGAAACCCCTGAAGCATTTTGTCGAATTACTATATTAAGATAAGGTATGTGGTTACTTGAAAGTTATATTGTATGATAACCTTTTCGGAGATTGACCGAAAAATATGGGCTCGTGCAAGGTGACGTCAAAAGTCACGAGACTTTTGATAGATAACAGCTTTATTGCGACAGTAGCCCATTCAACTAATGGCTGATATCCAGAGGGGTCTTGAATCAATCAAATTATAGTCTCTCGAGATAAACGAAACTCAAATCACTTATGATGTCACCTTGCACGAGCCCAAAAAAGGAAAAAACACGGCTTGATAAACGGTCAAAATAGCACACATAAACACACACACACACACGCGCGTGCGCGCGCGAACACGTCCATTGGAGAATTCCTGGCCTCGCTTTGTATGTGAAACTCACTTTGCAGACCTCAACATGTCAGGCATAGCTGGTGCAACAAGGAATCCCGAAGAAATCCCAGATAAAAGAAACGCAACGCACACCAACCAAACTTTTCTTAAAAATAGAAATAGATAAATAGTTAAAGAAACAAACAAACAAACTGACAGACAAATAGATAGATCGATAAATTAATACAGTGGAATCCGGATTTTTCGAAACTTCAAGGGAAATTGGTTCAGTTATCTGGAGTTCGAGAAATCGGCGAAGGAAATGAGTTTTGGTTCAAATAATCGGAAGGTTCGAAAAATGGAAGGTTTAAAGCACACTTAAAAAAGATATGCTGAAAATGGTTGTATTCCTGACACGACCGAGAGAGCGACGAAGAAGAGACAAGAAGAAATAAGAACAATGAAAGACGAGAAAAATACAGAGGAAATGTATTTGGTTTCCACTACATTTTCGACTATAATGATTTCGATAACACGAAACAATGCTTGTACCAATGAAGATAATTTACTTATAACCATATATTTTTCACCATTTCTTGGCAGATCTTGATGCCAGTTAATCTGTTTAACTCTCCGAGAAGCAGGACTTGGAGAACAAATGTTCCTATCAAACTCTTACTTTTCAATGACTACGCAGCCAAAGTTACAGTAATTGTACATTTTGTACAATCAGGACAGCGAACCAACAAAAACATTCAGATCTCTCTTTAAGTTCCTTCACTATTCACGGCTACTCAAAACATATTACATGACCTTACACAATTAAACAAGGATATCGAAGTAAATCACAAAGTATTAGTGCTTCTTGTTCTGGTGCAGCTTTTTTTTTTGTGCATTATTCGCAACGAAAAACCTCTCAAGGAAACCTTTCAGAAATATTAAATTACACACCTAAAACAGGACAGAGAGAACGAGGGAGATAGATATAAGGCGAGGGAGAAACAGACAGACAGAGACAATGTAGACTGAGAAATAAAGAGGTACAAACAGAAACAGAGAGATGTAAAAAAGACAAACAGAGAAAGCGCGTCAAACCGACGCAACAACAATTATGTGCATGTCCGACATGGCAGAGAGAGAGAGCGAGAGAAAGAAGACACGGGCAGGTATAGGAAGTAAAGGGACAAACGGATGAGAGATATCCTAAGCAAACGACCCACAATAATGTGCATATATCTGACATGGCAGAGAGATCGACACACGATACGAATAGATATAATAGAGACAATAGAGACAAACAAAGAAAGCGCATCCTTCAGCACAGTACCCGAACTAATGTGAAATATCGAGAGCGATAACAAAGACTTAAAACGCACCGTGTTGGCAGAAAAGACGTCCAAAATGGAGCGGGTCCAACAAGGATGTAACTCAGGCTCATGACGAAAAAACCCGAAACCATAAACCACCGGTAGCGTCGCTGTGCATGGATCAAACAAGAATCAGAACAACACGCCTTCTTCCGTGCTCTTAGATCTCACTACAGTTGAAGCTCCCACGAGCGGACACCCTTGGGAAGCTGAAAAAGTGTCCGCAACTAGAACTGTCCGCTTACGAAAGTGTGCAAATACAGATTTTACAATAACACGTCAGTTTCTCGCTTTGTGATTGGCTAATTTTCGTTATCAATAAGAGGACAGACACATAAAATCGAGTGCTGACGACAGTGATTTGGACGAAGAAGGTGAATTCAGCTTCAATTTTACCTCAGTTCTTGCAAAAGCGACATTCGGCATTTGAAGTAGAGAACCAGAAGTGTTCAGAGGCGAATTTCCTTGAGCTTTGTCTTGAAATTGTCGAGAAAACCGCAGCAGAAAAGCGTCTAGTTTCATTTCTTTCCAACTTCTTTGACAAAATTTTATTTTGCACGCGCGAAATGCTCACGTCAAACTGTCACTTTTTGGCCAATGAAATGTCTTAAATTTCAACCTTGACCAATTAGAAAGCGGGAAAAGTTGTTGACAACATTTCGGTCAAATCGAACAAAATCCAGTTTTCTTCCGTGTTTTCCCCGCGTCGTCGCTTGAGTTTTGTTATTGTAAAAAACAAATTACGCCAGTTTTTTATGTGTCTGTCCTCTTATTGATCATGAAACGCGTCATAACATTGTCAAAAAGTTGCGGATCCACTCGGCGAAGCGCCTCGTGGATCCACAACTTTTTGACAATGTTATGACGCGTTTCATGATCAATAAGAGGACAGACACATAAAAAACTGACGTCAATTTGTTAAGTTTGTCTGAGCTAGAGTTTAAATGGGGTTTCGTAGAAGCGTCCGTAAGTAGAGCTGTCCACTTACGAGAGTGTCCGTCCAGAGAGCTTCGACTGTACACCTTTCCACATTGCTTATGGATTTTTCTTAAAAGCTCGTTCAACCCATGTTCAAAACCTCCGCAGACAAAATAAGTGCAGACTCTAGGTGAGTCTATATACTAGTACTAAAAAAGCTTTTCCTACAGCTTTTTTATACCCGAGGCTTGAAAATGGGTTCATTTCAGCCGATCATAGAGAGTGCCTTCCCCCCCGGGAACGCACACCAACCAGAGGGCATTTAAATGTGACTGCAGTGTCCGCCGGGATATCATGAAGCGAGCCCATGTGTAAGGTGCAAAGAACATTGAGGGACTTACAGTTTTGTCGCATAACCAACCAATAATAGGTGAAGTAATGCCATAAGTAACAGACATCAAGGTAAAAATGAGGCCAATACGGCTACTTCCCACTCCAATCTAGGACACCGAAAAAAAAAAACTTTATCATATTTAAATTTCCACCAATAAATTTGATCGCAGACGAGGATAATAGTAATTTTAGAAAGAACAAATTCTTTAAACAACAACCTCTCTACACACTGATGAGATGTGGATTAACCCCTTCACTCCCAAGCTCAAAACGCAGATTCCCCGGCCTTTTAAGAAGAAACTGTATAAATGATATAGTGAGAATTGATGGTTTTATCAGCTATCATCTAAGTAAGCTATCAAAGGCCATGTTCTCCACACTGTAGGATATATTTCTAGTGAGAAATCGAAAGAGAAAATTGAAGTTGATATCTCCTGGGATTAAAAGGGTTAATGTAAAACCAGCGCTTTACATGAATGTAAAAGAAACGCTTACTTGCGCATTTCTTGGTTACTGAAGAGCAAGTATATTAAAACCAGGCTTACTTTCTTATAATATGGTTCAAGAATGGGTTCAATGAAAGTAAAAGCAAAGCCCGCGAACACCAAGCACAACGCTGCAAAAAGAAGATATACATACATATATTATTACATAAACTCTGGTGTAATACAGACATTTCCGCCACTTAGAAATGTCGTATCTGAACACACGTAGAAATGCGATATTTTTACCTGTGTTGATATCAGCCAAGCAGTGATATTGCATGTTTTCGCATTTCTTAGTGGCGGAAATCTCTGTATCACACCAGAGTTTATGAAATAGACAGCATAATACATGGACGTTGGGAGATATAAAATTTATCTTCTCGTGTCCATCTCCATCGAAGATAAGTTTCATAGCTCCGCGCGCCCATGTATATTCTCTATATATAATATAACAGAAGCGTAGAACAATTACAGAGTAGAACAGGCTTACATTGTAGTCAGTAGATTGCTCCAAAGTTTAATAAAACGTAAACATAAGACCTGGAGCCATGCAATCTGGACCACCCCGTAATTCCAAGAAATGCAACGGTCTATGATATATACATTTTGGTGAGCAGATCAACAGTAGAATACCAACCTACAATGGCCACTCCAGGAATCTTGAGAGCACTCAATATTGACGTTTTACTTTCTATCTGCTCTACGACTGCAACGAAAGAAGAACGGTAGCCGGTCTTTCCACTTGTATTGACAACGCTGTACGTGAAATACGATGTCAAACATACTCATTTATTAAGCTTCGCCATATATCCTACTAAAGATTTACTAATGCATTATTACATTGGATTAGGGTGCCACTACAGCGTTCACCAATTACAGTGGTCCCATCAAAGAATCTAAGAAAGCATAAAAGTACAGTCAAAGCTCTCTGGGCGGACACTCTCGTAAGTGGACAGCTCTTCTTACGGACGTCTACACGAAACCCTGTTTGAACTCTTACTCAAACTCTGTATTTACACATTCCCGTAAGCGGACATTCCCGTAAGCGGATGCAGACACTTTTGAGGAGTGATGTGGATGTTTCTTTTGTTTTTAAGCTCCCGTAAGCGGACACCCTGGCGGAACAATTCAGTTTGTTTGTTTCCCGCTTCAAGAACTTACTGACAAACAGTGCCATCCTCAAAGGCCTGAAATATGGCCGAGTACTTCGTCATGTTTGTTCACAGTGTGAGGCTAAACTTGTTTCCTGATATGTTGGGTCAAGTGTAAGCATCCACCTATCCCTTTAACTGCAAGTGGCCGCTTACAAGACTCATTCTTGTCAGCGGACAGTTCCAGTTACGGACACTTTTTCCACTTCCCGAAGGTGTCCGTTTAACGGAGCTTTGATTGTTAAATAAAATCAAAAAAGTTATCGATTCAAGAAATGACCGTCTGATTTCACTTGGATCAACAGCGATGCGACTACAACAAAAAACGGTTACGTAGGAAGTCAAGGATGGCGATTTCACCTGCCTGAATTCTGGCCTTTCTTACGCCTTCAGAATGGAATTTTCGGCTCGAGGTACAGACGCTTCTACCGGGAAATTCAGCAGGCTGCGCCCTGAGAGAGGCGGCTGCTTTTGCAGGCTAAAGGTAATGTTACACTGATCAATTTGCAACGACGTTTTGCAGTGATACAGTGTTGGGGTAAAAATCGTTCAGGTGTAACACCCAATTGCTAACGATTTTTCGCGATGTTTTTAGTGCTGCAACGCGTTGCAAGTTTTTAAAATCGCTTAAGCGAACCTATGTTGTGCATGTACCTTCACATTTTGGTAGGATGAAATAAGCAGCAGGCATGGCCAACAACATCACCACGCCCATGGCAAGGAATGGAAGTCTGAAGCCACCAATCTGGAGAACAGGATTAGAGAAAATAACTGACAGAATTAGAGGAAGGAACCCAGGATTAGAGAAAGCAACCCGGGATTAGAGAAAGGAACTCTAGATTAGAGAAAGCAAACCCTAGATTAGAGAAAGCAACCCTAAATCAAAGAAAGCAACCCCTAGATTAAAGAGAGCAATCCAGGACTTAAAGGAAAGCAACCCAAGATTAGAAAAAGCAACCACAAATTAGAGCAAGCAGATCAGAATAATTAGACCTGGGAGTGAGGAGCAGTCTAAATTACTGTGGTTACTGAACACTGTGACTCACTTTTGCACTATTGTAGCTATAACAATTCTCCCAAATATTTTAGTAGGAAATGTAATAGTGACTGACATGATGTAAAGTCAGCTTATATCTGAGCAAGCTATCATATGCTAGTGCTTGACTCTCAATCGTATTGTATGACAGTGTCTCGCAGCTATGCTAAATACAACAAGAAACTGAAAGACTGCCTAAGTGAAAGTCTACTCTTAAGTCTGGGTTCAGAGAATAGATGCACCCTCTCCTCCCTCCACATCACGGCACACAAAATAGTTTACATACCGAATGTAGGGCTCCACCTAATGCAGGACCAATGCAGTAACCAATGCCAACGGCTGTTTCCAGCAGTCCCTACAGCAAAACAACAACAACAACAACAATGCCAACAGCCGTTTCCAGTAGTCCCTACAGCAAACAACAGCAATGATAACAATAGAAAGCAACAGTCAAGAAGAAAAAAATAAAGTAACAACATGTGAACACTTACAGTGATCCTTCCGACATGATCGGGAAAATTCTCCATAGCAATAGACATTCCTGATGTTTCATAGGCTGCACCACCAAAGGCGGACACAGCTCTCAGAAGAAGACAAAATGGCACAAAAACTGTTCCCTCAGGAAGAAGGTTGCAGAACCTGAAATGCCAAATGAAAAGTATAAGGGCTGTTACAGAATGTTTCAATGTCATGATTGTTTCAACATCAATGGACAACCCATTGGTGGCCATTTTCATATCACACGAAAAATGGTGCCTTTCTTTTGAGATACTGGAAGTCACCTTGAAATTAAAAATATCCATTCCCAGAAATTTGTCACATTTATTAGGCCTAAAATTCAACATTGATGTCATGTCATTACCACATTGAAAATATATACCTTGGGTACAATGTTGAAACACAGGCATATCCTAATAGTCAACTAGTTACTTGATGTAGAATCGATTGTAAAGATATATTTTGGAGCATGGGTGCTAGGATGTCAGAAACATACCCTAGCAAAATATTGGCACCACCACCAAGAAACAAGCCTGTGATAAGGATGAAGCGAGGACCATACCTGGGGATCTGTGCAAAATGGGTTAGAGTTTTACTTACAGTATGTACAGAAATAACACCATCTATACATGTGCTAAGAAATGGCACGGCACCCTTAAAAGTTGGCACTGTGTTGGCTTCTATTAGAACAGCACCTCTAATTAGTCTCATGTAAATAAAACAGTCCAAACTGGACTTTTAGGAGTGCTGAGACTACAGTATACTTATGAGAGGTAGTCTCAGCACCAGAGTAAACAAGCCCAATAATCCATGCTAATTACTTTTGAGGGCATTGTGCCATTTTCTTAGGGTTAATATGTCTCAATCCAGATATCACCAGCAAGTTATCAAGACCCTCACCAGAATGATGTCTATCTGCATGATTGTAATATTGTAGCAGCTGGGTCAGTGAATATTTGAATCAAAGTATTATACGAACAAACAACCATGTCCTCCATATGCAGCTAAATCACTAGTTTTATATCGTCTGGTTACTTGAGTCATTAACCTGTATTACATGTACCTAGCTAGCATAATAAGGACCTGAACTAGTCCTATGTGTTCAACAAGTGTGTCAACTGATTATGACCTGGAGTGCAGGGTGTCACAAATCAACACTCCAGGTACAGAGTCAAACTCTCTATAAATATGACTAAAAATATATACAATAATGATAACAATATAAATTAAAATATTTCAAGCACCTACCAGGTAACCATATAAAGGCCCTACTATGAAACAGACTAGAGCATACATGGCAAAAATCAATCCAATCATGAAACTTGTGACACCTTTGTCTTGGGCCTATTGGAACCACAAAACACGGAGACTGAAACATTGAGAAATCAAGGCTACAAATCAAGAATTAACCAAATTCAGCTTTAAATTCCCTCAATCTTGACCATTAAAATGTAAGGATTTGTTCAAAAACCATCCAAGAAAATTAAAATATAGTGTACGTTCTAGCTCACTGGGCAAAACTTCCCACCGTTTAGAACGTTTGAGAGTTGACTACAGCCTATGTAATTTTTGCCCACACAGCCATGCATTTAACAAAAGATATTCAAAAATGTCAAATGTCCGGGGGTTTGCTTGGGGTGGGGTTGGGGGGGGAGGGGATGATCGCAGTTGGAATTGACTCACAGCGATTCTATTTCACTAAAAGTTCCTTTTGTGTTTGTGCTAAAACAAGTGGTACTTCCCTTGCACTATTTTTGCGATTAATTAGAGTTCCGTGATAGAACTGATAATCATACGTAAGTAAGAGAACAGCCAAGGAGCGTGACATAGAAGATTTGAAGAGCTTTTGTTCGCCATGGTGCAATATATTTTTTAATAATATATAGTGCAATATTTTATGTTTTACGCACCAAACAAAAGCCGTCAAATATTCATCAGAAAAAAATATTTATAGCGAAAATCACTGCATCCAATTCCGCTCTAACGGCGCAAAGGGTCATATATGCAAATATCGTATTTCTGGTAGTTGCAAGAAAAGAAATTCGACATACGTCGTCCTCCTTCTATTTTCTCAGATGCTTTGTGAGTAATTGTACGATTTCGGTATTACACTGAAAGACGACAACATTAAGATATTCCAAAAATGGTGAAAAATCTGCAATTACTGTATATAATATTTGATTTGTTTTGCATAGAGCTCTAATATCGTACTCTGAATACTCCAAATAATTGCAAGTGGACACCTTCGTATAGCCGTGTCATTACTAAAGTGCAATGAAGTACATACACAATCGAACGTTCTCGAAACTCTTCATAAACGGCAAGGGAGGACGCTTGTGATATTTGACAGATTTTGCATTTTCAGCCATTTCACATCAAGCTGCATATTAAATGGTACATACCTCGCTTGGAAAGAAGGGTGCCAGAATAGACAAATTACTGTAGCCCACTATGTACACCAGGGAAAGACACAAAACCACCATTTTACGGTGGGTTGTCCACACAAATGGTGCATTCTGAATCTGTGAACTGTTGTCAAACGAAGAACTCCGCTCCGTGCATCTGGGATCCATCACCGGCTTTTTTTTTTGCATTATGTAAAGCCTAACACGAAGTACCTTGGGACCGCTGAGCTCGATCGGGTCCAGACACCCACAATGAAGCCTTATATGAAGCACATTATGGCGAGAGCGGTGGAGGCGTTTGAGTGTGATCCCAACTTCTGTCCTGACTGTGGCTCTATCTTACCGCTCCCGGGTCTTCAAGATGTCGTAACGTGCAGTATATGTAACTATACAAAGGATACGTCAGGTAAAAATTATTTAGACAGCTCCACAGGGCCGCAAATTCACATTATTGTCAGGCCAATTTAACGGTGATGACCACTACCGTCTGATTAATAAATTTCCACTGGTTTGCCGTGGTGTGGACTCTTATTTACCACGATTTACGTCATCACATGGTCAAAATGTTGTGGACTCACGAGGCGCTTTGCCGAGTGAGTCCGCAACTAATTTTGACCATGTGATGACGTAAATCGTGGTAAATAAGAGTCCACACCACGGCAAACCAGTGGAAATTTGTTTTTTACCACAACATTTAGAAATATACAGGAAACTTTCGTTGTATTTCGCTGCAAAACGTGACATGCTGGCGTCAGCATCGTTGTCTGGACTCTTATTTACCACGGTAAATCGGCCAATCAGAGAGCGAGAAACTAGTGTGTTGTTGTAAAAACAAAATTAGTGTTTCTGTCAATACACTACAGTAGTAGTCGCAACCGTATGTCATTTCAGAAGCTGTTGTTTTTATAGGTGACTTCTTCATTCCCATTTGTATAAAAGGCCGTGAAAACCAGCTGCCTTCTACTGTACACATGCAGCTGTTACAAAGAATTAACTTTGTATCAATTCGACGCCTGTTATTGTACAACACAGTTTGCTTTGTATCAAATGCTATAAACTAGATCACATCAATGTATTTTAAGTCAATACTGATTTAACTTGACCAACAGTCTACTCCTATTTGCCCCAATGCGGTATTCTGTTGATACGGTTGGGGTGGTGAATGGTAAATCCAAGACTCGCTGAGAGGCTGAGACCCATGTTTGAAAATCCGAGTCTTTTGTGACTTTAGGAAATTTGGAAATAAACAACAGGAAAGAAACACACAAAAACAAGACTTCATGACTCTATCCCAAACGCTTCCGAGATTTTGACGTTGGATCAAAAGAGTCCGAGACACACAATTTTCTAGGCACCATTCACCACCCCTCCTGATGTGAAATGGCTGTAGCCACAAAGCTCTAGACAGTACCAGTGTGGGTGACTGGGTGACGAGTATGATTCAGATAATTGCACAATGACTAATACCTGCACTGCACGTGCAATAAAAAGAGGTTATTATAATGGGAAGGAGTGCAATACGGCGAAGTATTTTTACGAGTCGGTTTTATTTTTTCGAGCCTGCTTCAGGCGAGAAAAAATAAAACTGCCGAGTAAAAATACAGCCGTATTGTACGACTTTTCGTGTAATAAATTGTTTATTACACGACAAATGAAGCAGGGCAAACATTCTTGCCGCGCGCAAAATGGAACATAAAAATGGCGCGTCCGTAAACTGCTTGCGAAAACCGATCATGTAAGCTAATAAACCAGTTGATCTGGTTCCTGATGAGTGCAATATGCTCCCATCTTTGCACTCATTTTGGCCCATATTTGCACTCGAAAATGTGAAGTCATGTAATAAAATGCATTATTGACAGAAAATACACTGCTGCTAGGTGAACTGAATTTTCAGGTCTATAAAGTTGCATAGATTGCATGTGGTTCTGGGCAGGTCAAATTTTTTATTGTGTAAAGGGATAACAATGTGCCTGTACTATGTCATCTTTGCAGAGTTTGAAGGGATAGAAGTCCATTCCAAGAAGATCTTCAATGTTATTAAGGAAAAGGCTGTGTCTCCCATCCACACAGAAGAACCTGTAGGACCAATGGTAAGAAAACAAGTGCAATCTGAAGTATGATAAACCATTGACATGACAATCTATAATGCACAAGCAGTTGTCATGCTATTCCTTATCAGTATGGTAACTAGCTTAAATCACTGGGTTGAGTATGGACACATGTTAATTACCAAGTGTTGTTTATAATATCAGGTGGACAGGAAGTGCCCCAACTGTGGTCATAATGGCATGACCTACACCACAAGACAGACACGCTCTGCAGATGAGGGACAGACAGTTTTCTATGGCTGTCCACAGTGCAAGTAAGTCACAACTCTGTACTAACCATGTTCCTGTAGTGTTGTGTGCTTAATATAATTATTGTTTTTACTTTAAAGGTGATTGAGTTAATTGTCTTGCCAATCAGATGGTGTTGTGACTGATTTGCTGATGTACGTGAATTAGAAGAATTATGTGGCATGAAAGCACATGATTAATATTCCTGGAATCATATGGCACATTTATGTTGCACATGTGTGTACCGTACACATGCACATATTCTAAATAATATACAGGTCTGGTTATAGTAGCTGTGAATGTCATGCTATTGAATCCAACAGGTCTGTTTGACCATAAGTGTACTCAGTAAATTCACATAATTTGATTTTAAACAAAAATGTTGAAAATTTAGCTACAAAAAATATATATTATGGTCCTGGCATGTTAATAGGGTCAAGCTAACCATACTTCCTAGGTGTTACTGAGGTTAATTCATCCTGCCTAGAACATACAGTAGCTAATTTGAGTCCCAAAAGCGACCAACTCACACCCAACCACCTAACCACCCACCATGCATATTTGTGTTCATTTGATATGCACAATGAAACATTAATTCCAAGTTCCATTTGTTGCAAAAGCTCCATGAAAGCAGGACAAAAATTTGTTTTGTTTCTGTCCATGCTGCAGGTTCCAAGAGACAGAGTATTCATGAAACAAATTGAGGGAAAGCTCTCACCACCTCAACATGCTGCAAGACATTGAACAACAGACTCTACCAATGAATCTTCAATAGCATTGCAAACAGTGTTCACAGCTCACTATATGAACTTCTCAAGCACAGCCTTTCTGGTAATGGTACATGTATTGGCAGAAAGGACAGATATGTGGTGAATGAACTTTGAGCAACAGCTTTCATTTTTATTGCATTGCATCTAAAGTGTCTTGGGACTAAACTCAAAACTTCATAAAGTATATATTTGCCAAGCTAAATCTGTTTTACCCTGTCATTGTCTTTGTTACTAGTGTAGAAGCCTGGTGTTATTGATGTTTTTGTTTATATTTTACTTTAAAATCATCATTGTATTTCTTTCAAATTAATTGTAATTGCAATTGTAAGTAATTCAGCAGAGCTGGTGGGGCCGTGTTTTAAACTCAACGTACAGTAAATCTGTTAAAAATTCCAACTGGTCGAAGGCTAACCAGGTGGCTATTAACATAACGTGGCCGAGGATTTGAACGCGGGGCTACCGTGTTACAAATTCAGTTAGTGCTCAGAGCGGGACTTGGGACCTCCGGATTTCAAGTCCGGCGCCCTAACCACTCGGCCACGCTGCCTCCGTTCGTTGATAGCTTGCTCAAAGCTGATGGAATAAAACAATCAATTCTCACTACACCATCCATCCAGTATATTTGTATAAACTCAGGACAAACATTGTGAAAAGGCTTAGTAGATGTTAAAGGGTGATCACAGGCTGCATATCCTCCTCAATATGATAAACTATGAGCATGGCTAACAACATCCAACCACAGAGACACGGTTATGAATACGGCATTCGTTTCCTCTGTGAAAGGTTGAGGGAATTTCTATAACGATTTTATTTAAACCGGCACCAAGACAAACACTAGTTTGTTGAATAAAAATGTGTATCTTACAGTGTGACGTTCAAAGTTATAGCCCGGCGTTCGCGCGCCTGTTTGACTTTATTAAATATGGTGCATTCTTTTGAGACTATTACGTCTTTTCCTATTCCTGAATAGGACCTTTATCGATGCATTTTTTGCAGTCGGAAGTTCAAAATCAATAATTTTTGACAGTACCTTCTTGTGATATCGTGTACGAACGTGCTGACATTCTCCGGGATTCCGCTGAACGCCTTACCGAAGTTAATGTGTTCTGTGAGTTTTCTTTCGCTGCAGGGATGAGCCATGTCGGCGAACGAAGATGACAACAAAGACCAACCGCTGACCAGTTTCACAGGCGACACAATACGCACTGCGCATGTAACGAACAATATGTTCAGGTGTTTATCGTCTCACTTGACGCTCTAACGTAACCCAAGTTTGATCGAATGCATATTTCTCTGGTAAAAAAAAAAAAAAAAAAAAAAAAAAAAACGAAGAAGTTCCGGTCAGCAGTACGGCGCTTGTGATTTTCACAAATACGTATTTTATCTCGCTCTATTTATCTGCTTGTTCGTAAGCAATGTGTATTATGTTCATTGATCTTGCAACGTTCGACATGAAGCGGTATTTTGTCTCTGTTGGCGGACCATTTGCAAAGCGACCGTCCCACAGGTCGCACTTCTTCCACCCCCCGCCCCACACCCCTGGGTACTCCTTAAAATTGTGAGTGGGAGTGTGCCGCCCGGAACTGAAAACCCTTACCCGCTATTTCAGACCAAAATTTAAAATTTTAGACCCTATTGCAGACCAAAATTTGCGATCTAAGACCCTATTTCATACCTAAATGTTCGATTTCCGACCGTTTTCAGACTAAAATTTGCAATTTACAGATTATCATTTTATTTCTATTTTGCTCTAAAACCGGCCAAGAATGCTGCACGGATCCAATTTTTGCCATTCTTTACTCTTGTATATTTCCACAATTGTTCCTCACCAATCGAAAAGTATCCACCGGGGAAACACTTACATATTACTTCTTTGGCACATCAGCTTTCCAGCGACAGACATTCATGCTCTTTTTATGACGAAATTGATCGTTAACAGCGAGATTCTCGGTAATAGCTTTTTGGCTCCGAATTCCTCTCGCGCTCGCAATGGTTTTGTTGACACCAAATACACTTACTTGTCACACATTAGGGACCGTTCATTTTTTGTGAGGTAGGGGGTAGTGGGATTTGGGGAAGTCGCACTGGAAAACAGCATGCCCCCCCCCCCCCCCCCCCCCCTCAAACCTGCCTTTTTTTTTTCACATGCCCACAGCACACCATTTTTTTCATGATCTTTACTGAGCGTTATTTAGAACTCAGCTGCAGATTGACTCGAATTAAGAACTAAAATAAGGTGTTTCCTGTATCTCTTCCCTTGCGAATTAAACGACTTTTCTCAAAAGGACGCTTTTAGGCTGCGTTTATTAAAAATCAGGAGGGGAGGGGAGGAGGAAATTTAACAAAGTGCACCTTTTTTGTATATCCCCTTTCAGACAATAGAAAGTTATGCATCCCCCTTGCCTGTTAAGAAAATATGTATCCCCCTTGGAGCCTCACTTGACATTAAAGCAGCAAATCCGAGCTTTATGTCAAGCATCAAGCTTTACCTACAGGGTCGAGGGTGGAAGTGTAATATTCTCTATAACTTATTCATAAAAGTTATATGCATAGAAAAATTATAGGTCGTTTTGTGTCTTAAAAATGTATAAAGAGCAGACATTCAACCCTTGGAGCAGAAAAATAGGGAGAATTTTGGGCGCCGTCAAGGCTCGATTACCAACGGGGAGCCGGGGGCACGCTCCCCCGGAAAATTTTTAAAAATTTAGTCTTCTGAAATTGCATTTTCTGCATTTTCAGAGCATTTTCAGTGAAATTTCAATGAAATTTGATGGTTTCAGGCAGCATATTTTTATTTATTTTTGAATTGCATGAAAATTCGGGTGCAACAAGCAGATTGAACAGATCTCAAATGTTAAGCTTTTGAAAGGAAATTTATCTTTCATGTACTGCCGGTAAGTCTGGCGCTGCATCAAACCACATAACACTTGAAACGTTTAGATATACAGGTTACGTTGAGCAACAAATCCATTTTCTTTCATTGGCTCTAAGGCTCTTTTCAGACAGATTTTGCAACACATTAATTACACAATTACGCCTGGGCCGGATTCCATAGTTAATAGTTAATTGCCCTTAATAGGTAATAGTTGAATGTTTTATTAATGGAATAAAGCAGCTGGGGCAGATCAGGGAGGGTTTTTGAGCGCCATTGGTGCGAGCTGTTAGGGGGGTGTACACCAAATCCTTCCTCAGCGGCACCACCCAAACGTCTGAGGGGTGGGGGGGGGGGTAGGCCGTCCCTCCACCTCGGTTCAAACCAAGGCCATGGACACAAAGTTGCCTTCTTCCTGCGAGAACCGAGAACAGCCTCATTCCATCGAGTCACTGCCCAGGGTGTCAACCACATTGACCACGGGTACCTATGGAGATGAGGTCATGGTCCAGGGGAAGGTGGATAATCATGCAACAACAATGTTACTGGACTCAGGCTCTCAGATAACCATTGTTAGGAAAGATGTTCTCACGGGTGGGCCACGAAAAATTGAGCCTACCACAATCCAGCCAGCAGCTGTAAATGGGACACCCCTCACCTTTCTAGGGAAAACCCTAGTGGACTTGTCAGTTATGGATGTCTCCCTGGGATCAACATGGGTCTATGTTATGAGCCCTGACCACATGACAAACGAAATGATTCTGGGGACTGATGTATTGGCGCAACTCGGGAGTATTACCTTCAACTTCCAACAGCATACGGTAGGATTAGGCGCCGCCAGGGGAACAAAACCTACTGCTGACAGTCCCACACCTAACTCCCAGAGTGGATGTTTTCGGCCTCGCTGCTGCAGGGTCTCTCTACATAGAGGTGAAGTCATTCCCCCTATGCACGAGAAATTATGCCGAGTGGTAGTGGATACCCTCCCTAATCAGCAAGGTCTTATTGAAGGAGAAAAATCCCTGATGGAGACAAAAGGTGTGGCTTGTGCCTACTCCCTGAACCAGGTAGGAGAAGACCGAACTACCTGGTTTAGACTGTGTAATCCTAGTGATGAGCCTGTTAAGCTGTACCAGGGATCTACACTGGGTTCCTTTCAATCAGACATTAAGAACTCTGTTTTTGTGGGCCAAGTAGATGCAAAGGGTGGCCAGGCCACAAACTCCGAGTCTAATCCAGCACTGCAGAAGCTGGTGGAAGAGGCAAAAGTTGACCAAGCTGAGAAACAGCAGCTGAAAGATCTCCTGCACGAATTTGCAGATGTTTTTTCCTGGGAAGGGGAACTTGGCAGGACATCGCAGATAAAACACGAAATTCACATAGGGTCCGCACCGCCCCTGCAATCCCGACCCAGACAAACAGGCCATCATGAGAAAGCTAAGGTGGACCAACTGCTTCAAGACATGCTGGCCAAGGACATCATCGAGGAGAGCACTAGCCCCTGGGCCAGCCCTATTGTGTTGGCCACCAAAAAGGATGGGTCTACACGTTTCTGTATAGATTATCGAAGGCTCAACAGTGTCACCGAGGACACTGCGTACCCTCTTCCACGCATAGATGAAGCACTGGATTGCCTAGGGAACAGCCAGTGGTTCTCAACCCTGGACTTAGCTAGTGGTTACTGGCAAGTGGAACTTGCAGAAGAAGCCAAACAGAAGTCTGCATTTGTCACTCACCGTGGACTCCACCAGTTCAAAGTCATGCCCTTTGGTCTAAAAGGGGCTCCAGCAACCTTCCAACGCCTGATGGCATCCATCTTTGCAGGCTACCTTTGGCTAATCCTCCTTATTTACCTGGATGACATTCTGGTCTTTTCTTCCAGTGTAAAGCAACACTTGGATCGCTTGAGATTGGTGTTCCTTAAACTCCGGGAGGCCCACCTCAAGCTGAAACCCAGCAAGTGTTTCCTGCTTCAATGGGAAGTGGAGTACCTTGGTCACATTCTCTCACGTGGAGGGATTGCACCCACTAGCAGACTGGTCGATGCTGTGCAGAACTTTCCTCGACCGCAGTCAGTGCAGGAAGTGAAACAATTTCTGGGTCTTGCATCTTATTACAGGCGGTTTATCCAGGACTTCCCTTCAATGGCAGAGCCCCTCAATCAATTGACCCACAAGGGCACAACATTTGCCTGGTCAGAAGGGTGTCAGAATGCATTTCAAAAGTTGAAGGAAGCAATGGCGACAGCCCCGGTGTTGGCCCATCCAGCTTTTGATGTCCCATTCCACCTTACTACCGATGCCAGCGGTGTGGGTGTGGGGGCTGTTCTGGAACAAACCGTCAATGGAATCACTCGTCCAGTGGCCTACGCCAGCAGCACATTAAATAAGGCACAGCGCAACTATTCAGCCACAGATAGAGAGTGTTATGCTGTCAAATGGGCCATCAACAAGTTTCGCTGTTACTTGTATGGGACTTATTTCACTGTACACACGGATCACCAGGCTTTATCATACCTGATGTCCCTCAAGGAGCCACGGGGAATGCTGGCACGCTGGCAGGCAGAGCTACAGGCCTTCGATTTCAGCATCGTGTATCGCCCAGGGCGCACCATTCCGCATGCTGATGCATTGTCACGTGCACCCTTGGTTGCAGCAACAGCAATTAGAGAACGTTGGTCCCATGAAGATTTGAGTGCACTACAGGAGGCAGACCCCACCATCAGTAAGGTCAAGAGGCTAGTTCGGTTGGGACAACAGTGTCCAGGAAATGCCAACGTGGCAGTCAGGACCATGATGACTAGAGCAAAAGGGTTGTATGTGGACAACAATACTGGACTACTGTGCTGCCGCTACAGGGTGGGCAAACGGGACTGTGTACAAGTGGTCTTTCCCGATTCTCATGCAGCAGAGGTTCTACACCTGGTGCATGATTGCCATGGGCACCTAGGGGTGAAACAAACCTTGATGAGACTCAAGCAGTCACTATTCTGGCCTGAAATGGCCGTCCGAGTGACTGAATGGTGCCGTACTTGTGATAAGTGCCTTCGCAACAAACTGGGACACAAAGGACGTGCACCCCTCCAGACGATGCCAGAGCCCTCTCACCCCTTTCAATGGGTGAGCCTAGATGTGGCTGGGCCATTCCCGAAGACGGCCCAGGGGAACAAATACATCCTGGTGATAACAGACGGCTTCACCAAGTTTACCCTGGCTGCCGCCATGCCAGACCAAGAGATAGCTACAATAGTGCCCATATTCAGAGACAGATGGTGTCTCGTATTTGGCCCTCCAGACACCCTACACAGCGATCAGGGCCGGAACTTTGAAAATGCAGTATTGGCAGAGTTGTGCAACATGCTGTCCATCAGCAAGACCAGAACTTCACCATACCACCCATCTGGGAATGGCCAAACCGAGAGATTTAACCTCACGCTGCTGGACATGCTGAAGCACTATACCGACATATGACAGACTGACTGGGACACCCACATTGACAAAGTGGTCTACAGCTACAACACCAGCCAGCACGAAACCACTGAGGCGTCACCTCATTTCCTGGTATTCGGTCAAGAATCCCGAACAGAGATACAGCCGGTCCCACTTCCAACCCAGAAGGACACACGCAGCACCCGCATCGCCCGGGAAACGATGGTGGATTAGCAGAAACCCATGGAAGAAGCACACATACATGTCAGATCAAAACTAGAGCAAGCCAGAAGGAAACGCTGCCAACGATCCCATGCCAACGCTCGGTTCAGGAAGTACCGGGTTGGAGACGAGGTCATGATCCTCAACAAAGCCAGGAAACCTGGTCTATCTCCAAAACTAACAGCCAGGAGACTGGGACCCTACAGAGTGGTGACAGTCATCAGTGACGTCCTATACCGTATCTCCAAGGGAGGTAGGAAGCGAGTAGTTCTACACCACGACATGTTAAGCCCATACGTTCGACGACCAGCTCATCTCAGAAGGCCAGAGGAAGAAGAATGTGATGAGCCAGCACCAGTACCACCGGCACCTCCAGCCCCGCAAACCACAGAGGATTCCAGTGACTCAAGCAGCCAATCAAGCGATTCAGAGGAGTCAGGAGAGGAAGAGGCCCGTCAAGAGATTCCCCCACGCCACCATCCGGCATGCGCCCGGCGACCGCCGGTGCGATTTGGCGACTGGGACAATGAATAGATCAGACTCCTAGCTCCCACATAGCAATGACAATGATCTAGGACCGATTGTGAAGTTTTGGGGTTGTTGGTTTGTTAGTTTAGTTTTTTTTTCACATGCCCAAGGATAGTTAGCATGAGGACATGCTTCGTTAAAAGGGGAGGGTGATGTGGCAGCCTGGGGAGAGAGCCGGACTGCGCAGGAGCGAGGGAGAGGGGGGCTGGAGCGAGCACGAGGGAGATCGAGAGTTGTTGTTGTGAATAAAGGATTCTGACTTACGAGCCACGTTACAATATCTAGCTTTTCCCAAAACCAGTCGGAAGAACCGCCAATAAATCTCCCCCACGCCACAGTTGCTGAAGCGAGGACGTTTGCTCTTCCCGTAGGCAACGACTGAACCCTCGTTCCGCCAGAAATTCAAGCGCTTTGTTTAACTCAACTGAAAAATCGTCGCTGTCTGCCATTTTCCCGTTTGTGATGTTTTCGGATTTATGAAAATCTGTTTGATCGACGGGTTGTCAATCATCGGTAACCCACCTCACCAATCAGCGAGTCCGTACGGAGTTTTTCAAAATAACAGGGTACGCTGGCAAGCGTTTCCTTCGCCTCCTCCCCCCTCCCCCCTCGCCCCATTTTTGCGCTCGCCCCAAGTTTCGCGCGGCCAAAATCGAAAAAGTCGTCGTATGCGCTCAGAAACTAACGGAAACGCTTGCTACGCAGGCTAAGGTCGCATGAATCTATAATGTGCCTCTGTTCTGCTGTAAGGAATAAATATAGCTCAGAGGCAATAAAAAGAAACTTGCGGCCAGATCAAAACTATTGTCTTGCCAGACTTTTGTTTCCGTGACCGCAAAATTACTATAAACTAGCGCTAGACTGTGGTAAAGTGTGAGCAAACTTTTCCATTCGAAGCTCTAAATCACATCATGCGATATACACAGCTGCCGCAAGAATGTGCGTGTAAAATTAAATATATATATATATATATATATATTTATTATACGGCACTGATACTACGCACGCTACGATTGGTTAATTTACCGGTCCATACTTTCCTGTACGGACCGCAAATTGATTTTACGCACGTTCTGATTGGTCAATTTTGCCGGTCCATAACTTACTGTACGGACCGCAAAATCAGTTTGCACATGTGGATCGCAAATGATTACTCGAAAAGTTGCTAAAAGTTTGTCATAAAAGGCCCAGAAGTGCAATGGGAAGTTTAAACGTTCCGGATACCCACTGTTAAGTTAGGATGATCGGGGAAAGCTTACAATCTTGGAAAATGACCGTTACGAAGAAGGAAAACATCCGAGGAAAAAATTGTTGCGACCTCAGCCGTCACTAACAACAAGTGCTGCAAAGTATGGAGGGTTGTTTCACCCCTGTGTTAAAATTTGCACACTTGCCAGGAAGAAAGTGGAAAGCGAACAATCACCGTGAACAGTTATGACTAAAACCGTGCAAGAATCAAGTTTTGCAGACATGTTTGCTCGTCATGGCGCACTGTGAGGACTGTAAATATATTTTTCACAATGCACGAGAACTCTGTATTTCGAAATCACTGACTCGGAAAAAACGTCGTGGTGATTTGAGGATGTTTATTTTGCTGGAAGAAACCTAAACGCTCCACGAGGAGGCAGGAAAATTAAGCGGTGAGTTTTGAATAATATAACTTTCAAAGATGTGTCGGTCGCAGTTTGTGATGAAATGATTTTCTTTTAGTGCCTTCTACATTATTGTATATGTAAGAAATTTATTCAAAAGAATAAAAAATACTCTGAGTTACAAAGCAGTTTTTTCTGGAAAGAGATAAGACTGCAGTGTTTTTTAATCTATAGCGAGCGAGCAAGGGCGAGTTCGAGTCGTTCACCGAATAAAGTTCACTGCAGTGTCGTTGTTTGACACACGCTATCGGCCATTTTATTCAGCTCAGAGCAAATTAGTATTTATCAAGGCAGTTGGTTCGACAAACGCTTATTTTCTTTCAAGATTTTCAAATCGGTAAAATTGTAAGCTGTTAACTGAATTTGTTGTGAAAACAAACGTGCGTAATTCATGCCTGATCGCGATTGATGTTGTTGAATGAACAAGACGAGTACTCGTTGGGGCCTTGTTTTATGTTTGCCGAAAGATCTAAAGCCGTATAATAAATATCTTATTAACCTCGTTTGCTTGGTCCGTACCGTAAGTTATGGATCCTCGTTTTTTTCGTCGCCTTATGGCCCTCGCGCGAAGCGCGCTCGGGCCATAAGGCGACGAAAAAAAACTCGGTCCATAACTTACTGTACGGACCGCGCGCTCGGTTAATAAGATCTATATATATATATATATATATATATATATATATATATATATATATATATATATATATATATATATATATATATATATATATATATATATATATATATATATACAGTCAATCCCGAAAAGGTTGTCCAGTCTAAATATATAAATATACAAATATATCTGTCACGTGACGACCTAAAACTATCGTGTTTCAAGCTGGAAATACTCCAAATGCTCTTGGTTTTATCATTCTAATGACTAGCAACCATAAAATTATATAAACATGCCGACTTAATGTATTTCGTTGTCGTTATACGGTGTTTCTCAGTGGTCACGTGATAGATATAATTGCCTAAATATATATTTCAACCAGACAACCTTTTCGGGATTGACTATATATATATATATACCTTTTGGTTATTTCAAAGTTTGAAAATTTTCGATTTCAGTTCTTCTGGCGGCCGATTCATTACTTAATTATTTGATTATTATTATTTTTAATTTTTAATAATCAAACTGTCATTAATTAACTAACTAATTAATTAACTATTTCTATTGGCACCCACGACCTGTTTCTGCACCCACGACATCGTGGGCAGGGGGACAAAAAAGCCTGTTACACCGGCGCTAAATTTGCAAGAGAGGGTACTGATAGTACTGATGTTAAAAAGTACACGGCAGCCATCCGCTGCGACGATGCCGAGAAAGATATCTACATAACTATTTGGGACTCGCCAGGCTATGAAGATGAGACAGAAGAGGAAGGCAACCGAGATGCTTACTTTATGCAACTGAAGTCCGTTGAACAAGACTCAAGCATAGACTTTTTGCTATTCTGTACTCCTCTAAGTGAGCGCCGCTGGCGGAGCGACGATAAAAAAAAGCCATGAAAGCTATTCATAATTTCATCACGGGTCAAGTTTTCAAAAGGACGAGACAGGGGTGCCTGGTGAAAGCAGTGAAGAACGTGCTGAGCAAAACCGCGACCCGGCTCCGTTAGATAACAGTTTTAGACGAACAGCGTGTACAAAAAAGTTATTGGGAAGCGCTCGTAGAATTAATTAGTACGGGAGTGTCAGTTTTTATCGGATTTTTTTCTAGACCTTTCTCTGGTATTGCTTCCTTTTTTAGAAAACAATGATTTTTGCAGTCTTATCCGATAGTCAGTCAAATATTGTAGACTTCGGCCCAGCTCAGACGCCGATCTTTTCATGAGCCAAACCTAATACATTTCAAAGTTCGGCGTCTTTTTTTTTTCTCCACCCAATCCACCCCCCTGCTCTTCAAGCAGATGGAGATCGTTAAAAAGGAGTCGGAGATTGATCTTGTGTTATTCTGCACTCCTTTGAATGAAAACCGCTGGCGGACGGACGACACGAAGACCATTAAAGCCATCCATGAAGCATTTGGCCCACTCATCTGGGACCTTGCCATGATTACTCTAACGCAAGCTAACTTGATTCAAGACTCTAAGGGCCCAGTCACATCAGCAGCGTACAAAGAGAAAGTAAGCCAGTGGACTGACAGGATCCATTCTGTACTTAAACGTTAGGGTGTTCAGAAGGAAGTCGCCGCCGTTCCCACAGGTAACTTTGCGGACATGAGTCTTCCAAACACCGATGACTGGTTCTCTGATTTTTGGACCGCGGCCATCTGTTTGTTAAGGCCTGACAAACGACTGGCACTCTTGCGTGTCAACAGTTTTCGGATCAAATTTTCCAATAAACGCGACAGAGCTGGTATACGCAGTGCAGATCCCGCTAACAACACAGCTCCTATGATTGATCTTTCTGGTGAACGGGGTAGAAAAGTAGAGGAGAGCTTGTTGAAGTTATGTGGATTGCATTAGTTTACATGTAGCAGAGGTGCCGAAAAAGGTAGAACGAACTATGTTAGTTTTTTCTTTGTGTTCAAAACTCTCTGCAGTTTGTTGGCCAAAAACTATAGAAACACTAATTTCGTTAACCCTGGTATAAAAGTTTGAAAAAGCGGACCCATGTCCGTAATTGACTGTGTGGTGTGTTTGCAGCGGACCAGTTATACACAGAATAAATCTACAGCGTAGGTTCACTGCCGCTTGGTAGATATGTTAAATTTCTTCTGCTTCGACTTGTGTACACGGACTTGATTAGCATGTCAGATTGATTTATTCTTGATTTTGATTTGCAAAGTGGAAGAGCAAGGCTTTGTGTCCGGTTTTTGCTTTTAGTAGTGTATCGATGAAAGATTTCTTGGAAAATGTTTCTTTTTGCGTCCGTGTCTTAGGACAGACATTTCTGGAAACCTGCTGTGTAGGTGCGACAACCCATGTTTAACAATAAGGCCTTGAGGTTTATTTATTTAAACTCTATTTCATAGGTTCCTGGTGCAAGCAAAGCACACAATGTTTACCGGCGGTATTATTACCAAGGTGCATGAAAGTGACGCTACATGCACCATCCAAGAGTTGTAAAACAACACACCATTCCTGTTTTTTTGCTGTTATTGTTGTCGCCTGCATTTTTCTGAAAATGACAAAAAAAAAAAAAAAAAAAAAGCAGAATAGTATACACGGAGAAAGAAGTTTTTCAAGTTGTTTATTGTTATCCCTTTCGGTTTTGAAACAAAACATAAATGCGAGTCACATCGAAAACACCAAACATCAAAATTTCTTCTTTTACAAAGAAATTACAAAAAGCTACAAAGAAAAAGCACAAAAGTGTAAACCGACACACGAGGTTTTCTAGTGAGAATTTTCTAGACTAAACTAATATACGCACAAATGTAAATTGCCTTCCTTTCGGCTGCGTGACAGTTTTTGCAAAGTGTGTTAACTTAATATTATACTTGCCGGCTTTGTTCGCAGCATTGAGCATTCAGTAGTAAACTAATGTTAAAATACAAGTCACGTTCTAAAACATTAAACGATAATGTTTTGTTTTTACAAAAAATTCATGTGTTCACGTTCCAAAGACTGAATGTCGTAAGTAAATCTGCCCGTGTTACGTTTCCTGTGTAAACTTGTCATATAGAAATCACTAACTTGACACAAGGCGGAGCTAAGAGAGGTGTGCCTTGAGCTGTGTATTACTGAGCTATGCGGCACTTTGTAGCCTTTAACGCCAATTTTCGCGATCGTTTGTTTACAAAAGGAATTTTTACTTTCCAAGTTTTTAAGTTTTGTAGTGTCAAGCAGTCAGCAAGCGTCTTGCTAACTACGAACAAAACCGAAACACATCACATAATTTTCAACTAATATTCACCACAAAATTCATGTGGTGTCGTTGTACTTCCGCCCGTGTTTGTTTTCTGTGCAAATCTGTCGTATCAAATGTTAATTTGACACAAGGCAGAGCTAATGGAGGTGTGCCTTTAGTTGCTCAGCTGCGTGTCACTACAGTTTGTTACACCAGTGTTCGCTATGAGGCGCAACAAAGACGAGTATCTCCGAGAAAATTTGGTAAAATTCTTTAATCAAGTTCCTCCAGCCATATTAGTAGTGGGCAAAACTGGCGTGGGTAAATCTTCCCTTGTCAACAGAATAATAGGCGAGAAGGTCGCAGAAGAAGGCGCTGGTGTGGATTCATGCACCACTTCTTTGGCAATGTATGAAAGGACCATCCGGTGTCAGAGTACAAAAACCATCCGTATCACTGTTTGGGACTCGCCAGGTCATGAAGAAGAGGAAGAAGGCGGTAATGATGACTACTTCACGCAAATGAAGACCCTAAAAGAAAGGTCGAACATTGATCTTTTGTTATTCTGCATCAATTAAGTGAGCGCTGCTGACGGAAAGATGACGAGAAAGCCATGGAAGCCATTCATCGAGCATTCGGCCCATCCATTTGGAACAGAGCCATGATTGCCCTGACGCAAGCGAACGATCTTCGAGACAGCGACGGCCTACTTACACGAGCAGCGTACGACAACAGAGTAAGGCAGTAGACTCACAAGATCGATTCTGTACTTAAAATGTTGGGCGTTCAGAAGGAAGTCCCTGCTATCCCTACAGGTAACTTTGGAGATAAGAGTCTTCCAAACACTGATGACTGGTTTTCTGACTTTTGGGTCATGGCTTTCTTCTCAATATGCTCTGACAAACGAGTGGCACTCTGGCATCTGAACGAACCATACATTACGTTTTCCAGTGTGCGAGACAGAGCTAGTGGACGCCGCGTACCTGGAGTTTTTTAAAACCTGATGATTGCGTCTAAATCCAATTTAAAAACTCTTGGAGTTTGGATAAATCTTAAAGCAATGGAGAGTGGTGAATAATTTACTATAGACGCGGTCCAATCTGTAATCACCAATAAAACACTGTGTAATTTGAATACATAATAGACTATGGTTACTAAAGCACTGAATGTGATGTATGGCCATTGTGTTTGTAAATAAAAGCATCTATAAGACTCGTATCTTTCTTTCTGTCAAAGTCTTGGACGGTGCCGTGCAATTTTGTGGTCTTCGAAAAACTTACTCATGCTCAATTATTCCAAATTCAACTCAGAACTATGTGATTACCTATGTTTATTACTTTTTGGTAGGCTTTGCTTGTACCATCGAACATTCAGTAGCAGCAAAATCCATGTTAACTAAGTGTCACATCAAAAACATTTTTTTACAAACTTTGATCAAAATTTGCAAAATAAACCTCCAGGAATACCTACGTTACGATTTTAGTTTTAACAAAAGACTTGTGTTAGGCAATTTCCGGCGACAGATTAACAAATATGGCCCAAGAGTCGTAAAACAACATCTAATTGCATTAAAAAGTCACCAAGGAAAGTAATCCACGAAGACATCGAGGATGCAATATATAGCCAAATGTATGGCCAAATGAAAATATCTGTTATTTCCTGTTACTGGTGATTTGATTGTTTCTGCTTCGTAAAAAATGTGTGAAAGCTCTTAATGATGTACATGTCAACAGAAGCAAATGGGTGTTCACGTTGTTTGCTGAGTGGACGGGCATAGCAGTGAAAGCCTTTACTTATCTAAGTGCTGCAGCTCCATTTAGTATTCAGTCAGCTTTGAAACAACAGTGTTGGACTGAAATTTAACCGTTTGATAACACATAAAGATCATATACGTTAGAGCAACTCGTTTTCAATGGACCATTTAACTCTCTCTTTGTGATTTATGGTTTTTCCTAAAGGTTCTGTGATTGTGAACGACCACTAACGAAAACCATATAATATCGAAAATAAATAATGAACAAAATATGAAATATTTTGGCACTATCAATCATATGTGTAAATTTTCTGCAAGATACCCAAACTAAAATAAATGAAAGTTGACTGACAGGGAGATTCTCGGTAATAGCTTTTCTCCGAATTTCTCTCGCGTTCGTAATGGCTTTGTTGACATAAAATGTTAACTTGTCACACATTACCCAGCTGTATGTGTTCGTTCCGTCTGAATGTGTTCGTTTCAGCTGAATTAGTAAATGCTATATAAATGCACAATTTTCAGTGATTGTTCATCGTTATCCCTTTTGGTTTCAAAACAGTTTTGTTAACGGAACGTTTGTTTTTCTTGAGTTGCATTGCCAAGCATCGTGCAATTAGCAGCACGCAACAAAACATATTAACTGCAAAAACACCAAACACCAAACATCAAATGCTTTTTACAAATTAAATTCATGAGTTGCCGAGACTTTTGATACTAAATCTGTCAATGTTAAGTTTCCTGTATAAACTTGTCATACAGAATACAGCTGACATGAAACGAGGCGGAGCTAATAGAGGTGTGCCATAAATTTCACTGCGGTACCGAGTTGCGCGGCACTTGTATTGAATCTTTGACACCAGAAGCTATGGATTGCAACGAAGACGCAAGTTTTAAAGAAGAATTGAATAGCTTCTTTAATCAATTATCTCCCTCCATCAGCATATTGGTAGCAGGCAAAACTGGCGTCGGTAAATCTGCCCTTGTCAATTCATTGATAGGCAAGAAGGTTGCAGACGAAAGTGATGATCTTGAATCCAAAACATACAAAGTTCAAAGTTATCAAAGTAGCATCCGGTGCCAGGGTACAAAAAACATCCGTATTATTGTTTGGGACTCGCCAGGCTATGAAGAGGAAGCAGACCAAGATCACTATTTCGAACAGATGAAGACCGTCAAAGATATCGACCTTTTGTTATTCTGCACTCCTTTGAACGAGAACCGGTGGCGGACCGACGACGAGAAAGCCATGGAAGCCATCCAACAAGCATTTGGCCCATCCCTTTGGGACCAAGCCCTGATTGCCCTGACGCAAGCGAACTTGTATCAAAACTCCGATGGCCCAGTGACAAAAGCAGCGTACGAAAAGAAAGTAAGCCAGTGGACTCGCAAGATCCATTCTGTACTTAAACGTTTGGGTGTTCAGAAGGAAGTCGCTGCTGTCGCCACAGGTAACTTTGTGGACATGAGTCTTCCCAACACCAATGACTGGTTCTCCGAGTTTTGGACCAAGGCCTTCTGCTCAATGCGCCCTGACAAAAGAGTGGCATTCTGGC
Organism: Plumapathes pennacea; assembly: GCA_964036295.1. Lineage (NCBI taxonomy): Eukaryota > Metazoa > Cnidaria > Anthozoa > Antipatharia > Myriopathidae > Plumapathes > Plumapathes pennacea. Next base: position 6,521,478 of record OZ038472.1, on the reverse strand, counting down.
ATCTAAACGGATTACGGATCCACTTTTCCAGTGGACCAGATAGAGATCGAATACATGGTTCAGAAAGCTACAGCAGATGTCTTGAAGAAGCTGCCAGCATCACAGCTCCTCCGATTGTCCTTACTGGTGAACAGAAAGAGAAAGTAAAGAAAAGCTTTTGGGAATCATTCGTAGATTTCACGGGAGATGTGATGGTGCCACTCGCTACGTTTGTAAGTGCAGTTGCTTCCTTTGCTTCAGGTGTTTGTGTAATTCTTAGTTTCATCGTTCCTCTTTTCCGTAAATAATTCTGACCTGATTCTTGATCCATTTGAAGGAAATTTTGTACATGTCATAAGAATTACGTAAAGTCTATTGTTGTGCTGCAAAATTTGTATTTTGATTCAAGATTAAGCAACACTGGTGTAATAAATAATTCTGTAAGGAACTCAAGCACAGAATCCACATAATAGAAAGCATAGTTGATACAATTAAACACTGCGGACTTTTCTGAAAACCATATATGTATTTTAGTGAAAGCTCGTTTATCTGTTGAGTGATCAAAACACTTGCGTAGTGCAACCCACGAAATAGATCAAAGGTCCAAACAGCTTATACGTCAGTTATATTTATTTGCTGTATTTGGTGATTCATGACCAGCCGCTTATTTCAGGAGGTGAGTTGGCTGCCTCCGTATTTGATTCAGAAGCTTAAAGGGAATTCTGTGCACTTTTATATAATAAGGGGCCCTCTCAAACACAATCCTTTGCGCGCCGAATCCTTGGTTTCGCCATTTGTGGGGCCCCGAAAGTCGAAGGATGAACAGCAATCCAATTCCATCCAACTCGTTTAAGGAGAAGATTAGTTTCTTTTTAATCTAAAAGTCGTGCTAAAGGAAGCCAAATGGGACTCACTTTTCTTGATGTACAAATTAAGTTTAGTTAAACTAATATACAAGATATACCAGAATTTATTACCCACTAGCATGTCCTACATAGTAGTCAAGCCACACAATAAGTACAACTTCCGAAGAAAAAATAAGCTAGTAATTCCACCTTTCCACGTTTTAATACATACTTCATGAAACACTCTATAGCACACAGAGGCTCAATAGCCTGGAACGCGCTGTTAGCAGTATAACGATGACAGAGTAACAAGCTTACAGAAGTACTGTGCTATGGCCAAGAGTGTCGACACACTCCACAGGATGAACTTCACTTCCCTGTCTGTGCAGCCTGTCCCTAATTTTAAGGAGGTTTATATATTCTCTTAAACATTTTAGCTTTATTATTAGACTAGAATAGGTTACAACTTAGTTTATTACAATTTTATTACAGATTAGTTCTCTTTCTACTATTTAGCCATTTTCACACACGACCCCACAAGCGACAAAGCTTAAACGTCATCGTGTATAAATAAAAGATTTGTATTGTATTGTATTGTATTGTATGAGTTCTTGGGGGTGAACGTCAAACATGTTTAAAGAAAAAAGAAAACTTTTCTGCATGTGAAACTGAAATGAACTGTGAACTGAAGGATATTTCGGAAGGGACTTTCGGTCAAATTTTCATCTGTTGTTAAGATGAGACTTTGACTGGCCGTTTTCGTACCCAGGACCGCGCGGTTCTATGACACGTAAACGCAAACTGACACTGACCGTATTCTGCCATTACGTTGCTGCCTTACTGATCTTCTTGCTTCTTATTATCACACGCTTCTTTGGCGCATCAGCCAACGACAGACATTTATCCTTAACTTATTATCTAGGTAATAGCTTTTTCCCCAAAATTCTCTCATACTCATAATGGTTTTGTTGACATAAAATGTTTTCTTGTCACACATTAACCAGCTGTATGTGTTCGTTCCTGTCAAATTAAAAGCAGCAAAAAATATCTTGAATAATGACACAAAAGGTAAAACAATTCAACAACCAACGCTTTTTTATAGTAACATTGATAAGTGGTGACAATTTGGGCAGCGTACCAAACATACCACGTGTTTACCATTGTTAATACGGCATTTCTGGGTAACTCATTTACATGCCACATGATTTGACACAAGGCGGATATTATTCAAATCAGTTCGGTCACAAATTGCTCCCTGTTGAGTGTTCAACACCAAATCGCCACATTAGCGTAAGCCATGCAGCATTTTCTCGACCAAATACCTTCCTCCATTACCATTTTGGTGGTCGGCAAAACTGGCGCAGGTAAATCTTGCCTTGTCAATAGTTTAACCGGCGCTAAATTCGCAACAGAGGGTACTGATACTACTGATGTTAAAAAGTATACAGCAACAATCCGCTGCGACGATGCCGAGAAAGATATCTACATAACTGTTTGGGACTCGCCAGGCTATGAAGATGAGACGGAAGAGGAAGGCAACCAAGATGCTTCCTTTATGCAACTGAAGTCCGTTGAACAAGACTCAAACATAGACCTTTTGTTATTCTGTACTCCTCTGAGTGAGCGCCGCTGGCGGAGCGACGATGAGAAAGCCATGAAAGCCATTCATAAAGTATTTGGCCCATCAATTTGGGACAAGACCATGGTTGCCCTGACGCAAGCAAACAATCTTCGAGACTCCAACGGACAAGTGACGAAGGCAGCGTTTGACGAGAAACAGATCCAGTGGACTCACAAGATCAATACAATTCTAAAAAGTTTGGGCGTTCAGAGCGAGGTTGTCGCTGTTCCCACAGGTAACTTTGTGGACAAGAGTCTTCCCAACACGGATGACTGGTTCTCCGAGTTTTGGACCAAAGCCCTCAGCTCAATGTGCCCCAAACGAGTTGAACCTTGCCAGTTGAACGAAGCATCAATCAAGTTTTCCATAGGACGAGACAGAGATGGTGAAAGCAGTGAAGGACGTGCTCAGCAAAACCGCGACTCGGCTCTGTTGGTTAACCTTTCAGTACAGAGGAGTATTTGGGAAGCGTTCGTAAAATTAGTTAGTGCAGGACCGTCAATTTGTATCGGATATATTTCTAAATCTTTCTCTGGTATTGCTTCACTTTTTAGAAAGAAATGATTTTCGCAGTCGTATCCAGTAGTCAGTCAAGTTTTTGTAGATCGAGTGCCAACGTAATTGAAAAACTTTGGATATTTGTGTCTGTTTCCAGAACTTGCAACTTGAACTGTTTGTGTTTCAAGTTTGTTTGATTCTATTCAATCTCTCAGAACTGGTTGCATGTAATGAATGGAAGGTCTTCAAAAAGCGGTTAACATTTGGTCGGTTTTTGTACAAATGCAGAACTTGTTAGCAACTCATTAACGCCAAACGCAACTTTTGTTTTTCAGTTAGAGCTCGTTTATCTCTAAAGCATTGCTACGCAGTTAATGTTTTGAACAGTTACTTCATTCTTACGTGTGGATTGCATTTGTTCACATGCAGCAGACGTGCTTTTCTTAACATCGCCAGAAATTTCAGACATCCGGTTGCGCCATCTCGGAAGAGGCATCAGGTTTCACGCTGACAGCCGCTCAAGAAATAACAAAGAAATGTATGGGATCTGATAATAAATTGTGCTTTTCGCTTAACTGAAGCACGTTCGTAAAAATGTCTGGGCAGCATTCGGAAGAGGAAAGCTTCCTAAACACAACAGTACAAAAAATATTTATCTCCGGTAAAATTCGATGTGTACTTTTTTGAATTTAAAATTTCGGCCGACGTAAGAAGGGATTGATAGCAGAATACGCTCAAAACCGGCTACTGTCACTTTTTAAGCTGCATTTAATACAAGAACCTTGGGTAAAACGCAAAATGTCTACCCCGTACCTGATTGTCGAAGGATTGAACATCTCCTGTGAAGCCTCAGTCAGTCCCCTGGAGCAAATTCGATGTGTACTTTTTGTGTTTGAATTTGCAGTTCACAGCCAGCCATGGCGAATACCTCCCGTGAAATACGCTGACTTCGGATGTTGATATTTTGGGCTGGGAAGCTCCAAATCGCATGAAAATTGTACCAAACGAAAGCTAATTTCAACTAGGTCGTTCAGCGGCACGTCTCCTAAACGTAGCAGTCTCTTTTTGAACCGGAGAAACCCATCCCTCCCCCACCCCACTGAGGCAAAGTACGTAACAATGTTGAATGTGTGAATGGCGCATGCTCATACCGCACGCCGCTGGGAAAGACCGGAAGCAATCGTGGACGCAAAATGTCCGGAATTTCTGGCGATGACTGGAAGATGGAAGGATAGAATATATCAGTTTTTTCTTTGTCTTCAAAACTCTCTGCAGTTTGTTGGCCAAAAACTATAGAAAGACTAATTTGGTTAAGCTTATGGTATAGAAGTTTCAACAAGCGGACCCATGTCCATAATAGACTGTGTGGTGTGTTAGCAGCGGGGACCAGTTATACACAGAACAGATCTATAGTGAAGGGTCACTGCATGCTGCTTGGTAGGTATGTTAAATTTCTTCTGCTTCGACTTGTGTAAACGGACTTGAATAGCATGTCAGATTGATTTATTGTTGATTTTGATTTGTAAAGTGGAAGAGCAAGGCTCCGTGTGCAGTTTTTGTTTAGTAGTGTATTAATAAAAGATTTCTTGGAAAATAGTTTTTCTTTTTTAACCTTTGCGTCCGTGTCTTAGGACAGGCATTTCTGGAAACCTGCTGTTTAGGTGCGACAATCCATTATTGCTCGTGGCGAAGCCGACGAGCTTAGGATTGGAAAGCGTGTCTTCATCATCGTCATATTTTTATTTTTATTTTTATTTTTATTTTTATTTTTTTTCTGGGTTACGAATCAGCACACGGTGATTGGTTCATATTTTCACGTGATTTATGATGACGTTTTGTCATCACATGACTTGCCGGGCGAGCAGTTTCCCATTTTGAAGGAGATATGTGGGCGATGGAATTGTGCGTTGCTTGCCTTGGTTGGCTCTGTGGATTCTTTTATGGACCGCTCATCCTACTTACAAACGAATACGCCGGCTGCGGTAGACCCACACTAGATTTCATTGAGCGGTTTTGGCTTGGGTCGGTCCGTTCAGCCTCGAAAGCTTTGAAAAAAGCCGCAAATGAAGCAATGAATATATCAGTGAACATATCAAAGAACATATTAATGTTCTTATCAATGAACTGCATAGCTATGCACAACTGTACAGAAATGTACGAAGATCCTGACGTCCAGAACGTTGAGAACTTGAAGGAACAAGCTGAACGAAGGGGTTCCAAATGCAAAGATCAGAACCCGAATGATATTAACGGCGAAGCAACTTCGATTCTTGGCCATCGCTTGATAGTGTATATGGAACTGTTTAGTATGAAGGTGAACTTAAAGGTACTTTGTATTCTTTTACTTTGTATTATTCTTGCTGATACAAGTAAAGCGTCAGAAAATCTGACTTTTCTTTGGAATCAACGTTTCACTCTGTTGTGCATTTGTGTTGTTGTTGCGACATTTTGGCTCAGTGCCATGAAGATCAAACAGGCAGCAGATAACGTGGCGTTATTATTTGAAAATTGGAACATGATTGAAGAACAAGTGGTCGTTGGTAGATCTCGCTTTGAGCAGTTCTATTGTATTCCCAGTAATGTTTATGTGAAAGAAAATCGAACTCGTCCAAGACGAAGTCGTGAGCCAAGCCGAGTGCCTTTGAATGAACTTTCGCGCGTTCTGAACAAGGACAGGAAAAGCAGGCGACTATTACGAGAATACATTTCAAAGAATGTCCCAGAGTCGTCAAAAGTTCATGATTATACCAGAGCTTACGTACTTCACAATGCTAATGCATTCCGTGAACGTGCGCGTAAACAACATGGAAACAATAGAAAGCCACAGAAATGCAAAGAGAAAATTAGGATCAATAAACCATCGCTGCGAGAAAGCTATAAGTTCAAAAAGAAGTTTGTCAAAAGTAAACGAGGTGCTAAGGTACGTTTGTATTTTAGAATGACTTTAAGGACAAGCATTTCGAGACCAGCTGTGTTCAGAGATAGAAATCACAAAATCAATTACTACGCGTTTTCTCTGTCAAGGGATATAGAAAAAAATCCCGGTCCTTCAGTTGTCGATCCAAACAAAACGATCATTGCACCGTACAGTCAAGGTAATGCTGCAATATTTGGAGATAATGCTGGACGACAATGTGTAGCTATGTTCCTAGCAGCTGTCATATTTAACCACACGAATTTTATTTCTTTATCAGAGGATTTGAGCGAAATTATGAATGCTGGGAACAATCTGTATTCCACTCTTTCGCAATTATCTAAGGACTATTTGTTGCTGCTGACAGATCTACCTGGAATGGTCACAATACATGAAACTCAGTATGAGCTGCAATACAGTGAAAGTTACGTGGGTAATTTGTTTGGAACTTGCTTTCCCATCGAAGGCTTTGCTTACTGTACAACACTGACTGGGGCTTTTAATTTATTGCTCAGACAGGATTTCAGCTGCTTTATTCTGACAATAGGCTGTAGTACTGTAGCTGTATTTTGTTTGTCAGGTGGCAGGTTCAAAGTATTTGATTCTCATAGTAGAGATAGTTTTGGCATGGAACATCCTGAAGGAAAATGTGTATTAATTGAACTTCGTTCAGTTGGCAATTTATTGGAATATTTCCAGACTTTATATGTACACTTGCCTGCCATTACATTTGAAATTAAAGGAGTAAACATTTGTCTAACAGAAGACAGACACAACAGGCACAGATGTGAAGAACCTACAACTGTTCAGCAAAGAAGTAAAGCAATTATTTGCAAATGTAAGCAGTGATGTGCAATTTCTTTCTATAGCATTTGTTTCTCTGTAATTAAATCTTGCAGCTATTGGAATTCTGATAAATTAAGTGCTGTAATTGAAAAAGGTAACACATTTTACAGGAAAATGAATGTTGACAAACACCTTGTGATAAGTGATTTACCAAATAAACTAGAGATATGTGCAGGCACTGATGTTAATGTTGTCTTTACTGCTAAAAGACAAGGAGTTCTGTCTAAGGACAAAAGTTTAAGCAAGCAGAATCTTCATGAACTTATTACACAAAACAATAGGAATAATACTGGCTTTCTGTTGCCAGCTGACAAAATAACATGTGTATAATTTATTGTTTCTTGATACAGTGTCTGATGAATAAATACAGACTGTACTGTGCTTGCACACCTCTATGGTTCTATCATTTCCATGCAGAAACTCTTGCATGAGGCAGAGTTCACTTCTTACATTCCTCACCTTCAATTTTATTTTTGTTACAAAGCACGAATACTCGAAAGCCTAATAAAAGAAATTCATTCAGTAAAAAGAAAACAGATTATTATTGGAGCAAAGGCTGGAATAATTGTGGCCTCTGATTAGAAATAAGTGCTCGAAGTCAAACTGTCAAAATCAGCTGTGCATAAATACAGTAAGTGTCGCAAGTCACTCTTCTCTTGCTGGCTGACCTATCACCCCTAAGCTCAAAATGCATCTCTTAAAATGAGTCTCTTAAACTTGAAGCAAATGTATGAGTGTTCTATGAAAATTTATAATTTTATCAGGTTTCCTTTGAGCAAGGTCTCAAAAACCAAGTTCTCTATGCTGTATAATATTTTTCTGGTGAGACTGAAACCCGATGGGGTACTCCGCTATATCAGCCACATTAGGTATGTGCCGTATACATTTTTAAAGTTAGGTTATAGAAAATCAGATATCTTGGTCTGAAATAGGCTAAGCGTTTTCAGGACTGGGCAGCACACCCACCCAAAATTATGATGAGTACCCCCCTCCCACCCCCCCCCCCCCCCCCTCCTGGGAGTCTCGCTCTTGTCCCTACTTTTAATGTTAGTTTATTCTCGTCTCGACCCAACTCACGCCACGAGCTCACTGGCAATTCCAGTCTTGTTTACAATAAGGCCTTGAGATGTATTAATCTAAACTCTAATTTCATTGGTTCCTGGCGCAAGCAAAGCACACAATGTTTACCGGCGGTATGATTATCAAGGTGCATGAATGTGAAGCTACATGCACCATCCAAGAGTACTGCATTCTTATTGTTTTGCTGTTATTGTTGTCGCCTGCATCTTTCTAAAAGTGACAAGAAAAAGGAGAATAGTATACACGGAGAAAGAAGTTTTTCAAGTATTAGATCAATTCTTAATAAATGCACAATTCTCAGTAATTGTTCATTGTTATCCCTTTTGGTTTCGAAACAGCTTAGTTGACGGAATGTGTGTTTTTTCCAGAGTTACATTGTCAGGCATCGTGCATTTAGCAGCAATAAAACATATAACTGCGAGCCACATCGAAGACACCAAACTTCAAATGTTAGTCTTCTTTTTACCTAACCCTAACCCAATTAAATTCACGAGTTGCCACGTTTTCTGTGTAAACGTGTCATGAATACACTTACTAGCTGACGTGACACGAGGCGAGCGAATAGATATGAGCCGTAAATTTCATTGTAGTACCAAGTTGCGTCGCATTTGATTGAGTCTTTCACACCAGAAGCTATGGATCGCAACGAAGACGCAAGTCTTAAAGAAAAATTGAAGAGGTTCTTTAATCTAATACCTCCCTTCTGTATCTTATTGGTAGTAGGCAAAACTGGCGTCGGTAAATCTGCCTTTGTCAATTCATTGATAGGCAAGAAGGTTGCAGTTGAAGGTGATGATCCTGAAGCAATAACACAAAATGTTGAAAATTATGAAAGTACCATCCGGTGCCAGGGTACAAAAAACATCCGTAGTATTGTTTGGGACTCGCCAGGCTATGAAGAGAAAGCAGACCAAGACCACTATTTCGAACAGATGAAGACCGTCAAAGATATCGACCTTTTGTTATTCTGCACTCCTTTGAACGAGAACCGGTGGCGGACCGACGACGAGAAAGCCATGGAAGCCATCCTACAAGCATTTGGCCCATCCATTTGGGACCGAGCCATGATTGCCCTGACGCAAGCGAACTTGCTTCAAAGCTCCGATAGCCCAGTGACACAAGCAGCATACGAAAAGAAAGTAAGCCAGTGGACTCGCAAGATCGATTATATACTCAAAACCTTTGGCGTTCAGAAGGAAGTCGCTGCTGTCCCTACAGGTAACTTTGTGGACAAGAGTCTTCCCAACACTGATGACTGGTTCTCCGAGTTTTGGACCAAGGCCTTCTGCTCAATGCGCCCTGACAAACGAGTGGCATTCTGGCATCTAAACGAATCACGAATCCACTTTTCTAGTGGACCAGATAGAGATCGTACACACTGTGCAGAAAGCTACAGCAGACGTCATGCGGAACCTGCCAGCATCACAGCTCCTCCGATTGTCCTTACTTGGTGAACAGAAAGAGAAAGTACAGAAAAGCTTTTGGGAATCATTCGTAGATTTCATGGGAGGTGTGGTGGTGCCACTCATTAAGTTTGTAAGTGCAGTTGCTTCAGGAGGTGTTGGAATTTTCAGTTTCATAGTTTCCTTTTTCAGCTAAATGTTCTAATCTGATTCTTAACCTTAGAGTTTTTGCACTGTGGCCCATATGAAGGACTTTTTGTAGACGTCATGAGATTTACGCAAGCTCTATTGCTGTGCTGCAAAATTTGCAATTTGATTCCAGATTAACCGCCAATGGTGTACTAAACATTTTTGTAAGTAACTCAAGCACAGAATCCACAAAATAGAAAGCATTCATAAAATAATTAAACACCGTACACTTTCCTAAACACCATGTGTGTTACGGAAGAGATTTCTACTATTTTACTATAGTTTTTATGGGTTATATTTTGGGTAATATTTAGTATCTATTATCTACTCGCTCGACTACTTAAATTAAAAACGCAGTGTAATTTTTAATACTAGTTACCTTTATTTGCACTTTAGCCAAACGTTAAGTAGAGTTATGATTACGATATCCACCTGCTACTGGTACTAATCAAGTTAGTTAATCTTCTTTACCTTTGGTACTAATGATCTTATACCGTTTGGCCAATCACAATTGTTTAGCTTGTACTTAACCTGGAAAGTGTAAAAATCCAATTAAGCTGTTTACGACCAAGTTCTGGCTCTCCTTAGAGGAGCCAACCTGGAAAGTGTCGTTGCGTAATGTTGATTTTCCAAAATTCGTTGTTAGGTAGGTTTACTAGTTTTTATTGCTTAAGACTTTATAACTTATACACTGGACAGTAGCTCGTAATTTACTTTATCACTACTCTTATATTTAGGTTATTTCCTATACAATGAATAAGTTTAAAAGGCTGAAGTTAAGGTTTTTCCTAGTGTGTATGCTACTGAGCATCTGCTACTCTGTACTCAAGTTGTGACATTGTCTAGTGTTTCATTGGCCTGTAGTTCTGATTGACGACCTAAAATGTGATCTTCGTAAGCGTCACTATTTAAGACGACGCACACCCTCTGCGTCAAGATTTGAGTTTAGTTATAGAATCGAGTCTGTAACTCGTGTTATCAACGAATAAAGGTGCTGGGCAAAAAGACACTGGTCTCCGTTCTTAATCCTCCGGTAACCGCGTATCATTTGCATTGTAGTGAGAGCTCCTTCACCTGTTCAGTTAAAACAGGAACAAGCCATTGCCTTGCTTTGTTTTGTTTCAAGAACCGCGCTCGCTGTCGTGATTCAGCTGGAGAGAGCAATGGCTTCCTTTGATCATTCCCATTCTGCCTCAGCAATCTCACGGCTCGAAAAAAAAAATGCGCGACCCTGGAGAACAGGAAGATGATCAGGAGCAGGAACTGCGACAGAACAGCGAAGATGGTCAGAAGTACAACCAAACATGGAGCGAGGGCAAGACACTTCACTACCAGACAATCCAAACAATAGGAAATAGATCAAAGGTCCAGGCAGCCTATATATCAGTGTTACTCTTTTGCTGCTCTTGGTGATTAATGAACAGTTTCAGGAGGTGAATTAGCTGCCTCTGTATTCAGAGGCTACCGGAAAAATTGAAGTCTTACTGAGGAAATCAAAACCTACTGGAGAAATCAAAGCTACCGGAGAAATCAAAATTCTTCTGAGGAAATCAAACTCCACTGAGAAATCAAATTCTACTGGGAAAATCAAACCCCCACCAAATCAGTTGTTTCTATTAAAGCATTTACAACGTCCCGTGTAAAATGCAGTTAATGGAATGTGACGAGCAAGGTCAGTCGAGGGCAGTCACGACATCGGCGGTTACTGTTCATTCACCATTGTTCATTCATGTCCTCTAGTGAAACAATGCCATGCTTTAGGATTTTACCGGGATGACGAAAACCTTGTCTAGTGGCGGTTTTTAACTGAATAGAGATTGGCTCAACTTATGTATGCTCTATTCATGTTAGCTAAAACTCGCCACGTAATGGCGAGACATGTCAGGCTCAAGACCCACTGTTGTCCGATACTTGTCTGACTATAAAAGCAGCTGAACAATCGTCACAGTACATTTTATAGCAGCCTTACTTGGTACGCTTGTTGCAACGTTTTGCGAATTCTTTTAAAAATCCATCGATGGCACGTCCTCGAAAGTCGTCCAAGAAAGTATCTTCTCGTAACGCAGATGTCCTCTCAAACCTGTCCAGCGAGGTCCTCCGGCTTCGTTTACAAGCGCTGAATCTTCCTTTCACGGGTTCCCGTTCGCAATTACTGCGAACCTTGCGAGCGGCCACATCAGGGAGCGCTTCGCCGCCGAATACCCGTCCCCGCGACAAGACCTCCGGCCGTGTCCAGAAGCGGTCGTCAACAACACCGAGCCGGCCTCGCACTCGTCGTCCCAGAACCAGCTCAGCACACGGGGACGACATTGCTGAACCCACCCCCCTTCCAGAGGTTGATCAAGTCGACTCTGCCTCCGACGCCGGTTCTTCGCTGGACGAATTGCTCGACGACCCACCCGAGAACGAGGACGCCGTCTTTTCTCCGGCCCAGCTATCGGCCTTACAAGAAACAGTCACGCTGTCGGTGCAATCCGCGATGGCCTCGTTCGGGACCCCTGGCGGCCGGCAAAACGTCAGCTTCCAGTCAAACACTCCACCGAGACCTGGCTCCGCTTCACCGCTCGGCCTTAACCGTCCCCTCGACAGAAATTTAGAGGACAAGATACTCCGCGGTGAGTACGTAGATTTTGCTTGCCTCCTGCCTGATTCTCTCTACCAGCCCCAGTCCCCCGACCTGCAATTGAGGCTAGACTCGTCCCCGGGCCTTTTGGGGTCTCCCCTCACAACACGATCTCGAGGCGAAAATAATGATTATCATAAATTCTTATTTGATCTGGAAATAATGATTATGATTGTTCCCAGGGCAGGTCATGCGATGCTTGTCCCCAGGGCCATCTGCTTCATCAAAATGGCCGCCTCTCGTGGCATGTAAGCGTTCTCGAGATTTATCAACCGACGCTGTTGCTGAATGCTACAACCTTATCGAGAGTAGAAAAGAGGTCCAGGAAAGAATCTCATAACAGATGCGACGATGAGGCTAGCGCAACTCCTTCGGGTAAGGCGGCCAAACGACTTCCAAAATGCTCGTTTGTAGCAGTAGGCCACTGCGTCATGTAGGCTGGATATCTCTTGAGAACGCTTGCCTTTCACGTTCGATGTGCGACGAGAGGCGGCCATACATCTTGGTGATGCTGATACAAACCTGGCGTGCATGGAATTGCAGGATATGGTTTGTGTAGTTTGAATATTGCTTCTTGTGTACGCTGAGCTGTGAGTATGTGGTATTTTACGGCTTGTTAAAACATTATTTAGAAAATATTTAGCATTACAGTAAACACCCGCTTATAAGAACCTACATTTCATACAAGTCAGCCTAAATAGGTTCTTATATATCGGGTGTTTAGTGGGAATTAAATCAGGCTGTTTCGGTTCTTAAGTCGGTTCTCATTAAATCAGGGTTGAAACTGTTTGCTACTCTTCAGAATAGTACAAATCCTTTACTATAATAATATAATTATATTGTAATACCATGTTTGCAGCAAACAATGAGGATTATATTTCACTTGAGCCATCATAGTAATATTAATGTGTAGGGTATAGTTTTCAGGATCCTCCAGCTGGCTCAAACAATTAGGTATACGATTTTGCATTTCCATGTCTTAAACAGGTTAACTTCCATGGTCAACTAACTTGAACTCCTACTTCAGCTTGAACTCTTGCCCTGCGCAACAAGAATTGTAATTACATTGAATGATTTGTAAACAACATTTTCACATGACGCTGATCTTGCATTCATCACTTTGTCTGCAGTACAGCATTTGACTAGATGAATTTGTTACAAGGAGTTTGTACCTGATGTATATTACCGTGTAAATGCAGACGAATCTGTTGCCTAAGGAAAAGTACATGGAATATATCATTTTGCATTAGTGTCTTAAGTAGGGTGCAATTTTTGGTTCAGTCTTGAACAGGATCACAAATTAGACAGGGTAAAATACATATATATTTTTGTTTCTTACCCAATTTACCATTGAGTACCCTCTCCCCCAGGCAAATGGTATCTTTTCAACTCTTTAGGCTGGTTTACACATGACATAAGCATAAGCACAAGCGCAAACATATAAGCATGAGCATAAACAACAGGAGAGCTACAGTGGGACATAAGCATAACTGGGTAAGAAAATATTTTATGTTAATACGTTGCACTGTAACTTTTTTGTCATTTATGCTTATGCTTACACTTATGCTTATGTTTTTGTTGTACATGTAAACTAGTCCTATGAGCTCACAAATAGCTACATGTTGCTGTTTACATCAGATGCTACTTTTATATTTTATTGAAGTATTACCCATATTTTTCTCTTTTCTGAAGATCTTTTGGATGAAGCTTTGGAGTCCTGTGTTGACATGAGTGGCAATGACAAATAAAACATTGTTCCTGGGATTCAAGAATGTCAGCATTGTCAAATAACTGGGACAACTGCCAAGAGGAATATTGTTTCCAAACATGATTAAAATGAAATGAGAAGAAAGAACTTATCTGAACTCTGTAAGAATTTTAGGCTTTTGTGCAAAATAGGACTGCACTTTATTTGTTTGTACATTGACTCAGTATGAAAGGAAAATCTAGACTTGCCTTGTATTTCAAGTGGGTGCTGTTATGCCTGACTCACAAAAAGGTCAAATTGAGGTTTAAGTTTTCATAGTTTTCCACATTTGTTTATACAAGGCTGGCACCGAATTTAAATTAAAAGAACGGCATAACAGAATGATTACCTTATTCCATATGGTGATAGGAGTATTCTATCCTATCCTTAAATGCTAAGATTTTGTATTGGTTTTGACTTTGTTTTAAATACATTTATGTTTCTGATCCTGTGTTCCATTAATTGTGTTTGATTTGAGCCATTTCTGGATGACTTTCGAAAACCAAAAGAAAGCAATTATGCATAAGAAACACTTTCAGCCAACCGAAAGCCAAGGAAATCGCGTTTAGTTTTACTCTAAAGAAGAAATCAGTCAACAGTGGGCGGACAACTGCAAACCATCGCCACTTGCTTTCTTGCATGAAAATATCGCAATCGGGTTTTTCTATTTCCATTTAAAAGAAAGGGTTTAGTCATGCAGTGCCGAGGTACTGTAACAGATCTTTATCGCGGTAATGATAGCTTATGTAAAACTTGGACAAAGATGAAATTATGACACACAGCTGGAAAGAGCATATTTACTCAATTCAGACTCGTAAACTAAAATGTCGCAAAGCACCACTAAAGTTTCAAGCTGCAGTTTCTAGTTTCTAGTTAGTTTTATTTGTCGGAAAAACGAAGAAAGCCCAAATGTTTCTAGCTGCGCGCAAAGTGCGGATCAAAAGTTTGTCAAAGATCGAAAAATGGATAACAGATATTAAGCGCATGTTACTAGAGAGTATAAGCTCCTTGGTGTGCGTGGATCGCACACCTCCGAGGCAAAAAAAATTACTACACAGTGCACTGCGCAGGGTGTAAATTTCAGTCCCAAATGAAACAAAATGCTATAAAATGAAACTAGTATCAAAGTGAGTTTAACAAATGAAAGAAACGATCTTATCGAAAAGGAGAAAGAATATATAAAATGGGCGCCGCGGTTTTGATACAAAAACTTTACCTACCCCAAATCCGAAATTTTCGTGTAAATTATTGTGGGCGCGGCATGCGCTTACAAATGTATCTAGAGGGTGATACATGTCGCACAGCTCGACCAAAAGTTTTTTTTATAGTTGTTTGCTGTGTATGCCACTATAATTTCAAAGGATGAGATATTAATTGGACGACGGATATATTTGTTAAATTCGAGTGGAATGGTGGCTCACCTTTTTTTTTTCATTTATAGATCGATCAAAAACAGGTTTTTCACCGCTTTGCCGAAGATGCATGCGCTAATACAGCATCGGTGAAAATCAAAGGACAAGCGACAGAGATATTTGTTAAATTCGAGTGTAATGATGCTGGAGTTGATCAAAAATTGCGTTTCTTGGAGTACGGCTAGGTCACAGCCACGACAATTTTTCCCCAACCCCCACACCCTCACAAACCAAATATGACGGCATCATTAACCCTTGTTCAAGTCGTGCTAGGAAGAGTTTGGACAATTCTGAAACGATTTACGGTATGTACATTTCTCATACGATATACTTCAGGCAAATATAGCGTTTGTGACTACCTGATTATGTAGTCGCATAAATTGTTGGTATTTCCTTTCAGAGGGGTAGGGTGAGGACTGACGGTGCGAACTTGTCGATTTTTGCTCGAAAAAGGGATGAAATGCCTTTTCTTCCGACGCTACAGTGTACAAAACACGGAAAGAACCGCATAGTGCGTAGAAAATGGATTTGAGCGTTGTATGCGAAATAGTCGTTTTTTGCAATGAACCGGGTGAGACTCGTTGAGTTTAGAAGCTACAGTGCAGGAAATATAGACAAATGCGCATAAAAATGAAAAAGAAGGCGATGAAGCAGCAGTTATAGAAAATAATCACGTTTCTTGCTTTGAACCGGATGAAACTTTTTGCTATTACATACTACACTGACCGAAACACGGGCAAAATCGCATAAAACGCTGAAATGATGAATTAGAGTCTAAATTTGAAATGCTTATGGATGTGTAGGGGTTTCCTACTCTCCGTCCCTCTGGCACAGTTTACAGCCACCGGGTATGTGCTTTACTATAATAAACAAATAATCAGTCAGAAAACTGCAGCTTTTGTAAATCTTATTGCTATCACCAAAGAAATAAGGAAATATTTTGACTACTTCTTGCAAATAGTAGGTTGACCAGCCGGCGACATATACGTGGCTAGGGGATGTCGGTGTAATATTGTCAAGCAAGGCGTGACCTTTTTAAATGCAAAATTCTTCAAGAACAATCTTGCTCTAAAGACATCAAGAGCGATCACACCTTTGAGTTCCTCGTGAGCATTTATTAAGCATTAATTGTACTGAAGTTATCAGGTTCAAGATTTCAGAGGGCTTGACTTTTGAGTATGGGTACAGTTTATCAATTCATTACCGGCAACCGATGCCGGATTACCGGCTTACGACTGATTGAAGGAAATTGGCCCAAAACAAGTAGCGCGCCACCTCCGAGCTTATGATGGTGAGAATCCAATAAAACTAAGTCACTAAAATCAAGGCTATAACAGACAAATCTGACTTCCCCTCAAATATATATCAACCAAATGCCACTTGCGAGGTTGCAAAAAATATAACAAAACTGCGCAAGGTGTCAAACAATGTGCTTTGGGATGTGGGGATCTTCAATTCTTACTGACACAGTGAAGCATCTACCTTAACATCCACAGAACCTTCCAGCACACTTGCGGCTTCTGTTGCGGACAAAAAGCGGATTTGAAGGTTGATACGCGCGTAATATTAGACAACATTCTCCAACCTTTGCACCATAAGGTACTCCCAAAAAGCTGACAGAGCTATTTTCCACGGGCATGAAAAATTGAAACAGCAAACAAGGTGGCAATGAAGCTACAGGCCTACCTGACTGATAACTATTGGAAAAAGCCAGGGTGATTGTGAACAAGTTGAACTAGTCGGCAAGTGGTCGGTAACGTGGTCAGTAACGTGGTCGGTATGTGGCTGGTAAGATTTAGTGGTCGGTAGGTGGTCGGTAGCGTTTTTCAATTCGGATAACGTTTATTTGAAGCGCTAAATGAATCATTCACTTTTATTAACGTGGTGGCTCTTAAGAGAGCCGTTGTTGTGAGTGGCAGGCCATTAGTAGCCCGCGGCGATGTCTTGGATGACTGCAAGGAGCCAGTCGGCTTGGCTAAATTGCCGTTTCCACATGAACTCGTCAAGGTACTCTGGGATGTGATTGTAGCGAGTGCCGTTCATCCGCTTCAGCTTTCGCTTCACAGCACTCCAGAGGCATTCGACAATATTGGTTATGCACACCTGTGAAAGGGTCAACGAAACTTTCAGAGTGGTTCACCCCCCCCCCCCCCCCCCCCCCCTCCATCACTATGTGTACAGAAAGGCACTATAACTGGCAGTTTCTCTTTCATTTTCTGTAGAGGGCACAGCAGCAGAGATCAATAACGAAGTCGTTCCACTATCACTGGTCTTGTGGTCAAAGGGCGTCGTCTTCAAGGGCAGAGAGGAACTCCTGTAGGTTGTAGGAACTCGCTTCACCATTCAGAACATCCGTTCTTTTGGATTCTACAATTGGATCTTGGTTCTTTTGGATCCTCCCACTTGTGACCTACAAAGAGATCCCACAACCTTTTTTTGGTAAATATACGCAGTGTTCAGGCAGTAAACTGTTTGCAAAAAGCATCGGCATGACAGCACCCACTTGGGATACAAGGCAAATCTAGTTTTTTTCTCCCACACTGAGTCAGTGTACAAACAAATAAAGTAGTCCTATTTTGCACCAAAGCCTGAAATTCTTACAGGGTTCAGATAAGTTCGTCATTCTCATTTATACACCAAGTAGCCATAAGTATTAGCCATCAGTCCAAATTTCCTGATTTTGCAAGGCAACCAAAAATTGCACCATATTCAAGACACTATTGCAAAATGCTTTATTCCGCGTAATTTTCCTTGGGCAACAGAGCTGTCTGCATTTACGCGGCAATACACATCAGGTACAAAACTCCTAACAAATACGTCTTGTCAAATGCTATCATATAGACAAAGTGATGGCAAGATAAACATTATGTGAAAAGGTTGATTACAAATCATTTAATGTAATCGCAATTCTTGTTGCGCAGAGCAAGAGTTCATGCCAAAGCAGGAGTTTAAGTTAGTTGAGTGTGGGAGTTAAGTTCCCTGTTTAAGACACGAAAATGTAAAATCATATACCATGTTTAAGCCAGCTGGAGGACCCTGAAAACTATACCCTATCCAGCAGAACGTCCCTATAGGAAATATAGGGGATAACTCTACCCCCCACCCCCAGCCAGTTGCCAAGTTTTACTGACAAGCCCTGTCAATAAATAAAGATAAACTAAATAATTTAGTTTATTTTTATTTAGTTATCTTTATCCCCGAACGAAGTGAGGGAAATACTCACGACGCTAATGCAGTAGTATTATCGCCTTATCGGAGACTCCAAGCGTGTCGCCATCTCGAAATCTAATGTTCGTGTGTTTGTTTGTGGCATACGACCTCGTCCCAAGGCCCTCCGCGTCGAGCGACCACAGCAGGCGAGGTTACATCGGCAGCTTAACTGTAAACTGCCATTTTCTTGGTGACATGCGATAGAGTACGAACTGAAGTGATTTTGTACAACAAGATGCAGATACAAGGCCAAGCAGTTCGACGGACGGCTGTAAATTGCCCGGATATTTTGCCAGTGCATGGGAGGCAAGCTTTACTAGACGTAAAACGGATTCTTTAAGGCCCAACTGGTCGACCTGAACACAATCCCAGACGCCAGTATTGTGTTAAAACGCAGACACTTCTTCAGAAAGGAATAGCAAAATACAGTCGGTGGAAATCGAACAATCACTGTTGCAAATTTCGCCTTTCGCAATAACAGGAATGCAGTTTTCAGAATCCAAGTTTGACAAGATGACAACACAATACAATGGAAAGTGGAATTTTCGTACTGTATGAGGACTGCTCTATACAGTGTATTTTGAAATCATTGAAGACGTAAACAATAGTGTTTTGGGTTTTGTTTCCTTTGCTGGAAAAGAGCTAAAGCTATGGCTTTCAGGAACCGGTGAGTTTTGAAAATTTACATCAATTAACGTTAAATACACTTTTGTTAAACGACGGTCGTGTTATCATTGGTATTTCAACAATTGCCGTATATTTTGTCGTTTGATGCCCCGGGAACTGTGATGAAGGCCAAGTAGGATTATACTGTGATCATTTCGCTGGTTTTCAAAACTATTTTCAGAGTGCCTTCGTGCAAGATTGTGTCATCCGATTCCTGACATGTTCGCATAATTTCATTGACAATCTGACACATGCTGTGAAGTTTTGTCGCTGCGTTTGTTGGCACACTGTATTCAAGGATAAAATGTAACCGGGTTAAAATGCTTTTGCTTTTTGAAGGCTATTAAAGTAGAAAATATCCGGCCACTGCTTTCCAAATTAAACAATATGTCTACGAGCGGGACCCCCGTAAGATACTCGCTCAACACAATCGGACTTTGTATTATTTAGTGACCGGGTTTGCTCGCTCAATAAAATCGGACCTTGTATTATTTAGTGACTTGATTTCTTTTTTCTGTCAAAGATTTTAAAATCGTCAAACGCAGTTTGAAAAGTTGTTGTGTTCAAAATTGAATCCCTGCCAAAATTCACACGATTCCGAGACTTCGAAAGCGTGTAAACAAGCGACTCGCTTTGACGGTTCTAAATTTGGCACACACAAAAAAAAACAAACATACACGTATGTGGTTAGGATAAAGCATTGGCTGGAGAAATCGCGGCTTTTCTTGAAATTCATAAAAACTTCGGTGTCCAAGATCGACTTTGCCTGGCTTTCAAGCCTCGGGAGTATTCTGTAGTTGCGTGTAAATGTTATCTCAGCGAATTTTGAAGTTCAGCTAGTGTCTACGAAAATTGCAGACTGTGCACGTTGTCTGAACTAAACCAGACTGCCGTGTGACAAAGATTTTTTTAGCGGCCGACTGGTTACGTCGCTACACAGCCGTGGTTTGCTGAAAAAAAAAATTAAATAATGTCCGAACGGAAAATAAACAAGAATCCCGCTTTCCGAAAACCCACTACTGAGCGAGGGGATATCTGCGATTATCGTATTTCTAGTTTAGCAAATACAATAATCATTCTATTTAATATATGTATGTGAGACTATTTTGTTGACACATGTCATTCTACATGCCAAGGTTTCCTTTCTCTGTTGCTTGCAGCATATTGGGTTGGCTTTTGCGATCAATATCAAGGTCTTCTCAACCTGTGTAGTAAATCTACAGCAACAAATGATACTACTGTAGCTCTACATGTACCAGTGTTGGCACTAGATGCTTCATGGACACATTAATATCACTATGATGGCTCAAGTAAAATATAATCCTCATTGTTTGCTGCAAACATGGTATTATAATATAATCATATTATTATAGTTGTAGCATAGCCCAGAAATTAATATAAACACATTATAGCATTAATCTGTTCAGTAAAATGATATGCACCGACTGATTGTGAAATAAGTCTGTAATGGTACCAAATAGAGTCAATATATGAGTTGAGATGTTGCAATAAAGTCAGTTGTAAGAGTAACCTCTGCGTGTTGAGATCGTTCTCACACTATGAACCAAAGTTCTACGCTAGCTCAACCCCTTGACCAACAACGAACCAGGTAAATGCTACATAGTAATGGATTTGTACTATTCTGAAGAGTACTAGCAAACAGTTTTAAAACCCTGATTTAATAAGAACCTACTTAAGAACCAAAACAGCCTGATTTAATTCCCACTAAACACCCGCAAACACCCGATATATAAGAACCTATTTAGGCTGACTTGTATGAAATGTAGGTTCTTATAAGCGGGTGTTTACTGTAATGCTAAATATTTTCTAAATAATGTTTTAACAAGCCGTATATACCACACACTCACAGCTCAGCGTACACAAAAAGCAATATTCAAACTACACAAACCATATCCTGCAATTCCATGCACGCCAGGTTTGTATCAGCATCACCAAGTTGTATGGCCGCCTCTCGTCGCACATCGAACGTGAAAGGCAAGCGTTCTCAAGAGATATCCAGCCTACATGACGCAGTGGCCTACTGCTACAAACGAGCATTTGGAAGTCGTTTGGCCGCCTTACCCGAAGGAGTTGCGCTAGCCTCATCGTCACATCTGTTATGAGATTCTTTCCTGGACCTCTTTTCTACTCTCGATAAGGTTGTAGCATTCAGCAACAGCGTCGGTTGATAAATCTCGAGAATGCTTGCATGCCACGAGAGGCGGCCATTTTGATGAAGCAGATGGCCCTGGGGACAAGCATCGCATGACCTGCCCTGGGAACAATCATAATCATTATTTCCAGATCAAATAAGAATTTATGATAATCATTATTCTCGCCTCGAGATCGTGTTGCCCCTCACGATGGTACGCAAGAAAAAAAAGCAGTCATAGATTCTTTTCACAAGTGGCTTGACGCCTACACCGTATACATGCTAGTACTGGTAGCGGCTTTCCCGAGGCGTTCGCTCGAGCTGATCAAATATCAGCAGATTATAAGCAAGGCGGTGTGCAAATTCAAGGGTTTGGCCTGGCTGGCCTATGACGAACAATTCCGCCGTCGAGCCGCGTGTGACCTTAGTCTGGGGTGGGATACGGTCGATTTAGAACTTTGGACAGTCACCTTCTCTGGCCTGGCTAAGCCCCACTGTCCCATCTGCTCCAGCCCCTACCACCACCTGGACGACTGCCCCAGCAACGACCCCAGCAGACGGAGTCGCCGAACCGGTCCGTTGGTCTGCTTCGACTATAACAAGCCCTCTGGTTGCCAGCGTCGAGCCTGCGTTTACCCACACGTGTGCCGCCGCTGCAACTCCAGCAGCCACTCCGCCTCCGCCTGCAGCCAACAGTCCCCCGGCAGTTCCAAGTCCTCCTCCAATAACCGCAGCAAACGTTAGGGTGCAGCGACGCCAGCAGGATCAGACCCCGTTAGTCTACACCTATCGATGTTCTTCGTCTAGAACTAGAATTAACTAGCCACCCTGATCGCACGTTCGTCACTACTTTAATTGACGCCCTTAAATTTGGTACACGCATCGGCTATGACGGCCCCCAGCAATCCCGCATCTCCCCTAACCTTATTTCTGCCCGTCAGCATCCTGAGGTAATCTCTGCTAATTTACAGAAAGAGTTAAAATTGGGTCGGGTGGCGGGCCCGTATCCTTCTCCACCCCTCCCTAACTTTCAATGCCACCCTGTCGGCGTGGTTCCTAAGAAGCACTCGTCGGATTGGCGCACCATCTACCACCTTTCATACCCAGAGGGAGATAGCATTAACGATTACATACCCAAGGATCCATACTCCCTGCAATATGTCCGGGTAGACGATGCCATATGCATCTTAAAATCCCTCGGTCACGGGGCTTTCATGGCAAAAACGGACCTTAAGTCGGCATTTTGCCTTATCCCTCTTCACCCTTCTGATTGGAACCTTATGGGCATTTATTGGCAATCGCAATACTATGTTGACCTTTATCTCCCCTTTGGCCTACGCAGCGCCCCCTTCATTTTCAATCAACTTTCTGACGCCCTAGAATGGATTCTTAAGCACAACTACGGCCTGAACTACGTAATCCACATTTTAGATGATTTCTTCGTTGCTGAGTCTACTCGACTGGACTGCCTCCTGAGCTTTAGCAAGCTCCTCAAGTTCTTCATGTCCGTTAAGGCTCCCACAGTCGCCTCTAAGACCATCGGCCCCTCCCAAGTAATTGAGTTTATGGGTATTGTACTAGACAGCATACGTATGGAGGCCCGACTACCAGAGGATAAACTAGCTAGGTTAAAGGACCTTTTGAAGTCTTTTAAGTCCCGCCGTTCTGCCCGCTTAATCGAGCTTCAATCCCTCATTGGTACGCTTCAGTTTGCCTGTAAGGTGGTTATTCCCGGTAGGACCTTCCTCCAGCGCATAATTAACCTTACCAGGGGGGTTCCCAACCGCTTTCATCATATCCGTTTGAACCGCGAATTTTCTAAGGACATTGCTATGTGGGAGGTTTTTCTCAACCAATGGAACGGTCGCTCCTTTTTCCTTGATTCCTCGGTCACCCCGACCCCGGTTTTGGAACTGTACACCGATGCAGCTAGTTCAGTCGGGTTTGGGGGATACTTCGACGGCAAGTGGTTTCAAGGGAGGTGGCCCCCACGCATGTGCCTCAGCAAAGAGCGTGGTATTAGTATCGAGTGGCAGGAGCTTTTCCCACTAGTAGTCGCCTGTGCCCTGTGGTTTCCCCAGTTTTCAGGCAAACGTTTGCAATTCTGGTGTGACAACGAGAGTGTTGTCGCCATCATCAACCAGGGCCATTCAAAGGCCCCCCGCATCATGGACTTGGTCAGATTCTTAGTACTAATCTCCATGAAGCACAACTTTTTATCCGGGCGCGCCATGTTCCAGGGGTTTCTAACGGCATTGCTGATGCCCTCTCCCGTTTTCAGACCCAGCGTTTTCGGGACCTTGCCCCCCACGCGGACCAGCACCCCTGCACCATCCCGCCTTCGTTAATGACCCTCTGAAGCACGAGGTGCTCGCTTATGCGGATTGGGCCCTATCCAGTAACACTCAGCGTACTTATAATTCGGGGGAGAAACGTTTCATGTCATTTTGCCTTATGAATCGTATACTTTACCCAACGGGCGAGGTACTCCCTGCCTCGGAGGGAACCCTTATTTACTTTGCCTCCTACTTAGCTAGAACGGTTAAGCACAGTACAATTAAGCTTTATCTCAGGGCGGTACGCAACCTTCACATTTCATCTGGCTACACCGACCCTTTGCAAGGAAAACTACTGCTAAAAAGGTTTTGCGCGGTATACTCCGTTTCCAGGGACAAAAGCGTGTCCTCCGCCAGCCTGTTACCCCACAGGTCCTGTTGGGTATTCGCCCCGTACTACACAGTTGGTTGGGCAATCGGGATCTTTACATGGTTTGGGCGGCTTTCACTCTCGCCTTTTTCGGATTTCTGCGTTGTAGCGAGTTTACCTTCCAAGGGGTCGATACCTTTAGGCCCGATTTTGATCTTACCACAGACTGTGTCGAGTTTTTTCCCAGTATGTCTAGTCCACAACGTATTGTCCTTACGCTTAAGTCCTCTAAGACGGACACCTTTAGACGGGGTCATTCCGTAGTCATTGCTCGTTGCCCTTCGCTTTTGTGTGCAGTCACAGCCATGCAACGATATTTCTTGTTTGCTCGCCCCAAACCAGGGCCCTTATTCTATTTTCAATCGGGTCGCTTCCTTACTAGGTCAGTGGTTACGAACCTCCTCAGGGACGCGGCGCGATATGCCGGCTTCCCTTACAAGAGCCTCAAAGGCCATAGCTTTCGCATTGGCGCCGCATCGGCAGCTGCGGCCGCAGGTCTCCCAGATTGGCTCATTAAGGTGCTAGGCCGCTGGTCATCGGACTGCTACCAGATTTATATCCGCACTCCCGAGCCGGTTTTACTGTCTGCTGCACCAAGAATGGCGCACGCGTCAGGGCCCTTAGTACTAGGGTAGTTTGGTTTTGCTTGGGGGGATGCATACCTTGCATGCATCTGTGGCGGTTAAGTCTGAGCAGCGACTTCCCCCAAGCTTTTGGGCATTATTTTACGCATACCTGCCAATACTCTTGTCCGATCCAGCACGTGCTGACCTACGGTCTCAGCTCGTAGTGCCGGGGAGATAAGTGAGGCTCTGCTATAAAATCAAGACCTACCAATACGCTTGTCCTATCCCCAAGCTAATGGGGTGATAAGTGAGGTTTTAAAAGGTCGCGCAACCGGAAGTCGCCCAGTTAGATATACCGCAGGGTAGTGCATCCCCCTTACGCCAATATGTGTCTCGTCTTGTTATCATAAGGAGCAGTGACATTAATCAAGTAATATCTCAAAATATGATATTGTCATGTACACTTAAAAGTTTTCTTCTGTTAAGAGCTTTCTAACGCTGTAGTTTGAGTCAACGGTGCACTAAAACAAAAAAGAAACTTTCCACAGTTCTCAAATATCAATTACAGAAATGAGAAAGGAGGGAGACTGCTGTTGAGTGTACAAATCATACTGTAACGTTCAGTTTTGACTGTTATCAGTTTAATGTATGCTGATGGTGGGCTTCGCTGTGTTCATATTTTTTACAGGACTTTTAGAAGTTTTCTTCACTTTCGAACGGTATTTTGCGCCGCTGTGTCCCTCTTTTTACAGGATCTTTAGAAATACTGCATGCTACCAGAAACGGTTCTGCAATGCTCCGTTGTGGAGGATTTCCCTCCAGATTTTGAAAACGTTTTAGGTACTGCTCAAGCTTTGCACTGTCTTCATTTTATCTACCTCTTTGACTGCAAGTGCGAGATCGGCAGTGTACTCGGACTTCTTGGCCTCGGGTTCTTTTAGCGATCGGTTTTCTTCCTTCAGATTCACCAATTTCTATTCCAGCTGACGCAGTTTGCTCAGTTCCTGCTTTGCATCTTGCCAACAGAAGCTTCATGTGCTCTTTAGTTGACGCCTCGATGTGGTCACCGAGATATGCCCTTTTATCCTATGATAAAACAGATGTGAACGTACACGCTGTTCCTCCACTTAAATAATTTGAGAATAGCAAAACCATAATATTGAATCTATATTAATATATTAATTTTCATCTCCATAATTTAAATCAAAATTTTTTCTGAGAGGGCACCGGATTTAACTTACTATACCGCTAATCAAACGCTCGCTGGTCTAAAGGATTCGTAACTTCTTTCTCGTATTGGGCACTGTTCGTGAGTAGAGCTTGGGACTGACTGTCAATCGACAACTAATGGTTTTCCTTACCTCAAACACACATTCCGCTTCCACAAGGGACCGTCCCCCACTCAGCCCACCATTTTTTTCACATAGGGAGATTTGGGCGCCGTCAAGTCTCGATCACCTAGGGGGCCGGGAGCATGCTCCCCGGAAAATTTTGAAAAATGTGTCTTCTGAAATGGCATTTTCTGCATTTTAAGAGCATTTTCAGTGAAAATTTGATAAGATTTGAAGGTTTCAGGCAGCATATTTATTTATTTTTGACTTGCATGAAAATTTGAGAGATTTCAGTAAAATTCGAGAGATTGCATCAAATATTGGGGGTTGGAATGTCTGAAAGCGTGATAAATACTACGATATAGTGTATTGCCCTTTATAGCTAATAGTTTAATGTTTCATTAATGGAATAAAGCTGGGGCAGAATGGGGGAAGGGGGTAGAGCCCCATAGGTGCGAACTGTTTAGGGGAGTCTGGGGGTATGTTCTCCCAGAAAATTTTAAAATCTAGATTCCCTGAAACACTGTTTCCTGCATTTTTAAGGTACCTTTGAACAAATGTAAATGTTCAATTTGCCCTATTATCTAAAAAAGATTCCCACCCCCTCTGATATCACTTTAAAAATTCATATCTCCCTTGTAATGCACAAATGTTTTTTTATCCCCCCCCCCCCCCCCCCTCATTCCCCCTCCACCCTCCTGGCTTTTAATTATAAATGCAGCCTTACAGTAGCGAAACTGGTTGATACGTTGTATTTTTATAGTCTAACAATATATCGCTACATTTTGTGAATACTATTAAGGCTTGTCCTCGTATTGTTTTCATAGTAATACCTTATGAGTTGTCAAAGTTTTCATGTGGCCTCCCTCTTCCTTCATCTTTTTTCGCGTGCCTCCCATTAAGGCCATTTTGTTTGCGTGCCCCACCCCTCCCCTCCCCCCTACCTCATAAACATAAATGGTCCCTAAATGGGCAGACAACTTTTGTTACTGGACAATGATCACTCAGGTGGACCTCCATCTGGGGAACAAAATTAGAGACATTAGCGCTCTTGACTAAAAGCGGCTCTAAGACCAGCTTTGTCCTCACCTCTTCTCGTGGAATGTTGGTCAGACCACAATGGTTTTTGCACGGAAGCAGAAACCGCATACAGTACTCCTCTTCGTGCTCCTGAAGAGAAAACGAAAGTAAAGGAACGTGTTAAAATGTCTTCGATTCAAAATCTAACTTGAAATATGGATCAATGCGGCATTATCAATAAATACCTAACCAGTGGAACCTCCCGTGAGTGACCACCCTTTGTCTGTCTTTAAGTGGTCGCTTATGGGAATTTCACTAAGAATCAGTGCAGTGTTTTTCTAAAATATCTAATTAGTCAACAAGTTGTCCTTGTCACAAGTTCTTGCGACAAATCCTGTGAAGAACGATTAATTTTTTATGCCAAAATCTTGTCGCAGGGACAAAAACATTGAACTGAAGGGACATGTCATGGCGACAACACAAGGAGAAGATGCTGATCCAACTTTACAAGCACATTCGTATGTTGTGGGATGAAAGGCATAAGAAAATATTGGATCAAATTTAAATTAAACGGCCTTAAGTTACTCCACGTAAGCACAATTTGTCCCTGGTACATCAAGCAATTGTAAACCGGCTAGTTAGTTATAACTAAGACATAAAATGATATGAATGATTATTTTATGTTCTTGAATATAAAACAGGCCTATTTAGACTTAGTTTCAGATGTTGCGAATCTTCATTAACTCTCCAAGACTTAACATTTACATATCGGGCCCATACCGGCTTGAAGTAATGGTACAAGCGTTTCTTGCAAAAGGCGCACTCCACAGTTCTGCATGGGCATTGCTCTGTAAGGTGAATTTGCTGATGCCTTCTCTCAAAGACAGCATCACACTTGTCACAAGTCACATCCGCAAATATACACTCCACCTGGTGCTCCTGTGACAGATCGGATAGTACTTACAAAATATGATCACTACTCAGAGAATGTGGGTGGGAATGATAGGTGTTGGCAAAAGAAATCATCTTCTGTTAAACTACAGACAGACTATAAAGACCATGTAAAGAATTCTGATTCAAATTTCAGAAATGAACAGTTACCGAGTAACATGTCACACTACCTCTGCATGTCTGACTTCTCCTGTCCACTCGCATAAAAACGCAGAGGTGGTTCACATTGAAAGATGTGGGAATTGGGGGAGGGGGTACTCAAAGGACTTTTGTACGGGGCCGAGGCTCCGCCCGGACTGTCAACCCCTTACCCTTTAAAATACCATCCTGGGGGCAAAATCGGGACCCTTTTATTTACCTCCAGTACAAATGCACCCCTTTTTTATACCTTTGATCAGGAACGCGATATTCTTCAACAGATCATTTATTCAGTTCCTAAACTGGCAGATGGCCTCGTCTATCCTTCATCTCGCTTGTCGGTAATGAAGTGTAATGTGATCGTGCTTTTGTACCCCTTTTGTCAAAAAAGCCGTGGGGTCTGGGGTCTGGCTCGAGCGTCCGGCAGACGATTCCACGGCGGGGTGCTTCCCACTTTTAACAAGGCGGAGTTTCCGGTCTCCCGCGGTTTTTTTTTTCCCGGATTTTCCTGGCGTTTTTCGTACCCCTTTAAAATACCTAAAAAACGTCATTTTCCTATACCCTTTTTTATACCTCGATTGTAAAAATACACCCCTTTCGGGCGGAGCCTCCCGTATAGCCGATCATAGGGAGTACCCCCCCCCCGGGGGGTGTGCTGCTTAGTTCCTGTGACCCTGACCCTGTTCCAGAGTAAGGAAAGGTAATTTTGCTACCCTGTTCTAGACAAGTTGGTGAAAATAGATACCCCGTTCCAGACTAGAGGTGACTTCACAAATCATAAACGGCGTGCTAGGATAAACATGTGGCGTTGCGTGATTTAAAGCAACAGTTCAGAGCTGTTTTGCAGTGACCGACTCGACTATAAATCACCAAGGATTCTGGCAGCGACCCTGTTCCAACACCAGACTGAACGAAAAATATACCCTGTCCCAGAGAGAAACGATGATTTGACTGTATACCCTGTTCCAGAGTCGGAGAGGCAAAAAGTATGCCCTGTTGAGCGGCACATCCCCGTATAGCCTATATATGGGAGTGCCCAACCCCCCCCCCCCCCTCCCGTGTTTAAATCGGTGTCCTAAACAAATGATTGAGTATGATCAAAGCAAACTTACCCCGTCTGCAAAGTTGATTGGACCTCTACAAGTCGGGCAAACGCTTTTGTTTGTTCTACAAAAAAAAAAAAAAAAAAAAAAAAAAAGGGCGCAGTCTACTTATGAGCAAACGAGTGTATTGCGCGAAAACGAAGAAATTGCTTCACGATAATGACAACACAAAACAAAGACGTTATCGCTTTAGGATTTTGGAAAAACAATGCACTGATTCTCAGCTGTGATGAGAAATAGTTAAATGTAAGAATGAGCTTGGATAAACTACAAATATGAGAATAGTGCAACATAAGCATATTTCATATGGCCTTTCAAATGTATAAGGACAATTTTTAAGCTCGCCCCACGAAGTGGGGGCGAGCTTAAAGTTGTCACGGTGTCCTTCCAGGCTTCATAAGGAATTTCCAAAGAAGGAGCTTGTCAATTTCCAAATTTGGGCATGGTCGTGTTACGCAGTACGTTCAAACAGAAGACGTCGAAGCTTCGTGTGGAAGTTGTTTCTGGAATTTATTCTTGTTTGTCATGGTCGTCAAGCATTCGAAGCTGTTTGGCCATTGAGCCTGGGTGTTTCTACGAATGTAGGGCACTGCTACAGTGACACTGAAATTACATGGCCATTGTGCTGTGATTACAAAAATATACCGCGATTGAGCGACACTAAAATTAATGAAACGACATAGCTGTTATGCTGTGATCATGAAATGCAGACATTGTGCTGTTTTGTAAACAAAGAGCAGCCGTTAAACGAGGGTGCTTCTACCGCTGTGATTGACGCAAGCTATCACGTCGCCAGATCGAATGGCAAGGATTGTGTTGCGGAAGAAACATCTGAACGTGAAATGCTTGACGGACGGTCGCGTTACCATTTTACGTGGAAGGGTAAGATTAATCGGAAGCGAGCGAGAGAATCGTCGCGTATTCCTTTACGCAAAGTTTGAAGGCTTTTGCGAAAGAACAAACACGTGCGGCTAAAGGTACGTCGCTACATAAGTAAATTTGTTCCCAGTCATCTGCCCTTGCCGATTGCTCAATGCTGTAAAAAGCATGAAACCCTTGTCAATCACTGTCTAACGAGGCACGTAAAGCTTGCAAATAAGAGCAAGATTAAAGTTCGCAAACATGTTTATCTGTGTAAGCAGCGGCCAAATACGAAACATAATCAAAGCAGCAAGGCAGCTGTAATAGAACTGACTCAAGGCCACATCGTAATCAAAGCAGCGATGCCGCTGTAAGGTCGGCTATCTTTTTGATTGGCAGACTTTGGTTGTGGTCTAGTCCGTACAACAGGCTTGTGTCTTAACTGCTCTAAAGTAGGGATTCCCTTGAGTGAATATAGTGGTAAAGTGATGTCACAAGAAATATCGGAATATGGATTTTAGACAGTTCTGTGGAATGCCCTGTCTAAAAACGGTCACACAAAAAATTAGCTCTTTAGCGCATTGAACAGCTGAGATGTGGGCTATTGAAGTTCAAATTGCTCAATACTAAATCCTCCTATTTGGTGTTAATGGTTCCTTTGATTTAGAACTGATGCTAAATAAGGGAGTTCAGTTTGGAGCTATCTGGTTGCTGTCAGTAGGGCTACCGATTTGAAACTTTGCACACGTTTGTGCAGAAGCTGTGTATGTTTTGAGATTCGAATGGAAAATTTTGCAAAATAAGACGTCACGCTTTACCACTGTGCAGGGCAACACGCTTGCACTCAATCAAGCGTAACATGCATATTTAATGAGGCAATCGGCTCAGCTCAGAGAGTCAAATAACTTCTCGTAAACCTCAAAGTGGCCTAATCCTCTCAACTCAAAGCAAACATTGACAGGATATACTTTAAAGTGCACAAACCTTGCTCGCTTTACCGGTGTTCAAATCATTTTGAGCGGCGTAACTTCCTTCCAAGCGGTATACATATTCACGGTAATCATTAACTCGGGTTTCAAATGGCGACGAATACAAAATGCTTTTCCAAGAGTGAAGTTTATTATAGTCACATGAATGACCTGTCATAGAAGATTCACATATTTAAGGTCTCGGTAATCCGATGAAACAGATAAATATTAACCGGATGACTGAATACGTACATACGTACAAGAATGTGTTGTTTTCTTGCATAGTTCGTTCGAGCTAACTCTTAATAATTGTAACTCATTATCAACGAAGAACACCAAAGTAACCTTTCGTTCAAGGGCTTCGGCATACACAATATACTTCAAGTCTTGTGGTAAGTTATCCAGGCAAATTTAAACTGAGGAATGTAAACAACTAAATCGCGCGCGTCCACTGCACAATGAGTGTCGACAGAGATGAACGCCGGGTTCCTGTGTACGGTCAACCGACTGAAACATTCACACAAAATAATAACTGCACGATCGATATAAAGTCCGTACCGTTACGCCAGTATGAAATGTTGTTTTCACACAGAGTTTATCAGGAAAATCGGGCAATGCTTGAAACACTCGAGGTATCGGCCAAGAGCAAGTATAAACCTTTGGAGCATCTTCCGCATTCATACTTTCACCAAAAGCCGTGATTAAAAGGTCGTATAATTCCGTGCCTTTAAAGTTAATCGATCTCTTGAAATGTATTTCATCATGCGTGATCGTGCCCAAATTTGGAATAAACTTCCTAATTTGGAAGTCTATTGTTGACACAGATGACGGACTGACTGACGGACTGACTGACGGACGGACTGACGGTGTCGTGGCCGCAACAAGGTCGTGCTTCTCACTTTCGTGAGACGCCGACCTTAAAAATTGCTCAATTTTAGGTATGTGGAAGTTCGCATCCGTTTCCGCGGGCCTCCACTTTTGCTGAACCGCGTATTCGATTTAGTCTCAGTTTTGAAAACCCTCATTTACAAGGCGGGAGAGGGTGAAAATTATAAACTTAGACGTTCGAATTGGGAGAATTTAAAATCCTTCACCGA
This sequence comes from Plumapathes pennacea, assembly GCA_964036295.1. Taxonomy (NCBI): domain Eukaryota; kingdom Metazoa; phylum Cnidaria; class Anthozoa; order Antipatharia; family Myriopathidae; genus Plumapathes; species Plumapathes pennacea. Next base: position 6,489,552 of record OZ038472.1, on the reverse strand, counting down.
GTGCCAAATCTTTGAACCGAAGGAGACCTTCCGGAGTCGTACTGAAGAAAGTCTATCCGTGACTTCATTACTCATGTCATGCACAGCTTACGTTCAACATCTACATATTCATCAGAGGCCATGATACTCCAGCCTGGGCTGCATTCAAACTAAATACGTGCTTAAAGAAAACACGCCTTTCTTCTTTTGACTGAGTTTCAAGTCGAATAAGTTTAAGTGAAATCTGATAACTTGTTGACATTACTTGCGGTTTTGGTCAAATTCATTTTCGAATTCTTCTTCTTCCAGTTCTCTACTCATTGCTGGCAAAAACTATGCGAAGCAAAGCAACTATAATCAAACGATAGAAATATTTCGACAAGCTGAAGTCGCTCAGGGCTGTCAGTGGTCACGGGTATTTCAACTTTGACTTGCGCTTGTCAAACAACCGAGAATTTACCAAAACCTGTGTTATAATGGTTCTGAAGTGCAACAGATCTACTGGCAATTAAGGAATACAATGATAACAATCAAAATAACTCCAGAAAACGTCTTCGCATCTCTTCGTTTCTTCATGCGTATTCTCTGATGCTCAAATTTCAAAGGCAATTGTTGACACAGCATGACGGACTGACTGACTGACGCAGTCTTAACTGCAATAAGGTGGGACGCTTAAAAATGCCACCACAAAAACTACTTCGACGATCCGCGTTCTCGATTTTGTTGCGTTGTCGGTAATATCGATACTGCCCAAATTGGGAACAGAACGACTTCCATATTTGCAATCCATTGTTGACAGCACCGGGACACGGGACACATTCCAGTTGGACTAATCGCATAAAGCTTCGCTTTTCAGCACTTCGTGCTGAACGCGAGCATTTGTCAGAAGCCACAGGTTTACCAGTGATGCAAACAGTAATTTTTACTGCAATAAATATAAGCCGTATATCCAAGTGGCTTTTGGCCTTCACCAGGTGCAAAGCTGAAGATTCGATGTCCTTCAGACACATCTGATTCTTGTAAAAGTGTGTCCATGTTTCCAGAAGTCTCTCTTCAAGCTCAGTTAATTCTAACTCTGGTGGCTTATGTGGGAGTGTCATTTTATTGGCCTTTGCACAACTTGGCATCTTACCAGCTTTGATGTTTTAATGGCAAGTTCTACAAATCCATTCAGAATTGTTCAGATTAAGATCTGATGCATTAAGATCTGAGTTGAATTAATGTTTATGACATCTAATTACACCAGCTTTGTACCAAAGTTGATCACAGCAAGTACACACATACTCAGGTCCACATTTAATATTTTCATGAAATTGTTTAATAAGACCCTCAATGGTTTTAAATTTGTTTACTCTTTGTTTTTGCTTCATCTGTTTTTCTTTTAGTCTCACTAGTTTTTTTTTTTTTTTTTTGCCTTTATTTTTTTGGCTTTTCACTTTTTCTTTCACATGATCTGGGTTTCCTTCTCTGTATATTTTCTTAGCTTCATTTTCTTTTTGTTTTACCTTGGGATTACTTTTTCTGTTTCATGTGCATTCTCATTAGTTTCTCTTTAGCAAGGTATTGTTGGTCCATTCTTTGCTTTCTTTCATAATCTCTCAAATAAGTTTTTCGTTCCTCAAGAGCTGAAGAATCACAATCTTTGTTGTTTGAGCAACTAACTGCACAAACATAACATAACATAACAGTGTCATTTTGATTTATATCATTTTGTACTGCACTATTTACAGCATCATGACTGCAATCCTGGCTTCGTACACAATTATTTGTCACCAATGGAACAGTAGAAACATAGTGATCCTAAAAAAATTCTTCTTTGGAAGCTTCTGGGTTCAACTAGAGTGCTTTCTGCAACATTTTGAGCAGATTCTATCATTCTGTGATGTTAAATGAATATTGTCTCACTAACTATAAAAGCAAAACAAAATTTTAAACAAAAACCACGTGAACCCTATCGACCAACAAGAATGGGCGAGCTTTCAGCGGCAACGCTGCTTTGATTTACTGTACCTTATACTTTTCTTTAAGCAGGTACGGCAAAACCGATGTCCACACTCCGTAGTTTGCACGGCTTCTCTCATGGGGAGCAGACACACAGCACACTTCTGACTAGGAAGGACTTCGTCAATAAATTCATGATCAAACCCTCCGACTTCGAGTTCTTCCTCGCCTTCACTATCAAACATGTCCAGTTCTAGCTCAGACTCTTCATCACCGCTTTGCGACTGAGTCTCCGAGTCATATTTGGTTAAACCAAAGAAAACTTCCGCCATGTTGCAGTCCGATTCGAGTTCGAGTGGGAGAACGGAAGTCGAAAGTGAAAGTTGCGTGATGGCCTTGAACGGTGATGTGATTAGCGGGGTAACCAAGCAACAGTTGCACGGTCGGGTGCATTTTCGTTCTCTCCACCGCACCTCCAACATGTGGCTTAAGGTGGCCTCGCCTCTTTCGACATAAAGGTGATGTTACACGAGACAATTTTTAACGACGATTTTTTGCGCAACATTTTTTTTTTCTATACTTCTTGCCTAGTAATCGTCGAACTATCAATAAATACAGTCTTTGCACAAAGTTCTGCCTTTGGCGAAGGTTCTCCATGTTTCTAGAGTAAAAGCCAAAGCGCTAGCTACAAAATTGTAGATGTTGGGCGAAAAATCGTCGTTAAAAATCGTCTCGTGTAACATCACCTTAAAACTTCCCGGCCTGTTTTTTCCAAGGCAAATTGGCTGAACGAAACAATAACAATAGCATCTGCGAGCCTCCGAAATGTGCAAAAATACTTGAGGTTCCTGCCAGAATCCAGTCTCTTCAGCAAATGCAGAATACAAGCTAACACCGATACGAAAACTATTATAACTTGAAAGAACCAATCGACGGAAGTTTTCAGTCTTCATGACTTCGACCGTCGGCTAACTTCATCGGTAATCGATAAGCGATGACAATCAATATCAATCAACTAATTTTCATCGATTGGCATCGATTGATCGACTGGATTTCCGATGATCGATTGTCATCGATTTACCAGGCCGGGGAAATTTACACTGGAAATACGATAAACGCAGATACCCCCTCGCCCTGGCATTGATTGAACTATTACTTTAGTGGCTTGACGAGAGCAGCCTTCTACCGAAACTTTGACACAATCTTTTCTTTGAAGTCAAATGCTGCACGCAAAGACAGGAGGAAAAGAATGATGCGTGTTATATTTTGTGTTGAAAAAAGAATCTATTGCGTGACGCCGTACGTACTTCCCACGATCAACACGCCAAATTAATTCATGAAACGGCCGGTTCATGCCCCAAAGCATTTTGAATTTTATTTTTAGCGGCGGAGGTTCTAGAACAATCATACCACCAGTCGAATTATAACCAAGGGGAGGGGAGGGGGGGATTGGTGAATTTGATTTTAGCCATGGCCAGAAATAACGGACGTCGCAACTGAGCATGCTCAAAAGTGCAAAACAAGATGGCGTCCGACCTGATAGGAAAATGTATGGGCCACGAAGTATAATCGAAAATAAAAGGTAATCGAACATACATGCGGTGTTTGCCTAAATGAATCCTGTTTGGAAACGCTAATACACATCTGAAATCGCAAACTTTATGTCCATATCTGTTCACTTACCGGTTCCATTTCGAGTGTCTTTTTTCAGCGCTTCTCCCTCCATGTAACCTTCTTAATATTTTCCGAAAACGCCGTAGACGCAACATTGCACTGGAGATAGTCCTCTTCTCTTGAGCCGGAGCGGAGTTGCCTAAATCCCTTCCAAAAGTAGACCTGTTCCTTCGTAGATGTAGTAAATTTCAGCTGGATTCACCGCGATTTACCGGTTCCATTTTAGCCACAAACTTGCTGTAATCTTTAGTTCGACAGAGCAAAGGTTAGATGACAAGGAGCTCTTCCGGTCACGAAAGAAAACCCGATTTTTTTACCTCCTTGCGCCGACTTCCCCGACCTTTTGGTATCAAAATAAAGGTCAGAATCCAAGCTTTGTACTCTTCTATGGAACTCTGGGAAGGCAGCTAAACAGTCAAAACGGTCAGCGTTTTCACGTGTGATCGTACGACTTCCGGTTCGGAAAATTGCGGGAAAATTAATTTTCATAAGCTGTATTACAGTTTAAAGTTATGTCTGACGTTTTAAGAGCTTTCGATTTTCGTAAATTCAAACAAGATGTTAGCATATCGACCAATCATGATTTAAAGTATATTAAAAGATGTCCATCCCCAGATGAAATCGTTCTTACAGTTGATATTCCATACGAGCATCTTCGCAGCTGGTAAGAGGGTCTGTTAGCAGCGTTCTCATACACCTCAAACGTTTTCGGGTATACTTTAATTCTTTTCGGATTAGTTTCATAAAATGCCGCCGATGAGAGGTTGTGCAGCTGAAGATAATCGACCCTCTCACTCCTCTCACGTCTGGCCGCCACATTGGTTTGGGCGGGGTCCGCTGACAATGTTGCAGGCTCAGAATGTCCGCGATTTCTGGCCATGTTAAAGCCGTGAGACACGTTGGGAAAAATAAGTTCGAATACTACGCAAGATTCGAAAATCAAGAATATTATGGACGAGCCTATCGAAGATATTAACGTACTATATCTGGTCGAGCCGCTTCTCATTCACAACGAAGGATTAATGGATCTTGTCTTATGTTCCCAAACACATAAGGAAGGTTAGTCACGAAAGCGTAGAGTTGCTAAAGGATTAGATCAAGGTTAACGTAATGGTGCTTTGAGGCAACGATTAGAGACTACTTGTTGTCGGCTAGAAGAATTGAAACTTTAATAAAGTTCTGATGATGACGAATGACGACGGGACTGGGCCCTACTTCACATCTCATTGGGTAGACCGAATGCCAACGATGCAGCCACAATCTTTTTGATCCGACTCATGTACACGGATTCGAATGGCATTCCAGCTTAGTTAATTTCTGCAACACGAAGCTGGAGAACAAGCCAGGAAAGTGAAGGTTTAGGTTTAGTACTGCCTTGTAACACACTTCTTGGAGAACAATTCCGCGTCTTTTAAGACTTTTTGAGAATTTGTAGTGCAGCTGCAACGCCCTTTGACAGCAGGCCTTGATATGTATTTGGCTAAAGTGATTTCATTGGTTTCTACTGCAAACGGGGCACACATGCAATGTTTGCCAGCGATACAACTACCAAAGTACACGAATATGACGCTTCCACCACCTTAGTGTTCTTATTATATTGTTTTAGTATCAGATTGTACTAAAATGGCACAAAGGAAAAGATACATTTACAATGTAAACCGAAACATTTTCCAAGGATTAGATCTGAGTTTAATGTATGCGCAATTCATCGGAATTCAAAATCACCGGCTTCCTGATTTACTGACGCGGCAATACGTGTTTTCTGCGTAATACCGTCTTGCCTTACGAGGCTTTTTTTTGCCATTTTTCAAGCAGCGGTAACAAAGATGGGCCAACGTTGTTCAACGCATGCTGCAAATTAGGTGTCATCTCCAAATTCGAAGAGAATAACAAATTCCCGCATTTTGAAGGATGAACCACGAGGTTTCAGTGCGGCTTACTTACGTTGCTTAGTTACGTAGATCACGTGTCCTCCATATGTCACGTGGCACGATTGGCTAATCCCTGTATTGTATATTATCTGCCAGAGCGCGGCAGCCTGTAGAATCCATTGACAAACTGCAGCTCTTGCTCCTTGACTTTGCGGTCCAGGAACCTCCTTAAGTCCTCCACACCGCATTGGCTAGATGACGTGCCTTCCATGGCGAACATCCTTAACATAGAATGTATTCTTTCCAATGGCAGACTGTCTAAATTTGTCAACATGCCCACAATGTAAGACCAGAACACCTAAAAAAGGTCCAAACAAGATCTCAGTTAAACAGCATGCCTTATTTTAGCACGGGCAATATTTCCAACAACATAGTGGTCGCAGCGGCTTTCATAATTTCATTCCTAAGCATACGTTAACTTCAAATTCCTCTTTAAATCTTTCAGTGGAGAATATCACACAGTTTGAAGAATTTATCTAAGTAGGTCCACCACTAAGTATCACTCTACTGACCCTGTTACCGAACACATACCAATCATATTACCGACCATGTATCCACCACTAAGTAACCACCCACTGACCCTGTTACCGACCACGTATGTCGACTAACCATGTAAACCACCATGACACAGACCACGTTGCCAACAACCTATGTTAATCCAATACCCTCCGCGTGACCGACTTTTAATGCACTTTGTTCGCAACTATTTATTTTCAATATCACCCTGTTAGCATTTCTTCCTCAAGTTGATTCTTTTCACCATTCTATACAGTCAAGCTTAGTTAGTTAATCAAACCCTGCTGCACCATTCATTTACTTTTTTAGTTAAAGTTACCTTGGAATCGTAGATAAGCTGCCCACTTGTGCTGAAGGTGATCTGAGGCCTAAAGCCAGAAAGAAGTGGACATTAAGGGTGTAAAGTTGTATTAGTTTGTTAATTCCAAAGAGTAATCAAGTTCAATTTTCTCCTTCAGTTTCGGCAGCAAAAATATGACATACAGTAAGGAGAACTTGGCTTTTGATACCTTGCTCAGATGATAGCTGATTAAACTGTCAATTCTCACTACATCACTCATACAATTTCTTCTTAAAAAGTTGGGAGAATCTGCATTTTGAACTTGGAAGTGAAAGGTTAAAACGAAAGTTACAGAAACAAGAAAGAGCCAGGCAGCAAAAACAAAGAAGACAGTCGTATCAGACAGATGATTGATACAGTCACCTCTCTCAAAACAGACGCCAGTGTAAGACGCCGTCGGACACCTCTATGGTTGAAAATAATGCCAGGAGCAACTACTGATGCTGAATTATTAGAAGAAGGTTAGTTATGTATATAATTGCTCGCGGGGGCCTGGGGCCCACGAGAGCTTAAAAATGGAGATTTTTATTTTATTTTTTTTCCTTTTTGTGGGTCGAGAATCAGCACACGGTGATTGGTTCATATTATCACGTGCTGGGCGATGACGTAATTGACTTCGCTAAACAACTCGAGATGTGGCCAGTGAATTGCTCGTTACTTGTGTGTAAAAGTTAACTGCATCCCATCCAAACTCAACACCATTTGGCTCTGTGGAATAGGCACGGATAAACTGGATTTTCGGGAACGATTTTGGCTCGCGTTCACCGCGGAAGCTTTGAGAATAGCCGTAAACAAATATTTGATGGTACCGCTGTCGCCGATAAATAGGGAGCTTACGAATCGACGACTCTTTTCACGACGACGCCGGCTTGACAGCGGAAGCTGCCTCTGCGCACGCGCAACTGTGTCTTGCGCAACAACACACGTCGTCTCGAGGCCGGCGACGACTTGAAAAATAGCAATTTGAAGTCGTCTTGAGAACAGCGCGACGCAGGTTTGTTTTCAATTATTTCTTTGCCGTTTTACATCTTTTCCTTAAGTTTAGGCTCAGAAAATAATGTAAGAGCTAATCTGATACAGTTTTGGTGTATTTTTCAGGTTCAGTCTGCTTACTGTAGTCCAAGAACAAGATGGCAGACGGAGGACCTTCGGGTTCTGCAAATGCAACAAGCTCAAGGTAATGATAGTAATCGTAAATTATAGCTCTATTTTCCGACTGTTTATTTAGGCTATGAAAAATCACAATTATCTTCATTTGTGGCGAGCTTATTTCTCGTAATCTTCGCCATTTAATTGATAGCTGGACTGAAAAGTTGTTCGAGCACGTGTGAGATCTTATACATGTCGTTTTTCCCATTTTTCGTAACTGTGTATTGAGGCTATTGGCAAATCAGTTATTTCAGTTTAATTTTCGTGTCGATAAAAATGCAGTACCGTGGAAGACTGCGAAAATGTATGACTAATTCACAAGCATTCAGGTTGTTTATTTCACAGCAAAAACATACTTAGAGATACTGCTAGTGGTCATGAAAAACCCGTTTTCTCTCACACATGTGAGTTTATATTTTCAACTTCTGGTTAATTAAAATATACTCTTTTAAATTAGGGGTTGGTTAATATTGTATTTCATTTTAGGACTTCACAGATGAAATGGAGTCCAGAACACGATATCATTCTTGGCAGAGAAATGTTGTTGTTTGAGCTGTGGAAGTTTAAAGCTGGGAGCAGAGAAAGAGGACAGTGCTTAGATCGAATTGCTGAAAGTCTCAACCAGTTGACGATGCCACTGTTCAATGTATCCCAGAAGTCGATACGAGATAGACTGAAGATATTAGAGAAACAATTCAAGAAGAAGGAGAGGTTTGAAAGAAATGCATCTGGAATTTCTCCTGAGAAAACAGAAATTGATGACATCATGGAAGACTACTTGGAGAGAAGGGGTGAACAGGAAAGAGAAATTGAAACCAAGTCAAATGAAAGTCGTGAGAAGACAGCAAAAGATAAGGCAATGGCTGAAGATATGCGCAACAAAGCCATGGAACGACTGAAGGATACAAAGAAAAGGACTGGTGATGATCCACCGAGAAAGAGAAGGAAGCAGTGTGCTAATGAAACCCTTGACTATCTGAGGGAGGCTGCAAATAAAGAATGTGAGCTTAGGAAAGAAGAACTGGAGTTCAAAAAGAAGCAAGAACAAAATGCAGCTGTTCAACAGAACCTGATGCTTCTACAACAGCAGGAAACGACAAAGCAGTTTCAAGAGCAAGTGAAGAACCAGCAAGATCAGTTTCAGATGATGTGCCAAATGTTCATGCAACAGCAACAAACACAGAATCAGGCATTGCTTGAACTATTAAAGAAAGGACACTAGTATTATTATTGGATATATACAGTGTAAACTTACATTTGAATCAGTTATTGTTACAGTTCACATGTTTATTCTTATGACTTCATTCATTATACATGTTCGAAATGAGACACAGTAGGAGCAAGAACTGCTAAAACTTACAGTAATTCTTATGTTCAGTTCTAAGGTAGCATAGTTTGAACAGGAAATTCTTTCAACAGTTTGTTTGTAACTTCATCTTGCTTAATCACTGTTGTATTCATAAATTTGATCTAAGATCAGTTTGAATTCTTAACACTTGTAAAGCCTCTGTACTATGTACTTGGCCATTACTGTTTAAATAAATTAAAGGAAATAATTCTCTAGAGCTGGTGGATTGATACCAAAATGCTCTGAGCTAATAGAGTGGTACAAAATAGTGTGAGCATTTTGCATTAAGGCACAATCTATGTACATTTTACCCACTGCACTCAAACCAATTCTAAGGTTCTTCTTAAAATCTAAGAATTTGAAATAGTTGATAATGTCGTTGAAAACCCATTCCACAGAAACACGTGCAGAGCTCATAGAGGTATTGTAAGCTTGTTGATCTGCTGTTAGCACCGCACCTCTATAAGGTGCTTGTAAATGAGCTCGCAGAGGGTAAGCAGGATCCCCATACACACACATGGGTGAACCAGTAACAGGTGAGTTTGAGAATCTTTGCAGATCTTGTAATAGACCAGAAGAGGCCAGCATCCCACTGTCATGGCATTTCCCTTCAACAGGACCATACAAATTTCCAACCAGACCATTGGGCAGTGCTACTGCTTGGAATTTGATTGAATGGACCCTTTTATGTCCATTGTAGACAACCCTCTGATTTACATCTGGCCTACACACTGGCCGGACAGTTCCATCAATAAATCCCCAGCAGTTGTCCAAAGCTGCACCTGATTGACGTACAGCATCCGCATACAGCATAAGATTTGCTGGGGAAAGCAAGTCGTGGTTGTACGTCGTCAGAAGATGATGCCACCTACTGTAAATCCAGTCAATCATGTGATTCGTTATGATACAGAGCTGTGGTACAGGTCTAGCGAAGGTAGAAATCATATCACTATACCTACAAGGATAGGCAAAGCGTTTGAGGTACATACAGAAGGCAGGAATTGATGAAACTATTAAGCCGTTGTAGGTGACAATTTCTTCTGGTAGCTGAAGGACATCGGCAAGTTTGTAGATGTCATTCCTGTAGAAACGGAATTCAGCTTTGCATTCAGCGTTTGTCATCTCGTCCAGGTCGAATCGTTCGTAGTCCCAATAAGGAAACTCGGGGTTTTTCGACTTAGCGTTTGCCTCGTAAAGTAATACAAACTCCCTGTCATTGATGAATCCTTTCCTGTAAGCATATGCAATGCACATTCTCGTCTCTCTCAAGTTGGGCATCTTGTCTGCAGTTTTAAGGACTAGTCTTTTAGAAATATTAATTGAACGTTGTTTTTCTGCCAGAAAATGAAAACCTCTTGAACTTTGGCGGGAAATGGCACAACGCGCGTCGTCGTCCCGCCATCGTAAACAAAACTTCGCGCCAAATCGCGCACGACGCCGACCTATAATTTGACGTCACTGAAAGTCGTCGTCGCGCCGAAAGTCGTCGATTCGTAAGCTCCCTAATATTTAGTCCCGACGAAACTTTCTGTGGCGACACGAAATACTTTTGGGAAGATAACAGGGCGAAAGCAGAAACCAAAGCTACGGTGAGCTTTAGCCTAAAAACAATGACGCTTTATGCTTTACTCTGTACATGACATCTGTTGCCTCATAAAATTCTTCTGCGTATCGTACATTGCCTGTTGAAGTGTTTCTTTCATTCGATCATGTAGCCTTTGTTTCGCAATGGTCAGTGAATACCAGAAATGAAAAATACACCGAAATAATTCTGAGGATTGAGTTTGCAGTCACAAATGGACTGAACACACTGTGAACAAAAGCGCAATAATATTGTAAACATCTCTCGTGTGACATTCCTCGCTGTCAATTTTATATTTGTTACAGAGCACGAATACTCGAAAGCCTGATAGAAAGAAACGTATTGAGTTAATAAAAGAAAACATATAAGTAGTGAAGCGAAAAAGTAAACTGCATCCCATTCAAATTCAACGCCATTTGGCTCTGTGGAATAGGCATGGATAAACTGGATTTTAGGAAAAGATTTTGGCTCGCGTTCACCGCACAAGCTTTGAGAATAGCCGTAAACAAATGTTTGATGGTACTTCTGGGGTATTGCAAATATCTCTGTCGCCGATAAGTATTTAGTCCCGACGAAACTTTCTGTGGCGACACGAAATACTTTTGGGAAGATAACAGGGCGAAAACAGAAACCAAAGCTACGGTGAGCTTTAGCCGTAAAACAATGACGCTTTATGCTTTACTCTGTACATGACATCTGTTGCCTCATAAAATTCTTCTGCGTATCGTACATTGCCTGTTGAAGTGTTTCTTTCATTCGATCATGTAGTCTTTGTTTCGCAATGTTCATTAAATACCAGAAATGAAAAATACACCGAAATAATTCTGAGGATTGAGTTTGCAGTCACAAATGGACTGAACACACTGTGAACAAAAGCGCAATAATATTGTAAACATCTCTCGTGTGACATTCCTCGCTGTCAATTTTATATTTGTTACAGAGCACGAATACTCGAAAGCCTGATAGAAGAAACGTATTGAGTTAAGAAAAGAAAACACATAAGTAGTGAAGCGAAGGCTGGATTAATCGTGGCCTCTGATTAGAAATATGAGTCAAGGTCAAACTGTCAAAATCGATTGTGCATAAAAAGATATGTCACGCATTCTCAAGATGCAGGGTCGCTCAACCTTTAAGAAGCAAGTGTATGTGTGTTGTAACAAGACTGGATTGCCAGTGAGCTCGTGGCGTGAGTTGGGTCGAGACGAGAATAAACTAACATTAAAAGTAGGGACAAGAGCAAGACTCCCAGGAAGGCAGGAAGGGGGGGGGGGGGGGGGGGGGGGGGGGTGGGAGGGGGGTACTCATCATAATTTTGGGTGGGTGTGCTGCCCAGTCCTGAAAACGCTTAGCCTATTTCAGACCAAGATATCTGATTTTCTATAACCTAACTTTAAAAATGTATACGGCACATACCTAATGTGGCTGATATAGTGGAGTACCCCATCGGGTTTCAGTCTCACCAGAAAAATATTATACAGCATAGAGAACTTGGTTTTTGAGACCTTGCTCAAAGGAAACCTGATAAAATTATAAATTTTCATAGAACACTCATACATTTGCTTCAAGTTTAAGAGACTCATTTTAAGAGATGCATTTTGAGCTTAGGGGTGATAGGTCAGCCAGCAAGAGAAGAGTGACTTGCGACACTTACTGTATTTATGCACAGCTGATTTTGACAGTTTGACTTCGAGCACTTATTTCTAATCAGAGGCCACAATTATTCCAGCCTTTGCTCCAATAATAATCTGTTTTCTTTTTACTGAATGAGTTTCTTTTATTAGGCTTTCGAGTATTCGTGCTTTGTAACAAAAATAAAATTGAAGGTGAGGAATGTAAGAAGTGAACTCTGCCTCATGCAAGAGTTTCTGCATGGAAATGATAGAACCATAGAGGTGTGCAAGCACAGTACAGTCTGTATTTATTCATCAGACACTGTATCAAGAAACAATAAATTATACACATGTTATTTTCTCAGCTGTCAACAGAAAGCCAGTATTATTCATATTGTTTTGTGTAATTCATGAAGATTCTGCTTGCTTAAACTTTTGTCCTTAGACAGAACTCCTTGTCTTTTAGCAGTAAAGACAACATTAACATCAGTGCCTGCACATATCTCTAGTTTATTTGGTAAATCACTTATCACAAGGTGTTTGTCAACATTCATTTTCCTGTAAAATGTGTTACCTTTTTCAATTACAGCACTTAATGTATCAGAATTCCAATAGCTGCAAGATTTAATTACAGAGAAACAAATGCTATAGAAAGAAATTGCACATCACTGCTTACATTTGCAAATAATTGCTTTGCTTCTTTGCTGAACAGTTGTAGGTTCTTCACATCTGTGCCTGTTGTGTCTGTCTTCTGTTAGACAAATGTTTACTCCTTTAATTTCAAATGTAATGGCAGGCAAGTGTACATATAAAGTCTGGAAATATTCCAATAAATTGCCAACTGAACGAAGTTCAATTAATACACATTTTCCTTCAGGATGTTCCATGCCAAAACTATCTCTACTATGAGAATCAAATACTTTGAACCTGCCACCTGACAAACAAAATACAGCTACAGTACTACAGCCTATTGTCAGAATAAAGCAGCTGAAATCCTGTCTGAGCAATAAATTAAAAGCCCCAGTCAGTGTTGTACAGTAAGCAAAGCCTTCGATGGGAAAGCAAGTTCCAAACAAATTACCCACGTAACTTTCACTGTATTGCAGCTCATACTGAGTTTCATATATTGTGACCATTCCAGGTAGATCTGTCAGCAGCAAAAAATAGTCCTTAGATAATTGCGAAAGAGTGGAATACAGATTGTTCCCAGCATTCATAATTTCGCTCAAATCCTCTGATAAAGAAATAAAATTCGTGTGGTTAAATATGACAGCTGCTAGGAACATAGCTACACATTGTCGTCCAGCATTATCTCCAAATATTGCAGCATTACCTTGACTGTACGGTGCAATGATCGTTTTGTTTGGATCGACAACTGAAGGACCAGGATTTTTTTCTATATGATCCCTTGACAGAGAAAACGCGTAGTAATTGATTTTGTGATTTCTATCTCTGAACACAGCTGGTCTCGAAATGCTTGTCCTTGAAGTCATTCTAAAATACAAACGTACCTTAGCACCTCGTTTACTTTTGACAAACTTCTTTTTGAACTTATAGCTTTCTCGCAGCGATGGTTTATTGATCCTAATTTTCTCTTTGCATTTCTGTGGCTTTCTATTGTTTCCATGTTGTTTACGCGCACGTTCACGGAATGCATTAGCATTGTGAAGTACGTAAGCTCTGGTATAATCATGAACTTTTGACGACTCTGGGACATTCTTTGAAATGTATTCTCGTAATAGTCGCCTGCTTTTCCTGTCCTTGTTCAGAACGCGCGAAAGTTCATTCAAAGGCACTCGGCTTGGCTCACGACTTCGTCTTGGACGAGTTCGATTTTCTTTCACATAAACATTACTGGGAATACAATAGAACTGCTCAAAGCGAGATCTACCAACGACCACTTCTTCTTCAATCATGTTCCAATTTTCAAATAATAACGCCACGTTATCTGCTGCCTGTTTGATCTTCATGGCACTGAGCCAAAATGTCGCAACAACAACACAAATGCACAACAGAGTGAAACGTTGATTCCAAAGAAAAGTCAGATTTTCTGACGCTTTACTTGTATCAGCAAGAATAATACAAAGTAAAAGAATACAAAGTACCTTTAAGTTCACCTTCATACTAAACAGTTCCATATACACTATCAAGCGATGGCCAAGAATCGAAGTTGCTTCGCCGTTAATATCATTCTGGTTCTGATCTTTGCATTTGGAACCCCTTCGTTCAGCTTGTTCCTTCAAGTTCTCAACGTTCTGGACGTCAGGATCTTCGTACATTTCTGTACAGTTGTGCATAGCTATGCAGTTCATTGATAAGAACATTAATATGTTCTTTGATATGTTCACTGATATATTCATTGCTTCATTTGCGGCTTTTTTCAAAGCTTTCGAGGCTGAACGGACCGACCCAAGCCAAAACCGCTCAATGAAATTTAGTGTGGGTCTACCGCAGCCGGCGTATTCGTTTGTAAGTAGGATGAGCGGTCCATAAAAGAATCCACAGAGCCAACCAAGGCAAGCAACGCACAATTCCATCGCCCACATATCTCCTTCAAAATGGCGAAACTGCTCGCCCGGCAAGTCATGTGATGACAAAGCGTCATCATAAATCACGTGAAAATATGAACCAATCACCGTGTGCTGATTCGTAACCCAGAAAAAAAAATAAAAATAAACTTAAAAACATGACGATGATGAAGACACGCCTTCCAATCCTAAGCTCGTCGGCTTCGCCACGAGCAATAATAATTTTTAGTTTAATCAAGGTGTCAAAAGAGCAAGGTGTCAAAAGCCAAGTTCTCTATACTGTGTGATATTTTTATGGCGAGAAATTGGAAGTCTCTCTTGGGAGTTCCGCTCTTGTCCCCTACTTTCCATTTTATATTCTGGCCTCGACCCAACTCACGCCGCGAGCTCACTGGCAAGGCCAGTCTAGTTACCTAAAAAAGACCTCTAAATACAGTAAATTTTACTGTAGGCCGATTTGAATATTGACAATTTTTGGTCACCAGGAGGCTCAAAAAGGTCGAAAAGGATTTTGATGCGTTGCTGCCTGAAAAACGATTTCATAGACAAACTAACCTTAGCATGTTTTTTTTGAGTGTATACCCTACTAGTATACAACGTATAGGCCAAAGTGAATTTTGGGCCGTTGCCGCGAAATTTCGATTTTGACTCGATTTTTACTGACATTTACTCTTAAATAGGAACTTGTTACTGGACCACCTTGTGTGACAAGACCCTACAACACAAGACTTTAAAGAAAGTACAGTTCATTGTACTGTACTTGTAGCAAAATAGACTTGAGAGTAGTTCTCATAGCCACATATTCTTTCATTGCTCGCGAGGGCCTGGGACTCAAGCGAGCTTAAAAACTCAAATTTTTATTTATTTATTTTTTCCTTTTTGTGGATCGAGAATCAGCACACGGTGATTGGTTCATATTATCACGTGCTGGGCGATGACGTAATTGACTTCGCTAAACAACTCGAGATGTGGCCAGTGAATTGCTCGTTACTTGTGTGTTACCATTTGGCTCTGTGCAATATGCACGGATAAACTGGATTTTAGGGAACGATTTTGGCTCGCGTTCACCGCGGAAGCTTTGAGAATAGCCGTAAACAAATATTTGATGGATACTGCTGTCGCCGATAAATATTTAGTCCCGACGAAACTTTCCGTGGCGACACGAAATACTTTTGGGAAGATAACAGGGCGAAAACAGAAACCAAAGCTACGGTGAGCTTTAGCCGTAGAACAATGACGCTTTATGCTTTACTCTGTACATGACATCTGTTGCCTCATAAAATTCTTCTGCGTATCGTACATTGCCTGTTGAAGTGTTTCTTTCATTCGATCATGTAGCCTTTGTTTCGCAATGGTCATTGAATACCAGAAATGAAAAATACACCGAAATAATTCTGAGGATTGAGTTTGCAGTCACAAATGGACTGAACACACTGTGAACAAAACCGCAATGATATTGTAAACATCTCTCGTGTGACATTCCTTGCTTTCAATTTTATATTTGTTACAGAGCACGAATACTCGAAAGCCTGATAGAAAAAACGTATTGAGTTAATAAAAGAAAACACATAAGTAGTGAAGCGAAAAAGTTAACTGCATCCCATTCAAACTCAACGCCATTTGGCTCTGTGGAATATGCACGGATAAACTGGATTTTAGGGCTTTTATTTTGGCTCGCGTTCACTGCGGAAGCTTTGAAAATAGCCGTAATGTTTGATTGGCACCGCTGGGGGATTGCAAATATATCTGTCGCCGATATTTAGCCCCGACGAAACTTTCTGTGGAAACACGAAATACTTCTGGGAAGATAACAGGGCGAAAACAGAAACCAAAGCTACGGTGAGCTTCAGCCGTAAAACAATGACGCTTTATGCTTTATACTCTGTACACGACATCTGTTGCCTCATAAAATTCTTCTGCGTATCGTACATTGCCTGTTGAAGTGTTTCTTTCGTTCGATCACGTAGCCTTGTTTCGCAATGGTCATTGAATACCAGAAATGAAAAATACGCCGAAATAGTTCTGAGCATTGAGTTTGCAGTCACAAATGGATTGAGCACACTGTGAACAAAACCGCAATAATATTGTAAGCATCTCTCGTGTTACATTCCTCGCTTTCAATTTTATATTTGTTACAGGGCACGAATACTCGAAAGCCTGGTAGAAGAAACGTATTGAGTTAATAAAAGAAAACACATAAGTAGTGAAGCGAAGGCTGGATTAATCGTGGCCTCTGATTAGAAATAAGAGTCGAGGTCAAACTGTCAAAAATCGATTGTGCATAAAAAGATATGTCACGCATTCTCAAAATTCAGGGTCGCTCTCCTTTAAGAAGCAAGTGTATGAGTGTTGTAATAATAATTTTTTAGTTTAATCAAGGTGTCAAAAGAGCAAGGTGTCAAAAGCCAAGTTCTCTATACTGTGTGATATTTTTATGGTGAGAAACTGGAAGTCTCTCTTGGGAGTTCCGCTCTTGTCCCCTACTTTCCATTTTATATTCTGGTCTCGACCCAACTCACGCCGCGAGCTCACTGGCAAGGCCAGTCTAGTTGAGTTCAAAACTGTCTCACAAGAATTATCCACAAGTTCAAGGGCTACCTCGATCCGCTGTTGTCTGAAATCCCAAGCAGCCACATTATGTTGTCTGGCCCAGCAATTTATCATGCAGGAAAATATGTAAGACGATACAGTACATGTACATGTATATACATCAAGAGGATGGGAGCACAATAGAAATTAATTTAGAAGAACTAAAGAATACAGCCTGAGTGAGGGAACTTGAAGCCACAATAAGATAAAATCTCAGCAGTATTTAAATGCACAGTTCAGGTCCCATCGCCACAAAACCTATCGATGCATTTTTTCCTGTTTGAAGTTCAAAATCAATGATTGTTGCACAGTACCTTCTTGTAATATCGTGTACGAACGTGCTGACATTCTCCGGGATTCCGCTGAACGCCTTACCGAAGTTAATGTGCTCTGTAAGTTTTCTTTCACTGCAGGGATGAGCCATGTCGGCAAACGAAGATGACAACAAAGACCAACCGCTGACCAGTTGTACAGGCGACACAAAACGCACTGCGCATGCGTATGCATGCGCAGTGGCATAGGCGTTTATCGTTTCTAACGTAGCCCAAGTTTGATCAAATGCATATTTCTCTGGTAAAAAAAAAATAGGCTTCCTCTGTGGATCTTTTCGGAGCGAAGTTCCGGTCAGCAGTACGGCGCTTGTAATTTTCACAAATACGTATTTTATCTCGCTCAGCTATTATCTGCTTGTTTGTAAGCAATTTGTATTGACTTGTAGCACGCTCTCCATGTACATTTACGAAAAATCATACACTCAAGTTACATTTTGGGCAATATCTTAATGTCCTCAAGAGTTACGGAACTAATTCTGGGACTGAAGCTAGGTTACTATACTAGTATATATTGAGAATGATGTAGAAACCTTTTACTAAAGTCGTTTAGGATTTTTTAAACCTGGAGGTAATCTCTAAAAATCATGTAAATTTTAGATGTAACGCGTAACACTTTGCGACCATACGGAGAAGTAAAACATAGATTGCAGCCACAAAAAACTACTAACGAAACCCCGTTGGCAGGAATTCTTGAAAAACGCTACAAATTAACTAGTGAAGCTACAATGTTCTTTCTTTCTTTGTAACTCCGTAACACTAACTTTTGTCCTTGCTACCCTCGTGTAACGCTTGTGTAACGCTCCTAATTTCGACGGGCACTTTCGACACATTCGAAGCAGTAAAACGCTCTATAAACAAGCTATGAAGGAAGTAATTCACACAGTAAATACAGCTGTCAAGATGTAACTATTACCCGGGGGGGGGGGGGGGGGGGGTACTCAAAGGACTTTTGTACGGGGATGCTCCGCCCGGACTGTCAACCCCTTACCCTTTAAAATACCATCCTGGGGGCAAAATCGGGACCCTTTTATATACCTCCAGTACAAATGCACCCCTTTTCTATACCTTTGATCAGGAACGCGATATTCTTCAACAGATCATTTATTCAGTTCCTAAACTGGCGGGAAGCATCAGGCAGTACAAACACCTCTTGCTTTGATTTGTAGCCTTCGATTCCATGGCGGGGTGCTTCCCACTTTTAACAAGGCGGAGTTTCCGGTCTTCCGCCGTTTTTTTCCCCGGTTTTTCCTGGCGTTTTTCGTACCCCTTTAAAATACCAAAATTATTTCCTCACTCCACCCTTTTTATTGACCCTTTAAAATACCTAAAAAACGTCATTTTCCTATACCTTTTTTATACCTCGATCGTAAAAATACACCCCTTTCGGGCGGAGCCTCCCCGTATAGCCGATCATAGGGAGTACCCCCCCCCCCCCCCCCCCCCCGGGAGCTATTACCGAAAGATCAATTTTCAGCTATCCTTTTTAAGCGAGAAATAAGGGTATGCGTGAGAATAACATAATCATCAAGTTTCATTTTCGCGGAAATGGCGTACGTAAACAAAAACTTATGTTCGTTGATATCTTGCCTTCTGTTTATCCTAAACTTTCCGATTCTGTATAATTGTACAATACCTCAATCCATCCCGAAGGCAGCTGAGTTTCATCACGTTCCAGTAAGCGAGAGCCGAGATATTTGACAGTTTCTGAGGCTGCATTTTTTTGGCGCGTAACGTTCCATCGTAATTTCAACGGGCACTTCAACACATTTCAGTAAGTAGCGAACTCTATAAACAAGCTACGGAAAAATATTTCACACACTAAATATACTTGTCAAGATATAACTATGAGCGAAAAATCAGCTTTCAGTTGCCCATTGTAAGCGAGAAATGAAGGTCTGCGTCAGACTGAAAGATAAATAGAATTTCCATAAATGCAGAATTTGAACACGTACCGAAGACACTTGTAAATCGATACCTCACCTTCTGGTCATCGCAAAATTTCTATTCATAATTCGTTGTACAATACCTCAATCCATTCCAGAGTCTGCCGAGTTTCATCAGGTTCCAGCAAGCGAAAGCCGAGATATTTTGACAGTTTCTGAGGCTGAATTTTTTTGCGCACAACTCGTAACGAATCAATTACAATCAAGATCGATGCGAAGCACCGCTTCAAGGAAAAGCATTGTTCGGAATTGCATGTACACAAATGACTTGAAAACACCTAAAATTGACTAAGAAGCAACAAGATGTGGTAATTACTTTAAATTTTACCAATTATAGTGGTTTGAGTAATATATAGAAAATCTCGTGAAATATCCCAATGTTACACAAATGTACATGGAGATTGTGCTACAAGTCATTATGTTCATAGACCTTGCAACATTCGACATGAAGCGGTATTTTGTCTCTGTTGGCGGACCATTTGCAAAGTGACCGTCCCACAGGTCGCACTTCTTCCATCAGCTTTCCAACGACAGACATTTATGCTCTTTTTCATGACGTAATTGATCGTTAACAGCGAGATTCTCGGTAACAGCTTGTTCTCCAAATTCCTCTCGCGCTCGCAATGGTTTTGTTGACATCAAATACTTGTCACACATTACCCACCTGTATGTGTTCCTTACCGTCACATATTAAGCAGCGGCAAAACATATAATAAATATTAACAACAAAGGTAAAACAATTCAGAAACCAACGTATTTTATAACAACATATTGATATATGGTGGCAATCTAGGCAGTGTACCAAGTAAACCACGTGTTTACATTGTTGCGCAGCTTGTCATTTAAAGGCCACATGATTTGACACAAGGCGGATATCGGATATTATTCAACTTCGGTCGCAAGTTGCTCTTTGTTGGGTGCTCAACACCAAATCGCAACATCAGCGTAAGCCATGCAACATTTTTTTGACCAAATACCTTCCTCCATTACCATTTTGGTGGTCGGCAAAACTGGTGCAGGCAAATCTTGCCTTGTCAATAGTTTAACCGGCACTCAATTCGCAAGAGAGGGTACTGATACTACTGATGTTAAAAAGTATACAGCAACCATCCGCTGCGACGATGACACGAAAGATATCTATATGACTGTTTGGGACTCGCCAGGCTATGAAGATGACGAAGAAGAAGAAGGCAACCAAGATGCTTACTTTAAGCAACTGAAGTCCGTTGAACAAGACTCGAACATAGACCTTTTGTTATTCTGCACTCCTCTCAATGAGCGCCGCTGGCGGAGCGACGATGAAAAAGCCATGAAAGCCATTCATAAAGTATTTGGCTCATCCATTTGGGACAAGGCCATGGTTGCCCTGACGCAAGCAAACAATCTTCGAGACTCCAACGGACAAGTGACAAAGGCAGCGTTCGACGAGAAGCAGACCCAGTGGACTCACAAGATCAATACGATTCTCAAAAGTTTGGGCGTTCAGAGCGAGGTTGTCGCTGTTCCCACGGGTAACTTTGTGGACAAGAGTCTTCCCAACACGGATGATTGGTTCTCCGAGTTTTGGACCAAAGCCCTCAGCTCAATATGCTCTGACAAACGAGTTGCACTCTGGCAGTTGAATGAATCACGGATCAAGTTTTCCATAGGAGAAGACAGAGGTGGTGAAAGGAGTGAAGAACATGCTCAGTAAAACCGCGACTTGGCTCTGATGATTAACCTTAAAGACGAGCAGCGCAATGATGTACAGACTGAGGAGTGAAATATTGGGAAGCGTTAATAGAATCAATTCGCACGGGACTGATTTTCGATTACTATTAGTGAAATCAGGCAAGTTTTTCTAGAATGAGCGCGAAATGTGAATGAAAAAACTTGGGATAGTTTTGCCTGTTTCCAGAAATAGAGATGCTGTTCTTGGCAAAACTGTTGTAAGTATTAAATCTGTAATAAGCAACATTTTTGTCGTGTATCTAATACTGATCATTTAACACAAGGCGGAGACGCCAGAGTTTAGCTTTAAGTCATAACCAAGACAAAAATTTCTTTGATTAAATACCGCCCTCATTGTCATATGTTAGCGGAACTAAATCTGGTCCTCATTGATGTACCACACTATCCGGTGCCAGGGTATATTTCACTTTTATCAATCATATGTGTAAATTTCTGCAGGATACCCAAACTAAAATCAATAAAAGGATTTTAAAAATGCCTACTTACATATTCTCGTATTTTCTTTGTGTAAATCAATTATTTCTCCCTTCAGTGATAAACACGAAATCTGGTGTCTTATAAAAGACGGTTTGTGTTATCAATCCTTGCAGATCTAAGAATCGTTGTTTAGGGAATTCGACTATGATTCAGCTGATCTTGGCTATTCGACTGGTTCTAAAGTCTAAAGTTAGCTTTACGTCACTCTGAGAATGCTGAGAAGCGTTTGCTTTAATACGCCTTTAATCTGCAGTTTATTGATCAGAACCGCATAGTTGACTGGGTTGTGTTTCCGGCAGACTAGTTACAGAATCTGAATTTAGCAAGAGGTCATCGCTGCGTATTATGTTAAATTGCTTCTGTTCTGACTTGTTTTTTTCCGGGGTGCCAGAGGTTCTTATTCGTCTCTCGTGGGTCATTATCGTTTGAACAAGCGACGAAAGGAACCTCTGGTGGCGTGTATAGCCAGCGTCACTTCTATGAATTCAGAAACTGAACTCCGTCGCTGATTTGATTTGACTGGAATTTACAGGCGGATTGGCATGGAAGTGAGATTGGCCATACGCGTTTCTGGAAACCTGCCGTGAAGCTGGGACAATCCATCAACGGAGGCGTTGAGACGTATCTACTGCATGAATGTGACACTATCATCACCTGAACGTTGCAAAGCAACGATGGTATTTGTATCATATTATTACTTTGGCATCGTATGTTACTTAAAATAACAAGGGAAAAGCGAAACAGTGTAAACCGAGACATGAGGGTTTCCAAGTATTGATAAATGTGAGAGCGCATTTCTTAGTATATTCGCGATCGTTTTGTTGAGTAAACGAGTTTGTTAACTACAAACAAAATCGAAAAAGCAACTAATAATCGCCATAAAATTTATGTGGTGTCGTGAGTACTTCTGCCCGTGTTAGTTTTCAGTGTAAATATGTCATATCAAATGCTAATTCGACACGGGGTGGAGCTAATGGAGGTGTGCCTGAGTTGCTCAGCTACGTGTCACTACAGATTTTCACACCAGTGTTATGTGGCGCAACGAAAAAGAATTTCTCCTAGAAAATATGGTAAAGTTCTTTAATCAAGTTCCTCTCTCCATTACCATATTGGTAGTGGGCAAAACTGGCGTGGGTAAATCTTCCCTTGTCAATAGAATAATAGGCGAGAAGGTCGCAGAAGAAGGCGCTGGTGTGGATTCATGTACCACTTCTTTGGCAAAGTATGAAAGCACCATCCGGTGTCAGAGTACAAAAACCATCCGTATCACTGTTTGGGACTCGCCAGGTCATGAAGATATGAAAGGTGGCAATTATGACTACTTCAGGCGAATGAAGACCCTAAAGGAATGGTCGAACATTGATCTTTTGTTATTCTGCATCCAATTAAGTGAACGCCGCTGGCGGAAAGACGACGAGAAAGCCATGGAAGCCATTCATCGAGCATTCGGCCCATCCATTTGGAACAAAGCCATGATTGCCCTGACTCAAGCGAACGATCTTCGAGACAGCAACGGCCCACTTACACGAGCAGCGTACGACGAGAAAGTAAGGCAGTGGACCCACAAGATCGATTCTGTACTCCAACGTTTGGGCGTTCAGAAGAAAGTCGCTGCTATCCCCACAGGTAACTTTGTGGATAAGAGTCTTCCAAACACTGATGACTGGTTCTCTGACTTTTGGGTCATGGCTTTCTCCTCAATATGCCAAAACGAACGAGTCGCACTCTGGAATCTCAACAAACCACACATCAAGTTTTCCAGTGTACGAGACAGAGCTAGTTGGGGAAGTGCAAAAAGCTACATCGGTGGTGGAGGCAGTGCACAAAATTACACAAGTGCTAAAAGCCGAACAAAAATATATACAGGTGGCGGAAGCGGTACAGAAAAATATACCGGTAGTGGAAGTAGTACACAAAGATACACCAGTGGTGGAAGCGGTACACAAAGATACACCAGTGGTGGAAGCAGTACAGAAAGATACACCAGTGGTGGAAGCGGTACACAAAGATACACCAGTGATGGAAGCGGTACAGAAAGATACACCAGTGGTGGAAGCTGTAAACAAAGATACACCAGTGGTGGAAGCGGTAAACAAAGATATACCAGTGATGGAAGCGGTACACAAAGATACACCAGTGGTGGAAGCTGTAAACAAAGATACACCAGTGGTGGAAGCAGTACACAAAGATACAACAGTGATAGAAGCTGTAAACAAAGATATACCTGTACTGGAAGCGGTACACAAAGATACACCATTGGTGGAAGCAGTACACAAAGATACACCAGTGGTAGAAGCGGTACAGAAAGATACACCAGTGGTGGAAGCGGTACACAAAGATACACCAGTGGTGGAAGCGGTACACAAAGATATACCTGTGGTGGAAGCGGTACACAAAGATACACCAGTGGTGGAAGCTGTAAACAAAGATATACCTGTGGTGGAAGCGGTACAGAAAGATACACCAGTGATGGAAGCGGTACACAAAGATACACCAGTGATGGAAGCGGTACAGAAAGATACACCAGTGATGGAAGCGGTACACAAAGATACACCAGTGATGGAAGCGGTACACAAAGATACACCAGTGGTGGAAGCTGTAAACAAAGATACACCAGTGACGGAAGCTGTAAACAAAGATACACCAGTGATGGAAGCGGTACAGAAAGATACACCAGTGATGGAAGCGGTACAGAAAGATACACCATTGGTGGAAGCGGTACACAAAGATACACCAGTGGTGGAAGCTGTAAACAAAGATACACCAGTGACGGAAGCTGTAAACAAAGATACACCAGTGATGGAAGCGGTACACAAAGATACACCAGTGATGGAAGCGGTACAGAAAGATACACCATTGGTGGAAGCGGTACACAAAGATACACCAGTGGTGGAAGCTGTAAACAAAGATACACCAGTGGTGGAAGCGGTACACAAAGATACACCAGTGATGAAAGCTGTAAACAAAGATACACCAGTGGTGGAAGCGGTACAGAAAGATACACCAGTGGTGGAAGCAGTACACAAAGATACACCAGTGATAGAAGCTGTAAACAAAGATACACCAGTGGTGGAAGCATTACACAAAGATACACCAGTGATAGAAGCTGTAAACAAAGATATACCTGTGCTGGAAGCGGTACACAAAGATACACCATTGGTGGAAGCAGTACACAAAGATACACCAGTGGTGGAAGCGGTACAGAAAGATACACCAGTGGTGGAAGCGGTACAGAAAGATACACCAGTGGTGGAAGCTGTAAACAAAGATATACCTGTGCTGGAAGCGGTACACAAAGATACGCCAGTGTTGGAAGCAGTACACAAAGATACACCAGTGATGGAAGCTGTAAACAAAGATACACCAGTGGTGGAAGCGGTACAGAAAGATACACCAGTGATGGAAGCGGTACAGAAAGATACACCAGTGATAGAAGCTGTAAACAAAGATATACCTGTGCTGGAAGCGGTACACAAAGATACACCAGTGGTGGAAGCTGTAAACAAAGATATACCTGTGGTGGAAGCGGTACAGAAAGATACACCAGTGATGGAAGCGGTACACAAAGATACACCAGTGATGGAAGCGGTACAGAAAGATACACCAGTGGTGGAAGCGGTACAGAAAGATACACCAGTGGTGGAAGCAGTACAGAAAGATACACCAGTGATGGACGCTGTAAACAAAGATATACCGGTGGTGGAAGCAGTACAGAAAGATACACCAGTGGTGGAAGCGGTACAGAAAGATACACCAGTGGTGGAAGCAGTACAGAAAGATACACCAGTGATGGACGCTGTAAACAAAGATATACCGGTGGTGGAAGCGGTACACAAAGATACACCAGTGATGGAAGCTGTAAACAAAGATACACCAGTGATGGAAGCTGTAAACAAAGATACAGTGCTGGTGGAAGCGGTACACCAAGATATACCAGTGCTGGAAGCTGTAAACAAAGATATAGCCTTGGTGGAAGCGGTACTCCAAAGATATACTGGCGGTGTCGAGAACAACTAAATAACAATGTTTAGTTTTAACAAAATTCATGTGTCAGGCTGTGGTCACACTGTGTCTAAAAAGACCACCAAAGCTATTTCCGACCAGAAGAGCTCTCAATAAATTTTTTAAAAACAAATCGTAGACATGTGTGGTCACACCGTCAGGAACGATGTAGTTAAACCTCACACATTCTTCGTTTCACATGACATCATAAAAAAACCATCTCAAAAGTTACGCATCCTACGAGTCCGGTATACTAAGGCTGTTATGCCCTCAGAGTTCATGAAAAATTCTGGGTCGATACAAAATATCTATCGGTAACTATGGACGTTCAATACCGTGACAACAAATCCGTGTGACACGCTCGTGGCCGACTAAATATGGTGCTTGTGTCCAAATTATAAAATTTTCCTTCACGAAACATTTTAATATTGGCACTACAAAAGATGTGAAGAAACCCATAATTACACTGAATCGCACATCAGAGTTTTCGTGTTCAGAGTTTCGCCGCCATGTTGGAGGACACTGATCCACGGGCTTACATATTTTAACTAATCGACTGCGGTTAGGTCTAAATTTTGCTGTCATTCTGAGAATGCCCAAAGGGCGTTCGCTTACGCCTTTGATCTGCAGTTTGTTAGCCAAAAACGCATGAGAAAGAATTTGCTTAATCGAGCTTTTAACAACCGCGTCCTTGTCTGTAGTTGACTGGTTACAGAATAAGAACTTGTCCAGGAGGTCATCGCTGCGCATTATGTCAAATTGCTTCTGTTCTGACTTGTGATGGCAATTGTATTAAGCTTTATATTCTTACAGGCATTTCATGAGTAAAGTGGAATAACAAGGCTTATTGCGATTAACTGCATGACAGCAGTTCTTGATTTTTAGTGCATTGATAGAAGATTCTCGTTTCTGGAACCTGCCGTGAAGCTGAGAAAATCCATCAACAGGCGCGTTAAGACGTATATATTGCATGAATGTGACACTATCATCACCTGAATGCTGCAAAATAACAATGGGATTCATATCGTATTATTATTTTGGCATCGTACGTTACTTAAAATAGCAAAGGAAAAGCAAAATAGTGTAAACTGAGACACGAGGCTTTCCAAGTATTGATAAATATGAGAGCGCAATTCTCAGTAACCTCGTGTTCGTTTTGTTTAGAAAACGATTTTGTACTTTTCAAGTTTCGTTTGTAGTGTGAAGTATTTGGCAAACGTCTTATCAACTGCAAACAAAATCGAAAAAGCAACTAATAATAACTCATGGGATTGTGATGTGGTGTGTACTTCTACCCGTGTTAGTTTTCAGTCTAAATTGTCATATCAAATGTATAATTTGACACAGGGCGGAGCTAATGAAGGTGTGCCTTAGTTGTTCAGCTAAACTGTCAAATTCTAAACGGGTCAAGCTCTCACGACATTGTAAAGTGTAAACTTCGTCTTTGCGTTCATTAGTTCAATCTGACAAAGCAGAAACATGCTGGTTGAATCAGTGCGGTAGGGCAGATAAATCGTTTTTACATTATTTTGTGACATATAACTTGAAATGCAATTTTTTAAAACTTGATTATTGCGTCTAAATCTATTGAAAGCTCTTGAGTTTTTGGGATATATCTTGAAACAATGGAGAGCGGCGAATAATTTACTGTAGGCATACAATTTGTAACTAAATCACCAATAAAACAGTGTATATTTTGAATGCATAATACACTATAGAGAAAAGCACTGAATGTAAAGTATTACTGTGTTTGTAAATAAATGCTTGTAGAAATTGGCACTCCAAAAGACGCGAAGAAAGACAATCAAACTGAGTCGCACATCAGCTTCATTTCGCGTTTCGAGTTATTAGCCGCCATGTTGGAGGACATCCATGGGCTTAAGTTTAGTAGTGCTCATCTTTCTTGCTCTCCTAGAGGTGTTGTGAAAAGACAAGGGCAACTGAACTAAAAGTGATACTAATATGACGAAATCCTTGTAAACATCAAAGTCCACTCATTCAAAACATATTTTGACTAATCGACTGCGGTTAGGTCTAGATTTTGCTGTCATTCTGAGAATGCCGAGAGGCGTTCGTTTACAACCTTGATCTGCAGTTTGTTGGCCAAAACCGCCAACTGAGAAAGAATTTGCTTAATCGAGCTTTTAACAACCACGTCCATGTCTGTAGCTGACTGGTTACAGAACTATCAGCTCTTTTCCAGGAGGTCATCGCTGCGCATTATGTCAAATTGCTTCTGTTCTGACTTGTGATGGCAATTGTATTAGCCTTTATATTCTTACCGGCATTTTATGAGTAAAGTGGAATAACTAGGCTTATTGCGATTAAATGCATAACAGCAGTTCTTGTTTTTTAGTGTATTGATAGAAGATTCTCGTTTCTGGAAACCTGCCGTGAAGCAGGGACAATCCATCAACGGGCGCGTTGAGATGTATCTATTGCATGAATGTGACACTATCATCACCTTAATGCTGAAAACAACGATGGTATTCGTATCATATTATTACTTTGGTATTGTATGTTTCCTAAAATGGCAAGGGAAAAGCAAAATAGTGTAAACCGAGACATGAGGTTTTCCAAGTATTGATAAATGTGAGAGCGCAATTCTCAGTAATTTTCGCGAACGTTTCGTTTAGAAAACGAGTTTGTACTTTTCAAGTTTTGTTTCTAGCATCGAGCATTGAGCAAACGTTTTGTTAACTGCGAACAAAATCAACTAAAAAAAATTATCACGCAATCAATCAACTAATATTCGCCACAATATCAAATGGTGTTTTGAGTACTTCTGCCCGTGTTAGTTTTCAGTCTAAATCTGTCATATCAAATGCTGATTTGACACGGGGCGGAGCTAATGAAGGTGTGCTTTTAAGTTGTTCAGCTATGTGTCACTACAGATTTTCACACCAGTGTTTCGCTATGAGGCGCAACGAAGACGAGTTTCTACGAGAAAATTTGGTAAAGTTCTTTAATCAAGTTCCTCCCTCCATTACCATATTGGTAGTGGGCAAAACTGGCGTGGGTAAATCTTCCCTTGTCAATAGAATAATAGGCGAGAAGGTCGCAGAAGAAGGCGCTGGTGTGGATTCATGTACCACTTCTTTGGCAAAATATGAAAGCACCATCCGGTGTCAGAGTACAAAAACCATCCGTATCACTGTTTGGGACTCGCCAGGTCATGAAGATGTGGAAGAAGAAGGTGGCAATGATGACTACTTCATGCAAATGAAGACTCTAAAAGAAAGGTCGAACATTGATCTTTTGTTATTCTGCATCCAGTTAAGTGAACGCCGCTGGCGGAAAGACGACGAGAAAGCCATGAAAGCCATTCATCGAGCATTCGGCCCATCCATTTGGACCAAAGCCATGATTGCCCTGACGCAAGCGAACGATCTTCGAGACTGCAACGGCCCACTTACACGAGCAGCGTACGACGAGAAAGTAAGGCAGTGGACTCACAAGATCGATTCTGTACTCCAACGTTTGGGCGTTCAGGAGGAAGTCGCTGCTATCCCCACAGGTAACTTTGTGGATAAGAGTCTTCCAAACACTGATGACTGGTTCTCTGACTTTTGGGTCATGGCTTTCTCCTCAATATGCTCTGACAAACGAGTCGCACTCTGGCATATGAACGAACCATGCATCAGGTTTTCCAGTGTACGAGACAGAGCTAGTTGGGGAAGTGCAGAAAGCTACACCGGTGGTAGAAGTAGTACACGTGCACAAAGCTACACGATTGATCTTTCTGGTGAGCGGGGCAAGAAAGTAAAGAAGAGCTTTCTTGAATCAATCGGAAATTTTTTTGAAAAGGTGGCAGCACCAGTGGTGAAGGTTGCAGCTGCAGTTGGTTCCTTTTTTGCCAGAGGAGTTTCTGGTGTGCTTAGTTCCATTTGTTCATTTTTCTCTTGATTCAATTCTTGACCTGAGATAATCCATTGAAAGACTTTTTGTAGACGTCATGTAAGCAAGTTATAGGAAAAACTAGAGTCAGCCGGTTTTCTATTGTTGTGCTGCAAAATTTCTTAGTGCATGGCCATTTCTTGATGCCAACACTATTTCTGAAAGTACAGTGCGGTAGGGCAGATAAATCGTTTTTACATTATTTTGTGACATATAACTTGAAATGCAATTTTTTAAAACTTGATTATTGCGTCTAAATCCATTGAAAGCTCTTGAGTTTTTGGGATAAATCTTGAAACAATGGAGAGCGGCGAATAATTTACTGTAGGCATCCAATTTGTAACTAAATCACCAATAAAACAGTGTATATTTTGAATGCATAATACACTATAGAGAAAAGCATTGAATGTAAAGTATTACTGTGTTTGTAAATAAATGCTTGTAGAATTGGCACTCCAAAAGACGCGAAGAAAGACAATCAAACTGAGTCGCACATCAGCTTCATTTCGCGTTCCGAGTTATTAGCCGCCATGTTGGAGGACATCCATGGGCTTAAGTTTAGTAGTGCTCATCTTTCTTGCTCTCCTAGAGGTGTTGTGAAAAGACAAGGGCAACTGAACTAAAAGTGATACTAATATGACGAAATCCTTGTAAACATCAAAGTCCACTCATTCAAAACATATTTTGACTAATCGACTGCGGTTAGGTCTAGATTTTGCTGTCATTCTGAGAATGCCGAGAGGCGTTCGTTTACAACCTTGATCTGCAGTTTGTTGGCCAAAACCGCCAACTGAGAAAGAATTTGCTTAATCGAGCTTTTAACAACCACGTCCATGTCTGTAGCTGACTGGTTACAGAACTATCAGCTCTTTTCCAGGAGGTCATCGCTGCGCATTATGTCAAATTGCTTCTGTTCTGACTTGTGATGGCAATTGTATTAGCCTTTATATTCTTACAGGCATTTCATGACTAAAGTGGAATAACTAGGCTTATTGCGATTAAATGCATAACAGCAGTTCTTGTTTTTTAGTGTATTGATAGAAGATTCTCGTTTCTGGAGACCTGCCATGAAGCTGGGACAAATCCATCAACGGGCGCGTTGAGATGTATCTATTGCATGAATGTGACACTATCATCACCTTAATGCTGAAAACAACGATGGTATTCGTATCATATTATTACTTTGGTATTGTATGTTTCCTAAAATGGCAAGGGAAAAGCAAAATAGTGTAAACCGAGACACGAGGCTTTCCAAGTATTGATAAATGTGAGAGCGCATAGCGTTTCGTTTAGAAAACGAGTTTGTACTTTTCAAGTTTTGTTTCTAGCATCGAGCATTGAGCAAACGTTTTGTTAACTGCGAACAAAATCGACTAAAAAAAATTATCACGCAATTAATCAACTAATATTCGCCACAAAACTCATGTGGTGTCGTGTGTACTTCTGCCCGTGTTAGTTTTCAGTGTAAACCTGTCATATCAAATGCTAATTTGACACTAGGCGGAGATAATAAAGGTGTGCCTTTGTTCTTCAGTTACGTGTCACTACAGATTTTCACACCAGTGTTTCGTTATGTGGCGCAACGAAGACGAGTTTCTACGAGAAAATTTGGTAAAGTTCTTTAATCAAGTTCCTCCCTCCATTACCATATTAGTAGTGGGCAAAACTGGCGTGGGTAAATCTTCCCTTGTCAATAGAATAATAGGCGAGAAGGTCGCAGAAGAAGGCGCTGGTGTGGATTCATGTACCACTTCTTTGGCAAAGTATGAAAGCACCATCCGGTGTCAGAGTACAAAAACCATCCGTATCACTGTTTGGGACTCGCCAGGTCATGAAGATGTGGAAGGAGAAGATGGCAATGATGACTACTTCATGCAAATGAAGACTCTAAAAGAAAGGTCGAACATTGATCTTTTGTTATTCTGCATCCAATTAAGTGAACGCCGCTGGCGGAAAGACGACGAGAAAGCCATGAAAGCCATTCATCGAGCATTCGGCCCATCCATTTGGAACAAAGCCATGATTGCCCTGACGCAAGCGAACGATCTTCGAGACTGCAACGGCCCACTTACACGAGCAGCGTACGACGAGAAAGTAAGGCAGTGGACTCACAAGATCGATTCTGTACTCCAACGTTTGGGCGTTCAGGAGAAAGTCGCTGCTATCCCCACAGGTAACTTTGTGGATAAGAGTCTTCCAAACACTGATGACTGGTTCTCTGACTTTTGGCTCATGGCTTTCTCCTCAATATGCCCTGACAAACGAGTCGCACTCTGGCATATGAACGAACCATACATCAGGTTTTCCAGTGTACGAGACAGAGCTAGTTGGGGAAGTGCAGAAAGCTACACCGGTGGTAGAAGTAGTACACAAAGATGTACCAGTGATGGAAGCGGTGCACAAAGATACCAACATTGTGGAGGCCGTGTACATAGTTACGCGATTGATCTTTCTGGTGAGCGGGGCAAGAAAGTAAAGAAGAGCTTTCTTGAATCAATCGGAAATTTCCTTAAAAATTGGGGAGTACCACTGCTTAAGATCGGAGTTGCAGTTGCTTCCGCACTTACCGGAGGCTTGCCTGGTGTGATAGGTTCTCTTTGTTCATTTTTCTCTTGACTGAATTCTGGACCTTAAATAATCCATTGTAGGACGTTTTGTAGACGTCATAATAAGCAAGTTATCCAAAAACTAGAGTCAGCATGTTGTCTATTGTTGTGCTGCAAAATTTCTTAGTGCATGGCCATTTCTTGATGCCAACAATAACAGAAATTGATGTTCATCTGTTTTGCTGTTAAAACATGGGTGCGTTGTGAACGAAGCAGCACAACCAACAACATAGAGCAAGTTTAGGCAGCCTGATGTATACATCAGTGTTATTCTTTTGTTGCTATCGGTGATTTATAAATAATTGCTTATTTCAGAAAGTGATTTGGCTTTTATGCAGTTGCCTTTTTATCGGTTCAGAATATCCACAATGTATTCTGTGCGGTAATATAAAGCAACAGTTTATTTGATTAAAGTCATTTAGAAAAAAAGAAGACTGGCGTTGCCAGTGAGCTCGTTGGCTGGGGTCTAGACCAGAAGAAACTAAAATGGAAAGTAGGGACAAGAGTGAAACTCCCAAAAGAGGCTTTCAGTTTCTCTCCAGAAAAATATCACACAGTATAGATAACTTGCCTTTTCACACCTTGCTCAAATGAAACCTATTGGTATAAATTGTCATTACAACACTCGTACACTTGCGTCTTTAAAGTGCACATAAGCCTTCAGAGGATACATTTTTATACGAAACTAGACTGGCCTTGCCAGTGAGCTCGCGGCGTGAGTTGGGTCGAGACCAGAATATAAAATGGAAAGTAGGGGACAAGAGCGGAACTCCCAAGAGAGACTTCCAGTTTCTCACCATAAAAATATCACACAGTATAGAGAACTTGGCTTTTGACACCTTGCTCTTTTGACACCTTGATTAAACTAAAAATTATTATTACAACACTCATACACTTGCTTCTTAAAGGTTGAGCGACCCTGCATCTTGAGAATGCGTGACATATCTTTTTATGCACAATCGATTATGACAGTTTGACCTTGACTCATGTTTCTAATCAGAGGCCACGATTAATCCAGCCTTCGCTTCACTACTTATGTGTCTTCTTTTGTTAACTCAATACGTTTCTTCTATCAGGCTTTCGAGTATTCGTGCTCTGTAACAAATATAAAATTGAAAGCGAGGAATGTCACACGAAAGATGTTTACAATATTATTGCGCTTTTGTTCACAGTGTGTTCAGTCCATTTGTGACTGCCAACTCAATCCTCAGAATTATTTCAGTGTATTTTTCATTTCTGGTATTCAATGACCATTGCGAAACAAAGGCTACATGATCGAATGAAAGAAACACTTCAACAGGCAATGTACGATACGCAGAAGAATTTTATGAGGCAACAGATGTCATGTACAGAGTAAAGCATAAAGCGTCATTATTTTACGGCTAAAGCTCACCGTAGCTTTGGTTTCTGCTTTCGCCCTGTTATCTTCCCAAAAGTATTTCGTGTCGCCACAGAAAGTTTCGTCGGGACTAAATATTTATCGGCGACAGCGGTACCATCAAATATTTGTTTACGGCTATTCTCAAAGCTTCCGCGGTGAACACGAGCCAAAATCGTTCCCTAAAATCCAGTTTATCCGTGCCTATTCCACAGAGCCAAATGGTGTTGAGTTTGGATGGGATGCAGTTAACTTTTACACACAAGTAACGAGCAATTCACTGGCCACATCTCGAGTTGTTTAGCGAAGTCAATTACGTCATCGCCCAGCACGTGATAATATGAACCAATCACCGTGTGCTGATTCTCGACCCACAAAAAGGAAAAAAATAAAATAAAAATGCCCATTTTTAAGCTCGCTTGGGCCCCAGGCCCCCGCGAGCAATTAGGAAGTAATCTAAGGAACTTATGCCCAAAAGAAAACCCTTCCGAAGCGTTCTTATTTTTTTTTTTTTTTTTTTCGCCCGGCCAACATGCGAAAAAGCGCCATTTTGACTTCCGGTTTAGATTTGGTCCGCGTAAGATGATCGCAAGGGCCTGGGCTGTGACGTCAGAGGAGTGGCGTCTCGACTCGTCTGAACAGAGTTTTCACCGGTTTTACTCCGAAATGCCTTATAGATGTGTAGTTTTAGGCTACTCCAGGAAGCCAGATCATAAGCAAGGATTCGCATTTTATATGATTCAGTTTCCGAATGACCAAAGAGGTGAAGCGAGAAAGCGAAAGAGAAAATGGTTCAGTTTGTCAAGGCCAAACGTGTGAAATGGGAGCTGACAATCAATCTCGGATCTGCATGGAATTGACAATAAGCAAATACTGATAAAGGAAAATCTCGGTATTGTAGTACAAAGTTGATAAGAAGGAGAAAGATTGACCGGGTAATCGTCGGGTATCACAATTTGTCGACTGGTAGTAAGTAATTATATTTAATCCAAAATATATTCAGGTGTGGGAAGTTTGATACCTCTTCTATCGTAGGTATCGAATATCAAATGAGCAAACTATCGCGTTCGCCGGAGGTTTATGGTCGATGAGGTCACACTGCGACACACTGCAATTCATGTTTGAAACCGAGCGAAAGATGGGTTTTCGGCTAGATTTTCCTGGGGATATAGTCGACCGTGTGCCGGATTTGCGGCACCTATTTATTCAAACAACTTGGTTTCCACATCGCTGAAGTTAGACGGCGGCTGCAGAAGTGGGAAATTTTTGGCAAACTGCGAAAGGAGTCGTGCTGACTGCTGACAGCCGGGGGGTTGGTCTGAAGTTGTACGCCCGCCTGTTGATCCACCGCGGCGAAAGCAAAATCCTCCAAACGGTGAAGAAGGGCGCCATAAACCGCAATTAAAGTGTAATACTTTATTGTCTACCCGTACAGGGAAGTTTAGAATGACTGTTTTTGTACATTCCAGGAGTTTTCAGAAGAGCCGCGCTCTCTCGAAGTCCAATATAATTGACCGTGACGAATTACGCAACTACTCTCAGTCGAAATCCCGAGCGAGAGTTATGGCGAGACATCCGCAGAATCTCAGTGCTTGTGAATGACGATGTTGCCGTAGCACATTAACATTGCAATTCCCACACGAACACCTAAAATATGAGTAAAACACAAAGAAGCAATTACAGATGTACCGCGTAAACAAATCCAAAACTCGGACATATTTTACGCTTACCAGCTACTGGCTCCAAAATTTTCTTCCGAGCGATCTTGCAGTGTTATGGTTCTTGTTCTTTTCCCTCCCTTTCCTTTCTGTTACGCTTCATGCCATTCTTGGTCAGCAAGTAGCTCTTGTCAGCGCACGGGTTGGACTTCATAGTGGATATCGTACAGTATACACGCGGAATCAACGTAATATAATTCATATATCAGATATAACGCTTTCTTCATCGCTTCCAATCAATCAATCAATCAATAACCTTTATTTATACACGATTACAAACTTTCAGCAAAACGCTGGTGGGGTCGTGTCTTCTATCTAAAATCTACATATTAAATTATCTATCGAGTATCGTTATCCTACAGACTCGCTCCCGTCATTCACCTAACTCTTTACTTTACTTTTGCACTTTAGTCACTCACTTTACTACCTAACTTACATTATTACTTACACCTTACGTATATTTGACTACCTCGACCCCCCCCCCCCCTCCCCCCACCATCCCCACGCGCGTCCGCTCACATACACACACACGCACGCACACGCATACACACTATTATAATTAAAAGTAAGTAAATTTCTTATCTTTAAAAGTTATCATGCATGCTTCTTTTTTAAAACTAAAATCATTCAGGGGTAATGCTCTAACGCGTCTCTTAAAGTTAGAACTGTCACTCATGCTCTTGTATTCATTTGGGAGTGAGTTCCAGATGATGGTTGCCCTGTATCGTATGGTGTTTCTGTCGAATTCCGTTTTCGGCGTCGGTATTTCGAGCGCCTGTGCGCTTCGGAGTGAATGGTTCATGGTTCTTTTGGCAAACATGTCTTTGATGCTCGCTGGTGTGTTCTTGTCATGTACCGCTCTATGTGCTAATAAGAGCAGTTTCCTCTTGTACACGGCGTTTAATGTTTGCCATCCCGCGGTGTTTAAGGCCTTAGACGTTTCTGTGTCCCAGGGTTGACGGTAAATGACCCTTGCGGCTCTTGCGTGCAGCCTCTCTATTTTGTCTAAGTGCTTTTTATCACAGGAGCTCCAGAGGATTTGACCATATAGCACAGATGGTAGTATGACTTTTGTGTAGAATTCCACTAGGGCATCCCGTGGAAGGAAATTCATTCTGTTGAGTAGGGCTAATTTGCCTGCGTAAGCCTTCTGTAGGTCGGTGAGATGTTTGACCCAGCTTAGTTTGCTATCAAGTGTAACGCCTACTAGTCTTGTAAATGTGACCCACTTGACAGTTTCTTTGCCGATTCGGAGTTGCTGAAGTGGGCCAATGAAATTCTGCTTGTGTATCAACATAGCTTCGCACTTCTTTGGGTGGATAGTCAGTTTTGCTTTGTTGCTCCATTTGTGTAGTTCATCCAGCGCTCGGTTCAGCTGAGTGACAGCTAAATCAGCTGTCTTTGCTACACAGTACAAGGTTGTATCGTCAGCGTATAGGTATATGGTGCCGGAAGCAACATCGTTTGGTAGATCTGAGGTAAAGAGCGAAAACAGCAGCGGGCCGAGAACTGATCCCTGAGGAACTCCGTATGTTACGTCAGCGTATTCTGAGACCTCTCCGTTTATCTGGGTGTATTGTTTTCTGTTTGTTAGATAGTTCTCGATCCAGTAGTAGAGGTCTCCTGTAATCCCGAATGATTGCAGCTTTTTCAGGAGAGTGTTGTGTGATATCGAGTCGAACGCCTTGCGAAAATCTATGAACGCTGTTGCGACAAAGTTGCCTTTAGCTAGTTCACTCTTCCATTCCTCCGTTAGTTTGATTAGCATAAGTTCTGTCGAGTGTCCTTTGCGGTAGGCCCACTGTCTTTTTGTTACCATGCTAAAGTCGTCGATCACGTGTTTCTTAATTGTGTCTGAAACTAGAGTTTCCACGATCTTGCTTGGTGCACACAGGTTGGACAAGGGTCGGTAATTTTCCCTGTTGGTTTTGTCTCCCTTCTTGTGTACGCTTGTCATCCTCGCGGTTTTCCAAATATCTGGCAACCGGTTGGTGTTAATGCTGATGTTAAATATGTTCACCAGCGGCGGGACAATTTCATCACCAGCTGCCTTGAGAAGTCTAGGTAGGATGTTGTCCGGGCCTGACGCCTTGTCCTTCTTTAGGCTAGTAACTAATTGTTGCACTCTTTTTGGATCTGCTGCGATTCTTCTTCCAGAGCTTGCCATTGCCGTACGAGTCCAAAAACACGGGTAAACAGCCAGAAAAACGTAGACAAACTTGATAAATAAGAGCTGTGAAGAGGTGCCGAGCCAAAACGCGCCACTCCTCTGACGTCACAGGTCTCAGTCTCCTACTTTGCTCGGCCTGAATTTTATATTTCCGATTTCAAACGCGTGAAAAAAATATAAGAACGCTTCGGAAAGGCTTTCTTTTGGGCATAAGTTGCTTAGATTACTTCCTAATTTCGTATAAAAATGTATCCTCTGAAGGCTTATGTGTACTTTAAATCTATCATGTTTAATGACAATGTGCGTGTTCGTGTCATGACGTTTCCAGTTGTGTGAGGTGGTTGCGTTCGTTGCTGCGTCCCAGTCGCACATGTTCGTGTAAATACGTTCGTGTTCGTGCGATCACTAAGGTCCGTGTTCTTCTGATTACCAATGATCGCGTAATTACTTGTGTTTGTGTGCGCAGTAGCCTTCAGAGACTGAGCTTGGCAACTTTTTACTGCTGAGCAATAAACCAACCTTTTCTGGTACAAGCAACCTCCAGCAACTGACAGTGACAAACCAGGCGTGAGCTTCGTTCACCTATCTTTCCGACATTTCAATTTTTTGGTAACTTTTAGCGTGTTTTAAGCAAATTTGTCAAGCAATTATTTCGGCTTTCCGTTTTCTGTGTTAAAACGAAGCCACTCTTCGTCCAAGTGTTGTAAAATAGCTCCTTCCGCCATCACAAAAGGCTTGCAGAAGACGCGGGATAATGTACTAAACACCCTTGCCCGTCCCCCGACGGGCATTTTTTGTTCCCTAGTATAAATGCCCGCTCACAACAATCTCAGTACCCAGTAAACGGGCCCCAAGGTTAGTTTTAACCTCCTTTTAAACAAAAGACCCTGCTTTTTACGTTAGAATAGTTTGGGAATCTTTTTGAATATGAGCTGGGGTATGAAGTGCTATCCAAGAAACGTATTGGATCAGGACCGGCTAATTCAAGGTTCAGTTTCGGTATTCCTTTGCACATATCACCGACAGACAAAATAAATTAGTTGTGTTAGCAAGCGCATTTTTAAAGAAAACAAGTTCCTTTTACACATTTGTGAAAATGTTTACGAATAGAATTTGGATAGAAGATCATGTGAAGCTGTCCATCGCGCCCGCGTTTTATGCTGCTGACCAGTTGCGGCTGCGCAATGCGTTAGTCGGCTCTGCCGATCAGCAAAGAATTGTGGGTTACCCACAAGGAGTTCCAACTTGAGGTTGAGAGCAACAAAAATTGAGTAGATTAACTAAAAAATCCGCATTTTATTTCGAGAATGTCACTCAGATATATAAAGGCAAATGTTGACAAGGAACTAAAAATCAAACGCCTTAACAACGCCCATGCTATAATTTCAGAAAAGGGCTAATGTGGTGAAGGAGGCAAGCATTTTGATCCAGAGATCTTTACTCCCATTCAAACAGCAGTGGCGGAAATTGCTGTCGATTGATACTTTCAGAATGTAAATCAAACAGAATTTGCGTTGCCACAACAAGTCGATGCGTTCTCTGTAATACTTTGTTTCAATTTTCCTCTGGTTACCTTTTTGCCCCTCTATGTCTCTCTGAGAACACTACGACATTGCATGAGTTAAAACGCAACTGACTGAATATCCTAAACTCGGGCATCTTCTAAGTCACTGATTCTCGCAGACGTACCGCTTTCGGCATGCCAAATATTTAACACACGAGGTTGTACATTTTTTCGGTTTCAGTAAAAAGTGTTGACTAAGTTTGAGCTGAGCGAAAGTGGTGCAGGCTACTGTGCACACAAACACTGCCTGAGAGAGAGAGAGTGACAAGAGCTTTATTGGCATGACCTTCATGCTTTTACAATCGGGTATTGCTAAAGCCTATTTCTATAACAGTAACAAGGTATAAGATATAATATATATATATATTCATAGCTGACTAATTATGTTGAAGTTTGTAATCACGTAAATAGAAACACGAAGATAACTTTGCTATTAATCTGATAACAATCGGGTCTTTGGACTTCATGATTTCTAGTATAAAGTCATTTTTGAGGTTTGAGGAGGGTTCAATGTTTGCTAAATTTCTAAGATTCTTGAGGAGAATAGCTCGAGATACTTCATAACATTTGCATGATGAGATTAGATGATATTCGTTTTCGATTTCGTCCAGATCACAGACTGGACATTTTCTGTTTTCTTTGCTTGTATTGATGTATCGTCCAGTTTCTATCATTAATATATGATTGCTAATTCTGAATTTTGTGTAATATTTTCTCTCGATTTCGTTATCAATCAATTCTAGATATTGTTCACAGTTATAGTCTGATTTGAGGGCGTTGTAGAATTGAAGTTTTGTGGAATGTTTGAGCTTATTTTTAAAAACGTCAAAGTAGGCTGATTTAGTAGTTGTGATTACCTTGGTAATGTCACTTTTAGTCAATATATTGTCAATAGTCAGTTTGTGTGGCTTGAGAAGATTTGTAATATTTGTATAAAAACCGTCACAACCTATGGAGTGTAGTTGTTTTGAGAGAGAGAGAATGAATGAATGAATGACGTTTATTTAAACTCGGAATTCCATCAATAAAAATTAATTGCTTTTCATGGAAGCCGAAATAAAAGCTAACAGATTATACAATATTAAAAACTATCTAAATACATTGTACTACTTAACTTACTAACAGAATTAGTAAGAAGGACACGGTTAAATGGAGGATTGCAAATATCTCTGTCGCCGATAAATATTTAGTCCCGACGAAACTTTCTGTGGCGACACGAAATATTTTTGGGAAGATAACAGGGCGAAAACAGAAACCAAAGCTACGGTGAGCTTTAGCCGTAGAACAATGACGCTTTATGCTTTACTCTGTACATGACATCTGTTGCCTCATAAAATTCTTCTGCGTATCGTACATTGCCTGTTGAAGTGTTTCTTTCATTCGATCATGTAGCCTTTGTTTCGCAATGGTCATTGAATACCAGAAATGAAAAATACACTGAAATAATTCTGAGGATTGAGTTTGCAGTCACAAATGGACTGAACACACTATGAACAAAAGCGCAATAATATTGTAAACATCTCTCGTGTGACATTCCTCGCTTTCAATTTTATATTTGTTACAGAGCACGAATACTCGAAGGCCTGATAGAAAAAACGTATTGAGTTAATAAAAGAAAACACATAAGTAGTGAAGCGAAAACGTTAACTGCATCCCATTCAAACTCAACACCATTTGGCTCTGTGGAATGCGCACGGATAAACTGGATTTTAGGAAAAGATTTTGGCTCGCGTTCACCGCGGAAGCTTTGAGTTTTGCCGTAAACAAATGTTTGATGGATACCGCTGGGGGATTGCAAATATCTCTGTCGCCGATAAGTATTTAGTCCCGACGAAACTTTCTGTGGCGACACGAAATATTTTTGGGAAGATAACAGGGCGAAAACAGAAACCAAAGCTACGGTGAGCTTTAGCCGTAGAACAATGACGCTTTATGCTTTACTCTGTACATGACATCTGTTGCCTCATAAAATTCTTCTGCGTATCGTACATTGCCTGTTGAAGTGTTTCTTTCATTCGATCATGTAGTCTTTGTTTCGCAATGTTCATTAAATACCAGGAATGAAACATACACCGAAATAATTCTGACGATTGAGTTTTCAGTCACAAATGGACTGAACACACTATGAACAAAAGCGCAATAATATTGTAAACATCTCTCGTGTGACATTCCTCGCTTTCAATTTTATGCCTGATAGAAGAAACGTACTGAGTTAATAAAAGAAAACACATAAGTAGTGAAGCGAAGGCTGGATTAATCGTGGCCTCTGATTAGAAATAAGAGTCAAGGTCAAACTGTCATAATCGATTGTGCATAAAAAGATATGTCACGCATTCTCAAGATGCAGGGTCGCTCAACCTTTAAGAAGCAAGTGTAGGAGTGTTGTAATAATAATTTTTAGTTTAATCAAGGTGTCAAAAGAGTAAGGTGTCAAAAGCCAAGTTCTCTATACTGTGTGATATTTTTATGGTGAGAAACTGGAAGTCTCTCTTGGGAGTTCTGCTCTTGTCCCCTACTTTCCATTTTATATTCTGGTCTCGACCCAACTCACGCTGCGAGCTCACTGGCAGACCAGTCTAGTTGGTTATGAAATGGTCTATCAAGGTAGCTGAATTTCTGCTAGCACGGGTGTTTTGTTTTATCAGAGAGAGAGAGAGAGAGAGAGAGAAGGAACAAGATAATCAGATAAGAACAAAGACTTGCAGACACAAATGATTGTTTTCACCAGCTATTTTATTGGTCAGTGGTTCCAAATTACCCCTTAACTCGTAACATATCAATAAACATGCCCAATGAATGTCTGGCCCAGT
The DNA here is from genome assembly GCA_964036295.1 of Plumapathes pennacea. Classification (NCBI taxonomy): domain Eukaryota; kingdom Metazoa; phylum Cnidaria; class Anthozoa; order Antipatharia; family Myriopathidae; genus Plumapathes; species Plumapathes pennacea. The sequence goes on along the minus strand of OZ038472.1, from coordinate 6,447,737 downwards.
CTCCCTCGGACTACTCGCTTATCAACTGGCCGGCGCAAGCATAGCACTCAGGAGGCACATATGTTGGCGTCCTGCAATTAATAGAAAATGCAAACAAATGAGCGGAATATACTTTTTGTGCTACAGTTTCATTTGGAAGCCGGAACTGATTATTGGAACTTGAAGCCGCCAACACAAAATAGATTTTAAAGACTAGGAAGAAATGCTAATATCTCTTTAGAGAGCCACCTGTTGAACTTAAGTAATGAATTGCGTCTTCCTTTGTAAGGAGTCATTGGATTGAATGTCAATCAAAGTCTAAATGTAAGTGTCGCTATGTACTCGTATGTGACAAACATAATTTCCCTGTCGACACACAAGGTGTTTGGGTCACCAACCTTCTCACAGACAAATTGCCAAGAGGTGCTACAACGAATATCGTTCCATTGGTATTGTTTACTCCCCCTTGACATGTACATCTCGGTACAATCCTCGTTGCCACCTTGGTTGTTTGGTTCTCCTGGAGCCCAGTTGGTGTAGCTAGTGAAACAAAATTATTTCTGTCAACTCACGAGTTGATTATGATTGATCAGAAAGTAGAGCGGATGAGGTAAGAGGCCGGAATACCCCGTTCCCCATTGTTTGAACAGATACACTAAGGATGGTGAATTCTAACCTGCACTTCTTAACAAGTTGTTAAAACAAACTTCTCTCCTCATAGGGTCCCTCTAGTTCTTACTAAGTTACTAAGTACATACATTACCTTGGTTCAGTTCCATCAGGCCACCTGAATCCTCCTGCACTGTCCCTACGCATACCAATGGTAATAGACGGAGTACCGGTCACCAATGAAGCAACGAAATCGTTTTCTCCCTGGTTGTCAATCTTTACCACCCAAGCGCCTTTTTCATTGCATTTTGAGAATGCTTCATCCCTCCTCACTATTTCATTCACGTACTGGTAGCATTTGAGCTCGTAGTAAGACCAGCCATCATCGCACACTGAATGTTATTGTGCAAAAAGAGATAAAGGCATTTTAAGGTCTCGATAAAGGTTTGCGAGTCCCTCTCGGAAAAAAACCGACCATTGTAGCGTTACAATTTGACGTAATTTTATACACACTATATATATATATATCGTTATAAAGGTGTTGGACTATAGAGAATAGAAAAGTGGATTGTATTTTTTTAAAGTAAACAAACCAGCGACAAACCAGGCGTGAACTTCGTTTTTATCTTTCTTCATTACAATAACATTTCGGAACCATTTTTTAATACAAACTGTTCAATAAAACAGGAACAAAAAAAAAAATGAAAATAAAAGTAAAAAATATATAAATCGAAAATCGCTGATATAGTATTTGAGAAAAGCTTGTCCTCTACACCTCACGAAAATTTGAGCGATATTAACCAAACCGCTCAAAAGGTTTAGTTCCCAAAAGGCCTAGATTTTCGCGAATATATGCTGTATATATACAGCTGTTTGCAAAAATTTGTAGCCCTTAATGTATGTAATTAACAATATGCAAATATCAAGTACAATATGGGAAAATATTGGTTCTAAAATGCACACAAACTGCACAAATCAGAAAAATATGTCACTAGAAATATATTTAAGCTAAAAATGCAATGGTTACTGTGTGTTCCTCCATGTTATTCAGCTGGAAAAGAAAATGTTTCAGTTGAACTCTTCCCACAATGCTCTCGATATTTGTGTATAATGATACATATTGACGGCTCAAATTTTTGCAAAGGGCTCGTATATATATATATATATATATATATATATATATATATATATATATATATATATATATATATATATATATATATATATATATATATATATATATATATATATATATATATATATATATATATATATATATATATATATATATATATATATATATATATATATATATATATATATATATATATATATATATATATATATATATATATATATATATATATATCAATAGCCCAGAAATTCAGGCAAATAAATTATTCTCCAGCGAAGTCGACACACGACATGACTTATTCGAACATGAATATTATCAGATTCATATCATTTATTTTACGTCTATTTCACAGTATCTCTTTTGGTCGTGGTATTTGCCTAGTTTGATAAAATTTTTGAGGGTCAACCTTTCTTGAAACGACTCTAATACATATCTGAATTTTGGAACAGTGACTGAAAAACGTGTATCAGTTAGCCGGTCATAGTCTTACCTTGAGCAGAAATTCCAGAAAAGCCCACCATCACCAACAAAGCAACAGCGTATGTGGGAAACCCCATAATTATCCTGAAAGCAGAAAACTGTAAGAAATAAACAAGGAAACATAAATGTTTTTGTAGTTTTTATTATTATCGTTATTTATTATCATTGTTATTATCATTATTATTATTACTATTACTATTACTATTATTATTATTATTATTATTATTATTATTATTATTATTATTATTATTATTATTATTATTATTATTATTATTATTATTATCGTCCAGTCTCTTTTGACGTCCAGTTTCTTGTGACAGTTGATAATAACCAGTTTATGAAGGCAGGCATCATTTTTCAAATAGTTTGAATATACATTTTTCTTTTACGTTCCCGTTTACTTTAATGAATCCACTAGAAGCACAGTGAAACATATTTGTTTATTATATAGACATCGATGAAATACCAGAGTTTCTCTCTATCGCGCGATATTTTCGCATGTGAAAGATAAAGATGATATATTCACTGCTGTTAAGACAGCAAGGTCTGACAGGAAATAAAGGCTGTGAGATATAAATGTCTTTGTTCTAGATATTTTATCGATATCTATATATAATAAACAGAACATTACATGACCGCTTGGAGATACGAATTTTATCTCCTCGTGTTAAGATATCGTTCCGAAGAACAGAGCTGGGGTTTGATCCTTGTCTCCTTTTATCAAATTTCTAGTATTACAGTTATTTATAAAATAACTATGATACTACGCGCGCCCTGATTGGCTAAATAACCGTGTTAGATGAGAGTATATTACACGCTGACGCGATACGCGATGTTTTTTACTTGACTAATTATTTTATAAAAAAAATATGTAACGTGTTCCCGTGTAATATAGCCTCATCTAAACACTTGGGAAGTTGGGAGAACACTCGAGTAGCGCCGGAAACCACGAGGCGGCCTCGTGGTTTCCTTACACTACTCTCGTGTTCTCCCAACTTCCCGCGTGTTTAGTTGAGGCTATATTACACGGTGACGCGTTATATATTTCTTAATTCTGGGACCGCAGAAGCTCAAAGAAATAACACAATCACAAACAAGGAAACCGACTAGAAATAAATCGGCACGCACAGAAATAGTGCCCCTCAAGAATTTTACCCTACTGCGGCTGTTGGGTAACATCCAGAGTGGTAACTTGAGTATCAGATCATCCTAAGTGGAAGGGGTAGATAGAGAAAACGAACAAAATATGGAACTTAGGGGGAAGGAAAGGGAAGCATTTGGGGTGCAAAATAAAATTCTGTCAAAGCCAAAGGAAAGAACCGAAGTTAGTCGTTTTTCTGCTGTGTTTTTCTCGACAATTTCAAGACATTAATAAAAAAACTCAGACAGACTGACAATAAGTTCAAGGAGTGCTGCATCTGAGCACTACTAGTTCAATCTCTACTTCAATTGGGAATGTCGCTTTCACAGAATTGAGGTAAAATTGAAGTTGAATTCACATTCAACGTCCAAACCACTGTCGTCAGCGATTTTATGTATCTGTCCTTTTATTGATGATGAAAATTAGCCAATTACAGAGCGAGAAACTAACGTGTTATTGTAAAAAAATAAAATATGCAATAGCAAAATTAATTAACAGGATGGGACAGTACTTTTGGTCCCTTGGACCAAAACGTTTTATAATGTTACGATCGTAAGTTCTTTTATCTTTGTTTTGGGGCCAAACGTGTTGCAGAAGAACAGAACTGGCCAGTGTTTGAGTCATACACTAATTCTATCAGGCACAAAAGCCCAAATAATAGCAGACTCACTCGCATATTATACAAGGAAAACCGACTGGAGATAAATCGACACGTCCAGAAATAGTGCAATGTTGCAGAAGAACAGAACTGACCAGGGTTTGAACCATGCAGTCATTCTATTAGCCGCAAAAGCCCAAATAATAACAGACTCAGTCGCAAATTATATAAAGAAAACCGATTGGAGATAAATCGACACGCCAAAAATAGTGCACCTCACAAATTTATTGGTCCTACCGCTGTTGGATAGTGTCCAGCGTGGTTATATTCAATTTCTTATTGTATAAACAAGGAATTATTCGGCATTTAATATTTGTAATTGTTAGTGTTTCAGATGCACCGCCAAGGTTTTCAAAGTAATTATCTACAAATTTTAACCGCTCGCACCTCATGAATATTATAATAAAGATATATTGCAGATGGATGCGACGCAGGCTAAGATATTGCATCTCAACGAGAAATAAAAAAGAACTTTTGGACAACATATGCGAGAAGCATCTCAAATGTGCCAGAAAGCTATGGGTGTGCCGTACAGTTCATCAAACTGAAAGGAATTAGTCAGGAACTTGACTTACGGATCTAAGCAACAAATGTTTTCATAAATGCGCGAAAACTCAAGGTATTAATAAGACAACACAGTGCTATACTCTGTGTTTACAAGAAGAAACACGCCTGTCATAACATTTGAGGGTTTACTTAAATCCCATATCACAGTTTTATCACAAGACGAAAGGGCAATAGAGGGTGTTAATCGAGATATAAAAGCCTACCTGGCAAGGCAAACAAAGGTAGTTGTCACATTTTAGTTCACATAAGGTATTACAAAGAAGCCGAGGCACAATAGATCAAAATTAGCAGATAAACATTATAGAGAGTAAAAGAAAGGCCATGCCAAAATGAAGGTATTTAAACATTAACGGAGAATCTATAGAACTAATAACAAACACGATACTCGCATTTTATTGTCCTCTAAAGTTTCGGACGAAACGAAGAAATAACGGTTAAAAATGCAGAGACAAAACAAAGCCTGGCCGACTAAAAAATAATCAGCAACATAATCCTGGATTGGACAGAAAGTAAATACATTTCTTCCTCGGGTGAAGATAGGCGTCACAAGAGCAGAAAGGATTAAAAGAAATCATTATACTCACTATTTCCACACGAATCTGATCGGCTTGAATTGCGGTCTTTCTTGCTTCTACGAGAAGTGAAGAAAACTGATGTTTTTCCTAGCGATGTATCTCAATTATGAAAGGGCTTCTGTCACGTGTGGTCCACGTTGGTGCTAAAGTCTAGACATCTAACAACTTTGTTATTTTTTACGCAGACAATTAAATAGGATATCATCACTAACAATAGTTACTTTGTAAATGATGGAGAAATAGATAACCATTTTGATATAAATTTATTTCGATCCGTTTGCTTGATTCTTTATGTGGGACCTCGATAGGGAATAAACAACTATCGAGTCACCAAGAGTCAAACCTTAAGAAACGCCTCTCATAATTTCCAAGCGTCGTGAAGGGTAATTATTTTTGTCTGCTTGACGTAATTGCTCTTTGTTTGTATCAGACAAGCCTCTCAGAATGGCGAGCCGGCCCGCGTGCTGCCTTTCCTTGACAACCAAAGGCGCGGCGTAAAGCACGAAATATTCGAAGCATATTTTTTTGCCCTTCTGGACCTCTCTCTGTTATGTTTAATAATTTGATATGTTGCTAGTTTATTTCATCAATCAGTCATCAAAAAACTGAATTTTCAGTTAAAATAACTCACCTCGCATTGGCATAATGTGACTTCAGTGGGAGAAGGCACGATATGCTTCAAACCCCTTTTTACTTTTCACTCTTGCACAGGATATTTGGCCAAAAAAGCAGGGACTCGCACCGTCTACCCGATTTCATCCTGCACGCTTACTTTCACTACTACAAACAAAATTTCGGAAAAACGTAAAAGAAAAATTTTCAGTCTAAATTAAACTACTTCATGGACAATAACACCGCGTGGGTCAATTTGACTGAAAATTTGATCCGCGGTTTTTGCGATGTTGTAATCATTGGAGAAATTTAACAAACTTCCTAACTTCATCCTGCACGTTTACGTTCGCTACTAATATCAAAATATCGGGAAACCGTCCAAGAAAAATTTTGAGTCAAATTCCCCTGTTTGGCGTACTATAATGGCGCGTGGATTTGACTGAAAATTTGATCTGCGGTTTTTGCGATGGTGTACTCGTGGTGTACTCGAAATTTAACATATTTTCTTAATTTCATCCCGCACGTTTTACGTTCATTACTAATAACTCTGGAAAAACCCTCCAACACAAATTACAGTCCAAATATTAGGGAACTTAAGCAACTGAAGTTTTCGGCGCGACGGCGACGTGAAAATCGAGAAAGACTGGGTCAGAGGTTGCAGTCGGCGCGCCAAAATATAAGTAGTTAAGCAGCCGGCGACGGCGACCTCGACCTCGAGTTTGTTTTTGTGCGTTTTAGTCATGACTACTTTTGGAGAGTTCCGCGATATTCTAATAGGGAGATTACAAATCGACGACTTTTGCACGACGGCGCCGTTTGATTGCGTGAGATGCCTGCTACGCATGCGTGTCTGGCCATGTGGCACCGTCGTGCAAAAGTCGTCGATTCGTAAGCTCCCTAATGCTCTACTACGACGCTAAACTTATTTCAGATGAAGATTTTGTTCTCTTGTACGACGTGTTTCAGTCAAAAAATCCCAATTTTCCTTACGATAATTACACTCAATTTGACCTTAATGCGATGGATGAAGCGGAGTGCAACGCGGAATTCAGATTCTTAAAAAGAGATCTTCCAGCTCTCTCTGATAAACAGGCAAACACAACAATAGGTAACATGTGCTAAGTATGAAACAGTCAATTTTGTTTTGGAGCAAATTTCTCAAGCAGAGTCAACAGGAGCTGAAACTGCTGTTGCTGTTGGCTTAACATGGATTGTATGGCTTGCAACTGTTGCTGTTGATACCTTTCCTGTTGTTTTTGGTGTTCCTGTTGTTGCTTTCCCTGTTCCTGGTGTTGATGCTGAATAATTGTCAGCATTTGCTGCTGCATTTTGTTTTGCTGCTCTGCTAGAAGTGAATTTCTAGCCTCCTCTTGTTTTTTTAGATCTATCTCTTCTTTCCTCAAAGCCATCTCTTCTTTAGCTTTATCATGTAAATAAGTTAATGCATCACCAACATTTTTCCTACTTTTCTTGGCTGGGATTTCTCCAGTGCTTTTTTGATTCCGCTTTTGAGTCTGCCCCATTGTCTCCATAGCTTTATATCGCATCTTCTCTGCAGTTGCCTTGTCTTGTTCAACTTTTTTTCTTGCTCCTGCAGCTGTGGGTTTATTCCCTGCCTCTTGTTCTTTTTCACATAGTTCCTCCAAAAGAACATCTATTTCTCGCACTTCTGGACTAATACCACTTGCTTTCTCTTCATCTTTGGTCTTTGCCTTGAATTTGGCCATGAGCAAGTTCAATCTGTCCCTCAATGAACGTTTGTTTACATGGAAATTTGGTACAGACAGGTTATTCAGCCGTGCAGCAACACCATCCCATACCTTTCCCCTCTCAGGGCTACCCTTTCTGGTTTGATACAAGTCTGAGACCAAGACCTCTCTCAGAAATAAAGTGTCATGTTGATCTGTCCACTCCATTATTCTGAAAAAGGCAGTGTACTACAGTCAAAATTTTAAAGCAAATTCACAACGTTTTACAGAAAGTCGACCTTAGCTAATGTAAACAAGAAGTTAATAGAGACATTTTCCCACAAAACATGAAGTAAATTGAGATGGGAAAGCTGCGACGACATAAAATAAACAGAGTTTTTCCGAAGGGAAGTTGCAGGTTGTATAAATCAAGCTGAGAGATTTTCAAACAGCTATCAGCTCTGCCGGGCTTAAAAATAAAACATTCCTCTTAAGATCGGAAAGTTGTGCCAAAGATCAAAAATCACTTACGAGCTAGCTTTTGTGGCCATTGGCTCAGGTGGTTCGGTCATGTTAATCCTGAGGAAGAAGCAAAACAAAACCCTTTAGATCGTCTTACAAACTGACAGGTAAGTTTTGAACACATTTAAAACTCATTTATGGAAAAACAAAGTACACAAAAGCAACAAATAAGGCCAAAGTTACTCACGTTGTCGCTACGACGGCAAAATCTCTCAATTCGCGTCGCCGACGTGAGGGTGACGGCGGTGCTTTTGGAATTCGCATGCGCAGTAGAACTCGGGCCAGTCTTTATCGGTTTCTCACGTCGCCGTCGCGCCGAAAACGTCAGTTGCTTAAGTTCCCTATTAACTCTTTTAGATAGTGTCAATTGACCTGAAATGGAACAACACACCAACATGCGTCTCTGTTAAATACCTTTGGCGTATTATAATGCCGCGTGTCTTACTTTGACTGAAAATTTGATCCGCGGTTTTCCCAATATTGCATTCGTTGGAGAAATTAACAAACTTCCTAATTTCAACCTGCACGCTAACGTTCGCTACTTATATTCGGAAAACCGTCCAAGAAAATTTCCAAGTCAAATTAACGTGCTTGGTGTACAATAATACCGCGTGGATTAATTTGACTGATTATTTTCCGGGGTTTTTCCGATGTTGTACTCGTTGGAGAATTTAACAAACTTCCTAATTTCATCCTGCACGTTTACGCTCACTACTAACGAAATATCGAAAACCGTCCTTCAAAAATTTTAGTCGAATTGACCTTCTTGGCGCACAATAATGCCGCGTGGACTAATTTGATACACGGGTTTTCGATATTGTATCAGTTGGAGAAATTTAACAAACTTCCTATTTTCATCCTCCACGTTTACATTCATTACTAATAACGAAAGATCGGAAAAACCCTCCAACACAAATTTCAGTCGAATTATTAACTCTTTTAGATAGTGTCACGTGACCTGAAATGGGACAACACACCAACATGCGTCTCTGTTAAATACCAGTGAAGTATCACGGTGTTACCAGATTTTCATTCTCATACATGTATTCGCTCAGAAATACCCGAATGAGAGAGCAAATGTCTGGCAAATAACATTTCATTGTTATTTTGAGGTGTTACTTTGGCGTGTTGTCCCATTTCAGGTCACGTGACACACTAACTAAAAGGGTCATTTAACCTGTTTGGCATATAATGTCGCGTGTCTTACTTTGACTGAAAATTTGATCCGCGGTTTTCCCAATATTGCATTCGTTGGAGAAATTAACAAACTTCCTAATTTCAACCTTCACGTTTATGCTCACTACTAACAAAATATCGAAAACCGTCCTTCAAAACTTTTAGTCGAATTGACCTACATGGCGCACAATAAATCCGCGTGGATTAATTTGACTGAAAATTTGATCCGCGGTTTTTCCGATATTGTACCAGTTGGAGAATTTGACAGACTTCTAATTTCATCCTACACTTTTACGTTCACTGCTAATAACAAAATATCGGAAAAATGTCCAAGAAATATTTTGAGTCAAATTGACCTGCTTGGCGTACAACTAAACGTCGCGTGGATTAATTTGACTGAAAATTTGATACGCGTTTTTTCTATTTTATCAGTTGGAGAAATTAAACAAACTTACTAATTTCGTCCTGCACGTTTTACGTTCATGCTGAATAAAGAAATATCGGAAAAACCCTCCAACACAACTTTCAGTCGTATTGACCCTTTCAGTTAGTGTGTCACGTGACCTGAAATGGGACAACACACCAACATGCGTCTTTGTTAAATACCAGTGAAGTATCACGGTGTTACCAGATTTTTCACCCTCATACATGTAATCGCCCAGAAATACCCGAATGAGAGAGCAAATGTCTAGCAAATAACATTTCATTGTTATTTTGAGATGTTACTCTAGCGTGTTGTTCCATTTCAGGTCACGTGACACACTAACTGAAAAAACCATTACCTGCTTGGCGTATTATAATGCCGCGTGTGTTAATTTGACTGAAAATTTGATCCGCAGTGTTTCCAATATTGTACCAGTTGGACAAATTTAACAAACATCCTAATTTCAACCTGCACGCTTACCTTCGCTACTAACAGCGAAATATTGGAAAACGGTCGAACAGACTTTTCAGTTGAATGATCCCATTGGTGCCCTTGTAATTATCTGGTACACATATAATGTTTTCCTTTCCGTCAAAGCTTGCGTCATTCTTTTTGGAGAGTAAATCAAGAAATTCCCACTCAAAATAAAACTTTTTGGCGCACATAAGATGGTCAATACGAAGATAGAGGTATATATCATTCGGCCAACTAAAGACTCGATTTTCTAATGTTCTATTCATCATGCGTGTTGAAAACCCATACATTGTCTGCAAACTGTTTCATGAATTCATAATGAGCGGAATTGACATTGTCTCGAGCAAGTCAGGTTCTTTCAGTTGAAGAGCTTAAGAACTAGAGAAACTTTACAGCTTTTATGTATGCCTGGGTTCTTAACTTCTAGACAGCATTTTGTTCCAGCCTCGGGTGCCTGGATATTTAGCGCTCGTTTAGTTGAGATAATTCCAGAATAAAAAGTCGTTCCATAATATTAGGGATTATATACACATTAGAGTCTCATTTCCCAACGAACTATTATTCTGACGAGCTTGCGGTCTCTGGCACAAAGGGCCTCGTGTTTCTTAAGCGTCGCATTCAGTCGTACGCATTGTATAATGGTGTTTTTACTGCAAGCAAGAGAAAAGCTGCACGAAAGGCAATGGGTATTGCGTCAAAGCAGTAACTGAGTCTTTTCCATGAACAAACATGTATCCATGGTAGCAAAAATATATAGCTCTGAATAATACACCAAAATAAAACCACTCATTTGCTTTCATTCTCAGATTCAAAACGATGTACGCATGTTGCTTTCCCTTGCGACGCCATGATCAGGCTTCGTTGAGCAGAGAATAACGTGTGCTATTTCCAATTATGGAAAATAACACAATTTAGTAACATGGCAAACGGTTTGTACCCAGGAGTGTGAACAATAGGTTGGTTATGATCACTTTAACGACCAGAGACATAAATACCGCCACTTGAAGAATCCTTTCACTTGACTCTGAAGATGACTTCTGCTTAGCGACTCGAAACGTCAGTCACCAACAACAGTCTTTCTGGAGACTATTCTAACCTGGACGATCATAACCAGCATACAATTTAGTAAATTGGTCTCTATTCCCTCATTTCAGCCAATTTGACAGTTTAAGCAAAACCGCTGCATTTAATGGCTGATATAATGACTTTCTCTCTCCCACAATCTCGGTACGCAAGCGTGCGACAGAGCTGAATAACGCATTGCGCAGCCGCACAAAGTCAGCGGTATGGAACGCGGGCAAAGTTGCAGGCTATTTAAAATGGCCGGGACACCAAAAAGTGGAAAGAAACGCCGAGGTTAAGCTCGGTATTTAGGGGTTAAGGTTTTTTCTAACGTTATTAGACGAAGGAGTTCATCTTCCATCCGAATTCGGTTTGTAAAAAGTTCAAACGGGTGGGTTTAAGAAAATTCGACTCGTGCACTAAAAACGTAAACAGTAAATTGACATTAGTGGACGACTATGGAACAAGATATCTCGGCGTACCGACTTCCTACTGCCGCTTGTTGGAGCATCCTTGCATACTACGAGCCTGATGATGTACCACAACACTGAAAGAATCTTCTGTATGTCAGGAAGAACGAAACGACTAAAGAAATGTCCAGGGGGACCAGCTTTGTGACTGCCAAGCGAACAATCACGAAGGGCACAAGCGTCGCCTGGCTCCTGTGCCTGCTTTTACCACTCGAGAAGGTCCACCCCAATGTCCCTTCATTCTGATTGCCTCTCAAGAGTCTTGCAGAGAAGCGCATTTACCCTGGATGTACGGTTGAAGCGGGTTAAAGCGACACTCGAGTGAAATGAAAGCCGTCTGTTGAGCTCACTTTTCAACTATTAAGATTTAGTTTTAGTGTGCCTAATAGAGGAGTTGATGTAGTATTAAAATTCACTTTGTTAAAAATTCTGCCACGTTTGTCTAAAACGCAATGTCGTGCCTTTGTAGGACTTCAGGAGCTCTGTTTGGGACGCCATGTTTGATGACATCACCGACATGCGCAATGCGTTATTCAGCTCTGTCCAAGCGTGCTGGAAGTGCCTGACCGGGAAATCTGGTGACGAGTCCGCACGAAGGTGTCACGCGTCGCTCCGGAAACCACGGATACGTTCATGACGTCACTTCCGTCAGTCAACGTTCGTCGCCATGGCCATCTAACTTCTCATAATTTGAGGTAAAATCGTGTGCAAGCCTCGTTTTTCTTGTGCACAATTTCTGTTATAGCAAATGCATTGAACTATAGTTTAGTATCGACTCCTAGAATTGAGTTTCTTGGCTACGGAAGTTAAACGAGCGTTTCGTTTAACAAAAGCTGCACTTGAATCCACGGTTTTGTACAATAACCGTTGACTCAAAAGCATAGTGAGTGCACGGCCAAAAACGTATTTCCGAAAATGTTGTTGCTTCCGCGTTTTTCGAAACGTCAAAGTGCTACGCCAGGGAACGAATATCTTCTCCTGCAGCGAGATGTCAACTGCACATTTGTGGGATAGCATCGCTCATTCTAGTGTTTTCCTGGTTAGTGTTGCATCAAGTTGTTGGCAAATGATGAGGAAGGTTGTCAGGTTTATGAGCGAGTTTTGCCGCTGTGCAGAACAGCTTACACATTTTAGACTTGCTCCTTAAAAAATTGCATTCATCTCAATTTGTCCCAGTAAAATCAGCTCCTTTATTGACAAAATCGGGAAGCTACATCATTACGATTTAGTTATGCATACAAACGCCGGCGCTTAAGCGCCTGGATTCATTGAAGTGCGTACTTGATATTGAAAGCGCCGGCTCCACCAAAACTTCTGCGCCCCAATTGTGAAATCCAGCGGTGTCAGCGGCAACTTACTAGGTGATACCTACACGAAGTATTGAACAGACAAACAATCACTTCTCCGCCATATTGAAAGTACAGTCGGACCGATCACAGACACACGTTAACTCTCAGCCTTATCTTCCGATCCGCTCTTCCACATACGAGCCTTATCTCCCGCACAATTACGTATTTCTCCCGGATACGTGCCTCAGTCCACAAAATCTCCTGTTCTAAAGTGCTAGTTCAAACACTTTCTGAAGATAAAAATCGTGACATAAAATTGTCATAAACAGACAAGGGCATAGCGATAATCATTGTTTGCCAACATTTCTTTTGAAACCGTGAAACAAAAGAACTCTTTGTTTTAACAGCCAACAGATCTCTGGTTGGCACATTAATAACGATAGGTATCGTCAGCGTGAACAAGACTATGAACGAGATGCGATTGTGACCATCCAATCGCTTGGCTTGAGCTTTTCTGGGGAATGCAGCATCGAATCTCGACAGAATTGCAGTTTTTTTTCCTCGATCAAGTAAAAAGATAATACAATAACAGTTATTATAGCGAATGATTGTACGTCGTATTGTATGTCTTTTTATAAGAGACCGGAAATTTTTTCTTGGACGGTTTGCCGATATTTCGTTAGCAATAATGAACGTAAGCGTGCAGGATAAAGTTAGGAAGTTTGTTAAATTTCTCAAACTGAAACATTATTCCGCTCACTGGTTCTCATTATCATTTAATTGCAGGACGCCAATGTCCCCACCGAGTGCCATGTTTGCTTCAAGAAGATGGCTTGCAACTAGTCCGCGGGAGACTGGGCCCTTATCGGTCATGTTTATTACTGTATCGTGTTGGGTTCATAAAGTTTTTTCAAATCAAAACTCAAGTGGACTTTTCAAGGATTTCTAAGGCCAATTTTCATTTTTTCAAGGACTTAAAATTACCTGTTGGTCCGAGTAAAATGTTTAGCATTCTTTTTATATGTTGGGCCTAAAGGCTCGATCAAACGGTGATGATAGTCGATGATAGTTCAAACTATCACGCGCGTTTGAACACGAACTAGCACGAACTATCATGCACTATCATGGACTATCATCAACTACCATTCGATTTGAACATGTTCAGATTTTCTATGATAGTCGATGATAGTTTTCCCCGTTGGATCACGCGCATGATAGTCCATGATAGTTTTTCGGTCAGCTGTTTTCCCCCTGAATGAGCAGGCTCAAGCTTTCGCAGCATTCAAACATGGCAAGCAATTAAAAGCAATGAAAACAGTTCATGTAAAACAGCCATTTTTGTCATGTTTCACTGAGGCGCTGTTGACGTTTTTACACGAGCTGGAGCTCGCGCGAGCGATTGCGTTATTTCCGGTCGACTATCATGCGCTCTCTCGTGAGCGTTTGATCGCTCTCTGTGATAGTCAGTGATAGTAGGTGATAGTATCGGGATCGCAACTATCATCAGCTATCATTCACCATTTGATCGGGCCTTAAGGGCCCAGGATACTAGAAATACGATAATCGCAGATACCCCCTCGCTCTGCCATTGATGGGACTTTTACTTTGGTACTCCCAACAAGAGTAGCCTATTGTTTTACCGAAATGTTGACTCAATATTTTCTTCGAAGTCAAGTTCTACACGCAAAGGAAGGAGAAAAAGAATGTGTGTTATAAGAGTCGATTGCGTGACGAAGTACGTATTTCCCACGGTCGGCACGTCAAATTAATTCATACAGTCTGCCAAGCAACGTTCTCAAAATTTAATACTCAAAGTTGGGCGGCCGTCGTAGTACGGAAAAAAGGAACACTGATTTTCCGATTTTGAATTCATAGGCAGTACAATTAAATAGGCTTCCTCTGCGATTTGTTTTTACTCTGAACTGCATGTTCCAGACTCAGGCATGCATATTTAATGAGCTCGAATTGTTTTGTACGTGAACCAGCTCAGAATCAAAGCAAAACTTGAACGGTTTACTTCAAATTATACACGGGCTTCAGACCTAGTCATACTTCTAAGGGCTTGTGAACGATTCTCGCTGCAATCACCGCATTTGTTACAGTGTTTTAGTCTTGAAAGAAAAAATAAGACCTCTGACTAAATCATTAAGACTCCAAGTTCCGATTGCTCTGAGCGAATACGGTAGCCGAAACCGGCGACAGAAGCGTATTAAAACAATACTTCGAGGGAAAATGATCAGCATACAGATTGAAATGAAGTGATCGAGTTACAAGATACGGGAAACCGTTCTGTTTCAAGTTTTCCAGTTTTCAAATTCATTTTCGTGAAACCAGTTACGTACAATTATTGTTTCGTTCAAATCTTTTAAAAACACTGGCAGAAACGCTAATCGATGATTATTACGTCATTGCCTTGGGCACCTGGCCTAAAAGGTCGTACCACACACACACACACACACACGAACATTAAATTTCGAGATGGCGACACGCTTGGAGTCTTCAAATGAGGTGACTATGCTGCATTAGCGTCGTGAATATTACCCTCGCTTCGCTCGGGGATAATTGTTTTCAGCCGAAAGCCAAAGCGTAGGTATCATAGCAAATTGGTACAACCCCCTCCCCCTTCTAGGATTTTGGAGTTTGATTGACGTGCTAGCAAAAATACTGTAATTTGATTGGATAATGTTTACGTGCAAGCGGTTTGGGAGCCTTTCTTATTTTTGGCTTAGTTTCAAGTATGTAACGTGAGATTTTTGTTGACATGTAGTTGTGCCCTTGCGTTTTGCTCAATTATAGTCACTTTCGCATTCTTCATCTTCCACTTGTGTACAGTATTTTTATTTCTGGTGAAAACTAAGCGAAGCAAAGCAAACATCAAACTATAGAAACATTTCGACAAGCTGAAGTCAAACAACCGTCATGAATTTACCAAAACCTCGGTGATAATAGCTCTGAAATATAACAGACCGACTGGAAATTCAGAAAGCCTGATAAAAGAAATGCATTTTAGTAGAAGAAAAAACAGGTAAGTAATGAAGCGCAGGCTGGATTAATCTTGGCCTCGGCAAAATCGATTGTGCACGAAAATGAGATAAGTCAAGCATTCCTGTTTCTTTGCTGGCCGACCCTTTCACTCCCACGCTCAAAATTATGTTAACCTTTTGAAACACTAGTGTATGAGTGTTGTAATTATAATTTGTAGTTTCTAAATCAGATTTCATTTGAGCAACGTGTCAAATGCCAAGTTCCCTATACTGTATGATATTTTTCTGGTGAGAAAATTGAAGTTGATCAGTCTTGGGAGTCTTTCTCTAGTCCAGAGATTGCTATTAAACAAATTCTAATGGTGTGTGAGGATAGTTCCCACATCAAACTTGAATCCCAGCATCTGTCGCGATTTCACGCGACAAACCTTGTTATAAAGATTTTCAGTTTTTCTTTGAGCTTCTCGACTAACTGCTTCTAAACAGTTTTCTCTCTTTTAGTGACTAGGTGACAAGGGTTAAATTGACAGTCGATTCATTTCCTGGTTGATATCAAGCTGTTCTGATTGATTTATTATTTAGAAATTCTTGAACTTTTCAAGGATTGTTGTCGAAATTCTTTTCAAGGCATCACACGAATTTAAGGACTTTTCAAGACAAGCAGTCAAATGGGGTGGTCTTGTTCGGGTTTGTTTATGTATGTTATTCAACGCCCGATTTCGTTAGTCTGACTTAGCAGGGAACGCAGACTTAAATTATTTTAATAAAAATATATCTAACCACATTTGTCGAGGTAAGGTCTACATATATATACTTTGCTCTTTTTTTCTCGATGTTGGTGGACTGGACTATAATTTCATAAAACATTTACGTGCACTGGCTGTTTATTATAATTTATTACAAAATAACTATGATATTACGCGCGCCCTGATTGGCTAAACAACCGTGTTAGATGAGAGTATTTTACACGCTGACGCGATACGCGATGTTTTTTACTTGACTAATTATTTTATAAAAGAAATATATAACGTGTTCCCGTGTAATATAGCCTCATCTAAACACTTGGGAAGTTGGGAGAACACTCGAGTAGCGCCGGAAACCACTCGGCGGCCTCGTGGTTTCCTTACGCTACTCTCGTGTTCTCCCAACTTCCCGCGTGTTTAGATGAGGCTATATTACACGGTGACGCGTTATATATTTCTTAAGTCTATATAAACTCGACGTTTGTGGTCTAAACATTATTTTCACTTTGTCACTCCACTCGTATGGGGAGAAAAAATAAAGGAAAGCAGGAAGTAAGGAATAAAAGAAAAGAGGAGACAGTATTTATACTGTATAGATGCATATGTATATATGTATAAATACACACATACACACAGATATATGTGCTCTTATATAATCTAATCTAATTTATAACATAGTCACGATACAAGCCGCGCGCTGATTGGTCGAAAACCGTGGTTTGCCAGAGTATAAACCACACTTACCCGTGGTTTATAAGTTATAAACCACGCTTACGTCATCCTCTGGCAAAAAAGAGAAAATAATGCGAGAATGGAGTCACCAATGCCCAACTTCGAGATAAAATTTGTCTTTAAGTGAAGGCACCGGCTAGTACGATTCACCGTGAATCGGTAAAGAACGTGACCTCATCAAAAAACACTTCAACAGTTTGGAGAGGGAAAATCTATGTCGAAGAACGGCAAGTTTCTTGTCAGCGTCGTGGAAAGCGACTCGGTTTAAGCACTGTCCCTAAGTACAGCATATTTGGGAGTCACAATTACATCAGTGGTTTGTTTGAATGGAGTTGAATGCTTCAACAAGGAAGGAGAGAGCAAATCATTCAGCTGAAGAAGATCAGCCGTGAGCAATCACTGAACATGAACGGCGAAGACAGACGAACAGACGTGTTTGTAGTGATGCAAGAGAAAGAATTTCCGACGATGTGACTGCAAAAAATGATTGAAGAATTTTCGGACGGACTTCAAATGATTGTACTACGAGGTAGAGTCAAGAAATCGGTAAGTTTTCATTCACACAATTTTCGAGTCGTCCGTTGGAGCATTTGTTGATTCCCTTCAAATTTGCATTTTATGCACTAGCCGACTGTATGATTTCATGTACTTGTAGTCCAAAGTTCTACAGGAAATATAGTTCTTTACTGTGAGATGTTGTCTAATTTTATAGAACAGAGGGCCTGGTTGAAAAATTGAAGCGAAACTGTACTGACTTGGCAATTCGGACCACCGAGCCGTTTAGGAGAATCTATTTTTTCATCGCTGTTAGCATTCCAACATTTTGATGAATAAAGACAGCTTTATTGTGAAAGTTTTGAAGTTCTATGTTATAAAACAAATAAACCAGCTTCAAGCGTGCTCCGTTCAGAAATAAAGCACTTAGCAAGTGCCGAGAGCACTCAAGAAGTGGGGAAAAACGCTCGCCTTCGGCTCGCGTTTCTCCCTACACTTCTTTCGTGCTCTCGTCACTTGCTGCGTGCTTTATTTCTGAACGGAGCACGCTTGAAGCTGGTTTATTTGTTAAATAATCTAGTAATATCTTAAGAATAATCAGTTATACTAGACAACGATACATCACATCACCCCCTGCAAACACAACTGACCACACCAACTCATTATAGTTTACACATTCAACAACAACAACAACAACAAGCAACAAACGTTATATATATATATATACCGTTACAGATGCGCTACACGGGTTTCAGCAGAGGCTTGTTCTCGTCTTCGATCTCGTCTACGTTGTGCCTGTATCGTCGTGTTCTGGAGACATACAAAAAAATATCTGATCAGGCGATTAACAAGGAAAATGGCGACAACAAAAGAATGGAAGGAACTCTGAAGAGAAAGATGAAAAAAGAACCAACCAAACAAACAAACAAAAAGGCAACCTCGTTCCCAGGCTCTTTGAGATGAAAGAGCCTGGGAACGAGGTTGACAAAAAGGAAAGCAAACGACAGTAGGTAAAGGCAAATACGCAGTTTCCGGGATGCCTGCTGCCTTTGTTTCAAGGCGAGGTCTGGTACGAAACCTTTCTTATGAAAAACAAGTTTGATTTGCATGGAAATGAACGTGCAAGGAAAACTGACTTTCTATTCGCACCAGGCCTCGTTTCGAAGCAGGCATCCAAGAAAAGGCCCATTAGCAAGAACACAAACGAGTGAAGGTAAATACAAGAAATGAAACAACACATTCAAGCGCTCGCTGCATGGCTCACATAATTTCTTCACTAACTAAAAAAACCTTTTTACCTACTCCTCGTTCCCAGTGCCTTTTCTCTTAAAGGCCATGGGAACGAGGTTAGAGATTCCCGTCAGCTGCAGATTAAGGGTGCCTTCGAGTGAGTATTTCGGAATAGAAATAAGAAAAATGACCCAAGGTTTGTTCATACACTGGTTCCTGTACAAAGTTTGTTTGTTCCGGGGAAGATTTTGTTAGAAATTGTTTTTAAAACCTCCATGCTCGCATTTTGAACAGATCCTGATACATCCCAACCTTAATCAGCTCCAAACCAGACAATGTTACCGATCAACAGCGCTATTCCTATTTCGAGTTAGACCCAATCGAACGCACCCTAACTTTACTCGCCTTCTGGTCTTGTCACAAATTGTGAAGATTGCTAAAAGAAGTGCCTTAAAAACAAAAAGAACACACTCAGACAGGTCAAAACTAAGGCGCAAAAAGGGTAGCCTTCGAATACAGCCGTCTCCCGAAACACAAGACGGAAGAACAGCTAAACAAGCTCAGTCCCCAACCGTCAACTGTCGGTTTTTCGACAACTGCGAATCTCTCTACCCTTGACAAGATCGCATACGCTGAAACACCCACTAAATATGATATGACGCGTACTAAATATATTGTACGTATGCCTTTGCGCGCCCGCAATGCAGTCGTCTTGCGGTATCCTTCACGTACGTACAGTATATACAATAGGGTTTTACATCATTATGTAAAACAAACAAGCAAAGTAATCAACGTTGGGCATGAGAAGCTTCGCACTGGACTATTGAACTGTCGCGCAAACAAAAACAGTAACACGATACACGAGTATCAATATGAAACACAAACCTGGAAAAGGAGAATGAACGCGGCCACCTAAAACACAACAGCAACAGAAGAGTATCAACTAAAAATAACAACTCGTTACTTGGCTCTTGAAAACACTTTCTTTGAAGCCATTAAAAAAATTAAAAAAAATAATAATAATAATAATAATAATAATAATAATGATAATAATAATGCTGTTATATTCAGCAAGAGATTGCGAGAGATAGTTTGGTTAATCCTTGATTAACGGGGTTGTCCAATAAATCCAGTCCGATGGACAAGTAAGGAATCAGATGGTGTCTCATAGACAAAGGAAAGATATGGACATATAGTAAGTGGAAATATTCGTTACTGCAGGCCCACAAAGTGTTGATCGACGATTCCCGATGGAGCAATGGAAAAACTGATGTCCATCGCACATCCCTTTTAGAACCGACAAAGAAACACACGTGTCCAAACATGCCCCTAAAGTGCTAACCGACGGTGACCGATGGACAGACAGTCAAACTGAATTCCCTACTTGTCCGTTGCACTCAGATGGGATATACTATACGTGTGCACGTAACCAAGCTTTGAACAACTGGACTCGGAATTCTAAAAGCAGCTAGCTCCTGAGTAACTGACGACAACAAACAAACAAACAAACAAACAAACATGATATAACACGTACTGAATTCGCCCACTGAAATCCAATTCTTTCGTTCAGGAACCCAGCAAGGAGAGGACCACATACCGATCTGCAACACAATGCTTGTTAATCCTTCGTTGTCGTGTTCTCTGTACAATTTTACTTAGTACAGTAGAAGGAAAAGAATAACAATTCCACTCGACAACAACGTGAAAACTGCTATGGGAATGTAGTCATCGAGAGCTTTCGTTTGAATGGTCACACATTTATATTTCATTTGACAGTTCAGAAGTTCTACGTTTTCTAGTTTGAGGCAAAGTGAATAGGTGTTTCATGACGCATGCGCAGTCTCTTTTGACTTGACTCGAGAACGTCCAAATTCTGAACTGCCAAATGAAACCTGGACTCAATATGTACATTATAACAGCAGTGATCACAGTGCAATTATGTATCCTGAGCCGATATGGAAGTGAGATACCCAGCTCGCGCATCCAGAGGTTTTTTTTTTCCGTAGCTCGCAACTTCGGTGCTCGATGACATCCCAGGGTAAGAAACAGTGGGGCCAATGAGCTACAGTATTGTTATTTCAAAAACGAGCCACTTTTCCTCGTGTACACAGTGGTGAAACGATAAACCTTACCCGAGGTTCATCGACGAAGTGGAAATCCCAGAAAGTGTACTGTTAGTTGATATATATATATATATATATGTATTGGGTGTACAAATATATGCAATTAAGCCGAAAAAGGTTCTCAAATTACTAAATATAACTATAGGTAAATACCTCTATCACATGACCACATAACTATCATGTGACCACTGCAAATATCGAATTACGATGTAGAAATGCGTTATTATAGGGTGTTGATATAATTTTACAGTAACCAGTAACTTGAATAGGGAAACCCCTGAAGCATTTTGTCGAATTACTATATTAAGATAAGGTATGTGGTTACTTGAAAGTTATATTGTATGATAACCTTTTCGGAGATTGACCGAAAAATATGGGCTCGTGCAAGGTGACGTCAAAAGTCACGAGACTTTTGATAGATAACAGCTTTATTGCGACAGTAGCCCATTCAACTAATGGCTGATATCCAGAGGGGTCTTGAATCAATCAAATTATAGTCTCTCGAGATAAACGAAACTCAAATCACTTATGATGTCACCTTGCACGAGCCCAAAAAAGGAAAAAACACGGCTTGATAAACGGTCAAAATAGCACACATAAACACACACACACACACGCGCGTGCGCGCGCGAACACGTCCATTGGAGAATTCCTGGCCTCGCTTTGTATGTGAAACTCACTTTGCAGACCTCAACATGTCAGGCATAGCTGGTGCAACAAGGAATCCCGAAGAAATCCCAGATAAAAGAAACGCAACGCACACCAACCAAACTTTTCTTAAAAATAGAAATAGATAAATAGTTAAAGAAACAAACAAACAAACTGACAGACAGACAAATAGATAGATCGATAAATTAATACAGTGGAATCCGGATTTTTCGAAACTTCAAGGGAAATTGGTTCAGTTATCTGGAGTTCGAGAAATCGGCGAAGGAAATGAGTTTTGGTTCAAATAATCGGAAGGTTCGAAAAATGGAAGGTTTAAAGCACACTTAAAAAAGATATGCTGAAAATGGTTGTATTCCTGACACGACCGAGAGAGCGACGAAGAAGAGACAAGAAGAAATAAGAACAATGAAAGACGAGAAAAATACAGAGGAAATGTATTTGGTTTCCACTACATTTTCGACTATAATGATTTCGATAACACGAAACAATGCTTGTACCAATGAAGATAATTTACTTATAACCATATATTTTTCACCATTTCTTGGCAGATCTTGATGCCAGTTAATCTGTTTAACTCTCCGAGAAGCAGGACTTGGAGAACAAATGTTCCTATCAAACTCTTACTTTTCAATGACTACGCAGCCAAAGTTACAGTAATTGTACATTTTGTACAATCAGGACAGCGAACCAACAAAAACATTCAGATCTCTCTTTAAGTTCCTTCACTATTCACGGCTACTCAAAACATATTACATGACCTTACACAATTAAACAAGGATATCGAAGTAAATCACAAAGTATTAGTGCTTCTTGTTCTGGTGCAGCTTTTTTTTTTGTGCATTATTCGCAACGAAAAACCTCTCAAGGAAACCTTTCAGAAATATTTTACACACCTAAAACAGGACAGAGAGAACGAGGGAGATAGATATAAGGCGAGGGAGAAACAGACAGACAGAGACAATGTAGACTGAGAAATAAAGAGGTACAAACAGAAACAGAGAGATGTAAAAAAGACAAACAGAGAAAGCGCGTCAAACCGACGCAACAACAATTATGTGCATGTCCGACATGGCAGAGAGAGAGAGCGAGAGAAAGAAGACACGGGCAGGTATAGGAAGTAAAGGGACAAACGGATGAGAGATATCCTAAGCAAACGACCCACAATAATGTGCATATATCTGACATGGCAGAGAGATCGACACACGATACGAATAGATATAATAGAGACAATAGAGACAAACAAAGAAAGCGCATCCTTCAGCACAGGACCCGAACTAATGTGAAATATCGAGAGCGATAACAAAGACTTAAAACGCACCGTGTTGGCAGAAAAGACGTCCAAAATGGAGCGGGTCCAACAAGGATGTAACTCAGGCTCATGACGAAAAAAACCCGAAACCATAAACCACCGGTAGCGTCGCTGTGCATGGATCAAACAAGAATCAGAACAACACGCCTTCTTCCGTGCTCTTAGATCTCACTACAGTTGAAGCTCCCACGAGCGGACACCCTTGGGAAGCTGAAAAAGTGTCCGCAACTAGAACTGTCCGCTTACGAAAGTGTGCAAATACAGATTTTACAATAACACGTCAGTTTCTCGCTTTGTGATTGGCTAATTTTCGTTATCAATAAGAGGACAGACACATAAAATCGAGTGCTGACGACAGTGATTTGGACGAAGAAGGTGAATTCAGCTTCAATTTTACCTCAGTTCTTGCAAAAGCGACATTCGGCATTTGAAGTAGAGAACCAGAAGTGTTCAGAGGCGAATTTCCTTGAGCTTTGTCTTGAAGGACAGACACATAAAAAACTGACGTCAATTTGTTAAGTTTGTCTGAGCTAGAGTTTAAATGGGGTTTCGTAGAAGCGTCCGTAAGTAGAGCTGTCCACTTACGAGAGTGTCCGTCCAGAGAGCTTCGACTGTACACCTTTCCACATTGCTTATGGATTTTTCTTAAAAGCTCGTTCAACCCATGTTCAAAACCTCCGCAGACAAAATAAGTGCAGACTCTAGGTGAGTCTATATACTAGTACTAAAAAAGCTTTTCCTACAGCTTTTTTATACCCGAGGCTTGAAAATGGGTTCATTTCAGCCGATCATAGAGAGTGCCTTCCCCCCCGGGAACGCACACCAACCAGAGGGCATTTAAATGTGACTGCAGTGTCCGCCGGGATATCATGAAGCGAGCCCATGTGTAAGGTGCAAAGAACATTGAGGGACTTACAGTTTTGTCGCATAACCAACCAATAATAGGTGAAGTAATGCCATAAGTAACAGACATCAAGGTAAAAATGAGGCCAATACGGCTACTTCCCACTCCAATCTAGGACACCGAAAAAAAAAAACTTTATCATATTTAAATTTCCACCAATAAATTTGATCGCAGACGAGGATAATAGTAATTTTAGAAAGAACAAATTCTTTAAACAACAACCTCTCTACACACTGATGAGATGTGGATTAACCCCTTCACTCCCAAGCTCAAAACGCAGATTCCCCGGCCTTTTAAGAAGAAACTGTATAAATGATATAGTGAGAATTGATGGTTTTATCAGCTATCATCTAAGTAAGCTATCAAAGGCCATGTTCTCCACACTGTAGGATATATTTCTAGTGAGAAATCGAAAGAGAAAATTGAAGTTGATATCTCCTGGGATTAAAAGGGTTAATGTAAAACCAGCGCTTTACATGAATGTAAAAGAAACGCTTACTTGCGCATTTCTTGGTTACTGAAGAGCAAGTATATTAAAACCAGGCTTACTTTCTTATAATATGGTTCAAGAATGGGTTCAATGAAAGTAAAAGCAAAGCCCGCGAACACCAAGCACAACGCTGCAAAAAGAAGATATACATACATATATTATTACATAAACTCTGGTGTAATACAGACATTTCCGCCACTTAGAAATGTCGTATCTGAACACACGTAGAAATGCGATATTTTTACCTGTGTTGATATCAGCCAAGCAGTGATATTGCATGTTTTCGCATTTCTTAGTGGCGGAAATCTCTGTATCACACCAGAGTTTATGAAATAGACAGCATAATACATGGACGTTGGGAGATATAAAATTTATCTTCTCGTGTCCATCTCCATCGAAGATAAGTTTCATAGCTCCGCGCGCCCATGTATATTCTCTATATATAATATAACAGAAGCGTAGAACAATTACAGAGTAGAACAGGCTTACATTGTAGTCAGTAGATTGCTCCAAAGTTTAATAAAACGTAAACATAAGACCTGGAGCCATGCAATCTGGACCACCCCGTAATTCCAAGAAATGCAACGGTCTATGATATATACATTTTGGTGAGCAGATCAACAGTAGAATACCAACCTACAATGGCCACTCCAGGAATCTTGAGAGCACTCAATATTGACGTTTTACTTTCTATCTGCTCTACGACTGCAACGAAAGAAGAACGGTAGCCGGTCTTTCCACTTGTATTGACAACGCTGTACGTGAAATACGATGTCAAACATACTCATTTATTAAGCTTCGCCATATATCCTACTAAAGATTTACTAATGCATTATTACATTGGATTAGGGTGCCACTACAGCGTTCACCAATTACAGTGGTCCCATCAAAGAATCTAAGAAAGCATAAAAGTACAGTCAAAGCTCTCTGGGCGGACACTCTCGTAAGTGGACAGCTCTTCTTACGGACGTCTACACGAAACCCTGTTTGAACTCTTACTCAAACTCTGTATTTACACATTCCCGTAAGCGGACATTCCCGTAAGCGGATGCAGACACTTTTGAGGAGTGATGTGGATGTTTCTTTTGTTTTTAAGCTCCCGTAAGCGGACACCCTGGCGGAACAATTCAGTTTGTTTGTTTCCCACTTCAAGAACTTACTGACAAACAGTGCCATCCTCAAAGGCCTGAAATATGGCCGAGTACTTCGTCATGTTTGTTCACAGTGTGAGGCTAAACTTGTTTCCTGATATGTTGGGTCAAGTGTAAGCATCCACCTATCCCTTTAACTGCAAGTGGCCGCTTACAAGACTCATTCTCGTCAGCGGACAGTTCCAGTTACGGACACTTTTTCCACTTCCCGAAGGTGTCCGTTTAACGGAGCTTTGATTGTTAAATAAAATCAAAAAAGTTATCGATTCAAGAAATGACCGTCTGATTTCACTTGGATCAACAGCGATGCGACTACAACAAAAAACGGTTACGTAGGAAGTCAAGGATGGCGATTTCACCTGCCTGAATTCTGGCCTTTCTTACGCCTTCAGAATGGAATTTTCGGCTCGAGGTACAGACGCTTCTACCGGGAAATTCAGCAGGCTGCGCCCTGAGAGAGGCGGCTGCTTTTGCAGGCTAAAGGAAATGTTACACTGATCAATTTGCAACGACGTTTTGCAGTGATACAGTGTTGGGGTAAAAATCGTTCAGGTGTAACACCCAATTGCTAACGATTTTTCGCGATGTTTTTAGTGCTGCAACGCGTTGCAAGTTTTTAAAATCGCTTAAGCGAACCTATGTTGTGCATGTACCTTCACATTTTGGTAGGATGAAATAAGCAGCAGGCATGGCCAACAACATCACCACGCCCATGGCAAGGAATGGAAGTCTGAAGCCACCAATCTGGAGAACAGGATTAGAGAAAATAACTGACAGAATTAGAGGAAGGAACCCAGGATTAGAGAAAGCAACCCGGGATTAGAGAAAGGAACTCTAGATTAGAGAAAGCAAACCCTAGATTAGAGAAAGCAACCCTAAATCAAAGAAAGCAACCCCTAGATTAAAGAGAGAAATCCAGGACTTAAAGGAAAGCAACCCAAGATTAGAAAAAGCAACCACAAATTAGAGCAAGCAGATCAGAATAATTAGACCTGGGAGTGAGGAGCAGTCTAAATTACTGTGGTTACTGAACACTGTGACTCACTTTTGCACTATTGTAGCTATAACAATTCTCCCAAATATTTTAGTAGGAAATGTAATAGTGACTGACATGATGTAAAGTCAGCTTATATCTGAGCAAGCTATCATATGCTAGTGCTTGACTCTCAATCGTATTGTATGACAGTGTCTCGCAGCTATGCTAAATACAACAAGAAACTGAAAGACTGCCTAAGTGAAAGTCTACTCTTAAGTCTGGGTTCAGAGAATAGATGCACCCTCTCCTCCCTCCACATCACGGCACACAAAATAGTTTACATACCGAATGTAGGGCTCCACCTAATGCAGGACCAATGCAGTAACCAATGCCAACGGCTGTTTCCAGCAGTCCCTACAGCAAAACAACAACAACAACAACAATGCCAACAGCCGTTTCCAGTAGTCCCTACAGCAAACAACAGCAATGATAACAATAGAAAGCAACAGTCACAGACAGAGAAGAAAAAAATAAAGTAACAACATGTGAACACTTACAGTGATCCTTCCGACATGATCGGGAAAATTCTCCATAGCAATAGACATTCCTGATGTTTCATAGGCTGCACCACCAAAGGCGGACACAGCTCTCAGAAGAAGACAAAATGTCACAAAAACTGTTCCCTCAGGAAGAAGGTTGCAGAACCTGAAATGCCAAATGAAAAGTATAAGGGCAGTTACAGAATGTTTCAATGTCATGATTGTTTCAACATCAATGGACAACCCATTGGTGGCCATTTTCATATCACACGAAAAATGGTGCCTTTCTTTTGAGATACTGGAAGTCACCTTGAAATTAAAAATATCCATTCCCAGAAATTTGTCACATTTATTAGGCCTAAAATTCAACATTGATGTCATGTCATTACCACATTGAAAATATATACCTTGGGTACAATGTTGAAACACAGGCATATCCTAATAGTCAACTAGTTACTTGATGTAGAATCGATTGTAAAGATATATTTTGGAGCATGGGTGCTAGGATGTCAGAAACATACCCTAGCAAAATATTGGCACCACCACCAAGAAACAAGCCTGTGATAAGGATGAAGCGAGGACCATACCTGGGGATCTGTGCAAAATGGGTTAGAGTTTTACTTACAGTATGTACAGAAATAACACCATCTATACATGTGCTAAGAAATGGCACGGCACCCTTAAAAGTTGGCACTGTGTTGGCTTCTATTAGAACAGCACCTCTAATTAGTCTCATGTAAATAAAACAGTCCAAACTGGACTTTTAGGAGTGCTGAGACTACAGTATACTTATGAGAGGTAGTCTCAGCACCAGAGTAAACAAGCTATCCATGCTAATTACTTTTGGGGGCATTGTGCCATTTTCTTAGGGTTAATATGTCTCAATCCAGATATCACCAGCAAGTTATCAAGACCCTCACCAGAATGATGTCTATCTGCATGATTGTAATATTGTAGCAGCTGGGTCAGTGAATATTTGAATCAAAGTATTATACGAACAAACAACCATGTCCTCCATATGCAGCTAAATCACTAGTTTTATATCGTCTGGTTACTTGAGTCATTAACCTGTATTACATGTACCTAGCTAGCATAATAAGGACCTGAACTAGTCCTATGTGTTCAACAAGTGTGTCAACTGATTATGACCTGGAGTGCAGGGTGTCACAAATCAACACTCCAGGTACAGAGTCAAACTCTCTATAATATGACTAAAAATATATACAATAATGATAACAACATAAATTAAAATATTTCAAGCACCTACCAGGTAACCATATAAAGGCCCTACTATGAAACAGACTAGAGCATACATGGCAAAAATCAATCCAATCATGAAACTTGTGACACCTTTGTCTTGGGCCTATTGGAACCACAAAACACAGAGACTGAAACATTGAGAAATCAAGGCTACAAATCAAGAATTAACCAAATTCAGCTTTAAATTCCCTCAATCTTGACCATTAAAATGTAAGGATTTGTTCAAAAACCATCCAAGAAAATTAAAATATAGTGTACGTTCTAGCTCACTGGGCAAAACTTCCCACCGTTTAGAACGTTTGAGAGTTGACTACAGCCTATGTAATTTTTGCCCACACAGCCATGCATTTAACAAAAGATATTCAAAAATGTCAAATGTCCGGGGGTTTGCTTGGGGTGGGGTTGGGGGGGAGGGGATGATCGCAGTTGGAATTGACTCACAGCGATTCTATTTCACTAAAAGTTCCTTTTGTGTTTGTGCTAAAACAAGTGGTACTTCCCTTGCACTATTTTTGCGATTAATTAGAGTTCCGTGATAGAACTGATAATCATACGTAAGTAAGAGAACAGCCAAGGAGCGTGACATAGAAGATTTGAAGAGCTTTTGTTCGCCATGGTGCAATATATTTTTTAATAATATATAGTGCAATATTTTATGTTTTACGCACCAAACAAAAGCCGTCAAATATTCATCAGAAAAAAATATTTATAGCGAAAATCACTGCATCCAATTCCGCTCTAACGGCGCAAAGGGTCATATATGCAAATATCGTATTTCTGGTAGTTGCAAGAAAAGAAATTCGACATACGTCGTCCTCCTTCTATTTTCTCAGATGCTTTGTGAGTAATTGTACGATTTCGGTATTACACTGAAAGACGACAACATTAAGATATTCCAAAAATGGTGAAAAATCTGCAATTACTGTATATAATATTTGATTTGTTTTGCATAGAGCTCTAATATCGTACTCTGAATACTCCAAATAATTAATAATAATAATAATAATAATAATTTGCCTTTATTGTTTTATGATTTGTACATATTTGAAATTAATAGCCAAAGCCAGAGGCTTATATTGCATAGGCTGGAGGAAAATTAGACTTAAGGAAGTGTAACTGACTGACAAATCAAATAACATTAACAGAGAAATAAAAAAAATAATACATACATATAAAAAAAAAAAAAAAAAAAAAAAAAAATATGCATACACGCACATGTATATAATTATCAAAGGCATATCTACATGCATACATATAGTTAGTATAGTTGTAGGGTGAACTAGTAAGTGAGGTGTAGGAAATATGACTTCAATAACCTCTTGTAGTTAAATTGTTTCAGCGACTGGCGAATTGACAGTGGAATGGAATTCCAGATGTTAGGAGCTTGTGATCTAATAGCAAATTTGTATTTTAGAGAGTCTTTATGTAGGTCATGTTTGTGTCTGGTATTATGATTGCAAGTGGACACCTTCGTATAGCCGTGTCATTACTAAAGTGCAATGAAGTACATACACAATCGAACGTTCTCGAAACTCTTCATAAACGGCAAGGGAGGACGCTTGTGATATTTGACAGATTTTGCATTTTCAGCCATTTCACATCAAGCTGCATATTAAATGGTACATACCTCGCTTGGAAAGAAGGGTGCCAGAATAGACAAATTACTGTAGCCCACTATGTACACCAGGGAAAGACACAAAACCACCATTTTACGGTGGGTTGTCCACACAAATGGTGCATTCTGAATCTGTGAACTGTTGTCAAACGAAGAACTCCGCTCCGTGCATCTGGGATCCATCACCGGCTTTTTTTTTTTTGCATTATGTAAAGCCTAACACGAAGTACCTTGGGACCGCTGAGCTCGATCGGGTCCAGACACCCACAATGAAGCCTTATATGAAGCACATTATGGCGAGAGCGGTGGAGGCGTTTGAGTGTGATCCCAACTTCTGTCCTGACTGTGGCTCTGTCTTACCGCTCCCGGGTCTTCAAGATGTCGTAACGTGCAGTATATGTAACTATACAAAGGATACGTCAGGTAAAAATTATTTAGACAGCTCCACAGGGCCGCAAATTCACATTATTGTCAGGCCAATTTAACGGTGATGACCACTACCGTCTGATTAATAAATTTCCACTGGTTTGCCGTGGTGTGGACTCTTATTTACCACGATTTACGTCATCACATGGTCAAAATGTTGTGGACTCACGAGGCGCTTTGCCGAGTGAGTCCGCAACTAATTTTGACCATGTGATGACGTAAATCGTGGTAAATAAGAGTCCACACCACGGCAAACCAGTGGAAATTTGTTTTTTACCACAACATTTAGAAATATACAGGAAACTTTCGTTGTATTTCGCTGCAAAACGTGACATGCTGGCGTCAGCATCGTTGTCTGGACTCTTATTTACCACGGTAAATCGACCAATCAGAGAGCGAGAAACTAGTGTGTTGTTGTAAAAACTAAATTAGTGTTTCTGTCAATACACTACAGTAGTAGTCGCAACCGTATGTCATTTCAGAAGCTGTTGTTTTTATAGGTGACTTCTTCATTCCCATTTGTATAAAAGGCCGTGAAAACCGGCTGCCTTCTACTGTACACATGCAGCTGTTAAAAAGAATTAACTTTGTATCAATTCGACGCCTGTTATGGTACAACACAGTTTGCTTTGTATCAAATGCTATAAACTAGATCACATCAATGTATTTTAAGTCAATACTGATTTAACTTGACCAACAGACTACTCCTGTTTGCCCCAATGCGGTATTCTGTTGATACGGTTGGGGGTGGTGAATGGTAAATCCAAGACTCGCTGAGAGGCTGAGACCCATGTTTGAAAATCTGAGTCTTTTGTGACTTTAGGAAATTTGGAAATAAACAACAGGAAAGAAACACAAAAACAAGACTTCATGACTCTATCCCAAACGCTTCCGAGATTTCAACGTTGGATCAAAAGTGTCCGAGACACACAATTTTCTAGGCACCATTCACCACCCCTCCTGATGTGAAATGGCTGTAGCCACAAAGCTCTAGACAGTACCAGTGTGGGTGACTGGGTGACGAGTACGATTCAGATAATTGCACAATGACTAATACCTGCACTGCACGTGCAATAAAAAGAGGTTATTACACGGGAAGGAGTGCAATACGGCGAAGTATTTTTATGAGTCGGTTTTATTTTTTCGAGCCTGCTTCAGGCAAGAAAAAATAAAACTGACGAGTAAAAATACAGCCGTATTGTACGACTTTTTGTGTAATAAATTGTTTATTACACGACAAACGAAGCAGGGCAAACATTCTCGCCGCACGCAAAATGGAACAAAAAAAATGGCGCGTCCATAAACTGCTTGCGAAAACCGATCAAGTAAGCTAATAAACCAGTTGATCTGGTTCCTGATGAGTGCAATATGCTCCCATCTTTGCACTCGTTTTGGCCCATATTTGCACTCGAAAATGTGAAGTCGTGTAATAAAATGCACTATTGACAGAAAATACACTGCTGCTAGGTGAACTGAATTTTCAGGTCTATAAAGTTGCATAGATTGCATGTGGTTCTGGGCAGGTCAAATTTTTTATTGTGTAAAGGGATAACAATGTACCTGTACTATGTCATCTTTGCAGAGTTTGAAGGGATAGAAGTCCATTCCAAGAAGATCTTCAATGTTATTAAGGAAAAGCCTGTGTCTCCCATCCACACAGAAGAACCTGTAGGACCAATGGTAAGAAAACAAGTGCAATCTGAAGTATGTATAAACCATTGACATGACAATCTATAATGCACAAGCAGTCATCATGCTATTCCTTATCAGTATATGGTAACTAGCTTAAATCATTGGGCTGAGTATGGACACACTTTAATTACCAAGTGCTGTTTATAATATCAGGTGGACAGGAAGTGCCCCAACTGTGGTCATAATGGTATGACCTACACCACAAGACAGACACGCTCTGCAGATGAGGGACAGACAGTTTTCTACGGCTGTCCACAGTGCAAGTAAGTCACAACTCTGTACTAACCATGCTCCTGTAGTGTTGTGTGCTTAATATAATTATTGTTTTTACTTTAAAGGTGATTGAGTTAATTGTCTTGCCAATCAGATGGTGTTGTGACTGATTTGCTGATGTACGTGAATTAGAAGAATTATGTGGCATGAAAGCACATGATTAATATTCCTGGAATCATATGGCATCATATATATTGTACGTGTGTGTACCGTACACATGCACATGTTCTAAATAATATACGGGTATATAGATTATAGTAGCTGTGGAATGTCATGCTATTGAATCCAACAGGTCTGTTTGACCATAAGTGTACTCAGTGAATTCACATAATTTGATTTTAAACAAAAATGTTGAAAATTTAGCTACAAAAATATAATATAGTATGGTCCTGGAATGTTAATAGGGTCAAGCTAACCATACTTCCAAGGTGTTACTGAGGTTAATTCATCCTGCCTAGAACATAGCTAATTTGAGTCCCAAAAGCGACCAACTCACACCCAACCACCTAACCACCCACCATGCATATTTGTGTTCATTTGATATGCACAATGAAACATTAATTCCAAGTTCCATTTGTTGCAAAAGCTCCATGAAAGCAGGACAAAAATTTGTTTTGTTTCTGTCCATGCTGCAGGTTCCAAGAGACAGAGTATTCATGAAACAAATTGAGGGAAAGCTCTCACCACCTCAACATGCTGCAAGACATTGAACAACAGACTCTACCAATGAATCTTCAATAGCATTGCTCACAGCTCACTATATGAACTTCTCTTGCACAGCCTTCCTGGTAATGGTACATGTATTGGCAGAAAGGAAAGATATGTGGTGAATGAACTTTGAGCAACAGCTTTCATTTTTATTGCATTGCATCTAAAGTGTCTTGGAACTCAACTCAAAACTTCATTAAAGTATATATTTGCCAAGCTAAATCTGTTTTACCCTGTCATTGTCTTTGTTACTAGTGTAGAAGCCTGGTGTTATTGATTTTTTTTGTTTATATTTTACTTTAAAATCATCATTGTATCTCTTTCAAATTAATTGATTAATTATTATAATAATAATTATTATTATTATTATTATTATTGTTATTATTATTATTATTATTATTATTATTATTATTATTATCATTATCATTATCATTATTATTAGTATTATTAGTATTATTAGTATTATTATCATTATCATTATCATCATTATTATTATTATTATTGTTGTTATTATTATTATTATTATTATTATTATTATTATTATTATTATTATTATTATTATTATTATTATTATTATTATCATTATATAACTCACAATATTATTTAAAAATCTAGATTCTAAAACAGACTATATTAATTTTTATTATGAACTTTAATTTTTAAGGTCGGCGTCTCACGAAAGTGAGAAGCACGACCTTGTTGCGGCCACGACACCGTCAGTCCGTCCGTCAGTCCGTCCGTCAGTCCGTCAGTCAGTCCGTCATCTGTGTCAACAATAGACTTCCAAATTAGGAAGTTTATTCCAAATTTGGGCACGATCACGCATGATGAAATACATTTCAAGAGATCGATTAACTTTAAGGCACGGAATTATACGACCTTTTAATCACGGCTTTTGGTGAAAGTATGAATGCGGAAGATGCTCCAAAGGTTTATACTTGCTCTTGGCCGATACCTCGAGTGTTTCAAGCATTGCCCGATTTTCCTGATAAACTCTGTGGGAAAACAACATTTCATACTGGCGTAACGGTACGGAATTTATATCGATCGTGCAGTTATTATTTTGTGTGAATGTTTCAGTCGGTTGACCGTACACAGGAACCCGGCGTTCATCTCTATCGACACTCATTGTGCAGTGGACGCGCGCGATTTAGTTGTTTACATTCCTCAGTTTAATTTGCCTGGATAACTTACCACAAGACTTGAAGTATATTGTGTATGCCGAAGCCCTTGAACGAAAGGTTACTTTGGTGTTCTTTGTTGATAATGAGTTACAATTATTAAGAGTTCGCTCGAACGAACTATGCAAGAAAACAACACATTCTTGTACGTATGTACGTATTCAGTCATCCGGTTAATATTTATCTGTTTCATCGGATTACCGAGACCGTAAATATGTGAACCTTCTATGACAGGTCATTCATGTGACTATAATAAACTTCACTCAAAAAACATTTTGTATTCGTCGTCATTTGAAACCCGAGTTAATGATTACCGTGAATATGTTGGAAGGAAGTTACGCCGCTCAAAATGATCTGAACACCGGTAAAGCGGGCAAGGTTTGTGCACTTTAGAATATATTCTGTCAATGTTCGCTTGAGTTGAGAGGATTAGGCCACTTTTGAGGTTTACGAGAAGTTATTTGACTCTCTGAGCTGAGCCGATTGCCTCATTAAATATGCATGTTACGCTTGATTGAGTGCAAGCGTGTTGCCCTGCACAGTGGTAAAGCGTGACGTCTTATTTTGCAAAATTTTCCATTCGAATCTCTAAACATACACAGCTGCTGCACAAACGTGTGCAAGGTTTCAAATCACTAGCCCTACTGACAGCAACCAGATAGCTCCATACTGAACTCTCTTATTTAGCATCAGTTCTAAATCAAAGGAACCATTAACACCAAATAGGAGGGTTTAGTATTGAGCAATTTGAACTTCAATAGCCCACATCTCAGCTGTTCAATGCCCTAAAGAGCTAATTTTTTGTGTGACCGTCTTTAGACAGGGCATTCCACAGAATTGTCTAATATCCATATTCCGATATTTTTTGTGACATCACTCTACCACTATATTCACTCAAGGCAATCCCTACTTTAGAGCAGTTAAGACACAAGCCTGTTGTACGGACTAGACCACAACCAAAGTCTGCCAATCAAAAAGATAGCCGACCTTACAGCGGCATCGCTGCTTTGATTATCTTTATATCATCAGAGATATACCTTACTTGTATCAAACAGCATGAAGCACTGGGCATTTTGATAAAAAGGTCACCACAACTGGCAAGCCTAGGGAAGTTAACAAGAGATCGGCTGAGGCGAGTTCAACACTGTTTCTCCCTAAGTGAACCTTATGTTTTCTGTACTGCTGGTAAGGAGATTTAAGCTCGAAATCTCCGACCACCGCAAAGGAAACATGACAGTTCTTGTGGTGTGTTTCAGCACATCCGTTTTCATGTCAGTTTTAATGTGCAGATCTGATTACAGCAATACACATTCGTTTCGGTGCTTGCCACGCAGTTCGAGTAGTTCGCCTGAACGAGAGGAACATCATGGCTTCAATTCAAGGTCTCCTCGTTTGTGGGTTTGTTGTTGCTCTCATGAGCGTTTCTACTGCACAGGAAGTGGAAGGTGGGAAACTTTTTCAACATTTAGGCACCTTCCTCATGCACGTATCCGTTCTTCTACAAAAACGGGAACTTTTCTTTGCGGATTGGCCTTCCGTCCACACATATCGGCGGTGAATACGGTCACGAAAACTGAAACTTTTGCATGAAAACGCTCTTCAAAGTGGAAGCTTTTGAATACGATGTTCATCTGTATACATGTGGACGGGCGAAAACGTAAGTTACATTTCAAAGCGCCCGCCAGGTTCGTTTTCGTACGGACGGATAATTTCACTGAAAACTCAAACTTTTGAAAACGATTGTTCATCTGAAAACGATGTCGTGTGGACGCAATACTTTTAATTCGTTTTCAGTGGAACGTAAACTTTTGAAAACGCATCCGTGTGGACGGGACCAACAGAAATGTACTTACACGCATTCAGGCATTGTTTGGTGCAGCAATCATTTATCGAATATTAAGATATTCAGCTGAAATTCAGCAGGGATCTTTTAAACGAATTTCGACCGACTATATATATCTGAAACTGAGATGGAATACCGTACAGGAACTATCTAGTCTCTGTGTTAGAAATGGTGTTGGGCAGTCGCGGTATGACGACGGCTTGACGTCATATACAAACCATCGCTTACCTTGATGAAAATATCAATTTCCCTGTTCCCAGGTTCCGGTGTTTCTAAAGCAAATAATCGTGATTTGTATTCGTTCTCCCAACTTCGGCAGATGCAACTCAATGTTTGTGAATATCATTCTGCTAATTTGTTCTTCGGGTGATCAGAGGCAAAAGTCTCTATAGTCACAGGCAGGTCAGCTATATCTAATGTAGTCCAGTATAAAGACAATGGCAGAGAATCTTTTGCTTCAGTTTGAGCTGGTTCTCCAGTGAACACTACTTGAACATTTTGTGATAAATTTTGCCTTGGGGCTTAAGCTCAGGTATATTAAGGACTGGGTCAAATTTGCAACCTTGATAAATGGAGCATTGTGGCGTTACCATCCTTGGATTTAGAACTATTGTTTTAATACTGCAGTTTTTGTTCGTATCAAGTACTACATCATTAATTATGCACAAAAAAACCAGTTTGATCAGGAATCGTTTGGTTATAATGCCGAGACTCTTAAGAAATAACCAATAAAGGGCGGGAAAATGTCACATGATGGGTTACCATGGCAATCATTTATTTCGAAATGCAGGGTTTTACTTTGGACATAGTATGATACAATATAGACATGGTACGTCAGATTAGATGGCAAATAGACCACCCCCCCACACCAAAACTGTGGCGGCCATTTTGGACCCAGTCCTTAGTGCACTTGAGAGGTTAACGCCAATGTTCTCGCATTCCCAATGCAGTGCAAGTAATACTGCACTGCATGTAGGCTTACACGATGTGAATACATGCTAACATCTTTTCTGCTTATCGTAAAAGGTCTGACTTTTTATCAAAATAAAAATTCTGCCCTTCGCGAAAACGACCATTAAAGCAGGCAATATAGTTGTGTGGCTGATTCCAAAGAAGAATTAGTATCAGTTCCAGCCGTGTAAAAAAGGGGTTCGTCGGGGCTAAATAATTAGCGGCGACCGAGATATTTGCAATCCCGTAGCGATGTCCATTAAATATAATCGAATCCATCAAACATTTGTTTACGGTTATGACAATGAACTTATGAACGCAAGCCAAAAATCGTTCCCTGAAATCCAGTTTACCCGTGCATGTTCCAGAGAGCCAAACGGTGTTGAGTTTGGATGGGATATAGCTAACTTTACATGCAATTGTATTAACGTACAATTCAGTTTCCGAAGTCACCTTACGTCATCGCATATCACGTGATAATATGAACCAATCGCCGTGTGCTGATTCTCGACCCAGAAAAAAAAAGAGAATTTCCATTTTTAAGCTCTTGGGGTAAGATGTTGTTTCTAAATTTGAGACACCATTTGAGATTCCTCTGATATTTTCCTCAAAGTGCGTTTTTCTATTACTGTCCGTTGTATTAGCGTCTGTGTAATGGATGGTTTTCTTTCCCAAATAAATGGTCCGTCCAAAACAGATTGAGTTTGTTGACGTCTCATTGATTCTTTCTCAAGTCTCCCAAAAATAACGCTGTCTTACTTTTTAATGTTCTGCCTGATTCTGCTATAGACCCGCTAGTCTGGCCGCGTTTGTTTTTCTCATGCAAATACAAAAATAGGCACCTGAGAGGTTACATGTGCCTCCTGTAGTTTTTTTTCTTCTATATTTTGCACAAACAAATGGCATTTGCAACAGGCACCCGGCTCTTGCACAGACGATTTGTGATGTATTTTCGTTAGCTTGAATCAGCTGGCCCGCTGCCAAAATGTCGCGTCGCATCTGTGTTTACGCTAAACTGTTCTATAGGAAACGATTTTTTTCTGGGGAAACTGGGAAAATTTAAGAATTGGGAAAACGCACCACACTTAATGCAGGAACAAAGGGAATATACCCAGACATTGAAGGCATTTCACAGATAAAAACTCGGATGCAGTAGCCATTGATAGGATAAATATGACTATTCAGTTGTCATTGACGGTTTCTGTAAACATTTCACCCCACAGCCGTAATCAGTAACAACAAGCATATCAGCAAATCAGTAACAACAAGCACAACTGGGCTCAGGTGAAGTATATATTTATTTTAACTCGTACGCGAATGACCAAATGGAAGATTCATAGGTGCTTCACATTTTACTGTTTCTGCCGACTGAAACATCGACACAAAATAATAACAGGTCGATTTACGTACCTCTAGAACGTGTTGTCATACTGTACACAGTTCATCAAGAAAATCGGGCGATGCATAGTACTGGCCAGAACCTTTCTTTCAAGCGTTTTCGGCATACATATTTTCAAAAACTGTGTGATTTGAGGCAAACTAACAAGTGTTGTCGCGTGAAAACGCGACAGATGCTGGGATTCAAGTTTGGTGTGGCAAGTGTCCGCACGCACCATAAGAATTATTGGGGTGTTACTAAAACGCGAAACAGCGAAACAACGAAACAACGAAACAGCGAAACAGCTAGTTATTAACTAAAATTAACGGTAATAACTAATACCGAGATTATTACGGGGAACAACGAATTCTTAACTAAAATTTACTGCAATAACTATAAATACCTATATATGAAGGATGATTATTGAACCTATTGGTCAAATAAACAAGCCCGTTGTCATCTGTCTTTGAGCTCTGGTATTTCCGGTATTTCCGGAGTGTTGTAACGCATTCATTCTTTTTAGTTAAAACAGCATCAAAGAACAGAATACTCTAATGATAAAATGGCTCCAGAGAAACTCAATCCAGCCCCAGGTATTGTTGTATGAGTCAAATCCATCTGGGATCTTGTCGTGAAACTAAGGGATTTGAACATTCTTGGCCACGGCGTACGGAAACCCCTAGCCCACGGAACCGCAACCGTTGGTGATAATTAAACTCTGTTTTTCAGATAGTGTCACTGTGGGGCGTGATGGTATGATCCCACTTGGAAATGACTCAATTAAATATAGTCCCTTCATTCTAGTGTTCGTCAAAAGTTTAAGCTATTTTACCATTAAGAGTATTCAGTGTGTGGGATTGGAAATCTGTTCTTTGATGCTGTTACTTAAAAAAAAAAATAGCGCGCTACAACGCTCCGGAAATACCGGAAATACCGGTGCTCAAAGACAGATTGATGCCAACTTGACGCAACATGACAACGGGCTTGTTTATTTGAGCAATAGGTCAATAATCATCCTTCGTATATAGGTATTAGCTATTGCAGTAAATTTTAGTTGTTTCCCTGTAATAATCTCGGTATTAGTTATTACCGTTAATTTTAGTCAATAATTAGCTGTTTCGTTGTTTCGTTGTTTCGTTGTTTCGCTGTTTCGTTGTTTCGTTGTTTCGCTGTTTCGCGTTTTAGTAACACCCGAATTATTGAAATAGCAATCTCCGGACTAGAGCGAGACTCCCAAGAGTGATCAACTTCAATTTTCTCTTTCAATTTCTCAACCGAAAAAATATTATACAGTATAGGGAACTTGGCTTTTGATTTACTCAAATGAACCTGATTAAACTATAAGTTATAATACAACACTCGTACAGTTGTTTCAAAAGGATGAGAAAATCTACATTTTGAGTTTGGGAGTATGCGTGACTTAATTATCTCATTTTAATGCATAATTGATTTTGACAGTTTGACTTCGAACATTTGTTTCTAATCATAGGCCACGGTTAATCTAGCCTGCGCTTCATTACTTACCGGTTTTTCGTCTTCTAAATTGCGTTTCTTCTACCAGGCTTTCTAAATTTCCAGTCGGCCTGTTTCGTTTCAGAGCTATTATCACCGCGGTTTTGATGAATTCACGGTTGTTTGACGAGCGTATGTTAAAGCTGAAAAACCCAGCCGGGAGCCATAATGGTATCGTTTGATTATGTTTGCTTTCCTTCTCTTAATTTTAACCAGATGGACGAAGAAAAATGCGAAAGTGAATACAATGAACCAAAACCGCAAGACCGCAAGTACATGTCAACAAAAATCTCACGTTAGAAAAGAAAGGCTTCCACGCCGCTTGCACGTGAACATTATCCAATCAAAATATAGTATTCTTAATTACACGTCAATCAAACTTCGAAATCCTAGAGGAGGGACTTCTTTCACCAATTGTCATGATACCTACGCTGTGGTTTTCGGGTGAAAACAATTATATGCTGGGGCCTTAGGCCCAGCATAAAAACACCGCGGACAAGAACTTCACGACGCGACAGCATGAGTTTTGTCGTCAACATTTACATCATTACATTTTGCAAATTTTCTCCCAAAGGAGGTAAAATCTGAAAAACTAACTATGAAGCTAAACTAGCATTACATTTAGTAACAAGACTGGATGGCCAGTGAGCTCGTGGCGTTCGAGTGAATACACGCATCAAGAGTTTTGACTTTTGGTTGGATCGCACTGTGTTCTGGGTAGGTTTGGCTCAAAAAGTGAGCACCAACTTTACTGCCATTTCAAGCTTGGAGCTTGGTAAATGTGTACGTTTTAGAACGGATAGAAGTTGACTGAGCTCCAAGCGTGAAGTGCAAAATGGCAGATATTGTAGAGCTGGTGCTCACTTTTCCGAGCTAAACCTACCCAGAATACAGTGCGATCCAACCAAAAGCCAGAACTCTTGATGCGTGTATGTGCAAGATGTTCCTGGTGACGAGGTTGTGGTATCAATCTTTTTCTGGTCTCGCCCCAGGCCTATCCGTGTTCCAGAAGCGAGCTATAAACTTGGATTGTTTTTGTGTGTTTGTTGGAGCGCTTAGTAGAATGAGGCAGGAAAAAAAAGGTACGATTTGAATTTTTAAGTGGTTGATAAGTTGTATTTAACAGCTATAATGTGCTTCCACAAAAGATTTTGTATCGGTACTTGGCCAACGGAAAATTGCACCATCGTGCATGAAGAATTTTTGGATTTTATTGTATTTATCAATTATGAATTAAAACCACGAGCATATAATGTGACAACGACCCGTATAATTTATTGATATTAAACAACTGTGTCTGATGTACTATTAATACAGTAAAATTTAGACTGTACTTGCACCTCTGTGAGCCTATATTTCTCATAGCAGCAAATCATGAAACTTCAGTATAAAGAATGTCATGTTCGTTGGATTTACATGATAGCTGGGTTGAAATGTTGTTCAAAATCAAAGGGCGTTCTTTCTCTTTGTGGCCCATGGTCTCGGACAGCAAGTTTATTGTGCAGCAGGAATAGTTTTTCATGTCCATGCACCGAGTGACCACAATATTATAAATGTCTTTGGCTGTGCATACAAGTCCAGCATCAGTTTTTTCTGATGAAGTTTATAGAATAGTTTTTCATGTCCACCAGTTGACAGTGGCCAATGTGATAGCTCCATGAATGTCTTTGATGGTTGCACATTGAGGTTCTATACATCCAGTTTCTTCTGATGAAGTATATTGATATGCAGCATTAGGAATAAGTTTTGGTGTCCATCAGAGACTACAAATATCCATGAATGCCTTTGGCTGCAGGTGTATACAAGTCTAGCATTTAGTTTCTTCTGATGAATGATATGAAACTTTTCCAAGTGAGCAGGATATTATTTCTTGCGTAGTCATAGCTGCAGGCAGAATAATTATTGTATTCAGGCAGCAGCACTTGATTGTAGGTACACTGCACTGGCTGGAAGTAATGGATCCTGTTGTATTTTGTGTCAATGTTTATTGTCTAGTTAATTAAGTAATTAAGATTCTGTTCATGTTAAGTTTAATATTACACTACCAATAATTGATTGTAAACTCATTACTGAAAACCGAGGCCTCGTGACAAACACGAGGAGATTGTGTAACAGATTGAGAAAAAGGAAGATTGTGTAAGACGGAGAAAAGAAGTAAAGTGATTAGAACGTGAAAGATACAGTCCTCGAGTGTACGTGTTGAACCGGCGGAGCGGAAGTCGAAGTAAGATTTCTGCGACACAGTGGTCCTTCGAGCCGGATACATAAAGTGAATGTTGAAAGAATGGAGGAGCTTGCGAAGGGAAGGAAGAAACGCGGTGGACACCGATCTTACGTAAAGAAGGTTGTTCTTAAGGCAACTGAGGCACTAGGGAAGGTAGAGGCCTTGCCGAGGGAAGACAGTGAGGGCGAAAGAAAGGAGCTTCTGCAAATCAAGCGGACACTTAAGGAGCAGTCAACCATGTTGAGAGAATTGGACGATCAAATCCTCGAGCTGCTTTGCTCAAGTAAAGATGAACCGGACGAATCAATTGCAGCCGAGACCGAGGAAGCCGGAGAATTTAGAGCGGAGATGAACCGGGTAATCGTGGCGATAGAAGAGGTTCTCGCGCTTCCAAGCCACCCCCAACAACAGGAACCGAATCACATTCCCGCGACGTCGACAACACCGAAGAAAATTGTCAGGGCAAGACTGCCGAAGTTAGAGATACGGAAATTTGACGGCAAGGTGCATGAATGGCACGAATTTTGGGACTGCTTCGTGAGCGCGATTCATGAAAACGAAGGCCTTTCAACCGTGGATAAGTTCTCTTATCTGCGGGGACTCTTAGAAGGAGATGCGAAAACAAGCATCTCGGGTTTCGCGTTGACCGTTGCACACTATGGCGAGGCGGTGGATCTTCTGAAAAGGAGATATGGTAAGCGAACGGTCATCCAACGAGCGCATGTGAACGAAATGCTGAACGTCGCGCCCATTTACAATGAGAAGGATGCCAGCCGCTTGAGAGCGATGTACGATAACATCGAGACCCACTACAGAGGCTTGAACGCGATGGGAGTGGAGGAGAACACCTACTCAAGTATCGTGGTTCCGTCTATCATAGAGAAGCTTCCACCGGCGCTGAGACTGACTCTCACGAGAGGGACGGAATACTTAGAGTGGAACATGGCCGAATTACTGCGAGCCTTGCTCAACGAAATCGAGCTGCGGGAAGCACACAAGTTGACGCCCACCACGCGGACCACGCCGGCGAGAAGTGACAAGGCACAGTTCGCACAACGGAATAGCAGGCCACCACCCTCAACAACTAGCGCCTTGTTCACTGGAGGAAGAGAAGGGAAGTGTCCATTCTGCTACGGGCATCACGAAGCGGAACATTATGCGAAGATCAAGAACTTGCAGGAACGTAAGAACTTATTACGTAAATACGCTAGGTGTTATCGTTGTTTGAATAAGGGCCACCGCGCCAGGGACTGCCATGCTAGTGTAGAATGTAAGGAGTGCAAGGGAAATCATCATTCTGCATTGTGTAGCGGCCCTCAGGGGGGTTCTGAGAG
This sequence comes from Plumapathes pennacea, assembly GCA_964036295.1. NCBI lineage: Eukaryota > Metazoa > Cnidaria > Anthozoa > Antipatharia > Myriopathidae > Plumapathes > Plumapathes pennacea. The sequence goes on along the minus strand of OZ038472.1, from coordinate 6,404,134 downwards.
GCAAAGTTTTTCCGCTAGTCCTAGTAGCATGCATGTTGGGACGGAGGGTATTAAGGTTGCTCTTCAAACCGCTCAAGCATGTATAAAGGGACATGGGGAGGGTAAGGTTAGAGTCCTGTTCGATACGGGGAGCCACAAGTCGTTTATTACCACAAGAGTGGCGGAATCTATTGGCTTGACAGTAGTTAGGAGGGAGTGGCTTAGCATAAGTACATTTGGGAATACAAGGGAGGAATCTGGCCTGCGGGATGTAGTACAGTTTACAGTAATGGCCGTAAATAGTAGGGAGGGCATAAGAGTGGAAGCCTATGTTGTGCCAAAAATATCATGCGTTCGTAACGAGCACCCAGAGATCGCGAGGGCTGAGTATGCACACTTAAGGGGGTTGTGGTTGTCTGATGTGTGTAAGTACCGTGATGATCTGGAGATTGAGTTGCTGATAGGGGCGGATTTTTTGTGGCAATTTCACACGGGTAAAATAGTTCGAGGGAAGCCGTGTGAACCGGTGGCTGTAGAGACTCGGTTAGGGTGGGTCCTGTCTGGACCCATGCGATGTGAGCCAGCATCTGAAGATGGACAGGTGACAACACAAGTCACCCAGCTCCTCACCCAAAGCAGTGCCAGTCTAGGGAGAGTCGACGACAACATAAAGAAGTTGTGGGACCTGGAGACACTGGGCATCAGAGAGGTGAGTGATGTGCAGGAAGAATTTCTAGATAGCATATCCTTCAATGGTAATAGGTATTCAGTAAAGCTCCCATGGAAGGCAGGTCAGGAAGAACTTCCGTCTAACTATGCTAACAGCATGTCGAGGTTGAAAGGCACATTAAAGAAACTCAAGAAGGAACCAGAGATTCTGGAAGAATATGACTCTGTCATTAGGGACCAATTAGAAGCAGGCATCATTGAACCAGTTTCAGAGCTGGAATGCAACCGGAAGCGCAAGGAACACTATCTTCCTCATCACGCAGTTGTGCGCCGGAGTGCAGAGACAACTAAGGTAAGAGTTGTGTACGACGCATCTTAGAAGGAAGGTAAGGGCAGCAAGTCACTGAACGAGTGTCTGCATGTCGGGCCGTCACTCAACCCTCTTCTCTATGACATCCTGCTGAGGTTCCGGACGAACAGAGTTGTGTTGATTGCCGACATAGAAAAGGCCTTTCTAAATGTCGAGGTGGATGAAGATGACAGGGATAGCCTCCGATTTTTGTGGCCAGAGGACCCTCGTAATATCAATTCACAGATCATGGTATACAGATTCTGTCGTGTTGTATTTGGGTTAAACGCGTCACCATTTCTCCTGAATGGCACATTGCGCCACCACCTTTTGCAGTATAAAGAGGTAGACCCGGCCTTTGTTGACAAGATGGTGGAGTCATTTTATGTGGACGACCTCATTACAGGTGAGGACTCAGTCGAGACCAGCCACGCCCTATATGTGAAGGCGAAGGAGAGATTGGCAGATGGTGGCTTTAGGTTAAGGAAGTGGCGGACGAACGACAACCACCTGCGGGGCTTGATCGAGGCTAGTGAAGCTCGCGAACCAGAAAAAGAAGGGAGTAGTGTAGAGGAAGTGAGTTATGCACAGGCTACATTAGGGGTGCCTGAAGGCAACCTTGTAAGGAACGAGGTGAGTGGCCTTGAGGAAGAGACAGGTGCATATGCTGGCCCAAGTAACAAGGTACTCGGTCAGCCGTGGGATCCAGACGAGGACACCCTACACCTTAGATTCCAGCACATTTATGAGAGGGCACGTGAACTTCAGATGACCAAAAGAAACGTACTCAGCCAATTGGCCAGTTTGTTTGACCCTCTGGGAATTGTAAATCCAGTAATGATCAGCGGGAAGATACTCCTTCAGGAACTGTGTGCACTAAAGTTGGGGTGGGACCAGGAACTGACCGGAGAGATAAGGAGGAAGTGGGAAAGGTGGATAGAAGAACTGAGACACACAGGTGCGATAGTAATCCCGAGATGTGTGTATGACCAGGGACAGGTGACCGATTGTCACCTACATGGATTCTCGGACGCAAGTAAGAAGGCGTACTGCGCAGTGGTATACCTTGTGTACGACACAGCGCGGGCAGGTCGTAAGGTTACACTTTTGACAAGTAAGACGAGAGTTGCACCGCTGAAGCAAATGACTATCCCCAGACTGGAGCTCATGGGAGCTCGGATTTTAGCGCAACTCGTGGAGGCGGTGAAGAAAGCCTTAAAATCGCAAATTCAGGTAAGAACCACATCACTGTGGACTGACAGTCTAACTGTTCTGTATTGGCTACAGAACAGGGGGGAGTGGAAACAGTTTGTGAAGCACCGTGTAAGAGAGATACTCCGGTTAACAACCGGGGTGGATTGGAAGCATTGTCCTGGAGTAGACAACCCAGCCGACTTGGGGTCGAGAGGGGTTGGGGCTGCAGAACTGAAGAGAAGTGAGCTGTGGTGGGAAGGACCAAAATGGCTCTCAGGTCCTGAAGAAGGCTGGCCTGTCACAAGGATTGCCAAGACACAAGAAAGCGAAACCGAAGAAAAGGCAACGGTGATCATGGCTGTACAGGTGAGTGAACAGCATGACATATCTGCGGTCCTCGAGCTGGGGCGTTTCAGTGACCCCCTGAAGCTCATGAAGGTAACAGCCTGGATGCGACGGTTCATACACAACACAAGAGCCAAGAACAAGGAACAACCAAGGTTCTCTGGAAGACTAGTCAGGGAGGAGTTGTGTGCAGCGGAAAAGGAATGGATCAAGTCAGCCCAAACGAAGTTGAAGGAACAGGATAACTTCAACCAACTGGTAAGCAAACTTGGGTTGATCGAGGAGACAGAGCTTTTACGATGCAAGGGGAGACTTTGCAACTCAGACCTAGGGGTGGAAGCGTCGAGACCAGTAATACTACCAAGACAACACAGGTTGACAGACATGATTGTTTTGGATTGTCATCGTAAGGTACATCATAGTGGGGTGCGAGCAACACTGGCTGAACTGCGATCTAGATTCTGGGTTCCAAAGGGCAGACAAGTCGTAAAGAAGCTATTAGGTAAGTGCGTAACCTGTAAGAAGCAAGAGGGCAGAGCTTGCAAAGCACCAGAAGTAGCGGATCTGCCAGGGTTTCGAGTGAAACAAGCTGAACCATTCGCTAAGGTAGGAGTAGATTTTGCCGGACCGCTGTATTTCAAGAAGGGTCCGGGTAACATGGAAAAGGCTTATGTAGCGCTGTTCTCCTGCTGCGTAACTAGAGCATTACACCTGGACTTAGTGCGAGATCTCACAGCAGCAACCTTCAGGAGATGTTTGAGAAGGTTCGCAGCCAGGAGGGGCGCTCCTTCGCTCATTGTGTCTGATAACGGTAAGACATTCAAGGCTACGGAGAAGGCTTTGAGAGAGTTGTACCAACATCCAGAGGTGAAAGCCCATTTAGAGGAAAATCGCATGGACTGGAGATTCAATCTAGAAAGAGCCCCATGGTGGGGAGGGTTCTTCGAACGCATGGTAGGAAGCGTCAAGCGATGCCTAAAGAAGACTCTGGGAGACGCCAGACTGTCCTATGATGAGTTGCTGACAGCATTAATTGAAATAGAAGGTACGTTAAATGCTAGGCCGCTGACCTATGAGTATGATGAGCCAACCGGGGAACCACTGACACCGTCACACCTCATCTACGGTAGGCGAATTAGATCAATGCCAGATGAGGTAGTAGAGCCAGCCGATGACAGGCAGGTAGATACCAATTCCAGATTTAAGTATCTCAGCGTGAAGCTTGCCCATTTCTGGAGTAGATGGCGACGGGAATACTTGGCAGACCTGCGAGAGCACCACGACAGCAAGAGTGGCAGCGTGCGAAGGGCGGTGGAGTTGGGTGACGTGGTAGTTGTGGCGGAAGAAGGTTTGAAGAGAAACAAGTGGACGATGGGAGTTGTCGAGAGTTTGGTGCGTGGAAGAGATGATGTGGTCAGGGGTGCAGTAGTGAGGGTAGCAAAGGGGGGTAAAGTAGGGCGTCTGTCTAGACCCGTACAGAAGTTACACCCTATTGAAGTAAGGGCTGTGAGTGAGGGCCCAGAGCTGGTGGTGCCCGTACCACAAATTGAGAGGCCCAACGTAGAGTTTAGAGAGCAACATAAGCGTGCTGCAGCAGTATCTGCAAGGGATAGGATCGCGATCGGAGCAATGCTTGACTCCTAAGTGAGTCAAGGGGGGGAGAGTGTTGTATTTTGTGTCAATGTTTATTGTCTAGTTAATTAAGTAATTAAGATTCTGTGCATGTTAAGTTTAATATTACACTACCAATAATTGATTGTAAACTCATTACTGAAAACCGAGGCCTCGTGACAAACACGAGGAGATTGTGTAACAGATTGAGAAAAAGGAAGATTGTGTAAGACGGAGAAAAGAAGTAAAGTGATTAGAACGTGAAAGATACAGTCCTCGAGTGTACGTGTTGAACCGGCGGAGCGGAAGTCGAAGTAAGATTTCTGCGACAGATCCCACAGTGGCAATGTTATTGTAGTTTGAGTCAGTCATCAAGTAATAGAGGGTCTGCGGAGAGAGTGATCGATTCATTAATGTAGTTGAATGAAATGTTTGTATACTATACCCACCCCACTATCCTAAAAATGAAGGTGACTTACCTTTGTCAGGAAGTCAGTGTGGGAAGCTGGCACCAATTGGTGCTAGCAAGTAGGATCCGCTGAACATGCGATGTTTATCCAGTTGTGTCCATAAACATAAACTGTCCACAAATGTAACTTCTCTGAGCAGTGTTGTGTACACTGTACAAAATTATCATAATATTATAATATATTTATTTCAATGATTTCCTAAATGAACTCCTTGATGTACGTATATCTGTTGTTTAGAAAATGTACAGTGTAGGGATGCATATAGCAGCTGATGTTATGCTAGCTTTACAGTTATTGTAACAGCATCGTGATCAGAATAGTAAACACTCGTTATGGAATTCTGGACAATATTGAACATTGTTGGATTTACGTAAACATGGTCTAGCAAACTTCCAGCAGAAACAAATGTAGGACTTTGTACAATTTGTTCATAGTTTAGAGAATTCATTAAAATTTTCAATGGTCTATTTTCAGTGTCATTCAAGTAGTTAATGTTAAAATCTCCTAGAATTATATCAACAGGATGTTGATTAAGAATACTTTCAATGCTATTTATATATTGCTGTATATTTGTTCCATGTTTTCGATAAAGGAGAACTAGACTGGCCTTGCCAGTGAGCTCGCGGCGTGAGTTGGGTCGAGACCAGAATATAAAATGGAAAGTAGGGGACAAGAGCGGAACTCCCAAGAGAGACTTCCAATTTCTCACCATAAAAATATCACACAGTATAGAGAACTTGGCTTTTGACACCTTGCTCTTTTGACACCTTGATTAAACTAAAAATTATTATTACAACACTCATACACTTGCTTCTTAAAGGTTGAGCGACCCTGCATCTTGAGAATGCGTGACATATCTTTTTATGCACAATCGATTATGACAGTTTGACCTTGACTCATATTTCTAATCAGAGGCCACGATTAATCCAGCCTTCGCTTCACTACTTATGTGTTTTCTTTTGTTAACTCAATACGTTTCTTCTATCAGGCTTTCGAGTATTCGTGCTCTGTAACAAATATAAAATTGAAAGCGAGGAATGTCACACGAGAGATGTTTACAATATTATTGCGCTTTTGTTCACAGTGTGTTCAGTCCATTTGTGACTGCAAACTCAATCCTCAGAATTATTTCGGTGTATTATTCAATTCTGGTATTTAATGAACATTGCGAAACAAAGACTACATGATCGAATGAAAGAAACACTTCAACAGGCAATGTACGATACGCAGAAGAATTTTACGAGGCAACAGATGTCATGTACAGAGTAAAGCATAAAGCGTCATTGTTTTACGGCTAAAGCTCACCGTAGCTTTGGTTTCTGTTTTCGCCCTGTTATCTTCCCAAAAGTATTTCGTGTCGCCACAGAAAGTTTCGTCGGGACTAAATACTTATCGGCGACAGAGATATTTGCAATACCCCAGAAGTACCATCAAACATTTGTTTACGGCTATTCTCAAAGCTTGTGCGGTGAACGCGAGCCAAAATCTTTTCCTAAAATCCAGTTTATCCGTGCGCATTCCACAGAGCCAAATGGCGTTGAATTTGAATGGATGCAGTTTACTTTTTCGCTTCACTACTTATGTGTTTTCTTTTATTAACTCAATACGTTTCTTTCTATCAGGCTTTCGAGTATTCGTGCTCTGTAACAAATATAAAATCGACAGCGAGGAATGTCACACGAGAGATGTTTACAATATTATTGCGCTTTTGTTCACAGTGTGTTCAGTCCATTTGTGACTGCAAACTCAATCCTCAGAATTTTTTCGGTGTATTTTTCATTTCTGGTATTCACTGACCATTGCGAAACATTAAAGGCTACATGATCGAATGAAAGAAACACTTCAACAGGCAATGTACGATACGCAGAAGAATTTTATGAGGCAACAGATGTCATGTACAGAGTAAAGCATAAAGCGTCATTGTTTTACGGCTAAAGCTCACCGTAGCTTTGGTTTCTGCTTTCGCCCTGTTATCTTCCCAAAAGTATTTCGTGTCGCCACAGAAAGTTTCGTCGGGACTAAATATTTATCGGCGACAGCGGTACCATCAAATATTTGTTTACGGCTATTCTCAAAGCTTCCGCGGTGAACGCGAGCCAAAATCGTTCCCGAAAATCCAGTTTATCCGTGCATATTCCACAGAGCCAAATGGTGTTGAGTTTGGATGGGATGCAGTTAACTTTTACACACAAGTAACGAGCAATTCACTGGCCACATCTCGAGTTGTTTAGCGAAGTCAATTACGTCATCGCCCAGCACGTGATAATATGAACCAATCACCGTGTGCTGATTCTCGACCCACAAAAAGGAAAAATAAATAAATAAAAATTCCCATTTTTAAGCTCTCGTGGCCCCCAGGCCCCCGCGAGCAATTAATGATATTTTGTTTTTTGTACAATTACTAGACGTGATGACCAATTTAAGTGCATTCAGGGAATGAAAGTAGTGATGCTCGCTTGTTTCAACACTGTTTCTAGAACAGACAGCTAAACTGGAATATTTATCAGGATTTGTTTTGTCTGTACAGTTGAAAAGGATGAAGGTTATCTCTAATTTCAGTGTCCAAATCATGTGGTTGCAGATGAGTTTCTGTCAGTAGAAGGACATATCGGAATTGAAAATGGTGCGGTCAAAGTTAAGGTCAATGCTGTGTTTTCTTAGAGATCTGATATTTAATAGAGATAGACATAGAGATAGTTCATTGTTGCCAGATGCATTTAGTAAATCTTGTGTTGGTTCCATTCGTAAAGGTAGAAGTGTTCTTAGTCGTTGATATTCTTCATGTACTCTTGGATCTGCTCGTATCTGTTCGGTTTCAATGTTTCCAATGATGTGTAAGCCTTTAAAAGATGTTGCACGGCTAAGAGCCACATAGATTTGTCCGTAATTGAAAGATCTTTGTCTTTCTAATTTAAAACTGATTACAACATCATTGAGTGTTAATCCTTGGACCTTGTGAACACAGTACATGCCCATGCTAGTGTTAGTGGAAACTGTACTCTTTGTATTTCTGGTGATGAAGCCTTGTTTGACCTTATTTTAATTTTAGCTAGGACTGGTATAATAGGGACAACTTTTTTTTGTCGGATCAAAGGGATTGTCGATTTGTTGATTAGCGTGTTACCAGCATTTATGGTCATCAAATTTTATATAGACAATAGTTGGTTTGTGGGTGTTTTGATCGGTAGCAATGTGAACAACAGTGCCCATTTGTCCATTTATAAGTCTGTCTGCAATATCAATGTTTGTTGTAAGCATGACTCTGGCACTTTCTTTTATAAATATTTCAGAATCAAGTCCACCTGTTTCAGAGCGTCCTTTAGAAAGAACTCTTTCAATGTCTTGTCTTGTGACATTCTGTGGATACTGATCAATTGCTCTAAGTACAAAAAGTGGTGAGGATATCTGTTGCAAACGTTGGTTGTTGTACACATTAACAGGATTATTTTCAGCCCATATATGGAGTGCATTTGATGGATAATTTTCATCTGAAGGGGTTATGGACGTGGTCTGAATACATCTGATGTCATCTTCAGTTTGTGATGCTGTCCTGATTCTGTTCAAAAGCTCAGCGAATTTGTGGTCATCTTTTTGTCTCATTATTTCTGTGAGCTCTATCATTTTGAAAGCTTCCCATGGATGACATAAATTGTAGGCATCATTTTTGAAACATGAAAAAACAGGTTTCCTACGTATTGGTGGGAGCTGGTACAAATCTCCGACAGCAATGATGCTTATGCCAGCAAACAACCGAGAGTTTGGAGTGACAAAAATTTGCTGTAGTCTTTGGTGTACATGGAGTAATGCACTGTTTGAAACCATTGAAATCTCATCTATAATTATCAGCTTGAGTTCAGATAATGACATTCGCAGTTGTGTTTTCTTTTGGTCTGACAGTGGAGGTACATTATCCCCTGTTTCTTTAGGGATTGGTAAGGCAGTGTTAATTGTAGTGCCATTGATGTTTATAGCTGCAACACCAGTGGGGGCCATTAATAGGACTGTGGGTAGCTCTGGATTTAAAGGAGCATGTTTGAAAGTTTTCACTGCAGTATGGTAAATGGTTTTTATTAAGTGGCTTTTTCCTGCACCAGCACCTCCTGTTATGAACAGATATATTGGTTCTACTTTCTCTGGTTTCAAGCTATTAAAATTCTTCATTTTAGTTCTGCACCAAGCAAGAAGAATATTGTATGCATAGCGTTGCTTGTTGTTCAAGGATCGAACAGATTCACGGAGCAAGTCATCAGATACATCTGAAGGCTGGTTATGAACTATAAGTCCTGAAGATGGTTGCTGAGGCTGATCAGAATTTGGAGCAAGATCATCAGGTGATTGCTCATATGGCATTGAATTGTTAATTGTCTTCTGGTTCACACTGGATATCTTCATTTTCTTGATCATTTATAGGGTCATATGAGTGAGGTATAGCTCCTGGGTTATTTCTTAAGAATTCTAAAGCCTCTTCTACAGCTTCAGCATCAGGTTGAAATAATTCTCGATTGTGCTCAACAATGGGTTGCACATCAGGCTCATAAAACTTTGACATGTATGTTTGATCTGTGCCAAGCAGGTCACCTTCTTCTCGCCATGGAAAATAGAGCATAAGTAGATGATGGAAATATTTTTCAGGTTCCTTTCTTTTGCTTGGAGTATGAAACCGTATAACAGCCTTGACTTTCTGCATTTCATAACGGGTGTCTCGAAAATAAAGACCTAAGACCTAAGACCTAAGACCTCGAAAACGAAGACCTCGAAAACGAAGACCTCGAAAACAAAGACCTCGAAAACAAAGACCTCGAAAACGAAGACCCCCGAAAATATGCTCAGCGAAACGCTTGATTCGCCTCGGAATTGCTTTTATCGGAAGCTGTTGTGTGACAACAAAATGGGAGGGGGGGAGGGGGGGGCCGGGTATTTCCCGCCACAATGTGCGTCCGCGGCAGCTTTTCCCGCCCAAAATCGCGGGCAGCAGTTTGTTTACCAAACGTTCAATTAGCTGAAGTATGCCGGATTGCGATCAATCACTGCGATCGCTCAGAAAAGTGTTCAGAGACCGCTGGATTGCTACGATCACTGTGATTGCTGAAAAACTGTTCCGAGATCGTAGTGATTATTGGAAACAGCATGCCGCGAATGGAAAAGCTGAAATGTTTTAAAAATGGCGACTGGTGACACGCACGGTCAGTTTTGTAAAACTTGGTGCTGTAGTTTAATTGCAAATTCTATGCTGAAGTTAGAAGAAAGGATGAACAAGTCTTGCAATTGAGTGGTATTAAAACAGTTCCTGCTTTGCTGGACAGAGTTTCCTTGTCCGTTCTTGAACAACCGTATTTATGCGCCACGATTCGCGACATCTCTTTCAAAGCTCCATTAAATTCCCAAAACAAATCCTGAACTCACTTTGCAGGATGGTTTACTCACAAGGCTACACAGTTTGTTTTGAACAACTTGGTCGATCGCCGGGGCTGATCAGAGGGAGCTAGAACCGATCGCAAGTAGCATCGAACCTTCCTTCACTAAGCGTGCGTATCGAGTGATTGTGCGGCTAAATTCAACAAAACACATCTTTATAATCCAAAAACGCAAGAGGTACAAAGTGCTGAGGGTTACCAATAAGTTTGTTCAGAAGAATGACCTTTCTCGAAGTAAGAACGATTGAACAGCTTCGATATTTCAACAACTTCGAGGCAAAACGGTCAGCTACTCTCATCCAGTATGCCGTTTTCAGCTTGTCTGCCATACTGTTGTCTTTTAGACGTGGCTTGCATCGTTACATTGGAAAAACGCAAGAAGTACATATGGACAGCTACTGATTTTGTGTCAATATTTTCGGTATCCTTGTATTATAAGAGAATCCGGTTGAACAGCTTGCTATTTAGTCTCTAGTTCAAAGGTATGATTGTTTAGTTTACACTGAAAGCCAAATAAATTGCAGCCCCTAATGCGCATGCATGTCCGCTATTTCTGGCCATGATAAGCAAGACGCAGTGTGTTGTCTGCGTTACATTAATGGACAATAATTCTATTATCTGTATTTGAAGATATTGTACATTTTGAAGAACAAATAGAGGTCCGTAATTATCCGTAATCGCTGAGCATATTTTCGAGCTCGAAAACTAAGACCCTTTGGAATCATTGCCAAACGTCTAAAAATACTGCATTGTTTGAAGTGTCACACCGTCTAAAAATACCGCATTGTTTGAAGTGTCACACAACCAGCTTCCGGTAAAAACAATTCCGAGGCGAATCGAGTGTTTCGCTGAGCATAATTTTTCGAGGTCTTTGTTTTCGAGGTCTTCGTTTTCGAGGTCTTCGTTTTCGAGGTCTTAGGTCTTAGGTCTTAGGTCTTTGTTTTCGAGACACCCATTTCATAACTTCATTGGTAATTAGCAGTCTTATTTTATTAGGAAGTAGCTGAAAGTCTGTGCTATCAATAGAAGACTGTGTGTGCTGTGATTCAATGACATCATCAGTTAGGACATCCGGCTGAGCATCATTTGTTTCATTACGTTCACTGTAATAATCTTTGTAGTAATGTGCTGCAAACTCAATCCAGCTAAACATGGTCGATCAACAGCAATAATTGTTTTTGGCCGATAGGTGTAACGTTCAATGATATTAGATTTAAAAATATCTGTACTGTCTTCATCTAATGCATCAAGCTCATCTTGGCTTTTTGCTACATGCAATCTGTTTTCTGGTAAGTTTGTGCTAACAAAAATTGTTGCAGGAAATGTTTTTCTCAACCAAAGTTCAGGCATGCATCATGTAGACACATTCTTGTGAACTAACTTCTCTAGTAGACAGAAAAGCAGCACCTATTTTTCTCAAGCTTTCTTTAACAGTCAAATTTGAATTCCTTGCTTCTTTTGCTGCATTTGTGATGGCCTGTGAACATTCAGTTTCATCTTTTGAAAAATAGGAACAAACATATGTTAAGCACTTGTAGTGGTTAAAAACAGGTTGTAAGTCAACATTTGCTGCAAAACCCTTTACTCCTGCTACAAAATAATTGTTAATGAAGCAACTGTCCACTGGTCTTTTGAGATGCAACTCATGATAAGAATCAGTAGAAATTGATAATGCCCACTCATAATCTTTTTGAGAGATACCTGCTAAGTTCAAAACTTGTTTTTGAGTAAGGTTAGGATCATAATCAGATTTACTTGGGTCCAAGACCTCGTTAATTTTCTTTTTGACAGAAGTTAGAATTGCACTTTGCTTAGAGAGGACTTCAGCTTTTGCAACTAATCACTAAGGTCATCTGACAAAGGTTCTGCTACAACTGTTTTTTCTGTGAAAAACTGACCAAAATTAAATCTGCATGGAATGTTTCTATATTTTCTACATGTTTTAGAGTGAGTATGTTTTTGATAAGTTTTAACTAATTCATACAAGTCGGGATCATTCTCTTTGTTTGGAAGGCAACCTTGTACATGCTTGTCTAGATATTCTATATATTCCTCTTTGCTGTCATGTGTTAGTTTCGGACAATCTGAAGTCCATATCAGTGCATGTAAGTGTGGAGACCCCCTCATTTGGAACTCAATTCGAAGAGCATAAGTAGATTATCTTCCCTATGGGGTTGGCTCTGTTAAGCAAGACTTCCTTGAAAAATGTTTCAACTCTGTACTGGAAGTGTTTTGCTACAACAACAGGATTAAGACTCAGCATAGAACATCTTTCATTGTATGACAAAGCTTGGACTTGTTCATCAGTCATATTTTGTCCTTTTGTCCTTGCAATAATTTGAAATAGTTCAGGCCATCTAAGATCAGCGCATGATAATGTCATGAACCATGTTGGAATTCCCAGTTGGCGAACCATACCTACAACTTCATACATAAATCTTTGCCAGTATGGTGGAGAGCCTGGAATTTGCCTCAGAAACAAATATGCTTGATCTTTTGAAATAAGATTTTGTAAGTTTTGTACATTTGATCTCAATTCCGAGGCTTTCATAGACTGCCCATGGACCTTTTTGAGAGCGATGTTAATACTGTCAGATACTTTCTTTTGCTCCATTACAAATTGTGCATAAAACAGGTACTCTGGATTTGTTGCAAATCGCCCACTATACTGTAATAGCCGTGCATTAAAATATTTCACTGGTGTCAATTTAATTTCCCGTTGAGCTTGATAACCAAATCTTCCTTTTGGAAATAATATAGGAAATGCTAGTTCTTCACACTGCTTGTCAATCATTAATGACACAGGATGCTTATTTTCTCCAGGTGCAACATTATAAACTTCATTTCCTAATGAAACATTGCTTTCATCTTGCTCCTCCAAAATTACAGGGTAATCCGGAATTACAGACTGTAAACAGGTTTCATTAGTTGGTGCTCTATGTTCATTCAGTGGGTCATCATTTTCCTCTGAGTTGTCATTTATTACATCAATATCATCAGATATTCTATCAGCAGTGGAACTTTCTTCATCGGGTGAACTTGAAGTCATATCTTCTGATGCACTTTGGTCAGCCAGACTTGTTAAGTTGCTGTCAATATTTTGAATGTCAATTGCTATGTTTGTATACAATGGATTATTCAGTTTGAGCCAAGTAAGGGCAGCATGAATTATCTGTGGACGCACAGCTTGAAAATAGACATGGCCTCTAAATTCCAGCTTTCTCTTAAGTTTCAACATTATAATACCTGACCTTTCAGGAGGACGGGGTAAAATTCTACAAGTCTGTTCACAGTCAACAGGCACATTGCAGATTGCACCTTTAATCTTTCTTTGTTGTCCTTTAGGCATTACCACTATTTTTTCAAAAATGATACGCTGTGCTATAAGTATCTGTTCAAGTTTCTCTAACAGAGCCAATTCTGGAGGGACTTCATCTAAATACAGGTTGTTTTTAATAACAGCTTGGCATGGAACTTTCCCTTTTAAAATCTTTGAGTGGCAGGTATTACAAATATAATTCCTTTTCATCAAATGACTTTTGACCGGTAAAAAAATCTTGCATAGTGTACTTAATTGTTCTCTTCAGTTCTACAACTGACTTTCTGTAAAGTATTCGATTACATACAGAGCATATAAAGTAAGGACCATCTTTTATTTTGTTTTTAAATTCTGCAAGATGGTACTCTAAATTATTTTTTATACTTTTAGATCTTCTCTTTTTACTTGCTTCTCTTTTTTTTGAACATAAAATGTCCTTTTTCTCTTGATCCATGCTGTGATATTTACTTTTCTTACATTCAAGCCAAATATATCTTTTAGCTGCAGATGGTTCTGTGTTATTATATCTTCGTGTCATATTGTGAATAAGTGCCCTTTTTTTGTTAGACTCCATAAGTCTGTACTTTTTTGCATTTTTGGATAGTTAGTCTTGTTTTTTTTTTTAGGTTCCATTGATTTGTATTTTTCAACATTTTTAGACAAAAGGTCCTTCTTTTGTTTAGGTTCCATTGATTTGTATTTTTCAACATTTTTAGACAAAAAGTCTTTCTTTTGTTAGGTTCCATTGATTTGTATTTTTCAGCATATTTAAACAAAAGGTCCTTCTTTTGTTTAGGTTCCATTGATTTGTATTTTTCAACATTTTTAGACAAAAGGTCTTTCTTTTGTTTAGGTTCCATTGATTTGTATTTTTCAGCATATTTAAACAAAAGGTCCTTCTTTTGTTTAGGTTCCATTGATTTGTATTTTTCAACATTTTTAGACAAAAGGTCCTTCTTTTGTTTAGGTTCCAGTGATTTGTATTTTTTAGCATATTTAGACAAAAGGTCCTTCTTTTGTTTAGGTTCCATTAATTTGTATTTTTCAACATTTTTAGACAAAATGTCCTTCTTTTGTATAGATTCCATTGACTTGTATTTTTCAGCATTTTTAGCAAGAAGGTCCTGTTTTTGTTCATGATTCATTGATCTATATTTCCCAGCCATATTATTTACAATGCATCTTTTTTTAGCAGGTTCCATCATTGTATATTTTTCTCTTTCTTGTTCTCTTTTTCTTTTTAGAGTATCCTCTCTTTTTCTGGAAGAAATCTGTTTCCTTGTTATTTTGTGCTTTTCACTTTTCGTCAAACAACATGAGCATGAAAGAAACTGTATTTGATAGTGCACTTCATCACATGCAAACTTGTCAAGAATGATAGAATAGATTATGTTAATGAGCAACTCTACATCATCTACTTTCTGAAATAAATGTGGTGATTCACTTTGATCAAATGCTAATACAACAAATTTTGTTCTCCTTTTTGCTTGTTGTTGAAAAATACAACTTAGGCAGTACGTTGAAATCCATAACAGAAAGCCAGTATTATTCCTATTGTTTTGTGTAATAAGTTCATGAAGATTCTGCTTGCTTAAACTTTTGTCCTTAGACAGAACTCCTTGTCTTTTAGCAGTAAAGACAACATTAACATCAGTGCCTGCACATATCTCTAGTTTATTTGGTAAATCACTTATCACAAGGTGTTTGTCAACATTCATTTTCCTGTAAAATGTGTTACCTTTTTCAATTACAGCACTTAATGTATCAGAATCTTTTCCCCCGCCCCCACCCCCCTCCCCCCGCCCCGTAATTTTGTCACTTGACCTCAGTCTCCCTTCTGCCATCAGTACAAAATGGCGCCCGTGAACACCGTTCAACCGCATCGAATGAGACCGCCAGCTACGCAGGCTACATTATCAGCAGAAACGAACTCAGGAGACAACCCAGGAAAGAGAGCAGCTGATCGGGAGCATCATAGGCAGAAGCTGGCCCAAGAAACAACTCAGGCAAAAGAACAGCGCGTGAAAGCCGCTCGATAACGAGCTGCTTCCCGGCGCCACAATGAAACGATTGCACAAGAGGCCCGCAGGCTTCAGGCTCAAAATGAGGCAACTTCCAGAGGCAACAATATCTGCATAGCCGTGGATGGGCTAACCCTGACAACCCGGCTCTGCACGAACAGCAGGAGGACAGAAAATAAGCTAAAATAGTGCTTGAAGGCCAGCCGATAGCTCCAAGGGGCAGGTAATACACGTCTATTTACTTTCTTCACTCAACTCGTCCGTTATGCATTGCTTCGAGCTTATCGGACATTTTGTGGCCGCGATAGAGCTTTGTTGTTGTGATGCTATAAATTTTCACGACAGAAAACTGTTTTGACCGTTTGAGTCTTGACAGTTAAATTAACTTCCAGTGTCATACAGTGCAGAGTTAATTTGCCACTTAACAAGTGCACATATATATCACTCACACAGAAGAAGTTGGCGTTTCTGTGCATTTGATTAGAGAGAACTGTGTTTATTAAAATTGCAGCACTAGAAACCATGATTTCAGTTTATCAGAAAAACAGATCAAAATATTTGTCCTCTGTGAAATTATACAGTGCAAAAACTTGCGAGTTCTGGTTTAAGTAGGCAGTTTTTTTTAACTGCTCAGCTGTTTTTATCATGTACTGTATAACACTGTATAAGTACTATAAGTCAAATGTTATTTGAACTGTATTTTTTATGTTGGGCTAAACTTCCAAAACCCGGCCACTACTTTCCATATACAGTCTTTGTTTGTGTTTACTTCTTTGTCTTACTAAGCCCCCCTTCCCTTTGCTATAAATCATAGTACATATACTAATATAAAATGTATATATAAATAAACAGAAATGATGTTTAGTAAACTAGAAATTGTTATGAATGATTATTTTGTCAATTTGGCACCAGGAAAAGAATGTAATTTATTGCTGCATTCCTTTTGCATTTTTGAATTAGCAGTTTAGCTGTACTTTATACATTACTGTGTATAAAGTAATGTTCAGAAGAGATTTACTGTGTTAGTAGCTGGTGTGGGCAGAAAAAAATTGCCATGATCTAAACAAGTTCAATTAGATAATGCCCTGACAAGTCAATGCCTTCAGTAGACTGAAAGTCAAAAATCCATTTGCAAAGATACGTAATTATAAGCCAAACAAGTCATTTGCATTTACCACACAGTTTCATTTCACTTCAGCCAGCTCTTTACTAGCATTAATTTCTTTCTTTTCCTAGATAGAATTAGTGATATAGTTTAATAATTTTTCTTTTGAACAAGTTTTTTTCCATGCACCTGCATGACATCTGGTGAGATATTGTCTAAACTGTTACCCCGCCAACACATAGTATCTCAAGCCACAGAACACACTTTTTAAATTATAGACTTTGATGCTTGTTTTGTTTTTCATAGGTCCCTAAATATCAAGACAAGCATGAAGTTCACTGAAAAAAGTATCTTTCTGTGATTAGGAAGAGGTAGTTTATACCCACATGACATGGGAAATGAGACTTTTTTAAGATAAGAATTTCAATACAGTACTAAAATGATGCTCTTCTCATGTCTCACAGCATCTTACAGTTGTGGATAATGTGCAAACCTGACTCTCATTTGTCTAATATTCTGTAAAATTATTGAATATTTATAATTCATTTTTCCATTTTTACTCACAGGAGAGTATAGGGTTAGGGCTATAATTATTTCTCTGGCATGGGATTTTGTGTGTTTGTACATGTACTGGGTAACACATGCATATCAATTTGCTTCTGAGAAGTATAATGTAACCTACAGGTACTTAAGAAGTATGTAATATACAGTCTTTCACCAATGAATGTAGTGCAAAGACTGACTATGTATACTTTCTTATGAGACAGAATAAATTACTGTGAAATGGACATGGCATGATGAATAATATCATAAGAACTTCCTTCTTTTAAGACCACCTTACATATTATATAATAAAATTACTATACTCTTCAAACAGCAGTGGGATCCCAGGGAGGGGAGGGGGGAGTACTATGCCATATAGGTATGTGCCGCCCCAAAGGGTATCGTTTTCAAACATTTTTAGTCTGAAATAGGGTATAGATTTTGCCTTTTTGGCCTGGGATAGGGTATGATTTTAATAGAAATGTGTTGCAGCGGACAATGCACAGGAAATGGAAAAAAACACGGCGGAAATTGATGCAAAAGAAATAAATCTCTAAAATAGGTCTGAAATATGGTATTACATTTTGGAGTCAGGTCTGAAATAGGGTATATATTTATGGAGTCAGGTCTGAAATAGGGTATATATTTATGAAGTCAGGTCTAAAATGGGTATAGTAAGTCAGATATTTTGGTCTGAAATATGGTAAGGGGTTTTCAGGTCCAGGCGGCACATCCCCACCCAAAATTATGATGAGTACTCTCTGGAATGGGACACATGCCACTATCATGTAAATGCTAATATAGTGTCATCCGCCTTTAATTACATTATATAATATTGAGATGTGTAGTGAAAGCATACAGTACATGAGAGCTCTAAGCAGTGTCATACATAATCGATTACTTGGGCGTGGGACCTCTGCGAATATCGTATTTCTAGTAAGTAGGATGAGCGGTCCATAAAAGAATCCAGAGCCAACCAAGGCAAGCAACGCACAATTCCATCGCCCACATATCTCCTTCAAAATGGCGAAACTGCTCGCCTGGCAAGTCATGTGATGACAAAACGTCATCATAAATCACGTGAAAATATGAACCAATCACCGTGTGCTGATTCGTAACCCAGAAAAAAAATTAAAATAAAAATAAAAATATGACGATGATGAAGACACGCTTTCCAATCCTAAGCTCGTCGGCTTCGCCACGAGCAATAATAATGCCTTACTAATGCCTACAACTGACCAAAGTATGAGCGATTTCGATTGTTTGAGTTTGGCAATTGTTTTTCGCTACCCCTTGACAGCCCAAACCAGTTGCCGCTAAAATCAGGTTTTAAATAGTTCTTTCCATACCAGCTGCTTAATTCAGAGTCGATCTCTTTGATAGTCACAAATTTCCTGTTATTAATGATCACATCTGTCTGCCCATTAAACCAACGGTCAGGTGCAACGTACACATCTAGGTAAGTTTGATCTTTCCAGGTCACAGAAATAGGTAACATTCCCTGCACAGCACTTTGAATCTGAGGACTAAAAAATGCATCTCCCTGTAAGTCATCTGGTCCACTGAAGAAATTTCTGGTGTCTAAATCCAGATGAGGAGGAACTAAGGAGTGCATTCTCGGCATGCCCACATAGGAATTACCAATGTAATACTTGTTTCCCAATTCCTTCTGGAGTGCTGAATAGGTTGAAGGAGTCTTAAATGCAGTCCTTTGGAGAGCAACATCTACATCACGGGTCCATGGTATAATAGCCTTACTTCTAACTGCCCCAAGAAGGGTACCATAAACAAGTCTGTATTTGATCCCGAGCTTGTCTGCAGCATCTACGAAATCACAGAGCGAATTATACAGCAGTGCACTGCAGCAGATAGGCAGTGCTACCTCAGGCAGAGCTTTAGGGGGTACGTAAGGTTTTTCTGGGCATAGAATGTAATTGGCGGCACAACGAGTCCAGTCAATGCCATCTTCTCTTATGATTCGTAAAATGCCGTGTTCATTCCCAAAGCTTGCAAGCTCCTCAAAGTGTCTAATTGATTCAAGCTTCCCTCTGTCTACCTTTGTTATTTGTTTAGACCAGACACAATTTGCGAGTTTTGCAACGCGTAGCTCGCCCTTGGAACGTAGGAAAAAGTCAAGCAGGCTTGTTTTCCCGAACAGCCCTTTCCACCGACCAAGTTTTTCAAATACGTCAGCTCTAATGACGAACGGTCCTTGTACTATGTTACATTCCTGAAATACATAGTTTAATGCAGGGGTATTGCTGCTTTGTGAGTTGGTTATTTCTTTCCATCGTCCTGTATTACGAATAGCCATACTCCATTCTCGGCGAGCAAACCTGCACCACGAGGAATTGGTTTCACGCAATGCTGATCGGCTTTCCATGTTTTCTTTTGACGGTTGGAGGCAAGTTGCTGCATCGTACTCGCTGGCTGTCTGAAGAAAGTCTTCTAGCTGTAAGAATGACAACTGATCTTGCTGGTCAAAAACATGAGAAAGATTACCTTTTCTGTTGGCAAACCGGCCATCCAGCGAGTGGGTTAAAACGACAACAAAAGGGCATGGTTTGGAAACATTAATTTCTTCACCTTTGGAGTGAGAGATAGAGAAACAGACATCTCTTGGAGTTGATCGTTGACGAGATATCGGCATTTCTCTCTCGTGAGAGGTGTTTCCCGCATTCTTAATTTCTGTATGACTTCTTATACGAGGCTGGATGTTTTCGAACCACTGCAAAGAACGACTCTTTTCAGCAGATTTGCTCCAAAGCACTATCTGAACAAATGCTAAACAGACAACAGTCACCAGAATCGCCGTCGAAAGTCTCGTTCTGGGGAAGAGAAGTTCAAATCCTCTCATATTCTGGATCTCACTTGCCAATGAAGAGCGGAGAGAGCGGTAAAGGCGAACGTGGTATCAATGACAGAATTATTGGAAGGAGCTAGAGAATTTGGATCATGTGTACTTTAGCTGCCGTCGGCCGACAGTCGGTCGACAGTCGGTCGACTGTCGGTGGCTAAACCGGCCGACAGTCGGTCGATACGTCGGTCGACATGTCGGCCGACACGTCGGTCGATACAGTGTCGGCCAACAGTCGGCCGGCAGTCGGCCGACGATCGGCCGACAGTCGGCAGGAATTTTTGTACTAACACGGACTGTTCTTTAATCACAATTTAATTTTTTTCAATTAATATTCTAGTATTCTAGTATTTGAAGTTTGGTGCTTCTGCTTTGCTGTTGGTATTCACATTAACATGCTTTGAGATTGCATTTCACTGATTCGTAAAACTCGCTAATATACGACTACCATCGGATGCCGTATAAGACGGAAACGAAAGACAATAAACGTGCAGTCACTCGTGGGACAGTAAATATCATTTCTGTCAGACGGTGTTGTTTAGGGTTTCATTCCTGTGTTAAAGGCATTATGAACAAATATATCGCACTAACAGTCATGGATTCACTTTCAAGTGGTCCTGTACCAAATCCGATGTTTTTGTTAACGTATAAAAATCGAACAATTAACTGCGCAATGGTGTAGGTTTTTGCAAGCACGAATAAATTTTAACATGTTAATAAATTAGTGTGTGTCAAACAAAGAGCTCATACAATAAACATTTTTTGATTGACGTGTGCGGTCAAGTGAGTGGGCGCGTTTTCCGTGGACTATCTCACATGGGGCTATGTTTCAAACCTGGAACTGGAACCCAGGAACCGGGAACCGGGAACCTGGAACCGGGAACCTGGAACCTGGAACCGGGAACCGGGAACCTGGGAACGGGGAACCGGGAACCTGGGAACGGGGAACCGGGAACCTGGAACCGGGAACTGGAACCGGGAATCGGGAACCTGGAACCGGGAATCGGGAACGTGGAAACGGGAACGTGGAAACGGGAATCGGCATCTGGGAACGGGAAAGCGGGAACCAGGAATCTGGGAATCTGGGAATCTGGGAATCTGGGAAACAGGAACTTGGAATTGGATAGGGAACGCAGAAATTAGGAACAAAACAAATTACAAAATTTTATTGAACGCTTGTCCTCTGTAAGAATCGTTTTCACTTAATGAAGAAAATTTATGATTTGTCTGTTTATCCGCCGGTTACAGTTGTTCATGACTAAAATGGAATAATTGGTAGCACACTTGCAGGGAAATTTCTCTACAACAAAACCGGATAATTACAAATATTCTATGGAATTTTTAAAAAATAAAGCAAATAAATGCAATAGGGCCCTACAATATTGTACAGATTATGCTAAATTCTAGCCTTATCCTCTGTTTGTGCTCCTGCAGCAATATACTCAACCTAATACTTATGCTTTTCCTGTTTTATTTTGCGGTTACAGTTGTTCAACAATGAGTGAAAAGGAAATACTTTGCTGATTTGACGGAAAACCAACGGTCTACCACGGTCTACCATCAGAACAAAAGGAATTATGTAAATAATCTTTTGTTTACATGGTAGACCGTGGTAGACCGTTGAAATCTTCATGGATATGAATCTGCTGGACATTGTGATGATCGTTCACTCAATTTCGGCCGAAAATAAACTTAGAGAAGCATTTTGGGCACGGTGGAATGTCTGTCTGCTCCTCTACGGGAATCTACTCGTCATCGCACAGACAATATCTCAGTTTCTCGCTCGTCAATTACATCATTATTTGTGTCTCATTCACTTCAGATGCCTGTCCAACGGGCGATGATGTGCTTGGTTCAGATGGAAAATTTTGACCGTCATCCCAACCCTCTAGTTCTGATAAATACGGTTGAATGTCTTCCATGTCTCGTTTCTGTGATATTCTGATGTACTCAGATAACGATTGAACTGCCTGAACGATGTATAAACTCAGCGAGAATGTTTGAAAACAGGTGAAAACCCCAGACTTATATAGCACACACAAATTATAATTTAAAAAGGTGCATTAGTGCTGAGTGTCATTTCTTTCCCTAAAATTGTTTAGGCGTTAACCCGCTATCGCGCGTAAACAGTCAAGCCTGCTCTTACGCACGTATACCTTACAGCCCATTTTAGGCCTAAAGTGAGAGCCGAACACGTAAAGACTACATCAACTGTTCCAGAATTATTACTGAAAACCAGAAAATGACATGACGTGCATCACTGAACTTTCACATCAATAGACAGTAAGTAAAGTAAGGTTTAATAAGACGGATACCCAGCTGTGACAATTATGTGCGTTTAAAAACATTCAATTTACAAAGGAATTTCCTTGCCAAATCTCGAAAACTGCCGTTGTAACACATTTCTAACTGTTGTGCAAACGGTAGTCGGACCATGCGTACGTTCTGCAAGTTCTATGCAGATACCTCAAGTATTCACAGAGAAATAGCACATTAACCGCTTCAGACAATCAAATGCAAAATGGTTGAGACACTCGCAGAAAAAGACCCATTCTTCTCTTCTATTCCCTCACTCTCACCTGGATTTCATTTGACAGCATCTTTCCCCCCCTCCCCCGTTTCAATGTTGAGTATCCAATATCGCACAACCAGATTCAGGCCCGAACAACATTGAGACTGGGGGAGGGGGTAGAAATAAACAAAACTTAAAAGCCGATAAATTGCTCAAAATATGCACTGTCTCAACTACTTTTGCATTTGATTGTAGCTAAACGTAGCTAATACAACCGTCCAACTCTTATGTACAATTCAACGTGGTACCATCTAAAAGCAGTAGCCGTAAATCTCTTTCGATGCGGACATCGCGCGGGTTTTGCTGTAGAAACTTGATTTCATTTTTTACAAGGCTCGAGTAGTTGCAAGACAACTGAATTACGCCGGGAATGGTTCACTTGAATGTATAGTGCTTTGCCTAAAAGTCTCTTTCGTTGTCAAGGGGTTTCGCTGGTAACGAGTCATTCACAGATCATCCTTTCCTTATTTACATTTTGGAGCGATGCTACCTAACACGAACACAGAATCAAAGCTGCGTGGCCGCTGTAAGGTCGCCCATATATGTTATACTGCCTGATCGGGATTAATTTTTTGCGCCAAAGTAAGAGAAATTTGTTTGCGCAAAATCTGAGCAATCTGGTACCCAGACCCTCCAATGTGCACGAAACTCGAAGGGTGGGAGGACGTTTTAAGAATTGGATCGCTAGTTGAACCCGTCAAGGGTAATCTAGTTTAAATAGATCTCTGTAGTGCAAAGACGACCGGGAAAAGTACCAACGGCCAGAAATGGCGAGCTTTCTCGAACGATGAAGTTGCAGGGACCCAGTTGATTTGGCGTTGCCAGTGAGCTTGCGGCGTGAGTTGCGTGGAGACCAGAATATACTAAAATGGACAGAAGGGACAAGAGCGGAACTCTCAAGAGAGATTTCAGTTTCTCATCAGAAAAATATTTCAACTCTATATCAGGTGATGGAAATTGTTTGTAGTTAGAGCATTATCTTATGCCATAACTGGTAGACAAACATACCATGCTAAAGTGAGAGAGCAGATAATAAATCACATGAAGCATATAGAGGATTTTTTACTCCCACACATTAACACATCATTAGATGGTTACAACCACCCACCATGCATATTTGTGTTCATTTGATATGCACAATGAAACATTAATTCCAAGTTCCATTTGTTGCAAAAGCTCCATGAAAGCAGGACAAAAATTTGTTTTGTTTCTGTCCATGCTGCAGGTTCCAAGAGACAGAGTATTCATGAAACAAATTAAGGGAAAGCTCTCACCACCTCAACGTGCTGCAAGACATTGAACAACAGACTCTACCAATGAATCTTCAATAGCATTGCAAACAGTGTTCACAGCTCACTATATGAACTTCTCTTGCACAGCCTTTCTGGTAATGGTACATGTATTGGCAGAAAGGAAAGATATGTGGTGAATGAACTTTGAACAACAGCTTTCATTTTTATTGCATTGCATCTAAAGTGTCTTGGGACTAAACTCAAAACTTTATTAAAGTATATATTTGCCAAGCTAAATCTGTTTTACTCTGTCATTGTCTTTGTTACTAGTGTAGAAGCCTGGTGTTAATGATTTTTTTGTTTATATTTTACTTTAACATTATCATTCTATCTTTTTCAAATTAATTGATTAGTTATTATTATTATTATTATTATTATTATTATTATTATTATTATTAGTATCATTATTATTATTATTTTCATTGTTATTATTATTGTCATCATTATATAACTCACATATTATTGCTTGCGGGGCGTGGCCCCGACGAGCTTAAAAAAGTAAATTGTTTTTTTGTTGTTGTGGTTTTTTTCCGTGTTTTCCGTGTTTTTCTTTTCTGGGTCGAGGATCAGCACACGGTGATTGGTTCATATTATCACGTGATATGCGATGACGTAAACCGCCGCCCGGTTGGCTCAGTTGGTTGACTGCCAATCTTTCGTGCGGGAGGTCGCGGGTTCGAACCCCGGCCGGACCAGCACTCAGGGTCTTAAAATAACTGAGGAGAAGATGCTGCCTTTGTTTCTATCAGCAAATGGTAAGATCTTTACGTGGCTCGGCTGACTACGTAAAATGGCGCTCCCGTCTCCCTATACTTCTATACTTGATTATAGGGGGGACGTAAAAGAACCACTGAGGACGTAAACAAATCTCTGGCAGTGACCACCCTCAGTGCCTGTACTCCACAGTAATATGCGAAGCCAAATTGTTGCTGAAAAGCCCCTTGAGGGGAGCATCAAAAATATGTATGTATGTATGTATGTATGTATGTATGTAATTGACTTCGCTAAACAACTCGAGATGTGGCCAGTGAATTGCTCGTTACTTGTGTGTAAAAGTTAACTGCATCCCATTCAAACTCAACATCATTGTTTTCTGTGGAACATGCACGGATAAACTGGATTTTAGGGAACGATTTTGGATTGCGTTCTTAAGTTCACCGCGGAAGCTTTGAGAATAGCCTTAAACAAATGTTTGATGGATACCGCTGGGGGATTGGAATTTCATATACAACCTAAATATTTAGTCCCGACGAAACTTTCTGTGGCGGCACGAAATGCTTCTGGGAAGACAACAGGCCGAAAACGGAAACCAAAGCTACGATGAGCTTTTGCTGCAAAACAATGGCGATTTATGCTTTACTCTGTACATGACGTCTGTTGCCTCATAAAATTCTTCTGCTTATCATACTTTGCTTGTTGAAATGTTTCGCAATGCTCATTGTATACCAGATATGAAAAATACACCGAAATAGTCCTGAGCATTGAGTTTGCAGTTCACAAATGACTGAACACACTGTGAACAAAACCGCAATATATTGTAAACAAGTGTCGTGTTACATTCCTCGCTTGTTACAGAACACGAATACTCGAAAGCCTGATAGAAGAAACGTATTCAGTTAATAAAAGAAAACACAAAAGTATTAAAGCGAAGGCTGGATTAATCGTGGCCTCTCATGAGGAGCCCCGAGACCCACATTCCGGTTTTGCGAGGCCAAAATGGACTCGCAAAATCACCACAGGACGCGTATTAATGAAAAGAAAAGTGTGATGAAATATTTGGGGAATGCAAGATTGTCACTTTTTCAAAACAGTGGGTGCCGTGTGTGTTCCATCACCTGCTGATTTATTTTGATCGGTCTGGTTCCCTCGCAAGGTTTAAAAAAAGACTGATAAACATTTTCGTTTCTTCAATAACGTGCGTGCAGACGGAACTCAAGGGCGCTTTATCGAACAGATTCCGGCACGTTTCATCTGTCCGCTCAAAATTGTTTGTGGAAATTTTTTATCGGGCGGCCGGCCTCAGCTCTGGAAAGCCTCTGAAGTACGGATTTAGTCAAAGGCCAGGAAAATTGACGCTTGATTTTCTCAAATACAGCACTGCGTTTATGTGACTACTCTGCAAGGAACATATCAACCGCTGCAAACCATGTCGCATCTATACAATTTCCTGTGCTGCTAAACTGAAAATTGATGAAAATAACATCAGTCGGCATCAATTTTTATGACTTCTTTTTACAGACCATTTTTTTAAATTCGCAGGAATATTATTCTGCTTCAGACATGTCACCCAAGGGGAAACCTCTTTTTTTTTTGTTAGCAATGAAAATTAGTCGCGCAGAGAATGTTTATACCCACAAAATCTCAGGCGTGTCACCCAATAATTCGTTTCTGCTCCAGGCGTGCCGCCCAAAACAGGAGGGAAAAACCATAACTTTGGTTTGCTGTTAGAATCGAGAAATTATAGGCGCGGAGTATGTTTTTACCCACAGAATCTCAGGCGTGTCACCCAATAATTCGTTTCTGCTCCAGGCGCACCGCCCAAAACAGAAGGGAAAACCATAAATTAGGTTTGCTGTTAGAATTGAGAAATTGTGGGCGCGGAGTATGTTTTTACCCACAGAATCTCAGGCGTGTCACCCAATAATTCATTTCTGCTTCAGGCGTGCCGCCCAAAACAGAAGGGAAAACCATAACTTAGGTTTGCTGTTAGAATTGATAAATTATAGGCGCGGAGTATGTTTTTACCCACAGAATCTCAGGCGTGTCACCCAATAATTCGTTTCTGCTCCAGGCGCGCCGCCCAAAACAGAAGGGAAAACCATAAATTAGGTTTGCTGTTAGAATTGAGAAATTGTGGGCGCGGAGTATGTTTTTACCCACAGAATCTCAGGCGTGTCACCCAATAATTCGTTTCTGCTCCAGGCGTGCCGCCCAAAACAGAAGGGAAAACCATAAATTAGGTTTGCTGTTAGAATTGATAAATTATAGGCGCGGAGTATGTTTTTACCCACAGAATCTCAGGCGTGTCACCCAATAATTCGTTTCTGCTCCAGGCGTGCCGCCCAAAACAGGAGGGAAAAACCATAACTTAGGTTTGCTGTTAGAATCGAGAAATTATAGGCGCGGAGTATGTTTATACCCACAGAATTTCAGGCGTGTCACCCAATAATTCGTTTCTGCTCCAGGCGTGCCGCCCAAAACAGAAGGGAAAACCATAAATTAGGTTTGCTGTTAGAATTGAGAAATTGTGAACGTATTTATACGTTCCACTAATACTCTTGCTTGATAAAACGTAATTACATGTTCCTCTTCCAGACCAAAAGGAAAATATTACATACCCAGTATCCCCTGATTTGATCTGGCCTTTTGAGCAGTGGTTCGGATTGCATTTGGCGGGATGGCGGGCTTTCAACCCGATTTTGGCGGGTTATTCAACTTTTGACGGGTTTTCGGTTTTTTGCCGAGGCAGTTCGCACATAAACATTGAATAACATGTTCAGAACATTTATCTTCATTCCTAACTACAATTCGGCTTTCTCTTAGGCTTGTTACCTGCGCTTATACTCGTTGTGTGTCGACACGCTGATGTGATGACTCGTGTTTCCAAAGTGGCATATTAGTTTGTATTACCTTCGCTTTGAACCCCTTTTCGTCTATCAGTGTATCAACAATGCGCCGATTGGTGAAGTTGATACATTGATTGTTGCGCAGCTGTCATTTGTTGGCCACTCTCTTTACATATCAAGTATGGCGAAGAACAAATCCATTGCCAGCTCTCGGAACAGAACCTGTCTCCCGTCATTTGGACACATAGATCTCGCGACAGAAGAACTGCATTCAGTGTTTCCAGTGTTTATGCCGAGCCAATTCCACAATAAAGAACAATCAGCCACGTCGTAATAACGCGCGCCCGCCGAATGAACTCAAAATGGTTTGGAATTTGATTCTACAGGCACTGTACTTGCTCTTCTCTATATTTGGCTTTCAAGATGTCAAAACAATAACATTGCTGACAGAAATTTCGCGGGACCGAAAACCACCATGACTATTAGGTGCAATTTAATTAACGCGTTGGACGTAGCAACCCAACGCCTGGTAGGAAACCCTGTTGTGACCGGAATGCAGGCTCTGGGGCTCCTCGTGGTTAGAAATAAGAGTCGAACTCAAACTGTCAAAAATCGATTGTGCATAAAAAGATGTCACGCATTCTCAAAATGCAGGGTCGCTCAATCTTTAAGAAGCAAGTGTATGAGTGTTGTAATGATAATTTATAATTTAATCAGGTTTCATTTGAGCAACGTGTCAACAGCCAAGTTCTTTATAACTGTGTGATATTTTTCTGGTGAGAAACTGGAAGTCTCTCTTGGGAGTTCCACTCTTGTCCCTACTTTCCATTTTAGTATATTCTGGTCTCGACGCAACTCATGCCGCGAGCTGGGAACGCCAGTCTAGTTTAAAAATCTAGATTCTAAAACAGACTATATTAATTTTTATTATGAACTTTAATTTTCTTTATATCATCTTCTCATTGTCAACTGCACTAGATGGGACCAGATGTGGTTCTTTGCAACTTGTCTGGAAAATAGAACGTTTACTAGCCCGGCGACAGGCAGGGAATTAAAGTTTCTTCCGGGCAAGCGGATTTCTCGAGCATGAAAGGGGTTCAAAAAGGTCACCACAACTGACAAGCCTAAGGAAGTTAACAAGAGATCGGCTGAGGCGAGTTCAACACTGTTTCTCCCAAAGCGAACCTTATGTTTTCTGTACTGCTGGTAAGGAGATTTAAGCTCGAAATCTCCGACCACCGCAAAGGAAACATGACAGTTCTTGTGGTGTGTTTCAGCACATCCGTTTTCATGTCAGTTTTAATGTGCAGATCTGATTACAGCAATTCGTTTCGGTGCTTGCCACGCAGTTCAAGTAGTTTGCCTGAACGAGAGGAACATCATGGCTTCAATTCAAGGTCTCCTCGTTTGTGGGTTTGTTGTTGCTCTCATGAGCGTTTCTACTGCACAGGAAGTGGAAGGTGGGAAACTTTTTCAACATTTAGGCCCCTTCCTCATGCACGTATCCGTTCTTCTACAAAAACGGGAACTTTTCTTTGCGGATTGGCCTTCCGTCCACACATATCGGCGGTGAATACGGTCACGAAAACTGAAACTTTTGCATGAAAACGCTCTCCAAAGTGAAAGCTTTTGAATACGATGTTCATCTGTATACATGTGGACGGGCGAAAACGTAAGTTACATTTCAAAGCGCCCGCCAGGTTCGTTTTCGTACGGACGGATAATTTCACTGAAAACTCAAACTTTTGAAAACGGTTGTTCATCTGAAAACGATGTCGTGCCGTGGACGCAATACTTTTAATCCGTTTTCAGTGGAACGTAAACTTTTGAAAACGCATCCGTGTGGACGGGACCAACAGAAATGTACAGTTACACGCAGTCAGGCATTGTTTGGTGCAGCAATCATTTATCGAATATTAAGATATTCAACGGAAATTCAGCAGGGATCTTTTAAACGAATTTCGACCGACTATATATATCTGAAACTGAGATGGAATACCGTGCAGGAACTATCTAGTCTCTGTGTTAGAAATGGTGTTGGGCAGTCGCGGTATGAAGACGGCTTGACGTCATATACAAACCATCGCTTCCATGATGAAAATATCAATTTCCCTGTTCCCAGGTTCCGGTGTTTCTAAAGCAAATAAGCGTGATTTGTATTCGTTCTCCCAACTTCGGCAGATGCAACTCAATGTTTGTGAATATCATTCTGCTAATTTGTTCTTCGGGTGATCAGAGGAAAAAGTCTCTATAGTCACAGGCAGGTCAGCTATATCTAATGTAATCCGATATAAAGACAATGGCAGAGGATCTTTTGCTTCAGTTTGAGCTGGTTCTCCAGTGAACACTACTTGAACATTTTGTGATAAATTTTGCCTTGGGGCTTAAGGTTAACGCCAATGTTCTCGCATTCCCAATGCAGTGCAAGTAATACAGCACTGCATGTAGGCTTACGCGATGTGAATACATGCTGGCCACATGCAGAGAAACCCAACATCTTTTCTGCTTGTCGTAACAGGTCTGACTTTTTATCAAGATAACTAGAAGTAACCAAAGGTCAGGTGAATGCTGCCGAGGCTTACCCTAGCTGATTAAAACAAGTCAGAACACGGAAACAAGAAAGTTTCTTTCTTGTTTACAACTGTAACTAAATCTATTAAACCATTCACTCCTGGAGAAATAACGCGCGCAGCTATAACCTTCAAATTCCTTTATGGGAAGTTGTACGGGAACGATAACGCAACGCGACTCGCAAAAATAAACCAAATGCGCAGTAATTACAGAAGCGAGATACCATTCCTAATTAAAATTTATTTAAAACTAGAATACATGACCAAAACATATAATAAAAAGGACAAAAGATAATTCAAAAGGCAATAAAACCTGAAATCATATTTCACTGAATGAAATATTTTGTTCGCAGCGTTCGTCCATCCGAAGACGAACAGCGAATTTATCTATACAAAACTTAAGTGAAATATGATCGATCTCGTTAAAGCAAATCTAATAAATCTGCAGACAAAATAGGAGCAAAATTAGCAAGCGGACTGGAAATGATTGTGCGAAGTACATCGCCACGTGGTGATAAACAAAGTCAGTTTCACAAGAAATTGAACGATATTTCTTCCTTACGGATTCGTTTCGCGGTCACTATCAAGACAAATAACTCCACAAATCCATCTCTGGTAAACACAACGAAGAAACATACTGTCTTGGACAGATCAGAAGCTTACAAGAATCCGCGTTCGTACCTCCGCCAGTAACTCAAACAACATGACATCTCTCCTTTCGTCTTGATCGGTCGAAGGCTCTTTCAGAATTTAAATCTGCCAAAATCTGTTCATAAGTCGCCAGTTATTCTGAGGAGGTTCCACGCAAAATACATGTGTCCATACTGCTTTGAATTTTGCACAAGAAATGGATTGCCAGCAGTAAATGCCCGTGATTGACCTTCGCAACATGTATTTAATCGTAAGTAACGCAACGCGGTATCGAGTCAACAGCGAAGAAACTAGCGTTAACGACAAAATCTCAAGTCAGAGTGCAGTTTATTTATTTCTTACTCACACTGGATCACCAAATGTAAAGCCAAATGATGAAACAGATAAACATTGAGGGGCATATGCATTGACACGAAAGACAGTACCGTTTGTAGCCGGTACATCGCGAATGCAACGTGTTGTTGTTTGCCAGAGATCATCAGGAAGATCAGGCGATGTTTCACTTCAATACTCGATTCGTTACAACGAAGGAACACTCAAAAAGTCCTTGCTTCGACTTTCGAGTGACGTCGGAGAAAAACACTCTCACGGTCCCCTGAGCATTATGTCTGCGTTCAATTGGCCATCAGTTGTCACATGACTGATCATCCAGACCGACATCCGTGAGTCGAGTCACAAACAGCAACGTCAGTTGTCACATGACTGATCATCCAGACCGACATCCATAAGTTGAGTCACAAAGCAGAATTAGTGTCGCTGCCTCCTATCGTCGGCAGCAAAAATTCTGCCCTTCGCGAAAACGACCATCAAAGCAGGCAATAGTTGTGTGGCTGATTCTGAAGAAGGATTAGTATCAGTTCCAGCCGTGTAAAAAAGGCTTACAGTCCCATTCTTTATTGCAGACATTTGCAGTTTGATTGATTGTCTTCCCGGACAGAAGTGCGCGTACGATTTTACGGTTGGTGCCAAGTGTGTGTGCCGCAGAGACATCGATTGTCCTACCTCGTCTAATCCTCTGTGCGGCTCTGACGGAAAGTCATACAAGAACAATTGCATTATGAAAGCAACGGCATGCAGAGAGGGCCGACATATCAACCAAGTGAAAGCAGGGTCATGTTTGCCAAGTGAGTAAAAAAGTGCAGAATACGAGCAACAAAATCACGCAACTTGTCGCGCAACATTGTTGCGCGTTGCAAGTTGAATAGCGATGTTGCGCGTATTACCACCCTTCGCACAACTTGCCGCACGACAAACTTTTGATATTGCAAGTTGCAAATATTTGTTGCAGAAGTAGAACGACCTTCTACTTTCTGCAACAAAAATTTGACTTTGTTGCGCGTATTACCACTGTCGTTGCAACTTGTCACGCAACAAAACTCCTCGGCCGTCTTCTTGTATGTCAAAATGACCAATCACGCGGCCGAATTTTGTGTCTAATTGCAACAGAGTCATGCTACAAGTTTTTTGGTGTTGCGTGAGTGGTCAATACGCGCAACATCGCTCTTCAACACGATTTTGCTGCTCCGTATTACTGCGCTGCACCTTAAAGGATAAATAATAACAAACCCGAGAAGTTGTCAGAGAGAGGGGGGAGAGACAGACAAACATTTAGATACTACGGTAGACAGTGCGAATTTCTATAATTATCGGATCAGAATGTTGAGATGAGAAGAATTCAGTAAGCAGCCTCTAAAGGCCATGTCACACGAGGCAATTATTTTTGCAACTTGCAACTCAAGGCACGCGAAAACGCCGTTGCGAGACAAGTTGCAGATTAACAAATTGCGAGTGCGACACCCCCTCTTTGCAACTTGCAGCACACCAAAATATTGCGAGACAAGTTGTGCAGGAAAAGTTAAACAATCTTCTACTTTGCGTGGTCTTGTTACTTGTAACTTGTTGCGTAATGTTGTCGGCGTCAGCTGCGAGACAAGTTGCAGAGAATATTGCCTCGTGTGACATGGCCTTAACATGCATGTGTGTTTCAACAGACAGTGCTTGTCATATCAAGCCCACCAGTCCGTGCATGGCTTTTCTTTCACGCTTCTACTTTAACGTTACCACCAAGAAATGCGAAATGTTCACTGCTGGTGGCTGCCACCCAAGCGGCTGGAATGGCTTTCACACAAAGAAGGAATGTAATGACCGATGTATTGGTAAGAAGACCAATAAAAACATTGAATTTACGTTAAAAATCCTCTTCCAAGTCTTTGTGAAAAAACGGTACTGAGGAAGAACAAAGAGGGAATATTGACCTCTGTCTCGGTCCACTTTCCGTTTACTCCCAAGCTCTAAGGACCTGCAACATGTTGGCAAAACATCGCCCATCAATGTGCATTGAATGCTTAATGCGACGGTAAGAGCAGCAATTGCGATGCCTTTTAGCTTTTTCCATCGTTTATGTTTTCATCGGGCCCATATTTGCGGATTTCCTACAATACTGTACGGTTTCGCAAATAGTTTTTGGATAACACTGTTGGGCAATGTATTGTTGGCCAACATATTACGTTCTTTTGCACGGGCCTTAGTGCAGATTCTCCTAACCGAGAGAAAATGCACGAGGAATGTGGTGATAACTGATAGTTTAATTAGCTTTCACCTAAGTAGGCTATCAAAACCCAATAAGTTCTCCATACTGTATGATATATCTCTGGTGAGAAACTGAAGGAAAAAAATGAAGTTGTCATGATCACCCTGACTTGGGAGTGAAAGAGTTAACCAGCAAAATAACTCAAAGGCGTGCTAAGGGAATTATTCTGTTGTCAAAAATGTTGAGAAGCATTTACTTTGACCCGTTACACTTGAATTTGTTTCCAACAGACAATACTTGTCAGATCAAGCCCACCAGTCCGTGCAGAGCGTTTTTGGAACGCTTCTACTTTAATGTGACGACCAAGAAATGCGAGAAGTTTATTGCTGGCGGCTGTCACCCAAGCGGCTGGAATGGTTTCTACACAAAGAAGGAATGCAATGACCGATGTATCGGTAAGAACCAATAAAAAAATTAGAATTTAGCTCACGCTAAAAATGAAGAAACGCAAGTTTTTATGAGAAGAACAGCCCTATAAGGGAGAACTGGAAGGGAATATTAAGAAGGCTATTGACGAAAGTACTGGAAAATGGAAAATGCGTACTTCTTTGCAGCTCAGTTACACGAAACGTTTTACATTGTGTTAATTTACACAATTGGAATGCGTGGGCTGTATGTTTTACAGTCTCAACCCAAATACCAGTTTCTCACGGTCTTGCATTGTTTAAATACGCATAACTATGCAGTTTGAAGGCCCGTTGCAGCTTCGCTTGTTTAACGGCTTTCACTTACAAGCTCAAAATGCAGATTCTCCCAAGAAAATGATAGTATGAGTGATGTGTCGAGAACTGATAATGTCAACAGTTCCATCTGATTAAGCCTTCAAAAGTCATGTTCTCCTGGCTGTACGACACAATGGTGAGCTACTGACGGAGGAAATTGAAGTTAATAACTTTTGAGTGTGAAAGGGTTAAGCAAAGTTACTCAAAGACGTGCTAAGTTTTACATCTGTTGCCCCCAGAGTGTTGAGAAGCATTTAGCAGCCCGTTACACTTAAGTTATTTTTCCGATGACAGACAATGCTTGTCAGATCAAGCCTACCAGTTCGTGCATGGCGTTTTTTCCACGCTTCTACTTTAATGTGATGACCCAGAAATGCGAGGAGTTTATCGCTGGTGGCTGTCACCCAAGCGGCTGGAATGGTTTTCACACAAAGAAAGAATGCAATGACCGATGTATCGGTAAGAAGACCAGTACAAACAAAGAATTTAGGTTAGCATTTGCTATCATTTATGAGTAAACAAGTTACTAATATTGCATTATCTTGTAGGGCCAGGGCCTTGGTAGTGATCATGCTTTGGCATAAACCATGGTTTCTTTTCCTTTGGTTGCTGAGTCAAGAACGTCTTAGAACTCTTAAATTGAGTTCACTGTTTTAATTTAAATCCGTCGTACTAGTTGCTGTTTAAAGGCCTTGTCACTGGCAATGTCTTCAATAGTTCTAGTCACAGTATATTTGTATGTTTAGTATGACTGAGGCTATTTAGTAGAATTAATTTTCACCGGCAATGTAGAACACATACTGTACTCTCTAGGGATGTTTTATTGAGGACGAATAAAAGTGATTGTATAAAGAACTGGTTTGGATCAGTGATGTTATAGAATGACTTAAAATCTATTCTGTAAAGTTGTAATATTATTCTGATTAACGCATTTATAATATACCTCATTTAGGTATAAACAGGACACTTAATGAGACATTTTAAAGGCTTTCGTTTGCATACAGCGAGTAGTGCCAGCTTCTTCAGTTAGTGTTGAGGTGCTCTGCAACATATTTAAAAAAGGTATCTTACTATGGCACGTTCGTTTGGGACTATTCCGGAATATTATATGAAAACGCGTTCGTTTGAGTCGCTAACTTCCATTTCCGGTAGGTAGCATAACCAGAATGTTCGGCCGGAATAACAGTTAACGCAGTATCATTGATCCGTCATATGTTACAAGCGCGTGGAGAGGAAAAGGAGAACTACTAACAAGGAAAGAACCCGAAATCGAAATAGTCTTACTATAATCAAAGACTGAGCGATTACAGGGTATAGGGGACATACGACATCTCACACCTGTTCATGAGTCGACGACACACTGTACAGTGCAGCGCGCATTCGTTCTTGACCGGAATAAAGTATACATTCGGCCGAAATTTAAACGTTCGTTTGGGAAATGAACTATCTATTCCGGAATATTCCGAGTATTTCTATTCCGGAATCATAGTTTCGAACAAACGCGTGCCCCATTACAGTGTGACGTTGACTCATCAAAGAGGCACGCACAGGAAGCTGTATGTTCGTTTTACCCTGTGCCCGCTCAATTATGTTAATGAAAATCTAACTGTCTATTCCGGCCATTTATTTGTATTCCGAAATACAGTCCAAAACAAACGCGCCCTACTGTACAGTGTGACGTTGAAGCATCGAAGGACGCACAGTGTATTAAACTGTCGTATGTTCGCTGGACCCTGTGCTCCGCTCCGTCTTTGGTTACAAGTAAGGTTATACGGTGGGACTAAACAGAAATATGTTCCATACTCAGGTTCCTTGTCAGTCTTCCACTATCTTTATCCACTATCGTTATTATTCCGGAACGTTCTGACTGGCTGTGTTGTTTAGGCTCATGGATCATACAACAAAACGCCGGGGGGGGAACAAACGATTTGAAAAGAAAAACCGCCCTTTATGAGTTTAAGTTGAAAGGAGTTCAACAAGGTCACCGTAAGGAAACGGCTATAGGGAAGTTAACAATTGATTAGCTGAGGCACTGTTTTCTCGCTTCACAAACCAGATGTTTTCTCTGCTGGTGTAAAGAAATTTAAGTTCAAAATCTCCAGCCACCGTAAAGAATTTAAAAAACGTGACAGTTCTTGTGGTGGATCTCAGCACATCCGTTTTCGTGTCGGTTTCGGTTGTATCTGATTACTGCGTACCTGCGCTATATGAACACTCGTTTCAGCGCTTGCCACGCAGTTCAAATAGTTTGTCTGAATGAGAGAGTACACCATGGCTATAATTCAAGGTCTTCTCATTTGTGGGCTTGTTGTTGCTCTCATGAGCCTGTCGGCTGCGCAAGGTAGGAAACCCCTCAACATTCAATGAAATGTGTCTTGTCGAAACTGAGTGGTGCCGTTCAAAAAGTTTGTCCTCAATCGTGACCGAAAATTGAATCAACTAAGCAGCATTTTGAAGAGAATTTTCGAATTTCAACAAACAGTCAATGTGTATACGATTAAATGACAAATATATACACGAATGCTTCAGCTCACGTTGAGGGCAGATTTTGCTCAGTCTGTATTCTATTCGGTTTTCAGTCTGTAACGATTAGCTTAACTGTCTAGTAGGTCTGTATGATACCCACATCTATCTCTTATTGATCAATCTTATAAGAAATCCACGTCACTTGCTTCATAACTTTCAAACGTTGGGAACAAACGGAAGGCTGTTGTCTCACGACAAATGCGTAACGTCATGCTGAAACTGATCGACTCTTCTTGATCTCCTCCTCCTCCCCCCAACCCCCCCCCCCCCACCCCCCCCCCCCCCCCCAAATACAGTGCTTGCTCATTAATATCTGCCGAATCCGAGGTGAATTCCTCTTCGAAATATGTCTGTTGTTTAGCATGGAGAGAATGACCGGGTGACCCTACTTGGGTTTTTAAAGCTGATGAGACTATCAATTCTCCTGACCCATTGTGGCAAAACAAAAATGTGTAAAGAAACACTCAAGTGATCTGTGACTGAGATGGATACCAGTTTTGGGTATAGGAATTTTCCTCAAACAAGTCGGATCGAATTAATTGCTATATATCCATCTTGCACTGTTATTTTCAGGGAGTTATTTTAACTCCAGAAAGGGAGTTAAAAAAAGGTACAGAACGACTCCTTTTTTAGAGTAGTTTTCACTCCCACTTTTTAACTCCCTCATGAGAGTAAAAATTAACTCCCTAAATAGGAGTTGATATCACCCCTGTTTTGGAGTTAAAACAAATGAAGGGAATTAAAACACAAGGGAGTTAAAAAGTGGGAGTGAAAACTACTCTAAAAAAGGAGTCGTTCTGTACCTTTTTTTTTTACTCCCTTTTTGGAGTTAAAATAACTCCCTGAAAATAACAGTGTGCGACTTTTTGGGGTGGGGGAGGCGGGGAGTAAAGCGGATCAAGGATTTCGGCCCGCAAAGGACTGGAGATGGCTGAGACGGCCCTTTTGGCAATGGATACTATATCCCTTTGCATAATGGCACTAATCATATGCAAGATACATATTTAGCTTCTATTATGTGCGTAAAAACGTGTGCAGACGTCTGCACGCAGGCTAAAAACAAGGTAAGAGCACGCAAGAGAGGCTAATATGTATTTCGCATATGATGTAGTGCCATTATGCAAAGGGTCTATATTATTGAGTATAGGAATTTTACATAAAGGTTCTATCGTTTGTTGCAGATATGTGCAGTTTCATTGATTGTCTTCCCGGACAGAAGTGCGCGTACGATTTTACGGTTGGTGCCAAGTGTGTGTGTCGCAGAGACATCGATTGTCCTGCCTCGTCTAGTCCTCTGTGCGGCTCTGATGGAAAGTCATACAAGAACCACTGCATTTTGAAAGCAACAGCATGCAGAGAGAGTAGACATATTGGACAAGTGAAAGCAGGGTCATGTCTGCCAAGTGAGTATGAGGGAAACAAGAGTGGAGTCGCCAGTTTACTCAACACCGCGGAAATACGTTTTACGGCCGTGTGGTCACCTTATTCTTGAGCGAGTGGTTATTGCACACTTGTAACGCTTTAAAGTTCCGAAATAATTATAAAAGTTTGTCCATGCAGATGGATTTTTTAAAAGTTAACTTGTTTGCTTGACGAAATAAACTAACATGTGTCCTACTGAATTTCTATGACCGTCTGCTAGAACTGTATGTTGAGCAGCATTAATTATCAATCCGTGACACAGTTTTGTATTTCGACAGACAATGCTTGTCAGATCAAGCCCACCAGTCCATGTAGAGGGTTTTTTCCACGCTTCTACTTCAATGTTACGACCCAGAAATGTGAGAAGTTTATTGCTGGTGGCTGCCACCCGAGTGGTTGGAATGGTTTCCGTGAAAAGAAGGAATGTAAAGACCAATGCATCGGTAAGAAGACCAATAAAAATGTAGAACTAAAACCATTTTCAAAGAGAATAACTAAGCTAGGGATTTAAACTACATTAACAAATCACAGTACTTTTGAGAAACCAATCCCTCTTTAAAAAGAAAGAACAAATCGGTGATGTGTGACAAATTATCAACACCGAGCGCGCGGAAGCGACTTTGTTACACGGCTGACAAAAGAATCACCGTCTGATCCAGTCGTTTTCAATAGTTAACTGCCGGATACGCTGTGCCTTGTAACAATAATTGTTCAGTTTTTGTTTGTTTGTTTGTTTGTTTGTAGTAGTCGCCAATTGTAAGGAAGAGGACGCCCCACCTCCATTGCACGGGATCAGGATTGGCAATGGTTTTACTGCTGGCAGCGTGTTAAAGTTCGGCTGTGATGAGGGCTATGATATTGAAGGGCAGACGGAAATTTCCTGCTTGCAGTCTGGAAAATGGAATGTAAGCCCTCCCATTTGCAAAGGTAAGCCGAAATGGCAGCTTTATTGCGTGTTCTATGAGGGTGCACGAGAAATAGGAAATCTTCATATGACGGACATTTAAACATCTTTGCCATGACATTTTGTTGGGGAGTAATCGTTGGGGGCCGGGCTTAAAGCGTTCCACCCTTTCACTGCCAAAGGAGATCGAACTGGAATTATCCAAGAGAAGCCTAACTCCAGAACTGTGGTAAAGATGCATGTGACCGCTGAAGCTCTCAATGAGTACATTCTGACGTCAATTTAAGAAAGCACACAAAGAAATCGCAATGAAATTCCCGTGCTAATTGGGGAGACTTGATATGCAGAAACCAAATATCATAAACTTAACGTAAATTTGTTAAGAATCCCAAGTGTTCATTTTGTATCTGGTTAATATGTGTTATTTGTCTATTTATATTATTATTGCGCATTTTCATGTTGAACATACACAGGTATATAACAGTGAGAAAAATATATACAGTGAAAAAGTTAAATCCGTTTAGGGTGATCTTATACAGAAATGCATCTTGACCAAAAATTCTGACCATGTTTGCACTACATGACAAACTGACATTAACAGTATATGGTAGGGGGCACAACTATATTACAACTATATTACAACTATAGTACAACTGTAGCCTCGGTACATTAAAGAGGCATTTTTCGCCGATTCAATGTTTTTGTTTACATCTAGAAATGTGTAATGAACCTTTAGGCTGAATTTGGTGCCTAACAAGAAAAAGCGTGATAAATCAAACTAAAAAAGAAAAGAGAAAGAAACGTTGTAGCACTGATTAGACGACTCGTTTCGCTTTCCCCTTAAACGATCCATCTTTCGACTTTCGAGGCCCCCAAAAGTAGCGAATCAATGTTTTTCGGTGCGCAAAGTACTGTGACTGAGACGGCCCTTTAATGAACACCAATCTTGGTGATAGGTAATTTACACAATGTTCGAATATTTGTTTTACAATAACACGTCAGTTTCTCGCTTTGTGATTGGCTAATTTTCATTATCAATAAGAGGACAGACACATAAAATCGAGTGCTGACGACAGTGATTTGGACGAAGAAGGTGAATTCAGCTTCAATTTACCTCAATTCTTGCAAAAGCGACATTCGGCATTTGAAGTAGAGAACCAGAAGTGTTTAGAGGCGAATTTCCTTGAGCTTTGTCTTGAAATTGTCGAGAAAACCGCAGCAGAAAAGCGTCTAGTTTCATTTCTTTCCAACTTCTTTGACAAAATTTTATTTTGCACGCGCGAAATGCTCACGTCAAACTGTCACTTTTTGGCCAATGAAATGTCTTGAATTTTAACCTCGACCAATTAGAAAGCGGGAAAGTTGTTGACAACATTTCGGTCAAATCGAACAAAA
The DNA here is from genome assembly GCA_964036295.1 of Plumapathes pennacea. Lineage (NCBI taxonomy): Eukaryota > Metazoa > Cnidaria > Anthozoa > Antipatharia > Myriopathidae > Plumapathes > Plumapathes pennacea. Next base: position 6,364,048 of record OZ038472.1, on the reverse strand, counting down.
TCCAGTTTTCTTGCGTGTTTTCCCCGCGTCGTCGCTCGGCGAAGCGCCTCGTGGATCCACAACTTTTTGACAACGTTATGACGCGTTTCATGATCAATAAGAGGACAGACACATAAAAAACTGACGTCAATTTGTTAATTTTAGATAAATGCAGTCGCATTGATTGTCTTCCCGGACAGAAGTGCGCGCACGATTTTACGGTTGGTGCCAAGTGTGTCTGTCGCAGAGACATCGATTGTTCTACCTCGTCTAGTCCTCTGTGCGGCTCTGATGGAAAGTCATACAAGAACCACTGCATTATGAAAGCAACGGCATGCAGAGAGAGTAGACATATTGAACAAGTGAAAGCAGGGTCATGTCTGCCACGTGAGTATGAGAGAACAAGACTGGTTGCCAGTTTAATCGGGCTAATTAAGTTTTTGCAGTTTTAATATGATATGTTATATTTGGTTGAAGGCCGTCTATTCCGTTATTCTTTTACGACACCGCGGAAATACGTTTTTCAGCCGTGTGGTTATCTTAATTTTGAGGACAGCGGTCATTGCACAAAAGTATGGATTTAAGTGCAGATTTTGCTGTTTATTGTAATTCTCTTGAACCTCAAAATAAGCCAAAACACTCAATATTTGTACTAGGTACTCAAAGTGCCCTTTGCAGGTGGGAGTCACGTGACCCCAACATTCACCACGTGCTTGAAAATTCATCACTTTAGGCTTTTTGAGTGCCAGAAATAGAAAGGGCATGAAAAATAAGTAGGAATCATAATTTCGAGCATTGACAGTACAGATAAAGGCAGTACTTTAAAGTTCCCAAAGAATTGCATGAGAAGTTGCTGGCCGTCAAATTCATGTCTGTGCAGATAATTTTTTGTAAAGTTTCCTAATTTGACGAAATATACACTAAAATGTGTTCTAATTTCTATGATTGTCCACAAGAACTATATTGAGAAGCATTATGAATCCGTGACACAGTGTTATGTTTCAACAGACAATGCTTGTCAGATCAAGCCCATCAGTCCGTGCAGAGGGTTTTTTCCACGCTTCTACTTCAATGTTACGACCCAGAAATGCGAGAAGTTTATTGCTGGTGGCTGCCACCCGAGTGGTTGGAATGGTTTCCGCGAAAAGAAGGAATGTAAAGACCAATGCATCGGTAAGAAGACCAATAAAAATGTAGAACTAAAACCATTTTCAAAGAGAATAACAAAGCTAGGGATTGAAACTACAATAACAAATCGCAGTACTTTAGACACACCAGGCCCTCTGTAAAAGAACAACTCAGTAATGCGGGACAAAATATCAGCAAGCGCACAGAAGCGGCTTTATTACATGATTGGTAAAAGGAGCACGTTCTGATTCAATCGTATATAAAATTTAAAAACGCCAAATAAAGCGGGCCTTTTAACGATAATTGTTATGTTTGTAAGACGAAATGGCGGCTTCTTATATGAGAATTTGCTTGATCACAATGAAAAGTCTGGCGATTTTAAACCCATCGTATATACGACGCAAGCATAAGTATACTTATGTTATGGTTGTTTAGCAGTGTTATTTTTTTATTATTTTGTTTGTGCTTGTACACAAACAAAATAATAAAATAATAACACTGCTGAACAACCATAACACAGACACTGAGGAACACAACCACGACCACGTATTTGCAAAAACCCTCTATCATCCATAAATGGTCGAAACTATTCAGTCATGTTGAAAAACTCAGCCTCTTAGCTAAATGCAGTTTCTGTGTTTTCGTTTTGTTGTTTTATTCTGCTGCAGACACTTGTAAAACCACCAAGTGTCCCCTTGGACAGAAGTGCGTGCACGACATTGCGACTGGTGCCAAATGTGCCTGTCAAATTAATGCTGACTGTCCGGCTGCCTCGCTGGGCCCGTTGTGCGGCTCCGACGGTAAATTCTACATCAACACGTGCAACATGGAGGCGGCAGCCTGCAGACAGGCAAAAGTTATAACTAAAGTAAAGGCAGGGAGATGTCTGCCAGGTTTGTGAAGACTGAGCCTTACATCCTACTTTAAACTGACAAAAGTACACTTTCATTGACAAGATCGAGTGATCAACTTAAATGTTCTTACTTTCAGTTTATCACCAGCCGTGAGTTATATCACATACTTGGCAGCTTGTTCGCATGAATGCTGATCAAACTATCAATTCTCACTACATCACTCATACATATCAAACTATCAATTCTCACTACATCACTCATACATATCTTCTTAAAGTGGTTGGGACAATTTGGTTTCTAAGCTTGGGAGTAAAAAGTTTAAGTGAAGTAGTACACGGTATTTTATTGGACGGCAACGCCAGTGTACGTGAAACAGATTTATCTTAATCGATGGCTTAAACTAAAATCAACACCAACGTAAAGAACGAAGAAGATGTTACCTTAATATGAGCAATGCACAACTTGTAGCCATTTCACATTTCTACGCTCAATAATCTTTCTGTGTTCTGTCACCGCCCGTTTGACTTGCACTGCCACCTATGAGGGCCTAGATGGGGTTTACTGTCAAGTGTTATGGGCCTGAATTTTTTACTGTTAAGTGTTATGCAGACCCCCCCCCCCCCCCCCCCAATCTAGGCTCTCACCTATTAGACGTACAAGACGCGAACAAAATGAGACTATTGTAGTGAGTCATGATCCTGCCTGCGTTTAACTGCAGGCGAGCAAGAGTGGAAGTATCTAAAATGATATTGCTTTTACATTGTTTGATTTTGATACCATCCTTTCAGCGTGATATTTTACGGCTGAGAACACGGCTAACATTGTTCGGCTCTCTCGTGCGCAATCCAGCATAATTTAATGGCCCTATGTATACTAGAGACGAACAGTTATCCATCTAGACGAGTATATATTCGTCACACGGATAGCCCTTACCGATGTAAATCAGGAGACGAATTTTGATGAATAACCCGACGGATTATCTGGCTTAAACGAATCATCCGTCTGGTAGCACGTCTTAAGACGTGCTACAAGAAGAATCAAGCACGGACGGATTATGCACCGGGAATCGTCCAAAAGCCGAATTTACATTTAGACGGATTATCCGTCTCTGACGAACTATGCATCTCAGACGGATAATTCGGCATGTCACACCCGCATGTGTGCTGCGGTTGTGAACTTAATCTAAGCGCAGTCATTGATTATAATTCTTGGTAACAATTACATTCAAAAATAACCATACAACTCTGTAAAGGGAAAACTGATGAATACTTGATATATCAACTGCCACAAGAAAGCTAAAGCTTGCGAAAATAATAATAGTCTCTTTGTATGTGTTTCCAACAGACAATGCTTGTCAGATCAAGCCCACCAGTCCGTGCAGAGCGTTTTTCGAACACTTCTACTTTAATGTGGCGACCCAGAAATGCGAGAAGTTTATTGCTGGCGGCTGCCACCCAAGCGGCTGGAATGGTTTTCACACAAAGAAGGAATGCAGTGACACTTGCCCAGGTATGAATTAGAGATGCGTACTAACGGTACAAATCACTCTAATTACATAGTACATTGGTACAGGTGTTGATGCGGCATATATGTTGGTTCTCTGGTTGGAATTACGATATAATTGTAAGAAACCATGGAAGGAAGGAAAATGTACTAAAGTAAAGAACCATAACTTAGGTCCTTAGACACTATTCTTTGGCAACTTTCAACGCAACGCTGCAATACGCAAAATGTTTATCTCGCAAATTTGTTGCGAGACGACTAGCAAAAGTTTAGTTTGTGTGATAAAAACGGCGCACAAGTGAAATTTTCAAAGAGTAACAACATAGTGAAGCGTGTCATTCTTTCGAGAAAATAATTCTATATTGCACAAATCACATAGATTTGCAAAGATTTCAAAATCATAGTCTCATTACAAAGGATAGAACAAAGAATAGTTATATCTGACAACAATTTTCACGCCGTTCAATGAACTTTACATTCTCGGCTTCATCCATAAACAAACAGTCTCAAAACACATCCTACAAATGAGAGTGACTTAGGGTTCCAAATAAATTCCAACAAGAGATAAAGTATATAAAGCAAACTTACTTTGAATACATTGCACGACGATCTTGTCGGAGAAGCTCGAAGTTTCAGTCGATTAGCCGAAGCAGCCAAAACTGTCCATCAGTGAGGCTAATTTGGCTGTCCAAAATATTTATCGACTGTCTTGCATCACTGTCCGCTTCATATTCTTCTCTCTTCTTTGTGCGAGCGTCGGCTCGATGTATCTTGTCCAGTATATATCTTCTTGCTGCCCATGCCGTAAAGTTTCAAAACAATTCCAGGCCGGCAGCGATGGCGCGTGGTGTCGCTTTCCCGCGCTTTTCAAATTTAGTAATTTTGTGTATCTATTGTTTAATCAGCCAATGAAGTTTTGTTTTTCAAAATTTGCTCAATGTGAAGATTTCATGGAGTCTTTACTATATTTAAATTAAATACACCCCGGCAAAATCAGCTAAAATCTTTGCAGCTTCGAAGCTTCAACTATATATCTTCGAAACTTGTGCATTTGCTGACAAGAAAAGCAGTATGGGTCACGTTTTAGCCTCTAAAATCAATTCTTGTAGAAATAAAAGCATTTCTAATCCATAAACTATGAACGAAAGTAACAGGAAAACTGCAAGAACAGATAAAAATACGGGTGCTTGCAAACCAAACTGTATCTAGTTTCCTAAACAGTGCTACATGGCTGACTTTTGAACGCAACGTACAATATCTCGTTAAACTTCGGGAAGCTCTGCCATGTCTAATTGACACTTGCTTTGCTGTTCTGTTTAGACAAGCCGTCCTGTTCTCCCTGTCCACGATCGAAGGTTCGTCGAGCCTGCCGGAATAGCTCACTCGGTAAGACGCAATATTATATCGCTAAATTTCATTTACTTTTAAGTTATCATTACAATTTATTAACTAAAAACAAAAAAAAAAACAAAACAAACAAAAACAAACAAAAAAAAAAAAAAACAAAAAAACTGTAAGTATACAACAAATGAGAACTATTGTTGATCATGCTTTGATTAGCTATGTGGGTTTTCATTTCAGCTTTTCATTACTTGCTTGAGCCAATCAAAATCAAAATTAAAACGCAAAACCAAAACAATACTCAGGAAAGTCCAGATGAATACTTTTTAGAATCTATGTTATCATCTGTTGTGCCTTTATTTTTATTGCAATTTATTCCAATTCATGCCATATACTGCTGCCATTGCAATAACGTGGGGTTTGCTTCATATTCACAGTTATCGTCGGTCAAGTCAGTGCACGACTCAAAGAAGTCAGAAATCTCACCAGATACATCATGAATATCCAAAGTGTCCTGAAGAGCACCGGGCTCTCGTTGCCTGAAGGGAAGGCAGTTTTGAGTATCCCGTATGAAGATTCCCCCGACTGCGCATGCCCACGCCTGCCACTCAACAAGAAGGTTCTCCTCGGTTCATCCCAGGTCAAGATCAAGAAGAATTCTTCCCAGAAAACAGGGATCACTCTTAGTGGCAAAGTCTTCATGTTCGAATGGAGTAATGATATTGTTGAATCGTTGAAAAGAAAATGTGCTGAGCACGCATGGTTGTTTGGTAAAGAAGAATAGGTAATCTGTATACTGTCTGAGGGACTGTAATTATTCTGCTATAATATTACTAGAGAAAGAGAGATTGCATTGTAATTTTTGTCAAAGTACCCCTAATATTTTATGCTTTCAGTTGATTGTGCGTCAAGAAAATATTTGAATGTCGCGTCTATGTGTTATACAATCCAGGAATTTCGTGTTATATTTTTATTTTGGTGGACAGGTTTAATAGTTGCTCGACTTTTCCAATTTAGAACAATATTTGGTAAAATCATAAATCAATTTAAAATGTTACATAAATCTACAACCAATTTTAAATACCAAGTAGGCTTACTTGTGAAAATAAAAAGTATGCCGATGGCGCAGGTTTCTATTGAAACAAAAGTGAGAAGTTGAGCGGTTAATGCTGGCAAAAATTGGCATAAAATATTTGCTGTGGATCTGTAACATACTTATCGAGTAAAAACGATATGTTTCGTCACAAATGAGCATACCTGCTGGTAATTCCACGGACTTAGTTTTTGTTTACGGAGGAACAGTTTTGTAGCAGCGTCAAAAGGAGACGTTGTTGAAGTTCTTCGAGTGGGTCACTGAAACGCATTATGAAAGGCGTTCGTAGTCATTTCGGCAACAATCATGCAAGACGTAAATCTCGGAAACTGACGATTAAGAGGATGGGCGAGGTTTCAGTGGTGACGCTGCTTTGACTTGGTATTTCACTTCAGTATTCTGGGTATGCATTAAAGTCACCACTTCCATCTTTTTACCAAAATTTCCCGCTTATTCTTTTGCTGATGTTGTGTTCCGATGCAATTAATTGTCGACTCATGCCCTCTCGTTATGAATACCAGCTAATTCTGCTGAAGACTTTTAGGTTGTGGCTTTTGTTTAGGTTTTAACAAGATGACTCATGCAATGAAAGTTAGCCAATCTCATATTCATTTATTTGCCTTTTCCTTAAATCATCTTTCGTCACAAAATATATTACAGCAATTCGAATATTCCTCCATCTACAATAGTTACTACTTCATCAAAAACAAACTATAAGTATACTAGTTTGTGATATTACCTGTTTAAAGACTGATGGTTGTTTGGGACAAATCTGAAAATAAAACATCCACACAAACTAGATCTCTACCATGATGCTTCGCAAGCTTAGTCGTCACTACTAGCGAATCCGACGTAATCTTCTGTACAACGGCACTTTATGACGGATATTCTAAACATGGCTTGCTTAGCTTCGTTTCTGCTCGATTTTGATTGTTACTTCTGTTAAATGCCAAGTTCCCAGTTTGAGGGGGAATACGATTCTGGATTTGACCCAAAGAATAAATAGTAAGTAATAATAGAAAAATATGCTAGCTTGATCAAAAGCAACTGCTAATCAATGCACATAAAAAAAAAAACAAAAAAAAAAAAACAAAAAACAAAAAAAAACCCAGTGCATTTAGATGATGGGATTTTCCTGGAAATAGTTTAAGTCTCTAGTTACTTCAAATCTTATGAGGCTGTACTTGTCTTATCTATTAACACACCGCAGTTGGTTCAAATGACAGATTAGATTTGTAAAACTTGGAAATAAGTACAGCCGGATTTGTTATATGATGATGTTTCCAATCGACTGTCAAACAAAAATAGTGTTTTACACACTACAGTAATATGGGCTGCTTATGACTTTATCTATCTAACAACGGCACTGGTGAAAGTTCACGTGATTTTGTGAGTTTCTTTCAATACACTGAAAGATATAGTGACTATTCTTGCTATATTTACGACAAATTCTACACTAATACAAAAATATATTTGTCCAGGCTAATTCGGAACCGAGCAAATATATAAATGTGTCTGACACTCGATGAAATGATGACTAACACCGATCACACAAAGTTGACTTCATGACACGATTCCCTGCATTTCGAGGAGTTGCATGTCGATGTTTTTCCTTCTGACTTCATTCACTCTCAGTCTTTCTTGTAGACTGGCGCGGCTGTTAAACATAAAAACTCACATAAGATTTGGCATTTTTCAGGACACATAGCACATGGTATACTTTTCCAAAAGTGACAAACTATCAAGTCTGGTTTTGTTTATATCAAGTCTAGTCTTGCTATATCAAGTCTCTGTGATGCACATCAAACGACTTTTTTCTTCTACAATAAAATTTTGATTTTACAACACAAATAGTTGATGTATGAAAAAACGAATATCCTGGCGCGCATAGAAATGGGGTTCAAAGGGTCCCTTTAATTTGAGCACGACACCAACGGAGAGTTCCTACTCATCAGAAACACATAAAAAAAGGTTACCAACAGATTCAAATCAGTCTTTCCTGCTCACAATCGCGTTGAAAAGGTTACAAACATCACCTAACCAAACCAAAACACCGATTGTAAAACTTGGCTTATCATTAAACAGAAATTTAGACCTTTCCTGTAGCTTGATCCGAACTCTTAAATTTACTCTACATCTTTTCTTAGACTTTTATTTCCTGACTCTCCGAATCCTGCAACGCAGAGATAGGAAATGCAAGACATCAACCCGAACGTGAACTCACCATATTTCAGGATCCAGTGTGGGCGCTTCACCCGGCGTACCACGTGACCCAGTAAGCGCTTTCTTCTTCTTGTCCATTTGACTATGAAGGTCCTCAAAGCTGATATCTTCACCGCTGCTCGCTGGAGCCGTACTACCATCAACCTGCCGCTGAGGCGGAGACAACTGTTCCCGGCTTACCATGCCCGTGGGCGTCGTGTTGACGTCACTGGCCTGGCTGCTAAGCAACACTGGTTCTGTTTCCTGGTTTAGGTCGAGAGAATCTTGCTTCAGACCTTCAAATCTGTCGAAGCGGTCCCCGTCGTTATGAAATGAAGCCTTGCTGTGGTCCAACTGACTGACAGTAATAGCAGGCAAAGGGTATTCGCCATTCTCTACAGTGTTGCCATTAAGTTGAGCAAAGCCGGTGTCTGACAGGTTGCGGAGGTTTTGAGCCGAGGTACTTTTTTTCATGGGGTTGTGAGATGACCGTGACAGGACCCTGGGGGACGTCACACGTCGCGCATGCGCACTGTGCCTAGGAGACCGCATACCGCCCAAACTGAGGAGCCCGTCGGGGTGAAACTTGGTGCCGAACGTTGCTCGTTCATAGCCGGATAGTTTCGCTTCCAGTCTCGCGATCTACGGAGCAAAAAATAAATAAACTGTTGGGAAGAACGAGTAAAAATATGTCCGAGCGTTACAACTAAGTAGGGTCATAAATGAACTTTGGTTTGAATGTACAGTGGAACCTCCCGCAAGCAATCACTCTTTCAGATTAAGGTACCCGTTCACGGGAACTTGTCACCATAGGAGGTCTGAATGAGGTCAAATGGGGTCCAGCTTTATGCCATAGCCCATATTATATACAGCGTTCTTCTTTACTGAATAGCAACTTCAACTGTAAAACTCGTTGTACGCCACGTTACATCTCTTAGTGTTTCACGAGATGATCACTAAGGCTGCGTTTGCTTGAGTCATTACCGAATAGAACAAGGCTGAATTGGACCAAACAATTGCTCGTTTTGGGGACGATTCATTCCAGACTGTTTTGAATACAGCTACCGATACATGTCAACTCGATTCAGCTCCAAACCAAGAGGTTCACCGACCAGCATCGCTAGTCCTATTCCGGAATAGACCAACACAAACGCGCCCTAATAGCAAAAATAAGACCAAGGAACCAATCGGGACTTCGGGCAAAAGGTGGTCGCTTAAATGAGGTGGAAACCTATGAGAGGTAGTTGCTCAGGGTTGATACAATATAATATGTTTTATTCGAACCCTATATATTTAAGTATTCCTGTAAAGAACCTGGTTTGATGAACCCTAGGTTATTTTCAGGCAAACTTGTACAAAATCTATTTATCCTTTAATTATCTATAATTTAGAATAAGATTAGTACGAATATAGTTGTTGTTGTTGTTGTTGTTGTTGTTGTTTCATGGTGTATATACCTCGGCCTCCTTGATCACCAGAGTCTCGTTCATGGACTTGGCCTCGTTGTGGTACAGACTGAGCTGAGATGCCAGGCTTTTGTTGTCCTCCATTAGTTTGTCGTTGTCATCTTGTAAGTGCAATAAGTCTTGATCTAGCCGCTTGTCTTTCTGACTCAAGCGTTGAATCTCCAGACGGTGCGAGGCATTGTGCTCTTCCTGATTGGCTAGAATTTTGGCATGCGACTCTTGCAGGCGCTGAATCTGAAGTGGAAGACAAATAGATAGTCTAGATATACCACACGCTCTGATTGGTTACTACTATAAGCCAGTTTGAAAATGCGCTAATACTGGGCTTTTCGTCTGTCAGGTTTTTCCAAGTCATTTTACCTTGGCCAGGTCAACACACCGCACTACATTATCCAGCATCAGGCTCGCACCCAGGGCCTTCGCATTACGTTTGCCAGCCTTCTGTTCAGATTTAGCGTTGAAGTAGAATTTCACATCGTGTGAAAGACCCGTTTTCCTTGTACATAACTAAAAAGCTAGAAGTACGATATTCTCCTTCGCCCTGCAGGAGTTTCGGGCCTGTCATTGCTTTCAAGATATGTTTCGAGATAAGCAGCCTTTTGTATAAAAAATGCCATTCTATGTTAAAGATGCAACGTGTGTCCGGGTCGCCATCTTAGATTACGTCACAGCAGTTACGACAGCAGTGCACAGTCGTCAACTCACCTCCTGTTCTTGCGAAGCTTCCTTGAGCTCGTGCTGCTGCGTCGCTTTCCTGACTTCCTGCACGCATCGCGCCTCCGCCTGAGCTTCCCGAACCTGCGCACTGCCTAGGTCCTTAGCCAGTCGGGTGCAGTCCTCCTCTTTAGTAGTCAAGAGCGCATGCGCATCGTCTAACTCTTGCACCAACTCCTGGTCTCTCCGCTGGGCTTTGAGTAAATCTCGGCGGGCCTCCATCAGCTCCGCGTGCTGCACAAACAAAAACAAGAAGCGCTTGCATAACACAAATCACAATAAATTAATATAGACACCCGACAATTTTGCTCAATGGGCTCTTTGCACGGGAACTGGCACGAGCTTCAAAGCGAGGCTGACCTGGCAAAACTGAAAATGTTACCTTGGAAATTTGTGCATGCAACTCCCCAAATAAAACATGTGCATCTCCTCTGAGGACGACTTGGTACTTAGAGCGAAAGAAAACTCTCTTGTTCCGCGTCTGGCGAATTTCGTGCCAGGTTAGCTTCGCTTCGAATCCAAGATGGCGGCACCGTGCAAAGAGCCCATTATGACATTCTGGTTTCAGTCACATCTCGCGAGCTCGAGCTTCTCGTTTCTGAGGTTTGTATTTACATTCGAGAAATAAATAGCGAGGTTTCCCACATTTCTTTCCGACTTTTGATGATACATGGTACAGTGGGTGTTAACCCTTCTAAGGCCGACACCTACAGAGCTGTTGAAATCATTGCAATTTGCTGGAGAGTCGAAAGCTGTTGTGCTGGTGTCACATTTATAAGAAATGACTGCTTCACAAGAAAAAGACAAATAAAGAGAACGACAAAAAAAAAAACATAAACAAAAACAAAACAAAACAAAACAAGAATGGGAATGAAAACAAGGACGACAAATTCACACTAACTGTATTCTGCAACTGTTCTCGTGCCAGCCGTAACTCCTGACTTGTTTCCTCAGAATTCTCTCGTCGCTTCTTCAACTTCTCCAGCTCCTGTAACATACGTAAGATTTAGTCGACCATCATAAAGCCATGCGCACTGCAACTGACTGGTAATTAATAGTTGATGTTTCCTACCATTGGTTGTAAAATCAAGTGTGCAAACTAATCCGAGCTTAGCATTTGAGTCACCAGTGCACTTCTTAATAAGTAATTTACCTTTTATTAGAGACTTGTTGCCGCACTGATTAGTATGCATAGCTTTTCATAAAGATCTGTACAATGCACAGAACAGTGATGGAAGGTGAGAATATGGGTTTATGTGGTATAGTATGGTACAGTACGCTACGCAACGAGATAATTATGTTGTAGCACGGTATGTTATAGGATGGCACTATCAAAAGTGCGGTATGGTATAACTCACCTTTTCCAGGTCAGCTAGTTGTCCCGTCCTTCTCTTTAACTCCTGTTGCTGCTGTTTCACTGTCTTTTCCAGATGATCAACTCGAGTTCTTTTCTGCTTTAGTTGCTCCTGGCTCTGGTCCAGTCTCGCTTTTAACTCGGCGATCTTTGAAAGGAAGGGGCAAAATGTATTTGAATTCGTTCGTTGAAACATTACATTGTCTTTTCTATCTCACTGTTTTGATAAAGGTTTCTGGATGTCCGAGGTTGCATTTCTGACAAAGGTCCTTGAGCAAAACACCTGCCTCTTTGTACACTGGTTGTGCACGTGATTGTATGGGTTTGTGCACGTGATTGCACAGGTTTGTGCACGTGATTGTGCAGATTTGTGCACATGATTGTACAGGTTGTACATTTGATAATACAGGTTTCTGCACGCTTACCTGCGCAGCCCGCTCACTAAGCTCATAGCGTGCCTGGTTCAAAGAATGTTCCAGAGCGATGACTTTCTGCTGCAGTTCACTCTTGTGCTCCTTCATAGTGATATCCAGCTGCGTCACCTGCAGGAATAAAAGTACAACCTGAGTGAAAACACAACCCGATTACGATACATTCTCACGCAAGAAAGGAAGTGTCGATGGCGTGCTCTCGCACTGTTGATTTTTTTTTTTTTTTTTCAAAGTAAAACCAAGCGCGGATTAATGTGGCTTCCGATTGATTGAAAATGTTTCTTACAGCCCCTGTGATTGATGGTGTACTTGCTTTGGTTTTGGTCTTCGACAGTCATCCGAAACCCGCTCTATAACTTATGTTGTGCACAAGAAAAAGAAGCTTGCACACAATGTAAAATTCTACCTCGAGTTAGAGATCGATAGTAACAGCGACGAACGCTGAGCAGCGGAAGTGACGTCAAGGACGTTTATCTAGAGCTGGGCAGCAGCAGTACTTTATAATTTAAGGACACCTCGAAAATACTTTCTTGACGTCACTTCCGTTGGTCAGCGTTCGTCGCCATGGCTGTCTAGCTTCTCATAATTCGAGGTAAAATTTCACATCATGTACACCCTTGTTTTTCTCGTGCACAACTTATGTTATAGAAAATGCATTGAACTAACTTATAGTTGAGTATCGAGAACAAGTATTGAGTTTCTTGGCGAAGTCTTGAGGTTTTACGAGCGTTACATTGAACTACGAAATCTGCACTTGAATCCACGGTTTTGTGCAGTAACCGCTGACTCAAAAGCAAGGCGGCCGCACGTCTGAAAAGAGTATTTCCGCGGTGTCTTGGTCAGCAGCAATACTTTAAAGTTTCAGTACCTGTGCAGTTTTCTGCTTGAGTTCCCACTGCCTCTCTCTCAGCGTCTGATCTAGCTCTGCCACCTTGCTCTCTTTGTCCTGTAAATGTTTGTCTTTCTGCTGTAGCTCGTCCATACTCTTGTTCAACAGCTTGTCTAGCTCCTCTACTTTCTTTTCTTTCTCCTGCACTGCCCGTTGGCTGGACTCCAAGACTCCTTTGAGATTTTTCAGCTGAGAGATAGTGTCCTGAAGCTCACTCTCAATCTTCGACGTCTGAAGGAAAAAAAAAAAGATAAATACAATAGCAGTTACTAAATAGGAGAGTTCAGTATTAGCATTTTGAATCCATATCTCAGCACTAAAGAGCTGTAGCCTAGTTTCAGATGGGTTATTCCGAACAACCGATTATACTATATAGAGCACTTTTTGGATGACTGTCGAAACTAATCGTGTGATTGCTTTGGTTTTGCGTTTGCTACGCTATCCGATTGGTCCTAACAACTTTAGCAACATTCTTGGCCAATCAAGAGCAAAAGCAAAACCTTGCTGCGATATTCTCATGCAAGAAAGCAAGTTGCGATGGCGTGTTCTCGCACTGTTGATTGGTTAGTGAAACCAATCGCAATTACTTGATTTTGGTTTTGCTCGTACTTCTAATTGGTCTGATGTGTTTTTGCTGGCCTCATTGATTGGCTCTGTGATTGCTTTGGTTTTGGTTTTCGACAGTCATCCGAAAAGCGCTCTATTATTTCAGTTGTGACGTCACTTTACGAACTATTGAACAAGTGAACTGAAAAGACCGCCAGACTAGTGAATTGGTAAATACTCGCCAACCAGTCGGCGGAAGTCAAGATTTGCTTCTTCAAACCTCTACTGTGCTACTCCAGGGTGAATCTCTTATCAACACATTGACCAACAAACTAAAAATTTGGATCAAAGACCAACTCAAAAGCTTCTTTTAACCCAAAACCTGTCCGAAAAGTCGTGTTGTGATCAACTTTTATTTTCTCTTTTCTTTCAGTACAGATGTGTCAGATATACATTTAGGAGAAATTGGCATTTTAAAATAGCTTTCTCGGGTGAAAGCTAATAAATAATCACTTCTCCTTAATTTTTCACTGACATATCTTTCCAAAGCGCTAAGGAGAATCACTGAATTAACAATACTTACCTCATCACCTAGCTGAGTGACTTGACCGGATTTTTCTTCCAAATCGACTTCGGTCTCTTTCAACCTATCTTCCAGCACCTCGTTTTGCTTTGTCTTCTCGGCCAAGAGCGACCGCGCTTCCCCGAGGGCCTGGTCAAGACTCTGTATCTGCGCGGTTTTCTTGTCACACTGGGTCCGAGTCTGGTGCAGAAGCTGCTCCAGTTCCACAATGTTAGCCGAACTCTGCTTCATGTCTTTATGTACTCCACGTAAAGTGCTGTTCATGTCGGTCATCTGCTGAGTCCTATCTTCCAGGTCAGCCCGAGCTTCTTGGAGCCGAATTTCTAAATTCTTTGCCTCTACTTCGGCAGTGGTTCTTTCTTGGTGAATTTCCTGTTCCAGCACGGCCACTTGCTGTTGAAAGTGAGCGCGCATCTCCTCCAGTTCTTTCACGCGCTCTTGTTCTTTGTGAAGGAGGTTTTGACGGACGGACAGAGCCTCTTCCAGCTGCGCCACTTGCTCACTTCTCTGTTGCAGATCAGCGCAAGTCTGCTGCAAGGCTTTCTCCAGTTTAGAAATCTGCAACGGATTCGTTTGGTTTTGATGAATTGAAACAGTTCCCGATAAATAGAGGAGCGGCAACATTGTAAAAGCCTTGAGTCACAGTTTCGTCTCAACCTCCACAAAAAACTGCTTTTTGAGAAGGCACATTTCTATTTGTTGTTGCCACAAGTACACAGCGGGAAGTACACGTAACAACTTAGTACGTTCACTAGTTATCTGGACAAAATAACATTTTCTTTACAGTCAAGTAGCCACACAAAATACTATCACCCATATAGAAACAACAGAAATGTGTTCTATTTTCACAAAGTAAAAACAATACGAACTAGTGACATTGTTAGCCATAGAGCTGGGACCTAACACCAAACTTTTGTACAAACGAAAATGTTCGTAAATTTCGCTTACTTGACTACCCGTTTTGCAAGACTACTTTTCGCGTCGATATGAAAAGTCCAGGGTTTGACGCGACAAAGTTTTGGTAGCTTTGCATGCAAGCCATGTGAGTGGCAGTTACAAAGTGAAACTCCCTTCCGAACTTTTTATTTGTATGAGCATTCCTACAAAATGTTATGTGAATACGGTCCCAGGAGTCACTAAACGTTCACGCACACGAAAATGTTCGTAAGTATGACTTTACAAATAGTATGCGTAAGCTATAGGAAGGAATATTTTCGTCCGTGCGAAAGTTTAGTGAGTCCGGGCTCAGATGTACGCACCTCGTTCGCCTTTTCGCTTACTTCCTCCTCGTGTGTACGCCTGGCCTCGTCCAACTGACGGATGTACATCTCAATCTCTTTGCGACACTCCGCGAGCGACACCTCCAGTCGCTGCACCGTGCTGGTGGCCTGTCCCGCCTGCTCCTCCAAGTTCCTTAGTTTGTCGTTGTGTTGCTGTGACTGCAGGTTGCGCGATTCCAGCTGCTTCTTGTGCTCTTGTAGAGCTCTGTCCAGTTGTTCAGTCATGGCATTTTTCAAGCTGAGCTCCTGTTGGGCGGCTGTCGACCAAAGTAATTGAAACCATTCTATATTTTGCCTTTCTTCTATTAGAGGCTATGATACGGAATCAGTATGAAAAGACCGAAAACGACATCAGCAAAAAATAGTAAGCTGATGGCAGGGTCGAAAAACGTATTTCCACGGAGATGTAGTGTTATGGGCCCAGTCGTTCAAAGTACGATTAAGCTGATCCTGGATTAGGTCTAAAATTTGCTGTCAATGTTTAGCCTAAAAATGAGAATTTTTCATTCATTTAAGGACTGCCTCGATATGGTTTGAGCTAGAACAAGCATTTTAGCTGGTCTTTTATTGGAACTCTTGCTTGTTTGTTGGCCACAAAATCGAGTAAAGAATTTGGTTAATCCAGGGTTAGCCTAATCGGGCTTTCAACAACTGGGCCCTGCTCGTTTATCTATTTACACTAAGTTGCTTAGTCTGCTCGTAGCGGTTTTTGTGGTCGCAACACCTAGTGCAGGTGTTGCGACCACAAAAACGGCTGCGAGCAGACTATAAGTTGCTCTGTGGACTGAAAGAGCTTGTGTAAACCTACTGTACAGCATGGTTGTGTACAGGTCTTTACTGGTTACTTTCTGTAGTCTACTGTACAGTAGAACCCCGCTATCTCGACCTCGGTTATCTCGAACTCCCCGCTATCTCGAACAGAATCCGATTTCCCTCGGAAATGAACTTGGTAGAGATTTCCCTTGGTAGAACCCCACTATCTCGATCCCCCACTTTCTCGAAGTAATTCTCGCTTCCCTTGAGAGTTCGAAATAGCGGGGTTCTCCTATAAAAATTTACAAAGTGCGAGCGATTTGGAAAAACATGACCAACCAGCAAGAGAGGTTTCCAGCCGCATCACCATGGCATTCTTTTCTTCGAACTTTCGTTGTAACTGTAAACAAACAAAGCAATTTAGAAAGTAGCCAACGAAATCAATAGCTAAACGTTTAGCTGTTGGGTTCCTCCTTGTCCTAAGAATGGATTCTCTATCACGCACGGTGAAAACAACTTCTCTTTGTATGTAACGATATTTTTCACGAGAGTAATCAACTTCAAGATCCGTCTACGTGTCTTTGCTTGCGCATGCTGTTGAAAATGGGGACCTTACACAAATGGAAGGGCTATTTGTATTGCCTGGGCTGTTCTGGACCTAAAACAAAGTAATTTAATATAAAACTAATTCATTTTAAATTAAAATTGTACTGTGGGGACAAGGGAAACCCCCCTCCCCTCCCCCCGCCAAAAAGAAAACATCAAAAATACGACTGCGCGGCGCTGTGTATTATATCACATCGTGTGTGTGCGTGTTTAGAAAGAATGACGGTTGTTTTGCGTCACCTCTTCTATCTGCTGCTCCAGTTCTTTGCAGTGTTCCACGTGCAGTGTCTTGACCTTGTCCACCAGCGTGTTCGCTTCCTTCACCGTGTTCTCCTTGACCTCTAGTGAGCCCTGCATGTCTCCCAGTTGACCCGCCTTCGCCTGCAGTTCCTCCTGTAACTCTTTCAGTCTGGCCACGTGTGCAGAGTTGTCGGACCTCTTCTCTTCCAACTGTCGCTCCAGCATGTTAAACTGGGAAGTCTTCTGCCGTAACTGAGGAGAAGCATAAAATACTTCGCAAAACTAATAATCTGAATCCTTAAAAATGTTGCGATTTCTCAGTTGTTGCTGTGGTTGTTTTGATAGCTGCTGTTGTCATTTCTTTTTGACATAGTCTATTTTTCTTGAAAGTGTTGTAGCTGTTTTACGGTAGTATTTGTTTCCAATGTTGTCTTGGCTGTTTGTACGGTTGCGGCTATTTTTCAGTTATGCTGCTGTCGTTGTTGTAGTCACGGATAATATTGCACATTTTGGAAAGAGGTCAGAGTCCAATAACATTCACACTCAATCAAAACCCGGGACCTAATATCCGGGACCTACATGCGGATCTACATACGGGACCTACATCTCTCTGCAAGTTGTTGATCTCGGTGATCTTCTCCTCTAGTTCCTTCTGCAGGTCGACAACTCGCAGATTCCTCTGCCCCAGCTTACTCTCCATGGACGCGATCTGCGCCATCTTGTCCGCTAGTCGCTCCTCCAGCTGAATGCTCTGTGACGACGATCTGGACACCTCGTCCTCCAGTTTTGTGATGATCTGCTCCAGTTCCTGCTGCTTGCGGTCGCCCATGCGACTTCTCTCCACAATGGCCGACAGTTCTGATCGCAGCCCGTCCATGACTCCACCATCACCTGCCAAACCTGCGACGAGAATTACGACGTCAAACAAAAACATTTTATTCCGGCTACCAATCGTCTCAACTTCTTTCATATAAAAAAACAAAACCAAAAACAAAGGCAAAGGAAAGGAAAACAAAGTTAACTTAACTCCGCCTTCAGAGTTTAAAGTGGATCCAGACGACTTGTGGGTAATCAAGATAACAAATCCTATGATCCTGTGTGTGTGTGCACTGATCATTGTGTTAAGATTTTCGATACAGATTTTTGCACCGTATTTTCTCAAAGAATTACCGAGACGAATAGTTCCTTTAAGTTCATTTCTTAAAGCCTTCTTCGCATTTAAATTGATTTTTATAATGCTATAAAATAACGACGTCTGTTCCAATCCAACATGGCCGACTATGAGGTGCGCAATGATATTTATGGACTTTTCTGCGTGTACGTTTTGGGCGCTGATTGACTGAGGGAAATATACCCGATCACTTGGAGAGTTTTCGTGTACTACATAAAGTCGAGTGTAACAAACCTGCAATGTGTTTTTGTTGAGCGGCTGCGCGGGCCACAGCACTGGCCTGAAGTTTTTGGATCTCAGCGTCTTTCATGGCGAGTTTGAGCTTCAGGTCAGCGATGACCGCACGCGAGCTCCCGCCACTCCCGGTCACGTGGTCCCTATCATAACCCACGTCACCATTCAAGAAGCTGCCATTGCTGCCAGGGCTGTTATTATTGATGTAGCCATTTCTGATCTGGTTACTGCTGCCGATACCGCTGTCACTGGTCTAGGGATCAAACAACACATCGACTTGTAAGTAGAAATTGCACACAATCATGGAGCTCGCTTCAGTTTACTCAAACACTTGCAGGGTTGCCACTCACTAAGAAAAAAAAAAAACACTACAAAACACTTTTCAATGACCATGCACGATGTAATCGAAGATCATGATTCCCATAACTTTACATTTGCTTCAGTTTATTTTGAAAGTTATCAATGTGCTTCTCTTCATCTTCATGAAAACGTTTTTGAAATGACATTGACTTGTGCATAATCATTATCGAACAACCCACATCAACAACCATCCAACATGAAAATAAAACTCCCGGATTTTTCACTGATTTTGACAAGAATCTAGACTTTTCCCTGACTTGATGCAAAATCCCCTGACTTTTCCCTGACCTTGTGAAAATAATCATTTTGCCTGACTTTTCCCTGACCGTGGCAACCCTGACTAGGGTTCCTCCGATTTACAATTCAATCAGACTTATGCACTTATATCAGCGTGCGAGTCTTTTTCGGGTAAAGGCACTGTGCTATATTTTCATCTTAGATGTTTGCAGTGTGCGTGCGTGCGTGCGTGCGTGCGTGTGTGAAGTCTGCGTGGGGGAGTCTTTAAGTGCGAAGTGAGGACCTTAGAACGTTAGGTTTAGTTTTACTATTTGGGCAACTATATGGGGGGGGGGGGCTAAAACACATTTTTAAAATTACGTTGTGTGTGGGAGGTCGATAAACACATTAGCTGTGGTTACACTGGGCATGTTTTATCGAGTTACCGAGCAATATTTTCACGCGTTGAAATTGTCGTGGTGTTTCCGTTGCCCGAGATGCTTCCGGTCACACAGAGTTGATTGTCTTGGGTGATATTTGATCATCCTTACGAAAATACTTTTTTTGTGGCGGGAATTCTATTTTAAAATGGAGCCAGAGGATTTGAGAGTCATAGGTGGTCTGCTGTCGATTTTGTTTGTCCTTCTCTGTCACCGAAATAAATTCAATGTGTTGATTAGCCAAGTACTTTTACTGAGGAGGAGGAGAATAAGAATGAGACGCCGCCAGTTCATCCGCTTGTCTGAAATTATTATTCGCTACAAACGATTTCCAAAACCATATGTCTCAGTTCTCACAGTCGAGTCCGTCGCGGGCGATTGAAATAACAACAAAGTGGCACGGCAATTAAAAATGCTAATTTTGACATGTTTGAGATCATCCGATAAAACCGCAACTCTCTGATTGGTCTAGTCATCTTGGGGCTCTGAAAAACCTTGCTTTTCATCTCGGTACATGTCATGGGCTTTTCTTTTGTTCTTTTTGATGTATCCATGGATATTCAACGCGTGAAATTTTGCTCGGGAAAATGCGGTTACACCGTCGCGACCATTTCAACGCGTGAAAACGGCCTTTTAACGTGGGAAAACAGCTCAGTGTAACCACAGCTATTGACACGGCCCAACAAACCATGTATGTGTTGTTGTTGTTGTTGTTGTTGTTGTTGTTGATTTGTTTGTTTGTTTGTTTTGCGGGTGGGGGGATCAGAGTTGACCTGAAGCACGTGACTCACCGAGGGCGTGGTGTTCACGTGCTCCTTCATGCTGTGTTCCTGCACCTGGTGCACCAGATCTTCCAGCCGTTCCATGTGCATCTTGGTCTCCTCCATCTCCTGCTGGTATTGTCGAATCTTCTCCCGCTGTCGATCAATAACTGCCTGCAGGTCGCCCTGTTGCCTGTGCAGGGGTTCACTCCGTCTCACTTCCGTCTCCAGTCGCCCGATCTTCTGGCTTTGCCTCGATATCGTGCTGCGCAGACTCGTGTTTTCTTGTTGCATTGCCGTTTGACTGTCTTCCTTCGCGATACCTTCCGCTTGAAGCAACCTGCACGAGAACAAGCGATTTGTCACTACGACGAACTTTAGAGCTTAACGAGTGTTGGGAAGAGTAGCTCCAGCTCAAAACGCAACTTCCTGTCACAATAGGGCCGTTTATAAAAGAGACAATAGGCCACGGCTTACATAAGACGTAAACACCTCGTATAAATGGGACGAAATCCACGTTCACGGCTTGCACAAGCCGCAGCTTATCCTGGCCAAGGGGTTTTGAGCTGTTCTTATCTAAGCCGCGGCTTACCTTGGACGTAAAACCGCGAACCTTGTTTACGCCGTACTCGTATAAATTATGGGTTTGTTCAAGTCTTATGTAAGCCGCGGCCTATTTTCTCTCGTATAAACGACCCTAATGTTTCCGGCTGAAACAAACTTTTTTGTTTTACTTTGCAACTTGTTCGCAAAAATGTTTCAACGAGGACTGAAATATAAAAATGCTTGGAGACAATGGGGGAGGTGGGCAGTGCACACTGGGTAACTGGATCAATCCAGCTAAATTTGAGCCAAGAGTGAACAGTCGAGACTCAGATCTTAGATCGAATTATCTGATTTCCCGGCATTGTAACCGCTGATACGTTCTCGGTACCAAACTCAGCACCGATGTCGGATCTCACTCGAGTGATTGTAGTGCAAACGGCCCTACAACTTAGCTTACAACAGGCGCCTTACATCTGGGATCAGCGGGTTCGAAGTCTGTTATATACATGTCTTCGGATTGTACCTGATTTCTTCTTGCAAGTCGATTATTTGAACTTCAAAAGACGCTGCTTTCTCTAACAGTTCATCTTTGTCGTTCAGGGCGGAACTGTACTTCTCTTTCCAGTACTTTTCCCTGTCAGTGTTCTAAAAGTTTCAACAACAACACAAAACAAATTACATGAGGAGGAAAAGAATTGAAAGAGAAAACACACGAGGTACGAGAAGCGTGAGAAGGAAGCACAAATGGCTGTTTTGCTGTGTACAGCCGAAGCTCTTGTAGGCGACCACTTCAGGAATTCGATAAAGTAGTCGTAACTAGAGCTGATCCCTTACGAGAATGGGCTATTATAAGCGACCACACCCTGAAATAATTGAGGCTGGTCGCTTACAAGAGCTTTTAATCAGCATAAAGCTGCTCGGATTCTCCACCCAAAACCCCCTTGAAGTTTTAGATCGAGATCTTATCAAACGAACCATTAGCGCAATATTTCATATTATTAGTAATAATTATAGACTTAATAATTAGTGTAAATGCGATCAAGTAGTGTGCACTTACAGTGAGGTGTTGACTAATACAAGTCAGACCTTTTGAGCGGTTGCTTAAGAGAGCTTTTAATTACAGAGTTTGAGTGAAAATTCAAACGGGGTTTCACAATGGTGGTCGTAACTAGAGCTATAATAATAATAATAATAATAAAAAAAATTATTGA
The DNA here is from genome assembly GCA_964036295.1 of Plumapathes pennacea. NCBI lineage: Eukaryota > Metazoa > Cnidaria > Anthozoa > Antipatharia > Myriopathidae > Plumapathes > Plumapathes pennacea. Next base: position 6,342,147 of record OZ038472.1, on the reverse strand, counting down.
GGATGCCAACTTCACCAGGAGTGATTTACAGAAGGGTCCTCTACAAGACTACAACTATGATAAAAAATGAATATAAATTGCTACTAAGACTAAAGCTAAGAGCAATCAATTACAATAATGAGAAAAATTACAAAAGCTGGTCGCTTACAAGAATGGTCACAAGAAGAGCTTTGACTGTACTTACTTGTTTCTTGATAGCTTTCAAGCTCGCATCCTGTTCTGCTACTTTTTCAGTCAATTCTTCCACACTTTGCAGAGAGGACTGCAGTTGTTCTTCAGCTCTATATGGGAGGGCCGCAATGAAATGGTGCGATAGATTAAAAAAAAAAAAGTAAGTTTATAAAATCTGGGTGGTTAACAATTATTCGCCGAAGTGGAGGTGAATAGCAGTGGATATTTACCGAGCCGTTTCGGCGAATAATTGTTTTAGTATATACCACACAAGTTTAATAGCCAACTCCCACATAGCTATTTTATTTCCGACGAAAGTGGGCAAAAATTGGGTTCGCGCGCCATTTTGTTTTACCGGAAGCCGCGGGGAGGTGAATAGTACTTGATATTCCGAGATTGAGGAGCCAATCAGAGCGCGCGAAAAGCACTATTCACTTGCGTGGTATATAGTAATCTAGGATACCCGAGGCCCGTTGTACCGAACACCATGGCGACACAGGCCTGGTAGGAGTGGTCCCTGCCACTTCTTTAGTGATTTACTATAACCGACCTCTCTTTAAGACGGACACCTCTCTAAAACGGACAGTTGGAGCTGGTCCAGAGGAAATCCGTCTTAGAGGGAGTCAACTGTAGTGTATCCGAATAGCATTTATGCTGACAAACTAATAACTGATTTCTAAATAAAGTTTATGTAAACCATGTATGTACTCAAAAAGGATACCAGTACAGGAAGTCACAGACAGGGTTTGTTGGTCCAGGCCGGCTAAACAACAGTTATTTGTCTGTATCTAAACTTTCTATAAACCATCTACTGTAGACCAGATCCCGAGAGTGTCTGTCTTAGAGAGAGTTCATTGTACAACTACAGCGCAAGTAAAATACGGTAGAGTCTCGCTATCTCGAACTCGGTTATCTCAAACAGAATCCGATTTCCCTCGGAAATGAACTTGGTAGAAATTTCCCTTGGTAGAACCCCGCTATCTCGAAGTATTTCTCGCTTCCCTTGAGAGTTCGACTTAGCGGGGTTCTACTGTAGTTCTAAATCCCCGACACAGAAGGAAGGATGCATTATGACGGCAAAAAGCGTACGTGTGAGAATGCGAACATTTACGGTAATACAAAACAAGACGAACCTCTTGCGGAGCTTGGCTTCTTCTCTCAGTTCACTCTCAACAACGGAAGATGTTCCAAGAACACTTGTGAGTTCTTCAGTTTTCAAATGCAGCTCTTCCCGACAATCCTCTAGGCTATTCTGAGCAAATCTGCGCACCACAAGAAACAAGTCACAAACGAGGCTGCTGACTGCGAACCACAAGGTTCCTAAACAGTGTTCACATTAGTGCCTAGCGAGAATCGTACTTGGGCACCATATGTGAACCTAAAACAAAATGCATGCACCTGATTCCCAGACTCGTACATGTAGTGACAATTTTTAGTATCAATTATTCTTTTTGCCAATTCTAAAAAAAACTTCTTGTCGTCCAGGTAATGTTATGGGGTCTCTGGCGTATTTACTTTACCTCAGGTTGTCTTCTTGGGAAGCCAGCTCAGACTCCAGTGTGACAATCCTGTCTTCTAAGGACGGAATTCTTTTCCTCTCATTCTCCAACTCTTGGCCAACGATTTTAACCTACAAAATTGCCTCTGTCAGCAAACTTTCAGAATTTATCTAAACTGTTTGATTTTGATTACGAACCATTTTCCTACATTTAATTACAAATTCCACGCACGATTCATCGTATAGTACACGCCGCGTTATTGCGTTGCCTGATTACACGAATTCATGAAATTGCGCGTGATCAAGGCAAATGCAGTTAAAAAACTACACGCAGTTTCGTAGCTCGATACAAACAGTGTGTATTACACGCATGCCGCTGATGAAAACGCAATATCTCTTTCGTGCGGCGCTTGCGAAATCAGTTATTTTAAAGACCGATCTTAGCATTTTGACAAACTCCGCGAAGGAGTCCATTTCTTCGCTTCGAAAGGCTTCCAAGTTTCATCCTGATTTTATTTACTCACTGCTATGGCTAAGAAGTAGTCAACTTAGGATGTTATTTCTGTGTGTTTTCCCAAGTATAAAGAAAGGGCCTTTTTATTTTCACGATCCCTCTCGGCTAGATATATCCCGGAGACACTCCCTATGATCGGCTACATGGGAAGGCTATGCCAAAAAGGGGTCCCTTTTCAAGCCTCAGGTATTAAAAAGGTACAGAAAAACGATGCTTTGTGCAATTTTTAAAAGGTCGATAAAGCGTTTGCCGTGTCAGTCGCGTGCGGTTATTTTCAGACGTCTTCCCGTTAAAACGTATAAAAGGAGGGGGGGGGCAAACTTTAACTAGATGAACTGTATGTGCTACAATTCCGACCCCAGGATGGAATTTTAAGGAGGAGGAGGGTGGGGGAAAATGCAGGTACACCAACCTTGTTTTTTGCCTGGTGCAACTCGTAGCTGGCGTTTTCCAGTTCAGACATGAGCTTGTGGTTTTGATTGACAAGGTGTGAGTTTTCCTCTCGCTGGTGTGATAACTTTTTCCTGAGTGTGTCATGATCATAGTCGCTCGTACTGTGGCAGGACCTGTTGTCCTGTAATGACAAAACCAGCTCATTTTATATGCAAGAAACTGGACAGTTTCCAACAATCACTTAGAAAGGATAAGTACAGTTGGTGACAGAGTTCAGATGGTAATAGCAAGTGAACATAAATTTTGTCTTTTCTCACATGTGGCAGGCACAACCCTTATGCCAGTAATAAACTACACTGAACTGTATCACTGATACACAAGGCTAAACAGAGAATGCATTGTGATGGCCGGCTGTCCTTATGTTTGAATGTCGCATTAGAAACATACAAACAACCACTTAATAGTAGTATGCAAAATATGCAGTCACATTGTGTGTTACTAAAGGGAACACAAAACAAAAACAAAAAAAACCCCGGACACATTTGCATTCTACTGAGAAAGTTGTGTATTTTAGTTTGTCATTTGCATTTTGGCCAAAATAGTCTGCATAATTCGTATAAATATACAGCATAGAAATCTCAATGGTTATGAACAATTTAAAGTTTGAAGTTTTTCAATTAAAATAAATGACTGGCAAAATATATTGTGATCAATATACAGGGGGAAATGCCAGCTGGAGTCAATCAAGCATTCTGCCGTACACCACCCTACAAACCTCTGCATCTCTTGGAGACAAGTGTGATGTTCCATTGCGGAGATCAGGGTATGAAGATCGTAGGGGCTGGGAGGTGCCCAGGGATGATACACCTTTCTTGTACCGTGTGGGGACATTGGCATCTGAGGTGGGTGGGGTCAGGTCAGCGAGAGTCAACACTTGACTCTCTGGCGACGAGGAATAACTTCTGATTTTCCCATTGATACTGTTAGAATGTAAATGCTGTCAGTATGCCCAGCAAAATCTTTATAGGCAGCAAGGATATTTTATCATACAGTACATGTGCTTATTTTTACAGGTATCAATCTTTCAAATATTTATTAAAGTCAATGGTTTATTCTTTAGTCATGATTAAAGAGGGAACTTTGGTACTATAACTTTGGTATGGCCTGAGGCTGGATGTTACATCTCTGTAGGACCAGAGAATATTAAATAAATCAAATTCATGATCTTTTAGTAAACTATTCCATGTTATTAGACTGGGCCCCACACTGTACCTCATTACATTTAATTACAGTACTAATAACATGCATACAATAATTTCTGCATTCTGATTGGCTGAGTGCATGTCAATTTATCCCAAACAGTGCAAAAATGTGAAACTAACAGTGCAGAAATTTGAAATTAAAAATTGCAGACAGCTGGCATGCGTACAGCATTTGCGAAGCCAAACAAAACAAAAGGGCGTGTTTTCATTCCTCAGGATGATTCCGATTCTGTTTGTGAGAAAACAAAGTTCTTGAGAGACGAAATTGAAAAAAATTGCGCAAAGTAAATATTATTGTATGCATGTTATTAACAAGTAATCACATGATTTCTCGAGCAATTTTGGAATAAATAAGACCACAAATTTACTCGTGCTAATTTATTCCAAATTGCACTCGAAATCATGCAATTACCTATACTAATTTTCACATATTACTTAAAAATATTTACTGTACAACAGCACTCAGAATAACTAAATATAATGAGTACTGGATGACATAAGCTTACCTCTGATCATCTGGGCTCAAATGATAACCACGATCTTCTTTCTGAGCGTCGTATGATGGCTGTTTTCTTGGAGTGGGTCTGGATTTGCTAAAAAAGGAATTATCAACATTTTAAGACTTATAATTTATAGGACCTCAAAACTTATTTATTTCTCTGATTATACCTTTTTTGTCACCTCTGTTCACATTATGTTAAACAATATTCAAAGTTGTGTAATATATTTTTAACCATTAAGTATTTATACTGTATCATCATCAAAACCTGAGGCCCTACACTCAAGTAGGATATGATCATAGATTTCAGATTAATTTTGATCCCTAATGTTCTCACAAATGCCAGTAAGTACTATAGTACACCATAGCTACTGTTAGTATGGCCAAATACTATTGGATGTATGTAATATGTCTGTAAAATAATAATAATAATAATAATAATAATAATGATAATAATAATAATAATAATAATAATAATAATAATAATAATAATAATAATAATCTAAGCAGACACCTCTCTAAAGCAGACACCTCCTTAAGGCAAACAGCATGCAGATTTGGTCTTTGCCAATTTTTACTTGTTTCTCTGTCACTAAACTCTCTTTAAGGCAGACACCTCTCTCAGGTGGACACTAGTAGTCTGGAGGGTGTCTGCTTTAGAGAGTTCACTTTGGATGGCATGTCCCCTTCAGTGGTGGACCATTCAGTGATGTGTGAGAGGAGCAACAAAGCTGTTAAATGCAAGCCTGCATTGCTTTGAACAATCCAAAAAGCAAATTGCAGCATAACCAAAAACATAAGAGTTACAGAAATCAGTGAAAGGATAATCTTCCATTAAATCCACCATCTGAAGGTTTATATAATAAGTGTTTAAACTCTTCCCAGTCTCCACACAACTTTCACCTGGGTTACCAAGGGAAATTGAAACAGGTTCTAGTTAGCGGGAGTTCCAGTTATTGGGAGTTGGGAACTTTAAGGACAGAAGAAATTTATTGACATTTAGATATAAATAAACAACTGTATTTTTATGCAGTACATTTTGATGAACACTGCATGCATGGTTCTGTTCTATTTCCTGAGTTCCTGTTGACAATATTCTTATTAAAGGGGCAGTGTCATGAGATGCGCATGTACATTTGGTCAACACATTTGGTCAAATTTTGAAAACATTCGCCCAATGTCTTCAAGTTTGAACTCCAAGATGGTGTCCACATTGGTGGCTAGCGATGGAGTGGCAGATTTACCAGCATTGTGGACACCATCTTGGATTTCAAACTTGAAACATTGGGCAGATGGTTTCAAGATTTGACCAAATGTGCACACATGTGCATCTCAAGACGCTGTCTTTAACAAGACTGTTAACACAAGGACAATGTATACACTAATATAAATTCAGTATTCTGGATTACATCTGTAAGTTTTGACTTTAGCAGATGAGGTTCAAGTTATCAAGGGTAATAATAATTATATACAAAATGAGCTGAAGGGAAAATGAAATCACTTTGAGTTAGCAGGAGGTTCGAATTATCAAGGGTTTGAGTTAATGGGGGAAAAATTACAGTAAATATATAAAGCAAAACCAGGGAAAATCGATTTTGGTTTGGGTTAGTGTGAGGCTCAAGTTATACAGAGGCTTTGAATTATTGGGATACAACTGTAGGTCCACTCTACAGGATAAGGAAGTCTGTAATAGATCATTATTCTATTTAATCCCTTGTTTCATCTGAGTGATTTCCAATTTTGTAGCTTAAGTCCGAAAGAGATTGATCTGCCAAAAGTTGGTTGTTTTAATTATTAAAACAAAAAACACAAAGACAACAATTATACTGATTTCCCACATTTTCAACTTAAAAAGTGATCTCTTCTTTTCCAGGCTAAGCACTGATAGTTCCTCACATCTTGGAAGGCTTCAAATGCCATTGCATGACATTGCACCTTCTTTGAATGTGTGCAGGATAATCAAAAGACACTTAGGACTCGAAGATAATCAAACAACGCCACTGGTAACGTTTACGTTCCACAGGTATGCATATAATTAACTAACCGCAATAATAAATCAAAGACGTCTTCCTATTCCAGAACACCAATTTTGCACGCTACATTATTGATCAGGATGGTGTCCAAAAACATCAATGCGAAAACTAAAACTACAGACAAGATAAACAGAATTTGATTACATTTAAAACGATGTTCAAATGTCTAAACATATTAACCAAACAAGGCAAACGGCGTTAAATCAGGCTGTTTTCGAGTATTAATCCATGACTTTGTGTTGCAGGATTACTTAGGTAAACCAAGCAGTTTTTACTGTGATCGAATCAGGTATCGATTTCCCTTGTTGTAAAGTGAAACGATGAGATAGCTGTGTCTGTGTTTCACAGGCTACAACTTCACGACAAATATATACATTTTGAACATGTGTTTGAAAGCTTGCTTCACGCCAATTCAAAATGAACCAACTTGCGTGCTCTCATTTAAACATTTAAACCATTCTGGATTATTTTCCTCTTACCACAGCAAGATTCTGAACAAAGCAAGTACTCTAAGAGGAAATAAGGAAGAAATCAGAACTCGCACGGGTCATATTTACACAGTATTGGTGTTGAATTGTGTGCGAGAAATTAAACTTGCGCCTTTTGCCCCAAACATGCATGTACAGTCAATGCACAACAATCCAACAGCTCGGTGTAAGCTCTCTAAATGTTGTCCGTGTAGAAAGTCACTTCAATGATGTATTAAAAAGTCACGTTGGTGACCTCAGTTGCGTAATTATGCAGGTACCCTCACTCGATCACTAAAAACGAAATGATACGGTAATAGTCTTCCCGTGGACAGAGTTATAATTTCTGTGAGCTGCTTATTGCTTTTAAACACTATACCTCAGTAGCCCATCAAAATTAATAGGGACCATATGGCGACAACGATCAAAGATCATAAACTCCACGTACCTCGGGGGGTTGAGACTTTGTAGAGATTGTTCGGTCTGGAGTAACCTTCGTCGCAAATCATAACAATCGCGCATGAGTGGGTCATCTTCGTTGCCAGATTTCGCACTTGCACTCACACTGCTACTAACGCTGGACCTTCGACTCATTTTCCAGTGCAAGATGCCTTCAAAAGCATCGCATGGTTACTTGGTTGTGGACGTAAATCAGAGCGTCTTGGCTCACGCGCGTTGATCTGTGCTGGAACTTGTCAACATTTCTTCCAAAGTTCTGGATTCATAACGCGCAGTTTGCTTCCCGATTGGTCAAGAACAGTCACAGCATATCATCAGTAACAGATTGGGTTAGCTGCGTGGCAGGTTTTTGAAGCTTATCCGCCGTAAATCAACTACTATCAAAGACGAATTGAAATTCGTCCGAGTTTCTATTGACACTTCGCAACGAAAAACCGCCGCCGCAGTTGAATGGTTACATTGTCCCCGTGACCTGAAAGGACCAATAATTGGGCGGCGTGTTAATTAACTGACCAATCAATAATGAGCAAATGCACTCGCTTTCTGCAGGAAACAAATCAATACGCGTCAATGGAATTGTTTGCTGACAAAAGATAAATGAAGATAGTTTGAAAGCAACCACGGAATTCTATTGTGCTGCTAATAAAGTTGATAGACACAAGAAAATAGACCAGCGGAAGTCAGCATACAAGCTTTGTTCAGTTATAGCGTAAACTTTCATACTGATCTCAATCAGCGGAAAAGGCTTAAAAAAAGCGAGGCAGCCTTATCAAATCAATTCCCTTTTTTACCATCAACAAAAAAGAAGGAAACACACCTGTTTTAGCTCTCTCTTGGGCTGGTGGGCGCAAAGTGCTCATTGGCTAAACGTTTTTGAGCCGTCAATCAAGTGAGTAATCTCTCCCCGCCCTCATCCGGCCTCCATTCGTCCTCAGTCTTTCCTCAATAAAATACAAAATGGCGCCCGGAGGTCACCCAGGCCGAAGGTACGGTTATTGGCATATATTTTGCCTCTCTTTAAAACTAAAGCAATACACTGGTGTGGAAATAACTTCGAACTTTATTTGGAGGGGTACTACGAGCTCATATGTCTCTTAAAATCAAAAGGCCGTTGTCAAACCGTCAGCTCAAATTGTCGCCTGTCATGTTTTAATACGACGAGCATTCGATCATTGTTGTCACAGTCGTGTATAGAACAGAAGGTGAAAACGCATCGAAATTACGGTAGGACTAAAACCGCATGCCCCTGTAAACCGCACAGTCCACTCGTTCGGCGTGCCAATGGCCGCTTGTTTCGATGGACCTTCGACCCATTCTCGGCGTGTGCCAATGGCCGCTTGTTTCGGTGGCTTGTTTGCTTCTGTGACAGTGCGAAAATCAAAACGGCGACAGCAAATTACGGTTATAATCCCAACAAGTTATTAGCTACTTCGTAGTTAACCAAAAAATTAAACAAAATAACTAGAGCACGTCTTAATTTAATAGGCCGTGAATTTAATAGGTTCTTTATTGTGACAGATTGATCAATTTGGCACAAGTCTGAAGTTGGTTATAGGCTCACTTCAATAATAGATGCACTACAGTTTATTCACGGCCATAGTCTATTGCAAGATCTTCTGTATTATTTTACATTTTCACCCTGCTCTGCGTTTAATACCCACTGTTATGTGGTGTTTGCTGTGAAGTAAATTTTCATTTTCAACGGATTACTGATTTATTTATTATCATTACTATTTGACACATCCGGGGAGACTTGAAACTAACTGTATAAACTGAACGTAAATTTGTTAAGAACCCAACTGGTCGGATGCTAACCAGTTGGCTATTTACATAGTGTGGCCGATGATTTGAACTCAGGGCTACCGTGTTGCAAATTCAGGGCTATGTTTAAAACCAGGAACCGGGAACCGGGAACCGGGAACGGGGAACCGGGGAACCCGGGAACCGGGAACCGGGAACCGGGAAACCCGGGAACCGGGAACCGGGAACGGGGAACCGGGAACCTGGAACCGGGAACCTGGAACCGGGAACCGGGAACCTGGGAACCGGGAATCGCGAACGGAGAACTGGGAACCGGAATCTGGAAAGGGGAACGCAGAAATTGGGAATTTAATCAGAACAAAACCAAATTACTGGATTTTTGAAGATTTTTTCTCGGTTGTCGCCTGATAAAGAAACCTATAATTTGTCTGATTTATCCGCTAGTTACAGATATTAATGGGTAAAATGGTTTAAAAACCCGCCCCCACACGAAAAGATAATATCTGTTGGCCAGCATCATTGTTGCCAGTTGGCCAATCAGGTTAGATTTTCGCCTACTGACGGCCAAATCACGTGATTAATAGGTGCATTAGAAGCCAGTGACCGCTCATTACGCCTGTCTTTCGTTTCATCATCGCATGGTGCACGATGTCGGAGCAAACTGAAGGGTAAGCTAAGAAATATTCATCCTTTTGAGTCGTCCACAGTATACTTTTACTCACTGAAGATATTTTTAATCCTTAGAGACAATGAAGTGGATCACGAAAGGGGGACGACATCTTCAAGGTGAGGAGATCAGCTTTTTATGTATGATTCAAACCCCGTGCGCGAGAAACAAAGCAGCCTATAATTTTATTATTTGCTAAACAAGCGTGCTTCTTGGACCTTTAGATGCAATTTTTTTTTTATTATCGGAGCCCAACTTTGAAGTCGATAGGCTACAGAAAGACGGATTAACTACATTACACTTTTGGAAAGAAAAATCGCTACGCAGTTCTCAGATTTTCCATATTACACAACATACGTAACTTTTATGGAAAATGAGGAGTCTTATGTAATTCTTTCAATTTATGTAATTCTTTCTTTCAATTGACATTCAAAGCTTTTAACTCGAAATCTTATCAACAAACCATTTAGCATGTAATGGAGAGTTTACCTTTTGGTCGAGGGTCTATGTCGAAAGTTGAGGGTAACATGTCGATGGTTGAAAAGAGATCCTTTAATTTTTTTTCCCGACAAAAGAAGAGAAATGAAATGAAGCAAAACTCCGAGTCGCATCTATCAGTGAAAACAGGAACAGATTGATCTAATTAGCTACTTATACTAACATGTACCGATTATCAAACGTATTGACGTGTACGCTCTGCCAAAATTGTTCATATTCGCATTTTAGAAATGTCCGTATTCCCAAATATATCAAATTTGCAGTCCAGATGATAATCTGCCATTGTTTAGCAAACGAACTCATTATATTACTATCCAAAAGAGTGTATTCTTCATCTGATTAGAGACTTTACTGCAATTATGTACTTGGGTGGTAACACTAAAGAGTCCCAGCTGGATGTAATTACACATCTCTGTTGTCACCATATTTATATTAGATTTCGGGAGCCCGCCTACAAATCCGACACAGTAGTTTGTTTGATCATGAACACGGTAGTTAACTATTCTGTGTGTTTAAGTTCGGAATGGAAGATTAGTACTTCAAACTCAGGTACTGGTGAAACATGACTCACCAAACATCTGGATCAGATAACAGCCGACAGGCAGGCGCCTGTTGTGTAATAGCTGTCTCATACGTGAACTACTGCGAATAGTCTGACTTATAGAGGGAGTTACCGTTTCTCCAGTGATCATAAAAGGTTATGGGATCGTTATGAGTATCCTTACATGTTAGACCAGCGAGAAAACTTAGGCCTTAAGACTGGAATGTCCGGCCGGACAGAAATATGAGGGACGTTTCAGTTTGAGACACCGGCAGTTACCCAATCAATCCAAGAATCTAAGGCTAAGACTTAAACAAAGTCCGCAACAAAGCGAAGCTGAAGCGAAGCCTACTGACTTCAAAGTTGGGCTCCGATAAAGAAAAAAATTGCATCTAAAGGTCCAAGAAGCACGCTTGTTTAACAAATAATAAAATTATAGGCTGCTTTGTTTCTCGTGCACGGAGTTTGAATCATACATAAAAAGCTGATCTCCTCATCGTGAAGATGTCGTCCCCCTTTCGTGATCCACTTCATTGTCTCTAAGGATTAAAAATATCTTCAGTGAGTAAAAGTATACTGTGGACGACTCAAAAGGATGAATATTTCTTAGCTTACCCTTCAGTTTGCTCCGACATCGTGCACCATGCGATGATGAAACGAAAGACAGGCGTAATGAGCGGTCACTGGCTTCTAATGCACCTATTAATCACGTGATTTGGCCGTCAGTAGGCGAAAATCTAACCTGATTGGCCAACTGGCAACAATGATGCTGGCCAACAGATATTATCTTTTCGTGTGGGGGCGGGTTTTTAAACCATTTTACCCATTAATATCTGTAACTAGCGGATAAATCAGACAAATTATAGGTTTCTTTATCAGGCGAAAACCGAGAAAAAATCTTCAAAAATCCAGTAATTTGGTTTTGTTCTGATTAAATTCCCAATTTCTGCGTTCCCCTTTCCAGATTCCGGTTCCCAGTTCCTCGTTCGCGATTCCCGGTTCCCGGTTCTCGGGTTCCCGGTTCCCCGTTCCCGGTTCCCGGGTTCCCGGTTCCCGGTTCCCCGTTCCCGGTTCCCGGTTCCAGGTTTTAAACGTTGCCCAAATTCAGCTAGTGGTCAGAGCGGGACTTGAACTTGGGACCTCCGGATTTCAAGTCCGGCTCCCTAACCACTCGGCCACACTCCCTCCTATCAACAAATGGACCTGACTAAAAAAATCAGCTGTGAATCCCTCGCTCATGTTTTAACCCTTGATAAGAAAAAGCGGTACAAAAATTTAACATCATTTGAGGCACCACCTCCTGAACACGTTTCTTCTCACAGAAATTTCTAAGAAGAGGAACACTCACCAACGAAAACAGAGAAGATGGTTTTCAGTGTACAAGTTACCCGGCTCTCTCGCCGCTTGGTTCACTTCGAGGAAAGCAAAGTTCACTTTCGTTTGATTTCATCAATGCGACGCCTCAGTACAATCTCGGAGACTTCCGAAAAAGACACTAAACCCATAGAAGCCATTCCTGGGCCAATGAAGCTCCCCATCTTCGGAGAAGCGTGGTCTCTTCTCCTAGAAGGCTTAATGCCGGGTGCAAAGCCAATTGGGAAACGCGTTCTTGATCAACAAATCAGGCTTATCAATCAATATGGCCAGATCCTCCGCGCGTACTTACCCGGAAGAGAAATTATTTTAATAGCAGATCCTAAAGATATTGGAGATTTTTTCCGCTCCGAATCAAAGCACCCTAAGAAGATGGGCTTTCCCGTTCTTGATTACTACCGAGAAACTCACAAGAAGATTCCCGGCGTTTTCTTTGCCAATGGCGAAGAGTGGTACAAACACAGAAGTGTCATCAGTAAGCGAATACTTCGCCCGAAAGAAGTGGCCGACTACGTTCCCGAGTTTAATGAGATCATCTCCGATTTTATTGCGCGACTGCGCGAAATTCGCGAACCTGTTGGCACGGAGAGGGAAAACGAAGTCCGCCATCTTGATAACGAACTGTTCAAGTGGTCTTTTGAGTCCGTGGCTGATGTCTTATTTGACAGAAGGTTTGGTTCTCTGGAAAGAGAAATGGATCCTGAAGCACAGGAGTTTATCGACGCCATTGGATGTTTCCTGAAAACTGCATTAAATGTATACTTTCTCCCGGTGACTCTTTGCAAGATCTACGAGACCAAGGAATTCAAAATCTTTGTAGATTCTTTCAACAAGATGCATCATTATGCAGAGATGTGTATCGGCAGAAGAATTACTGAACTACGACATAAAAATAGGGATGAGGCAGAAGACAACAGAGGACAGAAGGCAGGCTTCTTTGAGTTTCTTCTCGCTAGCGGCAAGCTGACGGAAGAGGACCTCTTGGCAAGCGTCATTGATCTCCTGTTCGCTGGAGTGGACACAACGTCCAACACAATGCAATGGGTCTTATACTCGTTGGCCAAGAATCCAGACAAGCAGGAGAAACTCCATCAAGAGGTAACGTCTGTTCTGCAGCGAGGAGATCAACCCGACGCTCCGTCCCTCGCTCAGATGCCTTACTTGAAGGCGTGTATTCGTGAAACGTTACGCCTTTACCCAGTGCTGCCAATTCTATCTCGGAAGCTGGAAGAAGACATAGTTCTCCGCGGCTACAGAATTCCAGCGGGCACGCAAATCGATGTACCCTTGTTCTACCTGGGTAGAAGCGAGGAATGGTTTCCACAAGCAAGTTCTTTCAAGCCGGAAAGATGGCTCCGAGATTCAAAACAAGAACCAACAGAAGTGAAGTCCGCATTTGCATCCATTCCTTTCGGGTTTGGAACCAGGATGTGCATTGGTCGAAGAATCGCCGAGCTGGAACTGCACTTGTTGACATGCAGGGTTGTGCAGCAGTTCTGTGTCAAGTATCCACACGGAGAAGAGGTGGAGCCGTTGTCGCGTTCAGTCACAATTCCTGATAGAGATTTACGAGTGAAGTTTGAAGATAGGAAGGCCTAGCACAGATGTAGTGATTTCTACAGTGTCATAACTGCACATGTGGCCCATGCTGGTTTACACGGGAATATTTGTACAGCATTACTGGACTTTCCGGACAACGTAGTCCAAAGGTGGTTATCGCCATTTGGCATCTGACCTGGAACTGGGCGTTTAACTACTGAACTTCCCTGCATGTTTGGAGCTAGAACCGAGCTTCTTGATTCGTCCTTAATCAAAACCCTGCATTTTATTGACCAAGAAGTCGAGGAAAAGAATTTAGTTGATCCTGGTTTGGCTTCGCTGAGCTTTGAACCACCGAGACCTGTGGTTTGTAATCTGATTCTAGTGTGACTGTTTCTCGACTGAAGATGTACTGGTCGTACTTCTCACAGGCATAAACTATTGTGAGACATTCTTTCTAAATCTGTTTTTCTCAGTGTGGGAGAGCGTAGCTTGAGGTGAATGCAACTGATTGGCCATTAGTGTCGGTTGCACCTAAGCCAACTTCACTTGTATCGCAATGAAGTTTGACTGGATCCAAAGGTTTTACTGGATCCCAAGTGTCAAAGTACCGTACCACTGGTTGGTTTTTGAACAGTTTATTGATTATCAGCTTGGCCCCTTCTTGCTGTGGTTGCCAAGTTCAAGTGGACTCTCAATCAGTCATGAACTGAGTCAATTAAGTTAACAAATCCCAGGATGCGTTGCGCTTCCATTTTGTCAAACCTTCTCTTAAACACGAAGGCGCGCTATAAAAGGCCGTTGGCCCCGCCTCTTTCGACACCAAATTTGCATAATGTTTGCTGAATAGCACGTGCGCCTGCAGCGTTCAGAAGTCGCGCTGCCCATAATAAAATTTCTCTGCAGCTTGGCGACTTAATGTGCACCTAAATGTAAACACATGCGGGCAACTTCAATGTGGAGTTCTGGACGGAAGGATTTGAAACGAAACTTTGCTTTTGGCTGCCAAAATACATTTTGAATTTCGCGGTGCAATGCGACGCATGGCTGCGCACCAATAATATTTAATTTCTTGCTTTGAAGATTATTCCTGGATTTTACTCAAATTGCACTCAAAATGAATGTTTATGTGATGGAAAATTCGTGAGGCAATATTATCTTGTTTTGCGTGGTATTCAAGTACAAGGAAAAACAAAATTTGGAAAATATTGGCTTTTTACTAATTGGGAGCTGTTGTCTCGGTCACTGTTGATTGACAAGTGGCTGTGCGCTTCCCTGGGAAGCGCCCTTTTATAGTGCGCCCTCGTGTTTAAAATAAGATGCCCTATACTCCCCACCTCTGTCAGACTCACTTAGTACACCTTATTTAAGTCCGACGGGCAGGCAGATACCCGTGGTGTCCTGTAGACAGATGAAGAAATGCTATCGGTATTTTTAAAGGTCGGGGGAGTAATGGACAACCCGCTTGATGCAAGCAAGGGAAAAACAATAGGTACTCACTGACACATGTGGTAGGTACATGTGTCTGTTTGAGATCTGTGGTTAGTCTAAACTAAACTGAACAGTCGCCCCTTTTCTGGCCAAATATCGTGTGCGCGAGTGAAAAACGAACGCAGTTTGAAACCGAGGTCTGGGAGCTAGCGGCGGAGCGAGGTCGGAGGCGCTCATTTTTCACTCGCGCATACGATCTTTGGCCAGAAAAGGAGGGGGACTCTGTTCACAGTCTGTGGCTATCCATGTTGGACTTATAACTGTAACTCAGCTCACTGTTTCCCCTTCCCCTGTGATAATTCAAAATATGCGGACCGTAGAAAGGTTCTAATAGGATTGTAATTTAACATTACTTGGTGTCATTTCCCAGTGTGGGTGAAATAGTACTGGCCTGTTGCATCGATGACATCAGACGGAAGGGGACGGTGCTCACGTGGAAGTGAACGCGGCGAGAGAGCCTTGACACATGGGCACTCGTCCGCGTGGCATATATTTCTCTTTGTTGGCACTGAGCCGACTTTTACGAGCCAACTGATAACACACCCGATCAGAAAAGTAATTCATATTTGCGCAATACCTACAAAACCCAACATTCTGAATTATGTTGAATATAACAAATATAAAGGTTTGCGCAGAGTAATCGCGTATCAAATGCGCTAGTCCCATCGATTCATTTCCATTGAAACAAAACGAGCGACACACGTTCACCTTTGATAGATCAGATCGATGGTAAAATGAACACTTGAGGTACGGCCTCTGCACGGCACCCATGTTGAATGCCAGAAACAATGAAATATTTTTGCACAAGAATAGTTTTTCTTTCCCAGAGGAACTAAATTCTATTATTCCTGGCATGCAACATGGCTGCCGTGGGTAGTAGTCATGCAAACGCACGAAAATTTTGCGACTTTATATATACTTTCGTAGTTTTTGATTGGTTCCGAATGTCAATGCGCATGCGCCCGCCTATTGTTTTTTTATTAACAAACAACACAGCCGGTCTACGGCTGTCGTACTGACTTAGAAGTAGACCTTCTCTCAGAACCGAGGGACATGAAAATAAGTTTATACGGACCAATCTGGAAACATTATCTCCATCTTAGCAGTTTGAATAAGAGAGCGGGCGGCATATTTCTGATGTGTGGCACAAAAATTTACCGCAGTCCTCGCAAAGTCTCAAACAGAAGCAGTGTGTTAAGGTTTCATTCTAAGGATTACACTTTTGTCTTCACTTAATGGGGCCTCGTGGACGCTACTCTCGTGCTCTTTCTACGGATCAAGTAACTTCGCCACCCATGTCCCTGTAGAACGAGATATTACCAAAGAACGAGTCAGTTAGAACGAGAAAACTCTAAAATAACACCACATGTTATATTGTTTTACTTCCCGCGTGTTTAGATGAGGCTATATTACACGGAAAAGCGTTACATATTTCTTTTATAAAGTAACTAGACTGGCGTTGCCAGTGAGCTCGCGGCCGGTTAGTTGGGTCGAGAGCAGAATAAACTAAAATGGAAAGCAAGGACAAGAGTGGAAGACCGGGAGACTTCCAGTTTCTCACAGTATAGAGAACTTAATTGGCTATCATTACAACACTCATACACTTGGTTCTTAAAGGTTGAGCGACTCTGCATTTTGAGCTTAAGCGAAACGGTTACCCACCGAGTAAATCTGAGTAATGCGTGACTTGTCTTTGACAGTTTGACCTCGAGGCCACGATTAATCCAGCCTTTGCTTCAATACTAGTCTGTCTTGTTTTTTAACTGAATGCGTTTCACTTCTATTAGGCTTTCGAGTATTCGTGCTTGTAACAAATATAAAATTGAAAGCGAGGAATGTAACGCGAGACATGTTTAAAATATTATTGCGATTTTGTTCACAGTGTGTTCAGTCCATTTGCGACTGCAAACTTAATACTCAGGACTATTTCGGTGTATTTTTCATTTCTGGTATACAATGACCATTGCAAAACAAAGGCTACATGATCGAATGAAAGAAACATTTCAACAGGCAATGTACGATAAGCAGAAGAATCGTATGAGGCAACAGATGTCATGAACAGAGTAAAGCATAAATCGCCATTGCTTTGCGGCTAAAGCTCATCGTAGCTTTGGTTTCCGTTTTCGGCCTGTTTCTTCCCAGAAGTATTTCGTGTCGCCACAGAAAGTTTCGTCGGGACTAAATATTTAGCGGCGACAGAGATATTTGCAATCCCCCAGCGGTATCTGATCAAACATCTGTTTACGGCTATTCTCGAAGCTTCCGCGGTGAACTAAAGAACGCAAGCCAAAATCGTTCCCTAACATCCAGTTTATCAGTGCGTGTTCCACAAACCCAAACGGTGGAGTTTGGATTAAATGCAGTTAACTTTTACACACAAGTACCGAGCAATTCACTGGCCACAATCGAGTTGTTTCGAAGTCAATTACGTCATTGCATATCACGTGATAATCTGAACCAATCATGGTGTGCAGATTCGTAACCCAGAAAAAAACTAACTTGACGATAAAGACACGCCGTGTGATTTTAAGCTCGACGGGCCACGCCCGCGAGCAATTAGTCAATAATGTGCGTCACGCACTACGTCAGCGTGTAATATATACTCTGATATGGTTTAGCCAATCATGTTGAGCTTTGTAGCTGGTGACGAGCGCAGTTAGTCGCTCGCAAACACGATCACTACGGGAAAGAGGTAAGATCATTCAATGCCTTGGCGTAAATTATGATTTTGTTGCCCTTATTACCGCAAACAATACGCAATCAGTGCACGAATTGTATTTGGCACTGCTAGGAATAACAATCACAGCGATGACTGTGCACTTTAACATCCTCGGATTGATGCCGTTTCGGACATCGCATCTGTATAGCCGTGTGTCAGTGGAAAAGCCTGGTTTGGCAAGCTGTTGTCAAGCCAGTACGAACAACAGTGAAAATGACGCAGTAAAAGAACGGGCATTCATGTATACTGATCACAGTCGCGACTGGAGTGACCGCTATTCAGTGTATCGGCCACAAGTGCGATGAAGCACGAAGAGCAATCTTAGAGGGATTTATGCTAATTTTATATCGAGATTACTCTTGAGTCTTAATACCCGGCCAGGGCCGATACTGCCTATGAAATATTCATCAACAACTTTAATAGTTTGCATCACCAGCATTTTCCATTAAAGAAAGTAAAAACTAAACACAGGCAAGCTCAAAAGCCTTGGATCAGCCAAGGATTAATCAGGTCTATAAAAAGAAAAACAGGCAATATGATAAATTCTTACATAAATTGTGCCTACAGGAATAAGCTCAATCACCTTCTTAAGGTTGCCAAAAAACAACACTTTAACCAGAAATTTGAATAAGCTGTTAAAAGTAACTTAAAAGACACATGATGGAAGATACTGAAAGCACTCTTGAACAAGTCCAAATGCAGGCTAGTCTATCCAACCTCTTTTATCCATAATAACAATGAAATAACCAACCCTAAGCAAATTTCTGAAACTTTTAATGAATTCTTTACAAATATTGGCCCAGATTTGGCTTCAAAAATCTCAAGTATAGCACCAAATTTATTCATTTTGTCAGGTTCATATCCACACTCTTGTTTTTTTTTTTTTCTCAACCAACAAAGATGAAATAAGTAGGCTTTTATCTGAAATTAATCCCACCAAATCACTTGGACCTGACAATCTAGACCATACCTTGTCAAACAACTAGCAGAGCCTAGCTAGCACCTATTTTATCCCACATCTTTAATAAATCTTTGCAGTCAGGCAGAGTACCTGACAAACTCAAGGTTGCTAAAGTCATTCCTATTTTCAAATCAGGTGACACCAAACAATTCTCCAATTATCGTCCCATATCAATCCTTCCAGTTTTTTCAAAAATACTTGAAAGAAGTGTTTACTCCAAACTCCTAAATTATCTTGACAAATCAAAATATCCTATCAAATAATCAATATGGCTTCAGAAAGAATTACTTAACATATATGGCTCTAATAGAACTCATTGATAAACTTTCCAAATCAATTGACAACAAAGAATTCAATATAGGTGTTTTCATTGACTTGTCTAAGGCTTTTGATACTGTAAATCACAAGATCCTGACACAAAAACTCCAACATTATGGTATTAGAGGAACACCACTTCTCTGGTTTGAAGATTACCTCAGAAACAGACAACAGTTCACCAAATTTAATAATACCTTATCTTCTACCAATACAATCAAGTGTGGAGTTCCACAGGGGTCTGAATCCTGGGGCCACTATTATTTTTAATCTACATTAATGACGTATCCAACTGCTCAAACCTCCTGAACTTTATCTTACTTGCTGATAATACCAGTGCCTTTTTGTCTGATAGAGATTTTAGTAAACTTGTTCATAACATTAACCATGAACTTATAAATTTGTCAACCTGGTTTAAAGCCAATAAACTATCTCTTAACCTAAAGAAAACTAAATACATAATTTTCTGTGCAAAGAATAAACACTATCCAAAACATGGTTTAAGTATTAAGTTGGATACCCAAACAATTGACCAAGTAAATTCCACCATATTTCTTGGTGTCCACATAAACGAACATTTGGACTGGAAGCCACACATCCATCACTTATTGCTTTAAAAATGTCCAAATCAATCGGAGTTATTAACAAAATCAAATCTTTCATCTCTGCTACTGCCCGCCGTACACTGTATTGCACTTTAGTACTACCATATGCCCAGTATTGCAACATTGTTTGGGCAAAATCATATACCACCAACTTGGACAAAATCTTAAAATTACAAAAACGTATAATCCGAATAATAGCAAATGCTGGTTACAGAGATCACACCAAACCCTTGTTTATTAAATTCAAACTGTTGAACATCTACAACATCAACAAATACCAAACTGGATCTTTTATGTATAAATGCTTAAATCATCCATCAATGCTCCCTTCATCTTTCAAACATTATTTTAAACTCAACAAAGAAATACACAAACACAACACCAGAAGTGCCAACAAAATACATGTCTCTGAAGCTAGAACAACCACATGACTATTTACCCTAAGGCACAGTGGAACAGTTCTGTGGAATTCACTTGATGACAACATTACCCACTCTAAATTGCTAAAGATATTTCAAAGCAAACTGAAGTCTCATCTCTTTAATGTTATGAATTCAGAAGGCTAATTAGTCTTAATTATTATAATAATTATAATTATTACTATTATTACTATTATTATTATTATTACTATTATTATTATTATTATTATTATTATTATTATTATTATTGTTATTATTACTATAATTATTATTATTATTATTATTATTATTATTATCGCTAATATTATTATTTTGTCTGTTTGTTTGTCTTTTTTGGTTTGTCCTGATTTCTAGACTCCAACAAACTGCAAAAAATGTATCTAACTTGCCGCCCAGTGACTGGTGCATACAAACTCACTAGAGTTTCTTTTCCAGTCATCCGTCCATAGGCAAAACCAGTACTCTACTTCTTTTTTACCTATACATGTACTTTACGTAATCATTCCAAAGTGAATCCAATCCCATTATATTCCAATATGTAACACTATGGTAAATAAATAATGATGATGATGATGATGACAGGTCGCGATAGGTCGTGGTCACACTACACACTTTTCCCCAGGGAAATACGATTTATCCAGGGTGAAATGTGAAGAAATTTTCCCAAGGGAAAGTATCTCGGGTTTCATTTTCCTCAGGTAGGTTGACCTCGGGGTGTTGCTTTCTTTCCCGCGAGTATATGCAATGACATGTCCGATAATCAACCTGAAGAGTTTACTCTTATTCGCTCACTTTTTGTCATTTTATTTCAACGAGCAAGGCGATCAAGAGCACTGCTATTAATTACACTGTTGATTGCTCGGAGACGTCGACGAATACAACAAGCGGGATTATTTCGATTTATGACCATTTTGGCTTGGCAAGCACGCGAAACGCTTGGGTTCTTCCCAGGCTGCTCTGGTTTGCAAACATGCTGCAGTCAGACATTTTGAATACGTGGTGGAAGGAGAACTTTCGTGTTTCAAGACATACTTTTGACTTCATTTGTGCGGCATCTCTGCGCGGCAAATGTATCCCACGTGCTTAGTCTTCACTTCATGATCTGTCACTAGCGCATTAAGCGACGAGCCCCTATGGTTAACATGCTGGGGAAATGAATTTACCCTTATACTGTTTCTTATGGGTAGCTGTCAGGGGAAACTCTATTGTTCGCATGACATATTCAAGGCCCAGAGGGTGAAATTTAGCCTGAGAAAACAGACGTCTCTCATCGCGCGCTCGATCCAAACCGAAATCGAGCGCGCGATGAGAGACGTCTGTTTTCTCAGGCTAGGTGAAATTTCCCCGAGGTAATTTAGCTGGGGTAAACTCGGTCACACTTAATTTTAGTTACCCTTGGTAAAGTGAGGTTTCCCTAGGGTAAAAGTGTCTAGTGTGACCACGACTACTGGAGCGTCTCCTGATGATGGTCCCTTGATAAATGTTCGATTGTAGTCGTAAAAGAACGCAAACGTAGAGGCAATGGCCGACTCACGGATAGATTTTTCGATACATGCAGCTCTAACAGCGCAAACATTCACTCCAACAAATATAAAAACTGTAACGCACGCAACTATAAACAAGAATGTTCGAGAGGGTTCTTTGCTGATTGTCAAATTACTAATTTCTAAATTTCTACGTATATCCAGAAGCTTCGTTTAAAGTTTATAAAAACATTTGGGAGTTTTTCTCTCTAGAAATAGCGTAAACTAGCCATTATAATTTCCGAGTTCTGCGAGGGTAATAATTGCGACACTATCTCGCATTTTGAAGACAGAGCTGGTGCATAACATATGTTATAAAAAACATACATGAATCTAAGTTTTGAGTTTCAAGTGTTTAGGTTTTACGAACTGCGAAAACTCTACTTGAACTTGCTATCGTTTTTAATATTTTTTGCAACGACCGCTGACTTGAAAAGTAAGGTGGTCGCAGAATCGGAGAACACCTATCCAGTTGAAGCTCTCGTAATCGGACACCCTCGGGAAGCAACAGAAGTGTCCGTAACTGTAACTGGCCGCTTACAAAAATGCCAAAGGTTTTGCCAGATTTTACGTGATATGTTCGTGTTGCATGAGACACATGAATTGACGAGTGATGACAGGTCGCGAGAGCCAATTTTTCGCGGAACAAAACAGAAAATCGAAAAAGGACAACGAATTCGGGCAGATATATTGAAAATAGATCACAATACGGAAAAGAAAAATTTGGAAAAAAAATTAATCGGAACGTCTCCTGATACCTCAACTGACAGTTCATACAGGGTATGCTAAAGGCGGCCGTAGCTTACGAGAGTATCTGCTTAGAGAGCTTTGACTGCAATACAATTAGGAAATAGCGTAAACCAACCAAGAAACGAGAACACCGAGTATGTTTTTGCAGTTAGCTTTGTATCAGCTTGAACAACAATAAGTGATATTAAATTTAACGTCGTTTCAGGCATAGGAACTGGGGCCGGATTCACAAAACTTGCGTACGAACGAAAGTGTTCGTAAGTATGACTTACGCATCGTAAGTACGACTTACGCACACTATCTCGCTCAAGATAGTATGCGTAAGTCATTGTTCCGATGCGCAAGTTATACTTACGAACCTTTTCGTTCGTACGCAAGTTTTATAAATCCGACCCCTGAACTCTACAGCTCTTCTTTCCACAGAAATCTTGAAAAGGAAGAACCTTCACTTTCTGGCAGAGATATCACCAAATGGCGTTCTTTGGGGCAGGAGTACAAGTGTCCAGGCTCTCTCGCCGCGTTCACTTCGACGTGGGTACCGTCCCCTTCCGTCTGATGACATCGATGCAACAGGCCAATACCATTTTACCCACACTAGGGAATGACACCAAACCACTAGAGGCTATTCCTGGGCCAATAAAACTCCCCATCTTCGGTTCAGCGTGGTCGCTTATCCTGGAAGGCTTAATGCCAGGCGCGAAGCCGTTTGGTTAAGCGCGTTTTCGATCTACAAGCCAAGCTTGTCAGTCAATATGGCCACATGGTCCGCATGCAGTTACCAGGAAGGGATGTAGTCATGATAGCAGATCCTGAAGATATTGGGAAAGTTTTCCGCTCCGAGTCAAAGTATCCAAGGAGATTTGACTTCCCCGTTCTAGATTACTACCGCGAAACCTACAAGAAGATTCCTGGCGTTTTCTTTGCCAATGGTGAAGAGTGGTACAAACACAGAAGTGTCATCAGCAAGCGAATACTTCGCCCAAAAGAAGTGGCCGACTACGTTCCCGAGTTTAATGAGATCATCACCGATTTCATTATGCGACTGCGTGAAATCCGCGAACCTGTTGGCACGGAGAGAGAAAACGAAGTCCGCCATCTTGATAACGAGCTCTTCAAGTGGTCTTTCGAGTCCGTAGCTGATGTCTTATTTGACAGAAGGTTTGGTTCTCTGGAAAGAGAAATGGATCCTGAAGCACAGAAGTTTATCGACGCCATTGGACGTTTTTTGGGCACTTCATTAAACGTGTGGTTCGTCCCGGTGACTTTTTTTAAGATATATGAGACCAAGCATTTCAAGATCTTTGTGGATTGCTTCAACAAGATTTATCATTATGCAGAGATGTGTATCGGCAGAAAGATCAATGAACTGAGGCAGAGCGACAAGAATGAGGCAGAAGACAACGGACGTCAGAAAGCAGGCTTCTTTGAGTTTCTTCTCGCTAGCGGCAAGCTGACGGAAGAGGACCTCCTAGCAAGCGTCATTGATCTTCTGTTTGGTGGAGTTGACACAACTTCTTACGCAATGCAATGGGTCTTATACTCACTTGCGAAGAATCCAGACAAGCAGGAGAAACTCTATCAAGAGATAACGTCTGTTCTGCAGCGAGGAGATCAACCAGACGCTCAGTCCCTCGTTCAGATGCCTTACTTGAAGGCGTGTATTCGTGAAACTCTACGCCTGTACCCAGTTCTGCAAAGCCTAAGTCGCCGACTAGAAAAAGACATAGATATTCACGGCTACAGAATTCCAGCTGGCACGCAAATCGATGTACCCTTGTTCTACCTGGGAAGAAGCGAGGAATGGTTTCCAGAAGCAAGTTCTTTCAAGCCGGAAAGATGGCTTCGAGATTCGAAACACGAACCAACAGAAGTGAAGTCCGCATTTGCATCGATTCCTTTCGGGTTTGGAACCAGGATGTGTATTGGTCGAAGAATCGCCGAGCTGGAACTGCACTTGCTGACATGCAGGGTTGTGCAGCAGTTCTGCGTCAAGTATCCACATGGAGAAGAAGTGGAGCCGTTGTCGCGTGGTGTCACGATTCCTGATCGAGATTTACGAGTGAAGTTTGAGGACAGGATGGCCTAACTTGGGACGCATTTGTTCGGGCCTATTCCGAAATAGCCAACGGCCTTAAAATATATATGACACTGCACATGTAGCAACAACAGGTCTTTGGCTATGTAATGTTTCATGGACCTCAGTTTATGGTATTGACTGAACTACGAGAGAATAATGGTTAACGCTATTTTTGGGTCAGTGGTTAAAACACAGAAGTCAGATCACTGAGTAAATAATTGGCCATTTGGTTGAAATCAGCGAGGAAGCCTCAAGAGCGCAAAATTTTAAGGAAGAATACCACTGATTGAGCATCTTGGGTCGTCATCCTGGTTTGTACAAGACTAGAAAAGCATGCACATACTGATATATCATTAGCCATTTACGCGAAATGTATTATTTTACCAAGAAACGAATCTCAAGTTTAGGAGCCTCACTGCTGGTTGAGTGGTAAGAGATACATGGCTCCGAAGCCGCGGCTATATAAACTTTAACCCTTTACTACCAAGAGTATCGGAAATATCTTGACAGGCAGTAAGGAGAGTTTGAGTTTTGATACCTTGCTCAGGTGAAAGCTGATTAAAGTAGCACTTCTCTCTACATCACTCACACATTTCCTTTTGATAACATTGGGAGAATCTGCATTTTGAGTTTGGGAGTGAAAGGGTTAGCTAGGAAATTGTCTTAAGCGTGAAAGCTTTGATAGCGCGCCATTTTCGGCGCATTCGAATGAGCATCTATACTAAGCATAAAGTTAATAAATCCTGCTCAAAATAGAACGAGTCATGACATTTCTGACAGAAATTGTACTGATCTATCTTCTGGAGTGTCGTATATAATTTGAATCTACAGTCCAAGGAAGTGAATGTTTGTCTTCAGGAATTCAATGCGTCACTCTCCTCGGGAAGGGTATTTGAGTTGAGGCTAAGTTTGATATGCGCTGTTCACAGCAGTTGTCTTCATATAAGAGCTGATCGGAAGAGTAAGCGTGATTTCAGATTTTTTGGAATTGATAGTATCCAGAGGACTCCTCAATTGAGATTTTTAGACTGCCAATTCTCTCTCTTTTTTTCGGGAAAGCATGCCCTCGGATCCTTCCAGAAATTTGCGCCTGCGGCGCTTTAACCATTGAATTGAGTCGCGCCAGCTGATACCCGTGGTGTAAGCTCAATGTAGGATACCAGTACAACTTCTCTGAGAAGTTTGAAGCGAATCCTCGCTATTACTATACCATTCACACGTAAGTTTTCCAATGGTTTTTAGCCTGCGAATCTTTGATTTGCGAGTTCTTGTTATCACTCTGAACTTCCCTGTTCCCTCTGTTGTCAACAATGGATTTCCAAATAAAGCAGTTGCGGTTTTCCAAATTCGGTCATGATCAAGGTCGCGTTACAAGGTGAGTCGTGTTACAACGCAGTTCAAAAGCAAAAAGGCGTCGTAGTTGTTGAGGAATGAATTGCCAGTCGATCTGTTGGATTTCAGAACCATTATCACGGAGGTTTTGGTAAATTCTCGGTTGTTAGACATACCTAGGTCCGCCTCTAGGTCAAAGTTTAATCAAAGCAGCAGGGCAGCTGTAGGCTCGCGAATTTGTAAAAAGTGCTTTTTGCGCGAGTAGGTATTTTACAATAGAACTGGCTCAAGGCCACATTGTAAATTTGCTCAATTTTAGGTATAGGTTCCGCGGCCTCCACTTTCGCTGAACCGCGTATTCAATCGTGTTAGCCTCAGTTTTGAAAACCCCCTCTCACAAGGCGGCAGAGAGTAAAAATTACTAGAAATATGATAATCGCAGATACCCCCTTGCTCTGCCATTGATGGGACTTTTACTTTGGTACTCCAAACAAGAGTAGCCTTTGTTTTACCGAAATGCTGACTCAATCTTTTCTTCGAAGTCAAGTGCTACACGCAAAGGAAGGAGAAAAAGAATGGTGTGTGTTATACTTTTGCGTTGAAAAAGAGTCGATTGCGTGACGAAGTACGTATTTCCTACGGTCGGCACGTCAAATTAATTCATAGTCTGCCAAGCACGTTCTCAAAATTTAATTCCCAAATTTTGAAGTTAGTCCGCCATTTTGAAAATTACATAATCGAGCTCGTAACTTTTTTAAAGGCCATAATCATCCGGGAGCCTTTGCGGCCGTTTGTTTTTGTTTTGAAAAATTACAATGGCTTGTTCGATTTTAGAAAGTTTTTAGGCCGCTTAAATCACCTGTTTATTAAAGGAATCTTGCCAAATGTAATGCCAGAAGTTTTGAAAGCAAACATGATAGTCTTGAGTGCTCACAGAGCAGTGTGGCGGTTTTTCCGCGTGCCAGCCAATAGAAGTTTTGTGGCGACGGGATTCACTCACACTCACTGCCGGGTTTTGGTTAAAATCGCTCCTGGTTGTCCTGCAATATAAGTATGCCACAAAAAGATGGCATGATTTCTTGCCAGGAATGATAAGTAGCAAGCTCCCGTGGTAAGCAATAGGCTCCAACTTTTCAGTTCAGTTCAATTCAGTTCGAAAATGTTTTGCCCACAGCCAAATAGCTTTTACAAGCAAAGTGGGCATGGCAACCATATTTGAAGGAAATCGATTCACCAACTATAAACAGTTTTCAGTAAAACTAGTGCTAAAGTGCTCTTTGTGGCCAGCATTGCACCAGCTTATTTGTTTTGATGTTTGTATGTTTCGTTTAAGTTTTTGGCCACATGAACGATTGACACGTGATGTAAATGAGCCACTAAGAATAAAGGAGAATGGGGATATATTTTGTCTGGCCAAAACCCTTTTATAATTCTGGTGAGCCAATCTTTTTTCATTGCGTTATTACATTGATCTGGTATTTGTGAACAAATAAACAGAGTTTGAAGGATTTTCACTCAGTTCCTATTTTAAATTTGTTTTAAATTGCCTTAATGGAAAGTGTAACGCGGCAATTTTACCACCCAATTATCCTGTTTTCGGTCCTTCTGACGTCAACACCTGCTGGGCAAATAACACTTCTTGTTTATTAGCAGTGTCCTAAAAAGAGTTAACCATAAACTAATTTTAAGTGGCTGCAAAGTAAACAAAACTCGAGGTCTAAACTGGGCCTATCGTATTTACTACTTGCGTTGTTTGTTACGCCTTTGCGTGCAAAAAGCGCCGACAAGGAAAAGCTACTTGATTAGACAGGTTCCCCAGCAAATTGCAATGACAGGTACGAAAAGTCCATAAATTATTTAAAGTGAGCAAAAGCATTTCAGAATTGGCAAAACCGTCAAAATCTTAAAACTTGTGTATTTTTTTTGCGGATTGTTTACATAGCTACTCGAAACTTTTTAGAAAAACCAAATATAGTATTCTTTTCTCGAGCAAAATTTAGAAGACATTTTGCAATCCAAAGCAGAATTTAAAAAGAACCTTGAAGGTATCCCTGGCTATGACTGGAGTGATGAGAGGTTTCTTGGTTTTCGCCTGCATTTTTGCAGTACACTTCTTTTCCGAACAACAAGTTTTGTGCTCGCAAGGACTGACAAGAAGCGCTGGACTCTCCTGCGGTAGCTTCGTTGAGCATTTGTTTCACCATCTCAACGTCAGCCAAGTTGGATCAAGTTTGGTGAACGACGTGATAGACTGCGCCATGGCTTGCCTTCGCGTTGTCACTTGCTTCTCCTACAACGTGGGGACACAGCCTGACATCGATAATCGTATTCTTTGTGAACTGCTCGCTTCTGACAAGTACAACTTCTCTGAGAAGTTTCAAGCGAATCCTCACTTACATCACTATGCCATTCACGTAAGTTTCCCGGCACTGTTTTTAACGAAATTGTTGCGATACGTTCAACATGCGTTCAAATCAATAAAACCTGTTTTGTTTTGTTTATATTCTCAAATGTTACTAAAATCGAACATAAACGGGACAATAATCTGTTAATATATTTGTAAATGTTAATGGAAAGTTATCATCGGCAAGAACTTCATTTTTAAATCCTTTGAAACCTGTTTTTGTAGAACAAGTGTTCAGAGGGGCCCTGTGTGAATGGGGGAAAATGCATCGCTCTCTACTCTCATGGCGACTTCAAGTGCAAATGTCTTC
Organism: Plumapathes pennacea; assembly: GCA_964036295.1. Lineage (NCBI taxonomy): Eukaryota > Metazoa > Cnidaria > Anthozoa > Antipatharia > Myriopathidae > Plumapathes > Plumapathes pennacea. The sequence continues at coordinate 6,313,565 of OZ038472.1, read as the reverse complement.
TTGGATTTGAAGGAAAGAAATGCGAAAAAGGTGAGTTGAAGCCAAAATTGTATGTGTAAGGCCACGTCCACATTAGTCAGGAATTTTTTGAAACCGCATCTTATCTTGCGTTTTGGCCTTCCGTCCATACTATGACGGCATTTCCGGTCACAAAAACGCAACTTTTTGAAAATGCTCTTCAATGTGGATTGTTTTGAGAATGCAATTTTATGATGTGAACGGGCGAAAACGCGGAACTTTTTGAAAACTCTGAAGTCACGTTCCTTTGTATTTACTCATTTTTGCGTTTTAGTGTAGACGACCAGCAACGAATTGAAAACAAGGAGTGTGGAGAGAGAAATTTTCGTAAACGAAAAAAAAAAAGTGTTTTGGAAAATTTCCGGACAAGTGCGGACGTGACGTGAAGTTAATTTAAACACCACACGGAGTGCTAATTGATATATATTCTTGACACTTTCAATAAGTCATTTTAATTTCGCCCAATTGTGAATTATACCGTGAATCTTGCTTATCATGGTAATTTCTACACGGCAGCAACTGGAAATTTAATGTTTCGTCCAGTTAGCAGTAATCTCAACAAAAACTGGAAAATCTATTAGTACTGATAAATATAATTCGCGAAAGCATTTTCCACATTATTTTTTTCGGAATATTACAGGAAGTACTTTCAAATGAGCAAAAGTCGTTTTGGGCTTTGCATTTCTCTTTAAACACAAAGTTCAACGCTGTCTTTGAAATGAGTTGATGGGCTTTTACACCTGCCATCAACAAGATAAATAAATTAACAGATAGCTTGACACTGAAAAGCGCGAATGGCCATCATAATTGTATCAAGGCCATTTTTCACTAAAATCTATATGGTAAGGGATTTAAGCGCTTCTTAAGTTGCATCGAACAACGAGCAGTCAAAATATAAATATTTGCGTAGTGCGCTAATAGAATAAATAGATAAATTCACTTTTTTTCTCGAATGCTTTAATTTTTGTTAATATTGTGTTAGAACATAAAGCATATTCATCAAAGTCTTGACAATATTTCATTCCAAACAAAGAACACACAGGCCACATGTTTTGTAATGAAACTATGCCCGTTCAGGGTAGCCAATCATATGACAGATCTGTAGTATGCCACCCGCTGACATTCAGAGATACGTTATACTGTGTGTGCTTCACGATGAAGTCAAGGCAATCTACCCTTAAAATTTAGTCACGGAAAAAAGAAAAAAGCTACTTTGCTTTTACGTGAAAAACGCCATTAGTAAAACAATATGCTTATTCCATTACTAAACAACAGATGTGGACGAATGTAAAGAAAACAAAAACAATTGCTCTGGAAACGCCGCTTGCCAAAATACTTTCGGTTCATTCAACTGCACGCGCACCAATGGTTTCCATGGAAACGGAGTAAAATGTGACGGTAAACAAAGGACATGTTATAGTTTCTTGTATAAGTGTATTGTTTAGGAGGCCAAAAAGCACTTTTAGCATATTCAAGATGTAATTCTTTCGAAATATTTTACTTTTGTTTAAGTGCGTTGGAAAACTTTATGCGCGGTATATATATTTACAACATGATTGTATAACATTGAAAGATGTTTATTTTTTGTGTAGATTTGCGTCTGTCCGACTCGGAGATCCTCAGAGAACATTCCGATTACAAAACAAAGCTGATTGAATACCTGGTACCTGTGCAAGTGAGTGGTAAGCAGTGGAAGTTGTGCTTCAGGGCTTCTGAACATCAGTACAGAGCTACTGCTTTCCACACTGCTTGTGACAATAAAGGTCCGACGGTAACGCTGATTCGAGTCGGAATCCACGTGTTTGGTGGCTACACTGACAAGAGTTGGGATGGAAATGCAGGTATGTTGACTCTACCAATCATCAATTCTCAGAATTTAGGTGTAGCTCCAACTTGCTGCTTCGTGTTTTATTTTAACTCTGCGGACACTACGACGGCACTGAAATGAATATAGAATTACAAATGAAATAAACGTACAAAACGAATAAAACGTACAAATAAAATAAACGTACAAAACGAATTCCTATACGAAATATTTACACTATTCTGTACAGACCTTAGCGGTGAGTCCTTCGATGTCTAAAGAGCAGCGGAATTATCTGTCCGCTCGCACTACAAACTTTGTTTCAAGATATTACACTGCCGAGCAACGGAAAAACCAGTCCATACACTCCCTGAGAAATTGTGAAAATAATTTGACTTTACCGCGAAATTTGAATACTAAACGAATAAAAAGGGTAATAGAGCGTTAAGAAAGAGACTACGAACAATAGCTAATTAATAACAAAGGATGAAACGAAAAGGAAATAACAGTGAAAGGTTTGCGGTAACACACCGGCCCCGAAAGGCGTCTCTCGGCCTTTCTTTGATCGTAAACCGTGTCGTGAACTACTTCGACGAATTGTCTTCCAAATTTGTTTCTAATAAGCACAATTTCCGTATGTCACACCTCAAACGGGTGCTTGCTGTTCTAACAACCACTTGGCGGACCACGCCATCACGGTCTGGGAAGACTTCTTCAACAATTCCTTTGGGTCAATGGCCACGAGAAGTGTTCCCGTCCACTACCAACACAAGATCTCCTACTGTGAAATTTCGGCGCACTCGGAGCCACTTCCGCCTCATTTGTAACGTCGGTAAATATTCTCTTACCCAACGTTTCCAGAAAATATCAGCAAGGTATTGAGCTTATTTTCAGCGTCTGCTGAACCTGTCGTCTTCGGTTGTTGCCACAGGAGGAATACAGGTGTTAGTTTGTAGTAGGAGGAGCTTTCTGGGCGTTAGAGGCTCCATATCATTGGAATCGTCGGTCTTGCGAGTGATAGGGCGGTCTTTGAGTGGCTTCTCTACTTCTGGCATCAGTGTGAGAAGAGTATGGTCGTCCATTAGTTGATTTCCCGACAGATTACGTAGTATCTTGCGTGCGGAACGGATCATCCTTTCCCAAACACCTCCTGCACGACTCGCACCAGGGGAGTTGAACTTCCATTCCGCTCCTTGATTGTGGAGATGATTTCTTATCTTGTTGTGGTTCCAGGCGTTCAACGCTTGCTTTATGTCTGCTTCGGCACCTTTGAAGTTGGTTTCCGTTGTCGCTGAAGACGACAGTGGGTGGACCTCGTCTGCTCACAAATCTCGTAAAGGCTAAGGAGTAAGTCGACAGGTCGTGAGCGATTTCAATGTGTACTGCTCGAACGGCAAGACAAGTGAAGATGCATCCATAGTGTTTAACTTCACTCCTTCCTCGCTTTACAAGAATTGGTCCGAAATAGTCGATTCCCATTGACGTGAACGGTGCGTGGCCTGGCGTGATACGAGCCTCTGGAAGGGGCACCATGATTTGTTCGCCGGGTCGAGCATTCCATCTTCGGCATTGCTGACATCCGCCTACTATTTTCTTGACTGTTGTGAGTCCCTTCAGAATCCAAAACTTCTGTCTCACGGAGGCTAAGACTTGATTTGTTCCTACGTGACCTTCTGTTAGGTGGTGCTTGATAATCAAACCACTGACGTGGTGATTGCCGGGTAGGATCGGTGGGTGTTTTGCTGCTGCACTGATAGCTGCCCTTTGTAGGCGTCCGCCGACGCACACAATGTTGTCGATTAACACTGGACTCAGCTTTCATAGGGGGCTCACGTATCCAGCGTCGTTTAGCCTTCTTCCAGAGCCGTTCAATTGTTGAACCTTTGCATCTGTCTGGTTAGCTCGTGAGGGCTGTTGTGCTTTGCGCTTGAGGATGGCGAGCTCCTTTGGGAATGACTCCTGTTGCACAACTTTGATTATTTCTTTAGTTGTGCAAACCAATTTTCCAATTTTCAGATGACCTGCGGCTACGACATTTGGTTGTCGTCCAACTTTAAACAAGAGATACTGCTTGAAACGCAGCAGCCACGCAACGCTCTTCTGTAGCTTCAGCCACGACGAGTAACGACGAAGCAGATTGTCCAGGCCATCATTCTCGAGGATCGTGTGCACCTCAGCTCTTTTCTTCTTCAGCTCTTTGTGATCTGTGGGTAGATCCTCCAGCTGCTCTGGTTGTACTGACCAATGCTTCTCATTTTGCCACAGAAAATCTGGGCCCTTCAGCCATTGCTGTAACTTCTCCTTCTCACATGCCTTTAAACCGCTTGACGCATGATCTGCCGGGTTGGAACTCGAATTCACGTGGCGACACTGAGAGGGTTTAGAAGCGTCGTGGATTATCACGAGCCTGTTAGCCACAAACGTCTGGAATCTTCGCGACTCGTTTCGAATGTACTGCAGGACTAGGGTGGAGTCGGTCCAGAATACTGTTTCATGAATTGGGATGCTGAGTTCTCTCCTCAGAAGTTTGTCCAACGTTGTAGCAACTGTTGCTGCTGTAAGTTCCATCCGAGGAATCGTTACTGACTTCAAGGGTGCAACTTGAGACTTGCCAACCAGAATGCTGCAATGGATGTTTCCAGTGGCGTTAACTATGCGTAGATACGACACTGATCCGTATCCTCCTTCTGAGGCATCGGAAAAGTGGTGGATCTGAGATAAGTGCAGCTCGCCGAAGTCTACGGGTTTCACTGATTGTGGCACCATGACGCCCTTGAAGTTGAATAGACCCTTAACCCATTCTCTCCATCCCACAAGTTGCTCGTCGGGGATTTTCTCATCCCATCCACATTCTTGTTTGCACAGATTTTGCAGCACTCCTTTGGCAGGGAGAATTAGTGGGGCCACAAGGCCAAGCGGGTTGTACATGGCTGATACCAGGGTAAGGATGCCTCTTCTTGTGTCCGGCATTGGGCGCTCCACAATCTGGAAGCCAAGACTGTCCTTCAGTATGTTCCACTCGGTGCCAAGCGCTCGATCTTTACGTTGATCTCCGAAATCTAAATCCATCACAGATGTGGCGCGTTCATGAGTAGGGATTTTATCCAGGACTTTTAATTTCTTTCGACACTATCTGGCTTAGACCCCACCAGTCTACCAAAGGCTCTGTTGGCTACTGCGGCCTTGTCCTCAACGAAGTCGGTGAGACGGGAAAATCTAGACTCCCTTTCTTCCTTGATCAGCTTACTTGAGGTTTCCGCCCACTTGGCCTGTAAGTGAGCGGGGAGTCGCTTGATGACCTTCTTGAGCGTGTCTATAGAATCAATGTCAGCCTCATATTTCATCTGAATCGAATTAAGAACACAGTTCCTCATGTCACGAGCTAACTTCAAGAGCTTCTCAGGTTCCGACGTCCTTATCTGAAGTCCACAAACGACCATATCGATGAACGCACGCACTATGATGTGCTTTTGCCCAAAGTTGTTTTTGAGGATAGTGCGTGCCTCACAATAGCCTTGCTTTGCTGGTAGAATAACACAATTGGCGATGGCTTCTTTAGCGATACCAGTGCAATACTGGATGAGGTAGGATAGTCTGACGGTTTCATCCTGCACCCTCCTCTCAATGTTCACCTCAAAGTTCTTGATGAATCTTGGGTAATTCACCATCAAAGTGCAGAAATTCCTGTTTGGGCATTCCCAACTGCTGCAATCCCATAACCATCATGTTTATAGTCTCCTGATGCCGCTCCATAGCTTCTTGATGACGCTCAAGTGTTCGTTGTAATGGCGGGCTATTTGGATGATTGCTACCGTGGGTCGCTCCAAAATTCTCTCGAGAGTTTTGCCCAACAATAGTCTCATTGTTCAACGTCGACGGCGCCTTGGGTAGTTTTGGTTGAGGTGATGGCGTTGGAGTAGCTCTTGTCCTCGGGAGTGGCTGATACAATACCAAATAATCATTAACTCCGTCTTGAGGACTTTGTCGCGGCAGGCCAGGAATGATGTCAGATTCCCGATTCGATTCTTTGCCCTCGGTTTCTAACTGAGCTTCGAGTTCCACTTGTTTGATTTCCATTCGAGCATCCAAAAGCTCTTTCGCCATTCGTAGTTGTTCCAATTCCATCTCCTTCTCGCGCTGTTGAGTTTTCAGCATTTGTTCCTCTTCCAACCTCTCGATCTTCAATTGTGCGATTGCAATCTTGATGTTGAAATCCTTGGAATGTCTACTTTTCCTTGAGCTGCGTCTGGAAACCCTAGATCCATCTTTGCTTGCTATTGAAGTTTCGTCGCGCCGATCCGGTTCGGTAGGAGGTTTAGAAGATGCTTGCTGCATGGTGTCTGCGACCTCGGTATCCGTTCCAGGCCGCGGCGAAGCCGTTGCCATGGTGCCAGTTAATCCCAACCACTGCTTGAAGCGCAGATCGTAGTTTTCCTTCCGTTTAATTTCTCTTTGGTGTTCCTGTGAAACGAAGTCTCTTTCAGCAGGCGTTGTTACTAGGCATTGCAAATAATTTAATGTTGCCTCCTCGTAGGCGTAGAAAATCTTGTCCAAGGTTCTCTTTCTTCCTACAGCGTCCTCATAGCCAAAGCTTGGACTTTGTAGGACATCGTTAGCGTCTTTATATTTCTTCGTCAAATGTCCGCGATAGGATGCAAGAGATCGTTTGAGCCTTTGAAGATTCTCTTCTTGATCAAGCGTCACGTTCGGCTTCTTCCTTCTTGACCCTCTACGGTACATCCACTCGTCGAAACATGTGCAGATCGAAGAACGCTAAGTACTCGTGTAGCTCCAACTTGCTACTTGGTGTTTTATTTTACCTCTGCGGACACTACGACGGTACTGAAATTAATATAGAATTACAAATGAAATAAACGTACAAAACGAATGAAACATACAAATGAAATAAACGTACAAAACGAATTCCTATACACAATATTTACACTATTCTATACAGACCTTAACGGTGAGTCCTTCGATGCAGCGGAATTATCTGTCCGCTCGCACTACAAACTTTGTTTCAAGATATTACACTGCCGAGCAACGGAAAAACCAGTTCGTACACTTCCTAAGAAATTATGAACTGAATTTGACTGCGAAATTTGAATACTAAATGAACAAAAAGGGCAAAAGAGCGTTAGAGTGATTTCAATAAACCCGTGAAACAGATACTACACTATTAGAGACTATTAGAGACAGTACACACTCCAAGTAGATGTCAGACTATACGGCAATGGACAATGTTTATTTGCCACCGAAAATTTTTCTCAAAAATCCCTACACAAAACTCACAGTAAATTAGACTCTTGCCCATCTAATGTTAGGAAACAATGTGGGCACTTGATTGGCGTGTTGAGCTGTGCGAGAGGAGCCTAGAATCGTCATTTTCCGCGTAATTTGCAAAACTAATGAGCCTGCATGCACTACTGGCATTTGGTCGGTGAAAGGACAGGAAATTGCCTTGAGTTGACGTCGACTCGCATGTTTTTAGTGACGTTCCGTAGATATGCCTTCAATATATTTGTATCAACGTGGTCATTAACACTTGCTAGCTGTCGGATTGCGGCCACTTTGGATATTTAATTTCCCAATATCGCGACATTTTGTTTCGAATCAAAGATACAGACAAATACTCTCTACTAGATATTAGTACACCCTCACTAATAAAAACTGTTTCACGGGCTTATTGAAATCACTCTAAGAAACAGACTACGAACAATAGCTAATTAATAACAAAGGATGAAACGAAAAGGCAATAACAGTGAAAGGTTTGTGGTAACATTAGGTAACGTTATTTCCTCCATTCATTAAACTCTTTCACTCCCAGAGTGTTCAATTTCAATTTTCTGCTTCAGTTTCTCACCAGAGATATATCAGACAGTATGGAGAGCTTGGCTTTTGATACCTTGCTCAGATGAAAGCTGGCTAAACTATCGATTCTCACTACATTACTCATATATTTTTATGGGAAAAATTGCATTTTGGAAGTAAAGGGGTTAATTTCGATCCAGTGAAAACTGCAATTATAGAATAGTGAAGAACAGATATATAATATGTCGGTTCTGCTTGGAATGTGTTTAGTCACTTCAATCACCGGGCATTTTAAATCTTGAAATCTTATCATTCAGTTAGTTCACGATTATATCCAGAGAAGCAATTCAATCGCACTGAAGCGGCCATCTTGATTCACTTATTCCGCACTTCCCACGATAAATTTCAGTTGTTTAAGTACTTTGAAACAATAAAATAAATTAAACGTATTATCATAAAGAAAAGTCAACTTACACTATAAGGATGCATGGACAAATAATCGCTACCCGGCGTTATTGTATATTAAATGATTATGAGTCCCAATACCTCATAATTTTAATTCCATGCAATGCATATTTCAGACAGCTAAATAATCTTGGTAATCCATAATCAATACAATTCGAAATTGTGGTGGAAACCATTTAAACAATCTTCACGTGGTCGCTAGAAACATACCTATTAACTAGTTTTGTCTTTTGTCGTTTGCTCAGTCCCACAGGAATGTTCAAACTACACAGTTCTCAGTGAAGCAGACCGTGCTATTAGCTATGACTCTCGCTACGGAGTCCTGAAGTGCGACAAAAGCGGCTTCACGTCTGGTTGGTACCGCTTTAGTGGGTCAGCGGGCTCACAGATGCCGGACTACTGTGTACCAGAATACAGCTGTGGCACACACGCTGCTGGTTGGTTGAACGGACGCCACCCCACTGTAGAAGAAGGTGTTGTCAGTCGGCAAGTCTGCTTTAGCTGGGTAAAGAACGGGTGTTGGCAATCAACGTCCACAACTGTGAGGAACTGCTCTGGGTTTTATGTGTACCACTTTGACCCCACGCCAAGTTGCCAGTACCGCTACTGTGGAAATCAAAATGGTTAGTACAAGACGCAAACGTACCTGAAAACCTACATTTTTTTATGATATAGCAGAAAGAGGTGCTCTAAATTTGACAGAATATTGGATAGGAGCAACGCTTTAGAAATTACATTATGTTATTCACCTTTGGTTCACAGTTATTCACAGGATAAGCTATTAGTAAAAGTCATTCACACTTAGGTTTGAGCATCACAATGCTTATCTTTAGGTACATAAATAGAAACAACATCTAGCCTCTGTCCTCGATTTTAGTATAAATCTCTCAGCTCAAGCTTCATACGCTGAGTGTGCGTTAATGATCTTCCACAATCAGCGCCGCAAATACCTAACGAGTTTTATTTCTGGTTTCAGGTTCGTTCTCGTCAGCTCCATCACCTTCCCCTAGTGCTGTGCGAGCGTCATCCTCAGCCAGTGTTGCAGGTGCTGAAGAGTTCCTTTTCATTTATATCTCGTATCCCTACTACAAATTCGATAATTTAAACAAAAGCTGCAATTGCTACTGCCAACGCTGTATCCTAACCAAATACATGTATGTCTTTTTTTACTTTATCAATTTAATACGCTTCTTCGAGTGTAACAACTCAAAGCGAGAGTCGCAATTGTCTACTCTTTCGAAATCTCGGAAATATGTGAATTTTGGCAAGGATTAAATTTGAACACAACAACTTTTCAAACCGCGTTTGAAAAATTTTAAAATCTTTGACAGAAAAAAGAAACCAAGTCACTAAATAATACAAGGTCCAATTGTGTTGAGCGAGCAAACCCAACGACTCATAAGAATAGTCTTTGTTGAACGAGGCAATGATAAACAATAGGCTGTTATTGTTTAATTTGAAAAGCAGTGGCCCCTTGCACAGAATTTTCTACTTTAATAGCCTTTAAAAAAAGCGAGAGCACCTGAAACCAGTTACATTTCATCCTTGAATACTGTGTAGTGTGCCAACAAACACGGCGAGAAACTTTTCAAGCATTCGCACGGAGTGTCAGGCTGTCAGCGAAATTATGCAAATGTGTCAGGAATCGGATGACACGATCTTGCACTGCTCTGAAATAGATTTAAAAGCTAGCGGAAAGGTCACAATATACATCCTACGTGGCCTTCATCACAGTTCCCGGGGCATCGAACGACAAAATAAACGGCAATTGTTGAAAAACTCGAGTGATAACACAACCTAAAATTGACTTACGCGTACTGTACGATAATTGTTGTAATGTTTCAAATCTCACCAGTTCCTGAAAACCATAGCTTTAGCTCTTTTCCAGCAAAGGAAACAAAACTCAAAACACTTGTCTACGTCTTCGATGATTTCAAAATACACTGTACAGAGCAGTCCTCATACAGTACGAAAACTCCACTTTCCAGTGTATTGTACGTCATCGTCTTGTTAAAACTTGGATTCTGTAAACTACAATCCTGTTATCGCTAAATGGGTAAAATTTGCCACGATGATTGTTCGATTTCCACCGACTGTATTTTGCTATTCCTTTTCAAAGAAGTGTCTGCGTTTAACACAATTATGGCGTCTTGGATTGTGTTTTGGTTGGCCAATTGATGTAAAAAATTGTTCCTCGGCGAGCAAGCTTGCTTTCCATACAATGGCAAAATATCCGAGCGGTTTACAGCTGTTCGTCAAACTGCTTGGCTTTTTATCTGCATCTTGTTGTACAAAATCATTTCCGTTCGTACTCTATCACTTGCCACCGAAATGGCGGTTGAAAGTTGAGTTGCTGAGTAACCACGCCTGGAGGTCGTACGCCAGACTGACTGACAAACAGACTGACAGACAAACATTAAATTTTTGAGATGACGACTCTCTTGGAGTCTCCAATTTACGCGACACTAAAGCAATAGCATCGTGATTATTACCCTCGCGGAGCTCGGAGATAAGTGGACAGCCAAGAAGTGCAAGGGAAAATTTGTAAAGTATAATTATGAAAATTATTATAACATATTCACTGTTGAGTCGTATTCTTGTTGAAATACTTTGCATTTTACTTATCCAGCCCACGCCTTATTATATTACCATCACAGGTTATATCTCAAGCAACGCTGCCTTCTTGTTCTCACTAAAAAACCACGTGAACCAGCCGTACAAGATGCTTGCAGACGTTTTCCCACAATACGCAACAAGCAGCTCCGATAACTATGGACCAACATTTGGTGGTGGCCATGATCTTCACGTTGCTGACAACTGCAACGCCAACACAGGTTCTTACACAAATCTTGGCAACACTTACAAGGCACCAAACGGATATGTTTATGGAACCTCTGAGATACAAGCTCTTCTCGCTGGTTCTTACAGCTTCAAATGTGACGAATACGAGGTGTTCTACCAGGTTTAGGACAAGTCAGTAGGGAAAAATGAGTTTGTGAGTTGGGTTAGTTCCATATTTGACTTGCACTATGAGCAATCCTATATCTTGCGTATTGTAAATTAATTCACACGTCGCTTAGCAACTGGTTCCTTTCTCGTTGGGGGAACCTGATTTGTCCCAATGTGGATAATTGTTTTATTTTGGCAGCTGTAGCTGACTATGCATAGTCCTGTTAAAATAGAGAACGTACTCCTACGTACACCCCGTATGCACTAATTTGGTCACATGCACAACATTATATGATATTTTGGATGGACTAATCTTGTAATATACACGACCGGCTTTAATATGGAGTGCTATAACTCCCAAGTTTTGATGTGCCTAGAATAGCCGTTAGTAAGAGTTGACTTGAACAACTTGAACATCCTGGATAATATTTTTTTCGTCGAAAGTTTACTCGAGCTTGTCGAAAACGAATCTTTGTCCACTAGTGATTTAACTGCAACTATGACTCAATGTTCCTTACACTTCACAGGAATGAAGCAGCCGATTGGAGGACAAAATGTGTATTTGAGAATGTACACTTCTGGCAATAATTGATATATACTGTCTTGGCTAAAAGAAAAAGGATTCGTCGTATTCCCACGTGCATCTCGTCCGTACTAATTTAGTCACGTGTACAGTATAAATACGTTTGATATTTGGACTGGACTAACACACGACCTATGATAACCAGTGCTAGGAACAACCTATGCAAGCAGCTGGGGAGAAATCGACAAAAAGGCTTCCTATATTGTTTACAAACGCTGCAAGTGTTCCGGCACAGTTTGAACTTTCACGTGTATTATTTACGTACTGCGAAGTCCACAAGTTCGGTGGGAGTTAGTTTCATCACTATATGTACATTATATCTATCTTTAAAGTTGGATCCAAATGTAAGGGAGACCGGCGTTGTTATGAAGAAACAAGGTGTGTTTTGTGGTTAATCATGGTCTTCAGGTGATCCTGAAATCTCTGCCAAATAGAAAAAAGAGAGAGATCAAAGACAATACGGGTTTTCAAAGCAAATGTAATACACAATTCAAACGCAAATGCAGATTATGCCGGGTGATACGGTTAAAATTGCTATTCCAATCCCCAGTTCTCATCTGGGCAAGCAAAAACCAAGTTTTACAATCTGCTTCATAAAATTTTCAGAAAAAAAAAAAAAAGCCACTCCAGGCCTTCATATACATAAGAATGCATGAGTTAATATGAAACTAAGAGCCATGCCAGCAAATATTATCTGATGTTCTCCTTGTGTACAGCTTGTGTTGAGTATTTTAAAAGAAAAAACATCACTTATATTTCATTCGGAAGTCTATGGAAGTTAGACTGTTAATCAAACTCTGAGAGAATGACAACAGTACAAATTGCCATTCTACTGACGCGAAGAAATACTTACAGCCAAAGTGCTGTCCAGTGAGTGTGGATGACTTTTTTTCGACGAAGCTCTCTGTCTTAAAGCATCGTTCACCTAAAACAAGGAAAACAAAAAGTTTGGGATATTTTGAGCGAAACAAGCAGAACAAAAAGGTTGGGATACTTGGATATCGTAACTTTTCAAAGACCACAAATTGCACTCGCGCGGCGCTCGTGCAATTTTGTGGTCTTTGAAAAATTTACTCGTGCTCATTTATTCCAAATTGCACTCGAAATCACGTGATTACCTATAATAATAATGATAAACATCGTAAAGCTGTAAATAGGGGCTTAATAAAGCAGATCTTTAGCTTACCAATACGGTCTAGTTGTTTGTAGTTGTATCTATTACGGTGGCTATATTTTACACACACACAGCTCCCTAACGACACACGAGAATACACAGCAGAGAAAGGCTTTCAAAAGAGACAGAAAAAGAAAATAGCAAAAATAATAGTCAAAACTCGAGTCACTGTTTAAATGTGGAAAAAGGTCCCAACCTTTCTGGCTTCTTCAAGTGTGGAAGTTAACATTCCCTCTAGATGACTAACTTCGTACTCCTGACGCGAAGCCAAGAGGGTAAAGATATGTTATCTAAAAATCTACATTCTGCCAATGATCTTGTTACTCTTACTACCACTACCTTCTTCGCCAGAAACATGATCAAGTAAAACTATAGGCCATGGCATTTAAATTTATCGAGCCCGGTGAATACTCCACAGTTCATGAACTTGCTTTTTTCTGCTTCCCCTAAGAAACATTCACTGTAGTTAATTAAGACAATATGTGAAGTGTGTGAGACCTTTTAAGTCTCCCATATGTTGGGTTAGTAAAAGTCTGAGATACTAGGCCAACGGCCTAACACCCCCACCCCAGGACGTAGCATGTGTACGTAGAAGTGTTGAGTGTTGTTATTACCAGATCCTCGTGTGATGGTACGTTATAGTACAGGTCTCTCTCTTTTTTCTCCTTGTTTCCTGGTATGTCTTCATAGTAATGATAGTGGATTGCGCCGGTTCGCAGCGGGCGACGTGACAGCGGTCGCACCCAGCAGGTGTGGGGACAGAGGACTGGTGTCAAACGATACAGGCGTTTTGGACCCTGCGGGAAGAGGAGGGAGCACTTATGAAGAAGAGGAGGAGCACTAATAAAAAAAATAGAGGAGGAACACTTATGAAGAGAAAGAGGAGGAACACTTATGAAGAAGAGGAAGAGAGAGAAAAAAGCGAGAAGAAATGGCCGAATAACACCGGGATAACTCAGAGAAGCTAGAAGGGAACAAAATAATAACTGATCTTGCTACAACTTCTGCTCAGTACTGCGATTGCCACGTGCGTGGAACTTTCTAGAACAGTTCGTCACTTGCTAAAAATAACGCGATGTCATATCCCATACCGTAAGGAAACCTTTGGAAGTGTGCGCGGCTGAAGGTCTAGTGAAAACAATTGAAGTTCTACTTTATGTTTTTCAGTGAGTTCCGATTTTTGGAAGACTTGAATCAGGAGCATCCGTTGCTGAAAAAAAAAACCTTTGAAGAAGAAATTGGGGGTAGGCTTAGCACATCGGCTTCATTTCGTGTTCCGAGTTCTTGGCGGCCATGTTGGAGGACAACCTTAGTCCTCCAACATGGCGGCTGCAAACAAACTCTTATCTAATCTCCACAAAAACAAATTCCCGCTACTTCGCTATAATTAAGCCTAGACAATCCACAATTGGCATTTGGACTAAATCAAATGTAATTTTTTCCTTTCTGGAGTCAGAAAAATACAATCTGTTATTTTGGAGGGTACTGCGGGGGCGTGACCAGTGAAAACCGCGTGGTTGCAAACGAAGAATTCAGGGTTGATCGGCCCGAAAACACACTTAACCTGCCGTTCTGAAGAAAAATGTAATTGTTCTCGAAGAGCTAATAGTCGAAAATTTTGACTAAAAGTGAGAAATTCCCGATTTCAACTGGCACTCGTAAGTGTTTGCTAAAAGTTTATCGCTTTTACAAACATTAAAATTCGACTTCCTTGTTTTTTATTAAAACCATGCGTAATTCACATGCTGAATATAAATTGTTGGTTTCCGTTGCAGATAATCCCGAAAACTGCGTTTAAAAGAACGTGTGAGGGCAGCTAATTGACGAGGTTGGTAATTAAAGGTGACACTGATCGATTTGTAACGACAATTTGCAGCGATACGATGAAGTGTACATTTATTTCCACGGCTGTGGAGCACTACATGAGTAACAAATTTTCCTGCAGTTCTCAGTGTGGTTGTGTTTCGTCCGTTTCCGAAACTTCGTTTATCATTACAGTCAGTGGGATGTTACACTTGAACGTTTTTAGCGCAGCATTCGTCGTTTCAAATTGACCCGTTTAACATCAACTTTAGAGCAACATATCGTTGCAAGCTGTCAAGTGACACGGCTGATGGGCTTGATGCGAAATGAAACGAGACGTAATCATGGTAAATTTTGTGAAATGGCGAAACAATTTCAGTCATGGTTATTCATCAAAGATCGAAAGTTCATGCTGTCTGCGGAGGACCGGTTCATAAGTCGAACAATCGTCGAATTTAATTCTAGCACTTTCAAAATTCGATATTCGTATCCCGCGTCATAGTCACACGGAATAGTTTGCACTGAGCGACACATCGTATAAAATACATGAATTACACTAATTGTTACAACATCGAGAATTATGGAGGATTTATACATGAAATTAAGAGGCACCCTCCAAAGCAGGATTTTAAGCGTTTTCGTTTGCAGTGTAACCTTATTATGTCACTCAATGAATAACAACTCGGGATAAATTGATTCGACCAACGAGACTTAGCTATTTCTGCTAATAATTACTATGAAAACATGCTTGCGTTTTGGCTAGTTTATCACGTATGGTAGCTCGAACATCTTTTTGTGAACTTTTAATGTTTTTCTTAACACAAAGTGTGTGTTTGCAGGCAACTGAATTTCAATTACGTAGATATAAATATATCACCCTACAACATACTTGGATATTTAAAGTGTATCTTTCAGTTTTATTCTATAATTGTTCTATTTTCAGGTAGACAAAAAAAAAAAAAAAAAAAAGAAAAAAAGAAAAGGAACAAACAAATATATTGCCGGAGTGGGTTCACTAGTACAGGGGATTTATTCCGAAAAACACCACCTAAGCCGAAGGTTGAATGGAAAGCCAACAAGGGAATAGACAATCACACATCATGGACACACGCTGCCTCGGCACTGTAGTTATGAATCATGAACACTTTACATCCAAAAGAGCTAAGAAAAATAGAAGTCGACCACGTGGTAGAAGTACAAGTTGCCAGCCACATATGGGATAAAATATTGGATAAAACCAGAGGAGGACAGCGTGTCACGCGCTCCGCCAAAAGACCTGTCCGCGACAGTATTAATGACCTGCCGAATTTGAACTGCACATTCGGGGTTGTTAACATGAAAAAAGGTGCTGCGGTAAAGAGGTTTTTAAAAGTCTACCAGAAAGAGGGAAAAGGGCTACGTGACCATCTGATTGACTGTGGTGTACAACGCAACGTAACGCGCCGTATCTGCGAAACGTTTGAGGATGCTGCGAATGACATCGCCGATAAAGTTCAAGAATCTGGGAGCGATAAAGTTTACGATGACTTTACCGACAAACTCACTGCTCTAGTCGGCCACGTGCATCTCGACTAACTGAACGCTTTAGCTATGGAACTGCGCATTCATTTTACTGTACGAAAGTGGAGAAACTTGAAACAGGTTTTAGCATATATTCCGCGCAATATTGCCTGCATCCCACAATCCTATTGTTTTATATTTATAAAAGAACTCCCCTCGCCCTGTAGATGGTTTCTGGATGCGGGATTTTTGTCTAGTTTCCGCAAGGAGATTGCAATAGTTCACAAAATAGTTGTAGCGTGACGTCACCAGTCGGCCGCTAAAATGTTTGCTAAATGTTTGCGGCACGGCAGTCTGGTTTAGTTCAGACAACGTGCACAGTGACACGTTTTCAAGTTTTCGTGGACAAGCTAAACTCCAAAATTTGCTGAGACAACTTTCTACACGCAGCTATAGAATACTCCGAAACCGTCTTGCAAACCAATAAAAGTGCAATTATAGAGTCAGTTTCGCACTTTAGACCAGTCAGTACAGTCGATCTTCTACACCGAATTTTTTTAAATCAGAAGCCACGATTGCTCCAGCCAACGATGCATCATAGCTTTATAAATTACGTTTCTTTCAGTGTAACAAATTTAAAACTAAAAGCGAAAGTCGCTTATTTACTCTTTCGAAGTCTCAACATTGTGTTAATTTCGCCAAGGATCAAATTCGAACTCAACAACTTTCAAACTGCGTTTGACAAATTTTTAATCTTGAAAGAAAAAAGAACCATTAAATAGTACAAGAGCCACTAAATAGTACAAGATTGAGAGCGAGCAAACCCGGGCACTAATATATTCTAATATATTAACTCAGTCTTTGTAAAACAAGGCAATGTTAAACACCAGACTGTATTGTTATGGAAAGCATGACCGCCTGGTCGGGTATATTTTCTACTTTAATAGCCTTCAGAAAGCGAGAGCAATTCAATCCGGTTACAGTGTATCTTCAATTACACTGTGCCAACAAACATAGCGGGAAAATATCAACCCATTTCCATGCGACTTTCAGCGAATATGCCAACATGATGTCTCACAACACGGTTTTCGGACGACGTAAACGGCCTGACGGGAAAGGTTATCTTGCACAAAGGCATTCTGAAATAGCTTTGAAAATTAGCAAAGGTCACAATATAATCCTACTTGGCTTTCATTGCAGTTCCCGAGGCATCAAACCACAAAATATACGGCGACTGTTGAAATATAAGACGTTTGCAATTAGCATACTCTACGTCAACTGTAATTATTAAAAATATCCCCGGTTCTTGATTATCGCAGTTTTAGCTCTTTTCTAGCAAATAAAACAAAACCCCAAACATTGTCGCCTACGTCTTCATTGATTTCGAAACATAGAGCAGTCCTCATACAATACGAAATTTCACTGAGTGCTGGGTGGCGCGGATCCTGTAAACTTCAATCCTGTAAATGCCAAACGGTGAAATTTGCCACGGTAATTGTTCGATTTCTACTGACTGTATTTGCTTATCCTTTCTGATGAAGTATCTGACTTTTAACACAATGTTGGCGTCTGAGATTGTGGTCAGGTCGGCTACAGTCGATGCCTTAAAAAATTCGTTTCATACACTTATATTAACGGCTAGCAAGCTTGCCTCCCAAACGATGGCACGATATCAGGGTCGTTCACAGCCGTCCGTCGAATTGCTTGGCCTTGTATCTGCATCGCAATCAAATTCAGTAGCTTAGCTACCTCGCCTGGAGGTCGTACACCTTCGATAAACTAAAGTCGCTCCCGGCTGCCACGGGTTTTTCAACTTTTCAGAACACCTGATAGAAGAAATGCATTTTATAAGGATAAAAAAAAAGGTAAGTAATGAAGCGCAGGCTGGATTAATCGTGGCCTCGGCAAAATTGATTGTACACGAAAATGAGATAAGTCACGCATTGCTGTTTCTTTGCTGGTCGACCCTTTCACTCCCAAGCTCAAAATTGTCTCAACCTTTTGAAGCACTAGCGAATAAGTGTTGTAATTATAATTTGTAGTTTCTAAATCAGATTTCATTTGAGCAAGGTGTCAAAGGCCAAGTTCCCTACCACTGTATCACTGATATTTTTCTGGTGAGAAAATTGAAGTTGATCAGTCTTGGGAGTTCAGTTCTTCAACGGGAATATATGTCCTCCAAGTCTCGTTCTTGCCCGCGCGCAAGTTTCCACTCGTTGAAAATATTTAGCCATGTTGACGTGCTTTTCTTGGTGTTTTTGTTTTGATTTTATTCACTCATCTTCTCCACTGTCCCCTTCCGACAAATTTGGAAACCTGCTGGCTTCCACTTCTTCACTAAAATACTCGCAAAACATCCCCAAGAAACTCCAAACTCTGCCATCTTTGTAAAATACTCATTTCTGCTTTGCTGCGTGTACACGTCCTGCGCAAAATACAACAAGCCATGTCTAGCAAAAATGTACTGATCTATCTTCTAGAGTGCGTCCCCTATACCCTGAATATTCCCATAGAGTGAGTGTTTGACTTCAGGATTTCAATGCGTTCCTCTCCTCGGGACGGGCATTTGAGTTTGAGGCTAAGTTTGGATGCGCTGTTCACAGCAGTTGTCTTCATATAAGAGCCCAGAAGAGTAATTAAGCGTGGGTCCAGGCCGGTTTATATGAAACCGCTGTTACGGAACCATTTCAGTTTTTCGCAGTAATGATAGTTTCCAGAGGACTCCAGAAATGACATTTTTGGACTACCAGGTCTCATTTTTTTTTTCTGTCGCGAGAAAGCACACCCCTGGATGCCCCTATAATTCACTCCTTCGACGCATTAATAATTTGTAACCGGTCAGAAATTCTCCATATCCGCCCTGGTACAATTGGGTCGCGCCCGCTGATAAGTGGCCAGCAGGTTCTGTTCATAGGAGTTGAGAATGGGAACTAGTTTAGTTCCCAAGATGGCGGACAAGATGGACGCAAAGCAGTGTTTTGACCCGAAGGTGAAATACTCTACTCTTGTTTCCAATAATGTCACATACCGTATTGTAGTCACATAAGTTTTACTTGTTTTGGAACGTTTTCTATTCTATCCTTACGATCCTGGACGAAATTATATGGGACAGCTATCTCCTTTTGAGTAGCCTTGACGCTAGGGCCCTGTGAGGGTAATTCCGAACGGGCGACACGGCCTTGAAACGGCGACACGAGAGCTACGAACTAGCGACGAACGACAAGGCGCTGCGAGGAAATTCCGACAGCGACACTGATAATAATTAAACCGGCAGCGAATTTCGTGTTTGGTACAAACTTCGACAGCGAAATCAGTTCAGTGAACCAGCGTGCATGGCGGAGTTCTTCCTTCTTTTGTCAATTTAGTGCGGTTGCTGTCATTTTTTGGCCGACGTCACAGTCACATTCGAGTTTCACTTATCCATTGACATAGTTATCAACTGGCCACGTGTGTGCACTTGTCTCTGGATGCCGTTTCCCTTTACAGCAGACTCTACTCTTGTCAACTCTAACAAACTCTGCTTCGGGAGAACGGCACAATTTTGCCGGGGACTGAAAATTTGCCGGGTATTGGGAGACAGGAAATGTTTAATGGGATCGGGACGTCCAGACACAACTTTAATTTTGGGAGGTTTTTTCCTTCTGGCTGAATGTGCTTGAAAATAAAATGCCATTTCATGCAGCATAACTTCCAAAGTTTCCGGAGTTATTTCTCATTTATTATTCTCCTGTATATTTACGAAATAATATTACTTGACCTTGCATTCACACTATGTAAACAGAATGTGGCACATTAGCGAACGATTGTACTGTGCTTTTGTTGGATCCATGCAGAGGCAGGAGATGGTGTTAACTCGTATATTTCTTGGAGATAAAGAAGCACAGATTCGGGGGGTTGATTAATGTACTTAGTTTGTGGGAGGTGAGGTATAGAAGCAAGAGATTTACATGAATGTGAGTTTGTGGGAGAATTGGCATGCACACGGGTGGTGATTGATATGACTGAGTTTCTTAGGGGAGTGGGTTTGGAGCTACAGTTGGCAGCTCTGGATGCATGAATTATAATTATACCGTATATATATTTATATGTTTTAGGGCTTAAAACAGAATGTGAATTCATTTCTATCTGGGGCTGATGTCAATGGTAAACCCCTGTCCTTTGTGGAGAAGACAGAGTGTGCTATTGTGCTGCTGCAGTCTCTTCCATGTGCTCGGAGTGCTGTCCTAGAGCAGTTGTGTGGCGTGTTCCGTGAAGCTGTGCAGAAATACACAGTACAACTAGAAAGACAAGCTCTAGAAGGTAAAACATAACATTACAGTTAGTATAAGATTTTTATTTCGAAAACTTTGATTGACCAAATATCTATTCCAAAATTTCTTCTTAGCTGCATCTACAGTTATGTAAGCACCAAGCAAGTACTTGAGAAAGACCCGGCTTATAAGCTTTGGCAAACTATACATGATGAAACTAAGTCAAAGCAAACAGAAACAAAACAAAAGCAATAATTGCTTTTGTTTTGTTTACATAACAGTACATGATATCACTTTAAAATTTGTTTGTCATTTAGTCAGATATTGGGCATTTGTCAATAGCAGGGATATTCTGTGGTACATGTACTCTGCGCAAGTTTTTGGAACAAAAGCTTTAATTTTCTATTTAGTGTACAATTTTGTATATACTGTACTAAATTTTAAAACCATGACTCAAACTAGTATTGGCTTGCATTGACATATAATGTTGAGATATGGTACAGACTAAATTCAGGTTGATTTGGTTATGTCAAACACCATGCATGCACAGTAAATACCTGTGCTGGCTGACAGTTTGAGCATATAATCTCCAGACATGAGCTAAGAAGATTGATCAGTCAGTTCACAGATGCATTTTACAATGGTCACTACAGTGGATCTTGATTTTACATTTAGGATCTCTTGGAGAACTAGAAATCGATGACCCACATCTGAACTCTGCTCTGTGCAGAGTGAGTGAGGTTGTCAGAGGATTTGTTGACAACAACCCTTCCTCTTGGGCACCAGTCATTTGTCAAGTAAGTTGAAATGATTGTGAAGAAATAATTCACCCCCAGCTACAGCACAATACTGGACAAAATGTCGAGGCACTTCATTTGCTATATAAATTATATACTAACTGTAAATGCATCCATGACCTCCCCTTATACATGTAAGTCACATCATGATTAAACATCATGATATTATAATTCTAACATGTTGTTATCCTAAGTCACATCATGTTGACCACAAGGAAACAGAGGAGGAAGAATCTGATTGTTTATCACTTTTTTGAAAAGGAAACAGGAGTTATATTGATTTTACTGTAGAGTTTGTCTCAACAGGTTTTATCCAATATTCTTGGTATAGATTAATAAGCTACATATCCTTGTGCATTAGCCCTCCTTTAACCCTTGTAGAGATGTACTCCCAAGATCAAAATGCAGATTCTCCCAACCTTTTAGGAGAAAATGTATGAGTGATGTGTTGAAAATTGTTCTCATGACGTTATTTCATATCTTTTCTTCTTAAAAGATTGGGAGAACTTGCATTTTGAGCTTGGGAGTGAAAGGGTATAAAATTGATAAATATATTTGTTGATGTTGGAACTCTTTTTATAATGTGTTTTTCTGGGTGAGAAGTGACAGAGTCTACATTATGGACATAATGTGTACAGTAGAGTTTGTTCTTGCTGGCTTGTTATTTTTTTAAGTGGTCACTGACTTTGCTGGGACAAGTTATTACAGAGAACGTTGGAAGGAGAGGTAATGTACCTAAAATACTCACCATAAGCCATGCTGATTGAGTTCTTGTTGTGAATATATAGAGTGGGTTTTTGATTGACTTTCAAAAACCAAAACCAAGTGAAGGCTGTAAGATAAGTAAGAAAACACTTCCAACCAACCAGAAGCCAATTTGAGTAATTTACAATTGGTTTTTTGTTGAAGAAGAGAGCAGTAACAGTGCAATAAAACACTATTGCCACTTGCTTGTGTGAGCTGTAGATCACAATTGGGGTTTGCTTTTGTTCCTGATATGAAAACATGATCCTGTAGTTTAGCTAGCCTCAAGGCCTTCATGCTAGGTTTTTGAAAAAAGGAATTGGAAAATACAGTAAGTGCTGCAAAACTGTGCATGATGGTCTGAAAAAATGTATATGACTCATAAACAGAATATGCCAGTCACAATATTTTTAGTTTAATGTAAACTATCTGACTTCTGGATACTGTTTTCAACACTAAAAGACATCCAAAGGAACGTATTGAAAAATATCTGTGAAAACTGCTCCTCAAAGCAGCATGTTTTTAACCACAGTGACAGTAATCAAAACTTACTGTAAAGAGTGAGAAATCATGACAAGAAGCTATTGAATTGTGCAAAAGAGGAGACACTGCTATTCTCTTACCATTGGGTTTTTATGATCACTACATCTAAAACTGCATGACTTCCTGCATGAATGTGACTACAGGTAAAACTTTGTTATAGTTAACTGTGTGCTCATATTTGGATAAAACAATCATTTTGTTGACTGACACCTGATTGATCATTTTTGACAGGTGTCAGCTTGAATTTGTCCTTCAGTGAGGGTTTACATCGGTGGATGGCATTCCCAGCTATTCAGCTGCTCATAGACATTGCATCTCATTGCTGTGCTGAACTGTAAGTGCAGTAAACAAAGGCTAAAGGTGCCTGTACTGTATACTTTACTGGGATGTTTTATAAGCCCTTACCAGTTGTTGATCTTATTTCAGAGTCATATGTAGTCCTGAAGTTTGTATGGGTTGCCTTCTCCAAACAGCTGTCAAGTATTCACCACATTTGGACTGGATTGTTGCACACATAGGGTGAGTTGTGGGTTATATTCATCAAAAACTGAGGCCAGCATGAAAACCTACATGGAAACTAGACCCAATGCTGGTGTGCCCTAACATCTTTTTTTTTTTTTTTTTTTTTTTTTTGCATTCTTAATACTTTAGACACCATCCACGTAATTGCCATTTCAGATGCGGGGTTTCTCCTGTTTAACCTTCCAACCTAAAATATAGTACTGTAATATATAGTTTTGTAAATAGATATATGGGGAATTAGATTTGTCTTGAAATCTTACATGTACAGTATACAGAAGAACCCCACCATCTCAAACTCAGTCAACTCGAAATCCCCGCTATTTCAAGCTCAAACTCATTTCCCTTGGATTTCCCTTTCAGTAATTTACTATCGGCTAACTTAAACTCCTGTTAACTCGGACTATTTTTTGTTTCCGATGGGAGTTTGAGTTAGTGGGGTTTTACCATGTTGTTATTGTTTTATCTTTAGGTGTTCCAATGTAGTGCTTTGTTAACTGTTATTTTTACTTGATATAAAACAAGGGTATTATTTATTAGTGGCAGCAGCAGTAACAGAATGAATTAACTCAAGTGCATGCTTGTCAAAGATTATTGTATGTGATCACCCACAGATCAAATTACAGTATACTGTATATTGTACAAGCTTCTATGTAGTAACATAAGTGATGTACTAACCTATTTTTACTGAGCAAAACTAATAACATTTTTCAACTATTAATACAGAAGGACTGTTTTTAGTAATTTTAGGGGCAATTTTGTCATTCTTGCAAATGGTAGTTTGTGTGAAGTGCAGTTATTTTGCTGTCTACAAAGTGGAGCTGATACAAACTTATTTGAGAGAAATGGGTTTTCTTTGTGGGTTTCAGGTCTCACTTCCACCAAATCATCATTGGTAAACTGCTGAGTACAGCCCTGAAGGAATACGCAAGCTGTGCCAAAGCGGAACACAGCGAGAAGTCAGTGTTGATCTCAACTGTAGTCAGGGTTCTGACTTTCTTGTCCCTGCAACACTCACACGAGATTAACACGTGCTTGCTGGATCTGTTCCATGTAAGTTCAATCTGTATTTGCAGCCTATTTGTTTAATAATTAAGGCACGCTTCTGTTACTCATACTGTAGCAAGTTGACAAGTTTGATGGCAGGCTGACGTCAGGCTCACAATGCGCGGTTTGGTGCGCATTCTTTTGAGATTGTTCTGTCTATTACTATATTAGACGGTAATCGTGTTCTTTTGGGACCTATTCTGATTCCGGAATAAACAGAGTAGTGTAGCAGATTTGACGGAATAGACGGAATATTTGGAATGGACAGAGTAGCCGGTAATCGTGTTCTTTTGGTATTTTTTTTTGCCGGACACTAAATCTAGTCCCGAGGGTGTCTGCCTTAGAGAGAGTTGACTTTATTCTGTCACGTCAGCTATTCTATTTTCGGAATAGCGCAAAGTCTGTTCTTTTGAGAACTGGTATTCTGTGTACAGTCAACTCTCTCTAAGGCAGACACCCTCGGGACTAGATTTAGTATCCGCCTTAGAGAGGTGTCAGCTAAGGGAGAGTTTAGTGACAGAGAAACAAGTGAAAATTGGCAAAGACCAAATCTGCATGCTGTCCGCCTTAGAGAGGTATCCGCCTTAGAGAGGTATCCGCTTTAGAGAGGTATCCGCCTTAGAGAGGTATCCGCTTTATAGTACCTTTTATTTGCGTCAGCATGTTACAAGTATGTTGAGTTATAGAAGCATGTGAGAAGAAGAGAAGCTCAACTCCGCACATAACAGAACAGAATATTTATTCATCCTCGAGATATAAAAACTCAAATCAGGTCACGTGGGTTACAGCATAGCACGCCATGGTGAATGAATGAATGAATAACTTTATTAACTTTATTAACTTTATTAACTTTATTAACTTTATTAACGTGTCAAAAATCCTTTAGCATCACTACTAATTGGGGACACTAATGGTTATAGCACAGCGTCTAGCGGTAGATTGTATTTGATGAGGCTCAATTTTCTTCTCCTTCCAATTACAATTTACTGCTAGTCTTCTGTGATTAGTGTTGATAAACTCTTGAATTCTCCAAGCTCTTCACATGAGTGATGCTTTGAAACTAGCACAGACTGAGGTTTTGAGTGCAAGTTTGGCGGTGTTTTTCGACAGGCCAGTGTCTCCAGTTGTTCGACAGATGAAAAGGACATCCAGCTTGCGACTGTGCCGTTTCTACTACACATTGCATCCATATCACCCGATCTGCTGAAGGGAACTTTATCAGAGTTTGTTGAAACATGTGAGTGTGGCGAGTTCTTGTTTAATTTGTTGGGTTTATTGTCTAGCCAAATACTTTACGTTAATCATTTTTCAGTATACAGTATCTGTCTCTGTATGTCTCGCTGTTTCTGTGTGTCGCTTAGTTGTTTTTCTTTTTCTCACTCTCTTTTACTTTTATGTTGTTCTAGTGACTCCAGCAGTTCTTGTACAACTGTACAATCAGTCCATCGAAAGGGAGAATCTGGAAAACAAACAAGAGAGGTAAATTTTACTATTGGTTTCAAACGATTCACCAAGAATGTTAACTAAAATCGTATGTATCGTATCGATATAGTCGGTAACTATGAAACGATGCTTGTTTCTGCTTCACAGCCTGGTTTCAAGTCTTGTTGACATTATTGTGAATACTGGAGAAGGAGCCAATGAAATCTTCAAGTTTTTGTTGGAAAACTGCGAATCAAGTGAAGAGAAAGGTACAATACATACGTTTTTTTTTTCTTTGCCTTTCAAGCTGGGGCCATAAATCGAAGGAAAACAACGAGGTCCCATAACTTACAATGCGGACCGGGCTATTGAGGTTGATAAAATATTTGTTATGCCACATAATTTTCGCTGAGAAAAGAACGTGCCGGGGTCTGTACCGTAAGTTAGGAACCAAACAGAGCGGACGTACTTTCTGTGTCATATAATCCCCGAGTTCTGCGAGGGTAATAATCACGACTCTAGTGGTGTAGTATCGCGCTTTTTCGAGACGCCAATGGGGTCGCCATCTCAAAATCTAACGTTCGCCAGTCATTCTGTCTGTCTAGCGAACGACCTCCAGATCAGGTAGCTACTACTAATTTTGATTCATTGCGGTAAGAAGCGATGAAGCACGACGCTATTTCTAGTAAATTGGTTTTTGTGCTCACTTCATTCGTGGTCGCGATTATTCCCGTTTAGAATATGACGTTTTTTATCTGCTTTTTGTGTTCCAGGTGCTATGGAGTTTGATAGTTCTCAAGCGCAAGTTCAGAAAACCTTCATCTTCGTAATGGTGAGTTGAATACTTGTCAGACACAGTCCTTTGCGGGCGGGAAAACGTCTTACCATTTTCAAGGCCCCCAAAAATAATGAAACTCCCTGTTGTAGGCTTTTTATCTACTTTTCCATCAATTCATTGTTTTTCTTTGTTTGGGGAACCAAAACAATAGAACTCCGCCATCTTGAACTCGATTATCTCGAACTCCCCGCTATCTCGAATCCGATTTCCCTCGGAAATGAACTTGGTAGAACTTTCCCTTCGTGGAACCCCGCTATCTTGAATTAGTATATACCACACAAGTGAATAGTGCTTTTCGCGCGCTCTGATTGGCTCCTCGATCTCGGAATATCAAGTACTATTCACCTCCCGGCGGTTTCCGGTAAAACAAAATGGCGCGCGAACCCAATTTTTGCCCACTTTCGTCGGAAATAAAATAGCTATTTGGGAGTTGGCTATTAAACTTGTGTGGTATATACTAAAACAATCATTCGCCTCAGTGTCGGTGAATAGCGGTGGATATTTACCTCACTGAAACGGCTGGGTAAATCCATCGCTATTCACCTCCACTTCGGCGAATAATTGTTAACTATTTCTCGCTTCCCTTGAGAGTCCGAGGTAGCGGGATTCTACTGTGGAGAAAACTATGAAATATATGGTACAAAACAGAAATATATGGTACAAAACAAAAGAGGGCATCATTAGATAAGCAGAAATTAAAGAAATTCATACTGGAGAAAATTACTGTTCTGTTCTTGAGGAAGCTTAGTTTATCTAGAGTGTATATTCAAGTAGGCTTCACAAGAGCCTAATTTAGTTTCATATTTTCTACAGGAACTGCTTTTACTTAAGCTTGACAGGATAATGCTGCAACGGAGAAAATTATACAAGGAATGCTCTTTGAATAATCTCGGTCAAGGCTTCCGGGCAGAGAGTCCATTTCTACTGGAGATGGCTAACCACACGTCTGGGTTATCCAGCAGTCTGCTGTCATCATCAGGCAACAGGTAGAATGATAAATAGTAATACGATAAATAGAGGATATTACACGGCGGCACGAAGATATGAATTTTATTTTCAAGTGGTGAAAACAATATTTTACGAACGAGCGCTTCGCGAGTTATTCGCTCACGAAAACTACGAACGAGCGCTTCGCGTGTTATTCGCTCACGAAAACTGCATTATTTGATACTAGTTGTGGCTCAAGGCTAGATCTCACTTAGGCCTCCCATGGTGAGAAATTCCCGTAAGCGACCATTAAAAGCCGAACGAAGGGAGGTTGCACTATATTTATTATTCAGCTCCGTACACTCTATATTACGGACACGAGAGCAAAGCCCATACATTCTCAACCTCTACTCTACTATTCCATATACTCCTGTAATCCTACGTTTCAAATTGGATTGCCCGATGACTGGAGAACACCCGATCTGGATTGGTACCCTCGCAGAGCTCGGGATTAATATAGACAGGGAGGGAAACAGAGTAAAAGGGAGTTACTGGGGATGGGGGGGGGGGGGGGGGGGGGGGGGGGGGTGGGGTGGGGGTGAGCGGGAAGTCTACGGGAGACGGGAATAGAGAAGGCTTGAAGCGGGATTTGCTAGTGACGAAAAACAGGATGTCCGTGCAAAAACGTTAGTTCCTGTAAAATGACAAGGTCGCTTCTGGTGAATGTAGGAGACAGGAACCGGGATTAAAGTAAATGATGTGGGAACTGTAGACATCCCCCCCTTCCTCCCCCCCCCCCCCCCCCCCCCCCACTCTTGCAGTAGATATTACTCTGGTCCTATAGATTTTCTCTCGTTTGCTGTTCCGTGGCTCCCTCGCTTCTGAACGCTTTAAGGGGAAGAAAATATTTGAGACAAAGACAATGCGATATTCATGGGTGGATATTTTTGCCAGTTTCTAAGTAGCGTTTCACCGCCCAGTTTACTCTCGTTTGCAGTATACCTTCATGCCGGTTTAACACGTTTTCTGTCAACAGATTGATGTGGCTGCGTAGACTATTGGTTCTCGTGGCTCTTCACAAAGGACAACCAGTTGCTGTTCAGATCTTGGCTCATGTAATAATGAACAGTCGGTCGGATGATTCGGTAAATACTGTGGTTTTCCTCTTCTCGTGCAACGTGAGTTGTAAATCTTTGGACATCGCGGAAATACGTCTATCGGCCGTGCAGGCACCGAATTTTTTGGGTCAGCGGCCATTGCAGCAGTGAACTCAATACTCAACTATACGTTAGCTCAACGCATTTTTATTAGAAAGGAGTTGTGCATAAGAACAACGGGCCTTGTACACGAGGTGAAATTTAACCTCGAGTTAGACAGAAGTATATGGTAATGGCGACGAACGCTGACACGTATTTCCGCGGTGTGAAGTCTGCACGAAACTGCAATGCTTTTTCTTCTACTCGATGTGTGACATTTTTTATCTCTGGATTATTTTCTACGCTGCAAATATTAGTCTAAGCTGTTCTCTCTTTACATGTTGCGTGACGTGACAGTGCCTCTCTTTTTTAGCATTGGAGCTGTTCTCGCTTGGACAAGTGTTGCGTGACTTTTCTCTTTTTATTTGCAACTCTGCACTGTTTTCTTTTCGAGTGTTGCGTGACATTTTTTCCCCTCTTTCTTTAGTTGTGACTCTTGACGAAGCTGTAGTGTCAATTGGAGCTGTTCCCTTTTCAACTATTGCGTGACATTTCCTCTCCTCTTTCTTTAGTTGCGCCTCTTCACGAAGCTACAGTGTGAACTGGAGCTGTTTTATCCACACGTCTTGCGTGACACAGTGAATAAATGCGTCATATCTCTAAAGAACCTGCCGTCAGCCTCGAGAAGTCCCAAGGTACGGATATACAGATATGGCAGGGGGGGGGACTCACACATTAAAAGGACGGGATTGCTCGTCTGGAAGTTTCTTTTTGACCCCTAAGAGATACTAAAATGGGCGTGGCTCGAGATTATTTTAAGCCTTAGAGGTACGACGAGCATCCCGTCTTTTCTATATGGAAGTTAATAGTCCCTCCCTCCCTCGTTGTTGAGTCCGTTCGACCAACAATTTACCTTTCCAAGCCGAGATCTCACTTTTCATCCAAGTATTCCTTTTTGTTTGTTTGTTTGTTTGTTTGTTGTGTTTTTTATTTGTTTGTTTGTTTTGTTTTCAAGGCTCTACTGTTACTGGACAACTTTTATCAGTTGATATTGACAGAAAAAGGCCACCAGCTTCCGCCAAGGTAATCTATGAACACGGCGTTTGTTTGAGTCTATTCCGGAATAGAAATAGCTAAAACGATCCAAATTGTTGCATGTTGCGGGGAGAATGTTGTTCCAAATTGTCCTCAAAACCCTCCCGGTAGCTTTGTGAACAGCTACCGATCTATTCATTGCCAAATGAACTCCAAGCCAAAGAATTATATTGACCAACATCGCTATTCCTATGCCGGAATAGACCCAATCGAACGCGCCTTAAAATTCAACAAGCATCTCGGAAATTGTCATTGCAAATTACTTTGACTTCTGATTGGTTGAAAGTGTTTTCGTACAGCCTCTGTGATTGGCGGTGTAATTATTTTGGTTTGGGTTTTTGACAGTCATCCGAAAGTTGCTCTAATACCTGCGATGTTTTTAGTACTTAACATAAAACAATCTAATAGAGCGGTTTTCGAATGACTGTCGAAAACCAAAACCAAAGCAAAACCAAAGCAATCACAAAGCCAATCAGAGACGCGAGCAAAAACACGTCCGACCAATCAGAAGTGCGAGCAAAACCAAACGCAATACATCGGGTTTGGTTTTGGTTTTACTAACCAATCAGAGAGGCGAGCAAACGCAATCGTGTGTTTACTTGCGTTTACTAGCCAATGAAATCTCGAGCTGTTCGAGGTATGGCGTGAGCCGCTCAGAGAAGGTCCGAAGGAATGCCGAGTGGAAGAGGGTCGCTGATTTCGTCTCGAAAATGGAAATGCTTGTAATTCTTCTGCAATTCACGATGATGCCAATTGGAATAAAGTGGATTGAAGCAGAGGTTGCTATGGTGTTTGTCTTACAAGTCATTATTTCGTTCACGGAGTCGCTGCGATCGCCGTACCTGTCGACTGAAGTTGTGAAAGTAATTGACTTCACAGTCGAGAAATCATAGACTTTGTTCCGTCTTTTAACATCTCACGCCTCTTGGAAGTGTAAGTACATACTTTTTCGTTTAGCTGGGTCGAAAATCGCATGATTTCTTTACCGCATGAATCGCTAGGATGAATGTTTGCTTGATCCAGTGTGTTGATCGACGTGAACTTTATTCGCAACTGATCGGGAACTGACTGAGCCAGCGTTGAAAATAGGCTATTACATTCTTGATCTTCGAAGGAAAGGTGTGTTCTCTGATTTGTTTGTGTTGATGGAACAGCACAGCGCGCCGATGGCGTGGGATATTTTAGCGCGCGAAAATTGGTATATCTGTACGCGGTCGCGTCGGACAGCCTAACGCCACGCAAAAACATGTCCGGCATTGCACATTATTGCATATGTATTGTATATTACACTGACACAGTCTGCAATTAAATGCCAAAAATAGAAATGTGTTTGATTTTGTTTTGAAAAACATGATTGGATGTGATTGTCTGGGTATTAGTCAGTAGTCTTCAGGCAGACTGTTGCTGTTGACTGATGCAATCAACAGTTACTGTTTAGCTAAAATTGCACTGTGTAAATCGGCCTTCACGTTTGGCTCAGTGGTGTTTGACTGTGTGCTTTGTCATAGTTTTATTTACCAATGGTCCAGCAGAATATTTCAGCTCAGGAACTGTGCATGGTTTTTAAATGTACAAATGTAAATATCATTGAATGTAAATATTTTTCCAAACAAATAATTCAGATTGAGCTGTGTATGGAATTTTGCACACAGGAAAAGA
Organism: Plumapathes pennacea; assembly: GCA_964036295.1. Taxonomy (NCBI): domain Eukaryota; kingdom Metazoa; phylum Cnidaria; class Anthozoa; order Antipatharia; family Myriopathidae; genus Plumapathes; species Plumapathes pennacea. The sequence goes on along the minus strand of OZ038472.1, from coordinate 6,282,421 downwards.
TGAGGCTTGGGCAGTAATTTGTAAACTGGGAACTTTGACTATTTATAGTAATTTTATGTGCTTTATAACTGTAAACACGACCACTGTTTTCTGTACCAAAATCAGTGGGGGCCATTTTCAGGACAAAAGAGGAAATTAAATGATTATTATTCTAGTTTTCAAAATTTATTGAATATATAAAAAGACGACACTGCTTAAATACATTAGCACATACATGTAGATACACAGGACATCAAGTAATTAAAGTGTCTGGTCATGTGAAAGGCAATAACAAAGTGGATTGAAAAGACTGTTGAAAATCAAGGGCCATGTGTATTTCACAAGTTGGACCACTATTATGACACCACCACCAGCCTTTGATCTGATGGAAATCTGTAAAATATTTTTTGATTGTGATTGTCCAGGTGGTAGTCAGTAGTCCTCAGGAAGATTGTTACTGTTGACTGATGCCTTCGACTACCAGAGCAGAAGTTGTCAGAGTCAAAGATGACCTCTGTTCAGGTAGTGAACACATCAGACAACAGGACCAATCTTCCTGAAGACTACTGACTACCACCCAGACAATCACAAATTAACTGTTGAGACTCCTGGATTCAAACCATTTGCCAAGTGAAAGTACATTGCATCACAACATTTTGTGTAACCAATCCAAACAGCAAATGCAAAATCAAAACTATTCACTGATCCTATTGACAGTCATCTAAAAATGCAAATATGCATGCAAATAATTTTTAGCTGGAAAAGGGTCTGTGTTGTTACCATGGCTATAAAATATTTCATTCTGTATAACTGGTAGTTCACAAGCTGTCACAATCATACAATGTACGAAATTGTAAAAATAGTCTATTGTCATCAGGAATTTTGTGCATGACTGTAATTCTCTTAATGCAGAATGATTAAAGTCAAAGTTTTGTCAGAGAAAAGTAACTGTAGAAATTCATATTCTTTCTGGATATTTATAAAATGTCATTGTCGTTGTACACCACACCATTTCTGAAATATCTTTTGTAAGACAGTTTTTTGGTTGAGCTCACAAAATACTGTAAAGGCATTTTAAAAACCAGGTAGATTGCCATGCAAATTGAGCTCGTCCAACCAAAATATATGTACATATGTTTCAGCTTGCAACTTGCCAGCACTTGTGATAAAATCTTCTTACACTGTTTACTGAGACTTGAGCAAATGCGTTCACAATGGCTAATGGCGTGTTTGATCTCAGCAACTCTGGCCACCTACGAACATAGCTTTTAACAATGCCAAAAACCAGTTCTATAGGATTAAAATCGTAGGAATACGGTGGTAATTTAACGAGCGTGATGTTATTTGGTGCAAGCATGTTGATCAAATCTCGTTCGTTATGAATTGAAGCATTATCCATTACAAGGTAAGAATCGCGAGGAATAAGATGTACAAAATGCTGGTTCATACCATCATTAAATTGAATTCTGTTGAAGCTTCCATAAATTGGATAGGCGTCCAGTACTCCCGCGTCGTATCCAACCACACTGAGGACTGACATTTTCTCTCTTTCGTCTGCTCTGTTGGTCACTAGAGGGAGGTTGTGATTTGTATGGCATCGCCCAATTCTTCTCACTCCGTCTGCCAATTGAACTGCAGTCTCGTCAACGAAATACAACCTTCTGGGATCAACAGATCTTCGCCAGTTAACAAAAGCAGTGCGCCTGGCAATGTTTACTTCCGTGAATCTTTCTAACGGCACTTTCGATGCTTTATATCGGGTTAAGTCTAAACTCTGGAGAGTTTTGCAGGTGGTGGGAATGGAGGGCACTGCAAAATGTTCCAATTGTAGATCGTCCTGAAGAGCCTGCTGCATTTCAGATAGGTACATGAAGGGGTCGTGGCAAACCAGAGATTCAAGGTATGCAACTTTCCATGGGTTCATGATCGTCGGAGGAGACCCTCTATTCCCGGGTTCAAAGCTTCCGGTGTTTAGAAATTTCAAAGTCACAGATTTTGCAGTGTCGTAAGTGCACATATTTGCTACCGAAGCCTCGGTTAGACTGCCACTTTCAAGGTAGGACGCAACAATTTGGTAGCGCTTCTGCATGGGATATGAAGAACCTCTCTTGTAAACGCCACCGAACTGGTTCTGTCTCCAAGCCATCGTCCTTCGCTAGCCAGTGAACCGTTTCTCCAGTTCGTGTTGAGATCTCCACATGTTTAGCTGCTTGAAATACGCTTGTCCGCCGCTAACTTGACGAAACGACTCGACCCGAGTCGATGAACAACAACGGCAAAAAAAAGCTCAAAAGCTCGACATACAGACGCCTTTCACATGACCAGAAACTAAGAAACGAAACAACACAACATGTGCACTGTAGGGAAGCAAAAAAAAAATGAAAAAAATTCTTTCGTGATGATGACGAGTAAAACCAAACACACGATTGGTGTTACTTTCACGTCTGATTGGCCGACGACTCGCGCCTTTTTCTGTCGACCAATCAGACTGCAAAGCAAACGCAAAACCAAAGCAAAACCAAAGCAATCACACGATTACTTTCGACAGTCATTCGAAAACCGCTCTATAATTATAGAATAATTTCAAAGACAATTATGAGTGTTAGGGCCCGGTCGCACTAGAAAGTTTAGTCGATAATAACTCAGCATCGAGAGCAATACGACGGCTTCTTCAATGTTTGATAGCAACTTGCTGATATATACTCTGGTGACAAGCGCTGTTTGCACTTCAAATGATGCAAATATCGATATTAATGTCGTTAAAGTTACGAGTGCGAGTCTTACTTGTGTTTCAAATATTGCAATGGAGTTTAAGTCATTGACCACTGCGGACTTGCTAGTTGAGATGTTCCGTCCGTGTGTTTGTATATGCTCTGAAACACGATATTTTATTTATATTTTCAACAGATTAAAATTGGGACAACTCCTTGAAGAGCACTACGAAGTTCTCAGTCGTCTTGTGAGCCATGTTGACAGAGAGACTTCCGTTCGAGCACTGGAGCTATTTTTAGAACTAGAGAACCTTGTCCCGGACACAGTGACGGCCAAGCGAAGTGTTTGCCTTAATGCTGTGGCGTTCTTTTTTAATTCGCTCCGAGAACTTCATAAAGAGGAGAAGAGAGTTCTTGGTGAGTGACTATGATAAGTGAGTGACGCATGCAACGTCATGCACGCGCGGCGTAGAAAACATGGTTCTTGGATACTGTTCGTCAAAATATTCACTGTCTTAGAAGTCTGGTGACTTTTTTTTAAGTAAGTTTTTTCACCGATCCTCTGGATAATATTAAAAAATAGAAAAATTCTGAACGTTAGAATTTTTTTTTTTTTTTTTTTTTTTTGCATTTCATGAATTAGTATGTATAATAGTCTAACTATTGTAGAAATTTAAAAAATTCTGAACATTAGAAGTTTTTGGCGCGAACGTCCTTAACGAAACTACAGTTTTGGAAATAGCGGCGCTTCGCAATATTTAAGCGTATAACTCGTGTATTAAGTTAGTGTATTAACTAAGTTTGGTGTGCTCTTTCCAGTTGTATATCTTATGTTTATGTTTAGTCAAACTTTTCATACTGTGAAAAGGGCCTATTGTGTGAGTGGCGTATTAAACGAATTAGTCAGAATAGAAAGACAAAGGAAAGCGTATCCTCCTGTTGTCATGTAATAATTTTTAAATCTCTTTTTCCAGTTGTCATAGAATCCATGAAGTTGTGTCAGACCTTGTTCCTTCATTTAACAAAGGACACCACATGTACGTTGCACATACTTCGCCTGTTGGTCGAAGGAACATTACAAAAGGTACGGCTCTCTAACTTACGAAGCCGTTTCGTGGTTGCCCAAGGGACAACCATTGCACACTACGGTCGAACTCCGCTATTTCGAAGTGACACGGGACGTGGAAAAAAAAATCCGAAAATAGCGGGGTTTTGAAATAACCACTACTCAAGCTAACCCAAGGTGATCCGGCTGGACTTCGAAATAACGGGGACTTCGAATTAACCGAGTTCGAAATAGCGGGGTTTTGAAATAACCAAGCTACTCAAACTAATCCAAGGTGATCCGGCTGGACTTCGAAATAACGGGGACTTCGAATTAACCGAGTTCGAAATAGCGGGGTTTTGAAATAACCAAGCTACTCAAACTAATCCAAGGTGATCCGGCTGGACTTTGAAATAACGGAGACTTCGAATTAACCGAGTTCGAAATAGCGGGGTTTTGAAATAACCAAGCTACTCAAGCTTATCCAAGGTGATCCGGCTGGACTTTGAAATAACGGGGACTTCGAATTAACCGAGTTCGAAATAGCGGGGTTCGACTGTATTTGGTTACCCCGGCATGTTTTTGGTTGTCCAGGACAACTGGGCAAACATTAATTTTGAAACCTGTTTTCGTTTTCATGCAAATAAAATTCATTTCCATAAGAAGGGTTTTGTACTAGGCCTTGGTATGAAACAGAGGCAACAGGCATCTGAGTCTGGTGCGATTGGGTCCTAAGTTGAGACATTAAGAGTGTGTATATTTCTGCGTGCGTTCGTGTTTTATGTGTGATTGTATGTGTGTGCCGTTTCGAGTAAGTGTAATCCCTTGGTGCCTTGCTTGCCTTCCCGTTCATCAAGCATTTCTGATCGTAGACTTGTTTTTGTTCCAGGAAAACGTGATTTTGTTTGGTGGTAAAGGTAAGTTTTTTAAATGTTTCTTTCTACGCAGGTGCGAAGTTACAGACCGCGCCAAAACGTGTTGAAACATTGAAACCGTAAACAAAAATACAGCTGAAACCATTCTTCAAAGCCACGCCGTTCCACTCTTCCCGGATCACACTCCCTCACAATTGGATACGGTTTCTGAATATAATTTATCGGGGGAAAGAGTGAGGCAACAAGAGCAATAAGAACGGAGTGTTTCAACCATTTTGGCGAGGATTATAGCATTGGACATTTGTACATTTTCCTTTTTTGTTGTTCTTATTTCACTGGCTTATCCTATTTAAACATAATTAAATGAATAAAAAAAGTTTTAATCAAACAATAAGACACTTTCACGATCATGCGCAGTTGTAAATAGCACGTTTTACTCCCCAAGTAAGCGAGTATAGTCTGTAAATAAATCTCTCTGTAGAGCTTGGTCTTGTTTCTACATATTTGCGTTATCACCAAAGAATCAGTTATGCACTGCCCGCCAAGTTTTATCGTCAGGTGGCCCTCCAGAATATCTGCGCTTCACGAACCGTTATACCTCTCAGTTTGTTTCAAGACGAAGCCTTTTGCGAAGCCTTTCTTATGAAGAAGAGTCCGATTTGCATAAAAATGAAAACTAATTTTAATAAGAAAGGATTCGCACTAGGCCTCGTTTTGAAACAGAGGCAACAGGTGTTTTGTGTTGATTGGTTGTTGCGCGCACAACCTTGAGGACTGTTTGTTGTTAAACTTCTACTTGTTTATTTATTTATACATATGTTTATTTGTTGTTGTTGTTGTTTTTGTTTAAGCTCCTTCCCCGCCTGATTCCGATGCGGGTCTGTCGTCGGAGAGTAAAGTGTCCCTGCTGGAGTACAACAGAAAGCCTCAGATCTCGTCTCGCCTGTCCCTTAACCCGTCCTCCGTGTTCTTCACTGGAGTGGTTGGCAAAAGCAGCAGCGTGAAGCCCACGGAAGAAAATACACCATCTCAGGTTTGTTCACTGACGGATGGACTGTGACGAAGTTTGACAACAAAATTGGTTGAATTGGCAATCAGAAATGGCTGATAAAAGTTGGAGAGTGTAAGAGTCGTTTATTTCAGGAATAGACCTTTGTCACGGTATAGAAACCTTGACCGAACATAAACATGAGTCGCACGACTAGAAGAGCATAGCAAACTTAGTTAATACACCCATTTTCAGAGTTATAGGCCAAAATGTTGCTAAGCGGTGTTCTTTTCAAAACTGTACTTTATGTAGAGTTTAGTTGAAGGGCAAGGTTTCCCGTCAAGTCAGTTTTGCCATACAAAACATTATAAAAAGTACAATTTTGAAAAAAGTATTTTGGTCTATAAATCTGAAAATTTGTGTATTGAATAAGTTTGCTATGCGCTTTGCAACCGTGTTGTGTCTACGTTTTGTCTTTGTTCAAGCTTTATATATACCTTCATGACCGTGACAAAGGTCTATTGTCAATTATCTTTCAGAAATCTCTATTCTGAATTTTTGACAGTCAGACAACAGTCGATTTTACTTCTTCTGGTTTGAATGGAACACTTGTCGCTGTGAGAATTACTGTTGGACAACATCTTCGTCAACATAGATGTAAAATTGAGTCAGCGTTCAGTTGATGTGAATGCGCGGCTTAACTCTTTGGCTCCCAAGCTCAAACTGCAGATCCTCCCAGAAACTTTTTTTTTTTTTTCTAATATTTAGGTTTATTCTTTAAAGTACAGCTAACAGGATTACAATGTCTCTAACATGCTTCTGAGAAACGAAAAGGCTCTAATGACAATCTCTATACTAATACTTGTAGAGTAAGGAAACAAACAAACGACAAACATAAACGCTCAATAACTCAAAGGATAAATTCCTCTTGAGAGAGGCTCACAGTGTTACAGAAGTACAGTAGGCGTAAACTATATCTGATGTGCAGGCAGAAAAGCTGGAGAACCTTTTAAGAAAAAAATATACGAGTGATTCTTGTAAGAACTGATAGTTTAATCAGATTTTGTCTGAGGAAACTATCAAGAATCGAGTTCTCCACATTGTATGATATATCTTTGAAAGAGAAATGGAAGTTGAACATTCTTGGGGGTGAAAGGGTTAACGCTGTAAATAGAGCGGTTTTCGGATGACTGTCGAAAGTAATTGTGTGACTGCTTTGGTTTTGCGTTTGCTTCGCTTTCGGATTGGTCCACACAAGTTTGTCAGCATGCTCAGCCAATCAAGAACAAAACCAAAACCAAAACCAAACACTTCTCACGCAAGCGATGGCGTGTACTCGCACACTGCTGATTGGAAGTGAAACCAAGCGCAAGACCAAATGCAAATTACTTTGGCTTCCAATTGGCTGAACTGTTTTCTCTCAGTCTCTGTGATTGGCCTGTGTGATTACTTTGGTTTTGGATTTCGACAGTCATCCGAAAACGACTCTATATATGAGTTGATGTTTCAAGTGTTAGCCCTTCCTCTTCTTTGTTTCCTTGCTCTTTTTTTTTTTATACCTCAATTTCCGGTTTAATTCGTTGTCTGTACAAAGCAGTGAAGCGAATTTATCTCGGGTTATATAGCGGTGACTACTATTCTGATGCCAGAATCCAAATGATAGATAATAAATAGAAGTTTTTTAAGATTATTTTGTCTACAAAAAGCAGATATTGGAAGATTAGAAGGCAGTCTTATCCACCATGAACTGAACCTCAAGCGTGTGTGAATTTTCGTTCCAGTACTGGTCCAACGCCAGACAAGTGTTCCTGGACATGTTTTACACAATCTGCACAAATAGACAAGAGGGCACTCAAACGGACACTACAAGCGAGACCCTCAACGTATCGTCCCACTGTCTAGAACTTATTGCGTCACTGTTGATGGAGCTTGTATGCCCGGATGTTGTTCCCAGTCCAAGCGACTGGAATGACGAGGAAGGTGTCAAGTCTATGATCGAGAGGTAAATGTTTCTACTTGAACTTGTATGGATTTATATGATTTTTTTATTATAAAAGTTTAGATCGTGTTCTATTGGGACCAGCTATTTTTAGTTGGTTAGCACGTGTTCGTTTGGGAATCAACCATTTTCAGTTGGTTTGGTTGATCAACTTTTGCAACTCACTCGGAACTCGGCTAAAACGATTAAAAACGATGGTATCAGGTATACGGTCGTGTTTTCAACTTTTCAGCCAAAAACGTACGGTTGAAATGAGTTCTACTGGTACACTTCAACCACATCAGCCAAAACCAGCTCAGGTTGAAACGGTGGGCCCCAATAGAACACGAAATTAGTATGTTTCTAAGTCAAGCATTGTCTTGGCAAGCTTACGATGCGACACAGTATGAGATACGAATAAACTGTTTAACAGTTTAATAGGAAACGAATCGAGAGGACAACAGCACATCAACCGACCAATAACAAAACACAACCGACTCACTTTGATCAACCATATGACGCCAAACAGACCATTCACATCAACGACCAGAGAAATAAACACAACCACCTGACGAAACCTCTTCACTTGACTCTGAAGATGACTTGCGCTCAGGGAGTCGAAACGTCGGTCAACAATCACAACAGTCTTCCTGGAGATTACTCAAACCCTGAAACAATCAACGTACTAAAACTGTTTTATAGTATTAGTACTGTGCATACTTTCGGTTCTTCTTGGTCAATTTGCTGGATATCAGCAACAAGGGGAAAGAAGAGAGCAAATGATTATTTCTAAAAAACGAAGCTCGTGATTCTCTTTGTTCTGTGCCGGGAAGTTTATGCCAAAGCTGTGTCAGATTTCCTGAGGCCTTTTAAATAGGAAGTTAAAAGAAGAAATGGCGAGGACAAGGGGAAAGGAACTTAGGCCTTTAGTCACGACCATGGGTTTATTTTCGCCCCTTGTGGTGCGAGTGTTCCCCTTCTTACTATTGCGTTTGCTTGTCGTTGTTTGTTATAGGAATTTAAAGATTTGTAGAAAACTGGATGAAAATCCCATATTATGGACTTTTCTACTTTCTGTGCCAAAGAGTAAGTTTTGCCGTTTAATGATTATTGTTACAGTTTACCGACCAAAATAGATAAACTCCATTGCAATGCTACATTCTTTTTTTTGTGTGTGTGAGAAAAATATACCTCCCATAGTAAAACAAATGAGTCTAATTACTGTTGGGGTTCTTTTTCTCTTTAAAAACGCTTCTAAAAAGAGAGCAGGCTCGTATTAAAACTAGTTAAGGCCTAACCCTTCCCTGTTTGTCGCAGACGAAAAGGCGTTGTTGAAGTGTGTGCCAATCGTGTCCAGTATCCTAGCAACTCTTGTTTCCCACTGGGAATTGTGTCGTGATGCAGCTGTTCAGCGGTCATCAGCGCAGTTTCTGGCCACATGCCATGTCACGCAACTCCTAACAGAGGTAAACGCTCTGAGTTCTTATGAAAACATTCATAAGAAGATGCAATCATCTCTGGTTAAAAATCATTCTGACAGACAGACAGTTTACTTGCACTTTGGTTAATTTAACTCTAACTCCCAAGAGTGATCAAGTTCAATTTTCTCCTTTAGTTTTGGCAGCACAAATTTATTATACAGTAGGGAGAACTTGGGTTTTGAAACCTTGCTCAGATGATAGTTGATTAAGTTATCATATCTCACTACATCACTTATACATTTTCCTCTTAAAAGGTTGGGAGAATCTGCACTTTGAGCTTGGGAGTGAAAGGGTTAACATTAGTGAAATAAAGACAGGCGCTAACATGAGGAACTGACTATCTGGAATAGTCATCAGGGCTAATCGAGCCAAATAGGCACTTTAAAGCAGTAAGGTTTTTCTGACGAGATCTGACGAGATCTCCTTCGCCTCGTATCACCGTTCCTATTATTTTACAGGCTGACTGGCTTCCCCCGCCTTTATGTAGAGTTGGAGCCATTTTGCATCTACTCTCACCAAGGGAATTATTCACTTTGATGAACACGATGTGGAAAGTGCTGAAGGTTGGTAGACCACCATCGCACTATGTTTATCGATCGAACAAGTAGTGCTCACTATTCTCCTTCAGATATTCAACCTCACGATCTCACAAGCAACAAGGCTTCGTGCTTAAATAAAACAACGTTAAAATAACGGCATGGGAAGCAAGTACTTTAGACACCCCCACCCCCCTTGCAATCGCTGTTTTCTTTCCGCGTTCGCTTCGTGGCGACTGAGTTTCTGGCCCCTGATACTTGCTCCCTTGGTTAGCGTTTGTTTTTCCCGTTAATAATGAATATATTTTCTTCAACGTAGTACAAATGTTTAAATCTTTGTTTAAATCAAAATCACAATGAGTCTGCCAAATACGTAATCTCGCCTAGTGTCAGATTTCCCGTGGAAAACTTGGCTTTATTCGGTTCAAATTACAATTGTTGTCATTGTCAACGGACCTTCCATCAAACTTTACATGACAGCTGGTCGCGCACGATTGATTGACTGACTGACTGACTGACGAACAGTAAAAGACGAGATAGCGTCCCGATTATTACCCTCGCACGGATCGGTTCGTTCGTTTAATGTTAGTTCCTAATATTTCAACCTCATCTTTTGCTTCCTGTGTTTGTCAGGAAAACCCACCAAGCCTGACGTCGCAGTCTGCGCAGCCCAAGTGGCAACAAGGTAAGAGTCACACGGCCCGTTGCGTTACGCCACGATACCTCTGTGATTTCTAATGTAATTCGGATATTACTTTTTAGGAAATTTTGCACGGTAAGAGTCACGCGGCCCGTTGCGTTACGCCACGATACCTCTGTGATTTCTAATGTAATTCGGATATTACTTTTTAGGAAATTTTACACGGTAAGAGTCACGCGGCCCGTTACGTTACCCCACGATACCTCCGTGATTTCTAATGTAATTTGGATGTTACTTTTTAGGAAGTTTTACCTGTAAAACTCCAAAACAGGGGTGACATCAACTCCTATTTAGGGAGATAATTTTACTTTCATGAGGGCGTTAAAAAGTGGAAGTAAAAAGTACTCCAAGAAAGGAGTCGTTCTGTACCTTTTTTTAACTCTCTTTTTGGAGTTAAAATAACTCCCTGAAAATTTACAATTTATATTCTGAAGTAGGAATAGACGGAATAGTCCCAAAAGAACGAGACCTGTGCAGATTTCACTTTTGTACTTGACATCGAACTCGAAATCTAGGGACCCATTAAAATGTTTATAGGCCATGACGACCCGATGGTAGAAACGGCGTTTACAGCGGGTGGCCCAATCAAGTTAGGCCAAAGCCTCACTAGCAAAGGAGTGTAAAGGAACCTCCAAATTTAGCTTTTCAGCTTTGTTTTGTATAACCTGTAAATCCATGAGATGGAAGATGTACTCTTGAAACTGATGTTTTTATAATATCGACACACTTAAAAAAGGTTGAGTTGACTTGGTTCTGGGGTTTTGAAAGTGAAAAACCGAAAGGCGTCGGCGGTCTAAAAGAAAATACCACCTTGGAGGCCTTTTAACGCACTCGTCTCCTCTAGGTACAGCGGTTTCCCAAAGAGAAGTAGTCAAGTCCGTGTTTGTGAAGAACATCGGGAAATTAGGTCAACATTACGCGAGAGTGTTCTCCGCTTCTTCGTGAATCATCAACAAAGACGAGAGACAACACGCGAGCGAGGAAACTAATCGGGCTCTTCCTCCCATCAAACTCCACAGAGACCGAGGTTCTGGGCATGCGTATTTGAACAGCCGTCCCGTAATGCCCCGCGAAGCCAGTGGTTTCAAACAAAAAACGACTCACCGTTCCTATTATTATCCTCGCTAAAAGCTCGGGGACAATGAACCCATTTCAATTGATCCCCATTTGGGCAATGCAAATAGTAGCAGCCAACTGTAACTGCATCTGCATCTTACTTGATAAACGTATATGAGCCTAAAACAAAACCTTTTATTCTATATGTTTCCACAGTTGACGTAGTCTCCAAGTAGATGGAAGCAAGTCGATCTATATTCATAGTTGCTCTATTACATCAATTAACTAGGGTACATGAAACCGTATAGTCAGCACTTATTCAACCCGCAGCACAGCCATACCAAGTTTCTAACACATTATGACCCATCGCTACTTGGGTTCACTTCACAATAATAACCATGATGCTGCGGGGTGGAGTCGGCACTACAAGCTGCGAATAGCTCTGACTCTTGATTAAAATACTTCCCTACAGGACAAGCAGGGGTGTCCGAGTCCCTATGTGCATGGTGCCTACGCTTTTTGGCCTTTTTCAAAGAGCGCTTTCTTCCCTGACTGGACCTTAGGTTGGAATCTTTCCTCTTTCTGCACAGTTGAAGCTTAGCTTGGAGATACAGTTTCGTTCCCGGAGCAGGTTTAGGGGCATTATCGATTTTTTTGTCAAGTTGTATAATCCAAGGACTGTAGATGGAAGGATAAGCACCTAACTCATTGTTAAGCTCCCCCCTGCTTTGAACACAAATGCCTTTGGGTCCAGGGGAGCAAACACGGTACGGGTTTTTCTCCGAGTCGCAGTTACCCCTATAATTTTCTTTGTATTCAAAGACATACTGCGTTCGTAATTTGGGCCGTAGTTCGTATTTGATCTGTCCTGAAACGGGATATATGGGGCTAGATCCAGCGGGGGTGACCTCTACCCGTAGGTTATTCCTTAACTCATAGTTATCATTGGTGATGGCATAGATCTCAAAAAGCTTCACAAAAAGGGCGCTGTCTTCATCACGAGAAGAGATCTCCCCGTTAAGCTTCAACCAGTCAAAATTAGGAATTTTAAAAGCAACCGGCTCTCCTGAATTCAACTGATTGAGATTAATACTGTCGGATCTGCCTGAATTTCCCGTAGGAATTTTCAAGTCAACTTTAACAACATCGCAAGAAGGAGGATTATAACTTAGTGCCTCGTCAATATGGACGGTATCCATTGTCCTTAAGGCGTTAGTGCATTGGTAGGACTCTACCCCTGCGTTGACGTAGGTCACATAATTACAATACTGGGATAGGATGAGGAGAAGATGGAACTGAGATATTACATATGTGGATAAAGCCATTTGTTCGAGTGCGAGTTGGGCCTCTGCGGACTCTGCTAGCTGTCGCTCCAAATCCTGGAAGCCTTGTGTCAGACCTTTAGCCGCTTGCATGGAAGTTTGTGCCCGCATTGTTGCAGTCAAGCTGTCCATCAGTTCAAATTGGTAATCAAACCGATTGCTAAGGGTTTGGGCAAGTTGAGGTACAGCGATTTTGAGTTTAAAAAGGTGGTTGCCTACAAAAATATACGTGGCGCCAGCAATGGCTTCTTTTGTCTCCATGGAATCCACTAAAGTTTCCAAATTATCGACTACCGCGCTCCACGCAGCGTCTAGCTCAGCGATTTGAGCTTCGGAAACCTGTGGTGTGTAATCGTTATAGCTCTTCACAAAATCCTTTTGAATGGTTTTGAATTCATCACTACTGGTCTCTTCCGCCCCGAGCTTATCAACAATCTTCTTTGTGTTTTCTAAATGAACTCTATTTTGTTTAAATCCGTCTCCGATTATCTTGAACTTGTCTGTTGCTGTTTTTATTTGATCTTTAATGGCGCCGCCCTTGACCGCCTCGAGCGTGGCCTTGGCGGCGGCATCGATACGATCGGCCGTCTCTGCGAAGCCGCCAAAGTCACCTCCCATGATCCCGATTATGGCCGAAATACCCGAACCAATGGCTTTAAACCACATAAAAGTAGTATCAATAGCTTTGATCATAGTGCCTTCCGTTTGTAACTTAGAAGTATCATATTCTAGTTGTTGCTGAAGCTTTGATGCCGTGTTTTTAAATTCGTCCAGTTTGCCAGTGATAAAGATTGTATCTGCTTTGGCAATTTCTGCGTCAAAATCCGCCACTGATTGGAAATATTGCCGCAAATTTGTAAAACGATTGCCTACTGAGGCTTCGAAATATTTCTTTATCTCTCCCGTAAACTTTTCTAGCGAACTTTGCAGCTCAAGTTTAGAATTTTCAACTGCACCTTTGATACTGGAAATTTGAAACTGAGCTAAACGGGTTTTATGATCGACGCTCAGATCCAGACTTTTTGTTCTTTGATCCTTGCTGCTATACTGGCCAAGAAACACCGCTACGTTTTCCATAACAATCTTAAACCCGCATTTCATGCTCCTACTAATTTTGTCAAAATTGGGGGCACATTCATCGCTACTGGTCAGCCCCATTTGGTTCTCATTGGGAATTAAGTTAGCAATATCTTGCAGGCCAGTAAGGTCATTTTCTTGGATTTTGTTGTACATGATTTTCAGCAGCTCTTTTGCGGACTGAGCTCGTGTTAGTGCAGTAGTTTTGACGTAGAAATTGCCTTTAGGTGTTAACAAAAGCCAAATTAAAACAACAGCTCTCATGCTTTGCGATCTACTTGACTGCCAGTTGTCAAAATCTGCCCCTAGGGCACTCCGTAGGGCATCCATACGTGCAAACGTCTCAGCTAAGTAGCATGTCAGTTCCTCAAAGTCATTTTGATAGGCCTCAGCACAATCGCGTTTCATACTGGCATAAATAGAACCGAATTTACCGAAATGCTCCTTAATTTTGTTGCCATCCTGATTCAAGGGATTATCATAAAGACTCTGGAACATTGTCATTAGACGGTGGCAAAGGGTCCTATTTCTGGCTTTGGACGCAATGTTCATTATTTCATAGACTTTGGGTTGGAGAAGGTACAACATAGCCAGCTCCTCTCTGTCTCTAGTGGGCCGCTGAGGCATATCCATTTTATCTATCATTAACTCTGCCAACCTTTTAAAGACTATTGTTAACTTACATTGCATTTTGGTATCGTCCTTATTCATGCTCTCGCACTGTTCGTCCATAAGATCCATCGTGCCGCTAGACTTATAGTGGTCGAAAACCAGTGTTAAGCTCTCGATATTGTTCTTATCAATATAGTAGAAGACTCGATCGAACATTTTTTTACCAAGTTGTTCGAGATCAGTTTTGGCCCAGTAGAGTAATCTGGGGTCATTCCATCGCATTTTCGTAATCCAGTTAATCTCCTCGTCTCGAACATCGGCTGGGTGTCCCCAAGGTGGTTCAAACCAGCCGTACCAATGATAATGTACGTACCCTTTCTTCAAAGCATGACTTTCAACGGTTTTCTTCGCGACCTCTTTGGCAGCACACAGGAACTCTTTGGACCAACATCTGTAATTGTCAGTCTTCTTGTTCGCCTCGTACTCGTCACAGCCCTTTTCAAAAAAGGGTTCGAATGTTCTCTGATACAGGCCCTCGACATTGTATGTACTAGAACAAAACAGTATTATTCAAAGTAAATGGAGGAGCTATACATTAAGGGATGTCAGGTAAACTAATCAAGACATACTGTTGCACGTACCCATGTGATAGACACACCAGTCAATAGAGAGTTCCTCTCTTAAGTGACAGATGTATTAATACACATGATGGAAAACTAAATCAATACATAAGTAGCTATCCTGGGTATATTGATTTATTTATTCCTATGATTTGATGGAGAAGTTAGCCAGTTGAGACCTTTATTATCTTTCCTAATGATGCCCTGGATAATGCATATTGTTCTATTCTTCCGTCGAGCACTGAACTCCTAACAGATATCAGCCTGATGACACATTCTGGCTATCCAATTGTAAGGACTCCAGGTGATCTTGAGGAATGTCCTCAAAGGTCTGTATGGGTTTGATTTTTTTCACATTGTGGTGTTAAGCACGTTTCGGACCCTAAGTGGGCGTCTCCTGAGGTACACCCGGATGTTGAACTTGTCGTATTTGTTGATACGTATGCATGGAGAGACACCAGCCAAGAAAAGTGCCAATATCCATTTTTAACTCACGAATGCGAAGCATGAACGAGTTATTGTAGTTGGGGGAAATTTCACTCGGACTGTTTCACATTGCCACGTGATATGCGATGACGTAGATGACTATGCGAGAGATTAATTTGTACGTTAATACGTGTGAGTAAAGTTAGATGTATCCATCCAAACTCAACATCGTTTGGCTCTGTGGAACATGCACGGATAAACTGGATTTTAGGGAACAATTTGGCTTCCGTTCAAACATACTGTAACTGTTTTGTTAAATTTTTTTCGCCGCAGGCATAGCCGTTTTTTTGGCGAAGATATCCATTCTCGTGGCTCAAGACTTAACACAACGTTGGATTACATGTATTATGCTGCGTACGAGCGTGACAGTTGTCAAAATGCTTCAGCGTATCGTACAGTGCCTGTCAAAATATTTCTTCCATTCGATCAAGTAACTTTTGTTTCGCAGTGGTAATTGTATACTAGAAATGAAAAATACACCAAACTAGTCCTCAGCATTGAGTTTGTTAGTTACAAATAACCGAACACGTTGTGAGTAGTCAAACTGTCAAAATCGACTGTGCATGAACTGATAAGTCACGCATTACTCTTTTCTTGCTGGCTGACCCTTTCACTTCTGATCTTAATGCAGAATATGTCGTGTATGGATGTTGAAATGACATTTTATAGTAATCAGGTTCATTTGAGGAAGGTGTCAGTCTTGTTAGTTAGAATACCGGAACTCGAAGCTGACTGGTTTGCCCATCATGTGTTGCAAATATCTGTTAACCATGCGGCATAACATTTACGATAGGTAGCAATGGTATTACCTAGACCGTTTGTATCGTTTCCAGCTGTAGACTTGACCCAGGATATACTGGTCCCAGGTTTCTTTGCGTTCTTGTCGAACCTGCTCGCATCCTGGGTCCGTTGGATCCCAAACTTCCTCTGAGAGACATGAAGCCAGAAAAGGCAATAACAGAGCACCCAGGACCAACATCGTGTTCTAAAAGTAAAACAGACGAATTTGAAAATGGACCTCTTTAAACACCCCTCTACAACAGACCTGGTGAAACCCGACCTAGTGAGATTTTTCTCCTCCCTGGGGAAATTGTACCCCACCTGGGCCCTGGTAAACTTTTTTTATATTTTACCTGCCCAGTTTTTGTCCTCCCTGGTATCCTGGTGTACTTTTTACACCTCCGGTGAAATCAATAAAACATATATAGTATTTACATTTTCTGACCTGACGAAGTTTTTTCCAAAAACCTGTAAACATCCAGATCTCACCAGGTCTGTTACAGAGGTGTGTTCTTTAACCCCACTTAGCCTGTGTGCCATCCGCCCACTCCCCTCAAAGGAACCGAAGAGATAGATTTTTTCTGAACACCTTAAGTAAAACCAAAAACCGTGATTTGTACTCTTAAGCGAGACGACTAGAATCCTTGTCTATTTTATATAGGAGTCGCCCATTACCCCACCCCAACCCCTCTTTCAATAACTACAACAAATATTGAATTACAAATATATAATCAGACTTAGTACCCAAATCTAAAAGTGAATTTGAAAAAAAAAATTCTTGAGTTAGACCCACGTTGTAAACAACTTACTTAAGCTTGCTGGCTTCAGAGTCGCCGCGAACAACTAAGAGAATTCAAATCTGGTCAGGAAAACAGGACAATTTTTAAAAATTTGTTTTTTGACAACTCAAGTTTGATGAAATTTGCGAACTCGAAATACTTACAAAATGCAAACCCTTGCTTCCGGACACCTCAAGTGGTCGCGACTTATTAACTACACAAAAATAAAAGTTATGGTTTAAATTCTGAAGTAACCCTCACAATAACGTGAATTGGCATTCTCTTTCTTGGTGTCACCTCACTGACTAACGTGAAAAAATCTACCAGGTTTTTGTGCAGACCAGAAAATTTTCTACCGTCATGACATTTTCTAGCTAGAACTTTTTTTTTTCTGTGATGAACTGCTTGCCTTGGATCACGTCGCTACCCCCTTGAAAGATGAATTTTAATCACTCTCTGATAGTTACCATGATACAAAATTTCTGCTCTGATCGATATCGCATTTTTCACGTGAAAACGTCTCCAACTTGATATCGCACTACTGCGGTAGTGATATACCATTTGATTCATCGATATCGCATAAATACCGCGCGTGATACACGATATTTGTTTACCAGAAAAAAATATTTTAAACTGTCCCGAACGATTTGATCCGTCGACTGAACTAAACAATTAGTTCTTCCCAAATACCTATGACGCCCAAATATTTACATAAATCGTAACTGAAAATCCAAAGAACGTTACATAATTACAATCCAGATGCTGGCGACGAAACAAAACTGAAAACAAAGGTTATGTAATGATAAATAACTCAAACTACATGCACGATAAAAGGATTCTCACGATAAAATTTTCCATGTTCAGTTTTCTGTCTTAATATTACATTATACTACGCCTTTTAATGTACCTGAATGCTGGCTTGCCTTGGGCAGGAAAAAAATGAACAATTTTCCAAGTTAGACTTCAGAGAATCTAAGGTTGATCTAATTTGCTAAAATGTTTACAAACTGCAATCCCGTTCCTTGCTTCAGATTAGACAGCTTCCAAAGAAGTGATGGAGTACAGATGAATATATTTCAACTTATTGTGGCTTTTAAAGTGACAAAAACTGGTGCCAAACTGGTGAACCATATATAGTATGAATATTACATTACCGCCATATCACACAGTTGTCTACTGTGATATCGGGGTACCAGTAAAACAAAACTTGTTCACGGTCATCATCCGTCCAACATCAAAGGCGAACAAAGACATACAAAGAAAGGTTCATAGCCATTCCACCCTACTATGTCAAAATGCAGCAAATAGCCTTTTCGATTTCAAGTTGTAAACACTTACTTGTAGTGGTTTCACTTAGATTTAATTTCAAAATATCTCATTATGGCTAATAGCCCTAACTGTGCACTACCTGTTGACACTTATTGTTTTTGCTAATGACACCCGCCCCGCCCTTGTCATGTAGGACAAAGACAATAGATCTCAATTGCACATTTTGATATTTCGCTTTATAAACTACGTGAAGGCAACTGAATACTACCTTTAGTTGACTTTGAGAAATATAATGATCTGCTTAATAGTACTGTGCGACGTTTTCAAATAATATTCTCTCATGTCAAGTTTTCTACCTTGATATTACATTACACCACTTTTCTTAACGTACCTGTATGCGGGCTAGCTTTGGAATTACGAACAGTTAAGAGAATTCAAACCTGGGCAGGAAAATAGGACAATTTTTCCAAATTAAACTTCAGAGAATCTAAGTTTGATGTGATTTGCGAAAATTTGCGAGACGAAAATCTAATTTTTTAAACAGAAAAGCAAGCACAAACGGATTTGAAAAAGTCGCGCAATACCATTAAGAGAATCATTAAATTTCTGACAGCTCCACTAGAGATAGTTTTTCATCTCCTAAGGTAGTCTTTATTTATGTAGGGGAAAATATATATTCTCGAAATACATCTTTTTCGAGGGCAGACACATTTAAGAGTTAATTTATAGAGAAGACTGGTTTGCCCGTTCCCCTTTTCGTATTGCTTGGGTGTGACAGCATGGCGAACGCCCACCTGTAATCTATCTAATTCACTTTGAAAGAGTTTAAAGTGTTAAGTGTAAATTTGCACTCCAAATGCAGCAAATAGCCTTTTCAATTTCAACTTGTAAACATTTACTTGTACGAGTGGTTTCACTTCAATTTTAATTTCAAAATATCTCATTATAGTTAAGAGACATAGCCCTAACTGTGCGCAACCTGTTGACAATTATTGTTTTCGTTGAGGACACCCGCCCCGCCCTTGTCATGTAGGACAAAGACAATAGCTCTTGATTTTCACATTGTGATATGTCACTTCATAGATTAAGACTACGTAAAGGCAACTGAATACTACCTTCAGTTGGATTTTTAAGGGGGGCCGGACATAACTACCAAGCTGTTGGTGTGCTATCAGCCGCATTTCAGGGCCCTATGGGAGTTCTATGGATGTTTTTCATTTTTAGCCTTTTTCACCTTATTTGGCATATCACGTGAACACTCATAAAGAACTGTTTCTATTTCAATTTTTTCCACTCAAATCAATCGATAGGAAACTAAAGCAATTCCCTAAGGATGGGATTAGGAATTCGATTCACCAATCAGAAGTTATTAAAGAATAGGTCCCAAAATGACGTCGTACTATATCGAATAATTTCTGAAACACAATAGGGCGGATTTCATGTGTGGGTTTGTCAGTTACATTGATTGCTCGTTGGGGCGTAGCCCTGACGAGCAATGGATTGGAGACCGTATCTTTATCTTCGTCTTTTATTTTTATTTTTTTTAATTTTCTTTCTTGGTTACGAATCAGCACACGGTGATTGGTTCACATTGCCACGTGATATGCGATGACGTTAGGTGACTTCGCGAACAACTTGAGATGTGGGCGCCGCGATTGAATTGTACGTTTATACAATTGCGTGTAAAGTTAGCTATATCCCATCCAAAGTCAACATCGTTTGGCTCTGTAGAACATGCACGGGTAAACTGGATTTCAGGGAACAATTTTTGGCTGGCGTTCACAAGTTCATCGTCATAAGCGTAAACAAATGTTTGATGGATTCAATTATATTTAATGGACATCGCTACGGATATTGCAAATAACTCTGTCGCCGCTAATTATTTAGCCCCGACGAACTTTCTGTGGCGACACGAAGTACCTCTGGGAAGATACCAGGCCAAAGCCATGACGAACTTTAGCCGTAAACAATGCAACCCTGTTTGCTGTTTTTGGCTTAGTGATTTTATTGCTTGTCCACCTCTTCAGCAAGGCAATGCATAACGAAAAAAAAAAAAAAAAAAATGTCCGAAACGGTCGAAAACTCGACAGGAGACTACATACCAAACTTGAAACCGAAACGGCTGTAACAATTTCCTATTTGTGACAGAGTGATAGGAAAACTGAAACCAAAGCTACGATGAGCTTTAGCCGTAAAACAATGGCGATTTATGCTTTACACTGTACATGACATCTGTTGGCTCAAAAAATGCTTCTGCTTATCGCACAATGCCTGTTGAAATGTTTCTTCCATTCTATTTTTGGCTTGCGTTTTTAAGTTCACCGTCATAGCCGTACAAATGTTTGATGGATTCGATTATATTTAATGGCTACCGCTACAGGATTGCAAAATAATAACCCTGTCGCCGCTAATTATTTAGCCCCGACGAACTTTGGGCACACAAAGCTTCCTTCAAATTTTTGATGTCGAAGTGTCATGTCTTTCAAAGTGAAATACGTATATGTGCAAAGAATACTTGACCGCATAGGCGGTAAACAAATAAATCAGGAATCTGATTTCATATCATTGTTTAGTTTTAGTTTTATGATTTGTGGCACTCGGAAGCCGTAGAAAAGAAGCAGCTATGCGTATTTCTTGGCCAGGCGACGTACAACAGATCTATTCGGACAAAGGTTGACTTTCATAAATTTTTGCATTGAAATCTGTATATGGAGGTATTGCGACTTGCGTGATGAACGTGACCAGCCGGTCAAGGCTTTAACTGCCACAAGTGCGACAAATATGGCCTGCCAATCGTATAATCAAACTTTAGGGAATCCGAATCAGAACTTTCGAAAGGCTATAGGCAACGAGGCGAGCTTGGCGGCGACATTGCTTAGATATACAGTTTGCGCTAACATTGGCCCGTCAATCAAAGCACTGCTATTCATCTCATTGATCAGGGTAAAGGTTACGCCGGAAGATGATATCGTTTACAGTTGCTAACATCTGCCTGCTTTTACTGTGATTAGAGCTCCGGATGAGTGCAGCTTAACAGCGGTGGCAGTGTTAATCACAGATTTTGTTGAGGCTCTGTTAAACTTGGCGGCAGCTCATAGCAGAATTTGACAAACATTCAGCCGTCTCACCGCCATGGTGAGACACGTACTTACTTAGCAACCACGCCAAAAAGCTAACACACCGAGTGAGTGAGTGAGCGACAGATTGTAGACACCAATGACTCCCAGATATGCTACGCATATCCGTGAGTCAAAAACGAAAACAAACAAACTCCGTTTTTAAGGTCGCTGCAGCCGCGAGCAAATACATCGAAATAGTCCTGAACATTGAGTTTGTTAGTCACAAATGACTGAAAACGCTGTGAACAAAACGGCAATAATATTGTAAACAAGTCTCATGTTACATTCCTCGCATTCAATTTATATTTGTTACAGAGCGCGAATACTCGAAAGCCTCATAGAAGAAACGCATTTAGTAAAAAAAACATAAGTATTAAAGCGAAGGCTAGCTTATCGTGGATCGACTGTGCATGAAAAGATAAGTCACACATTACTCTTTTCTTGCTGGCTAACTTTTCACTCCAAAGCTCAAAATGCAGAGTCGTTCAACCTTTAAAAAGCAAGTGTATGAGTGTTGTAATGACAATTTATACCAATAGGTTTCATTTGAGCAAGGTGTGAAAAGTCAAGTTATCTATACTGTGTGATATTTTTCTGGTGAGAAACTGAAACTCTCTTTTGGGAGTTTCGCTCTTGTCCCTACTTTCCAATTTAGTTTCTTCTGGTCTCGACCCCACCCAACGAGCTCACTGGCAACGCCAGTCTTGTTAAAATAGATATGCAATGGTTCAATAATATCCGTCAACTTTTGTAGGAGTTTTAGAGCATTTTTTATTCCGGTCACGTGATATATCAACTACGGCCATACTTCTAAAAATGCAAAAAAAAAAGGAACTCCAAGAAAATGGCTATCGGACAAAAAAGGCGAAATACAATTTTGAGTGCCAACATGTGAAGGGTCATGGGAAACTACGATACTGGTCCATCGGCATACCTGTCGGAGTGAACGAATCTTGAATAAGGCGGGTAGCAGTTTTGCTTGACAACAGTCTGGTAGTTACGTCCGCCATCCCCCCCCCCCCCCCTAATAGTATTGTGTGACGTTTTCAAATAGGAATGATTCATTCGTCTCTCTCCAGAACTACCACCAAGAATGAGTTACAAAAGCTGATCACGTTGTGCAAAATTCATGAAAAATGATTCTCGCGTGTCCAGTTTTCTACCTTTCGATATTGAATATACCCATATGTTAGTGGATGCGTTTTGAAATGTTTAGGCCTCCCTGTCTGCAAACTTCACACGTACATCGCGATCAGGGACTACAACGACACGGGATGAAGGCTCCACATCTTCTCCGTGGGGGTACGTGATCCGGAACTGCTGCACAACCCTGCACGTCAACAAGTGCAGTTCCAGCTCGGCGATCCTTCGACCAATGCACATCCTGGTTCCAAATCCGAAAGGAATCGATGCAAATGCGGACCTTACTCCTGCAGACGCATGTTTTGAATCTCGGAGCCATCTTTCCGGTTTAAAAGAACTTGCTTCTGGGAACCATTCCTCGCTTCTACCCAGGTAGAATAAGGGCATGTCGATTTGCGTCCTCGCTGGAATTCTGTACCCGCGGAGAACTATATCTTCTTCTCGTTTTCGACTTATGCCTGGCAACACTGGGTAAAGCCGTAGCGTTTCCCGAATACACGCCTTTAAGTAAGGCATCTGAGTGAGGGACTGAGCGTCGGGTTGATCTCCTCGCTGCAGAACAGACGTTACCTCTTGATGGAGTTTCTCCTGCTTGTCTGGATTCTTGGCCAACGAGTATAAAACCCATTGCATTGTGTTGGACGTTGTGTCCACTCCAGCGAACAGAAGATCAATGACGCTTGCTAGAAGGTCCTCTTCAGTCAATTTGCCGCTAGCGAGAAGAAACTCAAAGAAGCCTGCCTTTTGTCCAACGTTGTATTTTGTTGCTTCCTTGTCTCTCTGTTTCAGCTCTGTGACCTTTCTGCCGATACACATCTCTGCAAAATGATACATCTTGTTGAAGGAATCCACAAAGATCCTGAATTCCTTGGTCTCGTAGATCTTGAAAAGAGTCACCGGAAGGAACCACGTAGTTACCACGCCGTGCATGAAACCTCCGATAGCATTGATAAAATCTTGAGCCTCTGGATCCATTTCTCTTTCCAGAGAACCAAACCTTCTGTCAAATAGGACATCAGCCACGGACTCGAAAGACCACTTAAAGAGCTCGTTATCAAGATGGCGGACCTCGTTTTCTCTTTTCGTGCCAACAGGTTCGCGGATTTCACGCAGCCGCACAATGAAATCGGTGATGATCTCATTAAACTCGGGAACGTAGTCGGCCACTTCTTTCGGGCGAAGTATTCGCTTGCTGATGACACTTCTGTGTTTGTACCACTCTTCGCCATTGGCAAAGAAAACGCCGGGAATCTTCTTGTGGGTTTCGCGGTAGTAATCTAGAACGGGAAAGTCAAATTTCTCAGGGTACTTTGACTCGGAATGGAAAACTTTCCCAATATCTTCAGGATCTGCTATGATGACTATATCCCTTCCTGGTAGCTGCATACGGATGATATGGCCATATTGATTGACAAGTTTGGATTGAAAAGCAAGAATGCGCTTCCCAATTGGCTTCGCGCCTGGCATTAAGCCTTCCAGGAAAAGAGACCACGCTGTACCGAAGATGGGGAGTTTTAGTGGCCCCGGAATGGCCTCTGGTGGTTTCGTTTTGTGCTCTATGGTTTGTGAGATTGTGTGGATGTGTCGCATTGATGACATCGAACGAAAGTGGACTTTGCTTTCCTGGAAGTGAACCAAGCGGCAAGTGAGCCTGGCAACTTGCACTTCTGCTCCAATAAAAGCCATCTTCTCGTCTTGGAAATTCTGTGTGAGATAGGATAAACATTTAATACACTAACTCAACTCCGGAATGTAATCAAAGTATATAATTTTCTATAAAACAGTCCCGGTCCAGAACATAGTGTCCAATCATACATGTCTTGTTGACACTACTTGATGTCGAAACTCTTAATGCTCGCCATGTCGTTCTTATATTTTCTACAGGAATGGTTGGTATTATAGGTCCTTTGTTTCGATCTTTTGAAACTTTGCGAAACATAAGTCAAAGCCTTAGCACTTAAGCCTCCCTGTGAAACCGAGGCAACAGGCAAATCGAAAAATAGCCCGTATTGGATTCTCTTAACATCCTCAGGACGGCATATATAGGGACACTCCGCCGAATAGGGTATAGTTTGCAAAGTTCTCTGTCAGGGTATACATAATTTACACTTTTGCGTCTTGAACAGGGCCGTTTTAGTGATTTCACTTCCAGTCTCGAATAAGGTACCTATTGCTCCCGCAGTTAGCGGAGAAATTTAACACTCTGTTCAATAAATTGCGTTCTTTTATCTCGCAAATCCCACCTTGTGGGATTGCGAGGTATTAAAATCACTTTGCCTTCCCTACTTCCATGTTCCCTCTGTTGTTAACAATGGATTTCCAAATAAAGCAGTTGCGGTTTTCCAAATTTGGGCATGATGAAGTCGCGTAACAGGTGTGTCGATCAACGCAGTTTTAAAAGAAAGATGTTGTCGTAGTTGTTGCGACCATATTTTTGTTCGGAACGTGTTCTCATTTTGAAGGTTGTCATGCGTTCCGAAGTTTGTTTGGCCATTGATTCTGAGCTTGGTTGTATTTCACTCTGTTGTGTTTTGCGTTGTTATTGCGACATTTAGGCGCGGTGCCATGAAGGTCAAACAGTCAGTGGCACTGATGGCGTTATTAATACATCGCAAACAAATCTGAAGCCGTTGCTTTAGTATCCACCAAAATTTCTGTAGTGACAGCAAATACGGCTTGGAAGATACTAGGCCGAAAAAGTATTGAATCTCTTGGCTATAAAAGGCCAAATATATCCATTTCCGGTGAATGTTTACAAGTTCATACAGTTATGCAAATTTGTCAGGTATTTCAATTCTTGGTTTGCATGTGACGTCATAAAAAGCCATCTCAAAAGTAACGTATCCAATAAGTCCAATACACTGATATGTTCAAGACTATATTATGTCTTAAGACTTAAGCAAAATTCTGGGTCAATACAAAATATCTATCGGGAGCTATGGACGTTTGAGTACCGTGACAACAAAGCCGTGTGACACGCGCGTGGCCGACTAAAATCGGTGCTTGTGTCTGAATTATAAAGTTTTCCTTCACGAAACATTTTAAAATTGGCACTGCGAAAGATATGAAGCCAATAACTAAACATCAAGCTGAGTCACAGATCAACTTCATTTCGTGTTCCGAGTTCGACTATAAACATGGCGGCCGCATACAAACTCTTATCAAATCTCAAAAAAGCAAATTGTCGCTGCTTCGCCAAAATGAAGCCTAGACAATCCAAAATTGGCACCTGGACTAATTCAAGCATGCTCCTTTTAGTTCTGGAGTCAAAAAGGTACAATCTGTTATTTTGGAGGGTGCTGCGGTCGCGTGAACTGTGAAAATTGCGTCGATAATTATTTTTTTTCAATTGTTATAAAACATTTTTTAAGCCCTCGTTCACCACAAAGTGGTGAATTGAGCCAGGTCTATTAAATAGCTACTCCTGCGAACAAAATTAAATTTTACAAATTCGCGAGATTACAGCTGCCTTGCTGCTTTGATTTTTTGCTGTCGCCAGAAGTTATACTGTCATTGCCACGCCGACATGGCGTTTGTAAACTGAAAAATTTAGGTTCGAGTCTTAAAAGTTACAAATCTGTATCTTGAACAGGGTCAGGGTTTAAGGGCATTAGCGGAGGCTCACCCAAACTTCAGTCGAGCAACCCCCTCCTCTCTGGGATTCAACCAATTCCATGCATGCATCGCAATAACGCCAAGTTCAAAATACAGATTCTTCCAACCTTTTGAATAAAAATGTATGAGTTATGTAGTGATAACTAATCATAAATATTACAATTTCCTCGAATGTGATTGGTTCATAAACCCCCCCGATTAATCATTAATTGGACACCTATTGTTCTGTAATCGGATACTTCTTTGTTCTGTAATCGGACAGTTGGCTTGACCAATCATAAGCAAGAGTGAAATTTAAATGCACCAATCAGCGTTACACTGATTTTCAGTGGAAAACTCGATTGCCGGTGTGAGTTTGTGGCTTCTCGAAAGGCGAATTTTGTTAATTCTTGGACAACTTAACATGCAAGGAACAGTTTGTGGTCAATCAAAGAACGTGAACAGTCACTATGTAACGAAAGAAGACAGGAAATTTTCGCCGGTCGGGCGCGTTTGTTTAGTTCACGACATCGCCAGCATGCTGTGCTATAGACACTCCGAAACTTACGGCTCGGCCAATGTCAATGAACGTCGTTAATTCATTTCAAAATCATGGAAGAAACTTAACTTTGTTGTGATGGACTGTGATGGACAAACGCTCCTAGAAAATTAAGCCGTCAAGAAATCGGTAAGTTTGTAATTGCTGTGCCGACCCGCTAAGATACAGATTTTTTCAGTCTCGAGTATTTCCTTTGAATGCTTTGGAGTAAACTTCTGTGAAAAAAATAAACTAGTATTCTGAGTTTCAAAGTACCTGTTATGTTAAAAAATGTAAACCTGAAAAGTCGAAATAAACTGTCTTTCAATTTGTGAGTTCGTGATGGGTTTACTGATTTTTACTGAGTGTAAAGAACTTACACATTTTTTACTTTTACTTCAAAAATCCGCATTCAACTCAAATCATTGGGTAAATTAGCTTCTTCTTTCTCTCAAGTATTTTAAGTTGATATAACTGAGAGCTAGATAACTACGAACAAGCGGCGTGTTTACAAACGCCGAACCGTGTGTACGCGCGTGTTAAAATAGATCGGCGATGAAGTACTTCTTGATGCTTTGTTTTTATGTATAGTACAAGAGAAGACGCTGAAGCTATATGATCATTTCATTCTCAGAAATTGTAATATTTATGATTAATTGGTAAGAGGACTTCGTGTCGTCCGATGTCGGTCTGTAATCATACTCGTGATTACGAAATCAGACTCCCGCGAAGCGCGGTCGTCCGATTTCGTAATCACTCGTATGATTACAGACCGAATCGGACTCCACTCAGTCCTATTACCATTATTAATCGAGTTAATCAGCTTGTTTTTTTCTGGGCTAGCTATCAAAAGGCAGGTTGTCTCTTCTGTATGATATAATTCTGGTGAGAGTCAGAAAGAAACAGTTGATCACTCTTGGAGTAAAAGGGAGAAAACCATACCCTGATTGGTGGATCTTCTCTATATAGCAAAATTAACATAGGGATTCTCGATCGAAGTGCACATTTTGTAGTTCAGAGTAACGCTCGTAAAACCTCAAGACTTTAGCAAAGAAAATCGATACTCAACTGTAAAGGTGGTGTTACAAGAGACGATTTTTAACGACGATTTTTAGCGACGATTTTTAATGCATGTTACACAAGACAACTTTAGTGCAACATTGTTGCGGCAACGGCATGTTACACGAGACAATTTTTCGCGCAACATCCAGCTAGCGCCCAGGCTCCTTCTCCAAAAACATGACAGCTTTTACTAAAAGCAGAACTTTGCGTGAATGTTGTAATTAATTGATAGTTTTGAAGATTACCAGACGTGAACACGAAAAAGAATTGTTTGGACGAGGGAATGGATGAAGAGGAGAGAAGAAAAGGGGGTTTATCACCAGTTAGCCAGAGAATTAAACGTAAAAGATGAACTTTCGCTCGATATTTCCTGATGGCAAAAAACAAGTTCGACGAGCTGGTCGGCCGAGTCGCCACATAAATACAGAGGTTTAACACAATAATGAGGGCGTCAATAAGTCCTGTGACGTCAGTGTTGCGCGAAAAATCGACTGCGAGGGTGTTACACGAAGCAACTCCAACAAAATTCAAGCAACATTGTTGCATGCGTTTGAAGGCCATTCAAAAACTTTTAACATGTTGCCACAACGAAGATTGCGCTAAAAATCGTCCGGCGCGCAATGTTACACTATGACGATTTTTCGCGCAACATTGTTGCGCTAAAAATCGTCTTTAAAAATCGTCTCGTGTAACATTACCTTAAGTGAATTCAATGCATTTTCCATAACATAAGTTGTGCACAAGAAAAACCAGGCTTGCACACGATGTGAAATCTTACCTACAGTTAGAAGAACTTACATAGTAATGACGACGAATGCTGAAAACGGAAGTGACGTTAAAAGCGTCCGCGGTGTCTTATAAAACAGTAACGAAATTTAATTTGGTCTGCGTGCGTGACATGTTCAACTACGGTTCATCGGACACCGTCGGTCAACACTTGGGAGGCCTGTAAATATTTTCATTATATCCCCATCGGTCAAACTGACACCATCGGGCAATCAGCCATCTCCCGTCTGTCTATCAGACACAGTCTGACTACCTATTTGTACATCAGACTCGGATCAGTATTGAACAACCCTCGCCTCTTCGCAGCGGCAGCTTTAAAAGTTCCTACTGTGAAAATTTACCGTAATACAACCTGCTTACTTGCACTGCTAATGATATACTCAGCTTCACTCTATATATATGCACATTCCAATGAAGCCTGACGAATTTTTATGGGAATCTGTGCTGAATTAGTTTTCGGCTCTCTCTTTGAATTAATCACTCAAGATCGACCACTTGGCCGTTTGCAGCAAAATTGATCAATAAAGCACACATGCACAACGCGAGCGTTTTAAACTCTTACCTCAGGATACTGTTGTGCTGCCTTTAAACGGTTTTCTATATAAACACACGACTTCTTAGCGGATGGCACTCAGTCACTTGATATGGAGCAATGTTTACGCTTGAGGCACGACATAATGATGTCATCAGCGAGCGGCTTTATTCTATTGTTCAGGTTTGATAGCTTGACGCCATTGACAAATGAGATTCAATAAATTACCTGCAGCATTAGCATGCAGAGCTTTTACTACTTTACTTTACTCTCACGCAAGAAAGCCAATTGAAGATGGCGCGCGTGTTCTCGCACTGCTGATTGATTAGTAAAACCAATAGCAATTACTTTGTTTTGGTTTTGATTTTGCTCGATCGTATTTCTAATTCGGATGTGTTTCTGCTTGCCTTATTGAGGGCCTACATGGGGGGGGGGGGGGGAAGCCCCATCCAGGCCCCCTTGTCTTGTTTTGTTCAATATCTAGTCTTGTACATAACACTTAACATTGATTTTTTTGGCTTTATAACACTTTTAACTGTTAAAACAGTAAACATTTCAGGCCTATAACATTTAACAGTAAACCCCATCTAGGCCCTCCTTATTGATTGGCTCTGTGATTGCTTTGGTTTTGGTTTTCGACAGTCATCCGAAAAGCTTTCTAACAGCAATTAAGGGGACACTTTCCCTTGTCCCCAGGGTGTCCCACTGTCGTTTACAATTTTCTCAAGAAACCGCGGATGGCCCTGGGGACGAGGTTGTTGAATTATGAGCCGGCGCATAACACAGCGGTTTTTCTCAGAAGAGTAGAAGTTTAAATATGGCGGACCCGATAGTGTGAGTGCCGAGTTCGACATCTCCGAGCGTCAGAGAAAGATTACAGACATTAGTTTCAACAACGGAAGCAGCTCAAAGGCTGCAGGGCTGTATATGGTGAACTCGCCATTCCAGAAATGAGAATTTGAAGACAGAGCAGGGAGTATGGATGTGAGAGTGAGGAGAAGCTGACAAAGCGACAAAAAAACACACACAGAAACAACGTATGTAAGTCTATATTCTAAACGTCACCTCCTACTAATACTGTAGCTTGGTCACTACAGTACTTGTGCAGTGTTTGGAAACTAACACACCAATGCGAAGTGTGTGAACGTTTTGAGCTTTTTTCCCGGTATTCCTCTTCTTTGTTTATGTGGAATTTTACGCTTTCTATAAAATTCGAGGTAAAGTTTCACATCGTGTGCAAAGCCTCGTTTATTTGTGCACTTATGTTATAAATAAAATGCATTGAACTAACTTAAATTGGAGTATTGAGTTTCTTAGCCAACTCTGGAGGTTTTACGAGCGTTACACTAAGCTGCAAAATCTGCATTTGAATCCCGCTGACTCAAAATTAAAGTGACCGCTTTGCCGAGAAACTACCAAAGGTTCTGGTTTCGATTTCATTCTCATTCGATAGTGCATCAAAAATGTGTGAAAAAAAAATCCCATAGCTGCTTTTAATGCAACTTATTTTTTAATGTCGATCAGTTTATTCACGCTCACTGTAATTATGGATCCGTTCAGCCACTTGTTACACAGAATTTCAGGGCTTTGTCATCTTACTGACTGCATTATTACATCGCTGCAATGTTTTCATCTGAGTGGGTTTTACAATCTGGCGGTCTAACCATCTAAATGACTATATTTTAACCAAGTGGTCCCAGCTCAAGAATGATCAATTTTAGTTTTCTCTTGCAGTTTTTGATCAGAGATATATCATACAGTAAGAAGAATTTGGCTTTTGATACTGGCTTACTCAGATAAATGCTGATTGAACTATCAATTTTCATTATAACACTCATACATTGTATTGTGGATCAATAAGGCTTCATACTACACTAGTTTTCCAACTTTACTTTATTCCGGGAAAGTGAATTGTTTGAAACCTAGCAATACGAAAGAACAAAATAAATACAAGAAACACGAGTGAAGGAAGCTGACGCTATAAACGAAGCACAAAACACGAAACTTACACTGTGCGAGTCCCCTGAAGCCAAATAACTCCATAAAATATACAGAGCACGCCGCGAACTAAATAGCTAGAATTAGCATAAAATAAAAATGCAAAGAATGTACCGAAGCACGAGTAAGTAAAACAAAAGAAAAAAAATGCCGACGAAACAACTAACACCCAAAACATTTTGACACGAACGATACAGAAGAATGGGCCAATATTAAACAAAACATACATTTTCTTCTTTAAAAGGTTGGGAGAATCTGCAACTTGAGCTTGGGAGTGATAGGGTAAGCTAATTCATTCTTTCAGCGTCTCATTTTGAGGCTGAAAAAGTTTATACTTAATCCAGGAATATTCTAGTAGTACTCTAAACAACCGGGTCCTGACCGCTTGATCGCCTAACTGCATTGCAATTGACTGCACTACACTGACACCTTGGAAATGCGTTTTTTAGCCGTGCGATCACCTTGCTTTGAATCAGCGGTAGTGTGCAAAACCTTGGATTCAAGTGCAGATTTTTTAAGTAAGTGCAACGCTCGCAAAGCCTCAAAACTCAAAACTAGGACTCGATGCTCAAATGTAAGCTAGTTCAGTGCATTCTCTATTAACTCAAGTTGTGCACAAGAAAAACGAGGCTTGCACATGATGTAAAATTTTAACTCAAATTATGAGAAGGTAGATAGCCATGGCGACAAACGCTGACAAACAGAAGTGACGTCAAGAACGTATTTCCGCAGTGTCCGCATTTCATCTGACTACATTACTTACAGTTGACCGACTATAAATATCTGACCGCTTTGTCTGACTGCATTATCATACGACAGATTTGCTGTTCACCTCAGACTACGTTATGATGTGACTGATTTTCTCACTTGCATGACTTCCTTATCTTGTCAAGGCTGGATCGAAAGTGCAGATTGTGACGTAATCTTTATTCTCCTTTCCCCTTGTTCAAATTACCCACTCAGTCATAATTGCAATCTGTCACGGTCAAATGGCGCAAAATTGAAAAATTGCCTTGAACATTTGTTTGTCTGATTTTACTAATCATGACTTACTAAAAGGTTTCAATTCATTTCTTACTTCTTTGTTTCGTTTTGACAATCCTGTCCATGACGTAACTTCCCGGTTTAGATTAACTTTACCAATGTTCACATGAAGTTTAGTACACTTCCAACGGCGAACAAGGACAACAAGAGCAAGGTTCCTATCATTCTTTGCCAATTGCTACGCAATCTCGAGACGAATTGCAGAGGAACTAGGCGGACAAAATCTTCTGTTTGTACAGCGTGTAAAAATGAGCTGCAAGCGACTGACAGCCCACTTACAACTTGCTTTGGTTTACCCGCGTCAGCAATGCGTTTCAAGTTGGAAGAAAAATTCCCTCGAACATTTGTTTTCCTAATTTTACTAATCATGACTTACTGAAAGGTTTCATTTCATTTCTTACTTCCTTGTTTCATTTTGACGGTCTTGTCCATGACATAACTTCCCAATTTAGAATTACTTTACCGATGTTCACATAAAGTGTAGTTTGGTTGATCTGTATTCATAACATATATCCTGCCAGCAAGCATATTGATCGGTTATTGCGCTTTCCACCCACACAATAGCTTTTGCCAGTAAGTTACGGCGAAGCCAGTGGTATAAATATATTTGCATTTGTATTCCTCTTTTTCAAAATCCATTTCTCCGTCCTTTTTCCCCCTTAATTCCACAAACGTTGGTGGTTATGACTAGTTTATGCGAATTGTGTGATGTCGGATGTTTCCGTTCAAAAACTAACATTAATTATTTTATTTTTTAGCTAGTTTTTTTATTTTTATTTTTATTTATTTTTTGGAAACGTTTCGCCATTACATATAATTTCCTGCTTTAGAACCTGATTCCAAAAATCTTATAAATGTCGAATACCGTCATATGTCTTGTGGTTCTTTACTTCTTCTGACACCATGTATTGTACATGAAACAAAAGCAACAATGTTACTGACTATGTAACACAAAGACGCGACATCTCATCAAGTGCAAAATGTTTGTCAGTCAGTCGTGGGACAGACAACAAGCGATGCACACCTGGGGAAAGTTAGAATGACCCTGATTTGAAACTGTTAAACTGAACGAAGCTCGTCTTCAAAAACGAAGAGAGTATGACAGAGCAAGGCGTAGCGTAAAACAATCGAAGAGCGGAAAATCCGTCTTAAACAAGACGAGAAGTACAAAACCGTAAAAGACAAAAGCAGAGGTCAGAAATTGCTGTCACAAATCTGTCAAAAGAATGCTTAGACAGAGTATTTGAAGCAAAAGCCGGCAGATCAGACAACTGAACTCCGACAAACAGCGCATGAAAGTGGATCGAGAGTTCCAGTATCGAAAGCGGACCTAGCATGCGCGGATTTCTTTGAGGCATCTGAGGAAAAGATCGGAGTTTAGTCAGTATCGAAAGCGGATCTAGCAGGCGATTTATTTGAGACATCTGAGGACAATAAAAGATCGGAGTTCAGTCAGTATCGAAAGCGGACCTTGCAGGCGATTTATTTGAGGCATCTGAGCACGACAAAGTACGATAGTACGATTTGTGTTAAACTCAGATACTTGTTCACAGGAAGGAGAAGCAACAGAAGTCGTTCAGCGGAAATCGCTTATCACCGTGATAAATTGCAAGTACGTCCATAATTCTATCCCGTAGAAAATATTAAGAACATGCGTGTTGGTCATTTTCTCTTAAAGTATTGTTTTTAATACAACGCCGCTTCTGTCAGTTTCGGCTAGCACCGGCTTCCTTGATTTCATTCTCCATTCCTCATTTTAGTAACATCCTACAGCGTCAAGCAATTGATTATTTTTCAACGCAAAACACACCAATCTAAGAAGACGTAAACCATTCCACTTCTCCTTTCTTTGCGTGCAGCACTTGACTTCCAAAAAATGATTGCGTCAAAACTTTGGTAAAACAAAGGCTGCTCTGATTTGACCTTCAAAAAGCCTTTGACACCGTTAATCATTCGATAATGCTACATAAACTAAGACACTACGGAGTAAGAGGTATTGTCAATGATTGGTTCTTTTCATACCTCTCACATAGATCACAAACAACTCAGGTAGGCTCAAACATATCGAGCAAAGAAAAAATACTATGCGGTGTCCCTCAAGGTTCTGTTTTGGGCCCTCTTTTATTTCTAATATACGTTAATGACATACACAACACCTCTGATAAGTTCGATTTTTTCTTATTTGCTGACGATATAAATTTTCTTTCTAATTCATCCTTATATTTGCTATGGCATATCCCTATGGGGCCAGGCTGCCCAAAAATATATGAATAAGATCTTAATCCTTCAAAAACGTGCCCTACGGCTAATGTATTTCGCTACAAACAAAGAGCATGATGTTGATAATAATATGGCTCCGCCTAATATATTAAATTTATTTACCTGCGTACATTCAGTACATTCCTACTATACAAGAGCGGCAACTAACGGTAAACTTTACTGTAAACTGACTCTAGACTCAAACAGCTGACAGACTCTTTCTCGCGCATTGGAGTAGAAATATGGAATGAGATCTCTGATGACATTCGGAAACAACCCAAACCTTCATTCAAAGCAAAGATAAACAAAATGCTCTTTCAAGTCTTAGAAAAATAGGATACTTATGTTGATGTCCCAACCTTAATCAAAACAATTAAGTTACTTAGAAATATAGAATCTAGCAATTAAAGTACAGAAACTTGAACTTTATCTGTGTTTACGTGTTTACTTGTCTCTAGCCCCTATATATTGTATTCTATTGTATATATAATTGTACCCTTTTCCAATGTTGAATCTTATGTTGCATCCCACATTATACCCTATTCCTATTATTGTAATGATTATTGTACCCTATTCTGTAATAAGCACGGTAAATCTGGTTCACTTGTCTTAGATCCTTTCTAACTTTGTGTTAATATGTAACTCTGCCCGCCTCGATCAGCTTGTGCTACCAGCGGTGCAGTGTTTTCAGAAATGTATTCTGTAATGTAATATGAATAAAAAAGTGACAAGTAAAAAGTGAAAGTTTTTAGTTGCAGTATCGACATTTTATTAATACGACATTGTTTTCAATTTCCAGCTTGGCTGTCTGACATAACTTCTTGATTTAGAGCTTGACATTGTCCACGTTGATGGAAAGTGCAGTTGGGTATTTTTAGAGCCGTATGGATATAAAATGGGCTTTTGTCGACACCTCAGACGGAGTTGGATTCTCTGGTCGGATTAAAGGTAAGCCACCAGAAGTGGTTGGGTCTCGTTTAGTACTTTTTCTAAGCTCTTTTTCCGCTTATCTACCCAGAAGCATGTATCGGAGCACTTTATACTGGTTTCATCCAAGTCGTCACTCTGCAACTAAAGGAAGCTATAACAAGAAACAGTTGTTACCATGGTGAGCATTTTAAAAATGAAGTATTTTCCTTTGAGTAAGTTTCAAGTAAAGATACAGAGTATTCTTAAAGTGAGCACCACCCCCAAGTGCACTCCACACTTAAGTATGTACTTAGCTACTGTACTTACTAGCGTTCACACTCGTATATAAGTATCCTACTTTAGAGTAGTTTTTCTCTCAATCACCGAAGCAATCACCCATGTCAAGGCTGTTAGTCTCCCGTGCAGACGACTCTCAGACGAGAAGTTCTCGGTGAATCATGCTGCCAGCGAACAGATTTGCGTGCCCGTTGTTTTGTCTCCTGCTTTTTTCTTTTGAACCAGAGAGCGTGGGCTATTCAGCAAATGTATCTCTACATTCTATTGAATGAAAATTTCCGCGTAAGGAATCGCCAAAATTTTATGTTGTATTTCGCGTGAGTGTTTGGAACCAAACTTTCGCTTCACCGGCAGACACCGTCATACAATGAAACTAGGGAGTTTCATATTTCTCGTTTACATTTAAAGTATGCTTAAAGTGCACTTGAGACGTACTTTAAAGCTCTAGTGTGAACCCACCCAGTGCCACGAGATGGGGCTAAAACAATGAATTATTTCAATTCTAAGGAACTGTGCTGGAGATTTTTTTTGTGAAACATTTCTGGTTTAAAACATTAACAAGCGAAAGTTTTGACGTGGAACCAGTGGAAATTACGTGTGTGAATACGGTAAACTGCGTTAGGTTTCCTTTTTTTTCTTTTTTTTTTTTTTTTGCCGGTAGGCCTTTTCCGAGTGTGCTAGTAGAACCGGCATTTTCTGCTACTAGCAATGCTCCTTTTTTTGTCCAAAAATGCTCAAATTATGCTTGTTTTTCAAACTTATGCCCTTCTAGTTTACAAAAGTGCTTTCAGCTATTTAAAGAAATAAAGTCATAAATGAAGTATCGTATGTTTTTCGGCATCTGAATCAAGATAAAAGCACTTTACACTTTACGTATACCGATTTAACACATATTTCTGTTACTCAAATCTTTTCGGTAATAGATATAGCCATAGGGCTTCTACTATAACAAATAAACATAACGACAACTGATGAACGTAGTCCTTACTCCTCACAGTAAAATGTTTATAAGGGAAAGATATACCTTATATGACTCCTCAATGGAAAAAGGCAATAAGGAACAAAAGGAAGTTTGCTATTCAGTTTGCCAATAACCGCACCCCAGAGAACTTTGAATTGAAAAGGAAGTACAGAAACATTGCAACACGGCAACGAAGAAAGGCTATCAAGGAATACTGGAATACTAAATCGGAAGAGCACAAATCTAGACAAACCTAGAGAATTTTATAGCACATTTAGGCCCTTTATCAGCACGAAAGCCATGGACACCAACTCGATATGCTTAAAAACAGGCACTGATAAAATCGAAAAAGATCAAACGGTAGTGGCCGAGCACTTAGTCAACTATTTCTCAAAAGCGGCTGCAAGTATTGGAGGAGACCATGTCAACAGCCTCACTGAGGACGACCACGTTAACTACACCAGTGTCCAGGCTATACGCAATACTTATAAAGGAACTCAGTTTAACTTCAAGTACATTAGCAAGGATGAAGTACAGCAAGCACTTGAAAGGACCAACCCTGTGGATGGAATCTGGGAGCACCTCCACCGAAACTTCTCAAAAAAGTGGCTAGCGGAATAGCTCACTATAACGAAACTCGATGCATATGGCTTTGGAGGCAGATCACTTGGTCTCATGCGATCATTTTTCGATAACAGGGCAAACAGGGTCAAACTAAACGACGCTACAAGCGAGTGGAAAAGGATGGAACGTGGCTGCCCTCAGGGCTCGTCACTATGACCCCTCTTGTAGAACATGTTCCAAAACGACATGTTCCTTCATGTCGAGAACGCTAACCACTCAATGTACGCTGACGATCATCAATTGTACACAACAGGAAAGGATCGCAGCACAGTAGGGTCACGTTTAAAGGCGCAAGGCCAGTTAGCCTCATCTTGGTATAGGAACAATTTTCTCTTAGCGAATCCAGATAAATTCCAGTCACTAAACATCAATCTAAGAAATGTAGATGCAGTTAACGAGGACGCGATAGTGCGTATAGACGACTAGGATGTCGTGAGAACAGGACAGATGAAACTACTGGGTATCCACCTTGACGAAAATCTGAATTTCACCAGTCATATTAGCCAACTATGTAATAAGACTAGTCAAAAAGTAGGAGTACTATTATGCGATTACGCAATCTTATACCATGTGCCGCTAAGCTATCCTTATCTAAGTCGTCCATCTTGCCACACCTCACTTACTGCCACTTAGTATGGCATTTCTGCAAGTCATCAGATCGCAGAAAGCTTGAACGAATCCAGGAGCGCGCGTTGAGGGCAGTTTATAACTCAAAATCAGAGTCATATCAGGAACTCCTGAAATGCGCTGAGCTACCGACGCTCCAGACGATTACAGGACATTGCTATACTAAAGTACAAGGTCAGGTACGGTCTAGCACCAAGTAGCGTTTCGGACATGTTTACCTGCAAAAGTCAGTGTTACTCTCTTAGAAATAGCGATTTTAATGTACCTAGGTTTGAAACCGTATGCTACGGCAAGCATTCGATAAGATATTTAGGGCCCTTCCTATGGGCAAAACTAAGCATAGGTCTTAGAACAGCATCCAGCCTTAATTTATTCAAGCAGAAAATCAGAAAAGAAGACTTAACAGGCCTGCTGGAAAACAACTTGAACTGCTGCAGCCTCTGCAGCTCATGATGCGTTTATATTTTGAAATAGATTTTTAATTAGATTTTGACCGTATATAATCCTAGCTTTCTTATTAGATTACAGTTAGATAGATTTCGTTCTTTACATCGTATTTCAATTTTTTATTCCTATCATATCCGTATATAATCTTACCTTTTCTCATTAGGTTAGATTAGATAGATTTTGTATTTCACCTTGTGTTTTACTTTTTTAATCCTATCATTACAACTTAGAGTGTTCCCAAGTAGCTACATTAAGCTAAATACATTGACACTTGAATAAAGTTATTATTATTATTATTATTATTATTATTATTATTATTATTATTATTATTATTATTATTATTATTATTATTATTATTATTATTATTATTATTATTATTATCATTATTATTATTATTATTATTATTATTATTATCATTATTATTATTATTATTATTATTATTATTATTATTATCATTATTATTATTAGTATTATTATTATTATTATTATTATTATTATTATTATTATTATTATTATTATTATTATTATTATTATTATTATTATTATCATTATTATTATCCCCGAACGAAGTGAGGGAAATACTCACGACACTAATGCAGTAATATTATACCGCCTACTTGTGTTATACCGCCTATTTGGGAACTC
Source organism: Plumapathes pennacea (assembly GCA_964036295.1). Taxonomy (NCBI): domain Eukaryota; kingdom Metazoa; phylum Cnidaria; class Anthozoa; order Antipatharia; family Myriopathidae; genus Plumapathes; species Plumapathes pennacea. The sequence continues at coordinate 6,243,542 of OZ038472.1, read as the reverse complement.
CAAGCCTGTCGCCATCTCGAAACTTAACGTTGTCTGTCAGTCAGTCAGTCAGTCAGTCAGTCAGTCAGTCTGTCTGGCGTACGACTTTAGGCGCGGTTACCCTGCTAACCAATAACAAAGGCCGGATCGATCACGTGTGCCCTGTTGTTTTACTCGGAATAACTTAGGCCCCGTCCACACTAATCCGGATAAATTTGAAAACGGATATTTATTTATCCGTTTTGACCTACCGTCCACACTAAGACGCGTTTTCGGTGACCGAAAACGGATATTTTCGAAAACGCTCTCCAGAGTGGATATTTTCGAAAACTTCGGTTTCATGGTGTAGTGTGGACGGCGAAAACGAAGCTTTTCGAAAACGCATGACGTTATGATGTCAGTGATCTCTGTGTGCATGCTCAATTCGGGCATTTAGCGTTTTTGGTTAGTCCAGCGTATTAGTGTGGACAGAGAAAACGATTCGAAAACGATAGTGTGGACGGAAAACTTTCGATGCGTTTTTCGTATGAAAACTCCTTTTTCAAATTTATCCGGATTAGTGTGGACGGGGCCTTAGAGAAATTAGATTTGAACGAAGCATTTAGATTTGAACGAAGTAACAATATATTGTAGCTGCGTTCACGAAAATGGAAAACTTAACTGAAAAACTTGAAACACAACAGTCTCGCGAAGCTCGTCTTCAAATGAGAAGGGAACAGGCACGAGCAAGGCGAAATCGTTAAACGAGCGAACAACAGCGCATGAATGCCGATTGAAAGCGACATGAACGGAAACGGGTAACGCAGACAACTCCGCAAAGAGAACAGCGCTTGAACGCAAATCGGAAACTTCAGGAGAAAAAGCGGGCCGAAGAGAAGACTCCGCAAATTAAGACAACAGCGCATGAATGCCGACCAAAAGCGACATGAACAGAAGCGGGTAACACAGACAACTCCGCAAAGGGAACAGCGCTTGAAAGCAAATCGGCAGCTTCAGACGCCGTTTTGTGTTAAACTCAGATACTTATTTAGAAAGGACAAGCAACAAAGGTTAGTCAGTGGAAATCGAACAATCACCGTGACAAATATATATTTTGTAACTCGATCACTTCAAGAATGTATTAAAATCTGTATGCTGATCATTTTCCCTCGAAGTATTGTTTTACTACGCTTCTGTCGCCAGTTTCGGCTACCGTATTTGCTCAGAGCAATCGGAACTTGGAGTCTTGAATGATTTAGTCAGATGTCTTATTTTTCTGTAATCTGACACGCGGTGATTGCAGCGAGAATCGTTCACAAGCCCTTAGAAGTATTACTGGGTCTGAAGCCCGTGTATAATTTGAAGTAAACTGTTCAAGTTTTGCTTTGATTCTGGGAGAAATTTTGCTGTTTTGAGTGGGTTCACATACAAAACAATTCGAGCCTATTAAATATGCATGCCTGAGTCTGGTGCATGCAGTAGTAAAAACAAATCGCACAGGAAGCCTATTTAATTGTACTGCCTATGAATTCAAAATTGGAAAATCAGTGTTCCTTTTTTCCCGTACTACGACGGCCGACCAACTTCAAACTTTGAGTATTAAATTTCGAGAACGTGCTTGGCAGACTGTATGAATTAATTTGACGTGCCGACCGTGGGAAATACGTACTTCGTCACGCAATCGATTCTATTTTCAACGCAAAAGTATAACACACACCATTCTTTTTCTCCTTCCTTTGCGTGTAGCACTTGAGTTCGAAGAAAAGATTGAGTCAACATTTCGGTAAAACAAAGGCTACTCTTATTGGGAGTTACCAAAGTAAAAGTCCCATCAATGGCAGAGTGAGGGGGTATCTGCGATTATCGTATTTCTAGTTATTATTATTATTATTGTATGTTCCATGGGGTTGAGCCAAGCGGCTTCATCGCTTGTTGTAATGAGCCATTACACTGGCTTACATATAGTCTACTAGCGAGCTGCCCTGCTTCAACTATTTGCAAGTTCGCATCTCGTGACGATGACGGAGCCGCCACCTTGTTTAGATTTTAAGAGTGAGGCCTGGGTACTCCTTAACATTAACCGTTGACCAGTTAGTCCAAGACTTCCACAAAACTCAGATGAAAGCTACAAAAGTTGAAACTTCAAAAAAAAACATCAAAGCCTAATTTAATTATGCATTTGACAAAAAAAAGAACAAAAAAAACAAAAAACAAAACAGAAAACAAAACAAAACAAAACCAAAGAAAAAAAAGACATAAAACTGGCCAAAAATTCAAAATCATGCTAGCAGTGCTTTGTTGAAAAAAATAGTGCTAAAAATTCTTTTTCAGCCAAATTACGCCAAAACAAGTGTCAGCACAATCGGGAAAGGCCGACTTGGCTCCCCGTGCAGGCAAAAGTGGAAAAAAGCCAAACTGGGGGAGGGGGGATAGGGCAAGAGGGGTAAACTTGTAATTAGTTGTCCCAATAAATTTGATTGATCCGTGATTGCAAGCTAAGTTTTACCGCTTTCAGTGTAAGATGAATTCCTCTTGATCCTCCAAAAAAAAAATCAAGACAATAATTCTACTAGAAATACGATAATCGCAGATACCCCTCGCTCTGCCATTGATTGGACTTCTGCTTTGGTACTGCTCAACAAGAGCAGCCTTTGTTTTACCAAAATGCTGACTCAATCTTTTCTTCGAGGTCAACTGCTATACCCAAAAGGAAAGAGAAAAAGAATGGTGTGTGTTATACTTTTGTGTTGAAAAAAAGAATCGATTGCGTGACGAAGTACGTATTTCCCACGGTCGGCACGTCAAATTAATTCATACAGTCTGCCAAGCACGTTCTCAAAATTGAATACTAAAATTTGAAGTTGGTCGACCGCCGTAGTACGGGAAAAAAGGAACACTGATTTTCCATTTTTGTATTCATAGGCAGTACAATTAAATAGGCTTCCTGTGCAATATTTTTTTTTTTTTTTTTTTTTGCTCTGGACTCCATGCACCAGACTCAGGCATATTCAATGAGCTCGAATTGTTTTGTATGTGAACTCGCTCAAAACAACATGATTTCTCCCAGAATCAAAACAAAACTTGAACGGTTTACTTCAAATTATACACGAGTTTCAGACCTAGTCATACTTCACAGGGCTTGTGAACGATTCTCGCTGCAATCACCGCGCGTCAGATTACAGCATTTGCTACAGTTAGTCTTGAAAGAAAAAATAAGACATCTGACTAAATCATTCAAGACTCCAAGTACCTATTGCTCTGAGCGAATACGGTAGCCGAAACTGGCGACAGAAGCGTATTAAAACAATACAATACAGATTTTTAAAATACATTCTTGAAGTGATCGAGTTACACAAGATACGGGATAGAATATATTTGTCACGGTGATTGTTCGATTTTCACTGACTGACCTTTGGTGCTTGTCCTTTCTAAATAAGTATCTGAGTTTAACACAAAACGGCGTCTGAAGCTCCCAATTTGCTTTCAAGCGCTGTTCCCTTTGCGGAGCCGTTTCTTCGGCACGCTTCCGTTCATAATGCTGTCGGTTAACATGTTCGTCGTCTTTTCTCCAGACGTATTTGGCGCTGTTCCATCCTTTCACGTTTTCGCCTTGCCCGTGCCTGTTCCCTTCTCTTTTGAAGACCAGTTTTGGAGTTTCGCGAGACCGTTCTGTTCTTTGCGGAGTCGTCTGCTTGGCCCGCTTTTGTTTCTGAAGTTCCCGATTCGCTTTCAAGCGCTGTTTTCTCTGCGGAGTCTTTTCCTCGGTCCGCTTTTGCTCTTTAAGAGTCCCGATTCGCTTTCAAGCGCTGTTTTCCTTGAGGATTGTTTTCTTCGGCTCGCTTGTGTTCATGCCGCTTTTGATCGGCATTCATGCGCTATTTTCTCTGCGGAATCTTTTCTTCGGCCCGCTTTTGCTCTTGAAGTTCCCGATTCGCTTTCAAGCCCTGTTTTCTTTGCGAAGTCGTTCCTTCGGCACGCTTCTGTTTATCATTCTGTCGTCTTTTTTCTAGACGTATTTGGCGGTGTTCGATTGTTTCATGATTCCGCCTTGCCCGTGCCTGTTCCCTTCTCTTTTGAAGACGAGCTTCGCGAGACCTTTCTATTTTAAGTTTTTCAGTTTTCAAATTCATTTTCGTGAACGCAGTTACGTACAATTGTCAGTAAAACTAACCACGCACATGTAAAGTTCGACGTTTGAACCGGGCTAACCGATAATTATTATTATTACGTCATTGGCTTAGGCGCCTGGCCTAAAAGGTCGCCCTATGACAGACTGACAAACATTAAAATTTCGAGATGGCGACTCGCTTGGAGTCTCAAAACAAAGTGATTTTGCTGCATTAGCTTCGCTCGGGGAAAATCTTTCCTTGTTGCTCTTAAACTTCTTTGCTTAATTATTACAAAAACAGGTGCTCAGATATTAGCAGATGAAGAAAAGTATACTCCTAATAAGACGCCTTTACTTTAACAGGATCAAAAACATTACCAGCATTTTATGGACAAACTGCAGACTCTCTTCATCTCTTTAAAGTTCGCAGAGGTAAACAAGAACAAGGAACTTCAAAGACAAATTAATAACCAATTCGGTATTAATTATTATTCTGTTGCAAACTATAACAAGGCCATCGAACACTTTAAAACGTGCTTGACTATCGCAAAAGAAGTTGGGGACATGAATGGCGAAGGAACAGCTTACGGCAACCTTGGATGTTGCTTTAGATCTCTTGGCCAGTACGACAAGGCTATTGAATACCTGAAAATGCGCCTGACTATCGCAAAAGAGATTGGAAACAAGAAGGGCGAGGGAAAAACATATGGCAACCTTGGATGTTGCTTTGAATCTCTTGGCCAGTACGACAGGGCTATTGAATATCTGAAAATGCACCTAACTATCGCAAAAGAGATAGGAAACAGGGATGCTGAAGGAGCAGCTTATGGCAACCTTGGATGCTGCTTTCAGTTTCTCGGCCAGTACGACAAGGCTATTAAATATCTGGAAATGGGCCTGACTATCGCAAAAGAGATTTGGGACAAGAATGGCGAAGGAACAGCTTATGGCAATCTTGGACGTTGCTTTCAGTGTCTTGGCCAGTACGACAAGGCTATTAAATATCAAGAAATGTGCCTGACTATCGCAAAAGAGATAGGAAACAGGGATGCTGAAGGAGCAGCTTATGGCAACCTTGGATGCTGCTTTCAGTCTCTCGGCCAGTACGACAAGGCTATTAAATATCTGGAAATGCGCCTGACTATCGCAAAAGAGATTGGGGACATAAATGGCGAAGGAACAGCTTATGGCAACCTTGGATGCTGCTTTCAGTCTCTTGGCCAATACGACAAGGCTATTAAATATCTGGAAATGCGCCTGACTATCGCAAAAGAGATTCGGGACAAGAATGGCGAAGGAATAACTTATGGCAATCTTGGATGCTGCTTTCAGTCTCTTGGCCAGCACGACAAGGCTATTAAGTATCAAGAAATGTGCCTGACTATCGCAAAAGAGATAGGAAACAGGAATGGTGAAGGAGCAGCCTATTGGAACCTTGGATGCTGCTTTGAATCTCTTCGCCAGTACCACAAGGCCACTAAATATTTTGAAACGCACCTGACTATCTCAAAACAGATTGGGGACAAGAGTGGCGAAGGAGCAGCGTATGGCAAGCTTGGATGTTGTTTAATATCTCTTGGCCAGTACGACAAGGCTATTAAGTATCTGGAAATACAACTAACTACCTCAAAAGAGATTAGGGACAAGAATGGCGAGGGAACAGCATATAGCAACCTTGGACGTTGCTTAATATTTCTTGGCCAGTACAACAAGGCAATTAAATACCTGGAAATGCACTTGATTACCGCAAAAGAAATTGGGGACAAGAATAGCGAAGGAAAGGCTTATGGCAACCTTGGATGCTGTTTTCGGTCTCTTTGCCAGTACGACAAGGCTATTAAATATCTGGAAATGCACCTGGCTATCTCAAAAAAGATTGGGAATAAAAATGGCGAAGGAGCAGCTTATGGCAATCTTGAATATTGCTTTAGATCTCTTGGCCAGTACGACAAAGCTATCAAGTATCTGGAAATGCACTTGACTATCTCGAAAGAGATTGGGGACAAAAATGGCGAAGGAGCAGCTTATAGCAACCTCGGACGTTGCTTTAGATCTTCTGGCCTGTTTCACAAAGCTATTAAGTATCAGGAAATGCGCCTGAATGTCGCAAAAGAGATTGGGGATAAAGATGGCGAAGGAGAAGGTTATGGCAACCTTGGATGCTGCTTTAAATCTCTTGGCCAGTACGACAAGGCTATTGAATACCTGGAAATGCGCCTGACTATCGCAAGAGATATTGGAAACAAGAATGGCGAGGCAACAACATATGGCAACCTTGGATGCTGTTTTCATTCTCTCGGCCAGTACAACAAGGCTATTAAATATCTGGAAATGCAGCTGACTATCGCAAAAGAGATGGGGGACAAGAATGGCGAAGGAACAGCTTATGGCAACCTTGGATGCTGCTTTCGGTCTCTTGGCCAGTACGACAAGGCTATTAAATATCTGGAAATGGGCCTGACTATCGCAAAAGAGATTTGGGACAAGAATGGCGAAGGAACAGCTTATGGCAATCTTGGACGTTGCTTTCAGTGTCTTGGCCAGTACGACAAGGCTATTAAATATCAAGAAATGTGCCTGACTATCGCAAAAGAGATAGGAAACAGGGATGCTGAAGGAGCAGCTTATGGCAACCTTGGATGCTGCTTTCAGTCTCTCGGCCAGTACGACAAGGCTATTAAATATCTGGAAATGCGCCTGACTATCGCAAAAGAGATTGGGGACATAAATGGCGAAGGAACAGCTTATGGCAACCTTGGATGCTGCTTTCAGTCTCTTGGCCAATACGACAAGGCTATTAAATATCTGGAAATGCGCCTGACTATCGCAAAAGAGATTCGGGACAAGAATGGCGAAGGAATAACTTATGGCAATCTTGGATGCTGCTTTCAGTCTCTTGGCCAGCACGACAAGGCTATTAAGTATCAAGAAATGTGCCTGACTATCGCAAAAGAGATAGGAAACAGGATTGGTGAGGGAGCAGCTTATTGGAACCTTGGATGCTGCTTTGAATCTCTTCGCCAGTACCACAAGGCCACTAAATATTTTGAAACGCACCTGACTATCTCAAAACAGATTGGGGACAAGAGTGGCGAAGGAGCAGCGTATGGCAAGCTTGGATGTTGTTTAATATCTCTTGGCCAGTACGACAAGGCTATTAAGTATCTGGAAATACAACTAACTACCTCAAAAGAGATTAGGGACAAGAATGGCGAGGGAACAGCATATAGCAACCTTGGACGTTGCTTAATATTTCTTGGCCAGTACAACAAGGCAATTAAATACCTGGAAATGCACTTGATTACCGCAAAAGAAATTGGGGACAAGAATAGCGAAGGAAAGGCTTATGGCAACCTTGGATGCTGTTTTCGGTCTCTTTGCCAGTACGACAAGGCTATTAAATATCTGGAAATGCACCTGGCTATCTCAAAAAAGATTGGGAATAAAAATGGCGAAGGAGCAGCTTATGGCAATCTTGGATATTGCTTTAGATCTCTTGGCCAGTACGACAAAGCTATCAAGTATCTGGAAATGCACTTGACTATCTCGAAAGAGATTGGGGACAAAAATGGCGAAGGAGCAGCTTATAGCAACCTCGGACGTTGCTTTAGATCTTCTGGCCAGTTCCACAAAGCTATTAAGTATCAGGAAATGCGTCTGAATGTCGCAAAAGAGATTGGGGATAAAGATGGCGAAGGAGAAGGTTATGGCAACCTTGGATGCTGCTTTGCATCTCTTGGCCAGTACGACAAGGCTATTGAATACCTGGAAATGCGCCTGACTATCGCAAGAGATATTGGAAACAAGAATGGCGAGGCAACAACATATGGCAACCTTGGATGCTGTTTTCATTCTCTCGGCCAGTACAACAAGGCTATTAAATATCTGGAAATGCAGCTGACTATCGCAAAAGAGATGGGGAACAAGAATGGCGAAGGAACAGCTTATGGCAACCTTGGATGCTGCTTTCAGTCTCTTGGCCAGTACGACAAGGCTATTAAATATCAAGAAATGCGCCTGACTATCGCAAAAGAGATCGGGGCCAAGAATAGCGAAGGAACAGCTTATGGCAATCTTGGACATTGTATTCAGTGTCTTGGCCAGTACGACAAGGCTATTAAATATCAAGAAATGTGCCTGACTATTGCAAAAGAGATAGGAAACAGGCATGGCGAAGGAGTAGCTTATGGCAACCTTGGATGCTGCTTTGCAAATCTTCACCAGTACCACAAGGCCACTAAATATTTTGAAACGCACCTGATTATCTCAAAACAGATTGGGGACAAGAGTGGCGAAAGAGTAGCATATGACAACCTTGGATGTTGTTTAATATTTCTTGGCCAGTACGACAAAGCTGTTAAATACCTGGAAGTGGGCCTGACTATCGCAAAAGTTATTGGGGACAAGAGTGGCGAGGGAACAGCATATGATAACCTTGGATTTTGCTTTGAATCTCTTGGCCAGTACGACAAGGCTGTTAAATACCTTGAAATGGGCCTGACTGTCGCAAACGAGATCGGGGACAATTACGCAGAATGTGAAGCTTATGGGAATCTTGGACGCTGCTTTCGATCTCTTGGCGATTGCGACAAGGCCGAAAAGAACTTGAGGAAATTTTCTGAATGTTTCGATGAGTTGTTTCAGAATGTTCCAGTGAAGGATGAATTTAAACTTTCTATAATCGACCTTTTCGGGCACAATTGTAAGGCATTAATTGGAATTCTTTTAGCACGAAAGAAAAGAGACGAAGCTCTTATTTTTGCTGAAAGAGGACGCTCACGAGCGTTAGATGAACTTATTTTTACGGACAATCTGCGTGACAATAGATTTATTTCTAAAGCTATGTTTTCCGTCCACGAAATTTGTAAAGTCGTCAAGGTTCTGGGAAGTACAGTCCTTTTTTTTTCTTTAGGTGCTGTTATTAGCACCTGGATGATACAACAAAATTCAGACGTACTGTTCTGGGAACATGATGTGACTGAAGTGGTACATTCCAAGGATAATTTAACGAAGGACTTTATGAGTGAGGGTCGCGTTAAATCCCTGGTTAACAAAGTCACGGAGTTGATGAAAGCGCCAGGTAGAATGGTTGACACATACGAAGATCGTTCACTGTCTTTTCTTTACCCAGAAGAAGTTTTGAAATTCACCAGGAAGAGACCAGTATCCGTTGTGGAACCTGCAGCAATGGATGTCAATTTTGCTTTTTCAAATCCAGTGGTGTCTCAGCTAAAAGACAAGGAAGTAGTCATGTCGAAAATCTCGGTACGTAGAGGCCAAATGGACGATTCTGGGGATCCTGGAAAGTCAAACGAGTCAGAGTTGAACCGTCTGCTAAAAGACTTATATCAAGTTCTTCTGGGGCCTTCGCGACAGTATATAGTGGGTTCGCAAGCAGTCATCGTCCCGGAAGGTGCACTCGCTCTTGTTCCATTTTCTGCTCTCTTGGATGAAAACGGACACTATGCGGTGGAATCCTTACAAGTCAGACTCATTCCGTCATTAGGAACCGCAAAGATGATCAGAGAACGCCCCGAACAATCAGAAGGACGAGGAAGACCCTTAGTAATTGGAGACCCAGATATTGGCAGAGTAAAAATGGGTGAGAAGATAATTACTGCTCCAAGACTACCCTTTGCATTGAAGGAAGTTGAAATGGTTGTATCAAAGGTGCTTAACGTTAAGCCACTCGTAGGGAAAGAAGCGACCAAAAAGAGATTCCTTCGAAGAGTTGAACGTGCCAACTTGATTCACATTGCATCTCACGGACATGCAAAAAGGGGAGAGATCTTGCTTGCTTCTTGTCCTGGAAAAGATATAAACAATGTCGAAGATGTGATGCTGACAATTTCTGATCTGGAAAGTAAACGCATAAAGGCTAAGCTAGTCGTACTCAGCTGTTGCCACAGCGGCCGTGGCGAAGTTAGAACAGAGGGCGTGATTGGCATCGCTCGTGCATTCCTCGGAGCTGGAGCTCGCGCAGTTCTTGTAACACTATGGGAGGTTGACGATAAGGCCACTTTGTTGTTTATGCTTCACTTCTACAATAATTTGTGGTACGGTAAAAGTGCAAGTGAAGCCCTTAATATAGCCGCGAACGCCGTGAGAAAGGACGCCATGTTCCGCCATCCCCGTTTCTGGGCTCCGTTTGCCCTTATAGGGGAGGATGTGACTATTTTTGATAGGTCAAATTATTCAGTATAATATAGAAATAGCACAGCTAGTGATGATTACTTGTAGCCTGATTTTTAGACGTTTCGAGGAGCCTACGAACGAGCTCGTAACGTCTGAAAACCAAGCTAGATTACTTGAGGCCGCTCAAATTTAGGGAGCAATAGCTTGAGGTAATTTCTACTTTAGCGTAGTGTAGTCAACTTCAGACCTTCATGCTTTGATATTTTAAATGTACGGATAATAATAAAATGGGGTTGCTTAAGGTACAACACCGAGTATTGTGAAAACCATTTATAAATTATTGAATTTTTCCGCATTTTTACGACCCCCTCGTGGCGCACGTGTACGAGCAATTTGCATCAAGCTTCAGGGGTTTCCATGTTCTGCTGCTTTACCTGTGTTAACTGTGTCAAAAATTAAAAGAATGCCAAATGCATATTGTTTCTCGTTGCTTAATAGAGTAGAATACAGTGGGTCCCTCAAAGGCGGATACCCTCAGGAACTATTCTAGCAGGTGTCCGCCCACCTTATAGAGAATATGTAAATCGGACACCAGAAACTCAAGGCATGGCTCTTGATATAAAACCGGGCTTTTCAAAACTTGCCCAGTTTTTGCCCTACACCAGCCAAACTTGTTTGACTATAGAGCAATGTTGATATGAGCCAAACTGTAAAGATATAGCTATTCAGCACGAAAACCGAATCGTATTTGACTATTTAAAAGACGTTTAAACTCGCATTTTATATACGCTTTTCTGCACATTGTTCAGTTCCACGAGGTGTCCCGCGAAATTCATGATAAGTTTGTCTGGGCAGGCCGGTGTGCCTGCTGACCAGTCAGCGGTCACTTTTTCAAGGCTCTGTTGACAAAATGGCGGACATGTTGAGGTTGTAGCGGGATGGCCAAGATTTCGGCTAAATCTGCATTGTTAGTGACAATATTCTGACCAGGGACTCGAATATACTTGGCTAAAAGTTTTACATCGTAGGCATTAGCTCAAGTAAAGAAAAGAGTCCATCTTGAATTAACTAAGCACGCACGAGGATGGACATAACAGCGAAAAAATGAATCCTCGCAGAAATGAAGGTGAGTTTGTACTTTTGAAATCTTTTCTACTCTGTATGTCTGGGAGAGTTTATCGATAGGTTTGTGGATATACATGTATTGTTGTATAGAAGACCGCACGAGTATATAGATGACGTCTGCGAGGATGGACCCGCCATTCAAGAAATGAGACTTTGAAGACAGAGCAGGGGAAAATGGAGTGTGAGAGTGAGGAGAAGCTGACAAAGCGACAAAAAAACACACACAGAAACAAGATATGTAAGTCTACATTCTAAACGTCACCGCTACTGTAGGCTGGTCACTACAGTCATACAGTAATTGTGCAGTGGTTGGAAATTAACAGACCAGTCACCACCACGACGTTTGTGAAGGCATTTAGGAGTTATTTACTTTGTTTATGTGGAATTTTATGCTCTCTAAATTCGAGGTAATTTTTCACGTCGTGTGCAAGGCCTCGTTTTTTGTGCACCTATGTTATATACGCATTGAACTAACTTATGTTGGAGTATTGAGTTTCTTGGCCAACTCTGGAGGTTTTACGAGCGTTACACTGAGGTGTAAAATCTGCACTTGAATTTACAGTGTTGTACAAAACCGCTGACTCAAAATTGAAGTGACCGCTTGACCGAGAAGCTATTTCCGCGATGTCTATCCTGGGTGCCAAATGTTCTAATTTCGGTCTCATTCTCATTCGATAGTGCATCAAAAATGCTTGAAAATCACGTACATTAGAAAATAAGTTGCATTAAAAGCAGCTCGATCAGTTTATTCACGCTCACTGTAATTGTGTCCTTTCAACCTCTTGTTACATAGGGTACATACTTTGACACCAATTTAATAGAAGCCGCGATTGCTTCAGCCAACACGGAATTCTAACCAAATACGTGTATGGTTTCTCACTAAATAAAGTATGCTTCTTCTAGTGTAACAAATTTAAAACTGAAATCAAGAGTCGTTTGTTTACTCTTTTGAAGTCTCGGAAATATTTTAATCACGCAAAATTATCTTATTCACACGGTTTAAAATAAGAGCAAAACAAAGTTACAAAAATTCGCGAAAAGGTCACAACAAAGTTCTCTTGGCCTTTATCACAGTTCCCGGGACATCAAAACACAACATATACGGAGACTGTTGAGAACACGAGAGTGATAACATCACAACTAAAATTAGAATATTACTGTTCGAACATTAGATCATCAACTGTACTTATTAAACACTCACCTGTTTTTGATAGTCGTAGTTTTAGCTCTTTTCCAGCAAGCGAAACAGAGCCCCAAACATTACCATCTACGTTATCCATTAGAGATTTCGACATATAGAGCAGCCCTCATACCTTGGAAAATTCCAATTTCCATTGTGTTAAGCGCCTGCGGCGGTCTTGTCAAAACTTGGGTTATGCTGTAGACTGTCAAAGGGCGAAATTTGCAACGGATATTGTTTGATTTCCACTGACTGTATTTTGCTTGTCCTTTCTGAAGAAGTATTCGAGTTTTAACACAATGTTTGCGTCTGGGACTGTGCTCAGGTCAGCTTCGGTCGATGCTTTAAAGAAATCGTTTTATTCCTTTTACAGCCGTCCGTCGAATACTGCTTCCGCCTTGTATCAAACATCTTGTTGTATTAAATCACCTATGAACTGCTTAGTAACCTCTCGCCTGCAGGTCGCACGCCAGACAGACAAACTGACAGACGAACACTAAGATTTCGAGATGGCGACACACTCGGAGTTTCCAAAATGCGCGATACTACAGCATTAGCGTCGTGATTATTACCCTCGCAGAGCTCGGAATCATCTACCTTGGTTATCAAAATTAATCAATTGATAGTGAATTGTGGTTTTCGTGTCTATATGCACGAATGACAAAGAAAAGTCAGCTTAAAATTTGAGAATGTGCAACAGCGCGGAATTTTGTCCCTTGCCCATCAATTTAATATTGAACTAGTTCTGACGTGCAATATAATGTAAAATTTTTGTCAAACATGACTATATGGATAGCGTTTGTCTCACCATCTACCAAACTCAGTCTAAACTTACACCAGGTTATCAAAATCAGTCGATTCGTTGTGTAAAGCAAGGTCTATATTGACTTTAACTGTGAATTTTTGGCAATGACAAACGAAAGCTAGGTAAATTTTATACAAATTAGCATCAATTTTGTTGCGTCTCGCGTAGCCACCATTTCCAACTACTTTTGTCATAGTAGTGTGGGTGGGCTTGCTGCAGGTCCTCATTTTAACCGTAAATTGTGCTTCTAATTTGACCCATATCTGCGGTGTTATATCATTCGTGAAAAAAATACTGGAAAGAAGACAACAAAGGCTTTGCAGTTAAAACTGTCGGCTCAGCATGAGAGACAACACTATAAAAATTATCAAACTACTAGAAATACGATAATCGCAGATACCCCCTCACTCTGCCATTAGTGGGACTTTTACTTTGGTAACTCCCAACAAGAGTAGCCTTTGTTTACCGAAATGTTGACTCAATCTTTTCTTCGAACTCAAGTGCTACACGCAAAGGAAGGAGAAAAAGAATGGTGTGTGTTATACTTTTGCGTTGAAAATAGAATCGATTGCGTTACGAAGTACGTATTTCCCACGGTCGGAACGTCAAATTAATTCGTACAGTCTCCCAAGCACGTTCTCAAAATTTAATACTCAAAGTTTGAAGTTGGTCGGCCGTCGTAGTACGGGAAAAAAGGAACACCGATTTTCCAATTTTGAATTCATAGGCAGTACAATTAAATAGGCTTCATGTGCGATTTGTTTTTACTCTGGACTGCATGCACCAGACTCAGCATGCATATTTAATAGGCTCGAATTGTTTTGTATGTGAACCCACTCAAAACAGCAAGATTTTTCCCAGAATCAAAGCAAAACTTGAACAGTTTACTTCAAATTATACACGGGCTTCAGACCCAGTAATACTTCTGAGGGCTTGTGAACGATTCTCGCTGCAATCACCGCGTGTCAGATTACAGAAAAATAAGACATCTGACTAAATCATTCAAGACTCCAAGTTCCGATTGCTCTGAGCGAATACGGTAGCCGAAACTGGCGACAGAAGGCGTAGTAAAACAATACTTCGAGGGAAAATGATCATCATACAGATTTTAATACATTCTTGAAGTGATCGAGTTACAAGCTATACGGGATAGAATATATTTGTCACGGTGATTGTTCGATTTCCACTGACTAACAGTTTGCTGCTTGTCCTTTCTAAATAAGTATCTGAGTTTAACACAAATCGGCGTCTGAAGCTCCCGATTTGCTTTCAATCGCTGTTCCCTTTGCGGAGTTGTCTGTGTTACCCGCTGTTCATGTCGCTTTTGGTCGGCATTCATGCGCTGTTGTCTTTGCGGAGTCTTCTCTTCGGCCCGCTTTTTCTCCTGAAGGTCTCGATTCGCTTTCAAGCGCTGTTCTCTTTGCGGAGTTGTCTGTGTTACCCGCTTCTCTTCATGTCGCTTTCGATTGGCATTCATGCACTGTTTTCTTTTCGGAGTCGTTTGATCGGCACGCTACTGTTGATGATGCTCTCGGTCATAGTTCCGTCTTTTGTCGAGACGAACTTGGCGCTGTTTGATCGTTTCACGATTCCGCCTTGCTCGTGCCTGTTCCCTTCTCTTTTGAAGACGAGCTTCGCGAGACTGTTGTGTTTCAAGTTTTCCGGTTTTTCATTTTCGTGAACACAGCTACGATATACTGTAGTTGCTTCGTTCAATCTAATTTCTCAGTAAAACTACAGGGCCACACGTGATCGATCCGGCCTTTGTTATTGGTTCTGCAGCGACGCGATAGGAACTGGGGACGAGGTCGCACGACAGACTGACAGACTGACAGACGAACATTAGATTTCGAGATGGCGACATACTTGGAGTCTCCGATAAGGCGATAATACTACTGCATTAGCGTCGTGAGTATTTCCCTCACTTCGTTCGGGTATAACACTAAAATAATCGCTGTTTAGTGGAGAGGTTTTGAATATTAGGGGTACATTTTACTTCCAAAAGGTTAACTTGGTTTTAAAGCATGTTTTCTTTGACTTTAACATTTTACCAGAACTCTTTGGGTTGAATTGCCAAGATCTAAATCTTTAAGCGGAGATGTGAATTAAGAACGTTAAACGGCTCTCGTATTATATATTGTTTTAATTGTTATGTTTTATTAAAGACAAAATTTTACTCTTTTCATGAATACTGTTCCGCTCATCACGTCGCGTCCCCAGGGTCTCCAGACGTCGATTGGCAATGCTTAGGAGACGTCAAAATTCATGATTGGTACCAGAGAGTTTGGATTCATGCCCCAAAACATGGCCACAAGAAGAAACTCAGTCTAAGTGCATCGGTTATTCAGATTCTTCCTATCTGACAACACCAAACTACAAAGATGTCAGTCACCGCTTAAAATATTAGGTACAAAAACCGTGCAACATGCAATTTTAATAGTCTAACCTCCATTAAGGGGACACTTTTCCTTGTCCCCAGGATGTCCCGGATGGCCCTGGGGACGAGATTGCTGAAGTGTGAGCCGACGCATTACACAGCGGTTTATCTCAGAAGAGTAGAAATTCAACATGGCGGACCGATAGCGTGAGTTCAACAACGGAAGCAACCCAAAGGCTGCAGGGTTGTATATAGAGATTACTTCATGGAAAGTGCGCGCGTACGGTTTTTATTCACGAGTTGTGAAGTATCATAAAACGAACGAGCGAGGCTTTGCGAGCGAGTGAGTTTTATGATACGAAACAACGAGTGAATAAAAACTGTACAAAGCACTTTCCATGATGTTTTCTGTTTATTATATACATACTGAGACATTTATGATGGGACCGGGAAACCCTTTAAAAGTAGTGAAAAATCGTCGTTCGCAGCTTGTGATTGGACGAACGATTTTTTTCACGTGTGAAAAGCGTCGTTCGCGGCCTCTCATTGGCTAGAACTCATTTGCGTACGAAATTTTACGATATGGCTTTTTCGTGAGTATGTCTCAGTATGTATATAATAAATGATGAATACGGCCTGAGAAAATTCGTGGATATACATGTATCGTTGTATAGAAGACCACACGAGTATACATTGAATGACGTCTGCAAAGATGGACTCGCCATTCAAGAAATGAGACTTTGAAGACAGAACAAGGGAGTATGGATTGCGAAATGAGCTGAAGCTGACACAATGACAAAAAATATGCACAGAAACAAGGTATGTAAGTCTATATTCTAAACGTCACCGCTAGCTTGGTCACTACAGTACTTGTGTTTCCTGTATCTCTTCCCTTGCGACTGTTCTCCAAAGGAGGCCTTTAGGCTGCATTGATTAAAAAATCAGGAGGGGAGGGAAGGAGGAAATTTAACAAAGTGCACCTTTTTTGTATATCCCCCTTAAGATAATAGATAACTTTGCATCCCCCTTGCCTGCTAAGAAAAATTTGTATCCCTCCTTGGAGGCTCACTTCATATTAAAGCAGCAAATCCCAGCTTTATGTCAAGCATTTAGCTTTACCTACAGGGTCAAGGGTGGAAGTGGAATATGCATAGAAAAATAAAAGTCGTTTTGTATTTTAAAAATGTATAAAGTGCAGACATTTAACCCTTGGAACAGAAAAATAGGGAGATTTTGTGGGCAGCGTTAAGGCTCGATCACCTAGAGGGACTGGGGGCATGCTTCTCCAGAAAATTTGAAAAAGAAAATTAGTCTTCTGAAATTACATTCTCTGCATTTTGAGAGCATTTTATTGAAGTTTCAATGAAATTTGAAGATTTCAGGCAGCATATTTATTTATTCTTGAATTGCATGAAAATTTGGGAGATTTCGCTGAAATTTGGGAGATTGCATAAAAAATCGGCATGCTCCCCCCCCCAAAAAAATTTTGAAATATAGACCTCCTAAAACAGCGATTTCCTGCATTTTTAGACCATTAAGCAGGTGCAAGAAGCGGATTGAATAGATCACAAATATTAAGCTTATATTAAGGAAATTTATGAACGCGCGAGCCTTTATCGATACTTTAAGCTAATCCCTTCTTTTAAACTCTTGATTAACAAAATGTGTTTTATCGAACGACAAACCAAGAGTCTTGCTTTAGCTCGTTTAAGTCGTTTATAGAGCAAAAGCGTCTCATTTCGAAGCTAAAATAGTTTGCACTTAATCCAGGATTGTTTTAGTAGTATATTAAACAACCAGGTCCTGACTGCTTTAACGTCTAACTGCATTGAAATTGAATGCACTACACTGACACTGCGAAAACACGTTTTTCGGCCATGCGACCACCTTGCTTTTGAGTCAGCGGTCATTGCACAAAAACCATGGGTTTAAGTGCAGGTTTTGTAAGTAAAAACAACGCTCATAAAAGCTCAAAACTCAAAACTAGGACACTCAAATATAAGTTAGTTCAATGCATTCTCTATTAACTCAAGTTGTGCACAAGGAAAACAAGGCTTGCACATGATGTCAAATATTAGGGACTTAAGATACAGGACTTCCAACAATAGGAAGAGCAACAGATTCAGGGTGGCGGCCTATTTTTGAATCGTGCGCCGTTGGCTATGTTTAAAACCTGGAACCGGGAACCCGGGAACCTGGGAACCCGGAAAATTAGGAACCCGGAAACCTGGGAATCTGGGAACCGGAAATCTGGAACAGGGAACCGGGAATGGGAAACGGGAATCGGTCATCTGGGAACGGGAAACCAAGAATCTGGGAACCAGGAATCTGTAACCAGGAATCTGGGAAACGGGAGCTTGGAAAGGGAAACGCAGAAATTGGGAACAAAACAAATTACCAGATGTTATTGAACGCTTGTCCTCTGGAAGAATCGTTTTCACTTGATAAAGAAAATTTATGATTTGTCTGTTTTATCCGCCGGTTACAGTTGTTAACAACTAAAAAAGAAGAATTGGCAGCACACTTGCAAGGAAATGTCGCTACAAAAAAGAAACCGGATAATTACAACATTTTTGTTTAATTTTTATACTGCAATAGGGCCCTACGATTCTGCAAATTATGTTAAGTTCTAGCCTTAATCTCTGCTTGTGCTCCTGCAGCAATAAACTAAACCTAATAATTATGCTTTTTCTGTTTTCCGGTTTCAGTTGTTTAGTAAGGAGTAAAATGAAATACTTTGCTGATTAGCAAAGGCAGCACAAACTGCAATGAATGTTTTCCACAACAAAACCAGAACATTAAAAGAAATGTATGGCATTTTTGTACTGCGGCAGTTCCCGTTCCCGGTTCCCATGTTTCCGGTTTCCCGTTTCCGTTCCCGGTTCTAGCCTTTAAACATAGCCCGCGCCGTTCCCTCCAGTCATCTCGGATTTTGACCGACCGAAGGATACATTTCTTGTCTCTTGTGGCACTGTAACGACCTGTAAACAGGGCTTTTCTTGGTATATTATTTTGGGGCCGGCGACTTAGTGTTTATGAGTAATTCCCAACAAAATAATTTCCAATTACAAAATGCAAATCATTTCACGGTTTGGTCAGTCCAATATTGACTCAATTCGGGCTCAAATGAGAATGATTCTTCGATAGTAACCTCAAATTAAAAGTTCGTGTTTTTTAATAGCAATAAACCGCAGTTTGGAAGACTGGCTAAACCATACTAACTTGGATGCGAATCATGGTCATGGAGAAACTCCAGAATATTGACAAGGAGAACGTGAAGATGAATCCTAATGACGGATAATACAAGCACTGTCGCAACACGCACACACAGCTTTATTCTAATTCAGTTTTAATGGCCAGTAAGAGTCTATATTGTATGACGTTTTTTATTCTGACCAATAAAATAACATTTGTTACTTAGTTGCTCTCATTTGTTCATCAAGCAGGAGCCACTTTGAATAGCGACCGCCATCTTGCCGGTCAATTAATCCCCGAGCTAAGCGAGGGTGATAATCACGGCGCTAATGCAGCAAAATCGCTTTGTTTGGTGGCTCCAAGCGAGTCGCCATCTCGAAATTTAATGTTCGTCAGTCAGTCTGTCAGTCTGTCATAGGGCGACCTTTTAGGCCAGGTGCCTAAGCCAATGACCTAATAATAATTATCGATTAGCGTCAAAGCGAGGTCGAGAAAGGTTTGAACGAAGCAACAAGTTCACGAAAGTGAATTTGAAAACTGGAAAACTTGACACAGAACGGTCTCGCGAAGCTCGTCTTCAAAAGAGAAGGGAGCTAGCACGGGCAAGGCGAAATCGTGAAACGATCGAACACCGCCAAGTACGTCTAGAGAAAAGACGACAAACATGTTATAACCGACAGCATCATGAACGGAAGCGTGCCGAAGAACAAACGGCTCCGCAAAGGGAACAGCGCTTGAAAGCAACTCGGGAGCTTCAGACGCCGTTTTGTGTTAAACTCAGATACTTACTCAGAAAGACAAGGAACAAAGGTCAGTCAGTGGAAATCGAACAATCTCCGTGACAAATATATTATCCCATATCTTGTGTAACTCGATCACTTCAAGAATGTCTTAGAATCTGTATGCTGATCATTTTCCCTCGAAGTATTGCTTTAATAAGCTTCTATCGTCAGTTTCGGCTACCGTATTCGCTCAGAGCAATCGGAACTTGGAGTCTTGAAGAATTTAGTCAAATGTCTTATTTTTTTCTTTCAAGTCTAAAACTGTAACAAATGCTGTAATCAGAGACGCGGCGATTGCAGCGCGAATCGTTTACAAGCCCTCTGAAGTATGACTAGGTCTGAGGCCCGTGTATAATTTGAAGTAAACCGTTCAAGTTTTGCTTTGATTTTGGGAGAAAACATGTTGTTTTGAGCGGGTTCACATACAAAACAATTCGAGCTCATTAAATATGCATGCATGATACATGGTACATGCAGTCCAGAGTTAAAAACGCACAGGAAGCCTATTTAATTGTGCTGCCTATGGATTCAAAATTGGAAGATCAGTTTTCCTTTTTTCCCGTACTACGGCGGCCGACCAGCTTCAAACTTTAAGTATTAAATTTTGAGAACGTGCTTGGTAGACTGTATGAATTAATTTGACGTGCCGACGGTGAGAAATACGTACGGCGTCACACAATTGACCGGCTCTTTTTTCAACGCAAAAGTACCGCAAAGCACACAATTCTTTTTCTCCTTCCTTTGCGTGTAGCACTTGACTTCGAAGAAAAGATTGAGTCAACACTTCGGTAAAACAAAGGCTGCTCTTGTTGAGCAGTACCAAAGTAAAAGTCCAATCAATGGCAGAGCGAGGGGGTATCTGCGATTACCGTATTTCTAGTGTAAATACTGACCTGGAATGTAGTGTCTGTACATAGTGAAACCTCTCGAATGTCCATTTCAGGTGTCGTTTTCGAGTTATTTTGAACTCGGGTAAAGACGATCTTGTTAGTGTAGAGAAAAGCTAACAAATTCTAAAGCCTCGAAATGAAGATTTATATTTTCACCGTGCAGTATACACGAATTTTGGAGTTCAGCTAGTGTCCACGAAAATTGCAGACAGATTATACGTCCCACAGCAATCACTGCACCCCACACTCGTTTGAACTGTCAAGGAATTTACACTTCCAAGGGCGAACAAGGAAAACAAGAAGCAAGGTTCTTATCCCTCTTTGCCAATCGCCAGGCAATCTCAAGAATAAATTATGGAGAAACTGGGCGGACAAAACTTTCTGTTTATACAGTGTGCCAAATAAGTTGCAAGCGACTGACAATCCACTTGCAACTTGCTTTGCTATACCCGCGTCAGCAGTGCGTTTCAAGTTGGGAAAAAGATTGCCTCGAACATTTGTTTTCTAGTTTTATTAGTCATAACCTCCTAAAGGATTTTGTTTCATTTCTGACTTCTTTGTTTCGTTTTGACGGTCCTGTCCATAACATAACTTCTCGATTTAGAATTACTTTACCGATGTTCACATAAAGTGTAATTTGGTTGATCTTTATTCATAACATGTATCTAGCAAGCATATTGCGTTTTCCATCCATACGATAGCTTTTTGGCGAAGCCAATGGTATAATTATATTTTGCGTTTGTATTCCTCTTTTTCAAAATCCATTTCTCTGTACTTTGTGAAAGAATGTTTGTCAGTCAGTCAGTCGTGGAGCAGACAACACCTCATGTAAAGACTAACGAAAAACTATTCTATCCTTTTAAGCGATGCGCACCTCGGCAAAGTCAGAACGACTTTGATCTGAAACCGTTCAACTGAACGAAGCTCGTTTTCAAAAACGAAGGGAGATGACAGGGCAAGGAGTAAGCGTGAAACAATCAAAGAACGGAAAATCCGCCTTGACGAAAGACGAGAATTACGAAAAGTACATCCTTTTGACAAAAATGTCAAAAGGACGCTAGGACATAAGAGTATCAAAAGCAAAAGCGGGCACAACAGATAAAACAGCGCATGAAAGCGAATCGGGAGTTTCAGGTATCGAAAGCGGGCCTGGCAGGCGAATTACTTGAGACATCTTAGCACAACAAAGGATCGGGAGTTCCAGTATATCGAAAGCGGACCCTGCAGGCAATTTTGTTTTTGAGGCATCTGAGCACGAGAAAGGATCAGGAGTTCCAACACTGAAAGTGGATCTAGCAGGCGATTTATTTGAGGCATCTGAGCACAACAAAGTACGATAGCGGCGCTGTTTTGTGTAAAAACTCAGATACTTGTTCAGGCAGGACAAGCAACAAAAGTCAGTCAGTGGAAATCGAACATTCATCATGATAAATTGCAAGAACGTTTATAAATTCTATTTTGTAGAAAATATCAAGAACGTGCATGCTTGTTTTTAATACGTCGCTTCTGTCAGTTTCCGCTAGCGTTGGCCTCCTTAATCATATTCCCCATTCCTCGTTTTAGTAACATCCTACAGTGTCACGCAATCAATTATTTTTCAACGCAAAAATACACCAATCTAAGAAAACATAAACCATTCCCTTTCTCCTTCTTTTCGTACAGCACTTGACTTCCAAGAAATGATTGCGGTAAAACAAAAGCTGCTCTGATTTGTTTTTAATTGCAGTACTGATATTCTATTAATACGACGTTGTTTTCGATTTCCAGCTTGGCTGTCTATGACATAACTTCCTGTTTTAGAGCTTGACATTGTCCACGTTGATGGAAAGTGCAGTTGGGTATTTTTAGAGTCGTATGGTAAAAAATGGGCGTTTGACGACACCTCAGACGGAGTTGGATTTTCTCCTCGGATTAAAGGTAAGTCACCAGAAGTGACTGTGTCTCGGTTTGTACTTTTTCTAAATTCTTTTTCTGCTTATATAACCAACAGTACGATTCGGAAAACTTTATAAAGTGTCATCCAAGTGTCAACCTGCACCTTAAAAAAGTTATAACAAGGAACAGTTGTTACAATGGTAAGCATTACAGAAATGAAGTATTTTCCTTTGAGTAAGCTTGAAGTAAAGACATATAGTGCCACGAGATGGGACTGAAACACTCGATTATTTTAATTCTAAGTAACTGTGCAGATGATGTTTTCCGTGAAGCATTTCTGTTTAAGATATTAACAAGCGAAAGTTTTGACGGGGGACCAGTGGAACGTTCGACGGTACAAGAGCCGGTTGTTCCCATGTTCTCGTATAATTTTGCAAAACTGAATATTTACATGTACTGAGTCAAATCTAATAAAAACAATTGAGAGACTCTTCTGAATCAAAAGAATTTACTGTATAGGCGAAAGATCTTATAAAAACAGAGAAATTTAAAAATTTGACACACTGTTCTTGGATGATCCAATACTTGAAAGTTATTTCTTCGACTGAAGGAAACGTTACACTGCAGTCGAGTTTTGAGGATCTGGTAATGCGATCGCGCATTTTCTACTCCACAAATGTTCCTCAAATTCGCTACAAAGCCTCCTTTTGTGTACCAGAATGGAATTTATAGAAGAATGTGAAGGTCACCGACTCCGTTTAGCTGTTATTGTGGCCGGAATATAACGCGTTTTCTGCCTGAATAGAACAGTTTACATAGAAAAAGGGCATCAGTTTTAACCAAAATTCCGAAAGAACTGCTCCACATATTGTTTTCTCTTTTTTCACAAAATGCATATTCTACATGTAAAATCTTATACCCAATAATTTTGTAGGTCTGGAGAGAATGGCGCGCGATTTAGAAATAGACCGCCAGGCTGAATCTGTTGTTTTGCCTATTGCTGACAACTGGCGACTTTCAAACGAAAATCTTCCTGTGCAAAAGCCTTTATTTAGTTGACAGTTCTGTTTGTGCCGAGAAACGCGAGAGGCTTCTTGTTTGTTTTTCGTTTCTTTATTCCGCCATTTTGTATTTGATATAAAAGGTTTCTTCGTGGGGGGATCCCCTTTTACAGGGCGTCCCCACGTTTAAGGTTGTAGATGATTTATGCGTGTATTCCTAATAAATTTGGTTGAGTTGAGTACTTGCAAAGAAATTTTAAAAAGCATAATCTATGCTCAAGAACTCCCGCTATGTAACTTTTTTTGTGTGTGTTTATCACAAGTGCCGGTCAAACTTTGTCCAAAATTAAATTTACATGACGCCACGTGTTGTATCGAAAACGAATGCAGCGATGTTTTTCTTTATTAACTATATATAGAAATATATTTGTAAGCTTTTCTCAATCTTCTATGTAGGCTGGTGATTGATTGACGCAAAAGAATGTCGAAATGTCATCGAGATGAGTTTGAAGTTACGAATGCTACTCATGACAGCAGCAAAAACAGTAACTTTTATTTTGAGTATGGAATCTTGTCATGTTTGATGCAGAGGGCATCACTTCTATATTTAGACTTGACTCTTTTGGAAAGTGGAATGAACATGCGTATGATTACAGAGGACTCCGCTTTTGCATGTCGAAAATATCTTGCGCGAGCCTTCATTCGGCTGTTGTTCCACTGTTTATTTGCCATATGCTGAGGGCGCATCCAGGACTGTTTTAGCTTACTTTGTCCAAAACGACCCAACATGGGCCAAATTGGCCATCAAGATATTGGGGCCAATTTGGCCTTTGGAGTCGATTTGGCTTTTTTCATTTTACAGTGTACTAATTGCCTTGACACCACATTTCTTTCGCGTGAAAACAACCATATGCCGCGCCCTGAGGCCCAGCATAAATATCGCGGGAAACTCTAACTAATTTAGAGTAAGACAGTGACTGTCCTGATCATAGGAAGTCACAAAATGATTCAAGGTAGAATACTGAAACAAACAGTACATCAGCGGAAATGGTGATGTGAAAAACAGATTGTTAATGCAGTTCTTCTAAGTAATGATAGTTGACAAAGTGAGTAAATTACAACTGCAAAACTTCACCAGTGTGGCAAGAAGTTGTTGGGACGCTTTCTGCGGAGTTCTAATACACAGTAGGGGAACACGCCAATCAGTTTACCCGTGCAACCTGTCCCTTCCTCTCTAGTCAATGTTGGCTCCTTGTGCAGACATAGGTTCAAAAAAGCCAAACTGGAGGGCGGGGAATTTGTAATCAGTCGTCCCAATAATTTCTGTTGTATATACATCATAGTGATGTACTTGGATGGCACAAACAAAAAAAAAAACAACAGTAGATTCACTGGCGACAACAGGTGGCATTTTAGATGGGGAGGGCTTGGTATAAATCTAAAAGGATCACCGAGATAATGAAGGTATTCTTGAAGGGACTGTCAAAGAGTAGGCATGTAAATGGATGTGTGCATTGGTAGAATGTAATGATAGCTGTATGGTGCAAATAAGGATGTGTGAAAATGTGGTAAATAAAAAGTAAATAATATTGTAATAGAAATACGATAATCGTAGATATCCCATCGCTCTGCCATTGATGGGACTTTTACTTTGGTACTCCCAACAAGAGTAGCCTTTGTTTTGCCGAAATGTTGACTCAATCTTTTCTTCGAAGTCAAGTGCTACATGCAAGGGAAGGAGAAAAAGAATGGTGTGTGTTATACTTTTGCGTTGAAAAAAGAATCAATTACGTGACGAAGTACGTATTTCCCACGGTCGGCACGTCAAATTAATTCATACAGTCTGCCTAGCACGTTATCAAAATTTAATACTCAAATTTTGAAGTTGGTCGGCCGTCGTAGTACGGGAAAAAAAGAACACTGATTTTCCAATTTTGAATTCATAGGCAGTACAATTAAATAGGCTTCATGTGCGATTTTTTTTACTCTGGCCTGCATGCACCAGGCTCAGGCATGCATATTTGATGCTGTCAGTTATAACATGCTTGTCGTCTTTTCTCTAGACGTTTGGCGCTGTTCGATCGTTTCACGATTTTGCCTTGCCCGTGCCTGTTCCCTTCTCTTTTGAAGACGAGCTTCGCGAGACCGGTCTGTTTCAAGTTTTCCACTTTTCAAATTCATTTTCGTGAACGCAGTAACGTACAATTATTGCTTTGTTTAAATCTTTTTTCCTTCCGAATGTCAGTAAAAACACTGGCGGAGACGCTAATCGATGATTATTACGTCATTGCCTTATGCACCTGGCCTAAAAAGCTGTACCTGACACACACACACACACACACATCCACGAACATTAAATTTCGAGATGGCGACACTCTTGGAGTCTTCAAATAAGGCGATTTTGCTGCATTAGCGTCGCGATTATTTCCCTCGCTTCACTCAGGGATAAAAAATGGATGGAAGGGAGGAGAAAAATTATAAATAAATGATGAAGGATTTGGGAAAAATTGATACTGTTAATTGAGATCAGAATAAATAAAGAAATGTGGTATAGATTAAAATGCAGAAAATATGAGGTAGAGAAAAAAAATTAATTTAGTTTTTAAATTTTAAGAAAATTATTAAAAGAAATAAGAAGAAAGAAGAAGGAGAAGGAGAAAGAAGGTGAATAGGACGCCACGGTAAAATGTGAAAAGAACATTGACATTAAAGCTCAAAATGATTGTGAGTCGTCAGGGGCAGAGCACAATCGAGCAAGGATGTTTCTAACCGGGTACCAGGTCAATACCGACATCTCTCTGTCGAGTTCTTGGGAAAAAAGGTGTAAATTTAAAAGGGAAAAAGGAAAGAGAAGGTAAAGAAAAACAGAAATTGAAAATTTAAACGTGATTTACATAGAGAAATGAAGAATAATGATATAGGAAAACATTTGGGTCTTCGTAACAAATTAAGTTTAACAATAAAATTATTAAGAATAGGTTTAGATGGCTAAACTAAAGAAACTGTAAGTAAATAGTAAAATACCTTGTATGGTAGACTGTAGAACTATGGTGGAAACTCACAAGGCTTTGTAATCTTTGTAAATGTGGTGGGTTTTGTGTTTTGTTTGCAAATCTCGGTTGGAAAATGACGAATTAATACAATTTGCTGGCGCTAAAATTCGCTTTTTCTTGTTGCTAAGTGACGAGTCCAGGTCTTCGCAAAAATTATCGCCAGTGAGTCTACTGGGCCCAGTTTTTCAAAGCACGATTAGGCTAATCCTGGATTAGGTCTAAACTTTCTTATCATTTATAAGGCTGAAAACGTGACTGTTTCGTCCACAGCGACTTTCTTGATAACGTTGTAAGCTGGAACAAGCTTTTTATTACATCTTCGAACAAAATCCTGCAGTATATTGGCAGAGAGGTCGAGAGAAATAATTTCGTTAATTCTGGATTAGCTTAATCGACTTTCGAAAAATCGGGCCCTGTTCTTTTGTTTTGTTTGTGTAATCCAAGTATATCACTATGTTGTATATACAACACATCCCAATAAATTTGATCGATCCGTGATTGCAGGCTTAATTTTACCGCCTTCAGCGTACAATGAATCCCTCTTGAACCTCAAAAAATTAGGAAAAAAATTGTAAAGTCTTTTTTTGTAGGTCTTTAACTTCTTTTATTAAATTTTGTTGAAATAGGTGCTCAGATATTAGCGGATGAAGGAAGGTATACTCCTTAGCTAATCAAAGGTCTTTACTTTAACAGGATCAAAAACACCATCGACAATTTATGGACAAACTTCAGGCTCTCTTCATCTCTTTAAGGTTCGCAGAGGTAAACAAAAACAAGGAACTTCAAATAAAAATTCATAAACAATTCGGTATTAATTATTATTCTGTTGCCAACTATAAAAAGGCCTTTCAACATATTAAAGCGTGCTTGACTATCGCTAAAGAGATTGGGGACAGGAATGGCGAAGGAGCGGCTTATTGCAACCTTGGATGTTGCTTTCAATGCCTTGGCCAGTACAACAAAGCTATTAAATATCTGGAAATGCACCTGACTATCGCAAAAGATATTGGCGACAAGAATGGCGAAGGAACAGCCTATGGAAACCTTGGATGTTGCTTTCAATGTCTTGGCCAGTACGACAAATCTATTAAATATCTGGAAATGCACCTGACTATCGCAAAAGATATTGGCGACAAGAATGGCGAAGGAACAGCCTATGGCAACCTTGGATGTTGCTTTCAATGTCTTGGCCAGTACGACAAATCTATTAAATATCTGGAAATGCACCTGACTATCGCAAAAGAGATTGGCGACAAGAATGGCGAAGGAGCGGCTTATGGCAACCTTGGATGTTGCTTTCAATGCCTTGGCCAGTACAACAAAGCTATTAAATATCTGGAAATGCACCTGACTATCGCAAAAGAGATTGGCGACAAGAATGGCGAAGGAACAGCCTATGGAAACCTTGGATGTTGCTTTCAATGTCTTGGCCAGTACGACAAAGCTATTAAATATCTGGAAATGCACCTGACTATCGCTAAAGAGATTGGGGAAAGGAATGGCGAAGGAGCAGCTTATGGCAAACTTGGATGTTGCTTTCAATGCCTTGGCCAGTACAACAAAGCTATTAAATATCTGGAAATGCACTTAACTATAGCAAAAGAGATTGGGGACAAGAACGGCGAAGGAACAGCTTATGGCAACCTTGGACGTTGCTTTCAATCTCTTGGCCAGTACGACAAGGCTATTAAGTATACGGATATGCGCCTGACTATCGCAAAAGAGATTGGTGACAAGAATGGCGAAGGAGCAGCTTATGGTAACCTTGGATGTTTCTTTAAATCTCTTGGCCAGTACGACAAGGCTATTAAATATCTGGAAATGCGCCTGTCTATCGCTAAAGAGATTGGCGACAAGAATGGCGAAGGAGCAGCTTATGGCAAACTTGGATGTTGCTTTCAATGCCTTGGCCAGTACAACAAAGCTATTAAATATCTGGAAATGCACTTGCCTATCGCAAAAGAGATTGGCGACAAGAATGGCGAAGGAACAGCTTATGGCAACCTTGGACGTTGCTTTCAATCTCTTGGCCAGTACGACAAGGCTATTAAGTATAAGAAAATGCGCCTGACTATCGCAAAAGAGATTGGCGACAAGAATGGCGAAGGAGCAGCTTATGGCAACCTTGGATGTTTCTTTAAG
Organism: Plumapathes pennacea; assembly: GCA_964036295.1. Taxonomy (NCBI): domain Eukaryota; kingdom Metazoa; phylum Cnidaria; class Anthozoa; order Antipatharia; family Myriopathidae; genus Plumapathes; species Plumapathes pennacea. The sequence continues at coordinate 6,214,916 of OZ038472.1, read as the reverse complement.
TCGCTTGGCCAGTACGACCAGGCTATTAAATATCTGGAAATGCGCCTGACTATCGCTAAAGAGATTGGGGACAAGAATGGCGAAGGAGCAGTTTATAGCAACCTTGGATGTTGCTTTGAATCTCTTGGCCAATACGACGACGCTATTAAATCTCTGGAAATGCACCTGACTATCGCAAAAGAGATTGGCGACAAGAATGGCGAAAGAGTAGCTTATGGCAACCTTGGATGTTGCTTTGAATCTCTTGGCCAGTACGACAAAGCTATTAAGTATCTGGAAATGTACTTGACTCTCGCAAAAGAGACTGGGAACAAGAATAGCGAAGGAGCAGCTTATAGTATTCTAGGATTTTACTTTAAATCTCTTGGCCAGTACGACAAGGCTATTAATTATCTGGAAATGCGCCTCACTATCGCAAAAGATATTGGCGACAAGAATGGCGAAGGAGTAGCTTATGGCAACCTTGGATGTTGCTTTGAATCTCTTGGCCAGTACGACAGGGCTATCAATTATCTGGAAATGTGCCTGACTATCGCAAAAGAGATTGGCGACAAGAATGGCGAAGGAACAGCTTATGGCAACCTTGGATGTTGCTTTGAATCTCTTGGCCAGTATGACAAGGCTATTAATTATCTGGAAATGCGGCTGACTATCGCAAAAGAGATTGGCGACAAGAATGGCGAAGGAGCAGCCTATGGAAATCTAGGATGTTGCTTTCAATGTCTTGGCCAGTACGGCAAAGCTATTAAATATCTGGAAATGCACCTGACTATCGCAAAAGTGATTGGGGACAAGAATGGCGAAGGATCAGCTTATGGCAACCTTGGACTTTGCTTTGAATCTCTTGGCCAGTACGACAAAGCTATTAAATATCAGGAAATGCGCCTGACTATCGCAAAAGAGATTAGCGACATGAATGGCGAAGGAACAGCTTATGGCAACCTTGGATGTTGCTTTCAATCTCTTGGCCAGTACGACAAAGCTATTAAGTATCAGAAAATGCACCTGACTATCGCAAGACAGATTGGCGACAAGAATGGCGAAGGAACAGCCTATGGCAACCTTGGATGTTGCTTTCAATCTCTTGGCCAGTACGACAAAGCTGTTAAATATCTGGAAATGCACCTGACTATCGCAAAAGAGATTGGGGTCATGAATGGCAAAGGAGTAGCTTATGGCAACCTTGGATGTTGCTTTGAAGCTCTTGGCCAGTACGACAAGGCTATTAAATATCTGGAAATGCACCTGACTATCGTTAAAAAGATTGGGGAGAGGAAAGGCGAAGCAGCAGCTTATGGCAACCTTGGATGTTGCTTTCAATGCCTTGGTCAGTACAACAAAGCTATTAAATATCTGGAAATTCACCTGACTATCGCAAAAGAGATTGGGGTCAAGAATAGCGAAGGAGCAGCTTATGGCAACCTTGGATGTTGCTTTCAATGTCTTGGCCAGTACGATAACGCTATTAAATATCAGGAAATGTTTCTGACTGTCGCAAAAGAGATTGGGGACAGGAATGGCGAAGGAACAGCTTATGGCAACCTTGGATATTGCTTTAAAGCTCTTGGCCAATACGACAAGGCTATTAAATATCAGGAAATGCGCCTGACTATCGCAGAAGAGATTGGGGACAAGCATGGCGAAGTAGCAGTATATGGAAACCTTGGATGTTGCTTTGCATTACTTGGCCATTATAGCAAAGCTATTAAATATCAGGAAAAGTGCCTGACTATCGCAAAAGAGATTGGGGACAAGAATGGTAAAGGAGCAGCTTATGGCAACCTTGGATGTTGCTTTGAAGCTCTTGGCCAGTACGACAAGGCTATTATATATCAGGAAATGCACCTGACTATCGCAAAAGAGATTGGAGACAAGAATGGCGAAGGTGCAGCTTATGGCAACCTTGGATGTTGTTTTGAGTCTCTTGACCAGTACGACAAGGCTATTAAATATCAGGAAATGCTTCTGACTATCGCAAAAGAGATTGGGGACAAGAATGGCGAAGGAACAGCTTATGGCAACCTTGGACGTTGCTTTCAATCTCTTGGCCAGTACGATGAGGCTGTTAAATACCAGGAAATGCACCTGACTATCGCAAAAGAGATTGGGGACAAAAGTGGCGAAGGAGCAGCTTATGGCAACCTTGGATGTTGCTTTCAATATCTTGGCCAGTACGACCAGGCTATTAAATATCTGGAAATGCGCCTGACTATCGCAAGAGAGATTGGGCACAAGAATGGTGAAGGAGCAGCTTATGGCAACCTTGGATGTTGCTTTCAATCTCTTGGGCAGTACGACAAGGCTATTAAATATCAGGAAATGCTTCTGACTATCGCAAAAGAGATTGGCGACAAGAATGGCGAAGGAGCAGCTTATGGCAACCTTGGATGTTGTTTTGAGTCTCTTGGCCAGTACGACAAGGCTATTAAATATCAGGAAATGCGCGTGACTATCGCAAAAGAAATTGGGAACAAGAATGGTGAAGGAACAGCTTACGGCAACCTTGGATCTTGCTTTCAATGTCTTGGCCAGTACGAGAAGGCTGTTAATTATGTGGAAATGCAACTGACTTTCGCAAAAGAGATTGGGGACAAGAATGGCGAAAGAACAGCTTATGGCCACCTTGGATGTTGCTTTGGAGCTCTTGGCCAGTACGGCAAGGCTGTTAATTATCTGGAATTGAGCCTAACTATCGCAAAAGAGATTGGGGACAAGCGTGGCGAAGGAGCAGTTTATGGCAGCCTTGGATTTTGCTTTCATTGTCTTGGCCAGTACGACAAAGCTATTAATTATTTGGAAATCTGCTTGACTATCGCAAAAGAGATTGGGGATAAGAATGGCGAAGGAGAAGCTTATGGTAACCTTGGATGTTGCTTTCATTGTCTTGGCCAGTACGACAAGGCTATTAATTATCTGGAATTGCACCTGACTTTCGCGAATGAGATCGGGAACAAGTACGCCAAATGTGTAGCTTATGGCAACCTTGGACGTTGTTTTCGATCTTTTGGCGAGTACGACAAGGCAGAAACAAATTTGAGGAAATTTACCGAATGTTTCGATGAGTTGTTTCAGAATGTTCCAGTGAAAGATGAATATAAAGTTTCAATAATTGACGCTTTTAGCCACAACTGTAAGGCATTGATTGGAATTCTTTTAGCACAAAAGAAAAGAGATGAAGCTCTTATTTTTGCAGAAAAAGGACGTTCACGAGCGTTAGATGAACTTATTCTTAAGGTCAATCTCCCTGACTATAGATTCATGTTTGAAACCACGTTTTCCATCCATGAAATTCGTGAAGTGGTCAAGGTTCTGGGAAGTACAGTCATTTTCTTTTCGTTAGGTTCTGCTATTAGCACCTGGATGATACAACAAAATTCAGACGTACTGTTCTTGGAACATGATATGACCGAAGTGGTACATTCCAAAGAGCATTCCATGATGGACTTTATGTATGAGGGGTTTGTTGAGTTCCTGGGTAACAAAGTCACGGATAATTCCACGAAGGACTTTATGTTTGAGAAGATTGTTGAAATTTTGGTTGAGAAAGTCACAGAGTTGATGAAAGCGCCAGGTAGAATGGTTGACACATACGAAGATCGCTCATTGTCGTTTCTTTACCCAGAAGAAGTTTTGAAATTCACCAGGAAGAGGCCAGTATCCGTTGTAGGATCTGCAGCAATGCATGCCAATTTTGCTTTTTCAAATCCAGTGGTGTCTCAGTTAAAAGACAAGAAAATATCTAGGTCGACAATCTCAGTACGTCGAGGGCAAACGGACGATTCTGGCGATCCTGGAAAGTCAAACGATTCACAGTTGAACCGTCTGCTAAAATACTTATATCAAGTTCTTCTGGGGTCTCCGCGACAGTATGTAGTGGGTTCGCAAGCAGTCATCGTCCCGGAAGGTGCACTTGCTCTTGTTCCATTTTCTGCTCTCTTGGATGAAAACGGACACTATGCGGTGGAATCCTTACAGGTCAGACTCATTCCGTCATTATCAACCGCAAAGATGATCAGAGAACGCCCCGAGCAATCAGAAGGACGAGGAAGACCCTTGGTAATTGGAGACCCAGAGATCGGCAGAGTAAGAATGGATGACAAGATAATTACTGCTCCAAGACTACCCTCTGCATTGAAAGAAGTTGAAATGGTTGTATCAAAGGTGCTTAACGTTAAGCCACTCGTGGGGAAAGAAGCGACTAAAAAGAGATTCCTTCGAAGAGTTGAATGTGCCAACGTGATTCACATTGCATCTCACGGACATGCAAAAAGGGGAGAGATCTTGCTTGCTCCTTGTTCTGGAAAAAATATAAACAATGCCGAAGATGTCATGCTGAAAATTTCTGATCTGGAAAGTAAACGCATAAAGGCTAAGCTAGTCGTACTCAGCTGTTGCCACAGCGGCCGTGGTGAAGTCAGAACGGAGGGCGTAATTGGCATCGCTCGTGCGTTTCTCGGAGCTGGAGCTCGCGCAGTTCTTGTAACACTATGGGAGGTTGACGATAAGGCCACTTTGTTGTTTATGCTTCACTTCTACAATAACCTGTGGTACGGTAAAAGTGCAAATGAAGCCCTTAATATAGCCGCGAACGCAATGAGAAAAGATGAGAAGTTCCGCCATCCCCGTTTCTGGGCTGCGTTTGCCCTCATAGGAAAAGATGTGACTATTTTTGATAGGTCAAAATAATTCAGTATAATATAGGTCAAGTTCAAACCTTCAGGCTTTGATATTTAATCGTATAGACAATAATAGAAAGAGGTTTTTAAGCTGGGACAACACCGAGTACTGTGAAAACGAGTACTAAATTTGAGCTCAACCATTTATAAATTATGAATTATTATAAATTATTATATTAGCCGGATTTTACGAGACCCTCGTGGCGCATGCGTACGAGAAATTAGAGTCATGCTTCAGAGTTTAAAAACTTTAGCGATACCTGCATTATTTGTATTAACTGTGTCAACAATTAAAAAAAAACCCCAAATTCATATTAGTTCTTGTTGCTTACTGGTGTAAGGCAGATATAATACAGGAACTAATGGTTATAATACAGGAACTCAGGATATAATACAGGAACTCAGGAACTATTCTAGCAGGTGCCCGCCCGCTTTATAGAGAATATGTAAATCGGACACCAGAATCTCAAGGCATGGCTCCTGATTTAAATCCGGGCTTTTCAAACTTGCCCCAGTTTTTACCCTACGCAAGCTAAACATGTTCGACTAAAGAGCAGTGTTGATATGAGCAATCTAATGGTGGACGTAAAGAGATATTCCCGCAGAATTGTATCCGACCAGCAAAAGACATTTCAGCTTGCATTTCATATTCGCTTTTCTGCACATTGTTCAGTCTCGAGGTTGCTTTCAACGCAAGAGTCTGGGCACAAGGGTGATGAGCCCGCTGACTACTCAGCGGTCATTCTTTCGAGGCTCTGTTGACAAATGGCGGACGTTAGGTTTCAGCTGACGGCCCAGATTTCGCCTAAATCTACATTGTTAGCGACAATATTATGACCAGGGACTCGAATATACCTAAGTAAGTTCCGCACCTTCGGCATTGGCTCAAGTAAAGAAAATAGTCCATCTTAAACTCACTGAACACGCATGAAGACGGACATAACAGCAAAAAATTGAATCCTCGCAGAAATGAAGGTGAGTTTGTACTTTTGACATCTTTTCCATTCTATATGTCCGGGATAGTTTATCATTCTTAGGATTAAAAGGGTTAAAAGAGAATTCTGTAGGAATCGATCAAACGGCACATATGGGTCACAAAGTTGATATGGTCGGAAAGTTTAAACATAGGTCCGCAAAGCGTACGTTAAGCTATTTGCTGGTTGATGATCGTCTATGATAGTGCATGATAGTTCGTGTTAAAACGGGCGTGAGAGTTCGAACTATCATTGAATATTATCACCGTTTGATCGGGATTTTACACTATGCCAGCTACGTACTATGCATCTACCAATTAAAACACATGCACAACTGATCGACATAAAAGGAGCAAAGTATAGCTTGTCAAAATATTTCAAGCCGTTCTGTAAATTTCTGCGAGGTAAGCCAGATTTTGACTCGTTATAATAGTTTCGTATTAACGTAACACACTCCAGCCACACAAATCTGTTTCTCGTGCTCTTCGAACGGTGGTGAAATAGATTCACAGTAAAATTTCCTGTCGACTTTTCAGTCGATTTTTCATTAGCGACAAAACCCGCTAGAGACAATTTTTGTAAACAAACAACTCAGACAAACCACAGTCGATCTGGTCATGAAATCATGTGTCAACAAACATATCATGCGAGGTAAACCAGATTTTGACTCGTTATAATAGTTTCGTATTAACGTAACCAGTACACTCCAGCCACACAAATCTGTTTCTCGTGCTCTTTGAACGGTGGTGAAAAGGATTCACATGTGGTACTGTAGTGTGTCCCTGTTTTTACTAGCCCAGCACAAATATTGTCACTAGTTCCAGACTAATGGACTATGGTTAGGGTTGAGCACTGTACTTGTGATCAACTTGAGATGTGGGTGATTGAATTGTACAGACTTCAGTTGTGCAGAAATTGTATGTTGCTTGAGTTGACTACTGTACCTGTATTGGCTCTGTGGATTCTTTTTTATATTGCTCATATCAGTTACAAATGGATATGCCAGAATTTGAGGAACGATTTTGGCATTGCGTTCAGCATCAACAGTTTAGAAAATAGCCGTTACAAACAAAATAATGCTTTCATACCAGTAACACATGTCAATCTTAAAATGGAGAGGTCAATTTTAAAATGGAGGAAAAGAAATCACTCAAAAGGGGAATTATTTCCCAGTTTTAACCAATCAGAGACCATAAATTTTATGCCGGGCTGACCGAGTAGTCATATCCTGATAATAGCCAATCAGGGATAAGCTGTGAGTGATCATACCTCGCGCGAGGTATCATTACTTAGTCATGACGCCATATGTTTGCGAGATATAATCCGTATCTTGCTTTGCAACATAGAAAATGCCGTGATGTTTCAAATCCCTGAACTGGAAAGCGATTGTAACCAATTTCCAGTGAAAAAAGGAATCAAATCATTTTCATGAAAAAACACCGTTCGTGCTCACGTAAACTTCACAACGATGATCTATCAAGTTGACAAATCTCAGATGTTTGGCATCAGATTTCAACTTTGTGAAAAATTGTCAAGGGAAACTGTCACCGTTCACATTCGGTTCCATCCTTCGTGCTAGGCTTTTGAGAAATGCGTAGAAAAACGCGGACCTGCCGTAAAAATGCGCATGACGGTCTGAAAAATACGTATTACCATATTTACTCTAATTTGGGCGCCATTCCGCAAGGCATTTTTTCGTTTGACTCCCACGGCACGATTTTTTTTTCCTCCTTGCGCTTATAGTTGTGCCACAAGATATTAACGGCAGTAGTATCAGAAATAGTGGCAGAGGATTAGTGATTAGAAAGTGTGGCCCACGTAATCGATTCGCAATACAATTCCTTCGAAGCTGACACAAGATCAATGCTGGCAGCGTGCCCAGCGCAGCGCAAACATTTCAAAACTTTCAAAAGCTCACAAGCACAAACCATCCCAGTTTGTGACATCTTGAACTTTGAATCGCCAGTAAAAACGCGCAAGCAAACACATCGCGTCCTTAAAAATGCTTTTCCAAGAAAAAATATGCGTAAAACGCACGTTTATGCGTCTAACGCATGGGCTGGGTTTATTAAATTCCACAACAAAGTTCTATCAAGTTGACGAATGGCAGGATCTAGCTTCGGTTTGTGAAACATTTGTCAAAGGAAACTGAGGATCAGAAAACACGCGCGAACTCGCAGAAATCATTTCTGGCAGAGTTCGTCTTTAATTTTATTTGCAGTCACCACAGGGAACATAGGACGAACGATCTACAACTTATATTCGGAAGTAGGAAACGACTTCAGGTCGGATCTTTCGCCAGTGCATGTGACACTTTCTTAATTTTCGGAAATATGTTTCTTGGAGCCGTTTCAGTCACCTTCCAAACACGAAAGAGGCGCGAACTCGCAGTAATCGTTACCGGCAGACTCGGCCGGCAGAGCGCATTCTAATTTTCCTTTGTTGAGTTATGACAGTAAGATCAGCACAGGGTCTCAGGGATCAGTTGCGTCAAGTTTCAGGAATGAAACTGCCCCATCGAATTTACCGGAAAGGATATCGTAACAGTATAAAATGTATATATAAATGTCATAAAATTCGGTAGAACACATGACAAATTTCATGACGATGAAATGAAGAAGCAAGAGGAACACAAAACACGCGCAAACTCACAGTAATCATTTCTGGCAGAGTTTGTCTTCAATTCTATTTGCGGTTACGCAAATGAAATCGCCACAGGGAAATTTTTTTGTGCGTCCAGATGTCAGGAGGACGAACGGTCTACAAATTTATATTCGGAAGTAGGAATCGACTTCAGGTCGGATCTTTCGCCAGTGCATGTGACACTTTCTTTATTTTTGGAAATATGTTTCTTAGAGCCGTTTCAGTCACCTTCCAAACACGAAAGAGGCGCGAACTCGCAGTAATCGTTACCGGCAGACTCGGCCGGCAGAGCGCACACTAATCTTTCTTTGTTGAGTTATGAAAGTGCGATCACCACAGGGATCATTTGCGACCATCAAAGGGTCAATGACAAGCGTTGTAAAAAAGACACGTTCCCAACAAACTTCTGCTGTTGCGAAAGTCTCTTGAGACCACAAGGTGCGTGCAGTTTGATGCAGTTGAACCAGCAGACGGAAGCTCGAGCCATGTGGGAAACCGAAGCGTTTCACGTATAAGATTCCCGCGACTTTGCCGGTTTGCGCGGGAAGGAAAAGGAACGCTTCAGATGAATCCATATCCATATCAACGATTAACTCGACGCCCTCGATTCACGACGAGCTAAGTGAACTTTACATATATTTGCAATATCAGAGTCTCAGTGAATTCGGATGAGATTCAGTAGTGCTAAATTAGATTGTTGGTACAACAATCGGTATGCTACCTAAAACACACTTAAACTTCCCAGTGCAAGTTTTGTACAGAAAAGAGCAAACACATTTTCAATTTCAACATTCTGAATGAACCATGTATGAACGGACTGTTCAAGTATTAGTTCATGAGAGGCACTAAGAATTTTATTTAAACACGATAAGAGTTTAAGCATCAGCTTGTGGGGTCGTGTATAAAAACAAACAGTAATAAGCTAATCAGTAACCTATATTTAAATTATTAATAACTAGTAAAAACTAACATTCCTATAATAAATATCTAAAAATACTAATAATAATAACAGCAATAACAATAGCGTGCTAGTATAGTGTATAATTAATAATATCTAAAATGTTCATTAAAATCTGGGATGGACTGGGCAGATAGGGCGTTAAAATCTATATTACGAAGTGTTTTTGTTCCTTTGGCCGTTTTCACATACGTTGTAGCAGATAGTGTTTCATCGCAGGGTAAGTGCGCTGAAAGTGCGTTCCAAACTATAGGGCCCCTATGGGCTATAGAGTTTTTCATGAAATAGGTATTGAACCGGGGCACCTTGAGTTTGTTGCTATTTCTGAAATTATAATTATTATTGGGTCTTTCTATAATGTGGGACATGCTGTTCGGTGCTAAATCATGATATAGCTTGTACATTAATTTCACTAAACTAGTTTTATATATAAAAAATAGGTTGTCCCATTTTGCCGTTCTCAGAACGTCCACTGTAGGCATATCCCATGGGAGATTGAAAATAAGTTTGGCTGCTCTGCAGTGTAATTAGGATTCTAAGGAGTTGAAATTGTCCTTACAGGTGAAGCCACCCCAGACGGGTATCGCATACGTTACTGAGGGTAGAATTACTTTAAAATATAAATCTAAAAGCGTTTGTCTGGGCAGAAATCTGCTTCTTTTGATCATATTTAATTTACTGGCGAAGCTCTTTTTTACTTCGCCCATGTGACGGGACCAAGTAAGTTTGTCATTGTGACTGCGAGCAATCTGGAGTGTTTGACCCATCGTATTTCATGTGCTCCTAGTGTGAGTTTGTTGAGTGGGCCGATGAAGGAGCCTCGGTGGAGTAGCATCGCCTCACATTTCACGGGGTGCGGGATCATGGAGTTCGAATTACACCAAGTATACAGCTCGTCGAGCGAATTGTTGAGTAGTTCAGTAACTTCGTCCACAGAGTCGCCAATACAATAGAGTGTTGTGTCGTCCGCATACATAAAGACTGTCCCAGAGGTGACCGCCAGCGGCAAGTCGTTTGTATACAATGTGAACAAGGACGGGCCGAGGACGGAGCCCTGCGGTACACCGCAGGTCACTTCAGCGTAATCTGACCTTTGTCCGTTTATGGTGGTGTACTGCTGTCTTTGCCCTAGGTAGTCTTTCAGCCACGATAGTAGACATCCGGTGATTCCAAAACAGTGTTCAAGTTTGCTCATAAGTCTGAGATGTGATACACTATCGAACGCTTTCTGGAAATCGATGAAGACTACGCCGACAACTTTTTTGGAATCAAGGGCTTTTCTCCAGATCTCAGTTAAATTGACCAGTAATAGGTCTGTGGAGTGTCCCTTCCTGTATGCCCATTGATGACTCTTGACTCGTGTTATTAGTATTTAAAGTTATGCCATCTTCGCGTTGTGTTGTTAAAGGCTGTAGCAACAGGTCCAATACAAAGGAGGGAATATCTCTTCATCAGTCTTCCGTGGTAAACGGAGAAAGAGCGAAATGGTTGAATTTTGTGAGAACCGACACCGCGTTAACTTCAACCCTGGGGGACGCTTCGTCGTGTGCTCTGACCACTTTCGTGAGCCGTGTTTTGAAAGAACTTTCCTTGGTGCTGGACATGGTGGTATCCGGCGGAGACTTAAGCCGGGTGCATGCCCTACAATCTGGAAGAAAAAACAAGCTCCGAGTCCTGTTTCTGCGAGAAGTCGCCGCAGAGTAAGTGCCGACCTCTCTCGATCTTGACAGCAGTATTCCGATTTTTTTTCAATGACCACTCTCATTGTACGCATCGCATTTATTAGGTCGTGAAAGAATTACTTCTGGACAATGCTACAAAGCCTCAAGATCCCGAGTTACGGGAATCTGTACCTAAAGAAACCTCGGGAGTCTCGGAGGCCGCTGTCCTTCCCGCTGGTACGATCGAACTCCATCGTACCAGCGGGAAGGACACATCACATTTTCCACGGTTTAATTCGCCGGCCTCAGTTCTTTAAAATCACCATCAAAGGAAGAGATGCCACTTGATTTTATTGAAGATACACTTACTCTTCACTTAAAATGATCCTCGACTAAAATAGTCGAGTTATTTCACTCTGTCCTTCCCGTTGGTACGACACGATTACACCGTACCAGCGGGAAGGACACGTCACATTTTCTACAGTTTAGTTCGCCACGAGGTTCAATATGTATTATAATCGTCTAAACTATGATGAAAGGAAGCGATGTTATTTCACTTAACTCAATAAGGCTTGTTCATTTCATCGTTCGATGAAATACACAGAAGACAGTCATTCTTGGATTTACCGACATTGCCCGATTCTCGGTCGTGAGGCGATCGGGTCTAAACTCGTTTTCAGTCTTGCGCGGCTGTCCTTCCCGTGCTTTCCATTATGTAAAACCCTATATATTGACTTACATGAAGGATACCGCAGAATGATTACATCGCGGGCGCGCAATACTTGACAAAATGGCGGACATAATCAGGTTTAAACTGAAGGTCAAGATTTTCCCTAATATCTGCATTGGTAGCGACAATATCATCACCAGGGACTCGAATACACATAGGTAAAAGTGTCACGCTGTCGGCAGTATGTCCAGCAAAGAAAATAGTTGCTCATGAACTCACTGGGCTCGCATGAGGACGGACCCAGGGGTCAGGAATGAAGGTGAGTTTTTGCTTGACATATTTTCCTTCCTATATGCCTGGGAGAATTAATCACTCTTGGAAGTGAAAGGTGAAAGGGTTAAGAGTGAATGTCTGTCAGAATTGATCAAACGGCCGGCACATATAATTTACAACTACATTTGATTTTCCTCGAAGTTTTGTGTCTGAACAATCCTTATATTGCTTCTGAAGTCCACAGGAAGGGAAGCATGTATTACAATTCTTGCCGCTTAGATTTTCAAATCCCAGAGAAAATAGGTTGTGCGCTTTAAAGTAGCCTGAAAAATTGCTGGTAACCCCGGGCATTTTTCTGATATTTTGACGACCATCTTCGTACTGATTTACGAACTGGTCAAAACATTAACAGAGTGTTGGGCTTCGTTAACGTGATTTCGACAACTGGTGCGATTGGTGTGCGGAAGGATAAAACCATGTTTTAGTTATACTCTAATTTTTGCTACCGTTGACATTTACTGGAATAACTGAGAGAGAGAGAGAGTCTTTCAGATACAGAATGTGACATTCACGGACTGCAGATTGATTTCAAGCAATGTCCAGTAATTGTTTCCTCCTTTTTTTGTTGCCCGGTCAGGCAACCATTGCACTGAATTTACTTGCCCGACCAGAATTTAGCATTAATGCTGGGTAAAAGTAAGGCTTACTTTTTTCATATAGGCTGATATCATGCCAAGCCTAATGAGTCACATCTTCTGCAGGAAGCAGTCCTGTTATAGCGAGCACTCGCATTTAACAAGATCCCATAAGGATCTTAACAGGATCTAGCTACAGTATGTTTATCCAAGGATGATCCTGCCAGGATCTTGTTGTGTTTATCCTATGAAGATCTAAGAGGATCTTAACCAAATCCTACCAGTATCTAGGATTATGTTATGTTTTCTATCCTGCAAGATCCTTGCTATATTTTCTTGTAAATGGCTGAAGAAAAATAAGACTAATGTACGTATTTCAAAAGTCTTGTAATGGTTTCTCTTTCAAAGGAAAACCAAACATGATTTCCTTTGGTATTTGATTGTTTAAACTGATTTGGACAGAATAGACTTGGTGTACTTATTCTGGTTTCGATTTTTGACCGTTAATTGAAAGTGGTTCTATGTTCTCAAAATCACTTCCATTTTTCGAAATTTGTAATGATTTGTTTTGATTTGTAATTAGATATCATCAGTATGCAGTATCTGAGTTGTAAGGTAAATGTGCATGTACATTTATGGGGAATCAATTATTTGTGATATCATGGCTGAAATTTTTATGCCAATTACTTCCTGGTGGCCCTGTTTAGACTGGCCAAATCCCTAAACATATATAGGTCAACCGCCCTCCTAAATTCTAGAAATTGACACATTCGTGCTGAGGAGTGATTTTTTGTTTAGAAAATCAGCGATTTTAGAACCATTTTCAGGGCCCTTGAAAATGACACTATTTCATCAACAAACTCACCTGTATTTTGCAGTTCTCCCACCCTCTATTACACAGTGTCGCACAGTGAAGATGTGTCTGTTGCTGACACATACTAGAAAAGATTTTGCAATTTAAAATGTTACATTTCAGCCAATATATTATAGCCAGATTTTATCAGCCCCAAGCAAAGTCTTTATAACTCAGATCATGTGCCTTAAAATGGTAAAGTCTGTGTGTTCACCAGTGTGCAGCACTGTCTAAATAAAACTTCAAGAATGCAGACTTTCAGGGAAACCAACAATGAAATGCTCAATGAAATGACAGGAGTTTTGTGCTTGATACACTATCGTACAGTATTTGTTGTCAATATCATTACTGAAATTCAACCAGTTTTTATGCTAATCAGAACTGCACAATGTGCTGGTAAGCTGAAGCCACAGAATAGGGCACAAAGGCCACAGTGGTAGCAAGCATTACCCCTTGATCTACCAAAAAAAAAATTTTTTCTGAGCCCAAGTAATAGCAGCCATGGACAGCTGTTTCGGCCTTATTAGGCCTCGTCAGCATGGTATAGTTATACCAGGGCTCGGGTTCCCACATTGAGGTAACAAGCTGTAAAATTGTAAGGCTTGTGGGATGTGGCTCAGTTTTTATGCTGATTAGTTCCTGTTGACCCTGTTTAGGATAGCCAAAATCCCCCAAAATATACTGTATGGGTCAATTGGCCTCCAAAACTCTAGAAAATATTAAATTTGTGCTGAGGGGTGATTTTACTGTAGAGCTGTCCGAAGGTCCACTCTAAGTGACATTGTTTCAACAAACTCACCTGATTTTTGCAGTTGTCTGACCAACTATTCACAGTGTCTCTTAGTGAAGATGCATCTGTTATAATTATTGTACTTTCACGCACTAGGAAAGATTTCAAGTGCAGTACTGTACTAAATGCTTTTAATTATAGTCAATAACGACTTTTTAATCTTTTCTTTTAATAAATGCCAGGGCTCATAAATTTAGTGTGAGGTTTCACACCAGGCTCATTCTCAGCTAAAGTGGCCAATCACTGTCTCACAACTTTGGTACCAAAAGAAATTTTTTCTGATGTTTTTTTAGGTTTCTACTCTCTTAAGAAAGCTCTGCACTATAGCGAGTAAATTAGTAAAAGTTGCCGGAGGCAAAGCACCAATAATCTTAAACTATGGATCATCAAGTCACCAAGAGTAGGCGAAAAACCCGTCTTACCGACAAATTTTCATGGAAACATCATCAATTCCTTTTTTCATTCTGTGGATAGGAGGTAGTTTGTATTTTCCCTGCCGGGCTTGTATGGCAATAGTTTGTTTCAAGCTTGAAAATCACTGCTGAATATTCTATTTGCTGAAGCATTAAGGACTGATATATACGTGTCTCACAATTTTGTAACATAGTCGTTACCATCAAATAGAGATGTCAATATTTTCGCTGTTTGTACTGTCTCGTTTATCCTTCAAGAGTATTTAATGGTTTATAGTTTATAGATTTATAAAATACCACAGCTGGTTTTACTCATTTTTATAGATTTTTTAATATTAGTGATTTTATAAGAGGTACTCAAAAGTGACATTTTTTTCGTGTAACATAAGATACCATGTTTCTCTCAGATACTTATTGGTACGTGCATTTTCTTGTACAATAGTATTAAGTGAAAAACTTCTGTCATTCATTGGGTATCTCAGTGCCGGTTTTCCGTGTATTCTTGTGATTTTCTGTGACAGTGCTACACACAGGTGAACTCGCAGACTTTGACATTTCAAGGCATAATCTGAGTTATAAGGATGTTTTTTTGTGGCAGATAAAACTTGGAGCTATATCTTGGCTAAAATTTCCTGTTATTGACTATAGTTGTGGGAGGCTTGGCCTGAAAGAGGTCCCTTTTCAAGCCTCAGTTCAGAAAAAGTATAGCAAACAATGCTTTTTGGTATTTTTATTGGTCGAAAGAGTGGCTGGTGAAGGGAAAATTGTATGATAGGGGTAAACTGTAAATTCAATTGAGGGATTCGCAAAAATGGTGTTGCGGAATTACTGCATGTAGTTTTTCTGGGCATAATTCTGAAGCAGTACATCAATATAGTGGATGCATACAAGTCTTAATTTTCTGAATATTCTTTCCCTAATAACTTCATAATGAAGAGCAATCAGCTTGCAATCATACCTATATGGCTTATATATGGGAGTACCCCCCCCCCCCCCGGAACTCCACCCTTGATTTGACATTTTCTCATATTTCAGACGCCTCATTAAATTTGTGAGCCTTATCATTTATGAAGAGAATAGATTGAAAAGTTATTAGTGACTATTGAGGCGTTTACAGACTTACTGCTCATACCAATGGTGAAGAAGAGATTGAGAAGTTATTATGTCTAGGTGCATTTATGGCTTCCGTGCAAATTAAGAAAAGTCTATACATATTGTATGCATATTCATATACAGGCAGATCATAACATATTAGGTTCTAATCTGGGTTATCAGGACTTGTCTGGGGTGGATAAAATCTGGTTATATCTTGGCCGAAATTTAACATTTTAAATGCGAAATCTTTCCTAGTGTGTATCAGCAACAGACACATCTTCACTGTATGAGACAATGCCGAAAAGGTGGTGAGAGAACTGCAAAAATCAGGTGAGTTTGTTGAACAATGCCAGTTTTAAATGACTTCAAAACGGCTCTAAAATCACCCGTTACTTTAGCAAAAAATCATCCCTCAGCAGGAATTCTGTACTGTTCTAGAGTTTAGGAGGGCCCTTGACCCGGATATTTTTAGGGATTTTGGCAAGCCTAAGTAGGGACACCAGGAACTAGTCGGGGTATAAAATGGTTGAGTGTTAGCCAAGATATTGTAGCAATAAGTAGCCCCATACATTTTCCTAACAGTCCCGATACTGCGTACTAATGATATATTGGTATATGCGTTTTTCCTTTAATTTGTACGATAGTATCAAGGGCAAAACGTTTTTCATTTATTGCGCATCTCAGTGTTGGTATTCCCTGAAAGTCTGCGTTCTTGATGTTTCTTGTAGACCTCGTAGATATTAAATTTATTCAACTTGAAACTCAGCCAAAAGAAGAACGGCACAGTTCTCTTTACGCACGTATTTAGTTTGGATGCAGCCCAGGCTGGAGTATCATGGCCTCTGATAAATATGTAGGTGTCAAAGTTAAGCTGTGCATGATATGCAAACAATGCAGAGTAAAAGAAGACAAAGTACTTCCAAGTTAAACGGTTGGACAAAATCTGTGAAGTCTATCCGGCCGAGCGGCAAAGTTGCTTCCCGCGTGTCGTCACTCACTGGGATTCTCCAGCTCCTTCGTTCAGATTGTGTCTTCACGTTCTCAAAGTTCTGAGCATTTGTTTCATCGTACATTTCTCTACATTGCGAAGTTGTGCAATTCTATTTCATATTGTTTCACTTATTTCAATACATCATTAATATTTCTAACTCATGACAGTATTCATGGCAAAAAATGACATCACTGACCAGCGCCCCAACCAATCAGCGTTAGCCAATTCTTGATCCCAATAAAAAAAATCTTCCCATTTTAATACTTGGTCCGCCTTCGGCAAGTAAAGACTAAGACCAGGATTACTCAACCTGATGTGACCGTCTGTCACCTTGCTGTGACCGTCTGTCACCCTGATGTGCCGCCTTACCACTTTTTCGGGGGGGGGGGGGGGGGGGATTTCCAGCCTACACATAGGAAGGAATCGGCGTACAAATTGGATGAATTTTGGCATCACAACAATAAGTAGTCCACATACATTTATCTGACAGTCCCGAACTATTGTTATATTGGTACACGCAGTTCTTTTCATTCATTGAGCATCTTAGTGTTGCTCTTCCGTGAAAGTCTGCGTTCGACAGCGATCCATAGTGATGAATTCTCGGACTTCAATATGTTTGTGCATAATCTGAGTTACAAGGACTTCGTATGAAGCTGCGAAAATCTGGCCATATCCTGGCCAAAATGTGACCATTTTAAACGCGAAGTCTTTCCTAGTTTGTATCAGAAACAGGTGCAACCTTCCTGTAAGGCACTGCAAAAAGATAGTCAGAGAATCGTAAAACTCAGGGCGTGGCACTATTTGAGTAGGAGCAGGGTATGGGTGCGACTGGCACGGTAGTACGGCTGAGAAAGAGAAGCGGCGAACCCTTCCGAGGCGGATATGCTCTGCTTTTGGTCTGTCGCGTGCAGTGTCGTTGTGTAATGCAAAATAATGTTATGCCAAAGAACTGCCTGGCAGTGCTATGCTAATCTATGCCACTCGAATGTAAGGATTTTACATTCCATGTGCACGCGCGCCAACTCACGAATTTGCATTTTTATTCATCAATTTGAATCTGAGCTGAGCGGACATGTCGAACGAAAGTTTAGGTTTTTCGGTGAGTATTGCTTGGTTTATGGATAAATGTTGCTGTTCCTAAGCTAAAGTCAAATTGCTCTATGCCTCGTGAAAGTATTTCTTGCCAAACAGCCTCCTGGGTCTTGTATTTATCCTCGCCTGAAGACCGTTAGTAACAACACGTGTTCTTCGTTTCCGCAGAGCTTTATCGACGAACAGTTCAAACCAGAGGAGTTCATGGAAGGTCTGCCTTTTTGGTGAGTGGTAATTGCTTCAACTTGTGCAGTACACAAACGAAATACGTGTCAATGAACAATTTGCGAGAAATTCGCGTTTGAATGTAGTCTTCTTCGATCGAACTAAATTTAGAAGAGCTCGGTCCTGTTATTTTTATTACCAATGAAATAGTGTAACTTTAGGTTAAAGCTTCTATTGGTTCGACAAGAATAGAGTTCGACGTCTACAAACAACAGTGAGATTCGTGGTGGTTTTTATGAAAAGCGTTGGTGTCCCTTGCATATTTTCTTCGTCTGTTTGTTTCAACTCGATTGCATTTTAGTGGCGATATTTTTTTTCTCCAGAGATCAAGTTAGAAGTCCCAAAAACACTAGTGGTATCTTTGTGGAACTCTTAGACTTCACGCTTCCCTATGTGGACTCGGTTGGCAATTTCACAAGGACTTTTGTTGCTGGAAAGTCGTCTTTCTGTGACCTCAGACATGAACGTTGAAGAATAATTCAAGTCGTTGTATTCTTGGTCATTGGAACTGTATGGAGACAGGTTAGCTAATTTTGTTTTTGTTTTTATTAGAATGAGCTTTCCAGAAATAGTGAGATGTTCGATATTTTTGCGCGCATATTTTCAACCTGGTAAAACCCGACTTTTTCATTGATAAAATTTGTGCGTGAATTAAAACGGATAGGTTCTCTTCAAACCCGTCTTTTTGAATTCCTTTGGAGTTTTGGTTTGTACCAGTGAAAGCTTTATGTTCGTGTGCATTGTAAGACTTTACGAAGACTTGTATCTTGTACGCAGAAGACTTGTATCTTAATCGCAAAATATTTATACATCGCTACTTGTGTACATTGCAGGTTTTTACGATTATTTGTATCTTGAGCGCTGCAGACTCGTACGTCGCTAGTCATGTAGGAATTTACGATTTAAACGCAGAATACTCGTACGTCGCTTGTCGCGTGCATTGTAGGATTTTAGGAAGACTTGCATTTTGAACGCAGAATAATCGTACGTCGCTAGCCGTGTAGGACTTCTATCTCGAGCGAAGTCTATTTATACATTGCTTATCGTGTGCATTGTAGGACTTTACAGACTTGCATTTTCAACGCAGAATATTCGTACGTCGCTAGTCGCGTGCATTGTAGGATTTTACGTATCGTATTCTGAGCGCAGAATATTTTTTCGTCGCTAATCGGGTACGTTGTAGGATTTTCCGAAGACTTGCATTTTGAACGCTACGTGTCGTATTTTGAGCGCAGAAAATTTAAACGTCGCTGACCGTGTACATTGCAAGATTTTACGAAAACTTGTGTTTTAAACGCAGAATACTCTAACGTTCAGCAATCTATTAGCTCTTCTAAGCTATTTCTAAGCAGTTGCGCTCTTCTCTGTAGGAATATTTGACGGTACTTGTAAAATTAATTGTAATATGCGAGTGCGAATAAAGATTGTCTCGTCTTGTCTTTAATTTATTGTCCATGTAACCATGGGCTGACATCATATTAAATTTTCCATGTAAGGCAACTGTGACTATCAAAGCGTATCATTACATCATGTTTATTCTTGCACGCGTAAAAGCCATTACAAGAGCCAATCCCTGCTTGATATTTGCACTGCATGAATAAATATGATATTTAATGAACACTTTTTTATGGTCATGGTCACCTTACATGGTAAATTTAATATGATGTCAGCCCATGGTACACTGCAAACTTTGCTGACGTCACAATTCCGACTCTTTAAATTTGAGGTCGCTACAGGGTGGTTGGATGGGCGGTAGTCGATGGGTGAGCGACATTCAACTAGCTGAGCGAATAGGGGGGTTAGGGGGCTTGGGGAGGATTTGTATATAAAGATTTTAAAAACTTTTCTTTCAAGATTTTTTTTTCAAGAAGATTATTTTGAACTTTTTATTAGCTTGTTCAAGAAACTTTTACAAGATTCTTTCAAGATTTTTTTTCAAGAAGATTATTTTGAACTCTTTATTAGTGTGTTCAGTTCTTTACTAATGTACACGTTTACAACTACTCTGGAGGACTAACTTTTAACTACCTTCTTTACAGCTTTGGTCGCCGCGGACTTCCTTCTTCGCTTCACGAATGTGCACTTCACAGCAGCCAGAAAGAGAAGATGTCTTCGCCGCGGACTTTGTTCTTCGCTTGACTAATGTGTAATTCACAGTAGCTGGAACAGAAGATGCCTTCGCCGCGGATTGCCGTCTTCGCTTGACGAATGTACACTTCACAGCAGTCAGGAACAGAAGATACCTTCGCCGCGGACTTCGTTCTTCGCTTGACGAATGTGTACTTCACAGTAGCAGAAACAGAAGATGCCTTCGCCACGGATTGCCTTCTTCGCTTGACGAACGTGTACTTCACAATAGCAGGAACAGAAGATGCCTTCGCCGCGGATTGCCGTCTTCGCTTGACGAATGTACACTTCACAGCAGTCAGGAACAGAAGATACCTTCGCCGCGGACTTCGTTCTTCGCTTGACGAATGTGTACTTCACACTAGCAGAAACAGAAGATGCCTTCGCCGCGGATTGCCTTCTTCGCTTGAGCCTTCGCAGCGGATTGCCTTCTTCGCTTGACGAATGTGCACTTCGCAGCAGTCAGAAACACAAGATGTCTTTACTGAAAAGGAATACAGGTATGGAACACTGTTTAATCGATAAAGTTTACATGTACATGCCAAAATACTGAAGTATGAAACCGGCTGTGTCTGTGAGCGAAGAGAAACAAGGCGAATTTGAATATTTTCACGAACAGCCAAAAAATAAAACAATGAGACTAATTACACAAGGAAAAGCGCACGTGCACTGTTGGGACTGATAAATTTATGCCGTTGGACGACTGCTTCGCTTCTCTTTCAAGTTTCAAACGAAGTGCTGATAATTTGAAGACACAATGTATAATACCGGGATGGAATTAGCAATCGAACTTTCGAAAGAAGAGAAACAACAACACGCACAAAAATAAAATTAAGTATGTACTCATAGAAGCACAAAAGGAACAAATGTTCAAACATTTGTAAATTGCTTGCCGACGATGTTGTCACTCGCTTTATATATGGAGTTCTAAATGTGGAAAATATTTTACTTGCAGCGCTCGATCCTGTCGTGTGCCATTTCAAAGTGAAAGAGAAGATCTTGCATGGCACAATTGGTAAGTAGGAAGCTTAGTACATGTACCTCAGCTGGTAATTGACCATTAAACTTTTCAGCCAGTTGTTCAATCATGCAACACAGGATTTCTTGTAGCTTATATTCACTGCAAAGATATGGATCCTGTTGTAAAAAAGTAGCAACATTGAGAGGGACAAACTAAACTCGATCTTAAGGTCGCTGTAGAACCCTTTCACTTCCAAACAACGGAATTAAAATTCTCCCAAAGATCCAAAAAGAAAATGTACACATGATGTAGTGAGAATAGATATATCAATCAGCTAACTTGCAAGTAGTTAGTGCTGGTGTTGTACCCTGTACATGAGTAACCTTGCAGAATCTAGAAGGCGTCTACACATGAAGGGCTAACTTCCAACTATCTACTTACAGCTTAGGTCGCGGCGGACAGTCTTCTTCGCTTGACGATTGAACACTTCGCAGCAGTCAGGAACAGAAGATGCCTTCACTGAAAACGAATTGAAAAATATAGAACAATAGTTAATCGACAAAGTTTAGATGTCAAAGTACTGAAATAAACACCGGCTATCTGTCTGTGCAGCGAAGGGAAGGCAGCGATGAAAGCGGCAGAATAAACAATGCGACTAATTTCACAAGAAAAAGCGAATGCTTCTCTTTCAATTTTGAACAACGTGCTTATTACTTGTTGACACAATGTCAGTGCTTTTGACATTAGATAAGCAATCAAACTCCAGAAGTAATGGGGGCAAGACATACACAAAGAAACTAAGTATGCACTCACAGAAGCACAAATATTAGAAACAAACATTTTTAAATTGCTTGCCGACGCTGTTGTCAATTGCTTCACAAACGGCATGTTATCTCAGTACCCTACTCCTGCTCCCATAACGTTCACGAGACGCGACGCACAAATGTACTGCGCTGCCAACATTTTTAATAAGTTTTCAAAGAAAAACTATAAAGATGAGTATTCTGCGCTCGCGAACAAGTCTTCATCGGACCTACAATGTTCATGAGCAGCGACACACGATTTTCCGCGTTCACATGCGACGTAGTCTTCGTCAAAACTAAAAAGATCGTGATTAGTGACGTTATAAAAATTCCGCGCTCACGATACAAGTCTTCATAAGAACTAAAAAAATCACAAGTAGCGATGTCTAAATATATTGCACTTTCGATGCAAGCCTTCATAAGCACCAGTAAATCACGAGACCGACGTATACATATTTGCGCTTTCGATACAAGTCATCATAAGAACCAGAGATTTACGAGTAGCGACGTATAAATACTCTGCCCTCAGGATACAAGTCTTCGTAGAAACCTACAATGTGCACGAGTAGCGATGTATATTGTGCACTCAAGATGAAAGTCTTCGTAAAAGCCTACAGTGTATAACACAAGTAGCGACGTATAAATAATCCGAGCTATGGATACAAGTCTTCGAAAAAGTACAAATATTCTGCGCTCAAGATGAAAGTCCTCGTAAAAGCCTACAATGTACACGAGTAGCGATGTATAAATATTCTGCGCTCAACATACAAGTCTTGCAGTAAATCGGCGCTTCGGATATAAGTCTTCATAAGAAGTACAAAGTTCACGAGTAGCGATATATAATTATTCTGCGCTCAACATACAAGTCTTACAGTAAAATCCGCGCTATGGATACAAGTCTTCATAAGAAGTACAAGGTTCACGAGCAGCGACGTATAAATAGTCTGTGCTCAAGATACAAGTCCTCGTAAAAGCCTTCAATGTATACAGGTCGCGACCTATAAATAATCCGAGCACATGGTACAAGTCATCATAACAACTAGAGATTCACAAGTAGCGATGTATGAATACTTCGCGCTTTCACGATATAAGTCTTAATGAAAACTAGATATTCACGAGTAGCGGCGTATAAACATTCGGCGCTCAAGATACATGTCCTCGTTAAAGCCTATTCTGCGCTCAAGATACCAAATCTCACAGTAAAATCTTATAGTGTACACAGACAATGTGACGTATGAATAATCCACGAAGTCTTTATAAAAACTATAAATTCGCAAGTAGCTACTTAAAAATATTCCACACTCGACAGAAGTCTTCATCGAAACAGTAAAAGCTCACGAATAGCGATTAATTGCAGTATTTCTGATCTCGCTTTCTCGTGTTAAACGTTTTTTCTATCATGTCTCTGTTCAAGTAGACAATACACTTCTTCCTTTCTTACCTTTATACTTTAGTTGTGTTAAGAAACGGTTCTTCAAGGAAAAACAGCGTTCCTCATGAAGGCGGCCGATCATTTATATCCAGTCCCAGTTGCCTTGTCCATTATTTCCTTCTCTGAAGTCCTGTACAAAGAAAATTGACTTGAAATGAATTCTCTTATTTTGCACAAGGAAGACAGTATAGGTTATTAAAACAGTTTGTTACAAAGGAGTGTAGAGCGCACGCGGGTATATAATATCCTTGACTGACTATGATCAAGAAACACTTTCTTCTCCTTGGGGGAGGGGAGGGGAGATGACAACTTGGCTCCGGCACCAAAGCTGACGCGAGCAATGCACGTTGGGATCATGCTGTCGAAAGCAGCGCGCGCAGCAAGAAAAAATAACTTTTCAACGGATTTAACGTACGAATACAGAGCTGACGTTAGCAAAATCAGGCTCGTTTTTGTACCATAGAATTTAGAACGATTATTTATTATACTTTCGTTCAACAAAACCACTAAAATTGGCCATTTCTCCGTCTTCCACGATGGAGCGTTTTCATTGGTCTACCAGTATCGCTTGTGACATCACAAAAAGTCAGGACTCTCACTCCAGTGAAAAGTTTTCACGAGCGTTGCTTTACGACAAAGTCTCTGAAGAAACAAGCAAAGTTTTGCCTTTTAAACGATCTGTTAACCATCCACTCTGTATTCAAACGTTGCATAGCAATGGAATCTGCCCGAAAAGAGCAAAAAAGGTACGTAAAACAATCATTCGGCATCGTTATTTTCGTAGAACTTACAGTCCTGTTTTGAGCAATGTTTGTTGCTTTTTTCAGTCAGCGAAATGCTACCAAAGCGCCCCGGTACGATACCAGGCAAAATTACCAAAAGGTAAGACACAAACCCGACATACCAAGGTATTGTTTTGTCATAGGTTACGCCCCCAACGAATCCTTTCTAATGCACGAGTATTGCTAACGTTTTGGAGTTGGATATTTCGCGATCTCACAAGTCCACAAAACACCTCAAGTCTTTCAAACAAACTTGTTTCAAGGTATTTTAAATAGCAGTTTGTTCTGAAATGATGTTTACACCTCATTACGACAATTTTTCTCAAACTTTCAAATGTATGAAGAAAATAACCTTGCCGACACTGAAGCCGGTTGCTCAAGAGAACCTTTCACCGGACCACCCAGGGAAGGTAAGACATCGGGGCGAAGAATCCACGTTACCGTTAGTGGAAGTTCGACTATAGCATAGCATAACACAACATCACAGCACAGCAAAGCGCAACGCTTGACAACGCAAATCGATACAGCGAATCACAAAGTACAAAAAGAAGATGTGTTTTAAAAATAATCAGAGCCATTTTTCGTCAACAGAATGGGTCGACCCTAAGATCTTTGAGGAACAGATGATAAAGTACGGTCACTGATCTCTGATTTTGAACGTCGGCAATGGACAGAGCGACATATTGTCATAGTTGCAATGTTGCTGTCTGAGGTAACTCGATTATGACCAAATTATCCGTACCAATGACTAAGTCAGTACATTATCCCATTTCGTAAGGTAGTGAGTAATCTAATACATGTTTTAAAATCCGACTTCGTTGTACGCTCTGCTAATCGCGGCGGTATACTAAAAAGGTACCAAGCAAGGGATTCTATATATATATTCTATGTTTATTTATATTTTGTTTCAGCTTAATGAAGTATGGCAGAGATTTTACTAAGATCGCCTGGGAAGAAAAGGTAACAAACTGATGCGATGTTGTTTGATCCCGAAAGCACGAGCTGTTAGTAGAATTTGTAGAAATTGAACTATTAACTTAATATTGTTTTAATCTTTGTGTTTCTCTACAGGACGTCTTCGCATGTGTCCGTTACTTTTACTTCTCAAAGTACAACAAGTGGTTCAGAAAGGTAGGATAACAGAAACTTCAGTAAACATTATCGAAGTAGCAAGGACGAAGCAAGTACATCATGACATTAAAACGAATTGCATTTCACGAAAGGTTCAGACTGGTTTCGCCCCTAAAACGTTTTGGCTTTCTGCAAATGAATTATATAAACAAACACAGTTGTGTGAAAACTTCTTTTTTCGATATGACTGTACAGACACCACACTCCTTACTGTAGGTTTGCGTAGACCAACGCGGAACATTCTCAAATTTTCGTGAAGCAGATTGAAAAATGCGCACCGCAAATATCTTCGGTTTAGCGTATGTTCTGGATGACTGTTCACGAGTAATGTTTGCGTCATGTTTCAAAACATCAGCCCCTACGTTCTGCAAGTCGCGCACTGGAAAAAATATACGTTATCTGATGGGCTCCTCACGTTGTAAAATTATAGAAATGGATTAATGTTATAGATGTTCGGATAAAATGCGTAGGCTTCTTTAAAAACAGAATATTTACGCCGATTATTGCGTTATTACCAGAACACCAGAAAGTTATGAAAAAATCTCTCTAAAATCACACAAGCGAGTCTCGTGGACAGTTGAAAATCACCTTGAACAAAGAGAAACTAAACAAATCTCATTTTCTATTACTCTCAGGTTGTGGCGGAAGTCGAAGCTACGCAGGCGCTGTTGCTGCTATCTCAACCTGTTTCTGAACGACGGCCAATAGAAATGCAATACCCCACCAAACCCAGCATGACCAGGCGGCCGGATGATTACATAGTATGACTATAAATTATAAGAAATAAGGGGTGGCAAGCAGCTGTCTTTGAAGAAATGTCATAGACTTGGCCTTGTTGTCTGAGACATTCAAATTTCAACCTTTCTACATTCGTCCAAATCCACACTTCACACAAGGCACACATGTACATTGATAGGTCATGGTATATTGTATATTTCTTGTTCATGCATCTGACTTGAAATTGAATAAAACAGTTGAACAAAGAAAAAAATGTACATATCTGTAATTAGATGAATATGAGCAAAAATATATATTGAGGAATAGAGGCTGAAAATTCTGTTACAGTTTCTAGAAACAAGCTATTTTTTTACTCTACTGTTTTTGTACTGTACAGTTGCTTATGTGTAAAACCCCTGCCACCTGGCAGGCCTCCTTTGATATTGGTGACGATGCCAGAAGAGCCAGAGACTGGCTGGGTGAAGGTTCCCGAGCCCAAGGTGCCAAAGCCTCCAAGATCAAAGAGTGCTCGAAAGAGACGGCGTCAGGTGACTGCTAAGAAGAGTGCAAAGAAACAGCAAGCTGCCAGTGAAAGATCTACCACTGATCAGAGTCAACCACCTCAAGTATCTGAATGAAGTTGGAGCAGCAAGTCAGCAGCAAGCTGTCAGCCACCAAAGGTCTACCACTGACCATATTCAACCACAACAACTCTCTGATACAGAGGGTGTGAGGCAGCAGCAAGCTGACAACAAGCAAAGATGCAGCACCAGCAGAAAGCAACCACACAAGGCCAACAATGACCATGAGAAAGAGGGTGCCAGTCAACCACCCAGTGCTAAGAGACTACGCACTCAAAGATCAATCAGGCCACCACAGAGACTGAACTTGTAGACTATTCCATAACAAATTGAGATTTAGGTTAATATTATATTAGATATTATTGAGATATTATAGAGCAGAAAGACAATTTTTGTACAGAAATGAATGTAACCACTGTACAGTGAATACTACTAAATATATAAATTTACTGTACTCTATCTTTGGAGTCCTGCATAGCAATCTTGAAAGAGCCATACACTATGTCACAAGAGATAAAGATGCATTAGATTGCACAGATGCATTGACCTCCTTCGTCTGAGGCCCAAACAAGGGCTGAAAAAATGCACTGGTCAAGAAAACTTTTTGCATATGAGCCAATCTTTATAAGAATCATCTGCAAATCCTGATTTCTGTATCAATATTCCTAAGACACAATGTTGTCTATATTCCCAAATCTAAGCTCTCAAAATTGATGATTTTTGGAGAAAACAATATAGTGTTCTCAACAAATGCTTTCAAATCAGCCCCTGCAATTCGTGAAATATTCTTATATTAGGACATCAAACAACACCAACCTTTCTACAGACTTGCTTGGTCCTTGCTGCTATTCGTGTCCACATGAAACTGTCCAGCCTTTTTACGTTGTCCCCATGATCCACAGCAACCTCATACTGTGTTGTCGTGTTGTGTTTGTCCCCATTTTTTTCCATGTTGCTCTACAAAATTAATGAAGGTACAGAATATGTATAGATGCATTGCCAGAAATCGTGGACAAGATGGCGAACACGCGTGCGCAATGCAAGCGTAATGGCGTCGATACAGCATAAGAAAATGTATGAGAATGTTCAAATTTCGCAAATATATCATTATACATATTAGATTTCCACGGTGCCAGCATCTAAACTTGATGAGGGTCGATCTAACAACATAAATAACACAAAAGCAGCTACTGAAACGGAGGCCTACCCACTTCCCGAGACGAGTGCATTCTCTGCCTGTTTCTCTCCACTTTTCCCATACATTTCCTCATAATCTGCCTCAAATGACTTCCGGTATTCGTCAACTAACGGGAGAGCACGACTATGTAGTTCAAGTGCCAGCATCTGAATATGTTCAAGAGTGTTCGATGTCTTCAAATCGTTCGTAAAAGGCCTGATAATTCCACGCCAAAGCTCTTCCACAGACGTACTTTTATCCGAAATTTATCGTGAAATCGGCCGCCATGTTTACATGTTCGACTACGGAGGAAGGCGAGAAACAGAAGCCCAATGGCTGCACAATCTCACAGCAGCCGCCATGTTTACTTTTCTTCATCCAGCAATGATTTCTGGGATTTAATTTAGGTCCCAGGC
The DNA here is from genome assembly GCA_964036295.1 of Plumapathes pennacea. Taxonomy (NCBI): domain Eukaryota; kingdom Metazoa; phylum Cnidaria; class Anthozoa; order Antipatharia; family Myriopathidae; genus Plumapathes; species Plumapathes pennacea. Next base: position 6,186,840 of record OZ038472.1, on the reverse strand, counting down.
TGCCACGATTTAAATAATTTGCCAGGAGATTTGGACGAGGCGATGTCATGGCTGTTTATGCAAGAGGAGACATAGAATGGAGCTTGGAATTCCAGGAAAATATTCACATTTATTGTGCTTGCCACTAAAGTGCTTTTTCAGTAGAAGTAAGTTCTCTGCATTAACATAGTGCAGCTTTAGTGAAGTTTTGAAGTGACCTTAGTGACAATTCTTGGTGTAATACGATACACCGCTGACAAGTTAGCGCAGGCTCAAAATGTCCACGATTTCTGACAATGTGTCTGTTTTAGCCAGCATACATGGTGGGAGAAATTGTGCCAGTAATTGGTAATGGTATTCAACACTTCCCTACTTAACCCTTTCACTCCCCAGCTCAAATTGCAGATTCTCTCACCTTTTGAGAAGAAATGTATTGAGTGATGGAGTGAGAATATTGATAATTAAACCAGCTTACAGTAGCAAGCTATCAAAAGCCAAGTTCTTCTTATTGTATGATATGTATCTCTGATCAACAAATGGGTCCAGTAAGACCCTGAACATTGTTATTTTAGGCGGTGTCAGACAAATGCAGACTGCAGACCACAGGCTAGAAATAAAATAAAACAAAACAAAATACAAAACTTACATAAAATAAAATAAAACAAAACACCGCATCATGGTGTAAATACAAAACAAAAACTTACGTAAAATGCTGTGAAATAAGTTCAAACGATATCATCCAAACCATTGCAGAAATTCATCATCCAAACCAACTTATTGGATCAGAAAATTCCTTCCTTCCCTCAAAAGTCTCTGATCTGCTTGATAAGCATGTACTTTTCGACTGCACCCTTCCCCCCTCAACCACATTTTTGTGCTCGCCCCATTTCTCGTGTGGTCTTGCTACGCAATATGACTGCACAGCAACCGAAATATTTCGTATTTGATAACTTCAAAACTTTCAACTCTGGTTTTTTAGTTTCCTGCCAAATAGTTTTGCACTGCCAATCACAGGAACTGCCATGCAAACCAGTAATGAATACGAGACATTTGTATGATTACTACATCTCAGTCCAAAAATTTTGACCACCATTATCTGGATAATTTGTCCAAGTAAAGAATTCTGCAACAGGTATTTTTCTGATGTCATCACTTTGGTACTCTTCGTTTTTTTCGTCAAGTTCATGTTTATCATATACTCAGTTAATGACACCAGCCCCTGGTCATGTAAACAAATCAGCAAGTGTTTTAACCCATTGCGCCCCAAAGATGAAGCCACATATAATATAGTTGACCCGCATACAGTGCTTAAATACATACATACATTTTTTTATTGAAGCTTCCCAAATGCTTTGTATAATGATCATTCAAGATAGAAACTGATTGGCTCAAAAGCCCCAAGTTGCGCGATTAAGTTCATGTTCACAAAACCAACCGGCGAAATGAACACCTTGAATTTCTTGTCATATACAGCCAAGTCAATTTACCTGAAATTTGCCTGTCCCCACTTCAAGTGCACATTATTCAGTTAGTTTGGAGATCATGACCGCACGAGAAATGGGGCGAGTACAAGAATGTGGTTGAGGGGGGAGGGGTGCGGTCGAAAAGTACATACATATCGAGTGGATCAGAAACGCTTGAGAGAAGGAAGAAATTTTCTGATCCAATAAGTCGGTTTGGATGATGAATTTCCGCAATGGTTTGGATGATATCGTTTGTCAAGCTCACGGGAACCAATTGAACTTATTTCACAGCATTTTATGACTAAGTTTTTGTTTTGTATTTGCTACATGATGCGGTGTTTTGTTTTATTTTATTTTATGTAAAGTTTTTGTATTTTGTTTTTATTTTATTTTATTTCTAGTCTGCAGTCTGCAGTCTGCATTTGTCCAACACTGTATTTTAGGACATCAAACAAGATAACAAGACCAACCTTGCTGAAGACTTGCTTGTTCCTTGCTACTTTTCATGTCCATGTGAAACTGTCCACAGTATATAGTCAACAGTCTTTTCATGCTCTTCCCATGGTCCACACCAGCCTCATACTGTACTGTACATTGTCATGGTTGCCCCCATTTTTTGTTGTTGCTCTGCAAATGAAGCGACAGATGCTTTGTTTAGCTCGCCATTATTTTGAAAAAGGCCAGCACAGTAAGTCTAGTAAGGGGCTGTCAACATATGTTTTCAGTTCTTTCAAAATTTATTAAAATATTCTAAAAGCCTGAAATAAGACCACTGTTTCCACAGATCTTAGTGCCACATGAGGATTAAACAAAGGTTGTAAAGTCTTTTGTGATCAAAGTCAGTACACAGCTTACTTGATGACCAGTCCTCATATTTATCATGTTACCATAGAACATAAAGCAACTCTACAGTACTAACACAGTTTGAAAGTGTGGTTCCTGTATACCCTGTCAGGTAAAGCAACAAAGTTCTAAAATATTGTCTGAACTTCAAAATAAACAGCTTTGACAAACAGCAACTCAGAATTATGTCTCGGCAATCATGAAAATGGCACTATATTTTGATGGTGCACTATATTTTCTATATTTTGATGGTGCAATAGAGAAAATATTAAGTTTCTAGTCCCTGTTATTTCAGATGTGGTTTACTTAAGTTGAATATGTTATAATTTTTTCAGACAAAGATTAAAGCTGATTTTTGATGGAAAGTTGCCCCTGAGCCTTGAGAGGGTACTAATCCAGACCTCTATTTCATTTTAAAACGTTTGTCAATCAGTCAGTCATGACATTAGCTTTGCTTCACATAATGACTGATGGAAGACTTCCATTCCTAATGAGGTCTTTTGCTCCTAATAAGGAAAGTGAATGTGTTCATCACACATTCTATCACAGAACCACAACTGAAACAAACTACACTGCTGTATTCATAACTAAAAATATAAATTGGAAATTGGAAAACTGGAAACCCACATAAAAGGAAAGTTTGCCAGCTGGAAAATGAGTGAAATGATTTCTTTGAGGCATCATGGAGCCATTCCCGAGCACAACAAAATACAACATCTGTGAGAGTTGTTTCATACAAGTAGGCCTTATTTGTATTCTCACCGACAGCCTGGGGTGAGGATGTCATGACCGTGAGGGGGAAAGGGACAGAAAATACTTACTTTCCCCTGCATGAGTTTCTATTCTGTAGTCATGACGTCAGGCTGTTCATGAGAGAATAAGGCCTATTAAGTACTGTGACAAATTTCATTGCATTTAACAGAAGTTTTTGCTGACATGTTCGCTCACGGCTAAATAAATTATTTGTAGTTCAGATATGTTGATCTGAAAAAGAGTGTTTTTGATATTTTGTTTGGTACGGAAAATATTTAAAGTCAAAGTTGGGCGACATGTTTGTTAGGGAATTTGTTTATGAAATAACTCGGGTTCTAAAATGAAAACAAAAAGTCAGAGACACAATTTTGTAAGTTAACATATTGGTCGATACCTGTGCAAAATTCCAACCCAATCCATTGAAACTCACTTGAACTGGAACTTCAAGAAAATGCAACAAAACATGTTTTTCAGATGCAGAGAAAATCACGCCTGAAGATTTTTGGCACCCCAATGGTGCTTGTTGACATAAGTAGCTAATCTGTCATCCAGATGTCACTTTGATATGCTTTGATGTAAAGCAGTGTTGTGTAATCTAGCCCAAGACCTCATCCTTCAGCAGTTTTTTGCTCAACAAACAGTAGATTTCTTCATGGTTTCGCTTTGACAAATCACACACGCAATATTTGTGTTTTGCCAGATTTCATGTAATATGTCGGTGTTATGAAACACATGAGTTGACGAGTGATGACAGGTTGCAACAGCGGCTATTTTGATCAAAATTTTCGTTTGAGCCAATTTCTCAAGTGGTAAAACAGAAAATCAAAAAAGGACAACAAATTTGGGCAGATATGTTGAAAATAGATCACAACACAGAAAAAATTTCTTTTGAAAAATTTTCACTGAATGTCTCCTGATATCTTAAGAGTTGGCATCTCTGTGTGCAGAGTAGCAGGAAAACCTGTCTTAAAAAGTGCTTGGCCAAGCTTACCCTGAATGAAAGCATGATCAAATAGGATTGAACACTACACTTATTGGTACTCTGATTGAAGGTTATGTCAGCATAATTGGTTCGGGATATCTGAAGGGAAACAGGGCTTCCCCCATGATGCTTAAACTACTGTACTGGGTGGATAAGGGGATAACTGGGACAACTAATGAACAGGACTTATGAATAAAAACCAGGGAAAACAGATTATGTTTGATTTCTATGTCAATATTGTGAAGAAACAATTATTGGTCCTCTGCCAATGTGAGCTAATATTATTTCTATCTTGAACAACAGGAAAAAAAATCACTTTGAGAGATATTGAGTTCCTAACAATTGGTCGTATTTCTCGAGTTGCATTCTGCCCCTATTTCAAGGGGAAGCACAAATCCTTTCTGACAAAAACGTATCCATCAAATAACATAGGTGCTATTTTAAAGAGACCCTCTCACCGTAGATGCTTAGCGCGCCCAGTGACTGACGGCAGCATTTTTGTATCATACGAAAATGACGGATTCCTGTTTTTCTACATTTCATCGCGAAATAAATCAATACAAACTCAGAGTGTATTAAATTCGGCAATCAGCGACAGCCAGATCAATCAGTAATAGCGTAGGTGCCTCATAGGGATGTATAGGGCTTTACAGGGCTGCATAGGGCTGCATAGGGATGTATAGGGATGTATAGAGATGTTTAGGGTTGTATAGGGCTGCATAGGGATGTAAAGGGCTGTACAGGGCTATATATCTTGCTATATTAGGACTGGTAACTAATACAGTATGCACGCATGCGCTATAATTGGGGAAGCGTTGTGCAGCATACATGAGTTCTCTACCCCCAATTTCCCAGGGGGAGCCTGGGAAAAAGCGATGTTTAGTCTCCAGTCCCTCTTTCCCTCCTCACCAGGCTGACTGACCGAGCGGTTAGCGCGTTGCAGTGAGAGCGAGTTAATAAAATTACACAGGAATTACTTCCACGAATCCAAATAACATAAAATAAGACACACAAGTCCTATGCATTAGAAACATTTTTCCAAAGTTTCACGGACCCGGTGCTGAAACAGCTAGCTACTGACTGAGTTCAAAACAGAGCCGGTCTTTGCACTGAAATTTTCAACGACAGATGAGGCATAAACACGTGACAAATATGAATCATAGAGTGTCATTTTCACTGTTGAAAATTTTTACAGAAGTAGTATTTCCTCAAAAATGGTTTCTTGTCGATGATGCACTTCGGTTGATCTCCATAAAGATTAATCCTGCTCAGTTCGCCAACCACTTCAAATTTATCTTTGACGTGGGTGACCGATACTTCAAACACTGCATTCCCGGGAACAGTACAAAGCTGAACTTGATACATACAGTCCACAATAGGCACTGGACCATCAGCAAACTTTTCCACTCTGTGTCGATCGGCGGCACGTATAAATTGCAGCATGTTAACGTTGGGTATTTTCTGATAGCCGCTAGTAACTTCCGCAAGTTCCAAACGAACGCACAACTTTACGCCGTCAGCATCTGATGACGTCAGTGAGTTTATATGGGTTACCACGGTTTGAGCCGACTGCCTGATTGATCAGTGGTCTTTATCTACAGGTTGCCAGTGCACGCATGGGCAGTAGTGCTCAGGTACACCAGCTGTACTGCAGTCACATGATTCTGGTATGACATCAAAGAAGCTTCTGCCCCACTTCATATATTGGGGGAGTTTAGGGTATGAGATAATGTGTTGCAGCATCGCATGAAGATCAAATGGAGTAACAAGAAGATTTGTGTTGCGTTTTAAGTTGCTCACTAGATGTGGGTATTCTTTGCGAAACCACAGTGGAAGTGTAATGGAGAGGAATGGAAGCCTTGCTTCCAACTTTCCTTGAAATGTGAACCTCGATTCTCCATATCTAAAGCCATGGTCACTCATTACGACCAGCATGGTATTGTTTAAGAAGTTTCTTGTGTGCAGTCTTTCTATAAGTCTGTGGAAGTTGTTCCCTGCCATGAAGACCGAATTCAAAGCATTGTGACTAATTTCCAATAAGAATGCAAAGCCAAACTTGGGTTTTGAAGAATAAGCTTGGAAGAATGACTCAATGTAATCAAAGTGAACGAGATGCTGGGGTTTACTCTCTGTGCAAAACCTTTTCTTTCTAGCAGTGTGCCAAAAGTAGCAGCTGTAATGGTGAGTGGGAGGCTCAGTAAAGCCATGTAGACAGTAATTGAACGCCGCAAAATTATCGTCTTCACTGAAAAAAGTGGCATAACCATTGGCTTTAAATTCTTTGAAAACCCATGGCCATCTATCAACAGGTCTGTTGTTAGTATACCCCTTCCTTGCCTCGGGTAGGTCGGATACATATTTACCTAATGAGAGGGAGATTTCTTTCTTCACGGGAAATTGGTTAAAATCGTTTTCCAGTTTGGTGATTTGAAACATCACGGCATTCTCTATGTTACAAAGCAAGATATGGATTATATCTCGCAAATGGCGTCATGACTAAGTAATGATACCTCGCGCATGGTATGATTACTCACAGCTTATCCCTGATTGGCTATTAGCGGGATATGATTACTCGGTCAGCCCGGCATGAAATTTATGGTCTCTGATTGGTTAAAACCGGGAAATAATTCCCCTTTCAAGTGATTTCTTTCCCTCCATGTTAAAATTGACCTCTCCATGTTAAGATTGACATGTGTTTGCTGTATGTGTGACAAATTTAAAGTTCATGTTTGACTTTCTGAAGATTATTTTGGTGCTTTATTTGTTATAATGTCACAACAAAAGTCTGGGCAGTTTATTTCAACTACAGTACCACTCTCAGCCCCAGTGTTTTCACCTACAATAGCAAGAAAACCTACGCATCAATTTGTTTGAAAAGGGTAAATTCTTAGCAATGATTTGCTCTTAATGTTCACCATCCACTCTGTATAATATCAAAAACATGTCCTGAAAGGTTCATGCGATTCTGATATTAGGCCAAGACTATACTCCAATTTTGAGATTGGGCCAAAAATGGCCAATTTTCAAAAAAATGGTAAGGCTATAGCCCATGCCTTTTGTCAAAAATAGCCAATTTTGACAAAATTACTAAAACTCTTAAAACTTTTATGAAACCTTCATGGGACTATAACAAGACTTTTTGCAATACATATATTTTTCTTATTTTTCTTCAGCCGTTTACAAGAAAATATAGCAAGAAAACCCACATATCAATCTGTGCTCTTTTGTTTGAAACTGGTGAATTTTATTGTCAGGTGATGATTTGCTCTTATTATTCGCTATACTCTAATGATCATAGATTGCATGCCAAAACTATCAAAATCAGCCAATTTTGACAAAAAATTTAAAACTCCTAAAACTTTTAGGAAACCTTTGTGGAACTATAACAAGACCTTTTGCAATACATTTTTGTCCTATATTTTTCTTCACCTGTTGACGATATCATAAAAAGCCATCAACCACACACAATAGTACATGCCTCTAGTAAGCTATGATTACAAATTCTAGCTTACTTCATAGTATGCTTGGATGGGACAAGCTATTTATAAATAGGAAAAAACAAAAGACCATTGTAATGTTTAAAACTATTCACAAACAAATCCCAGTTTATCTACAAGTCGACCTATTTGCACCACGAATCACAAACTATAATCTAATGTGGAAAACAAACTGAACCTGCCAAAACCCAGGACAGATCATCTAAAACCTAGCTTCAGCTACAGTGGGGCATATCTCTGGAACAATCTTCCCCACGAACTCAGAATGTCCTGTTCCATCAATCACTTCAAAAGAGGCATTGATAAATTATTTTCTACAGCGGACTTCCACGCAGCAAGCACGTATAAAACAGTTTTATTGATGCATAACATTTTTCTGTAAATGCATAGAGGATATTACACGGTGGCACGAAGATATGAATTTTATTTTCGAGTGGTAAAAACAATATTTTACGAACGAGCACTCTGCGAGTGTTTTACAAGAAATTGCACAAACAACCGTGCAAAAGCGGGAAATGATGCCAACGATATCCTCACTAGTGAGGATATGGAAAATATGCCACTCGGGTCCCGGATGTAGTCTCGTATGGATTTTACACATGGTATATTTTCCAGTAAAAGACTCGTGTCTATATAATAATTTGATGTATTTTTTAGAAGACTAAATGTTTTTACCGTGTTTAAATAAAGATTACAGTTACAGTTACAAGTATTTAGTAGAATATTGGTAGTAATAATATTGAAACCACACTTTAGAGAAAATTACTCGGCTTTAACCCTTGGGTATTCACACAAAGTTCTATTCCAGTCACGTATGATGGGGGAAGGGGTATGCCCTGGTGATCCTACTGTAGGAGGATCTTGCCTACATTATTGTTGACTAAGATCCTGCAAGAATCTTTTAAGGATCCTGGCAGGGCAAGAATTGCCAAGATCCTTGCAGGATAAACATAACATGATCCTGCTTAGATTCTGGTAGGATCTGGTTAAGATCCTCTTAGATCTTCGTAGGATAAACACAACAAGATCCTGGCAGGATCATTCTTGGATAATTACATACTGTAGCTAGATCCTGTTAAGATCCTTATGGGATCATGTTAAATGCAAGTGCTCACTATAAAAAGAGTGCTTCCTAGAGAAGATGTGAGTCATTAGGCCTGGCATGATATCAGCCTAATAATATGAAAAAAAGTAAGCCTTACTTTTAATACCAAAAAACCTTACTTTTGTGATAGAACAAACAGTCATAAATTGCCCTTTACTTAAGAGGCAAACACATTCAGTACCCCTTACTTTTGGCGAAAAACCTTTACTTTTGCAAGAACAAGGCCAATATATCTCAGAACCCCTTACATTTGGTGAAAAACCTTAAATTTGCAAGTAGAATAATACCCTATTCACACCAACTAAACCTGCATTGAACCAAGTTTACTATAAACTGCATTTTTTACAACCATTTTTTTATTTTGTGTTAATTACACAACATTTTACACTACCTTGCACAGGTTGTTTAGTTTGACAGGCTTTAAACCAGTTTAGTTTCGCCGTGCATGCATTGTGAAGACTAAAGTCTTAGTAAATACCTAGTTTTAAACAGGTACCCTTACTTTTAGTGAAAAACATTACTTCTGAAAGAACATAAGGCCAATATGTTCTCAGAACCCCTAACTTTTGGTGAAAAAACCTTACTTTTTGCAATAACAAGGCCAATATGTTTTCAGAACCCCTAACTTGGTGAAAAACCTTACTTTTGCAAGAACAAGGCTGACATGTTTTCAAGCCCCCTACTTTTGGTGAAAAACCTTACATTTGCAAGAACAAGGCCAATATGTTTTTAAAACCCCTTACTTTTAAAATTTGGTTGAAAATAACCCTAGGAGCCTAGCTCTAACCCCAATTAACTCCAACTTTGACTGGCATTTTCTCCAAGATTAATTAACATATTTTCAAAATCCAAGAGTAGATTCCTATCATTTACCACTCAAGTGTCTCTTTCATCACGAATTCAGTTATCTCAAACTCCATACTATCTCGAACATGATCCAATTTCCTTGGATCCCCTGCTATCTCGAATTGTTTTTTGCTTCCTTGAGAATCTGAGATAGCAGGGTTCTACTGTGATATTATTGGAAACATATTATTACGTACTTGTAGTTTACTAGACTTGTAAAATATTGTCATAATTAAGCAGTGCTTGACATTAACGCTCAACATTAATGCTAAATCCTGGTCGGGCAAGTAAATTCTCAGTGCAATGGTTGCCGATCGACTGGGCAACAAAGAAAGGATGAAACAATCACTGAACATCCGTGAATGTCGCATTGTGTATCTGAAAGACTCTCTCTCTTAGTTTTTCCAGTAAATGTCAGAAACATGGTTTTATCCTTCTGCACATCAATCGCATCAGTTGTCGAAATCACGTTCACGAAGCCCAACACTCTGTTAATGTTTTGACTAGTTCATAAAATCAGTACAAAGATGGTCGTCAAAATATCAGAAAAATGCCCGGGATTACCAGAAATTTTTCAGGCTACTTTAAATTTGAAAATCTAATACATGCTTCCCTTCCTGTAGACTTCAGAAGCAATATACTGTAAGGATTGTTCAGACACATTAAACTTCGAGGGAAATCAATGTTGTAACTCATATGTGCCGGCTGCTTGATCAATTCTGACAGACATTCACTTTTAACCCTTTCACTTCCAAGCGTGATTAACTCTCCCAGGCATATAGAATGGAAAATATGTCAAGCAAAAACTCACCTTCATTCCTGACCCCTGGGTCCGTCCTCATACGTGCTTAGTGAGTTCATGAGCAACTATTTTCTTTGATGAACCCACTACCGACAGCATGACACTTTCGCCCAAGTGTATTCGAGTCCCTGGTCATAATATTGTCGCTAACAATGCAGATATTAGGGGAAATCTTGGCCTTCAGTTCAAATATGTCCGCCATTTTGTCAAGTAGCTTTGGTTTAGTACTTGATGTAACCCTATTATAGTGTATCATTGTAATTGTAATTTGTACGCGCGTTCTGATTGGCTAAATAGCCGTGTACGATTTAAGAAATATATAACGCGAATAACGCGTTAATTCCCGTGTAATAATAGCCTGGTTCGGAAGGTTCCACTGGGTGGGATGGTTCCGAAGGTTCCGAAGTGAAGTAAAGTTTATTCAACTCAAGTTAGCACTATTCCAATATAATTACGAATTAATTACAAAGCATAGTTGTGTTTGCTGCGCATGCGCAGACACAATGTTATAATCTAAAACCGTTTATTTATTTATTTATTTATTTATTTTTTTTTTTGTTTGTATAATTCTATTTTTCTAGCTTCAGTAGAAAAGGACGATTCTTTTATGTAAAGCCTTCGTAGGATGGGCTACCAATTTTTGTAGCTCGAGCCTTGGCTCCTACCTACAGATCTCCTGTCACGTTTTTTCCCACAGGGTTTTTTGTGGCAGTTTTTTTCTGGCCTCCGTTCTAACCGCACCCCTATTGTTAGCGGTTGCTCAGCTCCTTTAGCTAGTACTCTGGTCTTCTTCCATTTGGCATTAAAGTTATAAAATAAAATAAAAGAAAGAAAAACGCCCAAGCCTAACGGCTGTCTATCTGACACAAAAGGAGGACAAGTGATTTGAAACTCCCCAACCTAACTGGCAGTCTACCTGACAAAAAGGGGGCTAAAGAATATGAAACGCCCTGCTTACTTTCCAGCCTAACTGGCAAATTATTTGACATCTGTCTGGTAGTTTTCCTGATAGTTTCTAGCACAAATGCATGTGAAGTAGGGCATGTTTACTTCGATCGGTATTCCCTCATCTTTACTCGTATCCACAAGAGAGGTTTATTAGGATTCTATAATAACTGGTGGCATGGTGATAAAACTTAATATCAACGAGGTTAAACGGCTAGCAATTGGAGATAGCAATATTGAAAATTGCGCGCTTGATTGGGTAAGGGGGCACTTAATGGAGACAGGGCGCTTTTTAGAACCATTACAATATTATTACAAACCGATAGAAAAGCCAACGACACAAGCTGCAGACCACTTCATATATTTAAAACTAGATTACTTGCTCATAATTCACAGCTGCAAGTTGCAAAAATATTTATAGCTGAAACATTATTTTATGCATCATAAATATTAACAAACTATCTTTACAATTTGCAACATTTATTCTGCAATGATTGGCATTTCGATTGGTACCGTAATCGAGAAATTAAGCTGATAAAAAGTATTAGTTATTTCGTGTTACCAAGTTATCAGCCAAGGCCTCGTTTTGAAACAGAGGCTACAGGAATCTTGGAAATTAAATGGTCTATTAGAAACTGTGAACGGGTCAATATGCAAGCTCTCTAATCAAAACAGACATGCTCTAACAGATGCAATGTTTCCGGGCGAATTTTGAGTAAAACTACTGCGTAAAAGAGAGGAAAACGTAGCGAGATTTCAAAGAAGTAGTCCAAAAATAAGTGTCGACTTCACAACAAGAATATCACTTGCGTAACAATAAAGGATGTTCCAAAACTTCACAGAAGGTTCACAAGTTTTCAAGCCACTGATTGAAAATGAAACGACCCAATGATAAAGGTTAGTATGTTGTGTAGTGTCATTTTTTACTGCCTGCTGTTAAATTGAATAATTTTCTTAGGAAGGAAACACCTCGGAAACACGTTTTTCGGACATGTGCGGTCACCTTATGTTTAAGTAAGCGGTCATTGCTCAAAACTGTGGATTTCGCAGACACAGATTTTGCAACCTCAAGACTTAATAGCCAAGAAACTCACTGCTAGGACTCGTTACTCAACTAAGTATTGTTCAACGCATTTTCCGCAACGTAAGTTCATGCACACGAAAAACGGGGCTTGCACACGAGGTGAACTTTTACATCATTCAAGTTTGACCCGGGGAGTGACATGACGACGAACGCTAACCAACGGAAGTGACGTCAAGAACGCACTTCCTTGGTGTCCTGCTCACCAGTCTTCATCACTCCATCCGCTTTCCATCTGCAACGAAGGGAACAAAAGACATCAAGTAAACTCTCAGGGAGGTTTCACTGTATCATTTATTTAAGCCTCTTACTCCCAATAGCGATCAACTTCAATTTTCTCATTTAGGGGTTTTCACATTACGTCATGGTCGCCATGTTGAGGTCAATAACAAAGCATTCCTCGTTAACTTTACTCGTTAGTACGCCATGACGTCACATAGCCAGTTAGTACTCGTTAGTACCTCCAATATGGCTGCTGCTTCTGCTGTCTTTGTACTTCAAATATCCACGGAATGATTGAAAACCCTCTATATCTCATACAGTGCTCCTTACTTGGCTTTTGATACCTTCCTTAGATGAAAGCTGATTAAACAATCAATTCTCACTAAATCACTCTTATATTTTATTCTCAAAAGGTTGGGGGAATCTGTATTTTGAGCTTAGGAATGGGTTAAGGCTGGAAACCTCGCAAAGAGGCCCATGGAAAAAATCTGCAAAAATCACAATAGCATCCACCCAACACGGCCAACGACGTAAGAGATTTACAAATGAGCTTTTTTTTTTTAAGATTTGCAGTGCACTTGATAGATGATGGTATTCGTGAATATCGTAAATATTTAACATTTTTAAAGGGTAGTATAAGTACGAGCACCCCCATAGACCCCTTTCACGTTATAGGAATGCATTTACTTAGGAATTCAAATCGAAAGTACGGAAATATTCTTTTCTAAAACTTTTAGGATAGTTAACAAGTTAGGCCCAGGTCAAACGTCGAAATTTTCATGAGCAGTACTCAGTGTTGTTCATAACAATAGATTTTGTTCGTTTACGTTCAGTTTGACCTGGGTCCAAAGTTCATTCCCCAAAGTGGCTATGTGACGTCATGGCGTCTATGTTGGGTGAGCTGCACCAATAGATCGCTTCCACGTCTGTATTCTGAATTAATTACAAACCAAAAAATCTCCACAAAACTAAAACATTTAGTTGTGCAGTAAAAAGCATAAAAGAAACATAATAGAAATAGGTTTACCTGCAAGTTCGCTTGAGACATAGCTAACTTGGAGCCGTATTTTGACGCTGCAATAGATTCCCGTGACTCAAATGACTCGAAAGTGACAGCTGGCTCCATGTCCGCGAAAAAGTCCATCTCATGAGACCTTGAGGCAGGTGGATGTTTGATTTCATACTCGCCGCCTAAAGAAGTCTGCCGTTGACTTTGATTCTTTTTCCCTTGAACAGTCTTTGAATTATCCCCCTTTGTAGTAGTCTTCTTTGTGCCCTCTAGTTTAAGGGGCTTTCCTACTGCTTTTGTAGATGTTAGATGCAGTTTATTCGTGGACGTCCTTGGTGTTGAAATACTGGAAAGCGTTGAGTGTTCAGAGTCTTGTCGAGAGTTTTGATTGACAGCATTGCTATATGATGATGACATCTTGAAGTCCATATCTTCTAAAATTAAACTATTGGCGTGTTCTGCGTCGGAGCTGCTTTTGTCAGGAGTTGTACGACAGGAATCAACAAACTGAAACACCAAACGCGGTGAAACACAAGGACAACAGTGAGACAAGCTGAAACACTAAAAGCAGCAATAACATTAACCCTTTCACTCCCAAGTTCAAAGTGCAGATTCTCCCAACCAATCAAGAAGAAAATGCATGAGAGATGTGGGGAGAATTAATACTTCAATCAGTTGTCATCTTAGCAAGCTATCAAAAGCCAACTTCTCCATACTGTGGTGATATATCTTTGGTGAGAAGTTAAAGGAGAAAATTGAAGTTGATGACTCTTGGGAATGTAAGGGTTAATTAACAGCCGTATCAAAAAAAAAAAAAAAAAAAAAAACAGGAATCAGAATTTAAAACATGTGCGACAGCAGTTTTAAGGTTGTAAGAATGAGTAACATATATACATGTCGAACCTCTATTACGCAGCCCCACTGGGGGCAAATGGCAAGTGGCCGCTTATAGGGGTTCTTCAGAGATTAGCATGAGGAGTGGCATAAACGTCACTTTATTTGAACACCAATACGCTTGGAGGCAAGTGACAACTGCTGCATATTGCGATAAAAAGGAATGTGTGTTTGAATGTTTTTATCAGTCGCCACCTTCTATTTCAAAACAAAGCCAGACTACGTGTATAAATTTCTTAGCGGCCGCTTAATAGAGGTAAAAACGATAGGAGAATCCTCACTCGGGATGGCCAAAAGATGGGCGCGGCCGCTTAATAGAGGTGTGCGCTTTATAGGGGTTTTATTTACGGTATTATACTGACAATACTTTTAGGATTTTGACAACTGGCTGCACATCTTTCATCATTACCGTTACTATCTACAATACTCCTAAATATAGGAGCGGTGATTCTCCAATTAACATCAACAACCAAACCTGCTACGACACAAGACATGACCACAGGCACGACAAAAGCGAAACCAAAGAGCAATACAAACAACAACAACAACAACAACAACAGCAACCAAACAAATTTCCACCGTAACAAGCGAGACAATACTTACAGATCCCTCCGACCTGGGGGACTTTGCCGATTCAACGTCATCCCACGGTTCAAAGGCCTCGTCGTCATCAAAAACTTCTCTATGTGGAGCCGCATCTATGGCATCTGCCAAGTGAGCAAAGATAATAGAACAAGGCTCGATAAGGGCACATTAAGCACAGCCTACAAACACTCCCCCATCCCACCCCTCTCGGCTTAAAATGGCATGTGGGGCAGGGTTCGTACTCTTTTGGGCTTTTGAAATTCCATGACTTTTTCCATGACCTATTAGAGTTTTCCATGACTTAAAGTTGACCAGTTGTTTTCGAATGTAAAATTAACGGTTCTGTTTCCCGACTCATTTTCGCTTTTTTCATTCAAAAGAATTGTATTTAGTACAATGGACGTCATTTTCCATGACTTTCCATGCCCCACACTTAAATTCCATGACTTTCCAGGCCTGGAAAATGAAATTCGAAATTCCATGACTTTCCAGGTTTTCCATGACCCGTACGAACCCTGTGGGGGAGGGGGAGTGCAAGGTGCGGTAACATAGTGAATTATGAGGTTTCGACGTTGGCTGTTTGCATCAAAAGTCTTCCTGTTGTATAGAGCACGACTGTCAAACGTAATCATGTGATTGCTTTGGTTTTGCATTTGCTACGCTTTCGCATTGGTTCAAACGAGTTTAGCAACAATCTTTGCCAATCAAAAGCAAAAGCAAAACCTTGTTGCGATATTCTCACGCAAGAAAGCAAGTGGCGATGGCGTGTTCTTGTACTGAAGATTGGTTAGTAAAACCATTCGCAATTACTTGGTTTTGGTTTTGGTTTTGGTTTTGGTTTTGCTCGTTCTTCCAATTGGTCGGACGTGTTTTTTGCTCTGTGATTGCTTTGGTTTTGGGTTTCGATAGTCATCTATAGCACGGTAGTTAGTCTACCAGCCTTATTTGTTTGCGTTTTCGGTTTTGGTAAAGTGTCCAGCATTTGGATACATCATTTTGTGCTTGCTGTGTGTAACCTTCTTGTCCATCGTTTTGTGACATGCTGCCTTTTCTGTCACGCCACTTTTGTCACACCACGCCATGTCATGTCTTGTCTGATCTAATCTCGTTGAACTACAGCAGTTTTCGGATGACTGTCAAAAACCAAAACCAAAGCAATTACAGTGTCGATCACAAAGGCTGTAACAAACAATTTCAACCACTAGAAATCACTTCGCACAACAAACCAAATGAAACTGCGAGAGAAAGGCGCATTGTCAATTGCCTACTTGCGTGAGCAGACCGCAATCGGGTTTTGTTTGTTCCTGACTAGCCAATAATGCTGCCAAACCTGTTTGGGCCAATCCACAGGCACAGCAAATGTAAAAGCACACGGTTACACAGAAATCTCAATTACTTTTCAGAGTCAACCGAAAACCGCCACATCAAAGTACAGTGAAAAAAAAAAGTATAAGTGTCTTTATTTATACACGGTAAGTAATTCAGCAAAGCTGGTGGGGCCATGTTTTAAACTCAACGTAAATCTGTTAAAAATCCCAACTGGTCGAAGGCTAACCAGTTGGCTATTTACATAACGTGGCCGAGGATTTGAACGCGGGGCTACCGTGTTACAAATTCAGTTAGTGCTCAGAGCGGGACTTGAACCTGGGATTTCAAGTCCGGCGCCCTAACCACTCGGCCACGCTGCCTCCTTTTTAGTGCACTCACTCAATTGCAGTACAGTCCTGTGGGATTTACGCTGTTCTTTTTCTCTTCTCCTCTCTTCTCTCTTTCTCTCGAGCTCCAGACGCCTGCGTTCTCTGTCCTGTTTTCGTTTCTCTCTGTCTTCTTCACTTCTCCTCGCTGGCGACGTCTCCTTCAGTGGGCGGCTTACTTTGTTGTCAATGTGAATCACGCTACTCAAGTTCGAGGGACCAACGCTGTTCATCTTCTTGTCCAAAGAGTTCATCATCGAATTATCTGCAGACAGATTTTTTTTTCAAATTTGCCTCTACATACAGTGGGGCCGGGGAACCCGTCTCATATCGTTACTTGAAATACTATCTGAAAACCCTTTGAAAATCATGTAATTCATCATGTGACAATAGGTAAAATTTCACATAGTTTTCACATGCCCCAATCATGGTTAAAATTAGCTGGGACGATGCTTACTGAATATGAATAGTCGACTTAAGCTTTATCCTAAGGCTATGTATTTTTATTGAAATAAAACCATTAAGATCAGAAGTAGCTACAATGCCCCCCCCTCCCCCCAAATCAATGTTGGTGTGAGTTGGTGCATGTTAGGTACTGTATGCAACTGATCTTCCAACATTAATTTGGGGAAGGGGGGATTGGTATCGTCCCAACACTATTGGCCATGATTGTAGACTGCAATTCAATGTTTTTGTTTACATCTGTAAATGTAAAAAGCTACATTTGGTTCCCAACACAAAAGACAGTCGTGTATCAACAGCAAAATATGTAAGTAGCAATTGTAAACAAACATAAACGATTTAGGACTCCTAAGAATTTGGCGCGCAAAGAATTGTGGTTGAGAGGGCCCCCTTAACTTTTCAAATTTCCTTCCCTTGGTTCAGAGTACTAAGGGTACACGTTTAGTTTATATAGCAGTGACTGTTATTAGTCTGTCACTCACGTGTTCTTGAGTCCTCCACTTCGTTCAGACAGCTATCAAACTACAAGAAAATGGCAAAAGAGCGAGGAGAAAATTGCTTGATTTTAAAACATTTTATTTCTGTTTTTCAATGCTGACTGGACAAGATATCCTGCCGACTCAACGTGTATTCATTGCGACATGCAGCGTGATCATCGTGCCAAAAACAAAAAAGGGCATAAAAACTTGGATAAAAATGTACTTCTTTCAGACTTTTATTCTTCGCGATAGCTTTAACAGACACTAAACAAGCAAAGCAGCGAGGATGAAACTAATAATCCATCCTTGCATCTTAGGAAAGGAGATTCTGTGCGCACCAAGCAGGCCGAAACTTCATTTTCGTCTTGTCATCCCTCGTCAACACTAACCTTCGGTCTTCCTTCAAAGAAGTTTTTTCTTCTTTCTCCTCCAACGACCACACTGCCTCCCAAGATGTGCACCAACACAGCCAAAGCATTAAATGTGGCGGCTACGATACGATCATCAGAGTCCCTCAGACCTAAAAGCATCTGCACGGTAAAAACAGAACGAGTCACACTTTTAATTTCTGTCTGTGTCTGTGTCTGTGTCTGTGTCTGTGTCTGTGTCCAAGATATGGCGGCAAATGTTGCCGTTGTTACGACCAAACCATTTTTATATAAACATGTCGGCTATCTGACTCTACTAGCTTTATGGCTATTTCTGATAGCCCGTGTCAACACATGTATCAACGTAATGTCAAATATTTTACTTTAGTCTTCCTGGCATAAATAAAGTTATTGTTGCTGTTGTTGTTGTAACAGCCTTTCCAAATCAAAATTCAAGCCCTTTTAAGTGCATTTTCGTTTGTTTGTTTTTTGTTTTGTTTTTTTTCAAGGACTACCAATTACTTGATGACCGAGTGTTTAGCATTCTTTGACGACTTCCAGTTTTTCTTAAAACTTTTCCCCCAATTAAATGCATATGCGGAATACTTTTCTCCCGCGCTGTTCTTTAAAAAACATTTGACTTGGTCACCAACGTCAAATTGCCCGTCGACTTACTTCTGGGTTGATTTATTATCGAGAATATCACTAGCTTTTCAACGACTGATGTCTAAATCCAAAGACTTTTCGAGACAGCGTACAAATTCGAGAACTTTTCAAGGCTTTTAGAAGTCAAATTCAAGGGCTTTTCAGAAATGTACTAATCCTGGTGTCTCCCTTCCCCGTCTCTGCCTGTCTATCTTGTCTGTCTGTCTGTCACACACACGTGAATGAACACATGTGCACTGCGCGTACACGGAACGTACACATACACACGCGCGCGCGCGCACACACATCCATAAATTTACCTGAGGCAGCACAAAATCCTCAAGAACCTTTTTTTCGAACATGTTGGCAAACAATCCAAAGTGTCTCAATAGGAGCAGCCTGACGTGACAGTCACGCACTGTCCAAAGTCTGGTCAAGATGGGCACGCATTCTTGTCTGAAGAAGAAGTTCACAAGCATGTCTCTTAGAGCAATTTTCGGACGACTGTCCAAAGTAATTGTGTGATTGCTTTGCTTTTGCTTTTGCTACGCTTTTCAATTTGTCCAAACAAGTTTAGCAGCATTCTTGGCCACTCAGGAGCTGAAGCAGAACCTGATTGCGATATTCTCACGCAAGCAAGCAAGTGGTAAAAAACACTGCTGATCAATGTTCTCTTCTTCAAAGCTAGTAAAACCAAGTGTAAATTACTTTGGCTTCTGATTGGTTGAGCGTGTTTCATACACCACATACTTTGGTTTTTGTTTTCGATAGTCATCCGAAAACGGCTCTAATCAAGGGCAAAGTTGCCTTGCATTCATAGATTCACTAAGGAGACGACGTAAAGTGTGGGGAGTGCATTTGGGTATCAATGAAATTGTTTCGACTTGCCTCGTTTTCACTCGTTTAAGTTTACGCGCATATTGATCAGTCGAGTTCAGAGTTGAACGCAAATTAACACAAGTTGTTCCCCGTTTTGCTACCCAACGCAAGTCTGTTCGCAAGATACCTGCGTTGACTTAAAGAGACTAGCGAGCACTTTGACCAGGGCTTTACAGTTGGCCTCGATATGAACAATTAAAAATCACAAAATCATTTTGCCACTGTGTAATCCCTCCAAACTAAGCTCGTGCAGACCTTCAGGTTTTATTGGCACTTTTGGAGTAGGTCGAGAGTTTCCTGCTCAGTGAAATTTGAAGACTTGAAAACACACCCGCAATGAATCCTTGAAATGTTATTCAGCGCACGCGCATACCGATACATACTGTATATGTAAAAGTGTTCTACAGTTCATCAGCCCTCCCCTCCCCCAACAGTCGTTTTTTGTCGTTCCCCTACTCCCCCCCCAAAAAAAAAGAAAAAAAAAGACTGCAGGGGAGGCTAACAGTTCATAAGCTTTCCACTAACCTGAACAGTTCTTCAGGTAGAACAGGGCTGACTCCAGCCAGAAAGCTCCCTTCAGAGTCAGCTAAACACAATAAAAATATGTTAACCAGCCCTGCTGTACTATGCTACGTAACGTATGCCCCACCACAAATTTAAGAACAACAAGATATGTCACAAGGGGCGTACTAATGACCACCACACCAATAAAAAATCAAGCTTTTCAGTCTTTTACACACTTTTGCTAGTGAGAACAGTAGTAGTAGGTGACAGTAACGTACCACCGACAACGTACCGACCACAAAGCGACCGCATACTGACCATGTACCGACCACATATCGACCACATACCGACAACGTATCGAGCACGTACCGGCCACGTTAGTGAGCACATATCGACCAAGCAACCAACGTATAACTGGTTTACAATGAACCTTGAGGTTACGCTCCTCTTAGTCAATCTTCGGATTCGTACAGCTATGCTAGTTTCATAATAGGCATTAATCGTGTCTAACAATCAAAAGGAACTTTTTGAAACCCTACATCCCTGGGGAGAGGGTGGGGAGTACCGTTAGAAAATCGGGTGGGGGTGTGTCGCTGACACCACCAAACCTTGACCCTATTTAAGAGAAAAATTATAATACCCTTTCTAAAAGTATTAACTTGAATTTGTGACCGTATTCAAGACTGGACCCTAAATATTGAACCGTAGTATATACCACACAAGAGAACAGTGCTTTTCACGCGCTCTGATTGGCTCCTCAATCTCGGAATATCAAGTACTATTCACCTCCCGGCGGCTTCCGGTAAAACAAAATGGCGCGCAAACCCAGTTTTTGCCCACTTTTGTCGGAAATAAAATAGCTATTTGGGAGTTGGCTATTAAACTTGTGTGGTATATACTAAAACAATTATTCGCCTTAGTGTCGGTGAATAGCGGTGGATATTTACCTCGCCGAAACGGCTCGGCAAATATCCACCGCTATTCACCTCCACTTCGGCGAATAACTGTTAACTGTTCAACAGCGGGCAATGCAGTTTAAATATTCTTAAGTCGGCGCCGGAAACGATGATTAATCGCGTACGGGTGCAGTATTCAAGAAGATCGCCCAGAAGCCAGGGAATGATGACCCTGTTCAAGACGCTAAAGTGTAAATTGTATACCCTGTTTAAGACAGAGAACCCTGAAAATTATACCCTATCCAGCGGCACATCCCCGTATAGCAAATATCAGGGAGTATTCCCCCGGGGTCTACAATGAGGAAGAAAAGTTGCCTTTCACCTGTGCGGGGCATAAGGAGATGTGGTATAAGGTTCTTCTCAGCACTGGGTTCGGCAAAAACAAATCTGGACAGCAACTGGGGCAGCAAGCGCTTGGACACAACCTTTGGTGGGATGTCCCTGAGACTCGAGGAAAGAGATCTGCAGCAAGAGATACACAGACGTAGGTCCCGTTTATATGAGAAAAAGTTGGCCCAGGGACCCAAGTCGCCCTCCTCCCCGAGTCACCCTGGGGGCAGGGAAACTCGGTTGATAAGATGGGGTGACCCTGGGTGGCGGTACAACTTTTCGCAATGTAAACACAGCTTTCGCTCTGACAAAGGGCTAGCGCTCAAAACGTCAGATATTGTTACTCTTACTGCGTTCCAGTACCTCGATCAACTTTCAGTTCATATACCACCGTTTTTATCACCACGCCGACACAGTTAATCTACACAACAACTTCCTTTATGCATTTTTTTAAGCTGGAACAAGCTTTTTAGTCCATTTTCGAACAAAACTCTGCGGTTTATTGGCAGAGGGGTCGAGAGAAAGAATTTCGTTAATCCTGGATTAGCTTAGTCGGCTTTCGAAAAACCGGGCCCTGGTATCGAACGGTTATTCTGACAAAGGGCCTCCAGTTCCTTAAACTTCGAAATTAGGAACAGTATCTATTCGTTCGCGTCCAATAACGCCATCATCCTTGTTTTCATGAAGGCAGCAACTTGGCTGCTTCCGGGAGCAGAATAGATGGATTGTATTCCAAATATTCCGGAATAGGAGTGACTTCCAAACGAACGTGTATTCTGATTATTTCAGCCATTCTTATCAAGGAATAATCTCAAACGAACGCGCTCTAAAATGAGAAATCTAGGAATGGAATAGCTGGAAAGGAAACATGAAAATAATGGGCAGAAATGACAAGCTTTTTCTCTGGGTAAATACTATCTATTCTTCAAAGGAAAATGGTGATTTTACCTGAAAAACTTGTCCTTTTCCATATCACTTTTGATGGTGATGTTGCTCAGAAATTTCAAAACTTCTACAAAATTAGTCCTAAACAGAACAGACAGAATATAGAAATTACTCTACTCTACATTATTCTAGTGTTGCCTTCATAGACCACTTTACAGGACGTGGGCTGTCTTATCCGTGTGTAAGCACTTTTATCAGGGGTGGTGAATGGTAAAGCCCCGAGACTCGGCGAGACGCCGAGACCCCAGTTTGAAAATCGGAAACCGAGTCTTTAACGACTTTAGAAAATCCGGAAAGAAACACACAAAAAACGGGACTTTGTGACTCATCACAAAGGCTTCCAACATTTCGAGGTGGGATCAACAGTTTCTGAGACCCACGACTTTCTAGGCACCATTCGCCACCCCTTTCATCAGCTACTGTAATGTACATTGTTGATAATGAAATGATGAAGATAATAACAGTGACGATGATGATAACAGCGATAACAGTGACAATAACTTTCAATTGACGATGACAGAAATGATGATTACGATAACAATGATGATAACAGTGATGATGTTGATGATGGCGATATGATGATAACAGTGACAGTGATGATGACAAGTGATAACAGTGACAAAGATGATGACAAGTGATAACAGTGACAAAGATGATGATAAGTGATGATGATGGCGATATGATCATAGAGTGACAATGATGATGATAAGTGATGATGATGGCGATATGATCATAACAGTGATGGTGATGACGATGGCGATAACAGTGACGACGATGATGATGATGACGATGATTACGATAACTAAATAAAATAATGTTAACATAAACGTGTGGATAGTAATGACTGACACTAAAATGTCTGACATTAAAATTGCAGTTAAACTGCTCCGCAACAAAAATAATGTGTGCATTATATGGAATACCTACGCGTACTGTAGAAGGAAGGTACAGAACTCAAGAGAAAAAAACAAACATAATGTACTGAACATGTGAAATTTGTTGATAACAATAAGATCCCAAGACTTACTTGAAGAACTCGTCAGACAACAAGGAGCTTAGTATTGGCCTCATCTGCAATGTATGTAAACAAAAATCAAACAAACAAACAAAAAGGTACCCAGTACATTCAACATGAAATAGTGTGAATTTACCATCAGGATACATGTGACGTATGATCCTTTATTATATACATACTGAGACATACTCACGAAAAAGCCATATCGTAAAATTTCGTACGCAAATGAGTTCTAGCCAATGAGAGGCCGCGAACGACGCTTTTCACACGTGAAAAAAATCGTTCGTCCAATCACAAGCTGCGAACGACGATTTTTCACTACTTTTAAAGGGTTCCCGGTCCCACATTTAATGTCTCAGTATGCATATAATAAACAGAAAACATCATGGAAAGTGCTTTGTACAGTTTTTATTCACTCGTTGTTTCGTATCATAAAACTCACTCGCTCGCAAAGCCTCGCTCGTTCGTTTTATGATACTTCACAACTCGTGAATAAAAACCGTACGCGCGCAATTTCCATGAAGTAATCTCTATATTATTTATACTAAAACCTATCCATACAGCAGGTGTTGCATGCACAAAGTAAGTACAGTGCCAATCACAGAGGCTGTAAGAAACACTTTTAACCAATCACAGAGGCTGTAAGAAACACTTTCAACCAATCGGGAGCCAAATTTGGTTTCACTTTGAAGAAACTGATCAGCAGTGCGAGGAACTGGCATTGCCACTTACTTGCTTGCATGAGAATATTGCAATCAGGTTTTGCTTTTGTTCCTGATTGGCCAAGAATGGTGCTAAACTTGTTAAGACCAACCCGTATGCATAGCAAATGTAAACTAAAGAAATCACACAATTACTTTTAACAGTCAGCCTAACACACCTTTGGACTTTCATGAAGGAACAAGTTCTGTATTGTTTCTCCAAACTTCTCTCCAGCACCCCCTGAAAATATTATATTACATTTACATCACATCAGCGAGCAATTACTTTTGACCAGGGCCCGGTTTTTCGAAAGTCAGTTAAGCTAATCCAGGATTAACGAAATTCTTTCTCTCGACCTCTTCCCCAATAAACTGCAGGGTTTTGTTCAAAGATGAATTAAAAAGCTTGTTCAAGTTTAAAATGTTATCAAGGAAGGCATTGCGGACAAAACATTCACGTTTTCTGGCTTATACATGACAAGAAAGTTTACATCTAATCCAGGATTAGCCTAATCGTGCTTTGAAAAACTGAGCCCAGATGCTTTGAGGCACATCAGAAGAGTTGCAGTGACAGTCACCACTTTTGACTATTTTGCAGTATTCAATTTTTATCACATTCAGGCATTTACATGTACAGTAGAACCCTGCTATCTCAAACTCTCAAGGGAAGCAAGAAATAGTTTGAGATAGTGGAGGATCAAGATAGCAGGGTTCTACCAAGGGAATATTTCTACTGAGTTCATTTCCAAGGGAAATTGGATTCCCTTCAAGATTGTGAGGAGTTCGAGATAACTGAGTTTGATAAAGTCATTATCAAATAAGTTTGCTATAGAAAGTGATTTTGGTTCACAAGAAACAGCCTGCAGCTCTTTCTTGATTATTTCATAAAAAGTACTGTGCCTAATAATTTTTAGAGACATTTAACAAAAACAAAATAAAAACAAAACAAACAAATAACTGGTATTACTTTTTTTCAATAATGAACCTCACCAAGATCAGCCCCAGAATCCAGGATATCGCTAACCAGCATTCCAAATGCATATGCATCTAATGAGTGGCCAGTCCCTGCTGTTAATTTCACTTCATTTGCCTTCCAAAAAATAAAATAATATCTAGCCTGTGCATGTAGAATACTTCCAAGTTGTGCAATATATATTTTAATGCCAATGCTAGGTATCAATAATGTTCAATGGAAATGATCAATTAAATTAATGCCTTGGACCTCAATTTTCCTTGAACGAAAAATAAATAAAACTATGAAAGCTTTTGTAAGGTTACATAATAATACTGAATTTATTCCCGACCCATATTATTCTGTTAAAAATCAATGTTCTAATCAACATCAACTCCCTAAGTGTCTGTGTTTGTTCCCCAGCTGCTTATATTTAAAGTACAACATGGCCTCACCATCTTTAGCTGGTTACTGGCCAAAAGTTGATTGTCTGCCAGTTAATAATTTTCTTGGTTTTCTGGCCTATCTATAATACCCAGACATTTTTTATGACTCCCAACGAAACCAGCTAACTGCTACATTACATTATTGATGACAACATCATTGGTACCCACAAAATCCCTAAAAATATATTGCGTACCTTTTCCTCTGGAGACACTGATTTGGGGTCTCGGTAAGGTCTTGTAGAGTTCAAAAACTGAAACAAATAATCAAACTCAAACCTTCTGGACAAATCTGGCATTTCACCCAGTGAAGTAAGAGACACAGCTAAACCAGGTCAGTATGTTCAAGCTTTATATTCTATTCATTAAAATCCTTGTTTTGTGATCAAGTGAAATTCCCCATACATTTCTCTTGTAAATTCTAAGTTGCACCGTCCAGTACATTATAAGCAGGGGCAGATCCAGAAGACAATCTCACCAGTTCCTAAATTTGCAAGCACCAATAGGCACAAGGTTCAGAAGGGGTTTGGGGGCATGCTGCCTCATTTTTTTTTTTTTTTTTTTTTTTTTTTTTCAAGATTTGGCTTTTCAAAACACCTGTTATTCTCAGAGGTTGAGAACTAAGTTTAAAAATCTGACCGGTTTTCGTTATGCAGTGAAAACCATTCTGGATCTACCCCTGACAATGTCAGTGGAAACAGCCCCCAAGCTTGGGCTTACTGTGTGTTTGAATAGTCTGCAAACAGGCCCTCTTGGCTCAGGGTGGGACAAAGTTCCCTCTTTTCCCTTCTCTCCCTCCCCCTCCCCCTCCCCTGCAATCCCATTCCAAGCTAAGAGACAGACTAGTTCATGGACTAGTGCTTGAATAAATGCTAAAGAATTTGCAATACAATCAAACATTTACAATCAGGACATTTTACCCATAATTTATGGCAAGCCTTAGCCACATCTGAGAAAATGAGAAAATGCATCAACAACAGATACAGTACTCATAACGTGTAGTGTACCTCATTTGTGACTTCAGAGAATTTGCTGACATGTTCCATGCCTCCAAGCCGCCAACTGCCGTGGTTTTCTCCAACATAAATTGATGATAAACTGACATTGTTGTGTGACATGAAACCCTGCATCACATGCAAAGAAAAATGAAAGACGTTTTATCCTATAATTTACTACTAAGTCACCACATTCATGTTTGGATAAGCCACAGTTTTGAAAATCTTACATTCAGGTTCAAACTTGGGGTGCAACAGTTATTTACACAAAGATCCAGATTGGTTTTGTCAGCCCAAATTTGCACCAGAAACTCATTCAACTGACAGTATTCAGCAATAATTGAATAAATCTAACAAAATTTGTCTAATCTGGTGTGGTAGTAAAAGGGTAGTCACAATGTCAGAGTTGCTGTGAAAACATTTTAGCCCCACAAATAGAAAGTGTGTGATCTACAAGTGTCTGAGATTCTGTACTGCTTACAAATACTGAATGGCAAATTTATTCAAGGAAATCAATACCAGTGTAGATGCTCTACTAGCCACACCAATAAAGCTTTTTAACTGATCACAATAATTTTATACAAGTCACTGACATAAAAAAAACAATGTGACATTGCCTTTTTTGACGATCATAAAAAACTAGTAATTGCCAGTGAGCTCATGGCATCATTGTACAGCAAAGTCAAGACCAGAAAGAGATTGTACAACTAAAATATTAAATGAATAAGTAGGGATGCACAGGGTCCTGGATGACAAGCTTTTATTGCATGTTTATATGCAAACTTGAGGCAAGGGTATAGCCAAGTCAGTAGTGTCTTTTACATGGGCAAGAGCTGTCATCGGTTCCTGACAACTCGCTCAGGTTCTGTTTACATTTGAAAAATATTTTGAATACAAATTAGTTAATCCAGATTCAAAGTTTCCACTTTCAGTTCCAGATTTGTGAATCAGGAAACAAATGCCTGATCGGCTCTGGATAAATTTGCTCTATTAGTGTAAATAGGGTCTGCAAAGAAAAGCTGTTATGAATTATCTGGACAAGCTGCAAATTTCTTTTTCAGTACACCCTGATGTATTTGCAGTAATGCACACATGGTGACTTACCTTTTCATGCAGAAACACCAAGGCCTCCACAATATCATATAAGCCTGAGATGATTTCAACTGCATCTAAACTGTCAATCACACACTCCAGTGGGCACACAGGTTCTGTTACCATGGTGATTCCATCAGAGTTTTCAAATGACTTGTGGTATCTCAGTATAGATGGATGCCGCAATATCTTCAAATTCTATGAGGAAAGGAAAAGACATTTGAGTCACACATACTGGTGTTTACAATTATTTAACCAAGACCACAAGACAAGTACAAACCAATAGTCCACAAGTATAATTATACTGAAACCTGTACATACACACACACACACACACACACACACAGACACTAATCACTGCATCATCCTCATGATTCTCCACAAGTGCATGCACAAAGAATCATACAAGATATCAGCAATTCAATAGGGTCAGTATATATAGGGGATGTCTTGGTGGCGCAGTCAGTATATGGCACCGACCACTTGGTTTCACAGTTCAATCTACACACGTCGTAACAGTTCAGCGTGGAAAAAGAAAACATATTCTCATTGCCTGCCCATGGTATACCTGAAAGCTAGCTGCCATACTCACCATGTTAAACATAGTACAGTCAGCTGTCTGGGCAGACACTCTTGTAAGTGTGGATAGCAGAGCTCCTTACTGACGTATTAAGGAAACTCTGTTTAAAAACTTTAGCTCAGTCAAACTATGTATTTACAAATTCTGATAAGTGGACATGCAGTTCCAGTTACAGACACTTTTCCACTTAATTCCCAAGGGTGTCTCCTTGCGGAAGCTTCAACTGTATTTACATAATTTACATTATTATTTACATATACCCTTGGTAGTGGAACCCCTCCCTGCCAACTGCTATTACAAAGACAATAAGATGCACAATTATCCGACACCTTCAATTCCATGATATATCACTTGTTTGTGAACGACGATACGATTTAAGTACTCATAATTTTTGTACCTTCGATGCTCTGTCCGTCCCCTGTCCATCGCTCTTGTCTCCGCTTCGGCTCTTTGTGTGTACAAACACGGTAACCTTTGCTTTGTCGTGTTTTCTGATGGCCGAGTAAAGCGTCCATTGTTTGTTAGGAGAATAGAGAGGGGATTCCTCTATGTCGTAATCTTTGTGGATACTGCATTCTGCTCCCATTCCAATCTCACTACGGTTTAGGTAGAATTGGTTAGTTGGAACTACCGCAACTCACAGAATCTTGCCAACATGCGGAGGTTTCCCATAGTCCAGCATAAAACGTCCAGTTTTACTGTATAGATCAGGGCAATCAAGCGTTTAACAGCTTCAGAACGTAGATCGTTTAAAAGTTTCTTCTAGCCAAAAATCGGGGTCTCCAGATAATTCAGTTGCACACTCCTTCTCCTGATGGTTAAGTCTGAGCTGTTTCCTTAGTTCCCTTGCTGTTGTAAGAGTCGACTCCCAATGATAACAGCACATGCACAACACACGTCGACACGTCCACCATGTTTTTTACCAGCTGGAGCCTGCACTTTGGACGCCAGCGGTAATTTCCAAACCACCACCAGTCCCCTGCAAAGGGAGGTTGGGGTGGCGGAACTGCCACCTCGTTTTTCTCGCGGAACAAACTCCCAGTCATTTTCATATGTGAAAACGCCGTAATACGGCCACCCCGTTAATTCGACCATATTTTGTATGTCCCGATGGAGATCGCATTAACGGGGTTCCACTGTAATGCAAAAATGCAAGGTCCCCCAGTCTCTGATCACCGGCTTTTGGATAACTAAAAATCGTGGAGGAGCAGCAAGTTATGGTGTTCGTGATTCTTCGAATAGAGCCTTTTTCCCCCCAAAAAAATCCACATGGTTAATCTGCATCTGTTACCGGTAACAGTTGGCAAAGACAAATATAATTATAAACCTCGTATTTTGTACCTGCTCAGTTGATTGACGTGTCATTTGACGAGTGTATATTTTCGATGCGAGCTGTAAACTAACAAAAGTATTTCTTTATTTGGAGTGCAAACAAGTGCATAACTAAGTTTTTTTTTGTTTGCTTGTTTGTTTGTTTGTTTTTTATGTTAAGACTTTGAGTCCTGAATTTCAGTCGCTTTTCATTTCTCCTCCATATAACTGGTTTCTTCGAGAACGTGCATAGTGACGTCACAAAAACCCAATCATAATTTATTCGGATTGAGATAATTTTATTTAGACCGCGAGCAAGTCGATGGCGACAGGAATTTCTTCATTACCGCGTTAGTTACAATTCCGTAAATATGCGTTCTGATTGGCTCCTCAATTTTGGAATAGCAAGTACTATTCACCTCCCGCCGGCTCCCGGTAAAACTTTGTCAAAAAATAAGACAGACATTTGGGAGCTGGCTATTAAACTTCTGTGGTCTATACTAAAGCAAGCGGCTTTCAGTTACCAAAACATTGTCATAAGGATCAGAGATCTTGAAAACGGCTGAAGTTCGTGAGATTCTTGGCTCATGTTCAAGTCGACTGATACTGTTACATATACATGATACTGTGTTTTGCATAGCTTATACATTTTGAGATGTTGGCGTCATTCATTATAACACTTGTATCGTGGCACTTCGACTCAAGGCCACTGAGAAGTTGATAAACGGAAACGTAAGGTAGGTTTGCGGGCGTTCCCAAATGCGTAGCACGAAAGGATATTTCTTCATATCTAAATCTATACCTTAAAAAATAACTTTGCTTTTACAACGGACCTGTTGTTGGGAGTTCCGAACAGCCGTTCACAAAAATAATGCTGTGTTGGATCCGAATAGGCCGGAAACCTGTGAAAAATCAAGCTGGAATACGGTAAGTTCCTTAGTTAATACATGTATCTTCCGGCTGCGTAGCTGAAACTGGCTGTGCCGACAAATGTTTTTTTCAGAATACTGTAGATTAATATATGCTATGTTGCTTCACCTTCATGAATAGGGTGTTTTGATCTTCGGACACTTAAAGATATTAATTTGTATTTACATCTGCCTAAACGGTTGTGCAAGGTAGAGATTGAATATGATAAAATTACAATTGATTTTAAACAACTTTTCGCAAGACTACTGCCTTGAGCTGAGCTAATCAACTAATGTTTTTCTGGGTGTTCTTGTCAGTAAATTTTGCAAGCAAATGGACTAGAGCGAAGCTGAAAAATCATTTTTGAAATACATCAGAGAGCTTGTGGACCAAAATTCCAGAATCTATCAGTGATTCAACCCAAACATAATAATGTTGGGTCGAATGACATAAATTTTACTGAATTTATCAGTCATTCGATTCAACGCGCACAAGAACTTCCTTTTTTTTTTCTCGCAAGCAATGCTTCCACAAAATTTCCTCGATCTATTTCTTTTAATTACATCCTAGGCTTAAGATCGAGGTGCCTTTTGCGCACATCGAAGCACCTTTCTGACCATAGGAGATAGGGATTGTGGGACACGATCTAAATTGTTTGAGAGACAGATGCCACTGAACATGGCTTGTAATTGAATAAATTGGAGAAATTCATTCGTGGCATTGTGATTAAAATTGGCTGTAAACAAGCAGTGTCATCTCATGTGAGATTCCAATTACATACATACATACATATTTTTATTGACACTCCCCATTGGGGCTTTCCACAATTAGATGCAAAATTTACAAATAATTTAAATACAAGATCATATCTTCATAAGTATTCACTCTTTATACACCTTAATTAAACTAAGATAATAATGTAAAATTATATTATGATTATAATTTTAGTGCAGCGTTTGACCTGGGCCTTAAAGGTACCAAGGTCCTGAAGGTACTTCGAATCACAACTTATATCTATGTGGGGTAAGTCCTAACGATAAATAAAACACTATATTAACCTAATGTCTATTCTAAAAGGCGCCAAGCTAACAATTAAGTTAATATAATCATGATAAAATGTTATGTAATAACTTCGATTTTAAAAAAATTCTGGACAGAGTTGCAGGCTTTTATCGATGGTTCTAAATTGTTCCAGATGCTTACGGCGCGGTAACAGAATGTTCTTTGTCCCGATGCTGTTCTGAAGAGTGGAATGTTCAGTTTTTGGGAATTCCTTGTGACGCGCTCCCTTATATCGTTCCCTTTGATGAATTTAGTGGTTAGATAAGCTGGAGCACGTCAGTCAAGCACTTGAAGGTTGTTATGGCATCACGATAATAGAGGTGTAGGTTGACAGGAAGCCAGCGGAGTTCTTTTAGCACTGGTGTGATATGTTCATATTTTCTGGTATGGGTAATGATACGAGCTGCAAAATTCTGTACCGCTTGTAGCTCGTAGATTAGATTCTGTGGTGTTAGACCACACAGATGAACAATAAAATAATTCACTGAAGACCAGTGCATTGATTATTATTTCTAAAATAGGTCGCTCAAAACGCGTGTTTAACCCGATTAATTTGTCCGAGGCGCGACATGCATGACGATACGACGTTTATAATGTGTTCGTCGAAGGATAGGTTGTAATCAATGTTACTCCAAGATCTTTAGCGACCGTTGAAGGCGTAACTTTCTTTCCCAGTAATGTTAGGTAAAAATCTTGTACTCGTGATGCCATAGGTCTGGTGCCCAGAACCAGGAGCGTTTCGTCTTGTCTGGACTTACTAGTAACAGGTTATCGAAGCATCAGTTGCATATCCTTTGCAGGTCTTGGTTTAGGTTAACCATCGCCGTAGCTTGGGCACGTAGGGGAAATGAAACGTAAAACTTTGCGTCGTCCACATAGCATTCAGGGGAACAGTTCTGTGGGACAGAGGGGAGGTCGTTGACGTAAATACTGAACAGCAGAGGGCCTAGGATCAAGCCCTGTGGGACTCCACTGGTTACTGGTAGTGGATCAGATAGGGTTGAGCTAATACGCACGACAAACGCGAGTTTTTGACGTGCAGACTTTAGTCGGAGAACAGCATAGACTAGGTCATGATCACTTATTGAACTCTGCAGGACATTAATTTTCAGAACTTGCCTCGTATTAGAAACAATTATGACGTCTAGGAGTGACTTTGTAGAATCTGTTATTCTCGTTGGCTTCGTGATTAATTGCGATAGGTTGAAGGAACGACAGAAATTAAGCAGCGTTTTCGAGGCTGGATTCTCGTTGATCAGGAGGTTGCAATTAAGGTCTCCCAAGATGTAAATAGGCTTTCCAATCGACGATGCTGAGATAAAGCTGGTGGTTAATTCGGTATCGAAGCAATTCAGTGTTGTGTCAGGAGGCCTGTAAGCGGTGCATACAACAAATGACTTGAAGTTCTTAACTTGAATCCTCAGCCACATTATGGTCATAGACAAATAATAAACTACTTTTGGCGAAGAAATATGCACGGATAATTGTCCGAGGATATCATCTGTTCCGAGAAGCGAACAGCTGCCAGAGAGCGAACTATTATCCGTGTTTATGACCCATCAAATATTTCCTCCCGCGCGTGATTGGTAGAATCGTGACACGTGACCGAATAACGTCCTCTCGTGAGCGGACGTTATCAGTTTATTGTTTATATATTTCCAAAGTCAAAAGTGGTTTATTGTCTTATTATTATATGACTGTGACGTAGTTTTACCATATAAGGTCGCAACAGAGTGCCGGTACGGGAGCGTATTACACACTTCAAATCCGTATTACACTGTAGAAAACCGGTTTGACCGGTTTAGACGCGCGCGTATCACAAATGAATCAAAGATTTTTCTGAGTGCAAGGTAAAACGGTGCAATGAAAGTCTATGACTTTTCAGATACAAGACCCTTCCATCGAAAGAAACTGTTACTGGATAATTTGTCAAGGAAGAGAAAGCACAGTTCAGTCGGTGGAAAGCGAACAATCGCCATGGACAAACGGCAGTTCTGACTCCGTAAAGTCTTCCGCACGATGCCGTCACTGTAAACACTGCAAAATGATTTTCGCCGTGTACGAACACTGTTTTGAGTGGTTCCTTTGCTGGAAGGGGTCTTAAACTTTCTACAACCAGGCAGGAAATCGGTGAGTTCTTAATAATCTATAACTTGACAACGTGTTGGCGGTAAAAATCCTAGTTGTGTTATAAAAGTTTCAGATTCTTCAACGTACACATTCGCTGGCTCTGTTCCTGTGTTTATTCCTTAACTACCCCGAGAAAATAAAAACCCTGTTTTGAGTACAAAGCTGCTTGCTATTGAAGAACAAAAATGGTTAAAAGTTTAAGCGAAGTGATCGATTTCAACCGCTCGAAGCACGTTTGTTCGCTGAATATTTATTCTGTCGAAGCAAGCGTTTTCGTCTCCAGCGCATTTATCTCAGCACATTTAATCTGAATTGAACTTCGATCATTTGGTGGCATAACTCTTTAATTTTCTCTGTCAAGATTTTTAAATCGATGACCGGATTGGAGGCTGTAAGTGAATCTTTGTGTAAATGAGTGTGCATATATTTTGCCTGGGATTGAATGAAAACAGTTTTGCTCGAAGTCTCTGTTTTATGTTTGCTGAAATATATTTTATATAAAGGTAAAACTACGTCACAGTCATATAATAAATCCCTCATTCGATGGTTCAGCGCGTAATACGGGCCGGCATTTTACTCGTTACTCGCATTTTTCCTCGCCCAGCGGCGGGGCTCGGAAAAATACGAGCAACTCGTAAAATACCGGCCCGTATTACGCGCTAAACCATCGAATAAGATGTATTTATTATATGACTGTGACGTAGTTTTACCATATAAGGTCGCAACAGAGTGCCGGTACGGGAGCGTATTACACACTTCAAATCCGTATTACACTGTAGAAAACCGGTTTGACCGGTTTAGATGCGCGCGTATCACAAATGAATCAAAGATTTTTCTGAGTGCAAGGTAAAACGGTGCAACGAAAGTCTATGACTTTTCAGATACAAGACCCTTCCATCGAAAGAAACTGTTACTAGATAATTTGTCAAGGAAGAGAAAGCACAGTTCAGTTGGTGGAAAGCGAACAATCGCCATGGACAAACGGCAGTTCTGACTCCGTAAAGTTTTCCGCACGATGCCGTCACTGTAAACACTGCAAAATGATTTTCGCCGTGTACGAACACTGTTTTGAGTGGTTCCTTTGCTGGAAGGGGTCTTAAACTTTCTACAACCAGGCAGGAAATCGGTGAGTTGTTAATAATCTATAACTTGACAACGTGTTGGCGGTAAAAATACTAGTTGTGTTATAAAAGTTTCAGATTCTTCAACGTACACATTCGCTGGCTCTGTTCTTGTGTTTATTCCTTAACTACTACGAGAAAATAAAAACCCTGTTTTGAGTACAAAGCTGCTTGCTATTGAAGAACAAAAATGGTTAAAAGTTTAAGCGAAGTGATTGATTTCAACCACTCGAAGCACGTTTGTTCGCTGAATATTTATGGTAGAAGCAAGCATTTTCGTCTCCAGCGCATTTATCTCAGCACATTTAATCTGAATTGAACTTCAATCATTTGGTGGCATAACTTCTTTAATTTTCTCTGTCAAGATTTTTTAAATCGATGACCGGATTGGAAGCTGTAAGTGAATCTTTGTGTAAATGAGTGTGCGTACATTTTGCCTGGGATTGAATGAAAACAGTTTTTGCTCGAAGTCTCTGTTTTATGTTTGCTGAAATATATTTTATATAAAGGTAAAACTACGTCACAGTCATATAATAAATCCCTCATTCGATGGTTTAGCGCGTAATACGGGCCGGCATTTTACTCGTTACTCGCATTTTTCCTCGCCCCGCGGCGGGGCTCGGAAAAATACGAGCAACTCGTAAAATACCGGCCCGTATTACGCGCTAAACCATCGAATAAGATGTATGTACGGACCGCGCGCTCGGTTAATAAGATGTATTTATTCTTCAAATATTTCCTCTCACGGCGAAAATATCGGCGCGGGCGCTTTGAATATTTTTGGTGCTTTCTGGAATTGCTTTTTTGACAAATGAATTGATGTCCTCCTCGGTAGTCATCTCGTAGTGTTTTTGTGACTAAATAAGCAAAACTCTATTTGAAAATTGTCATTAGTTAGCGAAGTTCGCCAGCCGGGGGTTATTGAATAAATAACGTCCACTCGCCGGGATTGGATCATGTATCACGATTCCACAAATCACACGCGGGAGGAATATTTCGAGGGCAACTGTGAGCTTCGAGGAACAGATAATGTCCAAGGACAATTATTATCTGTGCATATTTCCGAAGCCAAAAGTAGTTTATTGCCTTTATTATCCTTCAAATATTTCCTCTCGCAGCGCAAATAACGGCGCGGAAACTGTGAAGCTTTTTAGTGCTCTCTGGAACTGCTTTTTGACCAATAAATTGATGGCCTCCTCAGTAGTCATCTTGTAGTGATTCTTGTGACTAAACAAATAGAACTGTGTTCGGATATTGTCCATAAACAGTGTTAGTTCGCCAGGCGGGGGTTATTCGCTGATAACGTTTATTCGGTCACGTGTCACGATTCTACCAATCACGCGCGGGAGGAAATATTTGATGGGTCATAACTACTAATATTCAAAGAGCTCAAAGGAAACTACATTGTTGGTCAATGGCACGACTATTTGGCCTGAAATAAGGCGCATCTAGCAGTTCTCGTAGATCAACAGCCCGGTAGTTGAGGTTGAACCTCCAAGTTATCCCCTTTTTACTTTTAGGAAATTATCACTAGTACACACAATATGCAGTTATGCAAAATTACAAACTATCTGTTTAAAAGTCAGTCGTTGGTTCGTCTGTCGTGAGTCAGTTCTTGACATCGTGGCTTGTTGTGGGGATATTTGTTCTTTTTAGTCAAGTATAATGACAATGGTCTAAATTCCCAATGAATGACTCTCGACTTGCATAACATTACTTCTCTGTGCAATAGTTTTCTCTCTGATCGGATCGATCTTTAACTCACGACACTGTAGAAAATCCTAAGCACGTACCGTGAATCCTGAAATAAGCGCCCGAGGCGCTTACTTCAAATTATAGTGAGAAGAGGGCGCTTATTCGAGGGGGGGGGGGGGGGAAACCGCATATTGTAAGCCGTTCATATGGACACATTTTGCAATTTGTTTA
This sequence comes from Plumapathes pennacea, assembly GCA_964036295.1. NCBI lineage: Eukaryota > Metazoa > Cnidaria > Anthozoa > Antipatharia > Myriopathidae > Plumapathes > Plumapathes pennacea. The sequence goes on along the minus strand of OZ038472.1, from coordinate 6,150,335 downwards.
GTTAGTTCTCCAACGGTGTACAACGTGTTCACAAAGCGTCACGTCGACTTCGATGGTGTCAATTTACTCGTTTGTGCAAAAACAATAACAAATAGTGAGAAGAGAGGGGGCGCTTATTCGAGGATTTACAGTATGCTTTTCAAGATGAGGACTTGCCGTACGACGATCATATCTGTTGCCACCATCATTGCAACAATAGTTTGTTATACTATTGTTGGGACAAAATTTGACATGTGTGCTAGTAACTAATATCACTCCCAAATTAATTAATTTATCGTTTTCTCTTATATTTTAGACATTTTTTGTGTGAGACGTCTAATGGACAAAGCTAGGGCTTCAGCAGATTTTTCTTTGCTTGTTTTATTGACTTTATCTGTATTTTCATGGCAGCAGGAGTCTGGTAAGTAATCATGTAATGATAACTCTTGACTTTGAATATATTACCAAGCTAGTCGAACTTGTCATTTTTGTAGGTCAAAAACATCGTTAGGAAGCAGCCTTTGTGTCGTGCGTCAGTGTCACTTTGGCAAAAATACCCATGATGGACCATTAATCGTGAATGGCACACCGGGCTATATTAAACTAAGGTGTATATCGCATGACTGGTTTAGAGGCTCGAATGGAAAAGTTTGTAAAATGATGACGTCACACTTTTGTAATCTAGACGTCTAGGGATTGGTTAAAATTTTTCAGTATATCGATCTTGGTTGCCCTATTTACAAACTCGATTGGGGGCCCTCCCGCACAATAATGAGAGAACATTTTTGCTCGATAAACTAATATATTTATCATATATTATATATATTATAACTAATATATTTATCAACTTTACCGTATGCAGGGTATCTACTATCCTGCAGTGACTACAAACGTAATGACTCAAGCTTGACGGACGGAAATTACATCATTGACCCTGATGGTGACGGTGGGTTGGCTCCTTTTACTGTGTTCTGTGACATGAGTGACAAGGATGGTGTTGGCGTGACAGTCATCAGTCACGATAGTGAGACCAGAATTCGTATAGATGGGTGTAAACCCTCAGGCTGTTACAATCGTTCTGTTCGCTACAGTGGAGCAAGAATGGATCAGTTGACTCGTTTAACGAATGTCTCCGCTTTTTGTGAGCAGTCAATAAAAGTTGAATGCCACGACATACTGCTTTCCTATGGATCGTGGCTTGTGTCACGTGATGGAATTAAAATGGACTACTGGGGTGGAGCCTCTCCTGGAAGCAAAAAGTGCAAGTGCGGGATGGTAGAATCCTGCTCTAGTCGAGATATTCGCTGTAATTGTGACATAAAAGATTTCCAGCTGCGTGAAGACAGTGGCCTCCTCACTTACAAACGTGACCTGCCGGTGTCTCAGCTCAGATTTGGAAACACAAACAAGTCATCCGAGTATGGTTACTACACACTGGGCAAGCTAAAATGTTACGGATTGGAGGCATGCAGCTGTATCAGTACTTGCTTGAGTGGAGAAACCTGTACAACTGGAATTATTGACAAGAAGTGTCAAACAGGTAAACGTACAAATGAAGGATTGCAGAGCGCCACTGAAAAGAGTTTGGCAGGCCCACAAAAATTATATCAGAAACTTAAGAGTTTGGATTCGACTTGCTCAGGGATGTAATTTATTAGTTTTTTCCGCAAAATGATAAAAAATACCAGGCCCCATTAACAAAGTACTATACGGACTACGTTTATTGGATGAAGATTTTAGTTAAAAAAGGGACAAACGAAACTCCGGGCACGCACGGTAAACAAAGCTGAAAAGCAAGGCATGAAAAAAGCCCCTCTGTTCCCTTTGTTGCCCGTCTCTTTAACATGACCAGTTGATACTGTACTAATGTGTATTAGTCAAGGACACAATTCTGGAATGTTAATCTATGGCAGGGCCTCTACTATCGTGCAGTGACTACAAAACTAGACATCCAAGCCTGGCAAGTGGATACTACATCATTGATCCCGATGGTGAAGGACAACTGGATCCTTTTACTGTCTTCTGTGATATGAGTGACAAGGATGGTGTTGGCGTGACGGTCGTCAGTCACGACAGTGAAAATAGCATTCTGGTAAATGGGTCTGAAGGAAGTGGTGCATATTCTCATATAGTGAGCTACAATGGAGTAACTCTGGACCAGTTGGGGCATTTAACAAGAACCGCAGCCCACTGCGAGCAGTTTATCAACTACACGTGTTATAACGCGGATCTAAACTTAAGGTATGGGTCATGGCTGATGTCACGCACCCTTAAAAAAATGACCTACTGGGGAGGGGCCCCTCGTGGTAATTACTCGTGTGCTTGTAAAATGAACAACAGTTGTCACCGAGGTTCTGATTGTAACTGCAATGGAAATGATGATAAATGGCTTGAAGACAGTGGTCTCCTCTCTTACAAGAGTGACTTGCCAGTTTCCATGCTTAAATTTGGAGACACTGGCGAAGGTAACGAGCATGGCTACCACACACTTGGAAAGCTCAAATGTTACGGATTCGAGGCATGCAGCGACAGTCCTTGTTTGAACGGAGGGACATGCCTTGGCCTTGTGAGTGGCTACGAATGTAAATGTCCAGTGGGATACACTAACGAACGGTGTGAGACAGGTTAGTTTGGGAACAGGTAAAATGCGAGTCAAATAGTTGGGAGTTGCAGTTACACTACAACGCCTTTCCATAGCGTGCTGCTTTTCGACTTTTACTGAACATGAAAACAATGGCAATGGCCGGGAACGAGTGTAAACATAGTTCCATAAAATTCCGCACAAATGTCCACATTGGTTTGGCCATGTCTTTTTGTTTGGCTGATTGAAAACGTAATAATCGGACAACTTGACTCTATAGTAGTCTCATGCCAAGACTGAACTCGCGACTGCAACTCCCAACTTTTAAACTCGTAACCTTCGCAAACCCATTTGTTAGTTCAACCTTCGTTAAAACCTTCGCTAGTCTCATTTCTGCTACAAATAATCGTGCTAAAACCCGGCCAGGGAAATGACTTCTAACATAATATGTGACAACTAACAATTTATGACAAATATTAGTCTATAAGGGCCTTCAAATTGTGTTGTTTTATTGACTTTGTTCTAAACATTGAATATTAGAGCCGTTTTTGGATGCCTGTCGAAACCCAAAACCAAAGCAAGTACACCACCAATCACAGAGGCTGTAAGAAACACTTTCAACTAATTAAATTCTAAAGCAATCTACGTACTTTGAAGAAGAAACCAATTAGCAGTGCGGGAACACGCCATCGCCACTTGCTTTCTTGTCTGAGAATATCCCATCTATGCAGGCTTTGCTTTTGCTCGTGATTGGCCCAGAATGCTGCTAAAGTTGTTTGGACCTATCGGAGAGCGTAGCAAACGCAAAACCAAAGCAATCACATAATCATTTTCGACAGTCATCCGAAAATGGCTCAATTTAATTCACTTTTCTGACTTTCAACATTTTTTAGTACTAATTGAAGCCACTTGAAAACCTGGATGCATGTTGCAATAATTTCTCCCGAGTTTCATTTCTCTTTCAACCATTCAATGTTGTGACACTTTGATATCATGATGAAACAAGTCAGTAGATTATACAAGATACGACTTTTTTGGCGGTTGTAGCCACTAAGGGCGTCACCAAAAATGGCGTCTATTTTTATACGCAATTTTTTCCCAAGAATACGAAAAAAGAAAACAAATAAAAAGTAGTTATGACCTACAAATGGGGCACACAACACTACAGGATCACACCTTTTTTTATCGTATGTTATTAATTAGAGTTTAAGTTTTAATCCTATGTTAACATTCAGTGTTGTATATTGTAACTTGAATGTATGTATTGAATGTATGTTAACATTCAGTGTTGTATATTGTAACCTGAATGTATGTAATATATGGATAAGAGATGTTTAGTTCGTTCATGAAATGCTCGCTCGCGTAGGCACAACGTAATTTGGGGCAACGGTGTGTTCATTTTTTGACTTTTTTTCCTTCAGAACCCATGAAGTGGGAATTAGTTTGGGCCCCATTGATTTCTGTTGCTCTTTTTGGTGCTTTGCTCTATGTTGGGTGGCGTCTAAGACGACGATGCAGGTCTGGTAAGTCTCACTCTATGTTGGGTGGCGTCTAAGACGACGATGCAGGTCTGGTAAGTCTCACGTAACTTGTTCCTCACATGTGTGAATTTATCTTTAGGGAGAAAGGAGTTTATGGTAAAAATGGGGAGATTTTGTTAAAGCCTCATAGTATAATAATGTATTTCCCAATACCCATCTTAGGATCTTCAGAATTGCTTGAACTAGAATATAAAAAGGCTAATTTTTTTATCTCAGTTTCCCTTAAAGAAAATGAAAGGATAACTGTTAATGCCCAATATAGGTTTCATTCTTTTAAAAAGCATTTGGCTAGAATGCTACCCAGGTTCCAGAGGCCTTTGCCTTACTCCTTAAAGAGTTTTTCGACAAGAACGGCGGCGACGAAGTGAACAGAAAGTACCTCTGGACGCGTGAGGTAGCAACTTCACTTAATTCCATGAGTTCAGAATCTGACCTTCGTCACTGATTGGTTAATCGCCTCGTAACCATGGTAACGGAAAGCTGCTTTGGTTTGCTTGGCTCTTCCAAACTGGTTTTACCAGTTCTGTTTGACAAACAAAAACGATCGCGAGCGAGAAAGAACTGGCGTGAGGTCGCTACTTCGCGCGCCCAGAGGTTGCCTCGCCACCGTTCGCTTTTGTCGCTTCCTACCAAGCCTTCACCGCTCTTCATCTACAGTGCGTGTAGGCTAACCCATCGTCGACACTCATGCCTTGGTTTATACTTTATTTTCACTGAGTTTTTCTTGTCTATTCATTTCATATCGCCGGTGCAATGACCTGAACAATAATGTGCTGATCCAAAGACAAACGGTATTGAGTATGCTTTCTAATGCTGAATTTTATATATTGAAATGTACGTATCACAGCAATGTTTGCCATGGATATCAAGCTTGGGAGGATCTGTTATGCAATCAGAAATTGAAAAAATTTCTATTTTTTCAACTTTATCCCCCGCAAAAGTAACCAGTTGGAACGAAACCAACGTCAGTGGTCTCACAAGTTTGATATTTTGCTTGAAATATATATATATATATATATATATATATATATATATATATATATATATTGTGTCTGTATATATATATTGTGTCTGTGTGTGTCTGTTTAGTGTTAGTGTAAAATAGTAAAGGAAGTAATATATAACCTGCCTATGATTAGCCATTTATTGCTTCAAAAAAAAAGAGAGGGAGGTGATATTTGATCTCGGTTTTCACAGCCCCATGATGTCGATCTGTTTTCTGACGTATAATTATTGACTGTCCAAAGCTCCCTTGAGGACCCCAGTGAGCTTGCACCTATTCCTCCCCCAAGAAGAAGACGTCCGTCTGATCTCTGGGAAGTTCGGGAGAGTGAGGTGTATATCCAGGGTTTTCTAGGTGTCGGGGCGTTTGGGGAAGTTTGGAGAGCCGTGGTGCAACATGTCGGTGGAATTCGAGGAAATCGAGAATGCGCAGTGAAGAAGCTAAGAGGTATACAAGGTCACGTGCCTGATATAAATACTAGCAACGAACCCGTTCCGCTTCAGTGTAAATTACTTAAAATGTTACCTAAAAATACTTTGAAGCTCCAATTGTTGGTATTTACTAAAGTTATCCTTTTCTTTTACTTGCTTTGACTAAGCACCCATTCTATTCTGATGTTTCCTGTCTGGTTGAATTACAGGATGTGTGAGCAGCGAGACCAAAAACAATTTTTTCAAGGAGATCGAAATTGGGAAGATACTTGGCTCTGAGAGACATCCAAACATTGTCCGTTTTCTCGGATGTGTGACTCTGACAGGTTAGTAAAGTCAGATATAGAGAAATTAATTAAAATAATTGGACCGCTGATCATAAAGATTGCAAGAAACAACTTTCAACCAACCAGAAGAAACAAATGGTTTCCTTGCACGGCAGTTGCCATGAGCTTCAAAACGAGGCTGTCGACCTGGCATAGCTCAGAAGGTTACCTTGGAGATGTTTTAGTGTAACTCTCCGAATGAAATATGTGCGTCCCCTATGTAGACTCCTTGTGCTTTAGAGCGATAAGAAACTCTCTTGTTTCATGTCTGGCGGATTTCGTGCCAGGTTATGCAATGTATACGTTTCACACTTCCTTTTTCAGAGCCCGCTATGATTATTATGGAATACACACCATATGGAGACCTGTTGGGTTTTATGAGGAAAAGCCGTGGAGTGGAAGACAGGCACCACGTCGGGGAAAACCTGCCTGTGAGAGAGTTGAACAACTACGACCTAGTCAACTTCTCCCAACAAGTGGCTTGTGGAATGACCTTTCTCCAATCCAAAAACGTAAATAGTTTTATAAATACGCTTTAGAAGTCAATATGTGACAAAGATCAGTGTAGCGGATAATTTTGCGCGTCTTTTCTTCTTAGGTAATGCGATTGTGCAATTTCTATTCCACAGATTTTCCTTGAATTCGTTACAAAGACTCCTTTTGTGTACTACATTCTAATTATAAAGAAAAACGGGCTTACCGACTCTGACGTTTAGCTGCTATTGTGGCCGGAATATCACGCGCTTTCTGCCCGAATAGAACAGTTTACATGATATGATAGTACGCCAGCTTTAACCCAAATTCCGAAAAAACTGCTCCACAGAATTTATTCTTGATAATGCATATCTTACATGTAGAGACCTATACCCAAAAATTCATGGTAGGTCACCGAGCTAATTTTTGCGTTATTCCTGTGTTTTTCCGAAATTTGCCTTATCGCACGGCGGCCATGTTGGATTGACGTCATAGTTTGTAACACGAAAACGATGTGGGGCGCAGAGATTGCACGAAAGTGAACTATGTTGTGTTTCTTTATGAAAAATGTCATGAAAACATAAAAGGTCTAGTAATTTTCACAGCTGGTAAAAACGAAAGCAAGTTAGTAAAACCACGCTCACGCGCGAAAAATGTTGCGCACAAACACGCAAACGCATTACCTTAAGATGACACTATTAAACAATTATATAAAGTTAAATATATAAATTTAAAATATTTCAAGCTAACTCAAGGCTCTCAAATAACAGAGAAAAATTAGTCAGAAAATCTACGAGGAGAGGATGCAAACAATGAACTATGCTATTCTCTCCAGTCTCTGCCCTTATCATTCATTCATTCATTCATTTTTTTTTTTTTTTTTTTTTTTTTTTTTTTATCCTTTCAAGCCTACTCCGGGTCCTAAACTGTTGCCTGAAGTCACCTTAAATCACTTTAAGTCGCAATGAACAGAATCCTCTGAAATATCTTAAGTCGCCTTAAATCAATGAAAGAAAAAACTAGGCCTTGAGTCGTCGCAGTGCCAACTGCTCAGTCGCCCGAGTAAAATTGCTGGACTCCTTAAGTCGCGTTAAGTCACTTTGAATATGGCGACTTTAGGACCCGAAGTAGGCCTCAGTTTCAAAACTGCTGTCTGATATCCTTGAACATATATGTTTTTAAAGATACTGCATCGTGACCTGGCAACAAGGAACGTTTTGGTGACAAAGAACTTCGTTTGCAAAGTCACTGATTTCGGAATGGCCTTTCAGACAACAAAATACCGCTATGGAACCGCCAAAACGGTATGTATCCTCCCTTATCAATTGCTACCTGCATAATAGAAATTATATTTAAATACTTATTATATACATTTATGACCCATCAAATATTTCCTCCCGCGCGTGATTGGTAGAATCGTGACACGTGACCGAATAACGTCCGCTCGTGAGCGGACGTTATCAGCGAATAACCCCCGCCTGGCAAACAAACGCTGTTTATTGACAATATCCGAACACAATTTTATATATTAATCACAAAAACCCATTACGAGATGACTACCAAGGAGGACACCAATTTATTGGTCGAAAAAGCAGTTCCAGAAAGCACCAAAAAGCTTCACAGTCCCCGCGCCATTATTTGCGCTGCGAGAGGAAATATTTGAAGGGTAATAAAGACAATAAACTACTTTTGGCTTCGGAAATATGCACGGATAATTGTCCTTGGACATTATCTGTGCCTCGAAGCTCACAGTTGCCCTCGAGCTTCGCTGTCAGGCAACTGTCCGCTTCTCGGAACAGATAATATCCTCGGACAATTATCCGTGCATATTTCCGAAGCCAAAAGTAGTTTATTGTTTATATACATAATATACAATATATACATATATATATATATATATATATATATATATATATATATATATATATATATATATATATATATATATATATATATATATATATATATATATATATATATATATATATATATATATATATATATAACAGATTAAATAGGCCATTTTAGCTAAATATAGTTTTGTTGTGCATTTATTGTATTAAAAGGGCCGACTTCCCACCAAATGGACAGCTCCTGAGGTTTTGCTTAAGACTTCAACATTCCAAATTTCATCCAAGAGTGACGTGTGAGTAACATTTCTATATTTCAGATCAAATGTGTTTATGCAGAAAAATGTGGTTTTCAGATGATCAAGAGCAATCTCCTATGTTTCCCACAATGCGCAAAAAGCAAGCCCTATAGACAATTATCCATGCATATTTCCGAAGCCAAAAGTAGTTTATTGTCTTTATTATCCTTCAAATATTTCCTCTCGCAGTGCAAATAACGGCGCGGAAACTGTGAAGCTTTTTGGTGCTTTCTGGAACTGCTTTTTCGACCAATAAATTGATGTCCTCCTCAGTAGTCGTCTTGTAATGATTTTTGTGACTAAATAAATAGAACTGTGTTCGGATATTGTCCCTAAACAGCGTTAGTTCGCCAGGCGGGGGTTATTCGCTGATAACGTCCGCTCACGAGCGGACGTTATTCGGTCACGTGTCACGATTCTACCAATCACGCGCGGGAGGAAATATTTGATGGGTCATATATTATATATATGTTTTTATTTTTGGATTTGACGCAACAAAATTTCGCACCGTTTCGTACAGGTGGTCCTATGGGATTGTTCTTTATGAGATCTTCACACTTGGTAAGTCAGTTTCTCCTTTGGCATTTTGTAATTGTTGATATTCTATTGACGTGACGTTGCAATGTGATAACGCCAGTTGGAAGTCCTAAAGGCCAAAGTAGGGTCCGAAGTTTAGAAATCACATTGCAAGTGCCTTTTTCTTTTTTAGTGTTGTTGTTAAAACTTCAATTCTAAAATTCTGTGCTTTTGGAAATGACAAAGGTCAATATTTTCATTGTCTATTAATACACTCAGTCAATACTGATTCTATCCCGCTAAAAGTCACATTAGATAATTTTATGGTCATAGATCTTTCTATATTAAGTTCTATTACATGCGCCTGTGGCTTAGTCACATGCAAACTCAACTTACTATTTTGCTTATTTATATCAGGTGGTACCCCATACCCGGAGTTTGGACAGAACGACCTCCTGGCGCAGTTGAGGATAAATCAGTACCGCATGCCGAAACCTGAGCACATCAGCGATGATATGTAAGTCACCTTCAACATGCGAGTACCGACCTAATCATAGACTCAGTCCCCAGCCCTTGGTATTTCAGCGCCCGCGATCCTCCTCCACCTTGACAACGTGGAAAGGATCGCGGGCGCTGAAACACCGACCGCTGGGGACTGAGTCCACCTTATCAGAGTATTGCTTACGTTTCTATGTCTATCAAAGTATTTATAAAATAACTATGATACTACGCGCGCCCTGATTGGCTAAATAATCGTGTAAGATGAGAGTATATTACACGCTGACGCAATACGTGATGTGTTTTACTTGACTAATTATTTTATAAAAGAAATATATAACGCGTTCCCGTGTAATATATAAACAATAAACTACTTTTGGCTTCGGAAATATGCACGGATAATTGTCCGAGAATATTATCTGTTCCGAGAAGCGAACAGTTGCCCGACAGCGAAGCTCGAGGGCAACTGTGAGCTTCGAGGAACAGATAATGTCCAAGGACAATATTATCCGTGCATATTTCCGAAGCCAAAAGTAGTTTATTGTCTTTATTATCCTTCAAATATTTCCTCTCGCAGCGCAAATAACGGCGCAAAAACTGTGGAGCTTTTTGGTGCTTTCTGGAACTGCTTTTTCGACCAATAAATTGATGTCCTCCTCAGTAGTCATCTTGTAATGATTTTTGTGACTAAATAAATAGAACTGTATTCGGATATTGTCAATAAACAGCGTTAGTTCGCCAGGCGGGGGTTATTCGCTGATAACGTCCGCTCGCGAACGGACGTTATTCGGTCACGTGTCACGATTCTACCAATCACGCGCGGGAGGAAATATTTGATGGGTCATAAAGCGGCGGCCTCGTGGTTTCCTTGCGCTACTCTCGTGCTCTCCCAACTTCCCGCGTGTTTAAATGAGGCTATATTACACGGGAACGCGTTATATATTTCTGAATTCTTAGTAGTCTATTCAGCAAAATGGACGTGTTATAAAGATCAGTGCAATTGCAGTGATAACAAATATCAAATATATATATATACATCCAAAGAAATCACCACCGTTTGTTTGTAGCATGGAACCTTGGCAAATCATTATATTGACGGATAATATTTTGATATTTTTTGATCCGGATGCTTCTTATATAATACGCGGTTACGTTTTGCAGAAAATTGTTTAGTACGACTGAAACGAGGCGAGGCACATGAGTTATGCAGCTGCTCAAACTTCTTTTATCATGGGGTTTAGGTTTCGATACGAATGCAACAATCTTGACCGCCTTGAAAATTGCTTAACTAACTCTTCATTTCTTAGCTTAATCATTTTCTCTTTTTTTTATATATGAGGCAGAACACTTTTTTTAAATCCTTTTTTAAGTGCCATTTCCACGGAAATATAGCCCAGTAGCATTATAAGAGTGTTAATTTTCTTGCTCCGCTTCCTTCGTTTCTTATTTTTGATCAGCTTACATCACAAAGTGTCGCCCCTGGAAAAGTGGCCGGTTTTTAAATTAAACGAACGTAGTCCTACTGAATGTGAACTACCTCAGGCAGGCACTACTATAGCCAAGGTTACCACTAAATGTTTGACTGTATCTTAACAAAAGGAGTAACATCTTCACCAAGGAGGACAAAAGGAGCCCAGTATCGGGGATGTTGGAACTTCTCAAGTTTTCTTGTGGCTTTCATGGCTTTATTCAGTGCCTCGCTTGCACTGTCCCCATCCGTCAGATACTCATAGAAGCGATACATAAAGCACAAAGTGGCTGCATCGTCAACCGCCCATAGCGTTACAATAACTGCGCGAGCTCCAGCTCCAAGAAATGCACGCGCAATGCCAACTACTCCTTCCCCTCTGACTTTGCCACGGCCACTGTAGCAGCAACTAAGAACTACCAGTTTTGCTTTTATCTGTTTACGTTCGAGATCGGAAATCATCAGCATTATATCCTCCTGATTGTTTCTGTTAGTTTTAGGACAAGCAGCAAGCAAGATCTCTCCCCGCTCCGCATCTCCATGAGCTGCAATGTGTATCAAATTGGCACTTTCAACTCTTTGCAGAAACCTCTTTTTGGTTGCTTTTATTCCCACAAGTGGCTGAACCTTGAGAAACTGACCGATCACTTCAACCTCTTTCTTTGCAAACGGTAGTCTTGGCACAGAAATTATTTTCTCACCCTTCTTGACTTCGCCGACATCTGGGTCTCCTACAATCAAGGGTCTTGCTTGGTGTGCAGCTTCTTCTGGGCGATCTCTGACCATCTTTGCTGTTGTTAAGGACGGGACTATTCTCACTTGCAAGGACTCTGCCATGTAGTTCCCGTTTTCATCCAATAGAGCCGAAAATGGAACTAGAGCGAGTAAACCTTCAGGAACGATGATGGTTTGCAATCCCACTAAATACTGTCGCACAGGACCTACAACAATTTGGTACAGATCTTCTAGCAGACAAGTCAGTATTGATTTGCCCAATTCTTCGGAGACTAAAGGTACCGTAGGTTTGCCTTGACTCACTGAAGCAGCCGTATTAGTTATTTGCTGTTCTTGGCACTGTGCAGGATGTAGTAAAGCTGACTCGCCAAGCATTATGGGAAGGGTTTGCAGCGGTTTCTTTTCAACAGGTTTTGACGCTTTTTCCGTCATCAGCTCTATAACCTTGTTAACCAGTAGGCTCAAACCCTCAACATTGTTTAAGAAATAATCTTTAGATTGTTGTGACACATCTATACGTTTTTTTGTGAAATATTACATCTCCATTTGGCTGTATAATCCACGTACAAATGCAGAAGGGTTTAATCAACTCAAAGAAAAGCACAGTATTCCCCAGAGCCTTGACCACTTCACGGATGTCATGGAGGTCTGAAATCATTCCTTCACTGAACGATGCATAATCTACAGGATAGGTCGCAAGCATGAGAACAAGTAAAGCTCTTGAACATACCTTTTTAGCAGCAACAAGAGCTTTGTTTCTTTTTTCTTGAACTAAAAGAATTTGAATCAATTGCTCATGGATGTCTATAAATGTGTCGATAACAGAAACTTTATCCTCGTCCCAATTTGGTACATTCTCAAACAATTCCTCGTAGCATTCTATTCCTTTCCTGAGATTGCTTTCAGCCTTATCGTACTGACCGAGGGGACAGTAACAAGTCCCAAGGTTAGCATAATTCCTTCACTTTTCTTGTTTCTGATCTCTTTTGCAATAGTCAGAGCCATTTTCTGATTTCTTGATGGCTTCGTTGTACTGGCAGAAATAAAAATAGCAAATCCCAAGGTTTAAATAGGCTGCTACTTCGACATTTTTGTCTCCAATCTCTTTTGCGATAATTTAAAAACATACGAATTGTTGCCTTGATGTAGTGCTAACAAGTTGCCAAGTTTCATTTCCACTGGATTAAAACTGTCAAAGTTATGGCAATCCCAGCGATTTTTGGGTCTTCTATGCCCACCGTGACTTTGAGATGTTTTACTTCATCTAAAAATCGCTAAAGGGTAGAATTGGGAAAACAATGTTTCACTTCATTAGAATTGCTCGCGTTTCAGTTGCGTCTTCCAAACTTTGATCTGTACGAAGGCCCAGAAGGGACACGCTGCAAATAAAAGAGAATTACTGCAAATAAAAGAGAATCACTGCAAATAAAAAAGAGAATTGCTGCAAATAAAAAGAATCGCTGCAAATATAAAACAGAACCGCTGCAGATAAGAAAGAGAATCGCTGAAAATAAGAAAGAGGAAATTGGCGAGAGGAACGGAGCAGAGCTCACTCTAGTGGTCAGCCTTTGTGAGCGATGTATTGCAGCTTTTGTGGATCTACATGTAAAAGCTTTCAAAGTTTTTGCGACAAATGTAAGGTCGAAAAAGATGTAGTAGACGAGCTCATAAAGTGCTACTTTCATCGAGGATATCCTTATACGCCGTTGTTGGACAGGAAGGCCATCACATGTGCGTATACAAACACTCAGTTTGAGAAATTTGAAAATTCTCGGTTTGAGAAGGAAAGGAAATGCCAATAGAGTGGAAGAAGAAGTCATTAGAACGACCATTGGAGAAGAAATGACGAAGTCTGTGCATAGAAATTTTAGTGGAGTACCAGATGTCATGTATTATCTGCCTGAATATTATGGAAAGGAAGACTGTTTAGTATCTGTATCAGAACAACAGGAACTTGCAATGGAGTAAAACCGAGGTGCTGCAAGGCCCATTTCACACAGCACTAATTCATGGACGAAATTTGCAGTGCCAGATTTTCTTTCTATGTATTAAAGAAGAGGATTGCTCGTCAGTGCTAACAAAGTATAGAAACAAAACTATAAAACCTTTCATTTATTTATTTATTTATTTGTGGGTGGGTGGCATTTAACAATTGCCAATATAGCTATTACAACCAACCATAACTGTACATAAACTGTATGAAAGAATTTAAAGAGGTTTTCCACTGTAAAATTGAGTATTGCATGAAGTTATCAGAACAGGAAGCACTATTTCTGTGATTCACTTTGAGTCCTTGTTTGACTGTGTAACATATTATTACAAGTAAATCAACTTGGTACAAGATTTGTTTCATGCAGTCCAAGAAGTCGGATGTTGTGCACAAGTATAATGTGATGCGTCCATAAGCCTTTCCAAGCTCTTCTTTGTATCTTCGAAGAGTAAATGTCTCGGTACTTCCTGGGAGGCATTTAACTTCACTTTGATCAGGATAAAGCAACGTGAATCCTCGACGTTCATGGCAAAAAAAAAAAAATCTTTGTTAAATTTCACCATCTTCTCGGCACCCTTCTTTAGGAGCTCCTCGCAGGCCACGGAAGAAGAAATCTTCAGAGGAAGGGTTTATCCACGAACAATTTTCAAACCTCCCTCTCGAAATTTCATCAAACCAATCTGGATGGTAACATCGGAAGCTTTTTTCTCCGATTTCTCCGTTACTTTTCCTTTCAACAGTACATGTGGGGTGGTCCGTAGGGTATTCTGTAGTTGCCGCAAGTCCACAACCATGACAGTATTTCACTTCCATGAAAATTTTGACTCCGCATCTCGGGCAAAACATGCTTGCAGGCAAGATGGCGGAAAATGGAAATGATTACGGACCATTCCCTCTCGCCAAATGCGCGTGCAGAGTTTCCTCTTTCTTATTTGCAGCAACTCTGTGTTGTTTGCAGCGTTGTCCCTTTTCTTATTTACAGCAAATCTTTCTTATTTACAGCAATTCTTTCTTATTTCCGGCGACTCTTTCTTATTTGCAGCGATTCTCTTTTATTTGCAGCGATTCTTTTATTTGCAGCGTATCCCTTCTGGGCCATCGTAGATCTGCGTCACTGAGAGGGTAAAACAATCTGTCAACGTAAGCCTGATGTACGTAAGATATGCTGAGCGTCGTAAGAGATGTAAAAGTAAAAGTAAAGTAAAGTAAGTCCGTTTGTCCATCATTGTTTTGGAGTTGTGATGTTGGAGCTTTTACAGCGTATTACTGACTTTGATTTGCACATCCCAAAGAGGAAAAAATACTCGGACGTGTTTAGGATCTCTCGACATTTTTCTTTCTTTTTCATAGCTATTTGGCAGTACCTGTTATGCGTTACAGCATAAACAAAACCGGTTGAACATGTTAATTCCTCAGATGAACTCTTTTGCCTTTGAAATTGGCCAGGAAATTTAGTTTAAAGTCGCTTCATTGTGGATTCACAGATGGAGATTTATGCGCGAGTCCGCCTATACTAGTCTGTATCGTATTGCAGTCTTCACTTTGGAAGTGGCACTTGATTCTCAGCCTTGAGAGTGTTTTCCCGGTTTGATTTCTTTTTAAATTCTTGTTCATTCAATATAAATTTGCAAATCAAGTTGACGTGAGGTCGAGATCGATTCCGAAAAGGCAGCACATATTCCACCCGTTCGTTCACCACAAAAATGAAGGGCTCGGGATGAACACGCACATTCAGGTTCGGAATATGAAGAGAAATGCTGCCTATTAAACGAGAAGACTTAAAGGGGAAAGGAGAATTTCACGTACAGATAGCCTGTAAACAGGCTCTCATTCACGGATGGAGCGAAAAAACCGCCAAGCGAAGTGAGCCGAGCGGGATCAAGGAAAAGCTTATACTCTTTTATTGCCGTCGGTTTACCAAAACGTAAAATGAACACGGCGCAGTCTACTTTTCCAGCGCTGAATTCAGTAAGATGCGGGTCGCAGTGGAAACAGAGGTTCGCGGGAACCACATTCTAAAAATAGCTTAATCTAGGAACAGTTTGGATCTCTATCTAAAGTGGTGTTTCTTGACTGTGTGATTTCATGCTCAGTGCGTGATTTTCATTGAATTTTTCTCTACTTTTGTAAAGCTATGACATAATGATGCAATGCTGGAGAGAAGATCCCAGTGACCGTCCGACGTTTGAAGAACTTCAACAGACTTTCATGAACATGATTGCCGAGGAAGTAAGTAATCTTTTACACCTAAAGTTGTGACTTGTGCCTGTCCATTACGCAGCCGCAGTTGTGTTACTGATTTAGTTTGGGCCACAGGTTAATTTATAAACATTTCATTGTTTTGATTGGTATTTTAACTTTGCCATGGATGAATGTTACTATTTGAGGAACTTGATAAATTTGACCAGATAAATAATATTTCTTTCTCATTCTTCTTTCTCCAAACCAAGTTTTACCTGGACGTATTCGACAAAGCCAAGTACGAGAATGAACTGTACCAACCGGAGAAATTCGTTTCTGATGTCGCTCTGACTGCGGATCCACAACCAGTCCCTTGTCCAGAAAGGGGCCGAACTCTGACTTTTTAGATGAACTAGTACGAAACAGCTTTTGTAGAACTTGCATGTTTGCAATGGAGTTATGGCATTGTTTGCACAATGACAATGACATTAACCCGATCCCCCTCAAACCAAAGACAATATTGTTTAACAAAACATTCAACACTCTTTTTTGGACCCTTTTAGATAGACACGAAAGTGCCCTGGCTAAAGAATATTGCTTTTGTTCCTCATTAGCCAAGAATGCTGCTAAACTTGTTAAGACCAACCCGTAAGCATAGCAAATGCAAACTAAAGAAATCACACAATTACTTTTAGCAGTCATTCAAAAATGGCTCTATAGTATGTCACAGCACACCTTTCATGAAGGAACAAGTTCTGTATTGTTTCTCCAAACTTCTCTCCAGCACCCCCTGAAAATATTATATTACATTTACATCACATCAGCGAGCAATTACTTTTGACCAGGGCCCGGTTTTTCGAAAGTCAGTTAAGCTAATCCAGGATTAACGAAATTCTTTCTCTCGACCTCTCTCCAAAAAACCCGCAGGGTTTTGTTCTAAGATGGATTAAAAAGCTTGTTCTAGCTTAAATTGTTATCAAGGAAGTTGATGTGGACAAAACTTTCACGTTTTCAGGCTTATAAATGACAAGAAAGTTTAGACCTAATCCAGGATTAGCCTAATCATGCTTTGGAAAACCGGACCCAGATGTTTTGAGGCACATCAGGGCATTTTGTATTACTTAGCAGAATACTATAACACAGCTTACGATACAATGTACTGTAATAACTCCTCTTTTAATTCTGTTAAAAGAATTGCAGTGACAATCACCACTTTTGACTATTTTGCAGTATTCAATTTTTATCACATTCAGGCATTTACTTGTACATTTACAGTAAAGCCCTGCTATCTTAAACTCTCAAGGGAAGCAAGAAATAGTTCGAGATAATGGAGGATCAAGATACCAGGGTTCTACCAAGGGAATATTTCTACCGAGTTCATTTCCAAGGGAAATTGGATTGCCTTCAAGATTGCGGGGAGTTCAAGATAACCGAGTTTGATACAGTCAGTATCAAATAAGTTTGATATAGAAAGTGATTTTGGTTCACAAGAAACAGCCTGCAGCTCTTTCTTGATTATTTCATAAAAAGTACTGTGCCTAATAGCTTTTAGAGACACAAGAAAAACAAATATAGAAACAAAACGAACAAAAAGCTGGTGCTAAGTTTTTCAAGATTTAACCTCACCAAGGTCAGCCCCAGAATCCAGGCCCGGCAGTTAATAGTTCATAATTTTCTTGGTTTTCTGGCCTATCTATAATACCCAGACATTTTTTATGACTCCCAACGAAACCAGCTAACTGCTACAAATTACTAATTATTGATGACAACATCATTGGTACCCACAAAATCCCTAAAAATATATTGCGTACCTTCTCCTCTGGAGACACTGATTTGGGGTCTTGGTAAGGTCTCGTAGAGTTCAAAAACTGAAACAAATAATCAAACTCAAACTTTCTGGACAAATCTGGCATTTCACCCAGTGAAGTAAGAGACACAGCTAAACCAGGTCAGTATGTTCAAGTAAAAAACTATGTTCTATTCATTAAAATCCTTGTTTCGTGATCAAGTGAAATTCCCCATACACTTCTCTTGTAAATTCTAAGTTGCACCAGTACATTATAAGCAGGGGCAGATTCAGAAGACAATCTCACCAGTTCCTAAATTTGCAAGCACCAATAGGCACAAGGTTCAGAAGGGGTTTGGAGGCATACTGCCTCTTTTTTTTTTTTTTTTTTTTTTTTTCAAGATTTGGCTTTTCAAAACACCTGTTATTCCCAGAGGTTGAGAACTAAGTTTAAAAATCTTACCGGTTTTCGTTATGCAGTGAAAACCATTCTGGATCTTCTGGATCTACCCCTGACATTGTCAGCGGAAACAAACCCCAAGCTTGGGCTGCCTGTGTTTGAATAGTCTGCAAACAGGCCCTCTTGGCTCAGGATGGGACAAAGTTCCCTCTTTTCCCTTCTCTCCCTCCCCCTCCCCCTCCCCTGCATCCCATTCCAAGCTGTAACCCTGGTGAAAATCCTTGCAGGATCCTTAAGGATCCTTAAGGATCCTCAAGGATCCTGCAAGGATCCTGTAAGGATAGGATCCTTGCAGGATCCTGCAGGATCCTTGAAGGATCCTGCCCAAATTTTTCTTGACTACCAAGATCCTGCAAGGATCTTGTAACGATCCTGGCAGGGCAAGATATGCCAGGATCCTTCAAGGATCCTTCAAGGATCCTTCAAAGATCCTTGCAGGATAAACAAAGCAGGATCCTGTTAGGATCCTGGCAGGATCCTGGTAGGATCCTGTCAGGATCCTCATAGGGTAAACACAACAGGATCCTGGCAGGATCCTGGCAGGATCCTAACAGGATCCTAACAGGATCCTTGTTGGATAAAGTTAGCAGGATCCTGTAAAGATCCTGGCAGGATCCTGTTAAGATCCTGGTAGGATCCTGTTAAGATCCCATCAGGATCCTCATAGGATAAATGCAACAGGATCCTGGCAAGATCCTGACAGTATCCTTGTTGGATTAACATAGGAGGTCGTATAATAATAATTGAAGGCAGGATATGCTTGTAGAATGAAATACCAGTGATCCTTGCAGGGAAAAAAAAGTATAACAGGATGGATTTAGAAACATGTTTGTACAGCTTGCACATATAAAATTAAACTTGTGAAGTAATTTTGATGTTTCTGAACTGTACTGTTACCATCAAGTAACAGTTCTACTGGGTATCATGATATTATAAATAAAACAGTGGCGTAATTTGTGAGTATATTCAAAAACGAAATGTTTATTCTTTTTCTTTGCCAAATACTAAAATAATATTGCACAATACTGTACATGTTGTTGAAAACCAAAACCTCTATTTCACTATAAGATTTAGTGTTTCCATCAACAGTTTGGATGAAACAAAACATCAGAATTGGGACGTTTTGTGGCTGACTGACCTCCAAAAGCAAATTAAACGTGTTCTAACGGCCCACAACAATTACATTCAGCACGCTTATCCGGTTGATAATCCAAGTTTTTCACAACCTTACAAATTCTGTGTATAATTCAAGTCTCATAACTCTCCTGGACTCTTCACGTACGAGTGATTTCCGTGCGTCCGTAAACATTTAACTCGTTCAGGTGCCTGGGTACTAGTTTGTCACGTGTAAGCGAATCAGAGCCCACGCTGGTTCTGGCGCTTGGATCAACGGTATTTTCAGCTCGTGTTGTTGCTCAGCTGTTTCACTTCGTTTTGCATGGAGTTTATTCACATTGCCTTTTATTGGATGAATGTTTCACGTATTCTTCACTTCAAGTACAATTCTTTACCGTGTGAATCGCTTGGAGGAGAAGCACTCGCTGGCACTAACGTCGATCTCATGGTCTTCGAAGTTCGTTTACGCGTTTGGATATTGTCATGGTCGGGAGATTTTTAAAATACAGAAGCCCAGATCGATCTGGATCAATTAGTTGGTCACATATAATACATCCCGGAGACTTCAAACAAGGTGAGATGAATCAAATTTTGTGAACGTCTAACAAACAAGCAACTACGGCCGTTTAATAAGACTTGACGAGTTGAAATGATTTTGGCACTTTAGTGCTTTGTTTGTTTCAATTATATCAAGGGACTACGAACTACATGTATCTTGAATAGTATATACATATATATTACCATACATATACACGTTTCCCCAAACGGATAATTTGGTTTGATGCGCTTTGTTTTGACTTATTTATCCGACCGCGGTGGCAGCTTGGACTTTCTTTACGTTCGATCACGCAGAATACTCCATCTGCTGGGATAAAAATATCTCTCCGTGCTTTTGACAGCCTAAAGTTCGTTTCTTCAGCATTTTGAATGAGGGACCCATATGGAAAAAGAGACAGATTGTATCTGCATGCATAAGTTTTACTTAGATCCAAATTCTCCATGTATTTAGTATGAAATTTAGTTGCATCAACTTGGTGTAAACATATACATTTCTGAAATTGCTTTTCTGATTGTTTTTTTTTTTTTTCTTTTTACAGGGAAAAGCACAGACAGCAGGGTTGTGGTGAAGGCATATTACAACTACAGTATGATGAACAGTACTACATACATTGGAGTCAGCCGTGAACACTTAAATAGCAGCTGAGTCCAGTTAATTGAAATATGTGCTGATATTTGTCCTCTAATACATACTATAACCTGAGTCAGAAATATACTGAAGTTTATCTAGTCCAAGTTTGATGAACCAGCATGTGGAAAATGATGCATACTTTATCTGCATGGCAAATATTAAAGACAACAGCACTGCTTTAGTGCTAATGTAACTGTCTGTGTCTTTTACTTTACCATTCATGTCCTTTCTCTTAATTTATTGAGGTTGTTGTCTAAGACTTTTAAAATTTACTCACGTTTACTATACAAATATCCAGTCACATCTTTTACATATATATATATAAATACAGTGCAGAATTACAATATTGTGGATTGAATACATGCAGGCGAGAATTTGAATTCAAAGGGGGCAGGCCTACAATGTATGACTTGTGTGATACACCAGAAAATTGAAATGATTTATGCAAGGCATGCACTAAAAACCTGCAAGGAAATTTGCCAGGATCCTACAAGGAAATTTGCCAGGATCCTGCAAGGAAATTTTCCAGGATCTTGCAAGGAAATTTACAAGGATCCTGTAAGGTCCTCCAGGATCCTTCAAGGATCCTCCAGGATCCTACAAGGATCCTGCAAGGATCCTCAAGGATCCTTAAGGATCCTGTCACAGGATCCTGTAACGATATTGGAATACTTATTTCCCGCCACTTGAGTGACGTCACTCAGACCCGTATGTTGTTTAGTATGCGTGATTTTGATTTTGTATGTGTGAATTTATTAGTTAATAAATTTCCTTCGTGATCTGTGGATCTCGTATTCGCTTCAAGAGAAATCTTAACATGGTGGCAGCGGTAAAACGAATATACAGAGGAAAGAACTGACAGAGAAACCTCACTGCGGAAAACTCTAAACAGGAGAGATCTTCCGAAAATATTGCTGAAACGCACGGCGACCTGATCACAAGATCTACCGATGAGTACGAACGAAAGTTCGGCGTCTACATCGTCAAGCCAGCCACATTTGCCGGGTGGACCTTTTCCTCACATTAAACCTCCACAACCGCTTGTTCTCTCAAACTGTACGCCGAAAGAATGGAAGATTTGGAAACAGTTATGGACTAACTACGCGGTGGTCGCCAATATCACTGCTCGAGATGACCAATATCAGAAGGCGCTATTCCTGTGCACAATCGGGAGAGAAGGCCTCGAAATCTACAATGCATTCCAATACGAAACAGGACAAGACCGCGATAAAGTTGCAACAATAATCAGCAAGTTCGATCAATACTTCATGGGCGACGTTAATGAGACATACGAACGCTTCAAGTTTAACCAGCGCAACCAGGAGGAGAGCGAGAACTTCGACGCTTACTTAACCGAACTGAGAAACATGATGAAGACATGCAATTTCTGCGAGTGCTTAACTGACTCCCTTCTACGCGACCGCATTGTCCTTGGAATACGGGACGACCAAACAAGAAAACGCCTCTTACAAGAACGTAAACTCGACATCAAGAAATGCATCGACATATGTAAGAGTGGCGAAGCAGCATCCACACATCTCGGAGCAATGAGCAAGCCCGCAGAAATACACAAAGTAAGCAAAACCAAACCAAGACCAAGACCCAAAGAACGGCCTCCACACTTTGCTTCTGATGCATCAACAAAGTGTAAATTTTGTCACAAAAGACATGTTCTTAAGAAAGAACTATGCCCAGCCTGGGGCCGAAAATGCAACGCTTGTGGCAAAAAGAATCACTGGAGCTGTTCTGAGATTTGCGGGAAATAAGTATTCCAATATCGTTACATCCTTTCCCCAATAGGAAATTAATAAGGTAAAGAATTGATTGATAATAAATAAACTAATACTGAAATGTTCTTGGCTAAGTTAATTAAGTTTGAAAGTCTTTAAGGTATGCTGGTCTTCTTACGGACTTGTGGAGGTAAAAACTAAAAACCTGCAAGGAAATTTGCCAGGATCCTACAAGGAAATTTGCCAGGATCCTGCAAGGAAATTTTCCAGGATCTTGCAAGGAAATTTACAAGGATCCTGTAAGGTCCTCCAGGATCCTTCAAGGATCCTCCAGGATCCTACAAGGATCCTGCAAGGATCCTCAAGGATCCTTAAGGATCCTTGAGGATCCTGACCCAGGATCCTTGCAAGGATCCTGCCAGGAATCCTGCAGGATCCTTGCAAGGATTTTCACCAGGGAAGAGACAGACTAGTTCACGGACTAGTGCTTGAATAAATGCTAAAGAACTTGCAATACAATCAAACATTTACAATCAGGACATTTTACCCATAATTTATGGCAAGCCTTAGCCACATCTGTGAGCAAATGCATCAGCAACAGATACAGGATTCATAACGTGTGTGTACCTCATTTGTGACTTCAGAGAATTTGCTGACATGTTCCATGCCTCCAAGCTGCCAACTGCCGTGGTTTTCTCCAACATAAATTGATGATAAACTGACATTGTTGTGTGACATGAAACCCTGCATCACATGCAAAGAAAAATGAAAGATGTTTTATCCTATAATTTACTACTAACACCACATTCATGTTTGGATAAGCCACAGTTTTGAAAATCTTACATTCAGGCTCAAACCTGGGGTGCAACAGTTATTTGGGACACAAAGATCCAGGTTGGTTTTGTCAGCCCAAATTTGCACCAGAAACTCATTCAACTGATGGTATTCAGCAATAATTGAATAGATCTAACAAAATTTGCCTGATCTGGTGTGTCACAATGTCAGAGTTGCTGTGAAAACATTTTAGCCCCATAAATAGAAAGTGTGTGATCTACAAGTGTCTGAGATTCTGTACTGCTTACAAATACTGAATGACAAATTTATTCAAGGAAATCATAGTGTCAGATATTGTAGAAATCAATACCAGTGCAGATGTTCTACTAGCCACACCAATAAAGCTTTTTAACTGATCACACTAATTTTATAGAAGTCACTGACAAAAAAAAAAAAAAACAATGTGACATTGCCTCTTTTGACGATAAAAAAAAACTAGTAATTGCCAGTGAGCTCATGGCATCATTGTACAGCAAAGTCAAGACCAGAAAGAGATTGTACAATTCTAAAATATTAAAATAATGTATAAGTAGGGATGCACAGGGTCCTGGATGACAAGCTTTTATTGCATGTTTATATGCAAACTTGAGGCAAGGGTATAGCCAAGTCAGTAGTGTCTTCCATATGGCAAGAGCTGTCATCGTTTCCTGACAACCCGCTCAGGTTCTGTTTACATTTGAAAAATATTTCGAATACAAATTAGTTAATCCAGATTTAAAGTTTCCACTTTCAGTTCCAGATTTGTGAATCAGGAAACAAATGCCTGATCGGTTCTGGATAATTTTGCTCTATTAGTGTAAACAGGGTCTGCAAAGAAAAGCTGTTATGAATTATCTGGACAAGCTGCAAATTTCTTTTTCAGTACACCCTGATATATTTGCAGTAATGCACACATAGTGACTTACCTTTTCATGCAGAAACACCAAGGCCTCCACAATATCATATAAGCCTGAGATGATTTCAACTGCATCTAAACTGTCAATCACACACTCCAGTGGCACACAGGTTCTGTTACCATGGTGATTCCATCAGAGTTTTCAAATGACTTGTGGTATCTCAGTATAGATGGATGCCGCAATATCTTCAAATTCTATGAGGAAAGGAAAAGACATTTGAGTCACACATACTGGTGTTTACAATTATTTAACCAAGACCACAAGACAAGTACAAACCAATAGTCCACAAGTATAATTATACTGAAACCTATACATACACACACACACACACACACACACACACACACACACACACACACACACACAGACACTAATCACTGCATCATCCCCATGATTCTCCACAAGTGCATGCACAAAGAATCATACAAGATATCAGCAATTCAATAGGGTCAGTATATATAGGGGATGTCTTGGTGGTGCAGTCAGTATATGGCACCGACCACTTGGTTTCACAGTTCAATCTACACACGTCATAACAGTTCAGCGTGGAAAAAGAAAACATATTCTCATTGCCTTCCCATGGTATACCTGAAAGCTAGCTGCCATACTCACCATGTTAAACATAGTACAGTCAAAGCTGTCTGGGCAGACACTCTTGTAAGTGTGGATAGCAGAGCTCCTTACAGACATATTAAGGAAACTCCGTTTAAACTTTAGCTCACTCAAACTATGTATTTACAAATTCTGATAAGTGGACATGCAGTTCCAGTTACAGACACTGTTCCGCTTCCCAAGGGTGTCTCCTTGCGGAAGCTTCAACTGTATTTACATTTACATTATTATTTACATATACCCTTGGTAGTGGAACCCCTCCCTGCCAACTGCTATTTAGAAAGACAATAAGATGCACAATTATCCGACACCTCCAATTCCATGATATATCACTTGTTTGTGAACGACGATACAATTTAAGTACTCATAAAGTTTGTACCTTCGATGCTCTGTCTGTCCCCTGTCCATCGCTCTTGTCTCCACTTCGGCTCTTTGTGTGTACAAACACGGTAACCTTTGCTTTGTCGTGTTTTCTGATGGCCGAGTAAAGCGTCCATTGTTTGTTAGGAGAATAGAGAGGGGATTCCTCTATGTCGTAATCTTTGTGGATACTGCATTCTGCTCCCATTCCAATCTCACTACGGTTTAGGTAGAATTGGTTAGTTGGAACTACCGCAGCTCACAGCATCTTGTCAACATGCAGAGGTTGCCCATGATGCAGCATAAAACGTCCAGTTTTACTGTATAGATCAGGGCAATCAAGCGTTTAACAGTTTCAGAACGTAGATCGTTTAAAAGTTTCTTCTAGCCAAAAATCGGGGTCTCCTGATAATTCAGCTGCACACTCCTTCTCCTGATGGTTAAATCTGAGCTGTTTTCTTAGTTCCCTTGCTGTTGTAAGATTCGACTCCCAATGATAACAGCATATGCACAACACACGTCGACACGTCCACCATGTTTTTTCATCAGCTGGAGCCTGCACTTTGGACGCCAGCGGTAATTTCCAAACCAGTCCCCTGCTAGGGGAGGTGCGGGGGAAGGTTGGGGGAGGGAGGGGTGGGGGAACTACCAACCTCGGTAAACTCCCAGTCATTTTCATATGTGAAAACGCCGTAATACGACCACCCCGTTAATTCGACCATATTTTGTATGTCCCGATGGAGATCCCATTAACGGGGTTCCACTGTAATGCAAAAATGCAAGGTCTTCCAGTCTCTGACCACCGGCATATAGGCACCTGTGAGGTGCATGTGTCTACTGCATTTGCTCTTCTATTGTTTTGTATCTTCATACATGTATGAAGATATGGCATTTGCTACAGGCACATCTCTTGTACCAGAAGATGATTTGTGACTTATTTCCGTTAACTTGAATCAGCGGGCTCGCTGCCAAAATGTCGCGTTGTATCTGTGTTTATGCTAAAACTGTTCTATGAGAAACGATTCTTTACTGTAAACTGGGAAAATTTAAGAATTGGAAAACGCACGCACTTAATGCAGGAACAGAGAGAAGAATACCCAAGCATTGAAGGGATTTTACAAATTAAAACTCGGAGCAGCACAAAGAAGCACTTGCGTTACCTTGACTCCAAGAGCGTCGGCAGGTCTTTTCCGCGGGTAGCGGGTAACGGGTAGCGGGTGACGGGTGACGGGTAGTGGGTAGCGGGTGACGGGTAACGGGTAGCGGGTGACGGGTAACGGGTAGCGGGTAACGGGTAAGCGAGTAACGGGCAGCGGGCGACGGGTAACGGGTATCGGTGTTCATTTGCCTGACTTGTTTATTTGGTGTTTGTTTGTAAATAAATAATTTTTATTACACGAGACACATTTACCTCGGTGAAAGCATTTACTTTACTGCGGTAAAAGTACGACGCGTCTAGACAATTCACAAAACCGTGGTAAGTGTGTTTCAGAACAATAGAAAATTTACCGTAGTAAATGCATCGATGAAGCAACTCAGAGCACATTAACGGAGTCAAACAAACAGCTTCTTTGGCGGGAATTCGGCATACAGTTTTGATTAGTCGAACAACAGCTGTAGACAGGCGTATTCCTTATACGTTTTACCGTGTAAGAAACAATTTGATTGCCAATTCATTGTTCTTACCAACGCCTTCCCAGAGGAACACTTTTTAAGTTTTTTTTTCTTATAACACACTTGTTTTGTTGGAGTGAATAGCAATTAGAATAGCGCT
Organism: Plumapathes pennacea; assembly: GCA_964036295.1. Lineage (NCBI taxonomy): Eukaryota > Metazoa > Cnidaria > Anthozoa > Antipatharia > Myriopathidae > Plumapathes > Plumapathes pennacea. The sequence goes on along the minus strand of OZ038472.1, from coordinate 6,123,706 downwards.
TAAAACAATACATGGCCACCAAAGGACCATACCTCTTTAAAAGGAAACATTTGCAATTGATTACCAAACAAAATTAACGTTATACAGTATTTTAATGAGATTTTATTAACTATATGTTATTATAATAGCTCTTTGGTTTGATGGGTGACATTGCTGTACGTATTGGAACTGTATTTCTTATATCCTTCCTGACTTTTTCTTTGTTGAAGGCAAATTCATTTAGGGTCGATTTGCAGTTAGTTCAAATTACACGTCAATCAATAAACACTAATTGTCACCAAAGGTAGCTGCTTGCGGTTCCATTAAAAATAGAACATCAATCGCATTCACGGGTGCTTAACACGAGGTGGTGACATATCACTGTCAAACACGACACAAGTCAAGATTTGTGTAATGCATGCGCGAAAGAGTTACGGTTGCTTTGACTGCAATACTGATCTTCACCGATTGAGAAAGCGATTGAGTGTTACCCGTCGCCCGTTACCCGCTACCCGTCACCCGCTACTCGCTACCCGTCACCCGCTACCCGCTACCCGTCACCCGCTACCCGTCACCCGCTACCCGCTGCCCGTCACACGCTACCCGTCACCCGTTACCCGTTACCCGTTACCCGTCACACGCTACCCGTTACCCGTCATCCGTCACCCGTCACCCGTCACCCGTCACCCGTCACCCGTCACCCGTCACCCGTCACCCGTCACCCGTCACCCGCTACCCGTTACCCGTCACCCGCTACCCGTCACCCGTCACCCGTCACCCGCTACCCGCTACCCGTCACCCGCTACCCGCTACCCGCGGAAAAGACCTGCCGGACAGCAATCGCTTCTCTGATTTTTAAACGAAGGAAGGATCCTTCCTGTCGGTACATTATGTCTTCAGGTAACTTTGAAGCACATTTCTGTCAGCTACAGAACCAGCTGAGAGCGACGAAGCCTTTAGATATTTCTACATGTACCATGCTGTCAGGTCGGTTAATTGTGTTATGGTCCCGGTTTTGGTGGTATTAAATTGTTTTCTGTGCTTTGTATTTATGCCATATGTGCAAATTGTGTATAACATTCTTCGCGGGTACAAATTGTAAACATGACCAGGCTGTATGTATATCTGCATGCAGTATCGACAAAATCAGTATATTCATCAATCGATCAATAATCCGTCGCGTTGGCCGCAGTGCAACGGAAACATCCTACTTCTACGATCTGACTTCTAAAACTTGATGCCGTTTTTCTTCAATAATGTAGGGGTCTTTTTATTCACTTTCAAGCTCTCTCACAACAATAACAGTTGCATAAAATCAAAATGAATTTTGCCCGTGGGCATGCGCAGTTTAACCGGAAGTCCGCTATTTACGGACTAAAAATCTGGTCTGTTCCAGTCTTTCGTTTTCGTCGAGCATGCGCTGTAAGACAGCGGAAGAGTCTGGGTACGAGATTGACTTTTGCATTGAAAAAAGAATCGATTGCGTGACGAAGTACGTATTTCCCACGGTCGGCACGTCAAATTAATTTATACAGTCTGCCAAGCACGTTCTGAAAATTTAATACTCAAAGTTTGAAGTTGGTCGGCCGTTGTAGTACGGGAAAAAAGGAACACTGATTTTCCAATTTTGAATTCATAGGCAGTACAATTAAATAGGCTTCCTGTGCGATTTGTTTTTACTCTGGACTGCATGCACCAGACTCAGGCATGCATATTCAATAGGCTCGAATTGTTTTGTATGTGAACCCTCTCAAAACAGCAAGATTTCTCCCAGAATCAAAGCAAAACTTGAACAGTTTACTTCAAATTATACACGGGCTTCAGACTCAGTAATACTTCTAAGGGCTTGTGAACGATTCTCGCTGCAATCACCGCGTGTCAGATTACAGAAAAATAAGACATCTGACTAAATCATTCAAGACTCCAAGTTCCGATTGCTCTGAGCGAATACGGTTGCCGAAATTGGCGACAGAAGCGTAGTAAAACAATACTTCGAGGGAAAATGATCAGCATACAGATTTTAATACATTCTTGAAGTGATCGAGTTACAAGCTATACGGGATAGAATATATTTGTCACGGTGATTGTTCGATTTCCACTGACTAACCTTTGTTGCTTGTCCTTTCTAAATAAGTATCTGAGTTTAACACAAAAAGCGTCTGAAGGTCCCGATTCGCTTTCAAGCGCTGTTCTTTTTGCGGAGTTGTCTGTGTTTACTCGCTTCTGTTCATGTCGCTTTTGGTCGGCATTCATGCGCTGTTGTCTTTGCGGAGTCTTCTCTTCGGCCCGATTTTCTCCTGAAGGTCACGATTCGCTTTCAAGCACTGTTCTCTTTGCGGAGTTGTCTGTGTTACCCGCTTCTGTTCATGTCGCTTTGGTTCGGCATTCATGCGCTGTTGTCTTTGCGGAGTCTTCTCTTCGGCCCGCTTTTTCTCTTGAAGGTCTCGATCCCGGGGGGGGGGGGGGGGGGGGGTACTCCCTATGATCGGCTATACGGGGAGGCTCCGCCCGAAAGGGGTGTATTTTTGGGATCGAGGTATAAAAAAGGGTATAGGAAAATGACGTTTTTTAGGTATTTTAAAGGGTCAATAAAAAGGGTGGAGTGAGGAAATAATTTTGGTATTTTAAAGGGGTACGAAAAACGCCAGGAAAAAACCGGGGAAAAAAAAAGGCGGAAGACCGGAAACTCCGCCTTGTTAAAAGAGGGAAGCACCCCGCCGTGGAATCGTCTGCCGGACTTATCAAAGGTATAAAAATGGGGTGCATTTGTACTGGAGGTATATAAAAGGGTCCCGATTTTGCCCCCAGGATGGTATTTTAAAGGGTAAGAGGTTGACAGTCCGGGCGGAACCTCCCCGTACAAAAGTCCTTTGAGTACCCCCCCCCTCCCCCCCCTGGGGGGGTCTCGATTCGCTTTCAAGCGCTGTTCTCTTTGCGGAGTTGTCTGTATTACCCGCTTCTCTTCATGTCGCTTTCGATCGGCATTCATGCGCTGTTTTCTTTTCGGAGTGTTCGGAGTCTTCGACACGCTTCTGTTGATGATGCTCTCGGTCATAGTTCCGTCTTTTGTCGAGACGAACTTGGCGCTGTTTGATCGTTTCACGATTCCGCCTTGCTCGTGCCTGTTCCCTTCTCTTTTGAAGACGAGCTTCGCGAAACGGTTGTGTTTCAAGTTTTCCGGTTTTCAAGTTTTCCATTTTCGTGAACACAGCTACGATATACTGTAGTTCCTTCGTTCAATTTAATTTCTCTTATTGCGAGTAAAACTACAGGGCCACACGTGATCGATCCGGCCTTTGTTATTGGTTCTGCAGCGACGCGTTAGGAACTGGGGACCTCGTTTTTCATATGTGAAAACGCCGTAATACGGCCACCCCGTTATTTCGACCATATTTTGTATGTCCCGATGGAGGTCCCATTAACGGTGTTCCACTGTAATGCAAAAATGCAAGGTCTTCTAGTCTCTGACCACCGGCTTTTGGATAACTAAAAATCGTGGAGGAGCAGCAAGTTATGGTGTTCGTGATTCTTCGAATGGAGCCTTTTTTCCCCCAAAATCTACATGGTTAATACACATCTGTTACCGGTAACAGTTGGCAAAGACAAATATAATTATAAATTTCGTATTTCGTCTGTTCAGTTGATTGACGTGTCTCATTTAACAAATGTACATTTTCAATGCGAGTTGTAAAAGACTAACAAAAGTATCACAGAAACGTAAGGTAGGTTTGCGGGCGTTCCCAACTCATGCGTAGCATGAAAGGATATTTCTGCATATCTGAATCTATACCTTAAAAATTTAACTTTGCTTTTACAACGGACCTTTTGTTGGTAGTTCCGAACAGCCGTTCACGAAAGATAATGTAGTGTTGGATCCGAATAGACCGGAAACCTGTGAAAAAAGCAAGCTGAATTACGGTAAGTCCCTTAATACATGTATATTCTGGCTGCTCAGCTGAAACTGGCTGTGTCGACAAATTTTTTTCAGAATATTGTAGACTAATATATATGCTATGTTGTTTTATCTTCATGTATATGGTGTTTGGATCTGGTGACACTTAAAAATATTGGTATTTTAAAACTGCCTTAACGGTTGTGCAAAGTAGAGAATATGGTAAAAATATAATTTCTAAACAACTTTTCGCAGTTATTGTACTTGCGCTAAACTAATCAACTGATGCTTTTCTAAAATGTTCTTGTCAGTAAATTTTGCAAGCGTATTGGACTCGGGCCAAGCTGGAAAATCATTTTCAAAAATACATTGGGAAGTTTATAGACCAAAATTCAGTAAAATTTATCAGTGATTCGACTCAAACATGGAATGACTGATAAATTTTACTGAATTCGATTCAACGTGCACAAGAACTTCCTTTTTCTCGCAAGAAATGCTTCGACGATTCTAATCAAGATAAAGACTATAACTGAAATTTCCTCGATCTATTTCTAATTACATCCAAGGCCTAAGATTATGGCGTTATATCACCGCCAAAATTCGACTTTCGCTTACTGTGTTCGAGTTTTACTTTCTACATTGAAGTTCCACAATGCAACATTGGAGTTTCACTTTCTACATTAGACTTCCACATTTTATTGGAGTTTCACTTTCTATATTAGAGTTTCACATTTTATTGGAGTTTTACTTTTCAAAAAATGCATGTCTCAAGTGTTTTTACACAACAGCAAAGGGAACAAGACAGCACCTTCGCTCAAGTATACGAGCAGCCATTGATCGATCGCTTACTTCGGTTCGCCTCCACGATGTAAACAGTTTTCCATCACCACCGACTCTGCCCTCACAGAAGCAAATATAGGTTTCTTTTTCAATATTCCTTGTTGATGTTCAAGCATCTTCAGCTTCAGTTCTCGTTCAGCACAGCCAATTGTCAGTTTCAAGCAGCATCACAAACGTCGCACATGGCGAGCAAAGAAAGCGATTCCCTCCGTAATGCGATGTTCACAACTGTACCAACGTCCAAGTTTTCAATAATTTTGGTACATCACCTTAAGATATTTTTGAAAACTCCTTCTGAGAGTGTTTGTGCGGTGTAAATCCATGGTAATGTGTTCTCCACTCGATTTTCATTCATTCAGCTATTAGCCGTTCGCAAAGACGTTGTCATAGTTGCGGTAATCATGTGATCATTGTATTTTTGGAGCGGAAGTTGAGTCGTCTTCTGGTCTTTTTTGCGTCAAATAAAATCATTTGGAAAGTAGTTTGTGGTCCAGTTTTTAATAAAACAATTATCCTACTCGGGCTTGCCAAATATGGATTGATAATAACCAACTCGGCGCCTCGTTGGTTATTTATCAATCCATATTCGGCGCGCCCTCGTAGGATGATTGGGGCGCAGATATCCCCTCGCTCTGTAGTAGGTTTTCGGAAAACGGGGTTCTTGTTTATTTTCCGCTTGGAGATTATTCTAAAATATTTTTTACAAACCACGGTTTATGTAGCGATGTCACCAGTCGGCCGCTAAAAAAATATTTGTCGCATGGCCGTCTGGCATTCTCTATGATCAATACAAAAATGAAAAACGAAACAAATCCAAGAACTCATTTCAAAATTTACTTATTTGTAAAACTGCAGCAATGCACTAAAGTAACTACAAATGGTCGGATTAAACACAGCGTTTAGTGTGAAAAGAGTAGAGGCGAGAAACAACAGAGCATACACACCGATAAAATTTGTGATGAAGCCGCTTTAAACAGCTGGTTCTTTGTAACACACAATCAAAGAAGGCGGGAAATTTCGAATTTTCAATTTTTTGATGCATGCACCCACTTGGAAACCGGTGGCTGGAAAATGGAGCACAAACCATTTAAATCAGTATATATTTGTGACTGAAGCCGTACAAAAGAGTTGGTTCTCGAGAAACAAACCTAAAATTACTTTATAACACAACAACGCGGCGGCTAAAGCTTTTAAGGCCAATATTTCTTTGTCCATAACGCAACAATGCACTGGATGGTAAAAGCTGAAACTGGTCGATGCATAACTCAAGAACAAGATGATATATTGACAAGCGAAAAATCGCAAGTTTTCCTCATTTTTAGTGGATTAACAATATATGTGATCCTTATGAAACAAAAAACTTGTCATCCATTTTTGGTGAGATTTCATGCATTGCCATAGCTGAAATGCCAATTGTGTGTTGTTGGGTTTCACACTAGCTACTTTACATATGGTATTTTCCAATCATTTCAGTAGCCATTTTATTGAAAATGCCGTAAATTATAGAATAACTCTTGGTTCGATGTTTTCGATATACACTTCTGTGCACGGCAGCTAACATTATTACTACTACTAAAAATAACAACAATACTTCTTGAGGGCTACACTGAGCTACTGTTTAATTATGGTGGCCCTCTAATTACAATATTCAACGCAAACATTTGAAAAAATAAATCACATTTATACAATTCTTACTGTACTGTGCCAACAAGACTGTTTGTCTTATTACAGGCTTCAAGGTCTCTGCACTTGCATTAGTTACTTCAGCCACAGTGTCCATGTACAAAGAAATCCCATAGTTTTCATTGTCTACTCTCAAATCAACTGATTGTTTTAATAATGCTAAGTTGTGATCATCCAGTGGACATGTGGTATCAGGGACTTGCACAACACAATCATCTGTCGTCACTGGCCCATTCCAGTCGATCCCATATTGCTCTATTTCTTCTTAAATAGTGTACAATCAGAAGTAGAGAAATGCAATACTAGCCACATCTCTTATTGCAATGACTGATGCTTAATTCCACATGGATATGTGATGTTTTTTTGTTTTGTTTTGTTTTGTTTTTGTTTGTTTGTTTGTTTGTTTGTTTTTTTGAAGACCAAAACTACTGTACATGCTGGGGAAGTACAATACAGTACTTGCAATAACATAGGTAATAAGCTGTTAATAAAATGCAGTGCAGTACATTTATAATATTTTTCCTACACACCTCTGTTACTGGGTCTGGAACATCTCGTAACATTCTCTGCCCAAAGTGAGTGAAATGAAGCCCGTGAATCCAGAGTTGCATTGGTGTGTTGTTGTGTTCTGCACGTAGGGGATGATGGACCCATCAATCCTTCTAGGTTTGCAACTGCTTGTTTAGCATTGGGAGGTATATGTAGTGTACAGACACCAGATGTGAATTTCATTATCTGCATCAAGCAAATGGTGAACTTCAAGATTTAAGAATTGGTTCATGCTTAGCGTGCGTCTATCGAGTTAGGGATGCACGCAGGAAGTTGGGAGAGCACGAGAGAAGCGTAAGAGTTTCTCGAAGCGTAGCCGAGAGCAACTTTAACTTCACGAGTGCTCTCCCAACTTCCCAAGTGCATCCATAACTCGATAGATGCACAGCTAAAAGCATGAACCAATTCTTTTATAACATAGGCACACGAAATTACGAGCAAAAAACAAATTTTCATTTCTAATTGAATGCAAAATTCTCTTTCGACGCGCAAAAGGAAGAACAAACTCTCATTGGCTGATTGAAAACACACCACAACCTTACTAACACTTATCTGTCATCTAAAAGTTGATGAGATTCGATGAAAAAGATGTCGTTTAATCGACGAAAACACTGAAAGTACTGTTAATCTGGCGTGATGAAAGCCTGCGGTAATTTTAGAATTTGTGATGATGTAAATGTTTTGAATGGTACAATTGTTAAAGATGAAAACCCAGAAAATTCAAGCCGCCGCTTCAAAACAACGTGAGATTCATCTGAACTATGGCAGACAATGCGGGTCTGGAAAAGCAAAGTGATCCGTCAAAGAAGGTGAACAGTCACCATGAACGAAAGAGATAGAAATGTTCGAGGATTTACGGTAATCACCCGTTTTTTCTTATGTTTTAGACAATCATTTTGTGAGACGTCTAATGGACAAGGCTTGGACCTCAGCAGTTATTTCTTGGCTTGTTTTATTAACTTGTTGTCCTGAATTTTCATGGCAGCGGGAGTCTGGCAGTAACCATGAAATGCTAACTCTTGCCTTTGACTATAGAGCGCTTTTCGGATGACTGTCGAAATCCAAAACCAAAGCAATCACAGCCAATCAATGAAGCGAGCGAAAACACATTAGACCAACTAGAAGTCTGAGCAAAACCAAAACCAAAGCCAAATAACTGCGATTGGTTTTACAAACCAACTAGACTGGCGTTGCCATTGAGCTCGCGGCGTGCGTTGGGTCAAGACCAGAATAAACTAAAATGGAAAGTAGGGACAAGAGCGGAACTCCCAAGAGACTTCCAGTTTCTCAGCAGAAAAAAATCACGCAGTATTGAGAACTTGGCTTTTGACACCTTGCTCAAATGAAACCTCGTTAAACTAAAATTATCAGTACAACACTCATACACTTGCTTATCAAAGGTTGAGCGACTCTGCATTTTGAACTTAGGAGTGCCTTTCGGCGAAAGGATCAGCCAGCAAGCTGAGTAATGCGTAACTTGTCTTTTTATGCACAATCGATTTTCACAGTTTGACTTCGAACACTTATTTCTAATCAGCAGCCACGATTAATTCAGCTTTCGATTCAATTTTTTTTTAACTGAATGCGTTTCACTTCTATCAGGCTTTCGGGTATTTTTTTTTTTTTTTTTTTTTTTTTTGTATTTTTTTCTAGTATTCTTTGTAACAAATATAAAGCTGAAAGCGAGGAATGTAACACAACACTTGTTTTCAATATTATTGCTGTTTTGTTCACAGCGTGTTCAGTCATTTGTGACTGCAAACTCAATGCTCAGGACTATTTCGGTGTATTTTTCATTTCTAGTATAGAATGACCATTGTGAAACAAAGGCTACATGAACGAACGGAAGAAACATTTCAACAGGCAATGTTCGATAAGCAGAAGAATTTTATGAGGCAATAGATGTCATGTACAGTGTATTACAAGCATAGATCGCCTTTGTTTTACGGCTAAAGCTCATCGTTGTTTTGGTTTTCGAATTAGGCCTGGTATATTCCCACAAGTATTTCGTGTCGCCACAGAAAGTTTCGTCAGGACTAAAAAATTAACGGCGACAGAGTTACTTGCAGTCCCGTAGCGGTATCCATTTAAGAAATATAAAACGCTTGTCATGTTTACATAGCCTGATGCAAGCACGAGAGGGAGTTTGGGAGAATGAGGAAGTTCGTGTAAACCCTCGCCGCGGCGGTTTGCATCAGGCTATGTAAGCACGGCAAGCGTTTAATATTTCTTTTATAAAACAAACGACAGCAAAACCGCAAAAACGACCGTTTTACGTGATTATCAAAGTCGAGATTCTCAACACACAAACTGAAACCAATCACGGATCGTTGTGCCGAGCGGACGAGACACATTTTTAAGCTCGCCCCACGAAGTGAGGGCAAGCTTGAAGTTGTCACGGTGTCCTTCCAGGCTTCTGTGTCAACAATGGACTTCCAAATAAGGAATTTCCAAAGAAGAAACTTGTCAGTTTGCAAATTTGGGCATGGTCGTGTTACGCAGTTCGTTCAAACAGAAGAAGTCGAAGCTTCATGTGGAAGTTTTTCTGGAATTCATTCTTGTTTGTCATGGTTGTCAAGCATTCGAAGTTTGTTTGGCCATTAAGCCTGGGTGTTTCTACGAATGTCGGGATTGTGCTGTGATTACGAAAATATACCGCCATTGAGCGACACTGAAATTAATGAAATGATGTGATCAAGAAATGCAGACATTGTGCTGTTTTGTAAACAAAGACCAGGCGTTAAACGAGGGTGCTTCTACAGCTGTGATTGACACAAGCTATCACGTCGCCAGATCGAATGGCAAGGATTGTGTTGCAGAAGAAACATCTGAACGTGAAATGCTTGACGGACGGTCGCGTTACCATTTTATGTGGAAGGGTAAGATTAATTGGAAGCGAGCGAGAGAAACGTCGCGTATTCCATTACGCAAAGTTCGAAGGCTTTTGCGAAAGAGCAAACACGTGCGGCGTAAGGTACGTCGCTACATAAGTAAATTTGTTCCCAAGTAATCTGCTCTTGCCGAATGCTGTAAAAAGCATGAATCACTGTCTATCACTGTCGAGGCACGTAAAGCTTGCAAATAAGAGCAAGATTAAGGTTCGCAAACATATTTATCTGTGTAAGCAGCGACCAAATACGAAACATATAAAGGATAGGGTTGTCAGAAGCCACAGGTTTACCAGTGATGCAAACAATGATTTTTACTGCAATAAATATAGACCCCTCATTTCAGGAGACGTTGAAGAGAATTCTGGACCTCTGACATTATATTACAGCTCTTCTCAAAGATTGTGTGAAATGCTAGCACAACTGGGTTTGAAAGAACACCAGTACCGGTAACTGCTTTTTCTATGTGTAACATTGATAGTGAGGAACCATCGAACATTATGCTACAGTACGTGCATGTGGTATATCATACCTTTGTGCGTATCCTGAATTGTTTATTGAAAGTAACACTGAAAATTCTTGGAGCAATTACATTGGGATGATGTCTAGAATGGAACATTCCGAGTGGCTGTTTATTTCACCAATTGCACATGATTGATCATCATGATTACCTTCAAGGACTTACTTTGTGTTTCAAAAAATTCGGACCATCCTACAGATGAGGCAAGATCTGTTCTATTGCTCTTTGTTACATTGTCTAGATGAATTCCCTGTTCTTTGAAGAGGTCACTTGTTTCAACAAGATACCTTGCAGCATCTAAAACCTTCTTGGGCCTGATAGCCCGAAATATATAGTAATGCTTGTTACTCAGGCATCTTTTCAACTTAAGAGGAATAATTTGAGTATCATTTATACATCGAGGAAAAACACTGACTGTAGTGTTAACATCAGCAGGTACAATGACAACATTTTTGCCATGTATATACTGACTTGGCCTCCTCTTGGCAGTTCATAAAGTTGCATAAATGGTATTCTTGGTGATACAAGTCTCTCTTCATTAGCTCAGTTAATTCTGGGTCCTTTACCCTTTTTCTTTTTTTGGCCTGTCTCTCTTTTTCTTTCACATAATCTGGGTTTGCTTCTCTGTATATTTTCTTAGCTTTATCTTCTTTTTGTTTTACTTTGGGATTACTTTTTCTGTTTCATGTGCATTCTCATTAGCTTATCTTTAGCAAGTCATTGTTGATCCATTCAGAGTTAATACAACATCTATTAAAAATATCATATATAATGATATAAACCATACTACCATACTACCCCAGAGGAAATCAGTAATGCTCTAACTCCCATTTTACTGAAATTGGGCCAAAGCTAGCTTCTCGACTGCCACCCTCTTCAAGGCAGCTGTTCTCAGACTATATCACTCCTACTGAACACTCCTTCAGTATTAAAGAGACATCAAATACAGAGGTTATTGAGTTGATAAAAGCTCTACCAACAAATAAAGCTTGCAGTTTAGATGGTATCAGCACTAGGCTGTTAAAGGAGGCAGACACAATAATAACCCCATCTCTTACTTTTTTATTTAACCTTTCTATTAGAACTATGACCTTCCCAAATGATTGGAAAATTGCTAGAGTGACACCATTATACAAAGATGATAAGAAGTGCATTCCAGATAATTATAGACCTATTTCAGTTCTGCCAGCTGTCACTAAGCTCATAGAAAGGATTATCTTTAACCAACTTTACAGTTATCTTACAGAACATGGCATACTTACAGATTCACAATCAGGTTTCCGACCCTTACATTCCACATTGACGGCTCTACTAGATGCCACAAATGACTGGTACCAAAATATAGATAAGGGTCTTCTAAACGGAGTTATTTGTCTGGACCTAAAAAAGGCCTTTGACACCATGGACCACAAAATTCTGTTAGGTAAACTGAAACTTTATGGTGTCGACCAAGCAAGCCTAAACTGGTTTGCTTCATACCTTACAGAACGAAAACAAAAAACTTTTGTTGATGGTGTACTGTCAGATAGCTGTACAATAAAATGTGGAATACCCCAAGGTTCTATCCTTGGTCCGCTACTCTTTATAATCTATATAAATGACCTTCCAAATTGTGATCTCTACTCTAAAGTACGGATGTATGCAGATGATACTAGCTTAACTATTGCAAACTCTGACGAGAAAATACTAGAACAACAGATGAATCATGACCTATGCAAGGTACATACATGGCTAAAAGCAAATAAACTGAGCCTGAATGTGGTCAAGACAAAATATATGATAATAGCTAGTCAATATAAGATAAAGCATCTTGAGCATCAGTTTCAAGTACTGGTAGATCACAAACCCCTGCTAAGGGAAAGAACATATAATTATCTAGGAGTTGAGATAGACCAATCATTAACTTGGAAGGAGCAACTAGACAAAATTTTAAAGAAAGCATCAGGAGGGATTGGAGCTCTAAGGCGTGTCAGACATCTTGTACCATATGATACATTACTCACGATGTACAGCTCTCTTGTACTACCATATTTCGATTACTGTAGTTCAGTATGGGGAAGCTGTGCGAAAGGGATGGCTGACAAACTACAAACCCTCCAAAACAGAGCTGCCAGGGTGGTGACCCTCTCAAATTATGATAGGCGGTCAGTTGACATACTGGATGAACTTAAGTGGGATAATCTTGGGACACGAAGGTCAAAACAGTTAGCTATATTAATGTACAAGTCAATTAATGAAATTGTACCAAACTATTTGACCCAAATCTTTGATAGTACAAACTCTGTACATTGCTATCACTTAAGAAACTCGTCATATAACATATTTGTACCAAGACCATACACTGAAGCAGGGAAACATAGCTTCCATTATAGAGGGGTGGTTCTCTGGAATAACCTATCGAATGACCTTAGAAGTCAGACAAATTTAAGATCCTTTTTAAATCTTTTATAACCATTTTAGTCTTCATAGTTTTTAATAGGAAAATAACTCTAGGGGAACTTTTATACTAGGATATAATGTATTTTTTAGAATTTAAATGATTGTATGTAATACATTTTTAGCGTTTTGAAATATTTGCAATTATTATAATCATTATTATTATTATTATTTATTATTATCAATTAGTATAGGTTATACGGATTTCTAGAAGAGAATTTGTATGAGAGAAATACCGTGTTGAAATAAAGATTGATCAGATCCATTCTTTGCTTTCTTTCATAATCTCTCAAATAAGTTTTTCGTTCCTCAACAACTGAAGAATCACAATCTTTGTTGTTTGAGCAACTAACTGCACAAACAGTATTATCATTTTGATTTATATTATTTTGTACTGCACTGTTTACAGCATCATGACTGCAATCCTGGCTTCGTACACAATTATTTGTCACCAATGGAACAGTTGAAACATAGTGAACCTAATCTAGGTGTCCAATGTACAAAAAGATTCTTTGGAAGTTTCTGGATTCAACTAAAGATGCTTTCTACAAAATTTTGAGCATATTCTGCTATATGAATAATGTCTCACTAACTATAAAAGCAAAATAAAATTTTAAACAAAAACCATGTGAACCCTATCGACCAACAAGAATGGGCGAGCTTTCAGCGGCAACGCTGCTTTGATTCAATCTTCAAACTACGAATTTACGAATGCTAGGGAAATGAATAATCAAAAGGTCATTCCATCAATGACTGTCAAACTGAACTTCCCTTGGCTCGGTTGGCGCTTCCGTAGTATCCAGAGCAGAGCTGTCTTAAACTAGCCGAGCAGTTGGTGAGACTTCTGCTGTGCCGATTGAAGTGAGCGATGTGAACTGCACTAAATGTAAATGCAATGTTTGGAAAGCTACTTCGCTATGATTACTTTCTGCTCCACGTGTCCGACGTCTCGTCCAGAATTGATTTTGGTGTGGTACAAGTAGATGACCTTTCACAAGATCTTTTATGAAATCACGTCGATTCTTCGCCGGACTGAGTTGAACGGATGAATGTTTTGCAGTGCCGTAATCACGTATGTACTTTGTAATTACTTTACGTTTTTGTTTACACGTATTCCTGAATGGGACTGAGTTTTGATGAACCGATGCTTACTACATTTATTCGCATTTGTGGTGTATTAAAGAGGTACCGCATTCATCAGTGAATTGTATTTAGTGGGTCACGAGCAAGAGAGATCACCTGAACTGATTGTACAAATGCTCTGTAAATTATCGTTCGGTGTTCAGCAACTGTAAGTTGCCTGTTGCTTAGTTCAACAATTCAGTGGACTTATCCTTTCCGCTGTTATTTCAAAGAAACTCGAGTACTAGCGAACTGTTTCTGCCCAGCGCTAAATAATCTTTCATCAATCATTCCTTCTGCCACAATTGCCGTTGCCGTTTCTTTGCTGGAGGCTTATAATTTCTTGTTTTCTCGTAAACTCAGGTCAAATGAAGAATCGGGAACTTCACTAAAATCGAGCAGTCCAAAAATTTGTCCCACTGCGCAACCTCAGAGCAATATAACACACTTTCCATGTTACATAGTCTTATGCAAACACGGTTGGGAACCAATCAGAGCGCTTGTTATATAACTTTTATTGCTTGTGGATAAAACAAGCTTTAAAATGGAGCGTGTTTTTTCTTTTTTTTTTTCTTTTTCTGGGTTACGAATCAGCACACGGTGATTGGTTCGCATTATCATGTGATTTGCGATGACGTTATGCAATATTGGCTTTCCTTGCGAGCGACTTGAGATGTCGGCGATTGAAGCAAGAGACTGAAATTGAATTGTGTTAAAGTTAGCCTGTATGCCATCCGAACTGAACATCGGTTGGCTTTCTGGATGCACAGAAGCTATACTTTAAGAACGATTTTGGCTTGCATTGTTTTTAAGCGTCGGAAGATTTGAAAATAGCCTTATACAAATGCTTGATGTGTTACCAGCGCGTAAAGTACGAAGGGTTGTGTTTTTGCAAATGCTCGATTATATATACCGCTTCAACCAATGTATCTGTGTTTTAGGCAATATTTGTGTGAAAGAATATCGAATAAGTAGAAGACGTGTCAAAACTTAATAAAACTTGAGCTTTTCCCTGCGGGCAGAGCGTCTCCCTTTGTCGGAAACTCGGGGGCTTTGTGTAACTCGCGGCGTATACGAACAGTCGGCGTTTAACTTCGTTTTGCGTGCAGTAAAGGTTCTTTGTTTATTGTCTGAGGATAATAACTTACTAATAGGTTTGAGGCAAATCACGCGAGATTAAGATACAAGATCTGTCAATGTGTGTCACGAGCATAATATCATAGAACGGGGATTATAAAATAACTATGATACTACGTGCGCCCTGATTTGCTAAATAACCGTGTTAGATGAGAGTATATTACACGCTGACGCGATACGCGATGTTTTTTACTTGACTAATTATTTATAAGAGAAGTATATAACGTGTTCCCGTGTAATATAGCCTCATCTAAACACTTGGGAATTTGGGAGAACACTCGAGTAGCGCCGGAAACCACTCAGCGGCCTCGTGGTTTCCTTACGCTACTCTCGTGTTCTCCCAACTTCCCGCGTGTTTAGATGAGGCTATATTACACAGTGACGCGTTATATATTTCTTAAATCCCGAATCATCAGCTACTTAGCTTTCACTCACGCCGCTTTAACAAAAGCAGGGAAGACCGGCAGGCGATTACATCGAGAATATTTGTCACTGAATACCTCGAAGTCGTCAAAAGCTTAAGGTTGATATCCGACTATCCGAGCCTAATGTTCGCTCCACAAGCGTGATGCACGCCTTTGTTGTCACGGTATTCAAACGTCTGCACCTTCCGATAGAGATTAATTTCGTATCGACCCAGAATTTTGCATTAAAGCTTAATGCATAACAGTCTTGAACATATTAGTGTATCAGACTTGTACATGTAGGATGCGTAAGTTCTGGGATGGCTTTTTCATACGAAGTAACTTCACCACCAGGCAGATAAAATGGGAAGTAATCATGTTTTAATGTGCTGCAGAGATAAGTCTAAAAAGCCGTCAATTACAGCTACTTGAACATGATACATACGCAAACATTCCAACATCTGCTGCAGAGATAGGCATAAACAAGCAATATTAAAGAGAGTGGCACTGAGAAAAACTTTTTGTTGTTGCTGTTAGGGTCTTCGTTTTCCGGAGTTATAGGTCTTCGTTTTCGTTACAGCCCAGCAGTGTCAAGACGAGAACTCCAGTGGAGATGACGGAGCAATTTCACCACTGGGCAGTTGGTTGATAGGTGTCAGTCACCAGTTTTATGGGATGTTAGCACTACAGATAGCCAAAAATGATACTGGGCATGCATCATGTTCTAAAAGCATTCCAACGTGGCTATTACGCTGCCTTACAGATACTTAAGATGTTGGGTATTCCCAGTCAATCCCATTACAAAATGACAACACAGTTCCTCCACAAAACATGTCAGCTTGAAAATTCACTCAACAAGGTTGCCAGGTTATATAGCAAGCGTCACACCAGTACTGTCGCGTGCATCGGAAAGCAAGTTCAAAATGCTCCCGGCAAAAACGATCACTCAAGGCAAAAGCAAATCACTCATTGAAAATATTATTCCGTATGAAACATCATTCTTTTTCTTTTTCTCTTTTTCTTCTAACTTTATATCCGTTTATGATCCTCATGTGTGTTGTGTGTGCATATGTGTATGTGTGGCTCTTTATACTTTTTTTATCTATCAGTATTTGACTGTTAAGGTGGCCCGAAACAGTTTTTTGACGCGCGAAACACTGAGTAAGTCGAAATTTCATCATCTTGGCCCACTCGTCTTCCACATCAAGAATCTGACTCCGATAGACACATTGATCACACAAGGGACATGTGCGACCGGCAAATAGCTGGCAAACACAAGAAACCTTTTCCACCTTCGAGAAATATAGGCTATTTACCGGGCAGGAGGTCCGTAATAGAGGAAAATTGTGCCCGAATAGTTGTTGCCTCGATCCGTATCAATGCCGATAGCACAGTTTTACCCTATACGGACCAACCAAGCCCGGTAAAACACATGTTTATATTTTTTTCCTTCAATTTCTTGACTTATAGTGTTGACAGTAGTGACAAGAAACGAGTCAAGAGCATAATAACACAGCTGAACGTGAACTCGATTGCATAAACTTCACTTTGCGACTGTAATTCGGTAGGAAACCACAAATGATGAAACGATAAAAATAGTAAACACTGGATAAGAAAAATCAGGCATACCTGAACGTCCACTGATAAGTATTTTGTATTTTTCCCGCTGTCATATTGCTTTCATCGTGCACAGGCGTACTTCAGTCCAAAGTCTCACAAATGACTCACCGTAAAAATTACACTCTTTTACGAATCCGGCTGGTAGTGTTTCTCAGGCCAGACATGTAGTACTTCCATTGTAAAACAATTAATTCGGGAGCAATACTTTTCCATACAACTTTTAGGTTTCCTCATCACGATGCGATTTGAATTCTAGCTAATTCTCGAGTTTGTCCTCAGTGTCGTCCGTAAACTCAGTTGGACGTCCAAGATTTCTTTCAGTGCAATATTTCCCATCGCATACAGGTTCTGGTTGGATTATTCACTGTTCAACGACTGAAAAACGGAGGAAAAACTCAAAGCCGCTGGAGCGGCTCCCTGTGAAAAATCATGAATAAAATTGGCGGCTTTGTACAAACTCGCCTTGCATCAAATTTTGACAGCTGATTGCTGACAGCTTTTTGACTTCCGTTTCCGCTTTGATATAGTTTTCCAAAGCGTTTAGCTAAGAAAAACTAGCCAATCGTACAAAGCCTCAGACTGAATCAGGCGCGTTTTTGGCGTAAGATACAGACACCGGAAAAAGAACTGCCCGCTCAGGAGAAATGCACGCGCAGGCATCGTGCACATGCGCAAATGCTGATCATTTTTGCTGTTTTCCTTCGTGTTTTTGCAAATAACTCCGCTCCGAGTCGGTGAATTGTCTCTATGTTTTCCTCATTCATTTAACTGAAGCCGAGAAAAGCCGACGTCTTTTTTAAAGAATTTCTGTCGACAGAAAACCAAATGAGAGAAAAAATGGATTTCCTGCAAAACGTGTTGACAGAATTTTACCAAATTTATGTATTTTGTCGCTTTCCGTACACAAAACAATTGTGCACAATTTCAAAAAAATTCACCGAGGGAATATGAATATAACTAACTTTTTCCCGCTTTTATATCACTCACAACGGGTGACGTTGTGTCGCCATGGTAACCGATATCTGCTCAAAATGTATGGCGAACACACTCTTCATAAGAACAATGCCATAAAACCCTTTTGAGACATAAAACCCTTTTGAGGAAGTAAACGCCGATTAAACTAAACAGCGGGTCATTTCCTGGTCTATAAACTGCCAGAAACTATTACGAGCCACCTTAAATTGTAAAATTTATATATACGTAAGCCCAAATATGTTTAAATAATAATAATAATAATAATAATAATAATAATAATAATAATAATAATAATAATAATAATAATAATAATAATAATAATAATAATAATAATAATAATAATGATAATAATAATAAAAATAATAATAATGATAATAATAATAGTAATAATAATAATAATAATAATAATAATAATAATAAACATCATACCCAGCATGAGTCGGGAGCTATGGACGTTTGAATAGCGTGACAACAAAGCCGTGTGACACGCTCGTGGCCGAACAAAAACGGTGCTAATTGTGTCTGAATTATAAAGTTTTCCTTCGCGAAACATTTTAAAATTGGCACTGCGAAAGATGTGAAGTAACATAACTTCAAGCTGAGACGCAGATCAGCTTCATTTTATGTTTTGAGTTATTGGCCGCCAGTTGGTTGACAACCTTGGTGCGGCCGCTTACAAACTCTTTATCAATTTCCAAAAGACAAATTGCCACTGCTTCGCCAAAATGAAGCATAGACAATCCAAAATTGGCATATTGACTAATTCAGGCATGCTCTGTTCAATTCGGGAGTCAAAAAGGTACAATATGTTATTTTTGGAGGATGCTCCGGTCGCGTGACCCGTGAAAAACGAAGAATATTCCTACGGGGCCTTCGATAATTGTTTTCTCTCAATTATTATAAAACACTTTTTCGTGAATATCTGTTTGACCGAAATTAGAAAGAAAAGAGGGCAAGAAAAATAAAGGGAGCTCTTGGATCCTCCATGTGCAAAAACTGACTCGGCTATAATATCTTTGCATATAAACTCTCGACAAAAGTTCCTCTCTTGGGACCCTGCGTGTCTCTATTCATTGTACTAATGACGCCACAAGCGCACTGGCTACGGGCCTGTCTTGTTTTATAACAAATATTATAGCAGCATGTGGCGATTTTTTTGTCTGTCGCGTTTTTCTTCTTTCTGGGGTTCACTTGAGCATGTGTGTGAAATAACTGTACTTTAAAATGTAATACTGAAATTAAATTAACTACGTTTCATGTAAAATAACAATTTCTTGCATCGCCACAGCGGAGGTACGACTGTACGTGATGATATTGTAAATTTTTGCCAGGTAAAGAAATATAGAGGTTGAAGAAGCAGAATAATATTTAGCACTAATTTGAAATTACCATTTTTCTAAGCATATCAAGAAATCAGAAACAGACAATGCCTACATACATTTCCCTTTTAATAACAAAATTAGTATATTTATTGTGGATCAACACTGCTTGAACTAGCCACATAACAATGTATAGCTGTATATTTTTTATAAACCATGAGGATACAGCTACAATGCTGTAAGAATGTGTCTACTTACAGCTGAATATGCTGGGCGGAGCCTCCCCATATAAAAATTCTTCAGTTCTTAGTGACATCTAACTGCCCAACCCCCCATCTCAATTTGTGTACTTTAACTTTTGGCTCTTTTCAGGAACCCTGCTGAAGTACCTGTGATGACATGTCACCTGCTGTGTGTACATTTGTGTTTTTCTTTGCCCTTATCAATGGCCTATCTTCTAAGGAGCTTGCCTCTGCTGGTAAGGAGTGACAGTAGCGACTGACTGCCTCTTGGTGCATGCTGAGTTACTTTTAATTTTGTGTTTTTAGATTGTGCAGTGCCTCTTGGTATGCAAGATGGCAGAATCTCAGAGCAGCAGCTGAGTGCATCGTCACATTATAGTGCCTCAACGTTAGTCAAGTATGCTCGCCTAAACACCACAGAGGGTTTTGGATGGTGCCCAAACCAGGGACCTAAATGGTACCCAGTTCGGAATGGTACTGAGGCACATTATGACCAGTATTTGCAGGTGAAGTTTAGTCAACCCTTGAGAATAACAGCTATTGAGGTACAGGGCAGAGGAGTGGGTCATCAAGAGTATCTGGCAGAATTTCATGTGAATTATACTATGGACAAGTCTCAGTGGAAGGAAGCCATTAATTATCACACAGGGGATGCGGTGAGTTTCTGCATACTTACAAATACAAACACACACTCATGCAGTTATTATTACTTAATATTTCACATAAATTTGTAAAAACACCTAAGAAGTGGGGAATAACTCTGCAGTGTCATGCTTTTCTACACTTCTATCTTGTTTCTTTCAAATTTCCAAGTGCTTCAATCTGTAACTCAATGTAGCATGCTGTTTTGTGCACTATATTTCTTTACCAAAGTGCTTATCTCAGGGGCAAATGTGACTTTGACCCACTGATGTTGTGCTGTAGGTTCATAAAAGCTTCAGAAGAAACTACAGGCCGGTATAATCACTTTTTGCTGCTGGCAGATAATTTAATGATACACTTTTCTTTACAGGTGTTTTCAGGTGAAATAAAAACAACCAGAAGTATGTTTATACCAGAACTGCTTGCAGACACCATTCGCATAATTCCTAAAATCTACCTAGTAAACCAAGTTTGCTTCAGGCTAGAGCTTTATGGCTGTGAACTAGATGATAATGGTAAGTCATGACTTCAAGCAGTTTATTGTGCTGCAGCAAACCCCTGTAAAAGCTATAATCCCGGACAAAGTGTGTTGACACATGCTTTAAGAGCGGCTCTCTGTAAATATCGAGAATCGGGCGCCAATGGTGAAATTTCGAAATTCCCTATATTTTATCCAAAGAACCTCTTTGGTGAACTGTTTTCGAAAATGGCATTTAAAAGTTCAATTGCCTTTTCGTTTTGAGAATATCGCGGAAAGTTGAAAATGCACCGTTCTGACGTCCGACCATACCGAAAATGGTCCGTTTTTAACGAGCTCCTGTGTTAAAACGGCAAATGCTATATAGTCATGAAGTTTCGCAAATGTTTAGAGCAATTCTTCTACTTTCTGAAACACCAAAAACAAATATCAAAACTTCAAATTATGGTGATGTTTGGAAATTTTAATAGAGCAATGTAAAACCTTCAAGCGGCAGGTCAAAATTTGGCCAAATCTAGTTGGACGACAATCATCTGGTACCTGCCGTTTGAGCAAGAAATCAACATCGATTGAACTATTAAACATTGAAAGTTCTTGTCCGAAAAGGTTTTCCGCGGCCCGCAAATAGATTCGCGTCTAGAAACATAAACAGCAAGGGTGTTTTGACACAATCGGTACTAAATCCGGGAAAATGTCTTCGGCTTACATCAAACAATAAACTAGCACAAAGATGAGAAAATGATGGTATTTTTCACTGTCAGAAACTTAAGTTAATATAGTTTCTGTTTTATGACTTAGAGTGTCGTTTTCGCAACGAACGACGATGCTACGATGAATAATCTAGCAGCTGAGTACCGACGACAGTACGGATCAGATTACACTTGCCGGGAAAATAATAGATTGTTAACACTGCAGGATGTATTCAACCATATTGCCAACAGCAACATTAAATGAATTGCTAGTATTTATATCAAGCACATGACCAGTCAAAAAAGTTGGAAGGGAGTTGCAGTTACACTACACCGCCTTTTCATAGCGTGCTACTTTTTGACTTTCAATGAACATGAAAACAATGGCAATGGCCGGGAACGAGTGGGAACATAGTTCCGTAAAATTCTGTAAATATCCACATTGGTTTGGCCATGTCCTTTGGTTTGGCTGATTGAAAACGTAATGATCGGACAACTTAACCCTATAGTAGTCTCATGCCAAGACTGAACTCGCGACTGGAACTCCCAACTTTTAAACTCGTATCCTTCGCAAACCCATTTGTTAGCTTCGTTAGTCTCATACTGTGAATCTAATCGGTGAAAAAACCCAGTGAAATGACTACTAACATAATATGTGACAGTTAACAATATATCTTCAAAATGTTGTTTTATTGACTTTGTTTGAAACATTGAGTATTAGAGCCATTTTCGGATGCCTGTCGAAACCCAAAACCAAAGCAAGTACACCGCCAATCACAGAGGCTGTAAGAAACACGTTCAACTAATCGAAAGCCAAAGTAATCAGCGTTTGCGTGATCAAAATACTGCACTGTGCTGGTAAGTTGAAGCCACAGAATAGCTATGCCGTGCTGCCCAATAAGGGCAAGCTAAAATGTTACGGATTGTCGACAATTTTATTCTTATTATATTATTATATAATGAAGTCCAAGTCTTGTTCACAATCTATAATGCCTATCGGTATTTTGACAAACTAAACTCGATCAGCTCAAAATAACTTGGACGGGAAGATGATATGCCGTAAGCTATTTTGCCGTACTTTAGTGCGACACTTGCAAATAGCTTCACATACACCTTGCGGACCTACATTTTTCTTTTCTTGTTTCTCTCTTTTCCTTTCCTTTCCTTCCCTTTTTCTTTGTTTTCCATTCGGCTTAGCGGAAAAAAAAAGTAATTTTTGGAAGGTACCGCGGTCTGCCGTTCCGCAGATTAGTGACACCCCACAGCGTGACGTTCAGTCATTTGTGACTGCAAACTCAATGCTCAGGACTATTTCGGTGTATTTTCATTTCTAGTATAGAATGACCATTGTTAAACAAAGGCTACATGATCGAATGGAAGAAACATTCGATAAGCATTTTATGAGGCAACAGATGTCATGTACAGTGTATTACAAGCATAGATCGCCTTTGTTTTACGGCTAAAGCTCATCGTTGCTTTGGTTTTCGAATTCGGCCTGGTATATTCCCACAAGTATTTCGTGTCGCCACAGAAAGTTTCGTCAGGACTAAATAATTAGCAGCGACAGGGTTATTTGCAACCCCGTAGCGGTATCCATCAAATAATCGAGTCCATCAAATTTCTGCGGTGAACTTAGGAACGGCAGCTAAAATCATTCCCTAAAATCCAGTTTATCCGTGCATGTTCCACAGAACCAAACGGTGTTGAGTTTGGATGGGATGCAGTTAACTTTCACACACAAGTAACGAGAAATCCAGATTAACATCTCGCGCTGGGTTTCGGGATCTTTCGCGAGCTCGACGTCTCCGCCTTTGTGCCCTATTCTGTGGCTTCAGCTTATCAGCACATTGTGTAGTATTCTGATCATGTAAATTAAGCCACATCCCACAAGCTTTACGATTAATCAGCGTTTGGTTTTACTTTAAATAAGAAATTAATTAGCAATACTTTCTTGCGTGAGAATATCCCAATCATACTGGTTTTGCTTTTGCTTGTGATTGGCCAAAAATGCTGCAAAAATTGTTTGGACCAATCGGAAAGCGTAGCAATCGCAAAACTAAAGCAATCACACGATTACTTTCGACAGTCATCCGAAAACGTCTCATGTTAATTTCAACTTCGGTACTAATTGAAGTGACTTGAAAAGCCGGATGCATGATGCAATAAATTTCTTCCGATGTCATTTCTCTTTCAACCATTTGATGTTGTGACACTTCAATATCATGATGTAACGAGTCAGTACTAGGATAGTTAGTCACGCGTTCTCATTTAGAATTTATA
Source organism: Plumapathes pennacea (assembly GCA_964036295.1). Taxonomy (NCBI): domain Eukaryota; kingdom Metazoa; phylum Cnidaria; class Anthozoa; order Antipatharia; family Myriopathidae; genus Plumapathes; species Plumapathes pennacea. Next base: position 6,100,011 of record OZ038472.1, on the reverse strand, counting down.
GTTTAGTGATTTCAAATTTTTTAAATGCAGGACCAATAACCAAGTCTTTCATCACTTTCACTCTTATGTTCAAAATACCAAATTCTCCTGGGCATTCAAGAAGACCATGTATGAGTGGTGCATTGAGAATTTATAACTGAGTCAGCTTTCATCTGAGCAGCTTATCAAATGCAAAGTTTACCATAGATAAAATGTTCATTTTCAGGGGTGAAAGGGCTAATCCTTCTGGCTGAAAGTACACTTCCATGCTCAAAATACACATTTTTCAACCTTTTAAGAAGAAATTGTATGAATGATGATAGTTTAATCATCTTTCATCTGAGCAAGGTATCAAAAGCCATGTTCTTCTTACCGTCTTTTATATTTAAGGTGAGAAACTGAAGAAAAGAATTAAATGTGATCACTGTTTGGAGTAAAAGGGTTAAAATGTGTGTGCTTTCTCTCTCCAGGACTATACGCTCGATATTCTTTCAGCTTATTTTTCTGCGTGTGTGTTGTGCTTGTGTCTTCTCTAGTCCAGCCATCTGCACAGATTACCCAAGGAAACATGTCGATTGACGTTGGTGATGAACTGAAACTGGATTGCAAGGTGGGTGGTCAGCCAAAACCGACAGTGAGGTGGAGAAAAAATAACTCAACAACACTTTTGAGGGCAAGCATCAGCCAACCTGATAATACGACACTGGTTATCAACAGCGTAGTGCATGATGACGCAGGATTATACGAGTGTGAAGCAGTCAACACAGCAGGGACAGCATACTCTCGTTCACAAGTGGAAATCAATGAACAAAAAGGTGAGCAAAGATTTCATTGTACATTTAGTGAAATGCAATTCCTATCTTTGTAGAAGCTAGTTTGCGTTGACGTACAGGGCCCGTTTCTTCAAAGCTTGATTAAACTAGCCTGGGATTAACCAAATTCGTTTACTTTATTTCTTGAACAACAGACTGAAGAGTGTTTTTGAAAAACGACGATTTAAAAAGCTTGTTGTGTTCAAAACATGTCGAGGTAATTATGTTGATGAAAAATGGGCTCGCGTCAACGTTGGCCTTGGCTGGTCTGTGGCTCTTGAAAGCCTTGTAGACTTTTGCCGGACATCGCTCTGTTCCCGTGGCAAAGAGCTTCGGAGCGAATTGGCGTTTGTACCCGCCTTCTTGCCCATACCGAGTTTTGGTTGCCCGCTCTGCCTTCCAGATTAACATCTCGCGCTGGGTTTCGGGATCTTTCGCGAGCTCGACGTCTCCGCCTTTGTGCCCTATTCTGTGGCTTCAGCTTATCAGCACATTGTGTAGTATTCTGATCATGTAAATTAAGCCACATCCCACAAGCTTTACGATTAATCAGCGTTTGGTTTTACTTTAAATAAGAAATTAATTAGCAATACTTTCTTGCGTGAGAATATCCCAATCATAATGGGTTTGCTTTGCTTGTGATTGGCCAACAATGCTGCAAAAATTGTTTGGACCAATCGGAAAGCGTAGCAATCGCAAAACTAAAGCAATCACACGATTACTTTCGACAGTCATCCGAAAACGTCTCAATTTAATTTCAACTTCGGTACTCATTGAAGTGACTTGAAAAGCCGGATGCATGATGCAATAAATTTCTTCCGATGTCATTTCTCTTTCAACCATTTGATGTTGTGACACTTCAATATCATGATGCAACGAGTCAGTACTACGATAGTTAGTCACGCGTTCTCATTTAGAATTTATAGTTCAGTGATTTCAAATTTTTTAAATGCAGGACCAATAACCAAGTCTTTCATCACTTTCACTCTTATGTTCAAAATACCAAATTCTCCTGGGCATTCAAGAAGACCATGTATGAGTGGTGCATTGAGAATTTATAACTGAGTCAGCTTTCATCTGAGCAGCTTATCAAATGCAAAGTTTACCATAGATAAAATGTTCATTTTCAGGGGTGAAAGGGCTAATCCTTCTGGCTGAAAGTACACTTCCATGCTCAAAATACACATTTTTCAACCTTTTAAGAAAAAACTGTGTGAATGATGATAGTTTAATCATCTTTCATCTGAGCAAGGTATCAAAAGCCATGTTCTTCTTACCGTATTTTATATTTAAGGTGAGAAACTGAAGAAAAGAATTAAATGTGATCACTGTTTGGAGTAAAAGGGTTAAAATGTGTGTGCTTTCTCTCTCCAGGACTATACGCTCGATATTCTTTCAGCTTATTTTTCTGCGTGTGTGTTGTGCTTGTGTCTTCTCTAGTCCAGCCATCTGCACAGATTACCCAAGGAAACATGTCGATTGACGTTGGTGATGAACTGAAACTGGATTGCAAGGTGGGTGGTCAGCCAAAACCGACAGTGAGGTGGAGAAAAAATAACTCAACAACACTTTTGAGGGCAAGCATCAGCCAACCTGATAATACGACACTGGTTATCAACAGCGTAGTGCATGATGACGCAGGATTATACGAGTGTGAAGCAGTCAACACAGCAGGGACAGCATACTCTCGTTCACAAGTGGAAATCAATGAACAAAAAGGTGAGCAAAGATTTCATTGTACATTTAGTGAAATGCAATTCCTATCTTTGTAGAAGCTAGTTTGCGTTGACGTACAGGGCCCGTTTCTTCAAAGCTTGATTAAACTAGCCTGGGATTAACCAAATTCGTTTACTTTATTTCTTGAACAACAGACTGAAGAGTGTTTTTGAGAAACGACGAATTAAAAAGCTTGTTGTGTTCAAAACATGTCGAGGTAATTATGTTGATGAAAAATGGGCTCGCGTCAACGTTGGCCTTGGCTGGTCTGTGGCTCTTGAAAGCCTTGTAGACTTTTGCCGGACATCGCTCTGTTCCCGTGGCAAAGAGCTTCGGAGCGAATTGGCGTTTGTGCCCGCCTTCTTGCCCATACCGAGTTTTGGTTGCCCGCTCTGCCTTCCAGATTAACATCTCGCGCTGGGTTTCGGGATCTTTCGCGAGCTCGACGTCTCTGCCTTTGTGCCCTATTCTGTGGCTTCAGCTTATCAGCACATTGTGTAGTATTCTGATCATGTAAATTAAGCCACATCCCACAAGCTTTACGATTAATCAGCGTTTGGTTTTACTTTAAATAAGAAATTAATTAGCAATACTTTCTTGCGTGAGAATATCCCAATCATACTGGTTTTGCTTTTGCTTGTGATTGGCCAACAATGCTGCAAAAATTGTTTGGACCAATCGGAAAGCGTAGCAATCGCAAAACTAAAGTAATCACACGATTACTTTCGACAGTCATCCGAAAACGTCTCAATTTAATTTCAACTTCGGTACTCATTGAAGTGACTTGAAAAGCCGGATGCATGATGCAATAAATTTCTTCCGATGTCATTTCTCTTTCAACCATTTGTTGTTGTGACACTTCAATATCATGATGTAACGAGTCAGTACTAGGATAGTTAGTCACGCGTTCTCATTTAGAATTTATAGTTCAGTGATTTCAAATTTTTTAAATGCAGGATCAATAACCAAGTCTTTCATCACTTTCACTCTTATGTTCAAAATACCAAATTCTCCTGGGCATTCAAGAAGACCATGTATGAGTGGTGCATTGAGAATTTATAACTGAGTCAGCTTTCATCTGAGCAGCTTATCAAATGCAAAGTTTACCATAGATAAAATGTTCATTTTCAGGGGTGAAAGGGCTAACCCTTCTGGCTGAAAGTACACTTCCATGCTCAAAATACACATTTTTCAACCTTTTAAGAAAAAACTGTGTGAATGATGATAGTTTAATCATCTTTCATCTGAGCAAGGTATCAAAAGCCATGTTCTTCTTACCGTATTTTATATTTAAGGTGAGAAACTGAAGAAAAGAATTAAATGTGATCACTGTTTGGAGTAAAAGGGTTAAAATGTGTGTGCTTTCTCTCTCCAGGACTATACGCTCGATATTCTTTCAGCTTATTTTTCTGCGTGTGTGTTGTGCTTGTGTCTTCTCTAGTCCAGCCATCTGCACAGATTACCCAAGGAAACATGTCGATTGACGTTGGTGATGAACTGAAACTGGATTGCAAGGTGGGTGGTCAGCCAAAACCGACAGTGAGGTGGAGAAAAAATAACTCAACAACACTTTTGAGGGCAAGCATCAGCCAACCTGATAATACGACACTGGTTATCAACAGCGTAGTGCATGATGACGCAGGATTATACGAGTGTGAAGCAGTCAACACAGCAGGGACAGCATACTCTCGTTCACAAGTGGAAATCAATGAACAAAAAGGTGAGCAAAGATTTCATTGTACATTTAGTGAAATGCAATTCCTATCTTTGTAGAAGCTAGTTTGCGTTGACGTACAGGGCCCGTTTCTTCAAAGCTTGATTAAACTAACCTGGGATTAACCAAATTCGTTTACTTTATTTCTTGAACAACAGACTGAAGAGTGTTTTTGAGAAACGACGAATTAAAAAGCTTGTTGTGTTCAAAATATGTCGAGGTAATTATGTTGATGAAAAATGGGCTCGCGTCAACGTTGGCCTTGGCTGGTCTGTGGCTCTTGAAAGCCTTGTAGACTTTTGCCGGACATCGCTCTGTTCCCGTGGCAAAGAGCTTCGGAGCGAATTGGCGTTTGTGCCCGCCTTCTTGCCCATACCGAGTTTTGGTTGCCCGCTCTGCCTTCCAGATTAACATCTCGCGCTGGGTTTCGGGATCTTTCGCGAGCTCGACGTCTCTGCCTTTGTGCCCTATTCTGTGGCTTCAGCTTATCAGCACATTGTGTAGTATTCTGATCATGTAAATTAAGCCACATCCCACAAGCTTTACGATTAATCAGCGTTTGGTTTTACTTTAAATAAGAAATTAATTAGCAATACTTTCTTGCGTGAGAATATCCCAATCATACTGGTTTTGCTTTTGCTTGTGATTGGCCAACAATGCTGCAAAAATTGTTTGGACCAATCGGAAAGCGTAGCAATCGCAAAACTAAAGTAATCACACGATTACTTTCGACAGTCATCCGAAAACGTCTCAATTTAATTTCAACTTCGGTACTCATTGAAGTGACTTGAAAAGCCGGATGCATGATGCAATAAATTTCTTCCGATGTCATTTCTCTTTCAACCATTTGTTGTTGTGACACTTCAATATCATGATGTAACGAGTCAGTACTAGGATAGTTAGTCACGCGTTCTCATTTAGAATTTATAGTTCAGTGATTTCAAATTTTTTAAATGCAGGACCAATAACCAAGTCTTTCATCACTTTCACTCTTATGTTCAAAATACCAAATTCTCCTGGGCATTCAGGAAAACCATGTATGAGTGGTGCATTGAGAATTTATAACTGAGTCAGTTTTCATCTGAGCAGCTTATCAAATGCAAAGTTTACCATAGATAAAATGTTCATTTTCAGGGGTGAAAGGGCTAACCCTTCTGGCTGAAAGTACACTTCCATGCTCAAAATACACATTTTTCAACCTTTTAAGAAGAAATTGTATGAATGATGATAGTTTAATCATCTTTCATCTGAGCAAGGTATCAAAAGCCATGTTCTTCTTACCGTCTTTTATATTTAAGGTGAGAAACTGAAGAAAAGAATTAAATGTGATCACTGTTTGGAGTAAAAGGGTTAAAATGTGTGTGCTTTCTCTCTCCAGGACTATACGCTCGATATTCTTTCAGCTTATTTTTCTGCGTGTGTGTTGTGCTTGTGTCTTCTCTAGTCCAGCCATCTGCACAGATTACCCAAGGAAACATGTCGATTGACGTTGGTGATGAACTGAAACTAGATTGCAAGGTGGGTGGTCAGCCAAAACCGACAGTGAGGTGGGGAAAAAATAACTCAACAACACTTTTGAGGGCAAGCATCAGCCAACCTGATAATACGACACTGGTTATCAACAGCGTAGTGCATGATGACGCAGGATTATACGAGTGTGAAGCAGTCAACACAGCAGGGACAGCATACTCTCGTTCACAAGTGGAAATCAATGAACAAAAAGGTGAGCAAAGATTTCATTGTACATTTAGTGAAATGCAATTCCTATCTTTGTAGAAGCTAGTTTGCGTTGACGTACAGGGCCCGTTTCTTCAAAGCTTGATTAAACTAGCCTGGGATTAACCAAATTCGTTTACTTTATTTCTTGAACAACAGACTGAAGAGTGTTTTTGAGAAACGACGAATTAAAAAGCTTGTTGTGTTCAAAACATGTCGAGGTAATTATGTTGATGAAAAATGGGCTCGCGTCAACGTTGGCCTTGGCTGGTCTGTGGCTCTTGAAAGCCTTGTAGACTTTTGCCGGACATCGCTCTGTTCCCGTGGCAAAGAGCTTCGGAGCGAATTGGCGTTTGTACCCGCCTTCTTGCCCATACCGAGTTTTGGTTGCCCGCTCTGCCTTCCAGATTAACATCTCGCGCTGGGTTTCGGGATCTTTCGCGAGCTCGACGTCTCCGCCTTTGTGCCCTATTCTGTGGCTTCAGCTTATCAGCACATTGTGTAGTATTCTGATCATGTAAATTAAGCCACATCCCACAAGCTTTACGATTAATCAGCGTTTGGTTTTACTTTAAATAAGAAATTAATTAGCAATACTTTCTTGCGTGAGAATATCCCAATCATAATGGGTTTGCTTTGCTTGTGATTGGCCAACAATGCTGCAAAAATTGTTTGGACCAATCGGAAAGCGTAGCAATCGCAAAACTAAAGCAATCACACGATTACTTTCGACAGTCATCCGAAAACGTCTCAATTTAATTTCAACTTCGGTACTCATTGAAGTGACTTGAAAAGCCGGATGCATGATGCAATAAATTTCTTCCGATGTCATTTCTCTTTCAACCATTTGATGTTGTGACACTTCAATATCATGATGCAACGAGTCAGTACTACGATAGTTAGTCACGCGTTCTCATTTAGAATTTATAGTTCAGTGATTTCAAATTTTTTAAATGCAGGACCAATAACCAAGTCTTTCATCACTTTCACTCTTATGTTCAAAATACCAAATTCTCCTGGGCATTCAAGAAGACCATGTATGAGTGGTGCATTGAGAATTTATAACTGAGTCAGCTTTCATCTGAGCAGCTTATCAAATGCAAAGTTTACCATAGATAAAATGTTCATTTTCAGGGGTGAAAGGGCTAATCCTTCTGGCTGAAAGTACACTTCCATGCTCAAAATACACATTTTTCAACCTTTTAAGAAAAAACTGTGTGAATGATGATAGTTTAATCATCTTTCATCTGAGCAAGGTATCAAAAGCCATGTTCTTCTTACCGTATTTTATATTTAAGGTGAGAAACTGAAGAAAAGAATTAAATGTGATCACTGTTTGGAGTAAAAGGGTTAAAATGTGTGTGCTTTCTCTCTCCAGGACTATACGCTCGATATTCTTTCAGCTTATTTTTCTGCGTGTGTGTTGTGCTTGTGTCTTCTCTAGTCCAGCCATCTGCACAGATTACCCAAGGAAACATGTCGATTGACGTTGGTGATGAACTGAAACTAGATTGCAAGGTGGGTGGTCAGCCAAAACCGACAGTGAGGTGGAGAAAAAATAACTCAACAACACTTTTGAGGGCAAGCATCAGCCAACCTGATAATACGACACTGGTTATCAACAGCGTAGTGCATGATGACGCAGGATTATACGAGTGTGAAGCAGTCAACACAGCAGGGACAGCATACTCTCGTTCACAAGTGGAAATCAATGAACAAAAAGGTGAGCAAAGATTTCATTGTACATTTAGTGAAATGCAATTCCTATCTTTGTAGAAGCTAGTTTGCGTTGACGTACAGGGCCCGTTTCTTCAAAGCTTGATTAAACTAGCCTGGGATTAACCAAATTCGTTTACTTTATTTCTTGAACAACAGACTGAAGAGTGTTTTTGAGAAACGACGAATTAAAAAGCTTGTTGTGTTCAAAACATGTCGAGGTAATTATGTTGATGAAAAATGGGCTCGCGTCAACGTTGGCCTTGGCTGGTCTGTGGCTCTTGAAAGCCTTGTAGACTTTTGCCGGACATCGCTCTGTTCCCGTGGCAAAGAGCTTCGGAGCGAATTGGCGTTTGTGCCCGCCTTCTTGCCCATACCGAGTTTTGGTTGCCCGCTCTGCCTTCCAGATTAACATCTCGCGCTGGGTTTCGGGATCTTTCGCGAGCTCGACGTCTCTGCCTTTGTGCCCTATTCTGTGGCTTCAGCTTATCAGCACATTGTGTAGTATTCTGATCATGTAAATTAAGCCACATCCCACAAGCTTTACGATTAATCAGCGTTTGGTTTTACTTTAAATAAGAAATTAATTAGCAATACTTTCTTGCGTGAGAATATCCCAATCATACTGGTTTTGCTTTTGCCTGTGATTGGCCAACAATGCTGCAAAAATTGTTTGGACCAATCGGAAAGCGTAGCAATCGCAAAACTAACACATCACACGATTACTTTCGACAGTCATCCGAAAACGTCTCAATTTAATTTCAACTTCGGTACTAATTGAAGTGACTTGAAAAGCCGGATGCATGATGCAATAAATTTCTTCCGATGTCATTTCTCTTTCAACCATTTGATGTTGTGACACTTCAATATCATGATGTAACGAGTCAGTACTACGATAGTTAGTCACGCGTTCTCATTTAGAATTTATAGTTCAGTGATTTCAAATTTTTTAAATGCAGGACCAATAACCAAGTCTTTCATCACTTTCACTCTTATGTTCAAAATACCAAATTCTCCTGGGCATTCAAGAAGACCATGTATGAGTGGTGCATTGAGAATTTATAACTGAGTCAGTTTTCATCTGAGCAGCTTATCAAATGCAAAGTTTACCATAGATAAAATGTTCATTTTCAGGGGTGAAAGGGCTAACCCTTCTGGCTGAAAGTACACTTCCATGCTCAAAATACACATTTTTCAACCTTTTAAGAAGAAATTGTATGAATGATGATAGTTTAATCATCTTTCATCTGAGCAAGGTATCAAAAGCCATGTTCTTCTTACCGTATTTTATATTTAAGGTGAGAAACTGAAGAAAAGAATTAAATGTGATCACTGTTTGGAGTAAAAGGGTTAAAATGTGTGTGCTTTCTCTCTCCAGGACTATACGCTCGATATTCTTTCAGCTTATTTTTCTGCGTGTGTGTTGTGCTTGTGTCTTCTCTAGTCCAGCCATCTGCACAGATTACCCAAGGAAACATGTCGATTGACGTTGGTGATGAACTGAAACTAGATTGCAAGGTGGGTGGTCAGCCAAAACCGACAGTGAGGTGGAGAAAAAATAACTCAACAACACTTTTGAGGGCAAGCATCAGCCAACCTGATAATACGACACTGGTTATCAACAGCGTAGTGCATGATGACGCAGGATTATACGAGTGTGAAGCAGTCAACACAGCAGGGACAGCATACTCTCGTTCACAAGTGGAAATCAATGAACAAAAAGGTGAGCAAAGATTTCATTGTACATTTAGTGAAATGCAATTCCTATCTTTGTAGAAGCTAGTTTGCGTTGAGGTACAGGGCCCGTTTCTTCAAAGCTTGATTAAACTAACCTGGGATTAACCAAATTCGTTTACTTTATTTCTTGGACAACAGACTGAAGAGTGTTTTTGAGAAACGACGAATTAAAAAGCTTGTTGTGTTCAAAACATGTCGAGGTAATTATGTTGATGACGGAAATGTTCTCATTTTCAGGCTCAAAAATAATAGCAAAGCTGAGATCTAATCCAGGATTAGTTTAATCGGATTTTAAACAACCGGGCCCGGTGTCGGGTGAAACAGAGACACTGTTGAATTGTCTTATGACAGCAATAAAAAAGAAATGGCCTTTCTTTTTAGCTAAACGTCAAGCCATGGCTTTTTTCTGGATTCCACCGGAGCCTATATATTTTTTATTTTTGATGATCATACAATGTTTCATCACATTAGCCCCCGGACGTACACGCAAATTCATGGGAGTGAATGGAACCTCTCTCCAGAGTCTTCGTTGTATTGATATATTTTGAAGTTCTTTTGCCTTCATCGCCGTAGCTTGGTGTGAATTATGCAAGATACGGCTATTTTGGCGGTTGTGGCCACTCCGTTACCCAAACTGGCGTCTATTTTCAAACATTTCTTAAACATTTTTCCATACACTTTTCAAACATTTTTTCCGCAGAAAAGGACAACAAACCAAATAATAAATTAATTATGACCTACAAATAGGGCACACTACAGGCTTACACTCTCTTTTTCCTCGCGAAAACATCGGGAGAATGTTTTTAAGATTTGTCGAAACGCGCGCTTGCGCATCTCATGACACTACCACTTTAAAGAGAATGTTTTAAAAGAGTTGGGACGAGTTGTCGAGATAGTTGCTCAGTTTGACTGCATGCTTTTTATCGTATGTTATTGATTAGACTTTAAGTTTTAATTCCATGTTAACATTCAGTGTTGTATATTGTAACTTGAATGTATGTGTAAGAGTTCGTTCATGAAATGCTTCCGCGTAGGCACAACGTAATTTGGGGCAACGGTGTATTCATTTTTTGACTTTTTTTCCTTCAGAACCCATGAAGTGGGAATTAGTTTGGGCCCCATTGATTTCTGTTGCTCTTTTTGGTGCTTTGCTCTATGTTGGGTGGCGTCTAAGACGACGATGCAAGTCAGGTAAGTCTGACGTAACCTGTTCCTCATATGTGTGAATTGATCTTTAGAAAGAAAGTTGATGGGAAAAATGAAGAGATTTTAGTAAAAGTCTCAAAGTATTATTACACTTTTTTCATTTTTCAATACCATCTTAGGGCTTCAGAATCGTTCGAACTAGCATATAAAAAGACTCATTTTGGATTTCAGTTGCCCTTGAAAAAATTGAAACAATAATTGTTGATGCCCAATATAAGCTTCATTCTTTTAGAGAGCATTTGACTAGAATGCAGAAAATGTCTAAAGTGCATGTAGAAAATCCATCGTCAAGAATCACTGCTTAATTATTCTTTACTTTTACTGAATTCTTGTCTTTTCATTTCATATCGTCGGTGCCATAAACATGAACAATAATGTGCTGATCCAAAGATAAACGGTAATGAGTATGCTTTCTAATTCTGAATTTTATATATCAAAATGTACGTACTACAACAATATTTTCCATGGATATCAAGCTTGGGGGATCTATTATGCAATGAGAAAATTGAAAATATTTCTACTTTTTCAACTTCATTCCTCGCAATAGTAACCGATTCGAACGAAACCAACGGCATTGGTCTCACAAGTTTCATATTTTGCTTCCATGAAATATATTTTTTATGGACTGTTTAGTGCAAGTGTAAAATAGTAAGGGAAATATATGTCACAAAGAAAGCTTGTTTAGTTTAATACATTTTATTAAAATCACTTAAACCCATTGGAACCCTAACTGCAAATATCGTTAGTTTTTCTATTATGGCCGAGATAGCATGCACGCACCGATTGGTCAATTTACCGGCCGTTAACTTAGTCTGTACGGACCAGCACGTTCTTTCCGCAGCGAAATATGCCACATAATAACTATTTTATTAACCTCGTTAGCTTGGTCCGTACAATAAGTTATGGAAAGTAGTTTTTCTCTCTGGCTTTATATATGGTCTGAGCTCTTTTCGTACTTAGGCCAATAATAAGTCGAGGGAAACACTCGGCCCATAACTTTAAGTATGGACCAAGCTAATGAGTTTAACAAATATGTTTTTGATATACAACATGCCAATGATTAGTAATTCATTGTCTCAGGCAAAAAGGGTCAATTGGAGAGGTGATATTTGATCTCGGTTTTCAGAACCTCATGGTGTAGACCTGTTTTCTGACGTATAATTATTGACTGTCCAAAGCTCCCTTGAGGATCCCAGTGAGCTTGCACCTATTCCTCCCCCAAGAAGACGTCCGTCTGATCTCTGGGAAGTTCGGGAGAGTGAAGTGTATATCCAGGGTTTTCTGTGTGTCGGGGCGTTCGGGGAAGTTTGGAGAGCCGTGGTGCAACATGTCGGTGGAATTCGAGGAAATCGAGAATGCGCAGTGAAGAAGCTAAGAGGTATACAAGGTCGTGTGTTTGATATAAACACTAGCAATGAATCCGTTCCGCTTTAGTGTAAATTGCTTAAAATGTTACCTAAAAATGCTTTGGAGCTCCAATTGTTGGTGTTTATTAAAGTTATCTTCTTTTTATTTATTTATTTTTTCACTTTGCTTTAAACTAAGCACCCGTATTATTCTAAAGTTCTTTGTTTACGGGTTTTATGTCTGGTTGAATTACAGCATGTGTAAGCAGCGAGACCAAAAGCAATTTTTTCAAGGAGGTCGAAATTGGGAAGATACTTAGTTCTGAGAGACATCCAAACATTGTCCGTTTTCTCGGATGTGTGACCCTGACAGGTTAGTAAGCTCAGATATAGAGAAATTAATTACAATAATTGGACCGCTGATCACAAAGATTGCAAGAAACAACTTTCAACCAACCAGAAGAAACAAATGGGTTCCTTGCACGGCAGTTGCCATGAGCTTCAAAACGAGGCTGTCGACCTGGCATAGCTCAGAAGGTTACCTTGGAGATGTTTTAGTGTAACTCTCCGAATGAAATATGTGCGTCCCCTATGTAGACCCCTTGTGCTTAAGAGCGATAAGAAACTCTCTTGTTTCATGTCTGGCGGATTTCGTGCCAGGTTATGCAATGTATACGTTTCACACTTCCTTTTTCAGAGCCCGCTATGATTATTATGGAATACACACCATATGGAGACCTGTTGGGTTTTATGAGGAAAAGCCTTGGAGTGGAGGACAAGCACCACGTCGGGGAAAATCTGCCTGTGAGAGAGTTGAACAACTACGACCTAGTCAACTTCGCTCAACAAGTGGCTTGTGGAATGAGGTTTCTCCAATCCAAAAACGTAAATATAGTTTTATAAATACGTTTCAGAAGTCAATGGGTGGGTTCACACTAGAGCTAAAGTATACTCAAAGTGAGCACCACCCTCAAGTGCACTTACACTCTTAAGTATATACTTGCAAAATAAGCGTTCACACTCGTATTTAAGTATCCTACTTGAGAGTAGTTTCGCTGTCAATCACCGAAGCAATCACTGATGTCAAGGCTGCTAGCCTCCCGTGCAGACGGCTCTCAGACGAAAAGTACTCAATGAATCATGCGGCCAACAAACAGAATTGCGTGCCCGTTGCTTCGTCTCCTGCTTTTTTCCATTGGCCCAGAGAACATGGGCTATTCAGCAAATGTATCTCTACATTCTATTGAATGAAATTTTCCGCGTAAGGAACCGCCGAAATTTCATTTTGTATTTCGCGCGAGTGTTTGAAACCAAAATTTCGCTCCACCGGCAGACCTCCCAGGGAGTTTTTAAGAAACAGCTGGACAGAAGGGGACGACGACAACGTCGGTGAAACAATGAAACTAACCAAAGAAGACAAAAGGCGCACGTATATCCGCTAAAATTGACATGATCTCGGGGTTGTTGTGCTCTTGCGTGCAATCTCTTGCGTGATTGATCAACTGCAATCTAAAGTGTGGTCTGCCCCACACTTGCGAGCGTACTTCGGTTCTTTTGAAATGTGCGCATTACCACAGTAACCAAGTAGGATCCAAGTATGGTCGAGAATGCTCATATTTCTCGTTCACATTTAAAGTATGCTCAAAGTGCACTTGAGACGTACTTTAAAGCTCTAGTGTGAATCCACCCAATGTGTGGCAAAGATCAGTGTATCGGACAAAAGGAGGTTTAAGTTTCAAACAGAGGCCAGTGAGAGTCTGTTAAGTAAGTGCCTAAGACTCGAAAATTGAATTGATCTCATTGAAAGATCCCCCGGATATGAAGAATTGTCAAATGAGATCAAAGTTAATGTTCGATTTAAAGAGTTGACACGAAATCTGCACTATGCAAGATTTCAGGCTGGTACACATGCATGAAACTATACACTCAAAATTCCCAGAACAGTTCTTTTTTGTACGATATTTGGTGACTAGAGTTGGATATCAACAGTAATAAATTACAATAAGATTGTGTACTTCCAAAAGTAATTTTGTGCGTCTTTTCTTCTTAAGATGGCACTAAACAATGGTATAAAGTTAAATGGATATTTCAAGCCAACTCCAGGCTCTCAAATAATAGAGAAAATTAGTCAGAAAATCTGCGAGGAGAGCCTCTACTCTCGGGAAGTAAACGCCGATTAAACTACGCTATTCTCTCCACTGAGTCTTTGCCCTTATCCTTTCAAGGCTGGCCTACTTCGGGTCCTAAAGTTGACTTAAGTCGCCTTGAACTGCCTTAAGCCGCTGTAAATTGCAATGAACAGAAATTCCTGAATCATCTTAAGTCGCCTTGATCGCCTTAAAACCAATGGAAGAAAAAAATAGGCCTTAAGTCGCCACAGGGTGAAATTGCTCAGTCGCCCGGGTAAAAATTGCTGGATTTCCTTAAGCCGCTTTAAACTATGGCAAATTTAGAACCCGAAGTAGGCCTCCTTTCAAACCTGCCTGATATCTATGAACATCAATGTTTTTGAAGATACTGCACCGTGACCTGGCAACAAGGAACGTTTTGGTGGCAGAGAACTTCGTTTGCAAAGTCACTGACTTCGGGATGGCCATTCAGACAGCGAAATACGGTTATGGAACTGCCAAAATGGTACGTTTGTTCCCTTTCAATTGCTACCTGCATGAACTCTGGCTCAGGTACCAATTATATTTGAATGATTTGTTTATATTTACTATTTTGTTGTTTTTCTGCGGAAAAACGTTTACTGTGATTTAATTAACTTCCTGTTTGTCTTGCTAGCCTCTCACAACATCCTTATCATTACGAGGACTAGTCTCGCGGAAGGGTCGAGAAATGACACACTTTTTCTGATTGTTTGGAGCGCTTCTGTTGACACGGCATTTTCGGGTCGCTAAATTGCACACGCTGATTGGTTGGTTCCTTTGTAATAATTGATCACGTGCTTTTATGTATACAGTCGATTGGAGTGGCAAAGCCTTCTAGCTCAGGTTTATCGACTACTTCCTAAATAGTTGCTAAATGAACTTCGAAAAGTGATCCTAAGTCATAACTGAAAATCTGAGCCAGAACCTGTGTGAGAAACACGTCCGTATTTAAAAAGAACAACAACACAGTATAGAGCTGTTTTCGGATGACTGTCGAAAACCAAAACCAAAGTAATCACACAGGCCAATCACAGAGACTGAGAGAAAACAGTTCAGCCAATCAGAAGCCAAAGTAATTCACGTTTGGTCTTGCGTTTGGTTTTACTTTCCAATCAGCAATGCGAGTACACGCCATTGCTTGCGTGAGAAGTGCTTGGTTTTGGTTTTGGTTTTGTTCCTGATTGGTTGAGAATGCTGCCAAACTTGTGTGGACCAATCGGAAAGCGTAGCAAACGCAAACCAACAGCAATCACACGACTACTTTCGACAGTCATCCGAAAACCGCCTATACCATGCGAAACACGTCCCTATTTATAAAGAACAACAACACAGTATATAAAAACAACACTAATCGAAGCTAGGCAGGTTTGTTTGGCGTTAATAAATAAATATAAATATATTTTAGCGTGTTGTTTTCTTCCAGCTGAATTATGCTCAAGAATTTCTTTTGCTTTAAAGCTAGGTTTAATAGGTCATTTTAACTAAATATAGTTTTGTTGTGCATTTATTATATTTAAAGGGCCGACTTCCCACCAAATGGACAGCTCCTGAGGTTTTGTTTAAGACTTCAACATTCCAAGTTTCATCCAAGAGTGACGTGTGAGTAACATTTCTATATGTTTATAATTATATAATTTATATACATATCAAAGACAAAAACAAAACAAAACAAACAAAAGAGAAGAGAAGAGAAGAAGAAAAAGAACAGCGTAACGGAAGTTTTAACTTTTATAAAGTGTTAAAAAAAACATTTTTTAAAAAACATCAAAATCCATCAGCTTGTTGAAAAAGTAAATTCTGAATATAGGGCAACGCAAGCTGTACAGAGGTCGTTCTTAACCGTTTGAGCGTTGCATACGGAGGTTGGATTGAGGAAATTGTTGGTATGTAGAAAACACAAGATAGTTACAAGTGAAAAGTTTTTTCTCGCATTTTGACGTAACGAAATATTGCGCCGTTTCGTACAGGTGGTCCTATGGGATTGTTCTTTATGAGATCTTCACACTTGGTAAGTCAGTTTCTCCTTTGGCATTTTGTAATTGTTGATATTCTATTGACGTGACGTTGCTAGATGTGATAACGCCAGTTGGAAGTCCTAAAGGCCAAAGTAGGGTCCGAAGTTTAGAAATCACATTGTAAGTGCCTTTTTCTGTTTTAGTGTTGTTGTTAAAACTTCAATTCTAAAATTCTGTGCTTTTGGAAATGACAAAGATCAATGTTTTCATTGTCTATTAATACACTCAATCAATACTGTTTCCATCCCTGCTAAAAGTCACATTAGATAAGTTTATGGTCATAGATCTTTCTACTCAGCTCTATCGCATGCGCCACCGGCTTAGCCACATGCAAACTTAACTTACTATTTTGCTTATTTATATTCAGGTGGTACCCCATATCCGGAGTTTCGAGAGAACGACCTCCTGGCGCAGTTGAGGATAAATCAGTACCGCATGCCGAAACCTGAGCACATCAGCGATGATATGTAAGTCACCTTCAACATGCGAGTACCGACCTTATCATAGACTCAGTCTCCAGCCGTTGGTATTTCAGCGCCCGCGATCCTCCTCACCTTGACAACGTGGAAAGGATCACGGGCGCTGAAACACCGACGGCTGGGGATTGAGTCCAACTTATCAGAGCATTGCTTACGTTTTATATCTATGTCTATTAAAGATTTTTAGTAGTCTTAGTAGTCTGTTCAGCAAAATGGACGTGTTATAAATATCAGTGCATATATATATATATATATATATAGTCAATCCCGACAAAGTTGTTCAGTCTAAATATATACAAATATATCTGTCACGTGACGACCTAAAACTATCGTGTTTAAACTGGAAATACTCCAAATGCTCTTGGTTTTACCATTCTAATGATTAGCAACCATAAAATTATATAAACATGCTGAATTAATTTATTTCTTTGTCGTTATACGGTGTTTTCACTGGTCACGTGATAGATATAATTGCCTAAATACATATTTCAACTGGACAACCTTTTCGGAATTGACTATACATATATATATATACCATACATACCATATATATATATATATATATATATATATATATATATATATATATATATATATATATATATATATATATATATATATATATATATATATATATATATATATATATATATATATATATATATATATATATATATATATATATATACATATTCATATATATATATATATATATATATATATATATATATATATATATATATATATATATATATATATATATATATATATATATATATATATATATATATATATATATACATATATACATATATACATATATATATATATATATATATATATATATATATATATATATATATATATATATATATATATATATATATATATATATATATATATATATATATATATATATATATATATATATATATATATATATATATATATATATATATATATATATATATATATATATATATATATATACATATATATATATATATATATATATATATATATACATTCAATTCCTATATACATCCCAAAACAGACACAAGGCAAACAGAACGCGCCATCCAAGTACTTGGAATAAACCAGCCAAGAGTGACGAACGAGCCAGTCTGGTTTAAATCGTCTAAGTCGGCCGCCGCGTTCTTTCGTCAAAGGGAACTCGAAGAGCGTATCTGGCTTCCAGATATTTTGAATAAATCGGAACTTTTCCGCGTCAGAAAATCTAGCGATTTCTAGATACACTATTCCGATATCGAACGCTGAACAATCGTCTTTACGACAAACAGGATTTCCTCGAGCATGTGACGCCATCGCACGGGTATTGATAAAAGCTGACCAGTTCACGACCGGTGCACAAGAATCACGAGGGCCAATAGGAGGCAATCATGACCAGTGCACAAATTGGCTAACCAATCATAGCGAGTCTTGATGGGTGCACTTATTTGACCTTTGCACTCATTGACATCTATTTGCGGAAAGACCGATTTTTCCCTTGCGATGTTTCACGACACGAATCGAATGTCGCAGGGTTGATTAAACGGTACAATTTATTTCGTCGCTGTATCGCAAGTGGGATAAACAACAGTCGCGTCTGTGCAAGGATGTACTGAAGAACAGTTTTCAACCTCATAAATTGCAAGTATGCTAATATTAGAAAGATTTGACTGGTTTATTGGAACTGGTGGCACTGGTCTGGATCCACCCCTGTATATATATATATATACCTCCAAAGAAATCAACACCGTTTGTTTGTAGCATGGAACCTTGGCAAATCATTATATTGACGGATAATGTTTTAATATTGTTTGATCCGGATGCTTCTTATATAATAATACGCGGTTACGTTTTGCAGAAAATTGTTTAGTACGACTGAAACGAGGCGCGGCACATGAATTATGCAGCTGCTCAAATTTCTTTTATCATGGGGTTTGGGTTTCGATACAAATGCAACAATCTTGACAACAACGCCTTGAAAATTGCTTAACTAACTCTTTATTTCTTAGCTCAATGGTTTCCTTTCTTTTTATGTGAGGCAGAACACGTTTTTTTTTTGTTTTTAATCTTTTTTTTTTTTTAAGTGCCATTTCCACGGAAATATAGCCCAGTAACATTTTAAGAGTGTTAATTTTCTTGCCCCGTTTCCTTCGTTTCTTATTGTTGATCAGCTTACATCACGAAGTGTCGCCCCTGGAAAAATGGTCGGTTTTTAAAGTAAACTACCGCAGTCATACTGAATTTAAACGACCCGGTCAGACACTACTATAGCCAAGGTTGTTTGACTGTATCTTAACAAAAGGAGTCACATCTACACCAAGGAGGACAAAAGAAGCCCAGTATCGGGGATGTTGGAACTTCTCAAGTTCTCTTGTGGCTTTCATGGCTTTATTCAGTGCCTCGCTTGCACTGTCCCCATCCGTCAGATACTTGTAGAAGCGATACATAAAGCACAAATTGGCTGCATCGTCAACCGCCCATAGCGTTACAATAACTGCACGAGCTCCAGCTCCAAGAAATGCACGCACAGTGCCAACTACTCCCTCTCCTCTGACTTTGCTATCAGCTCTATAACTTTGTTAACCAGTAAGCTCAAACCCTCAACGTTGTTGAAGCAATAATCTTTAGATTGTGACACATGTATACGTTGCCTGTGAAATATTACATCTCCATTTGGTTGTATAATCCACGTACAAATGCAGAAAGGTTTAATCAACTTAAAGAAAAGCACAGTATTCCCCAGAGCCTTGACCACTTCACGGATGTCATGGAGGTCTGAAACCATTCCTACACTGAACAATGCATAATCTATAGGATAGGTCACAAGCATGAGAACAGATTAGGCTCTTGAACGCCCCTTTTCAGCAGCAACAAGAGCTTTGTTTCTTTTTTCTTGAACTAAAAGAATTTGAATCAATTGCTCATGGATGTCTGTAAAAGTTTCGATAACAGATACTTTATCCTCGTCCCAATTTGGTACATTCTCAAACAATTCCTCGTAGCATTCTATTCCTTTCCTGAGATTGCTTTTAGCTTTATCGACCGAGGGGACAGTAAACAAGTCCCAAGGTTACCATAGGCCCTTCCTTCGCTTTTCTTGTTCCTAATCTCTTTTGCAATAGTCAGGGCCATTTTCTGATAATTAATGGCTTCGTTGTACTGGCAGAGATAACAAGTTTTGTCGCGTGAAAATGCGACAGATGCTGGGATTCACGTTTGGTGTGTCCGCACGCACCATATGAATTGTTGAATAAGCAATCTCTAGAATAGAGCGAGACTCCCAAGAGTGATCAACTTCAATTTTCTCTTTCAATTTCTCACCCGAAAAAATATTATACAGTATGGGGAACTTGGCTTTTGATTTACTCAAATGAACCTGATTAAACTATAAGTTATAATTACACCACTCGTACATTTGCTTCAAAAGGATGAGAGAATCTACATTTTGAGTTTGGGAGTAATTGCGTGACATATCTCATTTTCATGCATAATTGTTTTGACAGTTTGACTTCGAACATTTGTTTCTAATCGCAGGCCATGATTAATCTAGCCTGCGCTTCATTGCTTACCTGTTTTTCGTCTTCTAAATTGCGTTTCTTCTACCAAGCTTTCTAAATTTCCAGTTGGCCTGTTTCATTCTGAGCTATTATCACCGCGGTTTTGATGAATTCACGGTTGTTTGATGAGCTTATGTTAAAGCTGAAAAAACCAGCCGGGAGCCACTTCAGCTTGTCGAAATGGTATCGTTTGATTATGTTTGCTTTCCTTCGCTTAGTTTTAACCAGCTGGACGAAGAAAAATGCGAAAGTGAATATAATGAACAAAAACCGCAAGAGCGCAAGTATGCGTCAACAAAATTCACACGTTACATACTTTGAAACTCAGCCAAGAAAAGAAAGGCTTCCACGCCGCTTGCACGTGAACATTATCCAATCAAAATATAGTATTTTTGCTTACACGTCAATCAAAATTCAAAATCCTAGAGGGGGGACTTCTTTGACCAATTGTCATGATACCTACGCTGTGGTTTTCGGGTGAAAACAATTTTATGCTGGGCCCTTAGGCCCAGCATAAAAATAACAACCTCCAAGGTTTCCATGGGCTGCTACTTCAACTTTTTTGTCTCCAATCTCTTTTGCGATAGTCAGGGCCATTTTTTGATAATCAATAGCATGATCGTTTTGGCCGAGATGGAAATAACAGGCCCCAAGGTTGGTATAAGCTACTCTTGTCCACAATTTCTTTCGCGATGGTCAGACGCATTTCCTGATGCTTAATAACCCTGTCGTACTGGCCGAGATAGAAGAAACAAGCATCAAGGCCTCCACAAGCTGATCCTGCGCCTCTTTTGTTTCCAATCTCTCTTGAAATATTCAAAAGCATTTCGAGATATTGCCTTGTCGTACTGGCTGAGATAAAAATAACAAGCCCCAAGGTTGACATAAATTGCGCTTTCGCCTCTATTGTCTCCAGTCTCTTTTGCGATAGTCATGTTCATTTCCAGATATTTAATTGCCTTGTCGCACTGGCCGAGGGAAATGTAACTATTTCCTAGGTTGTTATAAGCAGCGCCTTCGCCTCCTTTGTCTCCAGTCTCTTTTGCAATGGTCAGGTACATGTTCTGATATTCAATGGCTTCCTCGTACTGGCCGAGACTGCAATAACAGTTCCCAAGGTAGCCACAAGCTGTTCCTTGGGTTTTCATGTCTCCAACATTTCCAGATAATTAATTGCTTTATCGTACTGGCACAGAAAACAATAACAATCCCCAAGGTTGCCATAAGCTGCTCCTTCACCTTCCTTGTCTCCAATCTGTTTGGCGATAGCCAGGTACATTGCCTCATACATAATAGCTTTGTCGTATTTGCCAAGAGAAGTATAACATGTTATTATATACATACTGAGACATACTCACGAAAAAGCCATATCGTAAAATTTCGTACGCAAATGAGTTCTAGCCAATGAGAGGCCGCGAACGACGCTTTTCACACGTGAAAAAAATCGTTCGTCCAATCACAAGCTGCGAACGACGATTTTTCACTACTGTTAAAGGGTTTCCCGGTCCCATGATAAATGTCTCAGTATGTATATAATAAACAGAAAACATCATGGAAAGTGCTTTGTACAGTTTTTATTCACTCGTTGTTCCGTATCATAAAACTCACTCGCTCGCAAAGCCTCGCTCGTTCGTTTTATGATACTTCACAACTCGTGAATAAAAACCGTACGCGCGCACTTTCCATGAAGTAATCTCTATTTCCAAGATTACCATAAGCTGCTCCTCCGCCTTCCTTGTCTTCAGTCTCTTTTGCTATAGTCAGATGCATTTCTTCATACTTAATGGCCTTATTCAATTGGCCGAAGTGGCTATAACATGTCCCAAGATACCCGTAAGCTCTTCCTTCGCCTGTCTTGTCTTCAATTTCTTTTGCGATAGATAGGAACATTTCCTCGTATTTAACGGCTTTTTCGTACTGTCCGAGAGATATATAACAAATTCCAAGGTGGCCATAACCTCCTCCTTCGCCTTTCTTGTCTCCAGTCTCTTTAGCGATATTCAGACGCATTTCTTGTTACTTTATAGCTTTGTAGTACTTGCCGAGACATCCATAACAACCTCCAAGATTGCCATAAGATAATCCTTCATTTTTCTTGTCTCCAACCTCTTTTGCGATAGTCAGGTGCATTTCGTGATATATATAATAGCCTTATAGTATTGACCGACAGATTTATAACAACTCCCAAGGTTACCGTAAGCTACTCCTTCTCCATTTTTGTCTCCATTCTCTTTTACGATAGTTAAGAACAATTTGAAGTTTTCTATAGCCTTTCCATATTCTCCGATACTATAATGGACACCAAAGTCATTACGAACTTGCCCTTCGGGTTTCTTGTTTCTAGTTCCCTCTGCAAACCTTAAGGATGCGGTGAGAGCATGTAATTTGTCCATTGCTTCTGTCGCTGATGGTTCTCATCCCGTTGAAACAAAGAACACTGATTAGCAACAGAAGGGAACTAGTTTCCCATTATCCAGATACGTTTACATGCAACTGTATCTATCTTTTTCCTTACAAAGCAAGACGATGTAGCGTTGAAAATGTTTTAAAGGTCTTTCTGATTAAGTGCACGCAGCAACAAAGTGTTCAGTTTCAGATAATCAGATGGGTCTGTTTAATTGGTGTTAACTAATTAGATACAGTCAACTCTCTCTAAGCGGACACCTCTCGCTGTAGGCGGACAGTATGAAGATTTGGTCCTTGCCGATTTTCACTTGTTTCTCCCGAGGATGTCCGCCTTAGAAAGAGTTCGCTGTAGTTTTAATCTAGTATTTAACAAAATGACTACACAAAATGGCGAATCTTCAAATTTAACTAGACTGGCGTTGCCAGTGAGCTCGCGGCGTTAGTTGGGTCGAGAGCAGAATAAACTAAAATAGAAAGCAGGGGCAAGAGCGGAACTCCCAAGAGACTTCCAGTTTCTCAGCAGAAATATATCACACAGTATAGAGAACTTGGCTTTTGACACCTTGCTTAAATGAAACCTGATTAAACTATAAATTTATCATTACAACACTCATACACTTGGTTCTTAAAGGTTGAGCGACTGCATTTTGAGCTTAGAAGCGAAACGGTTGGCCACCGAGTAAACCTGAGTAATGCGTGACTTGTCTTTTTAAGCTCGCGTTCAGCACGAAGTGCTGAAAAGCGAAGCTTCATGCGATCCAGTCAATTGGAATGTGTCCCGGTGCTGTCAACAATGGATTCCAAATATGGAAGTCGTTCTGTTCCCAATTTGGGCAGTATCGATATTACCGACAACGCAACAAAATCTAGAACGCGATCGTCGAAGTAGTTTTTGCGGTGGCATTTTTAAGTATCCCACCTTATTGCAGTTAAGACTGCGTCAGTCAGTCAGTCCGTCATGCTGTGTCAACAATTGCCTTTGAAATTTGAGCATCATAGAATACGCATGAAGAAACGAAGAGATGGGAAGGCGTTTTCTGGAGTTATTTTGATTGTTATCATTGTAATCCTGAATTGCCAGTAGATCTGTTGCACTTCAGAACCAGTATCACAGAGGTTTTGGTAATTTCTCGGTTTGACAAGCGTAAGTCAAAGTTGAAAGACCCGTGACCACTGACAACCCTGATCGCGATCGAGCGACTTCAGCTTGTCGAAATATTTCTATCGTTTGATTATATTTGCTTTGCTTCGCATAGTTTTCGCCAGCAATGAAAAATGCTGTAGAGAACTGAGAGAAGAAGAATTCGAAAATGAATTTGACCAAAACCGCAAGTAATGTCAACAAGTTATCAGATTTCACTTAAACTTATTCGACTTGAAATTCAGCCAAAAGAAGAAAGGTGTGTTTTCTTTAAGCACGTATTTAGTTTGAATGCAGCCCAGGCTAGAGTATCATGGCCTCTGATGAAGTATATAGATGTTAGACATAAGCTGTGCATGACAAGAGTAATGAAGTCACGGATAGACTTTTTTCAGTGCGACTCCGGAAGGTCTCCTTCCGGTTCAAAGATTTGGCACTCGGTGAAGGATTTTAAATTCTCCCAATTCGAGCGTCTAAGTTTATAATTTTCACCCTCTGCCGCCTTGTAAATTAGGGTTTTCAAAACTGAGACTAAATCGAATACGCGGTTCACAAAAGTGGAGGCCAGCGAAAACGGATGCACATACCTAAAATTATTCCTACCACTTCCACATACCTAAAATTAAGCAATTTTTACGATGTGGCCTTGAGCCAGTTCTATTAAATACCCACTCCCGCAAAAGTACTTTCTACAAATTCGCGAGCTTACAGCTGCCTTGCTGCTTTGATTATGCACAATCGATTTTGACAGTTTGACTTCGAACACTTGATTCTAATCAGAGGCCACGATTAATCCAGCCTTAGCTTCAATACTAGTCTGTCTTGTTTCTTAACTGAATGCGTTTCACTTCTATCAGGCTTTCGAGTATTCGTGCTTTGTAACAAATATAAAATTGAAAGCAAGGAATGTAACACGAGCCCAACACGAGACATGTTTACAATATTATTGCGATATAATATTGTTCACAGCGTGTTCAGTCCATTTGTGACTGCAAACTCAATGCTCAGGACTATTTCGGTGTATTTTTCATATCTGGTATACAATGACCATTGCGAAACAAAGGCTACATGATCGAATGGAAGAAACATTTCAACAGGCAATGTACGATAAGCAGAAGCTTTTATGTCATGAACAGTGTAAAGCATAGATCGTTTTCGTCTTACGGCAAAAACTCATCGTATAGCTTTGGTTTTCGGCCTGTTATCTTCCCAGAAGTATTTGTGTCGCCACAGAAAGTTTCGTCGGGACTAAATAATATGCGGCGACAGAGTTATTTACAAACCCGTAGCGGTATCCATCAAATAATCGAATCCATCACATTTCCGCGGTGAACTTAGCAACGCAACCAAATCCAGTTTATCCGTACATGTTCCACAGAGCCAAACGGTGTTGAGTTTGGATGGGATGCTGTGACAGTTTGACATTTAGCAGTTCAATTACAACAATAGCAGTTTAGCATCGTATCGTATTCGCAACATAATCCTATCGTGATATTTAGAATGATCAGCATGCCATGAACAGACTACAATAACCGATACATCACTCAACTGTATGTACTCGGCAGATGAACATTAAAGTTAAGTTCTTGTTAAATACACGTTGTGTGTGCCTCTACGTAAAGCTTGAGCAACACAGATGACGTAACAGATGCAGTTAACTTTCACACACAAGTAACGAGCAATTCAATAGCCCAACTCTCAAGTTTTTTGCGAAGTCAATTTACGTCATTTGCATATCACGTGACAATATGAGCCAATCACCGCGTGCCGATTCTCGACCCAGAAAAAGGAAAACAAAAAAAACTTCCATTTTTAAGCTCGCCGCAGCTGCGCAGCCACGAGCAAAAATTCCTATCTGAGATATTTTCTTTTTTTATAAGTTTAATTTTACATGTTCTTACAAATGCATCCATAGAATTAGTCTGTCTTTAATTTTAAAGAAGTGTTGGCATGTCCATGACATCATTTTTCCGCCAAAACTTGTATAAATCAAAAATTTAAAAACATACGAATTGTTGCCTTGATGTAGTTAGTAGTAACAAGTTGCCAAATTTTATTTCCACTGGATTAAAACTGTCGAAGTTATGACAACCCAGCGATTTTTGGGTCTTCTCTGCCCACCGTGACTTTGAGATGTTTTACTTCATCTAAATATCGCTAAAGGGTAGAATTGGGAAAACAATGTTTCACTTCATTAGAATTGCTCTCGTTTCATTATAGTTGCGTCTTCCAAACTTTGATCTGCGTCATTGTGAGGGTAAAACAATCTATCAACGTAAGCCTGATGTACGTAAGATATGCTGAGAGTCGTAAGAAATGTAAAAGTAAAAGTAAAGTAAAGTAAGTCCGTTTGTCCATCATTGTTTTGGAATGTGATGTTGGAGCTTTTACAGCGTATTACTGACTTTGATTTGCACATACCAAAGAGGAAAAAATACTCGGACGGGTTTGGAGTCTCTCGACATTTTTCTTTCTTTTTCAAAGCTATTTGGCAGTACCTGTTATGCGTTACAGCAAAAACAAAACCGGTTGAACATGTTAATTCCCCAGAACACTTTTGCCTTTGAAATTGGCCGGGAAATTTAGTTTAAAGTCGCTTCATTGTGGATTCACAGATGGAGATTTATGCGCGAGTCCGCCTATACTAGTCTGTATCGTATTGTAGTCTTCACTTTGGAATTGGCACTTGATTCTCAGCCTTGAGAGTGTTTTCCCAGTTTGAATTCTTTTTAAATTCTTGTTCATTCAATATAAATTTGCAAATCAAGTTGACGTGAGGTCGAGATCGATTCCGAAAAGGCAGCACATATTCCACTCGTTCGTTCAGCACAAAAATGCAGGGCTTGGGATGAACACGCATATTCAGGTTCAGAATATGAAGAGAAATGCTGCCTATTAAACGAGAAGACTTAAAGGGGAAAGGAGAATTTCACGTACAGATAGCCTGTAAACAGGCTCTCATTCACGGATGGAGCGAAAAAACCGCCAAGCAAAGTGATCAAAGCGGGATCAAGGAAAAGTTTATAATCCTAACGTGAATTTTTTTACTGCCGTCGGTTTACCAAAACGCAAAATGAACACGGCGCAGTCTATTTTTCCAGCGCTGATTTCACATCGCCAGAAATTCCGGACATTTTGCGTCCACGATTGCTTCCGGTCTTTCCCAGCGGCGTGCGGTATGAGCATGCGCCATTCACACATTCAACATTGTTACGTACTTTGCCTCAGTGGGGTGGGGGAGGGATGGGTTTCTCCGGTTCAAAAAGAGACTGCTACGTTTAGGAGACGAGCCGCTGAACGACCTAGTTGAAATTAGCTTTCGTTTGGTGCAATTTTCATGCGATTTGGAGCTTCCCAGCCCAAAATATCAACATCCGAAGTCAGCGTATTTCACGGGAGGTATTCGCCATGGCTGGCCGTGAACTGCAAATTCAAACACAAAAAGTACACATCGAATTTGCTCCAGGGGACTGACTGAGGCTTCACAGGAGATGTTCAATCCTTCGACAATCAGGTACGGGGTAGACATTTTGCGTTTTACCCAAGGTTCTTGTATTAAATGCAGCTTAAAAAGTGACAGTAGCCGGTTTTGAGCGTATTCTGCTATCAATCCCTTCTTACGTCGGCCGAAATTTTAAATTCAAAAAAGTACACATCGAATTTTACCGGAGATAAATATTTTTTGTACTGTTGTGTTTAGGAAGCTTCCCTCTTCCGAATGCTGCCCAGACATTTTTACGAACGTGCTTCAGTTAAGCGAAAAGCGCAATTTATTATCAGATCCCATACATTTCTTTGTTATTTCTTGAGCGGCTGTCAGCGTGAAACCTGATGCCTCTTCCGAGATGGCGCAACCGGATGTCTGAAATTTCTGGCGATGAGTAAGATGCGGACCGCAGTGGAAACAGAGGTTCGCGGGAACCACATTCTAAAAATAGCTTAATCTAGGAACAGTTTGGATCTCTACCTAAAAGTGGTATTTGTTGACTGTGTTGATTTTCATTGCATTTTCTCTACTTTTGTAAAGCTATGACATAATGATGCAATGCTGGAGAGAAGATCCCAGTGACCGTCCGACGTTTGAAGAACTTCAACAGACTTTCATGAACATGATTGCCGAGGAAGTAAGTAATCTTTTACACCTAAAGTTGTGACTTGTGCCTGTCCATTACGCAGCCGCAGTCGTGTTACTGATTTAGCTTGGGCCACAGGTTAATTTATAAACATTTTATTGTTTTGAGTGGTGTTTTAACTTTGCCATGGATGAATGTTACTAGTTGAGGAACTTGATAAATTTGACCAGATAAATAATATTTCTTTCTCATTCTTCTTTCTCCAAACCAAGTTTTACCTGGACGTATTCAACAAAGCCAAGTACGATAATAAACTCTACCAGCCGGAGAAATTCGTTTCTGATGGCGCTCTGACTGCGGATCCACAACCAGTCCTTCGTCCAAAAAGGGGCCGAACTCTGACTTTTTAGATGAACTAGTACGAAACAGCTTTTGTAGAGCTTGCATGTTTGCAATGGAGTTATGGCATTGTTTGCACAATGACAATGACATTAACCCGATCCCCCTCAAACCAAAGACAATTTTGTTTAACAAAATATCACAACACTCTTTTTTTGGACCCTTTTAGATAGACACGAAAGTGCCCTGGCTAAAGAATATTGCAAGCAGGTTTTGCTTTTGTTCCTCATTAGCCAAGAATGCTGCTAAACTTGTTAAGACCAACCCTCAAGCATAGCAAATGCAAACTAAAGAAATCACACAGTCAGCCAAAAGTGACTCTATGTACGTCACAGCACACCTTTGGACTTTCATGAAGGAACAAGTTCTGTATTGTTTCTCCAGACTTCTCTCCAGCACCCCCTGAAAATATTATATTACATTTACATCACATCAGCGAGCAATTACTTTTGACCAGGGCCCGGTTTTTCGAAAGTCAGTTAAGCGAATCCAGGATTAACGAAATTCTTTCTCTCGACCTCTCTCCAAAAAACCCGCAGGGTTTTGTTCTAAGATGGATTAAAAAGCTTGTTCTAGCTTAAATTGTTATCAAGGAAGTTGATGTGGACGAAACTTTCACGTTTTAAGGCTTATAAATGACAAAGAAGTTTAGACCTAATCCAGGATTAGCCTAATCATGCTTTGGAAAACCGGACCCAGATGTTTTGAGGCACATCAGGGCATTTTGTATTACTTAGCAGAATACTATAACACAGCTTACGATACAGTGTACTGTAATAACTCCTCTTTTAATTCTGTTAAAAGAATTGCAGTGACAATCACCACTTTTGACTATTTTGCAGTATTCAATTTTTATCACATTCAGGCATTTACTTGTACATTTACAGTAAAACCCTGCTATCTTAAACTCTCAAGGGGAGCAAGAAATAGTTCGAGATAATGGATGATCAAGATAGCAGGGTTCTACCAAGGGAATATTTCTACCGAGTTCATTTCAAAGGAATATTGGATTCCCTTTGAGATAGCGGGGAGTTCGAGATAACCAAGTCTGATACAGTCATTATCAAATAAGTTTGATATAGAAAGTGATTTTAGTTCACAAGAAATCTTTCTTGATTATTTCATAAAAAGTGCTGTGCCTCATAGACACAAGAAAAACAAAATAGAAACAAAACAAACAAAAACCTAGTATTAAACTTTTTAATAATGAACCCCACCAAGGCGGCAGCCCCAGAATCCAGAATCCAGAATTTAATTCGCTAACCAGCATTTCAAATGCATATGCATCTAATGAGTGGCCAGTGCCTGCTGTTAACTTCACTTCATTTGCCTTCCAAAAAATAAAATAATACCCAGCCTGTACATGTACTGCATGTGCTGTCACATCAGCTTGTTTTGTTTTCATATCGATCAAAGGATATTGCGTGATTCCGAAATTGTTTGTTTTGTTTCGTTAGCTGTCTTTTGATTGGCTCGCATTGTTAGCTTAGATTTCGTCATTAGACAACAATGATCTTTGTCACTTTTCATAGAGCGTCTCATTTTTCCACGTGCATCAAGCCTTGTAAGTTCTTTCCGTTTTTACCCTTAAATAAATTCGCTATGAGTATCAGCGGTTTGGGTTAGACTGCCCTATCGAAGCTACGAGCATCGGCCGAGATAGCGGAACAGTAAAAACGGAGGACACCAACCAAAGGTTGCGATACGCACGCAGTGGACTTGGCTAGGAGTCATCAGGCATGAGCAGCACTGAAGGAGAACAACCAGCGGAAGATCCCACGACCCCGCAAGACCCGAAGGCCAGAGATCAGGCCAAAGGACCCGCAGACAAACAAATCAAAGAACCAACCGCCGCGGATCGTCCCCAGCGAACGCGTAAGCCTTCGGCTAAGGTAATACAAAATAGACTGATAGAAAGCGAAGAGAATTTCGAAGAACTCTGGAAAACGTGCAAGGACCGAATACCAAGATCTCGAGAGAAGCTATCAGTACATGAGCTTAGAACAGGAATAGAAGAGGCGAGATCTATTTTCAATGATTATCAGTTGGAGTTATTAGCTACAAAGGAATTCGCCGCCGGCGCTACATCGGCCGAAGTTCTTCAGGACCTTGCGCGACTGGAAGAAACTATGGCTTCACGCAAAGCTTACCTGGATAGCACGACAAACGACGTAAACGAGCGAATAAAGACTTTGCTGCTAGAAACGAGATCAATGCGGAGCGCAGCATCGGGATCTGTCAACTCTGTGACATCGACACGTGTGAAGGCAAAGGCCAAAGCCGCGGCCGCAATTAAGAAAGTAGAACTACAGAAACGGAGACTTGAAATCGAGCTACGCGCAGCATATCAAATCGAGGATATGGAACTGGAGCTAGTCAGAAGAAAGAGAGATCAGCAGGCCAAACTCGAAGCGTTGCGTCTCGAAGAAGAGGCCGAAGTCGCCATAGCAACAGCCAAAGCAATCGACGAAGAAATAGACCAGATGGGCCTCGACCTTCCCTCTGAGTCGTTTCACGCGCTAGATCTCCCTCCCGCAAACCCGAAGGAACGCGTGGAAGAGTACCTAAACTCACAGAGAAATTCCGGCCATTTGCAAATGGGCGTGAAACCGGAGAACGAGGGCGCCATGTACTCTGTCCAAACACCGGAAGCGAAGATCAAGCCAGAGCCGCAAACCGAAATCGACGGATCGCACACCACGGCCTACCCAAATCCCAACGCACACGCGTTCATTCCTGCCAATCAGCCCCCAAGCGTTGTCACCCCCTATATCGAGTTCATGGCTCGAAGGGAACTGATTTCAAACAAGATAGAAAAATTCGACGACAAACCGGAGAATTATCACACTTGGAAGGGCTCATTTTTAAACATGATTCAGGGAGTCAACCTGAGCGAAAGCGAGCAACTGGCTCTCATAATAGAGTACACATCTAACGACTCCAAACGGCTCGCTCAGAGGCTTCGTAACGCCTACGTTGGAAACCCTGGAAACGGGCTAAAAGAAGTTTGGAAGAAATTAGGGGAAAGATTTGGCTCGAATGCCGTCGTAACGCAAGTCCACCTGGACAAGTTGAATTCATTCCCGAGGATAGCTACGCGAGACAACAAACGGCTTCAAGAGTTTGGCGACCTTCTTTTAGAGCTCCAGTGCGCAAAAAATGACGGTGGTCTAACTGGCCTCAAGATTCTGGACGAGCCCACTTACCTGCGACCCCTGGTTCTAAAACTTCCGGATGACCTCCAGGGAAGATGGCAGAGGCAAGCCTACAAGTACAAAACACGACGTGCTGTCGACTACCCGCCGTTCAGCGAATTTTCTGAGTTTGTCCAGGAGACTTCAAGAGAGAGAAACGACCCCTACCTCACGGCAGAAGACCCCAAAAAGCCAGTGCATGACGACCGCTACAGGGCCAGAAGATCTCCGAAAGCAATCTCAGTCGCAAAAACCGAGCTCGGATTGCCGAAAGGCGGAAAACCCCGTAGAGAAGTGCCGAGCGCGAACAACGACCCCAGTATTTGGTGTTTTATACACGAGAAACCACACCCCCTCAGAGAATGCCGCGCCTTAAAAGCCAAACCATACGACGAGTGCATGGAATTGTTGTCTCAGAATCACATCTGCTATCGCTGTGTCGCTTCGTGCGACCATTTCGCAAGAGACTGCACCGTCACCGTTAAGTGCACAGAGTGTCGGCGCGACGACCATGTCACAGCCTTGCATCCCGGAAACGCAAGAAAGACCACCGCACAAAGGCACGGCGAGGAGCGAGAGCCCACAAATATCGGGAACCCAGTACCAGACACCATTTCCAGTAGTTGCACACAAGTCTGTGGCAAAGGCGCCAACCCAGCTGGAAAGTCATGCTCTAAGATCTGCCTAGCGAACCTATACGTCGATGGCTCACCCGACAACAAGGTTAAAGCTTACGTCCTCATAGATGACCAGAGCAACTGCTCCCTTGCAGCTACCAAGCTCTTCGAGAAGCTGAACATCAAAGGAACAGCGATCACCTACACGCTAAAGACGTGTTCTGGCGTGAAAGAGACGGTCGGAAGATGCGCACGAGGGCTGATTATAGAGTCGCTCGACCAAAGTGTGAATCACCGCCTTCCTGTGCTCACCGAATGTAATGATATCCCGAACAACCGAGAAGAAATCCCTACACCTCAAGTCGCACGTGCTCATCCACATCTTCGAGCTATCGCTGAGAAGATCCCGGAGCTCGACGAACATACAGAGATTCTGGTGCTGGTGGGAAGAGACATTCCCGCCCTCCACAAAGTTCACGAGTCACGCAACGGGCTACGAGATGCACCCTGGGGCCAGCGTCTGGATCTAGGATGGGTAGTACTTGGCAATACCTGTCTTGACGGCGGTCATAAACCGGGCGGGCACGTGACCTCGTGCAAGACCCAAGTGCTCTACAATGGGAGGCCATCACTACTGGAACCGTGTCCGAACCGATTCAGCATCAAACATGGCGGTCCCCCGGACAGTCCGAAAGAACTTCAAGTTCCCTCCACCTTTGATGATGGGCTAGCACATGGCGTATTCACGCAAACCAAGCATGATAATAAGCCAGGGCTCTCTGTGGAGGACAGAAAATTCTTGCAGATCATGGAATGCGGCATGTCCAAAGACGCAACGGGAAA
This sequence comes from Plumapathes pennacea, assembly GCA_964036295.1. Classification (NCBI taxonomy): domain Eukaryota; kingdom Metazoa; phylum Cnidaria; class Anthozoa; order Antipatharia; family Myriopathidae; genus Plumapathes; species Plumapathes pennacea. Next base: position 6,067,186 of record OZ038472.1, on the reverse strand, counting down.
CTGGCAGGCACCACTTCCCTTTCGACGGGAGGTCAAAAAGCTCCCTAACAGCCGTGATAACGCCCTGAAGCGTCTGCGATCAACACGCAGAACTCTGGACAAGAGACCAGCAATGAAGGATCACTACTTCGCCTTCATGCAGAAAGTTTTCGAAAACGGCCACGCCGAACCTGTCCCGGTCGACAGCCTGGAATCCGCCAAGCCCTGCTGGTACCTTCCTCATTTCGGCGTTTATCACCCGAAAAAGCCAGACAAAATTCGTGTGGTGTTCGACTCGGCAGCAGAGAGCAACGGAGTGTCCCTCAACACGCTATTACTCTCCGGTCCTGACCTCACGAACGGCCTGTTGGGAGTTCTCCTGCGGTTCCGTCAAGATCCTGTGGCAGTGGTGGCCGACATAGAGCAGATGTTCCACTCATTCAAAGTCACAGAAGAACACAGAGATTTCCTGAGGTTCCTGTGGTACAAAGATAACCAACCACATGGGGAAATCACCGAGTACAGGATGAAAGTCCACATATTCGGCAACACCTCATCGCCAGCAGTAGCAACCTACGGCCTGCGCAAGACCGCTGAAGTCGAAGAAGCAGACTACGGATCAGACGCGAAGGAATTTGTAAACAGAAACTTCTATGTCGATGACGGTCTGAAATCTGCCGCCGAACCAGCCAGTGCTATAGACCTGCTGCGCCGCACTCAAGAAATGTTGGCTACCGCCAACCTCCGTCTACACAAGATCGCCTCAAGCCATCCTGAAGTTATGGAGGCGTTTCCGTTGGAGGACCGAGCAAAAGATCTACACGACTTGGATTTCAGCAAAGGTCCCATACCCGTGCAGCGATCACTTGGTGTGCACTGGGACCTGGAGTCCGACGCATTTACGTTTAGAGTTTCACTTGAAGAGAAACCGTTCGCACGGCGAGGAGTACTGTCTGTGACCAACAGTCTCTATGACCCCCTGGGTCTAGCCGCACCAGTTATCATAAGGGGAAAACAACTTTTGAGATCAATGACCACAGACCTCAAAGCGTCTGAATCAAACGAGTGGGACACCCAACTTCCACAAGAGCTGAAGCCAGCATGGGAGGAATGGTGCGGTTCCCTTACAGCCCTCGAGAACCTCAAGGTTCCTCGCTCTTACTGTCGCAGTTCACTTGAAGGCGCAGCACGAATTGAGCTCCACACCTTCTGCGACGCCTCAGAGAGAGCAATTGGAGCTGTCTCGTACCTGAAGGTGATACAGTCGACAGGCGAAGTTAAAGTATCCTTCGTCTTGGGCAAGGCGAAACTCACCCCAAACCATGCTACTACCATTCCTCGTCTGGAGCTTTGCGCAGCAGTCATGGGAGTCGAGATGGCCGACCTGATCATTGACGAGCTTGACCAGAAACCTGACGCAGTCACCTACTACTCAGATAGCAGGGTAGTGCTCGGATACATCGTTAATGAATCACGCCGGTTCTACGTCTACGTGAGCAACCGCGTCGAGCGCATACGCAGATCCTCTACTCCGCACCAGTGGCGCTATGTCCACACCAGCCTCAACCCTGCCGATTTAGCAACTCGATCAGTTGAAGCAAACGACCTCGGAAACAGCACTTGGCACACGGGACCGACGTTTCTTCACAGCAATGGCCCAAACACCGTAACTCAAGACGGTAAAGTTCGCCAAGTTGATCTGGTCACTGCCAAGAATGGGGTTAAGAAACACTACAGGAGACCAGTGCAGGAAGTAATCCTCCTGTTAACAGCAGACCTTTAGTCACATAATCAGGACTCATTCGCTAAGAACATTTGCTTGTATATCGCAAGTGGTATTCTACAAATACCAGGCGAGGAGTGTGCTGTCACATCAGCTTGTTTTGTTTTCATATCGATCAAAGGATATTGCGTGATTCCGAAATTGTTTGTTTTGTTTCGTTAGCTGTCTTTTGATTGGCTCGCATTGTTAGCTTAGATTTCGTCATTAGACAACAATGATCTTTGTCACTTTTCATAGAGCGTCTCATTTTTCCACGTGCATCAAGCCTTGTAAGTTCTTTCCGTTTTTACCCTTAAATAAATTCGCTATGAGTATCAGCGGTTTGGGTTAGACTGCCCTATCGAAGCTACGAGCATCGGCCGAGATAGCGGAACACTGCATATAAGTACTTCAGATTTATGCAATTACAATTTTAATGCCAATGGTAGATGTGAATAATGTTCAGTGGAAACCAATACTTATTAATGCCTAGGACCTCAACTTCTCGTTGAAAGAAAATTAATATTGAACTATAAAGCTCTTGTAAGGTTGCATGACAATACTGAATTTATTCCCATATTATTCTGTTAAAAATCAATGTTTTCATCAACATCAACTTCCAAAGTGTCTTTGTTTGTTCCCCAGCTGCTTTCATTTAAGTACAACTTGGCCTTGCTATCTTTAGCTGGTTACTAGCCAAAAGTTGATTGTCTGCCAGTTAAAATTTCATACTTTTGTTGGTTTTCTGGCTTATCTATGATACCCAAACATTATTTATGGCTACCAAAGAGACCAGCTAACTGCTACATTAATTATTCAGGATAATATCATTGATAGCCACAAAATCCCTAAAAATATGCATACCTTTTCCTCTGGAGACACTGATTTGGGGTCTTGATAAGGTCTGTAGAGTTCAAGAACTGAAAAAAAATTTAGTCAAAGTCAAACCTTCTGGACAAATCTGGCATTTTGCCCAGTGAAGAGACACAGATAAACCAGGGCAGTATGTTCAAGCTTTATATTCATTAAAATCCTTGTTTTGTGATCAAGTAAAATTCCCCATACATTTAGACTCTCGTAAAGTTGCACCAGTACATTAAGCAGGGGCAGATCCAGAAGATAATCTCACCAGTTTCTAAATTTGGAAGCACCAATAGGCACAAGGTTCAGAAGGGGTTTGGAAGCATGCTGCATCATTCTTTTTTTCAAAATTTGGCTCTGCAAAACACCTGTTCATTAAACTCATCAACCAGGGATGAACCTGGAAAGGTGCCCAGTGAAGGGAGGGGCCACCTAATTGCAGAAACACCCAAGCAAGGAGGTATCCATGGCAACCCTGCCACCCCCAACAACACAGCACCCATCACACTGAAAATCAGTGGAGCACTACTGCAAGACATACTTACCAGGGGGAGAGGGGGGAGGGAGCAAAAGTCTGCCTGGACTTGATAGTAAGCAATCGAGCTCAACATTGATCAAGCAAGCAATTTTGATCAAGCAAATAGAGGTTCACCCCCTGCAAAGCCTTGGGGTCACCACCATTTGTGGGGATGACTCCTGACTAGCATGGTCTCAAGGTTAACTTTGGCTAAATTACATTTAGCCACAATTTTAAAATCCTTGTTTTGTGATCAAGCAAAATTCCCCAAATATCACCAGTTTCTAAATTTGCAAGCACCAAAGGCACATAAGGTTCAGAAGGGGTTTGGAAGCATGCTGCATCCTTTTTTTTTCTTTTTTTTTCCTTTTTTTTTTTTGTTTTTTTTTTATAAGATTGGGCTTTTCAAAACACCTGTTAATCCCAGAAGTTGAGAACTAAATTTAAAAATCTGACCGGTTTTCATTATGCAGTGAAAACCATTCTGGATCCACCCATGACATTGTCAGTGTAAACAACCCCCAAGCTTGAGCACTGCCTGTGTTTGAATAGTCTGCAAGCAGTCCCTCTTGACTCAGGATGGGACACAAGGTCCTCTTTCCCTTTCTCCCCCCTCCCCCTCCCCCTCCCTTCAATCCCATTTGAGCTAAGATGTCACCTGTCTGCAGGCTAGTGCTTGAATAAATGTTAAAAATCTTGCAGTACAATCAAACATTTACAATCAGAACATTTGATAATTTACATCAAGCCACATCTGTGAGCAAATGCATTAACAACAGCTACAGTATTCATTACTTGGTTTGTGACTTCGGAGAACTTGCTGACATCTATGCCTCCAAGCCACCAAAAAAACATCGCGTAAATTTACTCCATATATTTTTATTTTATTAAATTCATCCAGCACTATATGTTATGTGTTTTCCAGGCCAACCACCTATTTTATACTGTAGCTTTGAGTTGTGATGGGCAATTTGTGACATTTTGTAAATTAGAGATTAATAATTAATGTCACTGTTCTTTATGATATCATGACGAGACACATATTGGCGCAAGAGGGATGCACTGCCCTGCAGTATATTAAGCTAGGCGACTTCCAGTTGCACAACCTTTTGAAACCTCACTTATCTCCCCATTAACTTGGGAATAGGACAAGCGTATTGGTAGGTCTTGATTTTATAGCAGAGTCTCACTTATCTCCCCGGCACTACGAGCTGAAACCATAGGTCAGCATGTGCTGGATCGGACAAGAGTATTGGCAGGTATGCGTAAAATAATGCTTAAAAGCTTGGGGGAAGTCGCTGCGCAGACTTAACTGCAAACAAAAGGAAGTGACCCAGTTTATTAAGAATCAAGCAAGGCATCACTCTAAAGGGACGGAAGGTGGGGAATTCGCAAAACGTTGCAACAAGCGTATCAATTAAGGCTACTATAAAATGTACTGTGACGATAGTATCCAACAACAGTGGGCCTTGAGCCTGACATGTCTCGCCATTACGTGGCAAGTTTTAGCTTAACATGAATAGAGCGTACATAAGTTGGACCAATCTCTATACAGTTAGAAACCGCCACTAGACAAAGTTTTGTCATCCCAGCAAAATACTAAGGCATGGCATTGTTTCACTAGAGGACATGAATGAACAATGGTGAACTGAATGAACAGTAATCGCTAATGTCATGACTGCCCTTGACTGACCTTGCTCGTCACATTCCATTAACTGCATTTTACACGGGACATTGTAAATGCTTTATTAAACAAGATGTTAAGAAAAGTGAAACCCCTTTGTGGTTATATACCAGTGCCAAAAGGGAAATACCGGACATCAGACTTGCCTGAGATCCATGAGATCCATTTTTCCCCAGCAGTAAAATTTTAAATCGAAATTTTCTTTCCACAAAACACAAAAACTCTGCAATCCGCAAAATTAAACTCCCACAAAAACTTCATGCCACACGGTATTTCAACTACAAATTAGTATCCAGATTCAAAGTTTCAACTTTCAGTTCCAGATTTGTTAATCAGGAAATAAAAATGCCTGATCAGTTCTGGATAATTATTTGCTCTATTAGTTATGAATTATCTGGGCAAGCTGCGAATTTCTTTTTCAGTACACCCTGATGTATTTGCAGTAATGCACACATGGTGACTTACCTTTTCATGCAGAGACACCAAGGCCTCCACAATATCATACAAGCCTGAGATAATTTCAACTGTATCTAAACTGTCAATCACACACTCCAGTGAGCATACAGGTTCTGTTACCATGATGATTTCATCAGATTTTCAAATGACTTGTGGTATCTCAGTATAGATGGATGCCACAACATCTTCAAATTCTATGAGAAAAGGAAAATACATTGGACATCTTAGTCATACATACAGGTGTTTACAAAATATTTATCCAAGAACACAAGAAGACAAATAAGTACAACCCAATGCAATCCACAAAGTATAATTATACTGAAACCTGTACATATATACACACACACACACTAATCACTGCATCACCCCCATGATTCTCCACGTGCATGTACAAAGAATCATACAGGATATCAGCAATTCAATAGGGTCAGTATATATAGGGGATGTCTTGGTGGCACAGTCAGTATATGGCAACATAACAATTCAGCGTGGAAAAAGAAACATATTCTCATTGCCTTCCCATGGCCTAAAAGCTACAATCAAATGCAAAATGGTTGAGACACTCGTAGAAAAAGACCCATTCTTCTATTCTATTCCCTCATTCTCATTTGGATTTCACTTGAAAGCATCTTTCCCCCCTCCCCCGTTTCAATGTTGAGGGGGGGGGCAGAAATGAACAAAACTTAAAAGCCAATAAATTGCTCAAAATATGCACAGTGTCTCAATTACTTTTGCATGTGATTGTAGCTGCCATACTCACAGATGTTAAACATAAAATACAGTCAAAGCTATCTGGATGGACACTCTCATAAGCGTGGATAGCAGAGTGCTTACAGACGTATTTAGGAAACTCCATTTAAACTTTAGCTCACTCAAACTATGTATTTACAAATTCTGATAAGTGGACATGCAGTTCCAGTTAATACAGACACTGTTCCGCTTCCCAAGGGTGTCTCCTTGCGGGAGCTTCAACTGCATGTATTTACATTTACATTATTATTTACATAATTATACCCTTGGTAGTGGAACCACTCCCTGCCAAATTTATGTCTGCTATTACAAAGACAATAAAATGCACAATTATTCGACACCTTCAGTTCCATAATATACCACTAGCTTGTTTGTGAACGATGATACAATTTAAGTACTCATAAATGTTGTACCTTCGATGCTCTGTCCGTCCCCTGTCCATCGCTCTTGTCTCCGCTTCGGCTCTTTGTGTGTACAAACACGGTAACCTTTGCTCTGTCGTGTTTTCTGATGGCCGAGTAAAACGTCCATTGTTTGTTAGGAGAATAGAGAGGGGATTCCTCTATGTCGTATTCTTTGTGGATACTGCATTCTGCTCCCATTCCAATCTCGGTACGGTTTAGGTAGAATTGGTTAGTTGGAACTACCGCAACTCACAGCATCTTGTCAACATGCAGAGGTTGCCCATGATGCAGCATAAAACGTCCAGTTTTACTGTATAGATCAGGGCAATCAAGCGTTTAACAGTTTCAGAACGTAGATCGTTTGAAAGTTTCTTCTAGCCAGAAATCGGGGTCTCCAGATTCTTCAGTTGCACACTCCTTCTCCTGATGGTTAAGTCTGAGCTGTTTTCTTAGTTCCCTTGTTGTTGTAAGAGTCGACTTCTAATGATAACAGGATATGCACAACACACGTCGACACGTCCACCATGTTTTTCACCAGCTGGAGCCTGCGTTTTGGACGCCAGCGGTAATTACCAAACCAGTCCCCTGTTAGGGGAGGTACGGGGGAGGAGAGGAGGGGCTGGGAGACTGCCAACCTCGTTGTTTTCTTTTTTTGTCCCGCGGAACAAACTCCCAGTCGTTTTCATATGTGAAAACGCCGTATTACGGCCACCTCGTTAATTCGGCTATATTTGGTATGTCCCGATGGAGGTCTTATTAACGGGGCTCCACTGTAATGCAAAAATGCATGAAAATCAAACCTAGCCAGGCTCTGGCCACCGGCTTTTGGATACCTAAAAATCGTGGAGGAACAGTGAGTTGTGGAGTTCGTGATTCTTCGAATAGAGTCCTTTTCCCCCAAAATCCACATGGTTAATAAACATCTCTTACCGGTAACAGTTGGCAAAGAGAAATATAATTATAAACCCCGTATTTTGTACCTGCTCAGTTGATTGACGTGTGTCATTTAACAAATGTATATTTTCAATGCGAGCTGTAAACTAACAAAACGTGAAGTAGGTTTACGGGCGTTCCCAACTCATGCGTAGCACGAAAGGATATTTCTGCATATCTAAATCTATACCTTAAAAAATAACTTTTACAACTGATGGGACCAGTTGTTGGGAATTCCGAACAGCCGTTCATGAAAATAGTGAAGTGTTGGATCCAAATAGACCGGAAACCTGTGAAAAAGCAAGCTGAATTACGGTAAGTTCCTTAATACATGTATATTCTGGCTGCTTAGCTGAAACTGGCTGTGCCAACAAATGTTTTTCAGAATATTGTAGACTAATATATGCTAAGTTGTTTTATCTTCACGTATAGGTGTTTCGGTCTGGTGACACTTAAAAATATTTGTATTTTAAAACTGCCTTAACGGTTGTGCAAGGTAGAGAATATGGTAAAAACATGATTTTTAAACAACTTTTCGCAGGACTATTGTATTGCGCTAAACTAAATCAACTGATGTTTTTCTAAAATGTTCTTGTCAGTAAATTTTGCAAGCGTATTGGACTCGGGCCAAGCTGGAAATTATTTTCGAAAATACATCGGAAAGTTTATAGATCAAAATTCAGTAAAGTTTATCAGTGATTCCCAAACATTAATGGTTGATTCAACGCGCACAAGAACTCCCTTTTTTTTTTTTTTTTTTGTAAGCAATGCTTCGATGATTCCTATAGAGATAAACTGACTATAACTGAAATTTCCTCGATCTAATTTTTTCAATTACATCCAAGGCTAAAATTGAGCTGCCTCTTTCGCACATCGAAGCACTTTTTTGTCCCGGGGAGATGGGGAATCGGCAGGTGTCTAAACTTTGGGAATTTTGTCCGGATGCCCGCTCCATACTGTTTTCAATTTACTAAGGCAAGTGACGCAATATTCCCATTAACAAGTAAACAAACGCTGCGGGGCACAATCTAAAGTTATTGAAGGACAGGTGCCAGTGAGCAATTGAATAATTTTGAAAAATTCATCCACAGCATCATGATTGAAATTAGTGACTGTAAACAACCAGTGTCGCCTTTGTAACATCTTTTATATTTTATGAGATTTTTAGGACGTTTTTCTTTTGTTCACGTGAGATGCCAAATATGGTCATAGCCACTAATATTCAAAGAGCCCAAAGGAACTACATTGGTCAAGTGGCACGATTATTGGGCCTGAAATAAGCTGCATGTGGCATTTCATACAGATCCACAGCCCGGTAGTTAAGGTTGACTGAACCCCCTTAGTGGTTCCATTTTAAGTTTAATTGCCAACGAGCAGCCGAGCGAAGACGCGAGGCTGCGAGGCGGCAGCATCATAGAGCCGTGCACGAGAGAAGGGGGAAAAAATCTCGAATGGAGCGTAAACACTTAGAATGACGTAATGTTTTTCTGCAATTGTTTCAAGTTAGCCAATTAAAATACGAGTTGTTTTGTTCTGCTTGTTTTCTGAGCCAATGGGAGCGCGAGATGCGAAGATTTTAACCAATTGTAGCGCTTCTTTGGTGTTATGCTGGAGCATTTTTGGCCAGCAAAAGTCTCCTCGTGGCGAGTTTTGCGGAGTCCTGTCAGAGTAGCGACGTTGTTCTACTTCGGGTGAGCAAAAGGACAGTAAAACAATCTTGTGTTCTTGGACTTGTTGTGTTCCTCTTCTAACGCTTTACGTTAGTGCACTTCAGCGAATTGTTTGTCAAGAACCAGCGTGTTCTAAATCGAGCGAGCGTGCTCAAAGTCGGCCAGCGAGCCGTGTTGAAAGTTCAACGTGCAAACATCAGGCCAGCGTGCCATTCAATACACAAGCAATACGAAACAAAAAACATTTGAAAAGCGAAAAATACAAACGAATCGACCAGCGAGTCATTTTCATTTTGCTTTTAATTTTGTTACTGTTCCAGAGACTTGCGCTCGTTGGCACTTAGCGAGAGCTGTTCCTAGTTTAGGATGTGATCACTGTGTAAAATCCGGTCTTTATTAACTCACGGCTGAACTTTATACACTCGACGAGCACAACGACTCAGAACACAACCAACGTTCAACTCAACTCACTCACAACACTGACGCTAGGACCACACCAGAACTACGCTAGCTATACCTTCGTCAGCACTACGCTAGCACTCGATCAGCTACTCTAAGGTATACATACTACAGCTGGAACACACACAATATTGAATTACGCAATGTTGCAAACTATCTGTTTAAAAGTCAGTTGTTGGTTCGTCTTTCGTGAGTCGGTTCTTGACATTTGTGGAGGTACTTGTTCATTTTAGTCAGATATAACGACAGTGGTTTAAATGGCCAATGACTCATAACTTAACCTGAGTATCAGGCTTTTTTTTGGGGATTATTCTTTTGGCTTTTAAGGTCGGCGTCCCACTAAAAGTGAAGACACGACCTTATTGCAGGCAAGACCGTCAGTCACAGTCCGTCAGTCATGCTGTGTCAACAATTGACTTCCAAATTAGAAAGTTTATTCCAAATTTGGGCATGGTTAAATACGCAGGAAGAAAAAGATTTCAAGAGATCGATAAACTTGAAAGGCAGGGCATTTTGCGGGAGTTGTTTTGATTTCCACCGTTGTTATTAAGAATTCAAAGTTTGTTGCCAACGAGTCTGAATGTTCCCAAACAAGTGAGGGAGCGGTGCACCGGTACTGGATTTCTACTATGCTGTCAATGCAAAAGTACTTCGCAGAATGTTTTGGTCGAACACTGCAAATATAAAACTACACGGCTTATGCTGTGATCATGAAAATCAGCCATTGTGCCGCTACTTGTAACGAAAATCACGTGCTGAGCAAAGGCGTTTCTGTTGTTGCTTCATCAGGTTACAATGTTGAGTATTGTGCCGCCGAAACTAAACTGAACTTGAAATACTTGTTTTGATTGTTATCATTGTAGTCATGAATTGCCAGTCAATCTGCTGCATTTCTGAACGATTATCACAGAGGTTTTGGTAAATTCTCGGTTGTTTGAATAAGCGTACGTCAAAGTTGAAAGACACGTGACAGACCGTAGCGACTTCAGCTTGTCGAAATATTTCTATAAAAATATAATTTGCTTTGCTTTGCTTAATTTTCGCCAGCAATAAAACTGTGCACAATCAATCAATCAATCAATCAATCGATCAATAGTTTATTTAGCACTGCATTTGGCTTTGTTACATTAATATAAAAGAATTTACACTTATTAATTGGTGCAAGCTAACTGTAGTATAAGGCTAGACTAGACAGTGGGATTGCTAAATAAATTTATATATGAATAAGGTCAAAAGATAAGCGAGTATCAAAAAAGTAAATAAATAATCAATTAGATAATTAGTTAAGTAACATAATTAAAGTAGATAATGAAAATAAGGTTAGGTAATGGAAAGAGTCAAAAACACACACATACACACGGCTCACTTATATCTGTGATACTTCAGTGATAATAATATACATTGAGGTAAATGACGGGTAGTAATTAATAAAGTAATATAAATATTATATACATAATAAATATCTCATGAGGTAGACTCAATATAAATTGGTAATCTGTGGAAGACAATTTGTTGGAAAAAGTTTCTAAACAACAATAATTGTATATATATAAATAAATATTTTACATGTTTGTAGTGATTTCTAGTTGCAAGAGAACTTACAACAAATATGTAGAGAACATCAAATAGATTCTAACTTTACATAGGAATCCAACAAATCACTTTTCAGTGCCTCTTAACTTCGGTTTACTTTTGCTTTTAATTATTCAATTATTTTGTTCCACACTTTTGCACCAGTAAACCTAACATTAAATTTTCCATAATTAGTTCTTAAAGTTTAACATCATAATTTATTTTCTTTTGGGGGGATGAAGTATGACAAAGCTCCATTTTTAAGGTCGGCGTCCCCGGCACTGAAAGTGGGAAAGCGAGACCTCATTACAGCCAAGACTTCGTCAGTCTGTCAGTCATAGCTGTGTCAACAATAGAATTCCAAATTAGGAAGTTTATTTCAAATTTGGGCATGATTAAATATGCATGAAGAAATAGATTTCAAGAGATCAATGAACTTTAAGGTGCGCACGATTCGCAATCCCTCAAAAGGAGATCACAGAGGTTTCGCTGTGCTCATAGCGGTTAGATAACCTAACTATGACCATAACCTAAGCCTAATCCTAACCCTAACCCTAGCCCTAACGTAATCCAACTCTAAACCTAAACCTAACCTCCCTAAGCGAGGCGAAACTTCAGTGATCTCCTTTTGAGGGATTGCGTAGCGCGCTCACCGAACTTTAAAGGTACGGAATTTTATGGCCTTTGAATCACAGCTTTTGGTGAAAGTATGAATGCGGAAGACTCTCCAAAGGTTTATATCTATTATATATATATATATATATATATATATATATATATATATATATATATTTTCCTGATGAACTCTTGTGTGAAAACAACATTTCATACCGGCCGAACGGTACATGCTGTATATCGATCGTGCAGTTATCATTTTGTGTCAATTAGGACTTTAAGCAGCGCACGACGACGACGAATGAGACGACTACCGGAAGTAAAAATCTGAGTGGAGAGAAGTCGTCGTTCACTTGAAGACGTCGACAAATGGCGCGATTTGGAGTCGTCTTGTGAACGTGAGTTTTCTGTAGATATTTTGACCTTCCTAATCGAACATAGCGACATATAAACAGTTGTACTCTCGAAGGGAGTTTTTGTAAGAAATTGTTTCTGACTAAGGCCTCATTTGCTTCCAAATACTAACATTTTCATTCCCTTTTGTACGGCAGGACATTTGTCGGAGCCAGAAAGAAAACATGGAACCTTCTAGTAAGTGGGCAAAAAACTCGTAAGTGGTCCGTCACTTCCTTCGATCGTATGATAATTCTTTGGCAAATTTCGGAGAACGTAAACAACTCAGTGTGAAGCGATGATTTCCCATGCCTGGCCACTTTCTCTGCTTCTTGGTGTGTGGCGGTACGGCTCACATACCAAAATTTCGCGGCACAGAAGCACGTCGTGGTCTTCTGTCCATCTGAAGTTTGTGGTTCTTGAATAAGATAAAAAGTATCATTCATGATATCAGTTTTAATGGCTACAGGTATATACTAGCCAACGAGAAAGCAAGCACTTCAGCCACAACACTGAACTGGGTTCACACTGAGCTGTTTATGTTCTCTGAAGATTTGCCGAAGAATTATCATACGATCAGAGAGAGTGACGGACCACTTACGAGTTTTTTACCCACTTACTAGAAGGTTCCATGTTGTCTTTCTGGCTCCGACAAATTTCCTGCCGCACAAAAGCGAATGAAAACGTCAGTATTTGAAAGCAAATAAGGCCTTAGTCTGAAACAATTTCTTACAAAAACTTCCTTCGAGAGTACAACTGTTTAGATGTCGCTATGTTCGATTAGGAAAGTCAAAATATCTACAGAAAACTTACGTTCACAAGACGACTCCAAATCGTGCCATTTGCCGTCGTCTTCAAGTGAACGACGACTTCACTCCAACGTCTGACATGCGCAATCATGTCCAACTCAGATTTTTACTTCCGGTCGTCGTCTCATTTGTCGTCGTGCGCTGCTTAAAGTCCTTATTGTTTCAGTCGGTTGACCGTACACAGGAACCCGTCGTTCATCTCTATCGACACTCATTATGCAGTAGACGCGTGCGATTGAGTTGTTTACAATATATCTTCAAATTTGCCTGGATAATTTACCACAAGACTTGAAGTATATTGTGTATGCCGAAGCCCTTGAACGAAAGGCTACTTTGGTGTTCTTCGTTGATAACGAGTTACAATTATCAAGAGCTCGCTCGAACGAACTATGCAAGTAAACAACACATTCTTGTACGTATGTACGTATTCAATCATCCGGCAAGCGTGTTGGGTTTCCCTGTACTGTGGTGGTAAAGCGTGACGTCGCTATTTTGCAAAGTTTTCCATTCGAATCTCTAAACATACACAGCTACTGCACAAACGTGTGCAAAGTTTCAAATCGCTAGCCCTGCTGACAGCAACCAGATAGCTCCATACTGAACTCTCTTTAATATTTAGCATCAGTTCTTAATCAAAGGAACCGACACAAAATAAGAGGGTTTAGTATTGAGCAATTTGACCACATCTCAGCTGTTTAATGCGCTAAAGAGCTAATTTTTTGTGTGACCTTTTTTTGGACAGAGCATTCCAAAGAATTGTCTAAAATCCATATTCAGATATTTTTTGTGACATCACTTTACCACTATATTCACCCAAGGCAATCCCTACTTTAGACCAGTAGACACATATACCTTTGCCGAAACGGATGCGCATTTAATTGAAACTGACTTTATTGTGTCTAAAGGTTTTTGAAGTCCAAACAAGCATGTATCAGAAACCAAATTTTAAAACGTCGAACAAAGGAAAGCACTCCTAACGCGCAAGAATGACCACTCCTTGCCTGCGCAACAGGCCCTTGCATTTGTCCGCGCGGCTTGTTGTTCGCGTCACTCGAAATCTGGCACGAGAACTTGTTCTTCTTAGCTTACCTCCCCATTCACATGCTCTCCTAAACCTGTTGTACGAACTAGAGCACAACCAAAGTCTGCCAATCAAAAAGAGAGCCGACCTTACAGCGGCATCGCTGCTTTGATTCAATGTTAAGTGAAAGTTTGTTTGCACAAAGCCATTCTTGGACACATATAAGTTCATTACTAACAACAGATTCTAGTCTTAGAAAACTTTTGTCAGCATAAAATAGATTGGAATCATCAGGAAAAAGGTGGAACTCAAGTATGTTCGAAGAGTTACATAACTGGAAGAAGAAGAATTCGAAAGTTAATACAATTGACTAAAACCGCAAGTATATGTCAGCAAGTGTATCACATATCACTTAAATTTATTCAACTTGAAACTCAGCCAAAAGAAGAAAGGCGTAATTTTCTTTACGCACGTATTTAGTTTGGATGCAGCCCAGGCTGGAGTATCATGGCCTCTGATAAATATGTAGGTGTCAAAGATAAGCTGTGCATGATATAAACTGAGTAATGAAGTCACGGATAGACTTTATTATTTGCGGCTCTAAACGGTCTCGTTCCGGTTCAGAGATTTGGCAGTGAAGTATTCTAAATTCTCCCATTTCGAGCGCCACACTAAGTTCTATAATTTTCACCCTCTGCCTTGTAAATGGGGGTTTTCAAAACTGAAACTAATTCGATATGCGGTTTAGCGAAAGTGGAGGCCCGCGGAAACGGATGCAAACTTCCACATACTTAAAATTGAGCAAATTTTACAATGTGTCCTTGAGTCAGTTCTATCAAATACCTACTCCCGCAAAAGTTCTTTTGTACAAATTCACGAGCTTACAGCTGCCTTGCTGTTTTAATTTCTTTGCCGACTTGGGACGGTCTCGTTGGGGTTCAAAGATTCGGCAGTAAAGAACTTTAAATGATTGCTGGAGTGTTTTCGACGGCTCTCAGTTCAAGCGCCACACTAAAGTTCTACAATATTCAATCTCTGCCGCCTTGGAATGCAGGGTTTTGAAAACTAAGACTTTCAAATACGCGGCTCGGCCAAGGTGGAGGGCTGCGGAAACGGATGCGCACTCTGTAAATTAACAATTTCTGTTTCAGTCTGTTCTGTTTATAAAAAAGTGAAAATTGACAAACTTCAATTAAAAAGAGAGCCGATCGACCTTACAGCGGCACCGCTGCTTTGATAGATTTTGATTTTGAGATTTATTGGAATTTTTTTTTTTTTTTTTTTTTTTTTTGGTTTTTTCTATTTTTTTTCCACTGGAAGAAATCGGGGGAAAAGACAGCCCTTTTCTTTTCTTTTTTTTTTCTTTTTCATCTTTCGACTTTCGGGGGCCCCAAAAATGGATCAACGAATAGCAATCCATTTCCATTTGACTCGTTTGAGGAAAAGATTAATTTTGTTCGAGGATTTACGGTAATCGCCTGTTTTTTCTTATGTTTTAGGCAATCATTTTGTGTGAGACGTCTAATGGACAAGGCTTGGACTTCAGCAGTTTTTTCTTTGCTTGTTTTATTGACTTGTTGTCCTGTATTTTCATGGCAGCGGGAGTCTGGTAAGTAATGAAATGCTAACTCTTGACTTTGACTATATTACCGGGCTATTCAAACTTTCATCGCCCTGTGTCATTTTCGGAGGTGAAAAGCATCCTTAGCAAGCAGCCTTTGTGTTGTGCGTCAGTGTGACTCTGACAAAAATACCCATGATGCACCATTAAGCGTGAATGGCACACCAAAGCATATTGGAACAGACTGGGCTATATTAAACTAACGTTTATATTGCACCCATGACTGGTTTAGAGGTTCGAATGGAAAAGTTTGCAAAATGATGACGTCACACTTTTGTAATCTAAACGTCCAGGGATTGGTTGAAAATTGTCAGTATATCGATCTTGGTTGCCCGATTTACAAAATTGATTGGGGGCCTTCCTGCACAATATTGATCAGGATTGTGAGAACTTGCTTGATAAACTAATATATTTATGAACTTTATCGTATACAGGGTATCTATTATCCTGCAGTGACCTCAAATGTAATGACTCAAGCTTGACGGACGGAAATTACATCATTGACCCTGATGGTGACGGTGAGTTGGCTCCTTTTACTGTGTTCTGTGACATGAGTGACAAGGATGGTGTTGGCGTGACAGTCATCAGTCATGATAGCGAAAACAGAGCCAAAATAAATGGTTGTGAACCGCAAGGATGTCACACTCGTTCTGTTCGCTACAATGGAGCAAACCTGACCCAATTGGTTAATTTGACGAGCGTCTCGGCTTTTTGTGAGCAGTCAATCAAAGTTGAATGTTATATGATGCAGCTTATAATCGACGCGTGGCTTGTGTCACGTGATGGTGTTAAGATGGACTACTGGGGCGGGGCCTCTCCTGGAAGCAATAACAAATGCAAGTGCGGGATGGTGAAAGCATGTCGTGACGATTCATTTCAAGACTGTAATTGCAACATGAATGATGGGCAGCAGCGTGAAGACAGTGGCCTTCTCACTTACAAGAAAGATTTGCCAGTGTCTCAGCTGAAATTTGGAGACACTGGCGATCCATCCGAGTATGGCTACCACACACTTGGAAAGCTCAAATGTTACGGATCAGAGGCATGCTCTAACAGTATATGTTCAACTGGAATTACCGACAACCAGTGTAAAGAAGGTTTGTTTTCTGTGCAGGCCTGTCTTCCCTCCTCCTTGCTCTTTCACTGTGATCTCACTCTGTGTGTCTTACCCAAGCCATTGAACTTATTTCCTGCTGTTTCCTGTTTATCTTTGTTGAATGTGCTGATTTCCTGTAACAAGACTTGTATTACGGCATGAGCTTTTTGATGAGGAGCTTCAGTCATTGATCACTCTCGTGACAAACAAGTTGGAAATGACCGTCCAACCTGCTTCCTGCATGTAGTCTAGTGAAATATAGTTAATTGTATTCTTGGCTTAATTATAAAAAAACAAGGAATTCCTCCACACCTTGAGTGTCGTTTACCATCTTCGAAGTCGCCATAGTCACGACGAATATGAGCCTGGAAATAACGCCGCACCACAGCACATTTCTTCAAAAACGTTCACGTATTCGAATCCTCCGCGCTAAAATACAATTACTGTGAGCTGGTTTTCCACGACGTGTCTGTCACATGTAAAAATATCTCACAAAGCAACCAACGTAAGTTCAGTTCCTCCGCGAACTCTCAATTTATTCATTGCTTGTGGAAACACAAGCTTTAAAATGAAGCGTGTTTTATTTTTTTTTTATTCTGGGTCGAGAATCAGCACACGGTGATTGGCTCACATTGTCACGTGATATGCGATGACGTAAGGTGATTGCGAACAACTTGAGATGTGGGCGATTGAATTGAATACTTGTGGGGTGTGTAAAGTTAGCTGCGTCGCATCCAAACTCAACACCGTTTGGCTCTGTGGAACATGTACGGATAAACTGGATTTTAGGAAACGATTTTGACTTGCGTTTTTAAACGTGGGGGCGCACTATAAAAGGCTCTTCCTTAGGAAGATTTTAATGAATATACTAGAAATACGATAATCGCAGATACCCCTCGCTCTGCCATTGGTTGGACTTCTACTTTTGTACTGCTCAACAAGAGCAGCCTTTGTTTTACCAAAATGATGAGTCAATCTTTTCTTCGAAGTCAAGTGCTATACGCAAAAGAAGGAGAAAAAGAATAGTGTGTGTTATACTTTTGCGTTCAAAAAAAGAGTCGATTGCGTGACGAAGTACGTATTTCCCACGGTCGGCACGTCAAATTAATTCATACAGTCTGCCCAAGCACGTTCTCAAAATTTAATACTAAAATAGGCTTCCTGTGCAATATTTTTTGCTCTGGATTCCATGCACCAGACTCAGGCATGCATATTCAATGAGCTCGAATTGTTTTGTATGTGAACTCGCTCAAAACAGCATGATTTCTCCCAGAATTAAAGCAAAACTTGAACGGTTTACTTCAAATTATACAGGGGTTTCAGACCTAGTCATACTTCACAGGGCTTGTGAACGATTCTCGCTGCAATCATCACGCGTCAGATTACAGCATTTGTTACAGTTTTAGTCTTGAAAGAAAAAAATAAGACATCTGACTAAATCATTCAAGACTCCAAGTTCCGATTGCTCTGAGCGAATATGGTGTCGAAACTGGCGACAGTAGCGTATTAAAACAATACCTCGAGGAAAAAGGATCAGCATACAGATTTTATTACATTCTTGAAGTGATCGAGTTACAAGATACGGGATAGAATATATTTGTCACGGTGATTGTTTGATTTCCACTGACTGACCTTTGTTGCTTGTCCTTTCTGAATAAGTATCTGATCAAAACGGCAGCTGAAGCTCCCAATTTGCTTTCAAGCGCCGTTTCCTTTGCAGAGTCGTTTCTTCAGCCGGGATTGTCGTCTTTTGTCGAGACGGATTCCGCCTTGTCCGTGCTTGTTCCCTTCTCTTTTGAAGACGAGTTTCACGAGACTTTTGTGTTTCAAGTTTTGCAGTTTTCAAATGTTGCTTCGTTCAATCTTATTCAGAGTATCAGTAAAACTACAGCGGGACACGTGATCGATCCTTTGTCGTTGCTTAACGCGGATGGCCCTGGGGACGAGGTCGTACGCTAGACAAACAGACACACGAACAAACTAATATCGAGATGGCGACCCGCTTGGAGTCTTCAAATAGGGCGATTTTGCTGCATTAGCGTCGTGATTATTACCCTCGCTTCGCTCGGGGATTAACTGACCGGCAAGATGGTGGTCGCTATTTGAAATGGCTCCTGCTTAATGAACAAGTGAGAGCAGCTAAATAAAAAATGCTACTTTATCGGGTCAGAATAAATAACTTCATACAATATAGAATCTTGCTGGCCACTCCTGTTGTGTGCGCGTATTGCGAAAGCGCTTATATTATCCGTCATTCAGGTTCATCTTTCTCCTTGTCGATATTCTGGAGTTTCTCCATGACATCGCATCCGAGTGAGTATGGTTTAGCTAGTCTTCCAACTGCGGTTTGCTGTGATTACAAACCCCGAACTTTTAATTTGAGGCTACTATCGAAGTTCCATCCTCATTTGAGTCCGAATTGAGTCACTAGATATTGGACTGACCGAACCATGAAATGATTTGCATTTTGTAATTGCAATTGATTTTGTTTGGAATTATTCATAAACACTAAATTGCTGCCCTCAAAAATAGTACACCAAGAAGTGCCACAAGAAACAAGAAATGTATCCTTCGGTCGGTCAAAAACCAAGATGACTGGAGGGAACGGCGCGCGATTTAAAAATATGCCGCCACGCTGAATCTGTTGCTCTGCCTATTGCTGACAAACACAACATGAAAACGCACAATTGGCGACTTGTAAACGTAAATGTTGCTGTGTAAAACCGATTATTTAGAGGACAGTTCTCTTTGTGTCGAGAAAAGCGAGAGGCTTCTTGCTTACTTTCTTCATTACGCCATTTTGTATTTAATATAAAAACTATTCCCCGTGGGGGGTCCCCTTTTATAGCGCGCCCCCGCGTTTAAGTTAACTGGCGGAAGATTTGAGAATAGCCGTAAACAAATGTTAGATGGATTCGATTTAATAAATTTCCACTGGTTTGCCGTGGTGTGGACTCTTAATTACCACGATTTGCGTCATCACATAGTCAAAATGTTGTAGACTCACGAGGCGCTTCGCCGAGTGAGTCCACAACTAATTTTAACCATGTGATGACGTAAATCGTGGTAAATAAGAGTCCACACCACGGCAAACCAGTGGAAATTTGTTTTTTTACCACAATATGTAAAAATATACAGGAAAATTTCATTGTATTTTGTTGCAAAGCGTGACACACTGTCGTCAGTTAGCGTCAGCATTGTTGTCTGAACTTTTATTTACCACGGTAAATCGACCAATCAGAGAGCGAGAATTTAGTGTGCTGTGGTAAAATAATTGATGGATACCTCTACGGGATTGCAAATAACTCTGTCGCCGCTAATTCTTTAGTCCCGATGAAACTTTCTGTGGCGACACGAAATACTTTGAGAAGCCACCAGGCCGAAAACGGACACCAAAGCTATGATGAACTTTAGCCGTAAACATTTTACACTGTACATGACATCTGTTGCATCATACATACTGTAGCTGCATTGTAAATAATAAATTTCCACTGGTTTGCCGTGGTGTGGACTCTTATTTACCACGATTTACGTCATCACATGGTAAAAATGTTGTGGAATCACGAGGCGCTTCGCCGAGTCCACACCATGGCAAACCAGTGGAAATTTGTTTTTTACTACAATATTTAGAAATATACA
Source organism: Plumapathes pennacea (assembly GCA_964036295.1). Taxonomy (NCBI): domain Eukaryota; kingdom Metazoa; phylum Cnidaria; class Anthozoa; order Antipatharia; family Myriopathidae; genus Plumapathes; species Plumapathes pennacea. The sequence goes on along the minus strand of OZ038472.1, from coordinate 6,046,945 downwards.
AGAAAGTTTCGTTGTATTTCGTTGCAAAGGGTGACACACTGGCGTCAGCTTGCGTCATATCATTGTCTGGACTATTTACCACGGTTAATCGACCAGTCAGAGAGCGAGAGGTTAGTGTGTTGTGGCAAAATGTATTTTCGACGAAAAGACATTCTTTTTGTGACAAAAATATCCATCTCGTACCTCAAGATGTACAACGTGGCTGTGTGAGTATATTACATTTATTGTGCTGCGAGCCTGTGCCGTCAAAATGCTTCGGCTTATCGTAGAGTGCCTGTTAAAATGTTTCTTCCATTAGATCATGTAGCCTTTGTTTTGCAATGGTGACCGTATGTTAGAAATGAAAAATACACCGAAGTAGTCCTGACCATTGAGTTTGTTAGTCACAAATGGACTGAACACGCTGTGAAACAAAACCGCAATAATATTGTAAAAGTCTCGTGTTACATTCCTCGCTTTTAATTGTATATTTTTTATAGAGTGCGAATACTCGAAAGCCTAATAAAAGAAACGCATTCAATTAAAAAGAAAAAACGGATAAGTATTGAAGCAAAGGCTGGATTTATCGTGGCCTCTGATCCTCTGATTAGAAATAAGTGTTCGAAGTCAAACTGTCAAAATCGACTGTGCATAGATACCATAAGTCACGCACCGGGTCACGCATTACTCTTTTCTTGCTGGCTGACCATTTCACTCCTAAGCTTAAAATGCAGAGTCTCTTAACCTTAAGAAGCAAATGTATGAGTGTTGTAATGAAAATTTATAGTTTAAATCAGGTTTCACTTGAGTTAGGTCTTAAAAGCCAAGTTCTGTATTCTGTATGACGTTTTTTTCTGGTGAGACTGAAAGTCTCTCTTGGGGGGGCTCGCTCTTGTCCCTACTTTTCAAATTAGTTTATTCTGGTCTCGACCCAACTCACGCCACAAGCTCACTGGCAACGCCAGAGTTGTTGTATTAGCTGTAGCGAATTTGGACAGCAAAAAAAGACCGGAAAAACAATCCTCTAGGTAAAGTTTTACCCTGTAATTTGCTGCGTCTACTCTGCAGCCTAGAACGATGGTTATTGGATAAAGATTGTCATACAGTAAAAACGAATCACTTTTGTGGAAAACAAAAAAGACATAGGACAAACCCCACTGCGTCTCTTTTTCTCCGAGCTCCGCGAGGGTAATAATCACGACGCACTAATGCTATAGTATCGCGCTCTTTGGACTACTCCAAGCGAGTCACCATCTCGAAATCTAATGTTCGTGTGTCAGTCAGTCTCGACCAGCGTACGACCTCCAGGCGAGGTTGCTAAGCAGTTGATTTAAGGTGGCTCCATAGGGTTTTCAGACGCAATTTCGCGTGGGCACCAAAATCACAATGAAATAAAAACCTGACTTTCGTAATTCTTTGGAGGAAATCTGAATTTATCAGGAAATTCTAAAACTCGGAATAACAGCAGTTTACGATGTGTGCACGATTCTTCGTGTCACAAAGAAACCAAACTTGCAAGCCTTTCAATCAAACTCAGTACACGCCGGCTTTACATGATCGCCGATCTTTATCACTTTACTTTCGAATGTATATAACTCCACCGAATTAGTTTGAAAGTATTGTTTCTGCACATCCTGTCAGGCCAGTAACTAAACAAGCAACACACGATGAACAAGTTCTGCAATTCAGATTTTATTTTGTTTGACTTTGAAATGGACAGCCGTGACAAACGCGGCTCGGACGGTCATTTCGGCAATCATCAGTTGCAATGGACAAACCAGTACATTCGGCCTAGCCACAACACTGACATCAATTATTGGAGGTAAGCAAACTTAGACAGAAATTATTGGCTTATTATGTTATGAAGCTTTGCAAATCCTACTAACCTGCAGAGTTTGATCCCGCGTCAGTCAGTGGCATATTCTCTCAGGTGAGCAGTCAAAAAACTAAATATTCACGAACTGTACTGAATAAGTATGAATGAACTTGATAGGACACAACTACCAACAAACTTGTTGGGAGTTAGTGGACTAGCATACGACGGCTTAAACTGACGACTTTCGAACGGTCTTCACGGCTTTGAAAAGGATCGAGTTGTTAAACAGCTATCACCCTCAAATCGTTCGAGACTTCGCCAATAGTTGTTCACACAGCATAATTCGTGGCTGACATATCCAGTACGAGCTTCTCAAGACAGAAATTCAGGAATTGCATGGTGTTTCCTTTTAGCTTCGCACCCAGAAAACTTGCTGTACTTGCTGGCGTGTGATCGCCGCTTTCTACTCGTGTTTACATGCACAACTTGTTTTAACGCGCAAGGACACTACGGCTAACGCATGCGCACTTGTCGATCTTGTCGAGTCATTATTTAGCATTTGATGGCGCAATACGCACGTAAAATATCATGTTTTTCTCTGCACTTTTCTCAAGTTTCCTTCGATGAATCTATCTTAAATTTTGCAGGCAAACGAAGATTATATCCGGTTTTGTCATATTTGATTTTAATGGAAATTTATGGAGCAGAATTTTTTTATTTGCAAAAAACATAAATTGCCAATTAGCTCGGAATCCGCTCCTCTAACTCCAGCTTTTTTTCACAGTTATGTTTGCCTTATAAGAGTTTCTAAACACACCGAAAATTTCACCGAAGAAAACTCCAGAAAATAGAGCAGAAAGTTTGAAAATAGGGTAAAAGACCTTTATTTCAAGGACGTATTGTTTCCATAGAACCACACTAGAGTGATAAAAGTAAAACGTATACGCAGCAGACCTTTCGAAACATCTACCCTGAAAATTTGATCAAGAAAGAATATAATGAAATGAAAATATGACAGTTTTGGTGTCATAAACTAAATACAAGCAAGTGCAGGGAAATACCCTATGGAGCCACCTTAAATGAGAAACCATACAGCACCGATGGAAGTGATTCTACTTCAAGATGTTGATACAAGGCTAAGAAATTCGACGGATGGCTATAAACGTCTCGGATATTTCGCCATTGCATGGAAGGCAGGCTTGCTAGCCGTAAAAGAGATAAAACGATTTCTTTAAAGCATCGACTGGAGCTGAGCTGAGCACAATCCCAGACGCCAATATGGTGTTAAAACTCGGATACTTCTTCAGAAAGGACAAGCAAAATACATTCGGTGGAAATCAAGCAATCACTGTGGCAAATTTCACCGTTTGACCGTTTACAGGATGACCCAAGTTTTGACAAGACCGCCGCGGGCGGTCAATTTAACAAATTGACGTCAGTTTTTTATGTGTCTGTCCTCTTATTGATCATGAAACGCGTCATAACATTGTCAAAAAGTTGTGGATCCACGAGGCGCTTCGCCGAAGTTCCAGAAAAAAGAATGCATATGGAGTTTATTTGCCCTGATTATCCATCCTGCATTCAAACCTGTGAAGGGCCTATGCAATGGAGATTGGAATTTTCGAACTGTATGAGAGCTGCTCTGTATTTCGAATCACTAAAGGATAACGTAGAAGATAATGCTTGGGGTTTTGTTTTGCTTGCTGGAAAAGGTTTTAAAATAATAGACAAGAATCCCGCTTCCTAAAAGCCCACTACAGGGCGAGGGGATATCTACGATTATTGTGTTTTTAGTATTTGCTCGTTTCCTCTGACTATTAATCAGCTCATACGTACTAAAGACCATGTCACACGAGGAAATTTTCTTGCAACTTTTAACGCAACGTCGTTACAAGTTGCAGGAAATGTTGAACGTTGAATGACAACGTTGTATAATTTTATTGCAACTTGTGACATGTACTTTGCAACTCGTCTCACAATGTTGTCGTCAGCGTTGTAAGACAAAAAGTAGGGAAAATTCCCTCTTGTGACAAAAAGGTCAAGGACAAAAATTCTGAATGTTATCCTATATGGCAGGGCCTCGGCTATCGTGCAGCGACTACAAAAGTAGACATCCAAGCCTGTTAAGTGGATATTACGTCATCGACCCTGATGGTGAAGAAGGACTGGCTCCTTTTACTGTGTTTTGTGATATGAGTGACAAGGACGGTGTTGGCGTGACGGTCGTCAGTCACGACAGTGAAAATAGCATTCTGGTAAATGGGTCTGAAGGAAAGGGAGAATACATACGTGTAGTGAGCTACTATGGAGTAACCCTGGACCAGCTTGAATCTTTGACGAAAATCGCAGCCCACTGCGAGCAGTTTATCAACTACACGTGTTATAACGCACAACTTTACCTAAGAGCGAAAGTGTCATATCTGGTGTCACGCACGCTTAAAAAAATGAGCTACTGGGGAGGGGCCCCCTATGATAGTAAAGGGTGTGCGTGCAGAGTGAATTTCAGTTGTTACCGAAATGAAAGCTGTAACTGCAACAATGGTGACAATATCTGGCAAGAAGACAGTGGTCTCCTCAATTACAAGAATGACTTGCCAGTGTCTCAGCTCAGATTTGGAAACACTGGCGGTCCATCCGCGTATGGCTACCACACACTTGGAAAGCTCAAATGTTACGGAATCGAGGCATGTAGCGACAGTCCTTGTCTGAACGGAGGGACATGCCTTGGCCTTGTGAGTGGCTACGAATGTAAATGTCCAGTGGGATACACTAACAAACGATGTGAGATAGGTTAGTTTGGGAACAGGTAAAATGCGAGTCAAATATTTGTGAGTTGTAGTTACACTACACCGCCTTTTCATAGGACGGTGCTACTTTTCGACTTTCACTCAACATGAGAAAATGGCAATGGCCGAGAACGAGTGGGAACATAGTGCCGTAAAATTCCGTAAATATCCACATTGGTTTGGCCATGTCCTTTGGTTTGGCTGATTGAAACGTAATGATCGGACAACTTGACTCTATAGTAGTCTCATGCCAAGACTGAACTCGCGACTGGAACTCCCAACTTTTAAACTCGTATCCCTCGCAAACCCATTTGTTAGCTTCGTTAGTCAAATACTGTGAGTCTACTCGGTGTAAAAACCCAGTGAAATGACTACTGACATAATATGTGACAGCTAACAATATAATGATAATTATTAGTCTTATGAGAGCCTTCAGAATGTTGCTTTATTGACTTTGTTCTAAATATTGAGTGTTAGAGCCATTTTCGGACGCCTGTCGAAACCCAAAACCAAAAGCAAGTACACCGCCAATCACAGAGGCTGTAAGAAACACTTTCAACTAATCGGAAGCCAAAACCAGCTTTGGTTTTACTTTAAAGAAGAAATTAATTAGCAGTGCTTTCTTGAGTGAGAATATTCCAATCATGCCGGTTTTGCTTTTGCTTGTGATTGGCCAACAATGCTGCGGAAATTGTTTGGAGCAATCGGAAAGCGTAGCAAACGCAAAACCAAAGCAATCACACGATTACTAATTTCGACAGTCATCCGAAAACGTCTCAATCTAATTTCAACTTCAGTACTAATTGAAGTGACTTGAAAAGCCGGATGCATGATGCAGTAAATTTCTCCTGATTTTCATTTCTCTTTCAACCATTTGATGTTGTGACACATTGATATCATGATGTAACGAGTCAGTACTACGTTGGTTAGTCACCGGCGGGTTCTCATTTAGAATTTATAGTTTAGTGACTTCAAATTTTTAAATAACCAAGTAACCAATAACCAAGTCTTTCACTCTTACTCTCAAAGTACCAAATTCTCCTGGGCATTCAAGAAGACCATGTATGAGCGGTGTATTGAGAATTTATAACTGAATCAGCTTTCATCTGAGTACGTTATCAAATGCAAAGTTTACCATAGATCAAGGGTGAAAGGGTTAACCCTTCTGGCTGAAAGTACACTTCCATGCTCAAAATACACATTTTTTCAACCTTTTAAGAAAAAATTATATGAATGATGATAGTTTAATCATCTTTCATCTGAGCAAGTTATCAAGAGCCATGTTCTTCTTACCGTATTTTATATTTAAGGTGAGAAACTGAAGAAAAGAATTGAATGTGATCACTCTTTGGAGTGAAAGGGCTAAAATGTGTGTGCTTTCTCTCTCCGGGACTTTACGCTCAATATTCTTTCAATTTATTTTTTTGCGTGTGTGTGTGTGCTTGTGTCTTCTCTAGTCCAACCATCTGCACAGATAACTCAAGGAAACATGTCGATTGACGTTGGTGATGAACTGAAACTAGATTGCAACGTGAATGGTCAGCCAGAACCAACAGTGAGGTGGAGAAAAAATAACTCAACAAGACTTTTGAGGGCAAGCATCAGCCAACCTGATAATACGACACTGGTTATTGACAGCGTAGTGCATGATGACGCAGGATTATACGAGTTTGAAGCAGTCAACACAGCAGGAACAGCATACTCTCGTTCACAAGTGGAAATCAATGAACAAAAGGGTGAGGAAAGATTTCATTGTACATTTAGTGAAATGCAATTCCTATCCCTGTAAAAGCTAATTGGCGTTGACGCACAGGGACCAGTTCTTCAAAGCTTGATTAAGTTAGCCCGGGATTAACCAAATTCGTTTACTTTATTTCTTGGACAACAGACTGAAGAGTGTTTTTGAGAAACGACGAATTAAAAAGCTTGTTGTGTTCAAAACATGTCGAGGTAATCGTGTTGGTGACGGAAATGTTATCATTTTCTGGCTCAAAAACGACAGCAAAGTTGAGACCTAATCCAGGATTAGCTTAATCGAACTTCAAACAACCGGGCCCGGTATTAGGTGAAACAGAAACTGCGTGATAGAGGAGAAGAAGTATACGAAAATACTGTTGAATTGTCTTATGACAGCAATAAAAAAGAAAAAGCCTCTCTTTTTAGCTCAACTTCAAGCCGTGGCTTTTCACTGGATTCCACCGGGGCTTATATATTTTTTATTTTTGATGATCATACAATGTTTCATCACATTAGCTCCCGGACGTACACGCAAATTCATGGGAGTGAATGGAACCTTTCTCCAGAGTCTTCGTTGTATTGATATATTTTGAAGTTCTTTTGCCTTCGTCGCAGTAGCTTGGTGTGAATTATGCAAGATACGGCTATTTTGGCGGTTGTGGCCATTGCGTTACCCAAACTGGCATCTATTTTCAAACATTTCTTAAACAATTTTCCATACACTTTTCAAACATTTTTCCGCAGAAAAGGACAACAAACTAAGTAAAAATTAATTATGACCTACGAATAGGGCACACTACAGGCTTACACTCTCTTTTTCCGCGCGAAAACATCGGGAGAATGTTTTTTGAGATTTGACGAAACGCGCGCATGCACATCTCATGACACTACTTCTTTAAGGAGAATGTTTTGATAGTCATTAAGAGTTGGGACGATTTGTCGGGGTAGTTGCTAAGTTTGATTGCGTGCTTTTTATCTTATGTTATTGATTAGAGTTTAAGTTTTAATCCTATGTTAACATTCAGTGTTGTATTGTAACTTGTATTGGATAAGAGATGTTTAGTTCGTTCATGAAATGCTCCCGCGTAGGTACAACGTATTTGGGGGCAACGGTGTATTCATTTTTTTACTTTTTTCCTTCAGAACCCATGAAGTGGGAATTAGTTTGGGCCCCATTGATTTCTGTTTCTCTTTTTGGTGCTTTGCTCTATGTTGGGTGGCGTCTAAGACGACGATGCAAGTCAGGTAAGCCAATGACGTAACCTGTTCCTCATATGTGTGAATTGATCTTTAGGAAGAAAGGAGTTGGTGGGAAAAATGAAGAGATTTTAGTTAAAGTCTCAAAGTGTAATAATGCATTTTTCAATACCCATCTTAGGGCTTCAGGATCGCTCGAACTAGCATATAAAAAGGCTCATTTTGGATTTCAGTTGCCCTTGAAAAATTGGAACAATAATTGTTGATGCCCAATATAAGTTTCATTCTTTTAGAGAGCATTTGACTAGAATGCAAGAAATGTCTACAGTGCATGTAGACAATCCATCGTCGAGAATCATTGCTTAGTTTATTCTTTACTTTTACTGAATTCTTGTCTTTTCATTTCATATCGTCGGTGCCATAAACATGAACAATAATGTGCTGATCCAAAGACAAACGGTATTGAGTTTGCTTTCTAATGCTGAATTTTATATATCAAAATGTATGTACCAGAACAATATTTGCCATGGATATCAAGCTTGGGAGAATCTGTTATGCGATGAGAAATTGAAAATATTTCTACTTTCAACTTCATCCCCGCCCCGCAATAGTAACCAATTAGAACGAAACCAACGGCAGTGGTCTCACAAGTTTGATATTTTGCTTCAATATTTTTTGTGAACTGTTTAGTGTTAGTGTAAAATAGTAAAGGAAGTAAATAAGTGTCACAAAGAAAACTTGTTTAGTTTACAAGAAAAATACATTTCATTAAAATCACTCGAACCTATTGGGAACCCTAACTGCAAATATATCGTTTTTCTATTATAGCCGAGATAGTACGCATGCACCGACTGGTGAATTTACCTGCCGGAAAAACGTGATCCATAGCTTACAATACGGAATAAACGTACTCGCGCTTAAATGAAATATTTTTTTAATATATATACCATATCTATGATTAGTCATTTATTGCTTCAGACAAAAAGGGTCAATTGGAGAGGTGATATTTGATCTCGGTTTTCACAACCTCAGGGTGTAGACCTGCTTTCTGACGTATAATTATTGACTGTCCAAAGCTCCCTTGAGGATCCCAGTGAGCTTGCACCTATTCCTCCCCCAAGAAGACGTCCGTCTGATCTCTGGGAAGTTCGGGAGAGTGAAGTGTATATCCAGGGTTTTCTAGGTGTCGGGGCGTTCGGGGAAGTTTGGAGAGCCGTGGTGAAACATGTCGGTGAAATTCGAGGAAATCGAGAATGCGCAGTGAAGAAGCTAAGAGGTATACAAAGTCACGTGCCTGATATAAATACTAGCAATGAACCAGTTCCGCTTCAGTGTAAATTACTCAAAATGTTATCTAAAAAATTCTTTGGAGCTCCAATTGTTGGTGTTTATTAAATTTATCCTTTTTTTACTTTTTACTTTAACTAAGCACCCATTTTATTGTGAAGTTCTTTGTTTACGGATTTTATGTCTGGTTGAATTACAGGATGTGTAAGCAGCGAGACCAAAAACAATTTTTTCAAGGAGATCGAAATTGGGAAGATACTTAGTTCTAAGAGACATCCAAACATTGTCCGTTTTCTCGGATGTGTGACTCTGACAGGTTAGTAAAGTCAGATATAAAGGAATTAAATAAAATCATTGGAATCTGATCATAAAGATTGCAAGAAACAACTTTCAACCAACCAGAAGAAACAAATGGGTTCCTTGGACGGGAATGGCCACGAGCTCCAAACGAGGCTGTCCTAGCATAGCTGAGAAGATGGCAAATGGTTTGAACCCAGGAGTGTGAACAGTAGGTTGGTTGTGATCGTCCGGGTTAGAGTAGTCTCCAGAAAGACTGTTGTTGGTGACTGACGTTTCGACTACCTGAGTGGAAGTCATCTTCCGAGTCAAGTGAAAAGTATTCGTCAGATGGCGGTATATATGTCTCTGATTGTAGAAGTGATTGGTCCGTTATGTCGGCCTATGGTTGGTCGAGTCGGCTTGGTTGTGTTTCGTTATTGGTCAGTTGATGTTCTTTTGTCCTGTTGATTAGTCTATTGTTCGTTGATTAGTCTATTTGTCTATTATATACCGCCATCTGACGAATACTTTTCACTTGACTCTGAAGATGACTTCCGCTCAGGTAGTCGAAACGTCAGTCACCAACAACAGTCTTTCTGGAGACTACTCTAACCCGGACGATCACAACCAACCTACTATAGCTGAGAAGGTTAGCTTGGAAATTTGTAAATGTAACTCCCCGAATGAAACATTTGCATCACCTCTGTACGGACGCCTTGTGCTTTAGAGCGATAAGAAATTTGAATTTTGTGCCAGGTTATGCAATAAATACGTCTTATTTTTTATTTATTTTTATTTTTTCAGAGCCCGCGATGATTATCATGGAATACACACCATACGGAGACCTGTTGGGTTTTATGAGGAAAAGTCGTGGAGTGGAGGACAAGCACCACGTCGGGGAAAATCTGCCTGTGAGAGAGTTGAACGACTACGACCTAGTCAACTTCGCTCAACAAGTGGCTTGTGGAATGACGTTTCTCCAATCCAAAAACGTAAATAGTTCTATAAATACGTTTCAGAAGTCACTGCGTGACAAAAGATCATTGTATGACAAACAGAGGTTTAGGTTTCAAACTGAGACCAGTCATGAATAGGAGTGTGTATGGTGTAAAGTGCTTTTGACTCGGAATTTAAATAATCTCATTGCAAGATCCTTTGGATTTCAAGTGTCAAATGAGATCAAAATGTTCGATTTATAGGGTTGACACGCAATCTGCACTATGCAAGTAATCAGGCCGGTACACATGCATGAAATTCATGCACTCAAATTTTCCAGAATAGTTCTGAGAAAATGTTCTTCTTTTTGTACGGTATTTTGTGACTAGAGTTGAATGTCAAGAGTCATAAATTACAGTAAGATTGTGTACTTTCAAATAAGCCGAAAAGTAATTTTTAAGTCTTTTCGGCACTATTAAACAATGATATAAAGTTAAATGGATATTTCAAGCCAACTCCAGGCTCTCAAATAATAGAAAATTAGCCAGAAAATCTACGAAGAGAGGAAGTAAACGATTAAGTACACTATATCCTCTTCTCTCCAGTCTCTACTCTTATTTCAGGCCTACTTCGGGTCCTAAAGTTAACTTAAGTCGCCTTAAACTACCTTAAGTCGTCTTAAGTCGCTGTAAATTGCAATGAACAGAATTTCCTGAATCATCTTAAGTCGCCTTGAATCAATGAAAGAAACAAATTAGGCCTTAGGTGGCCGCAGTGAAAATTGCTCATTCGCACGGGTAAAAATGCTGGATTTGCTTATGGCGCTTTAAATTATGGCGAATTTAGGACCCAAAGTAGGCCTCCCTTCAAACCTGTCTGATATCCTTGAACATATCAATGTTTTTGAAGATACTGCACCGTGACCTGGCAGCAAGGAACGTTTTGGTGGCAAAGAACTTCGTTTGCAAAGTCACTGACTTCGGGATGGCCTTTCAGACAACGAAGTACGGCTATGGAACCGCCAAAATGGTACGTTTTCTCCCCTATCATTTGCTACCTGCAAGAACTCCGGCTCAGATAGCAATTATATTTGAATATTTGTTTATACTATTTTGTTGTTTTTCAGAGGAAAAACGTTTACTGTGATTTAATTAACTTTCTGTTTGTCCTGCTAGCCTCTCACAATATCCTTACCATTATGAGGACTAGTCTCGCGGAAGGGTCGAGAAATGACACACTTTTTCTGATTGTTTGGAGCGCTTCTGTTGACACGACATTTTCGGGTCGCTAAATTGCACACGCTTATTGGTTGGTTCCTTTGTAATAATCGATCACGTGCTTTTATGTATACAGTCGATTGCAGTGCCAAAGCCTGCTAGCTCAGGTTTATCGAATGCTTCCTAAATAGCTGCTAAATGAACTTCGATCCTAAGTCACAACTGAAAACCTGAGCCAGACCTGTGAGAAACACATCCGTATTTATAAAGAACAGCAACACAGTAGGTACCAACAACACTATAATCGAAGCTAGGCAGGTCTGTTTGGCGTTAATAAATAAATATGTATATTTCAGTGTGTTGTTGTCGTCCAGCTGAATTATACTCAAGAACTTCTTTTACTTTAAAGCAAGGTTTAATAGGCCATTTTAGCTAAATATAGTTTTGTTGTGCATTTATTATATCAAAAGGGCCGACTTCCTACCAAATGGACAGCTCCTGAGGTTTTGTTTAAGACTTCAACATTCCAAATCTCATCCAAGAGTGACGTGTGAGTAACATTTCTATATATACATTATACATATATCAAAGACAAAAACAAGAAACAAAATACAGCGTAACGGAAGTTTTAACTTTCATAAAGCTTTTAAAAAACATGTTTAAAAAAAAATCAAAATCACCATCAGCCTGTTATATGTCTGAAAAAGTAAATTCTAAATAGAGGGCAACTCAAGCTGTACTCAGGTCGTTCTTAACCGTTTGAGCGTTGCATACGGAGGTTGGATTGAGGAAACTGTAGGTATGTGGAAAACACAAGATGGTTAGAGGTTTGACGCAATGAAATATCGCACCGTTTTGTACTACAGATGGTCCTATGGGATTGTTCTTTATGAGATTTTCACACTTGGTAAGTCAGTTTCTCCTTTGGTGTTTTGTAACTGTTGTTATTGTACTGACGTGACGTTGCTGGACGTGATAACGCCAGTTGGAAGTCCTAAAAACTAAAACAATGATCGGCAAATGAACCAATAAGAGCGAGCGGTTTCACCGGAAGTAGCTCCAGGCATAAATGCTGCATGTTTCAAACTGGAAGCGGCAACGGGTACTAAATTTAGAATTTGTCGTGGTCGCGCTTTGAGCAACTGGTTCTGAAGTTTAGAAAACACACTCCAAGTACCTCTTTCTTTTTGAGTGATGTTGTTATATAAACTTCTAAAATTCTGTGCTCTTGGAAATGACAATGATCGATATTTTCATGTTCTATAAACACACTCAATCAATACTGTTTCCATCCCTGCTAAAAGTCACATTAGATAAGTTTATGGTCATAGATCTTTCTACTCAGCTCTATCGCATGCGCCTGTGGCTTAGCCACATGCAAACTTAACTTACTATTTTGCTTATTTATATCAGGTGGTACCCCATATCCGGAGTTTGGAGAGACCGACCTCCTGGCGCAGTTGATGATAAATCAGTACCGCATGCCGAAACCTGAGCACATCAGCGATGATATGTAAGTCACCTTCAACATTTGAGTACCGGCCTCATCATGGACTTACTCCCCAGCCGTTGGTATTTCAGCGCCCGCGATCCTCCTCACCTTGACAAGGTGGAAAGGATCGCGGGCGCTGAAACACCGACGGCTGGGGATTGAGTCCACCTTATCAGAGCATTGCTTACGTTTTATATCTATGTCTATCAAAGTATTTTCTTAGTAGTCTATCCAGCAAAATGGGCGTGTTATAAAGATCAGTGTAATTGCAGTGATAATAAATAATCAAAAAATATAAGTGATAATAAATATATAAATATCCAAAGAATCACGACCGTTGTAGCATGGAACCTTGGCGAATCATTGTATTGACGGATGTTTTGATACTTTTGTATTGACAGATAATGGTTTGATACTTTCTGATCCGGATGCTTCTGATACAATACGCGGTTACGTTTTGCAGAAAATCGTTTAGTGCGACTTAAACGAGACAAGGCACATTAATTATGGAGCTGCTCAAATTACTTTCATCATGTGTTTGGGTTTGGATACAAATGTAACAATCTTGACACCCGAATTCTAAGACTACCGACCATCTTGGCCTTGAAAACTGCTCAACTAACTCTTTATTTCTTAGCTCACGCATTTTCTTTTTTTTATGTGAGGCAGAGCACGCTTTTCTTTTAAATCGGACTTAAAGTACCATTTCCAAGGAAATATAGCCCGGTAGCATTACAAAAGTGTTAATTTGCTTACCCCGTTTCCGTCGTTTCTTATTGTTGATCAGCTTAACATCATATTGAACAACGGCATCAAAGAACTATTAGGATGCGAGTATCAAAACCTGCCAAAATTTACTAAGATGCCACCATTGCGGCTTCAAAGCGAGGCTTTCAAGCACAAAATTCACCAGTCAGTAAATAGGATGGCTTAACTCCTGTAAGATGGTTTACAAGTTATTATATTGTATTTACATCGGGGAACGTCTGAATTCACAACAGGAAAGATCCAACAAACAAAACCAAAGGAATCTTATTTTAATTAGCTTAATTCAATTCATGTAACAAATAGGACAGAGAATGTCACGAAGTGTCGCCCATGGAAGAATGGTCGGTTTTTAAAGTAAACTACCGCAGTCCTACTGAATGTGAACGACCTCAGGCAGACACTACTAGCCAAGGTTACCATTAAATGTGTGACTGTATCTTAACAAAAGGAGTAACATCTTCACCAAGGAGGACAAAAGGAGCCCAGTATCGGGGATGTTGGAACTTCTCAAGTTCTCTTGTGGCTTTCATGGCTTTATTCAGTGCCTCGCTTGCACTGTCCCCATCCGTCAGATACTCGTAGAAGCGATACATAAAGCACAAAGTGGCTGCATCGTCAACCGCCCATAGCGTTACAATAACTGCGCGAGCTCCAGCTCCAAGAAATGCACGCGCAATGCCAACTACTCCTTCCCCTCTGACTTTGCCACGGCCACTGTAGCAGCAACTAAGAACTACCAGCTTTGCTTTTATCTGTTTACGTTCGAGATCGGAAATCATCAGCATTATATCTTCCTGATTGTTTCTGTTAGTTTTAGGACAAGCAGCAAGCAAGATCTCTCCCCGCTCCGCATCTCCATGAGCTGCAATGTGTATCAAATTGGCACTTTCAACTCTTTGCAAAAACCTCTTTTTGGTTGCTTTTATTCCCACAAGTGGCTGAACCTTGAGAAACTGACCGATCACTTCAACCTCTTTCTTTGCAAATGGTAGTCTTGGCACAGAAATTATTTTCTCACCCTTCTTGACTTCGCCGACATCTGGGTCTCCTACAATCAAGGGTCTTGCTTGGTGTGCAGGTTCTTCTGGACGTTCTCTGATCATCTTTGCTGCTGTTAATGACGGGACTATTCTCACTTGCAAGGATTCTGCCATGTAGTTCCCGTTTTCATCCAATAGAGCCGAAAATGGAACTAGAGCGAGTAAACCTTCAGGAACGATGATGGTTTGCAATCCCACTAAATACTGTCGCACAGGACCTACAACAATTTGGTACAGATCTTCTAGCAGACAAGTCAGTATTGATTTGCCCAATTCTTCGGAGACTAAAGGTACCGTAGGTTTGCCTTGACTCACCGAAGCAGCCGTATTAGTTATTTGCTGTTCTTGGCACTGTGGAGGATGTGGTAAAGTTGGCTCGCCAAGCATTATGGGAAGGGTTTGCAGCGGTTTCTTTTCAACAGGTTTTGACGCTTTTTCCGTCATCAGCTCTATAACCTTCTTAACCAGTAGGCTCAAACCCTCATTATTCAAGCAATAATCTTTAGATTGTTGTGACACATCTATACGTTGCTTGTGAAATATTACATCTCCATTTGGCTGTATAATCCACGTACAAATGCAGAAGGGTTTAATCAACTTAAAGAAAAGCACAGTATTCCCCAGAGCTTTGACCACTTCACGGATGTCATGGAGGTCTGAAACCATTCCTTCACTGAACGATGCATAATCTACAGGATAGGTCGCAAGCATGAGAAAAGGTAAAGCTCTTGAACGTCCCTTTTCAGCAGCAACAAGAGCTTTGTTTCTTTTTTCTTGAACTAAAAGAATTTGAATCAATTGCTCATGGATGTATATAAAAGTGTCGATAACAGAAACTTTATCCTCGTCCCAATTTGGTACATTCTCAAACAATTCCTCGCAGCATTTTATTCCTTTCCTGAGATTGCTTTCAGCCTTATCGTACTGACCAAGGGGACAGTAACAAGTCCCAAGGTTAGCATAGGCACTTCCTTCGCCTTTCTTGTTCCTGATCTCTTTTGCAATAGTCAGAGCCATTTTCTGATAATTAATGGCTTCGTTGTACTGGCAGAGATAAAAATAACAACTCCCAAGGTTTCCATAGGCTTGTTCTTCGCCTTTTTTGTCTCCAATCTCTCTTGCGATAGTCAGGGCCATTTTCTGATAATTGATGGCTTTGTTGTACTGGCAGAGATACAAATAACAAGCCCCAAGGTTTCCATAGGCTCCTACTTCGACTTTTTTGTCTCCAATCTCTTTTGCGATAGTCAGGGCCATTTTTTGATAATCAATAGCATGATCGTTTTGGCCGAGATGGGAATAACAAGCCCCAAGATTGGTATAAGCTGCTCCTTCGGCCTCTCTTTCTCCAGTCTCTTTTGCTATAGTCAAGAACATCTTCAGATAGTTAATTGCCTTTTCATAATGGCCTAAAAAATTATAACAAGTCCCAAGGCTGCCATATGCTACTCCTTCGCCGCTCTTGTCCCCAATTTCTTTTGCGATTGTCAGACGCATTTCCTGATGCTCAATAGCCTTGTCGTACTGGCCGAGACAGGAGAAACAAGCCCCAAAGCCTCCATAAGCTGATCCTGCGTCTCTTTTGTTTCCAATCTCTTTTGAAATGGACAGAAACACTTCAAGATGTTGAATTGCCTTGTCGTACTGGCTGAGATAAAAATAACAAGCCCCAAGGTTGCCATAGGTTGCGCTTTCGCCCTTCTTGTTTCCAGTCTCTTTTGCGATAGTCCGGTTCACTTCCAGATATTTAATTGCCTTGTCGTACTGGCCGAGGGAAATGTAAGTATTTCCGAGGTTGTCATAAGCAGCGCCTTCGCCTCCTTTGTCTCCAGACTCTTTTGCAAAGGTCAGGTACATGTTCTGATATTCAATGGCTTCCTCGTACTGGCCGAGACTGCAATAACAGTTCCCAAGGTAGCCACAAGCTGTTCCTTGGGTTTTCATGTCTCCAATGGCTTTGGCAATAGAAAGGAAGCTTTTCAGATAGTTAATTGCTTTATCGTACTGGCCGAGATGGCGGTAGCAACAGCCAAGTTTGCCATACGCTGCTCCTTCGCCTTCTCTGTTTCCTGTCTCTTTTGCAATAGTCAGGGACATTTCCAGATAATTAATTGCTTTATCGTACTGGCACAGAAAACAATAACAATCCCCAAGGTTGCCATAAGCTGCTCCTTTACCTTCCTTGTCTCCAATCTGTTTGGCGATAGCCAGGTACATTGCCTGATACATAATAGCTTTGTCGTATTCGCCAAGTGAAGTATAACATGTTCCAAGATAACCATAAGCTGTTCCTTCGCCTTCCTTGTCTCCAGTCTCTTTTGCTATAGTCAGATGCATTGTTTGATACTTAATGGCCTTATTCAATTGGCCGAAGTGGCTATAACATGTCCCAAGAGACCCGTAAGCTCTTCCTTCGCCTGTCTTGTCTCCAATTTCTTTTGCGATACATAAGGACATTTCCCAGTATTTAACGGCTTTTTTGTACTGTCCGAGAGAGATATAACAAATCCCAAGATGGCCATAAGCTTGTCCTTCGCCTTTCTTGTCTCCAGTCTCTTTAGCGATATTCAGACGCATTCCTTGATACTTTATAGCTTTGTAGTACTGGCCGAGAGATCCATAACAGCCTCCAAGATTGCCATAAGATAATCCTTTTTCTTGTCTCCAATCTCTTTTGCGATAGTCAGGTGCATTTCGTGATATATAATAGCCTTATGGTATTGACCGACAGATTTATAACAACTCCCAAGGCTACCGTAGGCTACTCCTTCTCCCTTTTTGTCTCCATTCTCTTTTACGATAGTTAAGTACAATTTGAAGTTTTCTATAGCCTTTCCATATTCTCCGATACTATAATAATGGACACCAAAATCATTACGAACTTGCCCTTCAAGTTTCCTGTTTCTAGGTTCCTCCGCAAACCTTAAGGATGCAATGAGAGCATGTAATTTGTCCATTGCTTCTAGCTGATGGTTCTCATCCTGTTGAAACAAAGAACACTGATTAGCAAACGGAAGGGAACTAGCTTCCCATTATCCAGATACGTTTACATGCAACTGTATCTATCTTTTTCCTTACAAAGCAAGACGATGAAGCGTTGAAACTCTTTTAAAGGTCTGTCTGGTTAAGCGCACGCAGCAACAAAGTGTTCAGTTTCAGATAATCAGATGGGTCTGTTTAGTTGGTGTTAACTAATTAGATGCAGTCAACTTTCTCTAAGCGGACACCTCTCAAGCGGACACCTCTCGCTCTAGGCGGACAGTATGCAGATTTGGTCCTTGCCGATTTTCACTTGTTTCTCTGAAACTGAACTCTCTCTAAGGCGGACAGTAAATGCTAGTCCCTTCAATCTTGTATTACACCGGAGCCCATTGACTACTCAAAATGGCGAATCTTCAAATTTCAAAAATTCGTATCTGAGATATTTTCTTTCTTATAAGTTTAATTTTACATGTTCTTCCAAATGCATCCATAAAATTAGTCTGTATTCTATTAAAAAAAATGTTTTTTGGCATGTCCATGACATCATTTTCCTGCCAAAGATTGTATAAATTAAAAGTTTAAAAACCTACGAATTGTTGCCTTGATGTAGCACTAACAAGTTGTCAAGTTTTATTTCCACTGGATTAAAAATGTCGAAGTTATGGCAACCCCGGCGATTTTTGGGTTTTCCATACCCACCGTGACTTTGAAAAGTTTAACGCTAGAGGGCAGAATTGGGGAAACAATGTTTCACTTCATTAGAATTGTTCTCGTTTCATTATAGTTGCGTCTTCCAAACTTTGATCTGCGTCAGTGTGAGGGTAAAACAATCTATCAACGTAAGCCTGATGTACGTCAGATATGCTGAGCGTCGTAAGAAATGTGTCGACTGACGTTTTCTGAAAGCGTTATTTCTTATTTGCTACATTAACGTCATGTTGATCATAGCTGATATCACACTTACCTATATACTATATATATATATATATATACTCTGTTTGGTAAAGCAAGTTAAAATTTAGGCAGCCATTGGCTGCGATGTCAACGTCACCATACTACTTGTACCAAGCGACACACAGACAGACAGACAAAGACAGCTGAGTTCATTCGTTTGCCATGCAGATTTTCGGGCTTGATGCTTACCTTCCTATCCCTCGCGAGAAGTCAACCTCGACTGTTGACAGATGTATTTGAGTCAAATTTATTGACAAAAATCGCTTTCGAACTGCGCTATTGTACTTCTTGACATCACAAAAAAGGTGAATATTAAGTGCAGACTCGAATTGACGTGGTCACTCATTGTATATCGATTAAAATTGAAACAGTCCTCAACTTGACTTTCGAACTTGTTAGAAGGCCAGTCATGTTTACTCTATCGTCCAAGTCTCAGCAGAAAATGGAAAAAAATATTTGAAATAGTCCAAATTGTAAAAATAAGCTTGCTCAGTAGTTTTAACTCCAGCTTTCACACTATGAAGGGTTCATCTATAATTCTATAATGGAGCACACCCGGGGGGGGAGGGGGGCACTTGAAGAATTTTATAAGGGGAGGCTCCGCCCAGGCTTACTTACCCTTCCCCTTTTAAATACCATTCTATGGTCGAAATGGTGATCCTTCATATAACTCTTGTAAAATTTCGCACCATTTCTATGCCTTTGAACTCGCTCTGTGAAATGCCAATACGATTTTCCTTTGGCCAGCCCATCTCACGGACCCTTTCAAATACTAAAAAGCTTCGATTTTCTATACCTTTTCAATACCAGAGGTTCGAAAGAGAGCTCTTTCGGGCGGAGCCCCCCCCGTATAGTACTAGATTATACTGAGTGCTCCCCCCCCCGGACGAGTGCTGGCTCGAGTTCGAAACCTCCACTTGTGTTCAACGAAATTTCGTATGAAAAAACAAAAGTGCGCAAAAACAAAAGTTCATAAATTGTGCTCGCAACTTTACAGTGGCTCTTGGCTGACCGTCACGATGACAAAGCTTGATGATAGTAAAATTGCGGGGGATTCATGCAAAAGTCTCGCGAACAGTGCTTACGAACTCTCTCACTCATTTTGTACGACTCTTTTACTCGTGCGAACTTTCGTACGAAACATTTGTTATCTGAGAACAGCGCTTACGAAACTCCCTCACTCATTCCGTGCGGTTTCGTCCGAAAGTGTTGTTGATAGCGAAGACATCGTAAACAGCGAAAATTTGCGAATGAAGCTGGGCCCTTTACGTTTGTGTGGACAATTTACTATGGAAACATGATATTCGCTGGTGTCTACCGCCTTGGAGTTGTGATGTTGGAGCTTTTACGGCGTATTGCTGACTGTGATTTGCACATCCCAAAGAGGAAAAAATACTCCGACGTGTTTAGAATCTCGAGACATTTTTGTTTCTTTTTCATAGCTATTTGGCGGCATTCCTTTTATGCGTTACGTTATAAACAAAACCGGTTGAACATGTTAATTCCCCAGGTGAACACTTTCACCATTAAATTGTTAGAAAATTTAGTTTAAAGTCGCTTCATTGTGGGTCCACAGATGGAGATTTATGCCCGAGTCCGACTATACTAGTCTGTATCGTAATGTCTTCACTTCGGAAGTGGCACTTGATTCTCAGCCTTGAGTGTGTTTTCCCAGTTTGATTTCTTTTCAAATTCTTGTTCATTTAATATAAAATTGCAAATCAAGTTGAGGTGAAGTCAAGATCAATTCCGAGAAGGCAGCACATATTCCACTCGTTCGTTCACCACAAAATGCAAGAGCTGTCGTGATTACAACCCTCGCAGGGCTCTGGATGAACACGCATATTCAGGTTTAGAATGTGAAGAAAAATGCTGCCTATTTAATGAGAAGACTTAAGGTGGCTCCATAAGCCCAGCGTGAAATGTTTCACTGCCGTCGGTCCACCAAAACGCAAAATGAACACAGCACAGTCTATTTTCCAGCGTTGATTTCAGTAAGATGCGGACCGCAGTGGAAACAGAGATTCGCGGGAACCATATTCTATAAATAGCTCAATCTGGGAACAGTTTGGATCTCTACCTGAAAGTGGTGTTTGTTGACTGTGTTGATTTTCGTTGCATTTTCTCTCCTTTTGTAAAGCTATGACATAATGATGCAATGCTGGAGAGAAGATCCCAGTGACCGTCCGACGTTTGAAGAACTTCAACAGACTTTCATGAACATGATTACCGAGGAAGTAAGTAATCTTTTACACTTAAAGTTGTGACTTGTACCGGTCCATTACTTAGCAAGTGAGTTATATTACACTTGAGTTGTGACCTGTGCTCACTAAGAACTGTCGCCCTGAAAAGGTTGTCATGTCCGAAATGTATAAATATACAAATATGTCACGTGACCTCGTAGAAGTATCGTGTTATGAACCAGAAATACTCCAAATCCTCTTCCTTTTACCATTAAGTTACTGGTAAGCGTAACAATATACAAAAATCCTCATGTGATTTGTTTCTTTGTAGTATAAACTACGATGTTTATCAGTGATCACGTGATAGATATAAACATTGGTTTAGCTTTAAATTATTCTTTGTGTTACGTACTGATTTTGTTTGGGCCACGGGTTAACTAATAAGCATCTCTTCTTATTTTCGGAACTTGATGAATTTGACCAGATTAATAATATTTCTTTCTCATTCTTCTTTCTCCAAACCAAGTTTTACCTGAACGTATTCGACAAAGCCAAGTACGAGAATGAACTGTACCAGCCGGAGAAATTTGTTTCTGATGGCGCTCTGACTGCGGATCCACAACCAGTCCTTCGTCCAAAAAGGGGCCGAACTCTAACTTTTTAGATGGACTAGTACGAAACAGCTTTTGTAGAACTTGTATGTTTGCAATGCACTTGTAGCATTTGCACAATGACAATGACATAAACCCTTAACCCAAAGACAATAGAGTAGTAAAGTGATGACGTCATAAAAATATTTTTTCGGAAATAATGGACTTTGCGCAATTCTTCGGAATGGCCTATCTAAAAAAAGTTCACACAGAAAAAATTGGCTCTTTAGTGCATTAAACAGCTGAGATATAGGCTTTTGAAGTTCAAATTGCTTCATACTAAACCCTCTTATTTGGTGTTGGTTCCTTTGATTTGGAACCAACGCTAAATAAGAGAGTTTAGTTAAGACTATCTCGAACTTTAAACTTCTCTATCTTCGCTTTCAGTAGGGCCAGCGATTTGAAATTTTGCAGACGTTCTTTCAGCAGCTGTCACACTTTACCACTCTATATTGTTTAACCCTTTCACTCCCAAGCTCAAAATGCAGATTCTCCCAACCAAGAGTAAAATGTTTGAGTAATATAGTGAGAATTGACAGTTTAATCAGTTTTCATCTTAGCAAGGTATCAAAAGCCAAGTTCTTCTTACTGACATATTTCTGGTAAGAAACTGAAGGAAGAAAATTGAAGTTGATAACTCTTGGGATTGAAAGGGATAACAAAAAAACTTAACTATCTGATTAGCAAGGCACTAGTGCCAAGCTAGAAGCCTCGAGACCTTACTAAAGTTTATTAGTACATTCTCTTTTTGGACCCTTTTAGGAAATACAAATGGCAACAAAAGTCAACAAATTCAGGATAATGACTACTCCCTAATACTCATGAAACTACAATTTCCTGGAACATGTTTTGTGCATAGACCCTCCAATACTTAGCTTAGCCAGTGGAGCTTGACAAAAATCACCATAAAAATAATAACTTATAGTAATACTAATAGTTTTGTGTAATACTGCTTTAAAACTGAGAACTTTCCAAATTCTCTGATTAATAGCCATCTTAATGTCTGAAACAATCAGACCCCACTCACTCCAGTGTTAAATCATCGACTGTCAAAAGTCATGGCTGGTTTGGTTTGCTGCACTTTACAAGCTTTGTTCTAAGCAAGTTTGTCAGCATTATGTGCCAGTCAAAAACAAAACCAATATTGAGATCATGACACCCAAGAAAGAAAGTGGGGATGGCATATTTCCTCACACTGCTAACAATATTGGTCCATTCAAAATATAACCATGGTCAAAAGGTGTTTCCTTAGGGCTTATGTAATTAATTTGCTTTTGACTTTTGGAATGCATGTAAATGCTTTTTTATAAAGCAGTTGGTTTGATGGCTGTAAACAGGGCTCAGTTGTACTGGGCTGGATAGATAATAATAACTAAGTATCCAAAAAAAAAAACAAACAAACAAAAAAAACAAAACAAAACATGGCTTCGTTGAAGTTTGGTAGCAACTTACTGACATACTTGTCAGCGAGAAAGTGCCTTTTGCACTTGAGAAGATGCCTCAATGTTGAATTTAAAGTTGTTAAAGTTACAAGTGCAGCCAGCCTAAAGGTGATATGTAATTACCCTGGTTCAGCACCTGCTGTTCTTAGTGATTGCTGTAAGGAAGTTACAAAAAGAAAGACAATCAAGAGATGCTCTGCATTTTATTGTTCAGATTTCAATCTTCTTCCTGCTCCCTCAGGTGTGCAGCCTTCTTCTGGGCCACACGGGCATCACGCTGCTTTTTAGCCATCTTTTTGCGGTTGAACCTAATGGGTGGACATAATAAAGGTTGTCAACAAATGCATGGACTACTGTAAGATCTATTCCTGTTTCAACCCAAGCTCCTCTCACACCTTGTGCCTGCTGTACTCTTTACAGCTCAGAAACAAGCACAAACCTCCCAGCACCAATTGAAATATAATAATAATTAGACGTGAATAAAAACAATAAAGAATGCAGCCGACAGTAAAGAAAGCCCAGAGCTCAGAGCCTTTTCTAACTAAAAGTAATTTAACTTCCCTTGTGTATTTAGGTTTAAATTCTTGAAGTGTTTAAATTTTAAATTAAAGGAGCCCTTTCAGCCTTTTCAATGTTTTTGTTTACATCTGGAAAATCCAAGGCTGAATTTGGTTCCCAACACAAAATAACATACTTAGTCAAAAGAAAATAGGTTAATAGGTAGATTGCTATTCATCTTTCGACGGCCCCAAAAATGGCAGAACCAAGGATTTTGGCACGCAAAAGACTGATTGAGAGGGCCCCTTAGTAAGTTTAAAAGTTTGCTTGACCAATGGGCAAGTTATCATGAAAATCTGCTGGCCCAACATGAAAGTGTGGTAGCTGAGGTCATAAAACATGGCTTTGATTGCACTCTGAACATCTAACACTTTGTAAACATTCTGATACACACCTCTTGGGTTTAACATCCTTCTTAGGAGCAGGTTTGTGCTCAGGGTCAGCACGGATGCTAGCATGGGCCTTCTTGTACAGTTCTTCAATCTGGACAAAACACAGCAACATGTAAAACTTAAGTTGCCAGAAAGACTGCTGTCATAGAAATAATGCTGACTGGAATTTGGATGACTACAGTTCTGGGTCCAGTTGATCATTACATTCAAATTAACCTTGGATGAAGTCCCATTTTGTTCATCTGAGAGATTTTTCTCAAACAAGGTTTACCTCAACACAATGTAGTCTAAAGCAAACTCTTGAAGTTGGTGTACTGTAACCAAAAACTGGCCATTTTGTTTGCCAACGATTGAAGTATTTTTTAAAGAATTGAGTTACTGGTAATCTGGGATTGTGGTATTAACTTACCACAATATGACAAAGTTTTTTCCTTCCCATCAAGCCGTGCACCACCCAAAACCTCCCTTCCCCAATTACATGTAAATTGCTAATCTTACATCATAAAAGCAAAAAATTGTGTGCATATTGATATCTAAAACAACTTCTGTCTGGTTGAAATATCAGATGCCATATTCTCTCTACTATAATACACATTTTTGTGGCTAGAGTATGAAAGGAGAAACTCTACCTTGACCATGTCTAGGCTAACAAGAGAAGACATGCTAAAACCCCTACCGCATCTGGCTCAATGCCATTCTTGATGTAGCGAGAGAACTGCTTCTTGTAAGCTTCCTCATCACCATCCATCAGCTCCTTCATGTAGTTAGCCACATGTTGACCAAAGATGTGGTTACGGTGCACGTCGGCATTGAATTCACCAGATTCCGAGTCATACCCTGGGAACCTCTTTGAGCTAAAAGTGGAGAGGAGACAAGTATAAAAACCATCCCAGATGTTTTGCCACTGTGACTTTTGTGTGATATGTTGCAAAAATGCTTCACTTGATGGGGTGCAAAATTCTGAAAGTTAATTTTGATATCTTCTCCACTTTTCCAGCATAAAATTATTCCTGCTGCTGAATGTGTGTTCGAAGGCAATTTGAAGCTCCTTTTAAAAGGGTAAACAATTCAATCCAACCATGAACGTTAGAACTTCTGCCTCGTTTTACGGGGGGGAAAACTCCTGGCAAGCCGCGTGGTGTAAATCATCTGCGTCTGGCAGTTGAGGGCCTTCCATGGTGATCATCATTAGATTGTCCCCTCACAAACAAGGCATAGGTATTATATTACCCCAAACCACCCAGCTGAAATAATATGCGAGGGGATTCACGTGTAAAAAATGCATGTGCCTGAGCCGTAAATATTTGCTGGCTGTAGGTGCATGACTAAATGAGTGCATGCACGGCGTTCACGAAAATGGTGCGGATTTGAGTTTGTCTACTTTTGTTTCCGTGAATCTGATGATTGTTTTGTTATGTTCAGCTTGCCTGCAAGGATTTCGGCATACGCACATTTTACCTCAAAACCATTAAAATGTGTACTGTAATGTGTAATGTAAACTGTGTACAGAAGATATTTTCTGCGTAAAATACGCAGGTTTTTTGCGTAAGCGCGACCTCTGGGTGTTTGAATAATGGTCAAACTTGTAAACTACATGTGTAAATGTTTATAGAATTGGCCCCTGGTGTTTGCCAGACAGATGGCAAGCCTGGTTTGCATCTACCAGCATTACAAAACACTGCAATTTTAACCCTTTCACTCCCAAGCTCAAAATGCATATTCTCCCAACCTCTTAAGTGGAAAATGTATGAGTGATGTAGTGAGAATTGATAGTTCAATAATATGCTGTAATATGAGCAAGGTATCAAAAGCAAAGTTCTCCTTACTGTATGATATATTTCTGGTGAGAAACTGAAAGAGAAAATTGAAAGTTGATCACTCTCAGGAGTGAAAGAGTTAAGACTGCAGTACAAATCAAGTCAGAAGAATAATGAAGTGTATTACTTGTGTGGAATATCCAGGCCTCCATCCACAGCTCCCTTGAGGGCTCCAAACACCCTGGCACCAGTGGTGGTACGTGCCAGACCCACATCCAGGAAGGCCCTGAAGGCACCGGGAGAACCGTCTACACTCTCAACAGTGTACTCCTCACCGGTCACTTCATCCACACCAGTGTAGATCTCATGCAATTTCAACTTGGTAAGCAGCTAACCATAGAGAGAGAAAACAACAAAGAAAACAAACTTGAGATGAGTGGAAAACACAGTAGCTCAACCTCTACTCTGTAAGCTGAACCACCAAAGACAAGTGTCCCTCCAAACCATACTAAAGTCTCTTATTTTTCTAATTTTTAGGAGAAGACCATTTCATTTTAGATTATCAATCGTTCTGAAACTTGGCAGAATTACTAATTAGGATGTTCCCTTTTATATGACAGGGTCCATTTTTTTATTTGATCAATTTTTCACACTCAGTCCCAGTCCTTTCCTTGTTTTGGTATTGGCTAATTGGTTATACTGTTTCCTTAGCCACACAAAAAGTTGCATATACATACATTCTCTTGCACTGGGTAGCCAAACCAACTGGCAAGTCAATGCAAGTGGGTAGACAAGCAAAACACAAGTCCACACAAACTTGTATTGACCTGCACCTCGTTTCACCAAGGCTTAGAGACCCTCTCACCATAGATACTTTGCACTTCCAGTAACTGACAAGGGCCATTTTCACATCATACAAAAATGGCAGATTCCCATGTTTTTCTACATTTTATTGCAAAATAAATCAGCACAAACCCAGAAAGTGTATTGAATATGGCAAGCAGTGACAGTCAGATCAATCAGTCATAGTGTGGGCTGCCCAAGGAAAGTCGAGCTCCAGATGTACAGAATATAAACATGGGCATGCAAAGCATCAACAGTGAGGTCTTTAAACATAAGAAACCTTACCCTGCGAGCCAATAGAAGCCCTGTGCAGTAGGCAGCTGCATAGTTTGTCAACCCGACCTTGATGCCATAGCGAGGAAGTTCATGTGCATATGCTGCAGCAATAATCACATCTCCCTCAATTTTGGCATACGCTATCTGCAATGCAGCACAAAGACACATTGATTAACACACAACTGGTATTTTCTCTAAATATTATGGAATTGGGTGATAATTAGCCCAACCATTGTGAAGGACATAGTGAATAAATTATTCACTAACAAGCTTGATCAGGTTATTAATTTGCAGAACTAGATGATGATGCTTGGTATTTTGCATAAAAAGCTGTGTCAAAGAAAAACCTGCCGTACTGTAACGATCAATTCGAAACTCGGCACATCCCAATGAATGAGACACGTGCGAGTTTCAAATTGGTCGGTACATTATTGATATCTAGAATGTCTACAGCGATCACTGATCTCACTTTTGGTAAAACGTATCCATAATACCACACAATACGAGTTTTGTCCTACATGTATGCAATTTCACGTTTCAAAAGAGCCCTACCTGGCAAACGATGTCCTTGTTGGTGAACCGTACCACGAAACGGTACTTGGGCGTATTGTACTTGTTCTTGTCCTGGGTGACCAGGCGCTTACGGGCAAAGTAGTCAGTCTTACCCTCTGTGCAATATAAAGTCGTATTTATACAGTCGGTGAGGAAACCATACAAAATATAATCCACAGGAAGCTTGGTTGACTGAATTACTTACGTCGCCTTCTCTTGAATTTCACTTGAAATCGCTTAAAGTACGCCTTGTTCTTGATTACTTTCACGAACCCCTGCAATACACCCGTCGCATGTGAAAACAAATCCACCGAAATCTCATCCATCGGGTACGTAAACTCAAATCTAAACACATCGGGGAAAGAAATGATGCTTCATTGCAACATAAGGCTGTTTTTATGTTTCTTTTACTTACCATTTTCGTTTTGGGGAACTATTTCCCGAGGACACTCCAGGTAGCTTCGGCTGGAGGTTGACTGTAAATGGAAGAGAACGAAGAGGGGTGCGCGCGGACCCATGGGACTTCGAAACCATGACGTCACGACAGTATGAGTCAGTTGGTCGAAATATTTAGATGTGCATGATTGGGTGCTGTTGATTTTGATTCATGGGTCGCAAATGATAAAATGTGATAACTTTACATCGTTCCTGGAGCAAATCCGGCAGCCGAGAAGCCATTTATCGACCTCTTATCTCACGCGGGTGGCCCTGGGGATGAGTGAAAACTACCGCTGACAACTTTAAGACATGACGTCACATGGAGGAAGTTGTTCTTGGTACCCCTCTTGTTTCTTGTGTCGAAAGTTCGAAAGTGAACTGACAGAGTTTGTCCTTCTGGGCCAATGGATGGCACGCAACTGCTTTTGAAACGTATTTCTGACGGCCTTGGAAGTGTTGACTTTCAGAATCTGAAACATTTGTGCCATGGAAAGATTTCCTTGGGGGATTTGGAACGGGCCACAAGACCAACATATTTGTTCTCTTTTTTTATGCTTCAAAGGCAATTCATCAAGCTTGGAAATTTAGATTTTTTGGAGCACTTGCTTAACTGCGCTGCACGCTAAGATTTAGCTAAAATGATTTGGGACGGAGGCCATGATTCGACAATGGAAAAGGAAAGTGCAGCTTCTTCGCGTCCGTTCTCGTCCCGCTCTGATGATTCCATGGGTCACTTCCGAAGACTTCTGAGCGGACTGAGCGATGATTTGACACGGGACAATGTGGATTCGCTAAAATTTATGGCTGGCTTGCCAGGTGGGTTGAAGTTTCACAGAAATCCTTGAAGGATCGAGTTGGGGGAAGCTCGGCTCCCTCGACTACTCCACGATCATCCAGCTAGTGTATATCGTTACTTCACACAATTAAAGTAATATAAACGACACTTCTATCGATATATATTTAATGGTTCAGTTTTTCGACGATTTTTGAACTGCACCGTTCATACCAAATTTTGTGAAGGATTCCAGACATGAAAAATGAAAAATGGTAATCATTCGGAATGGAAATTTGATCAAGTTCATTCTGTATTGTTTCTTTAATGAATGATTGTGCTTTGTAAAAAAGAATCAATATAATGATATGAATATAATAATTCACTAGTTATATGATTACATACTGTAAGTACTGTATGCACATAAACTCTCCTCTGTTCACTAGGTGGTAGGAGTGTATTGAGATGTCATAAAATTCTGTATGCTCCTCCTGCAAAGAAATAAACCCCTCCCTTACATCATAAACACGAAAGTCCCTCTAAACTCTCCCCCCTCCCCAAACAAACAAACAAACAAACAAACAAAGATACAAGGCTTACTATAGACACCCATCACATTGCTTTAAAAATGTCCAAATCAATCGGAGTTATTAACAAAATCAAATCTTTCATCTCTGCTACTGCCCGCCGTACACTGTATTGCACTTTAGTACTACCATATGCCCAGTATTGCAACATTGTTCGGGCAAAATCATATACCACCAACTTGGACAAAATCTTAAAATTACAAGAACGTATAATCTGAATAATAGCAAATGCTGGTTACAGAGATCACACCAAACCCTTGTTTATTAAATTCAAACTGTTGAACATCTACGACATCAACAAATACCAGACTGGATCTTTTATGTATAAATGCTTAAATCATCCATCAATGCTCCCTTCATCTTTTAAACATTATTTTAAACTCAACAAAGAAATACACAAACACAACACCAGAAGTGCCAACAAAATACATGTCTCTGAAGCTAGAACAACCACACAACTACTTACCCTAAGGCACAGTGGAACAGTTCTGTGGAATTCACTTGATGACAACATTACCCACTCTAAATCGCTAAAAATATTTCAAAGCAAATTGAAGTCTCATCTCTTTAATGTTATGAATTCAGAAGGCTAATTAGTCTTAATTATTATAATATTATTATTACTATTATTATTACTACTATTATTATTATTACTATTATTATTATTACTACTATTATTAGTATTATTATTATTATTATTATTATTATTTTTATTATTATTATTATTATTATTGCTAATATTATTATTTTGTCTGTTTGTTTGTCTTTTTTGGTTTGTCCTGATTTCTAGACTCCAACAAACTGCAAAAAATGTATCTAACTTGCCGCCCGGTGACTGGTGCATACAAACTCACTAGAGTTTCTTTTCCAGTCATCCGTCCACAGGCAAAACCAGTACTCTACTTCTTTTTTACCTATACATGTAGTTTACATAATCATTCCAAAGTGAATCCAATCCCATTATATTCCAATATGTAACACTATGGTAAATAAATAATGATGATGATCAGAGGTCGCGTTAATGTTCGAAAAAATGCATAATGTATACGCATGCTAATCCCAAAATTGCGTATGGCCAAAAACAACTAAATCATCATGAATGTAAACAATTCAATGTGAAAGCTAGAGCTTCTGCCTTGTTTTACGGAGAGACAACTCCTGACAAGCTGCGTGGAATAAACTATAATTGTTCTCACGTGCTTTCGTGTACTGTACCGACTATAAGTAGTATTTCGACTTTATTCGAAAGTTTACCTGTCACCAGCTGTCACATAGTACAATAGGCGCTGTCGGTTTGCAACCAAAGAGTTATGAAAGTGATGCGAAAAAGAGTTCCTCTACTTTCATTTCTGTGCATCTGATGACTGTTTTGTTTTGTTCAGCTTGTTTGCGTGGACTAGAGCATATGCAAATTTCACCTTAAAACCCATTAAACTGCGTACCAGAAACGCACTCTCATCAGCAAACTGCGTACGAAAGAATTTTTATGCATAAAATACGCAGGTTTTTTGCATAAGCGTGACCTCTGGATGATGATGATGACAGTAAGGTTTGGCATTCAAATACTGCATGTAATGTATGGCTGGAAAACAACAGTCATGCTTTGGTTGCCCCATCCAATTTCTTGGTATCCAACATTATGTTGAAGTGCAGCACTAAATTGTTTTCTCAAAGGCATAATAATTTTGGGACAACCAACTGTTGCACACTTGTTGCTCCAGCAGGTTTTTGTTGCCCTGGACAACTGGATAACCATTAATTTCAAACTCTGTAAATTGCCCTTACCACATGTGCCAAATTTGGGCATGATATTGGTTTAGTCTTGACGTTTTAATGTGCTATCCATTTTCAGAGGGATGCAAAGAAAATGTAAAGAGTGGCAAGGATTTTTTTAGCGAGTTGATTCAGCAAGATAAAATTAGTCCCACACAGCTGGACTTTCTTATCGATCTACTGAAGGTGATTCGCAGAAAAGACCTTGTTGTGAAAGTTGAGGATTTTAAGAAGGAGCAACAACGCCGACGTAAGTAGCAGGAAGGGAAGGTTCTTGTTTTATAGAGATTACTCAAGTATGTCTCTAGTCTTGGTAAATGTGAATTTTTGAGGATAAGGTAGTTTTTCAATGTGTTGTTCAGTATGTGTATGTTTTATGCATCAGTTTGTAAACTTGTCTTTGTGAACTGATTGCTGTGACCATCAGTGCATTAGCTATAAGCTTGATTAAAAATCACATGTTTTCACCTGATGGGATCTAGTACTGAACCATTCTCCAGTTTTTTTGCTTGGTGAATAATTTAGACTGTCCAAGTTTGAGAGTGAACCTTGTAAATGCAGTGTTGTATCCAGAGCGCGTCATTGCCTCCTGGGATGCACAAATCTCAATTTGGACGCAAAAAACTCCAGCAACTGTGTCCGCTTGGACGCACTTGAAAAATTAATTGACAAGCAACTCTTTTCGGAACGTGACCCGCAAAGCGGAAAGCTGACGCTGATCCTTCACCATTGATAGTGTGTCAGTAAAGCCCGATTTACGTGTTGCAACTTTCACTTGTGACATGAATAAAAAATCACTCCATGATTTGGTTTTCTGTTTCATACAACACGAGAAAAGTAGTACAATTTCTTAAGGGTTACATCCTGGAATGCGAGTGTGACTGCACAAATATTCAGTCAAATGTTATTGTAAACCACTGGTTCTTCAAGTGGCTCAGTTTATCACAATGTGCACACCTTTTATCGATCACGACGACACCGCTTTTAATATGACAAACGGTCAAAATCTGTCTGCATACAAATCTTAAAACATTGACCTGTAGTCTTGCACATTGACTGAAAATCAAGCTGTCAATTTTAGGCGTAGCATGGTGAAATATGATAACCCAAAGAATCGAGTGCAGTTTGCATAAATATGTTTGTGCGCATGGCGGACATCATGCAATAAAATACTTTTAGCCGAAAACCCCTCAAAGGAGGACAAAATGTAGCAGGAACAAAAAATGACCTATTGGCTTGTTATTTGTTTGGTACAAAAATAAGCAATGTGAATAATAGCGTGCCACAAATATTAATATTAAAAATAAATATATATAAATTAGTTGGACACTACAAAATCCTACTTGGACCCCTAAATTTTGGAAGAGGGGGTCCTGGACCCCCAGTTTTGAAATCCTGGATACAACACTGTATGTCAACTAATTAATATGCAGTGTTGTGTTGTTTGTCTATCCTTCAGCACTGGGTACCCCAGTAGTAGAAACAACTCCTGGTCAACTGAGAACTCCAAAGAAAGGACCAGTCACTAAAACAGTCCTAATGACACCAGGAGAGAACAAGGAGCCTCATTTTTCAGTTCAGGCACAAAGTGAAGCACAGGATGATGTCCTTAAAGGGCAAATCCATCATAAATTTCCCATCAATGATCGCATGGATGCCATGCCTGTATACCCGTCAAGCAGGCGACCACGTGGTATAGCCCTCATCATTAGCAATGAGACTTTTGAGGGGGGCAATACAGCAAAGTTACAGAACAGGACTGGAACTGCTAATGATGAAAAGAACTTGCAGGACCTGTGGGAGAAACTGCACTTTAAAGTCAAGATTAAGAAGAATCTTACAGCACATGAAATCTACAAAACATTGCAGAAGATGTCAGCCAAAAACCACTCAGATTACGATTGCTTTGTCTGCTGCCTATTGAGCCACGGGGCAAATGGAGGGATTTACGGTACTGATGGAGAGTTGCTTGAAATACGGGAGATTACATCACAATTCAGAGGAAACGCTTGCCCATCTCTAAGCGAGAAGCCCAAATTGTTTTTTATCCAAGCATGTCGAGGCCAGGAGAAAGACAGTGGAGCCCAGATGGAGTCAGACGCAGTTACTACAGATGTGATGAAGCATAGTGCTGAGCCAAATGAAAGTCACTTTCTTCTTGGTTATGCCACTCCACCAGGTCAGTGCAATGGCTGTTAACCCTTTCACTCCTGAGCTTAATGTAACAAAGTCTTTCAATCTCTCAGTTTCTCAAGAAGAAATGGTGTGTGATGTACAAGTAGTGAGAATTGATAATATAATGAGTAAGCCATCAATGTGGTTATAATATTAGGGTACATGTACATGCTTGGGATGAGGATCATTGATCGTAATAAATGCTGTGACTCCAAATATACCATCCAAATTCATGCAGATGTCCTCTCTCCCCTGAGAAAAGATGCTACCAAAATTAGAATACATGTACTTGATACCATCAGTTAACAAATTTATCATTTTTTTAGTTGACCTCTGAAAAATATTAAGATAAAGTTTCATGCACTGCTAGATAAATGGTGGTACAAAATGTCATGCTCCCAGTGATACCAATACTTCTACATACAGAAAACATTGCTGCCAAAATTGAAGCCACCCCCTCCTCCCCCACCATTTTCAGGTTAACAGAATCGATGAAACCCTAAAGCCAAACCATAACCCTATTAACCCCAACCTAAGGCCCCGTCCACACTAATCCGGATAAATTTGAAAACGGATATTTATTTATCCGTTTTGGCCTCCCGTCCACACTGAGACGCGTTTTCGGTGACCGAAAACGGATATTTTCGAAAACGCTCTCCAGAGTGGATATTTTCGAAAACTCCGGTTTCATGTTGTAGTGTGGACGGCGAAAATGGAGCTTTTCGAAAACGCATGACATTATGATGTCAGTGATCTCTGTGTGCATGCTCAATTCGGGCATTTAGCGTTTTTGGTCAGTCCAGCATATTAGTGTGGACAACGAAAACGATTTGAAAACGATAGTATGGACGGAAAACTTTCGATGCGTTTTTCGTATGAAAACTCCGTTTTCAAATTTATCCGGATTAGTGTGGACGGGGCCTAACTCTAACACTAACCCTACTGTAAACCTAACCCCCTAACCATAACTTGGTGTTAGGATTAGAGTTTTGGGTTTCATTGGTTCTGTGAATTAGACATGCTGCACCATATCTGATGGATACAGTAACATTTGACTGATACACAGTACTGTAATGTTTCAGGTTATGTTAGCTGGAGGAGTCAACTCCATGGTTCATGGTACATCTCCAAACTCTGTGAAGTATTTGACGAGTACCACGAAAGTTGTGATGTTATGTCCATGATGGTAAAAGTGAATGATGAGGTGTCGGAAGCCTTCACTGAACGAGGTTACAAGCAATGCCCTGCTCCTGTGGTCACTCTTAGAAAGAAGATATACTTCAAAAACAACTGACAATGATAAAATGTGATCATTCTATCGAAAAAATGCTCCGAAACGGTTGAAAACTCGATTTTGTTCAGTTCCACTGCAGCAGAAGAAACGATTAATTTGCTTTACTTATATGTTGTACCGGTTCCAGGTGGCTCCGTAACGGAAAAAATATTTCTTACTGGTACTCTGTATGTAACAATAAGTGTACTTTATTAGTGTTGTACATCAAAGCACTCTGTGTACAAAGTTCAAGAGCTCTCTCTGTGTGTAGCTGGAGTGTCCGATAACAAGATTATACACGGTAACACTATAACTATAACAGCTACAATTTGGCGGTGGTCGACCACCGTCACACTGTACGGGCTGATGGACGAATCTAGCGGAATCTCTGACAAAGTCTTTTCCTTCCCATCAAACCCTGCACCATCTAAAACCTCCCTTCCCCAGCTAAATGTAATTGCCAATCTTATATCATAAACACAAAAAAATAGTGTGAATATTGATAGTATACACCATACAAGTGAATAGTGCTTTTTCGCATTCTCTGATTGGCTCCTCAATCTCGGAATATCAAGTACTATTCACCTCCCAGCAGCTTCCGGTAAAACAAAATGGCGCGTGAACCCAATTTTAAAGCTCGCCCATGAAGTGGGGCGAGCTTAAAGGAGTTGCGGTGTCCCTCCAGCCTTCTGTGTCAACAATGAACTTCCAAATGAGGATTTTGTCAATTCCAAATTTGGGCATGATCGTGTTACATGTTATAATAGCAGTTCTCCAAGTAGATTTTGTGCGGGAGCTTGTCATTTGTCTGGTGGTCAAGTATTCAAAGTTTGTTTGGTCATTGAGCCTAAACGTTTCCACAAATGTAGATTACATTGTGATTATTAAGGCACGAAAATATAACACCGTTGAGCGCAGACGCTGAAGACACTGAAATTAATAGTCAAACTGCATGGCTATACTGTTATCATGAAGTGCAGCCATTGCGTTGTTTTTAAACGAAAACCAGCCGCTGAATGAGGGTGCAACAGCAGCTTGTGAACTTGAAATGTTTGACGAACGCTCGTGTTACTATTTAAACACGAGGGTGCTTCCCAGGGAAGCGCAGAGCCACTTGTCAATCAGCAGCGACCGAGATAACAGCTCCTAATTAGTAAAAAGCCAAAAATGTCCAAATTTTGTTTTTCCTTGTACTTGAATACCACGCAAAACAAGATAATGTTGCCTCACCAATTTTTCATCACATAAACATTCATTTTGAGTGCAATTTGAGTAAAATACAAGAATAATCTTCAAAGTAAGAAATTAAATAATAAAAATGCTTGGTGGGCAGCCATGCATCGCACTGCACCACGAAATTCAAAATGTATTTTGGCAGCCAAGAGAAAAATTTCGTTTCAAACCCTTCCGTCCAGGACTCCACACTAAAGTTGCCCGCATGTGTTTAATTTTAGGTATACTTTTAGTTGCTAAGCTGCAGACTGAGAAATTTCATGGACAGAGCAACTTCTGAACGCTGTGGACGCATGTGCGATTCAACAAACATTATGCAAATTTGATGTCGAAAGAGGCGGGGCCAACGGCCTTTTAAAGCGCACCTTTGTGTTTAAACAGAGTCAAGGGTGAATGAAGTCGATTTATATTCTGAAGCGACTTGACCAGAGAACCATCGCATATTCTTTTACACAAACTTCGAAGACTCTTGGAAAAAAAAAGAAACAACGTCACTCTCACTTGTTCAAATTGTCATATTTCACAGCAATAAAAAGTGTACACTGTACTTTGATTTGCTGTTTTCATTCCTTTTTAAAAAATATTCGAAAAAATTGTTTCGTTGATGTCGAAAGAGGCGGGGCCAACGGCCTTTTATAGCGCACCTTCGTGTTTAAACAGAGTCAAGGGTGAATAAAGTCGATTTATATTCTGAAGCGACTTGACCAGAGAACCATCGCATATTCTTTTACACAAACTTCGAAGACTCTTGGAAAAAAAAGAAACAACGTCACTCTCACTTGTTCAAATTGTCATATTTCACAGCAATAAAAAGTGTACACTGTACTTTGATTTGCTGTTTTCATTCCTTTTTAAAAAATATTCAAAAAAATTGTTTCACCGTTATATAGCAATGCTCATCCCAAACTAACTTTTGCAAACAATTATCGGATTTGTCTCTGCCTCATTAAATAGAAAAGTATACCCAACCTAGCAAGTGCGAAGAAACCTATCGATTAACAAAAAATGGGCTGCTTTGATTGGCCATTTCTGTCGGAAATAAAATAGCTATTTGGGAGTTGGCCATTAAACTTGTGTGGTATATACTAAAACAATTATTCGCCTCAGTGTCGGTGAATAGCGTTGGGCATTTACCTCGCCGAAACGACTCGGTAAATATCCACCGCTATTCACCTCCACTTCGGCGAATAATTGTTAAATCAAAACAACTTTTGTCTGGGTGAAATATCAGATGCCATATTCTCTCTACTATACCACACATTTTGTGGCTAGAGTATGAAAGGAGAAAACTCTACCTTGCTAAGGCTGTTTTTTTTTTTTTTTTTTTTTTTTGCCTCTTTTACTCACCATTTTCGTCTTGGGGAACTATTTCCTGAGGACACTCCAGGTAGCTTCGGCTGGAGGTTGACTGCAAATGAGAACGAACAGCGGTGCGCGCGGACCCATGGGACTTCGAAACCATGACGTCACGACAGTATGAGTCAGTTGGTCGAAATACATTTAGATGTGCATGATTGGGTGCTGTTCATTTTGATTCGTGGGTCGCAAAATGGATAAAGCGTGATAACTTTACATCGTTCCTGGAGCAAATCCGGCAGCCGAGAAGCCATGTCTCACGCGGGTGGCCCTGGGGATGAATGAAAACAACCGCTGACAACTTTAAGACATGACGTCACATGGAGGAAGTTGGTAGTTTCCCTTTTTCTTGTATCGAAAGTGAACTGACGGAGTTTGTCCTTCTGGGCCAATGGATGGCACGCAACTGCTTTTGAAACGTATTTCTGACGGCCTTGGAAGTGTTGACTTTCAGAATCTGAAACATTTGTGCCATGGAAAGATTCCTTTGGGGGATTTGGAACGGGCCACAAGACCAACAGATTTGTTCTCGTTGATGCTTCAAAGGCGATTCATCAAGCCTGGAAATTTAGAATTTTTGGAGCACTTGCTTAACTGTGCTGCACGCCAAGATTTAGCAAAAATGATTCGGGACGGAAGCCATGATTCCACAATGGAAACGGAAAGTGCAGCTTTTTCGCGCCCCTTTGCTTCTTCATCTGATGATTACCTCGGCTTCCGAAGACTTCTGAACGGACTGAGCGATGATTTGACACGGGACAATGTGGAGTCGCTAAAATTTATGGCTGGCTTGCCAGGTGGGTTGAAATTTCACAGAAATCCTTGAAGGAGTTGAAGCAGCATTACTAGCTAACTTCACGATCATCCAGCCAGCTGCTAGTATATTGTTACTTGACACAATTAAAGTAATATAAACGACACTTCTATCGACTTTCAGTTATTTTTAGTGGCTCAGTTTTTCGACGATTTTTGAACTGCACCGTTCATACCAAATTTTGTGAAGGATTCTAGACATTTTGTTTTTTCGGTGAAAAATGATAATCATTCAGAATGGAGAAGTTTGATCAAGTTCATTCTTATTGTTTCTTTAATGAATGATTGTGCTTTGTAAAAAAGAATCGATATAAGGTATTAATATAATAATTCATTAGTTATATGATTACATACTGTAAGTATTGTATGCACATAAACTCTCCTCTGTTCAGTAGGTGGAAGGAGTGTATGGATCGGAGATGTCATAAAATTCTGTATGCCCCTCCTGCAAAGAAATAAACCCCTCCCTTACATCATAAACACTAAAATCCCTCTAAACTCTCCCCCACCCTCCACCCCAAAAAACAAACAAGCAAATTAAGATAAGGCTTACATACAGTAAAGTTTAGCATTCAAATATTGCATGTAATGTAGGGCTGGAAAACAACAGTCATGCTTTGGTTGTATTATCGAATTTCTTGGTATCCAACATTGTGTTGAAGTGCAGCACTAAATTGCTTACAAAGGCATATAATTTTAAGCAACCAATTGCGCACTTGTTACTCCAGCAGGTTTTTGGTTGCCCCGGACAACTGGACAACCATTAACTTCAAACCGTGTAAATTGCCCGTGCCACATGTACCAAATTTGGGCATGATATTGGTTTAGTCTTGACATTTTAATGTGTTATCCATTTTCAGAGGCATGCAATGAAAATGTAAAGAGTGGCAAGGATTTCTTTAGCGAGTTGATGCGGCGAGATAAAATTAGTCCCACACAGCTGGACTTTATTATCGAACTCCTGAAGGTGATTCACAGAAAAGACCTTGTTGTGAAAGTTGAGGATTTTAAGAAGGAGCAAAAATGCCGCCGTAAGTAGCAGGGAGGGAAGGTTGCTTGTTATATTAGAAATTATTCAAGTATGTCACTAGTCTTGGTAAACATGAGTTTTTGAGGATAAGGTTTTTGTTTTAATTATGTTGTTCAATCCATATGCTTTTTGCATGTCTTTGCACCATCCTTGCATTATTGTTGGATTAAGCTATGAGTTCATTAAAAATCACAGTTATGTGAAAACCATGTGAAAAAACATCTCACAGGGTTACAGTACAGGTATGCTGCAATTGTTATGATATAAAATATGTCCATTTGAGTACAGTAAATACGTGGAGGGGGTCCTTATGCAAACCATGTGATACTGTGTGAACTTTCATATTTTCGCATGATGGGATCTAGTACTGAACCATTTTTCCATTTTTTTGCTTGATGATTAATTTAGACTGTCCGAGTTTGAGAGTAAAGATATTAAGAGCAAAACCTTGTAAATGTCAACTGATTAATATGCAGTGTTGTGTTGTTTGTCTATCCTTCAGCACTGGGTACCCCAGTAGTAGAAACAACTCCTGGCCAAATGAGAACTCCAAAGAGAGGACCAGTCACCAACACAGTCCTAATGACACCGGGAGACTTTGCATGTCCAGGAGAGAGCAAGGAACCACGATTTCCAGTTCAGGCACGAAGTGAAACACACGATGATGTCTTTACCAGGCAAATCCGTGATGAACTTTACATCAATGATCGCATCGATGCCATGCCTGTATACCCGTCAAGCAGGCGACCACGTGGTATAGCCCTTATCATTAGCAATGAGACTTTTGAGGAGGGCAATACAGCGCAGTTACGGAACAGGACTGGTACTGCTAATGATGAAAAGAACTTGCAGAACCTGTGGGAGAAACTGCATTTTGAAGTCATGATTAAGAAGAATCTTAAAGCATATGAAATCTACAACACAATGCGGGAGATGTCAGCCAAAAACCACTCAGATTACGATTGCTTTGTCTGCTGTCTATTGAGCCACGGGGCAAATGGAGGGATTTACGGTACTGATGGAGAGTTGCTTGAAATACGGGAGATTACATCACAATTCAGAGGAACCGCTTGCCCATCTCTAAGCGAGAAGCCCAAATTGTTTTTTATCCAAGCATGCCGAGGCCAGGAGTTTGACAGTGGAGTCCAAATGGAGTCAGACGCAGTTACTACAGATGCGATGAAGCACAGTGCTGAGCCAAATGAAAGTCACTTTCTTCTTGGTTATGCCACTCCACCAGGTCAGTGTTAACCCTTCCACTCCCAATAGTGACCAACTTCAATTTTCTCCCTCAGTTTCTCACCAGAAATGTATCAGAAAGGAGAACTTGGCTTTTGATGACTTGCTCAGATGAAAGCTGATTGAAATATCAATTCTTGCTACATCACTCATAGTTTCTTCTTATAAGGTTTGGAGAATCTGCATTTTGAGTTTGGGAGTGAAAGGGTAGCCCTTTCAAACCTGAGGTCATGTTAGAAAGTCTCTCAATCTCTCAGCTTCTCAAGATAATGTGTGATGTAGTGAGAACTGATAATTTAATCAGCTGAGTAGGCCATCAATGTGAAAGGGTTAATATTAGGGTACATGTACGCCTTACAGAAAGCATTGGTGCCAAAAAGTTTTTGATAAAGTTGAAGCCACCCCCCCCCCCCCCCCCCTCCACCACCACCATATAATGGGTTAACAGAACCAACAGAACCCTAACGCCAAACCATAACCCTATTAACCCCAACCTAACTCTAACACTAACCCCACTGTAAACCTAATCCTAACCATAACCATAACTTGCAGTTAGGATTAGAGTTAGGGTTCAGTTGGTTCCGCGAAATAGACATGCTGCACCATATCTGAGGGATACAGAAACATTTGACTGATATACAGTATTGTTATGTTTCAGGTTATGTTAGCTGGAGGAGTCAAGTCCATGGTTCATGGTACATCTCCAAACTCTGTGAAGTATTTCTCAGGTTCTGTGAAACTTATGATGTCACTACCATGATGGTAAAGGTGAATGATGAGGTTTCGGAAGCCTTCACTAAACAAGGTTACAAGCAATGCCCTGCTCCTGTGGTCACTCTTAGAAAGAGAGTATACTTCAAAAACAACTAATGACAGTAAAATAGTGTTAAGCTTTTTACTTCCAAGCTCAAAATCCAGATTCTCCCAACTTTTTAATGAGGGATTATATGGGTGATGTAGCGAGAAGTGATAGTTCAATCAGCTTTCATCTGAGCAAGTTATCAAAAGCCAAGTTCTCCTTTCTGTATGATATATTTCTGGTAAGAATCTAAAGGAGAAAATTGGAGTTGGTCACTCTTTGGAGTGGAAGGGTTAAGCTTTTCACTCCCAAGCTCAAAATCCAGATTCTCCCAACCTTTTACAAAGAAAATGTATGCATAGTTTAATCAGTTTTCATCCATACAAACTATCAAAAGCCAAGATGTCCTACATACTGTACGATAATTTATCTCTGGTGAGAAACGGAAGGAGAAAACTGAAGTTGATTACTGATCTTAGTCTTGGGAGTGAGAGGGTTTAAAAAGCAGCAGCATCTGAAGATAGGAAATTCACAGGTCACCTATTCAGAATGATAATAAATTGCATGTATAGTCACTACCTGACACTGCACAGCTTTGTTTTGTGAACTTATTTTGGTTTACCTCCAAAAGAAGTACAGCAATGTCTTGTTGTGCTGATCGAGAGATTGAAGGAGTAGAGGCACAAGATCGATAGCATGGAAATTAGGCACTCTAGAACTATGTTCTGCATGATGCTTCAATTTCCACATCTTTCTGGTCCACTTTTTAAGTTTTCCTGCCTCCTTCCATTAGTCAACCGTACTGTCCTGCAACTGAATGATTCATGCCTTATTTTTTCCAAGGTTATTTTATTTGACTGTATAGTTTGGATATATTTGGTAAACATTGTTGTATAAATACATTATCTCTGCTGTTTTCATTATTAATTTGGTTTCATTGTTGTTTAATTTGTAAGCCTTTCACTCCTGAGCTAGATCTTACAATACCTAAATTCTTGTCAGCGTGCACTCACTACTAGCATTAGAAGACCCTGGTATTTCATATTTGCATAGTGCTGCTGAAGCATTTAATGCTGTTAGGGACTTTAAGATACAGGATGGGAGAGGACGACGGCGACATTGGTGAAACAATAAAACTAATCACAGAAGACAAAAGAAGCATGTAAATATCTGAAATTGACATGTTCTCAGGGTCACCGTGCTCTCGCGTGCGACTTCAAATGCTTCTTTTTACGTTGTTGTCAGGACGTGGACGACAGTTCGATAAAATAACGGCAGTCGTTCTTCTTAGTAGGAAACGATGAAATCAATAGAACCTAGGCAAAAACGGAACAAATTGAGCAACCTAAGAATAGGCAAAGTTACAAAGACATAGGAAAAACAGAGACACTTTTTTTGTTCCTCGCGTTGCCGCTGCCATCCTAGGTTTCTTAAAATTCCTATTTACAGACAATATTGTCCATTTCATACACGCTACTCGTAAATAGCACACGCTTGGAAATACCTGGGTACAAGTGCTTGAATACAAGGCTTGGTAGGCCACCATTTTGATCGGGAAAAGAGAAGACTAATAGGCCGAGAAGAGAAGACTAATTGCCGACCAGCCAAAGAGGCACCAGGAATATCATCTTCACAGAGTATCACTGGTAATGTGGAGTGGGCATTTATGACTACCAAGCATGTGGAGGCCTTCCAAGCCTTGTATTCAAGCACTCGTACCCAGGCATTTCTGAGCAAATGCCATTTGTGAGTGGCTTGTATATTAGTGTAATGGAAATATTTTATGGGATATTTCATACGTTAGCCTAATTCCATAGCCTTGTCATGTTGTCCTCGTGGGGTCTTTATGCAGTCACTAAATTTTATTTTTTAAAAAAAGAAGACAAAAAGATGGGAATATTTAATTGCCACTCTCAGGAACTGTGTGTTGAAAATACTTTGGTTTTCAGTTTGATGAAAGTCATTTGATAACCACTCCAAGATGATTAGCTTTTGGATTGTAAAATGTAATGTGCACAATGAAACAGTGAAAGAATTAGAAAAAGAAATACCAGGTCCTCCCATCCAGTACTAAGTGGGCTTAACTTCAGCAAATTTGCCAACACAACTTAATCTTAAAAAATTAGCAACCAAAAAAAGGCCTGTATAACCTAGATTCTACAGGAGTTCAGCAAGCTGTGTAGTAATTAATGCTTGTTTCTCTATCGTGTTTTTTTTGTGTGTATTCCGAGGTACAAAATAAAAATAATGGACTGTCTGCCTTGTGCAATGCTTGTGGGTCATTTCAAACACTGTAGACATTATAGCCTAACTTTTGTATTATACTTTTAAATCAGTGAAAATGTGAATGGGTTTCATATAATGCCTGGAAAGTGTTAAATTATGTAGGTGAAGAAAGAGCAACCTCCATCCTTCACATTAAGCTGGTTACCCAGTCTGTTAACCTTCACACCAAATGAGAGCACATCACTTTACACAAAGAACAGGGGTCCCCCGGCATTGTGAATAGACTTGTCTATTGATAAAGAGAAGGGTGACAAGTCCAAACAAAGTTGTTCAACAAAGAACCCCCCCAGAAAAAGAGGTTGAAACAAGCCACTTTGGGAAACCCTGGGACAAGGGTAGCAAGCTTTGGTGAGCTACCCCAGCCTGTTTGAGGTTTGCAACAGCAACTAGAAAAGTAATAGAGGGGGAGTCCCCCCCCCCCCCCCCCCCCTTGCTTTCATCCCACCTCCCCATCTTTTTTTATACAGCTGTTTTTCTGTTTATTCATACTGCAGGCCGCACAGAGGTCACGTCCCTTGTGTTGGATTTGTCAAGTCAGATGGCTTAATCGTATCAAGAATGTAAAATTTATGCAGACAAAATGGTTCCAGGACAGCAATTCACTGTGATTTTAATTTAAATATTTCAAGATTTTTTTTCTGTGATTCTAATCAATCACAAAACTGCTCCTTTTATTGTCACCTAACCATCAAATATCTGAATAGACTATTCTGAAGTGAATTTAGCATGAAATAATTCTGCTGACCAGTATGTGGGCTGGAAGTGTCCTTTTTTTGTTTTTTTGTTTTTAGTTTTTTGTTTTTTGTTTTTTGTTTTTTGTTTTGTTTTTTTTTTTTCAAAGTAAAATGTTCCAATATAGCAGCTCAGAAATATTATCCTGACCTGATATCTTACAACTCCTTACGTCCTGAATAAATATCTTCTTTGTTCACCTGAAATCGCTTGAGTGACATATATGCCAAAAATATTTATTTTATAAAGAAATTACAAAACAAGCTGTTGCTGTGATCGTACCGATTTTAAATAATATTCTACATAATAAATAATATACAGATCGCTGTGAAGAATTTATAAATTTGACAGTTTTACTTTATAAAT
The DNA here is from genome assembly GCA_964036295.1 of Plumapathes pennacea. Taxonomy (NCBI): domain Eukaryota; kingdom Metazoa; phylum Cnidaria; class Anthozoa; order Antipatharia; family Myriopathidae; genus Plumapathes; species Plumapathes pennacea. The sequence goes on along the minus strand of OZ038472.1, from coordinate 6,002,950 downwards.
AAGAACCTAGGAATCGCGAATCGCCAGCGTTTATACGTCGAACATTTTTTCGTAACATAATTATATCATGCAATCTATATTCAGCATAAAAGGATTACACTTTGCTAATTTCCGAAACCGCAGTTCTTCTACTGGTTTCGGCGCTGGATGGCTCAGAAGAAATCCATGCCTGGGTCAGACGGTGTGTATTGGTGACGATATTTCCTCTGGTTTGATTGCAGTGTTTTTCATTCTCGTGGTCCGGGAGTCGGAAGTCGAACCCTTCTCCGTGATCACCCGAACTCAGTTCGCTGGGTATGATTCTATTTTTACGGCCCAGCGTTGTCAAGCGATAAGCTTGGGACGAATCTCGTTTGCAGAACACCCTTTGGCAGCCACGACGAAAATCACCGTTGAATATCGCATAGATGACCACATTTAATCCAGCGTTCCAGTACGACCAAATCAACAAATTTACATACATGGATGCAGACATTTCTGTAGCGCCCAGCGTTTTGACAGCCAAAGTCACAAAGAAGGGGAAACAGCAGGCGATGAAGACAAACCATTGAATAATAAACATTCGCATCACTTTGACCTTAGAATTCGGAACTTTGAAGGCCAGTCTTCGATAGTCGTTCTGAAATTGACGCGCTTGTCGATTTCTTCGAACGACGGCGATCGCTACCCGAATGTACACAATACAAGTGAAGACGGACGGTAAACATAAAGCAACAGCAAAAAACACCAAGAACACCACTTTTTCCACTGTATGGAACTCAATCAGGCATAGATGCCTGACATTGGCTGTGTTCATTTTGAAGAAAAAAAGAGAAGGTGCAGATGCACAGAGCATAAAAATCCAAACAAAAGTAATGAGTTCCCTAGTTTGCACGCGAGTCATCTTCAGCTTCAACGGGTGAACAATGACATAGAACCTATCCATGGAAATACAAGCTAAGAGTCCGACTGAAACGGCAGCGTTTAAGAAGTGGAAAAAGAACGTTATTTTGCAAGTCACATCACCCAACAGCCAAGTTCCTTTCAGTATCCACACCGAAGTCCACAAAACAGACATCAAGGGCGTCATAAGATTAGAAATCGCCAAGCCAGTGACAAAATAATTCGTGGTCCATTCGCTCCGTCGACTGCGTTTTACCACGACCAGGATTAGAATATTTCCCAGCGACGACAGAATAAATATGACTACCAGAGCGAAAACCTGCGCCACGAACGTGACCGTTCCTAAACAGAGCGGTGTAGAACAATCGGTTGCGGTGTGTTCACTTGAGTTCGTCGGCATACTCGGCGGATAATGGTTGAACACTTCGCGTGAAAAACGCCGAGAAGATAATCCTCACTCCTTTCACTTGACATCTATTTCAGGGATTTTACATTCCCTTGGGGATACCGTATAATTATCGACGGCACACAGCTTCCTACCGTCGCCGGTCGCACAACGCGAACACTGCGATCATATGCAAATTATCCAATGTTTTCACCCGTTGTCGCACGGATACGGCCGTCACTCATCGTCAGGTCATCATGAGACCTTTCCATGACAAGGTGAATTAAATTCACTTAGCATATCCTTTCTCTAAATAATAAAACAAAAAGTATGGAACACAGAGCAAATTTGGTAAAAAAAAAAAAAAAAAAAAAAAAAAAAAAGCAAGTTAAAGCATTTCAAGGGGTGATGAGGAAAAACTATAAAAAAAAAAAAAACAGCAATATTACAAATGTACGAAGCATACGAGAAAACGAGTTCAAAATGCTGCCTTGATTTTGTCGGTGCAAATAAATTGACAGCGAGCAGGTGAAAATCAACCTATTTCGGACGCAGGTATTAGCGGGATCAACGACGAATCAGCAAGAGACTGCCCGTCCGCAAGTAAGGAGTTTATGCAGTGGAGCATAATGTGGCAAAATAAACCACAAAAATGACGGAAACGTAAATAAAATTCACTTTATATATATTTTTTATTTATGTATTTTTTTTATAGGCTTAGCAGCCATAAGTCAAATTGGTTGTTGGGTCGAAAAAGAAAACGTTCATTTAGGTTTTTAGAACCGGGTGGCACACGATTCTACAAAAACAATTATGAAGAGCACGGGCTACAGAGGCGTAGCTAAAATGTATTTTCCTTGAGTAATGAGTATAGTGTCCTTATGAATGCCAAATGAATAAAAAAAACTGACGTCAAACGGACCGGAACCGCGGATTACGTTCACTGACGTCATTTTCCACTTGCGCAACGGGCGCTGACCAGAATAATTCTTTTAGTATATACCACACAAGTTTAATAGCCGACTCCCAAATAGCTATTTTATTTCCGACAAAAATGAGCAAAAATTGGGCTCGCGCGCCATTTTGTTCTACCGGAAGCCGCCGGGAGGTGAATAGTACTTAATATTCCGAGATTGAGGAGCCAATCAGAGCGCGCGAAAAGCACTTATTCACTTGTGTGGTATATACTAACACATTTTGTCGGTTTTCCTTCTCCACCCTCCGCTCCGGCCCTATTCACGAACAGGTGGATTCATTAACCTCATTGCTACCTTTGGTAAATGAGCCTGCTGCCCATATGTTCTTCTACTTTATATAACAACAATAACATACCCACCCTCACCTCCCCCCATCGGCTTTGTTTCGCGCGCTGCCCAGGTCACGTGAGAAATTGGAAGCTCGTGTAAAGGAGTATCTGTGGCGAGTATCTTATTCTTGATCACCGCATTTTAAACGGATCAGACTTCGTAGTTGCATTACCTTTATGGTTGGAAAGTAAGTTTCCTAATTGGTGCGAAGTACAGTGTAACTCCTGACGGTCATTCGTGAGAATTTATACTTACACATCGATGATCGTTGGAATTTCATTCGATGTGCCTCTGTCAACCGAAATATAGCATAAATGCTGCATAATTCGTCTTTTTCTGTGTTTTGAGTGTTCTGGAAGATTTTATTATTCAGCAGTGCCGAAGTTCCAGAATTCGTCGTAGACATTTTGTACGCATGAACGTACTGTGATACACACCACTGCACAAACTGTTTTTGCATGTGAATGACCTCTGTTTATCCCTTTTTTATACGAAGCAAATGCTTTGTCCATGACGGGAATGCAACTGTTTACTTCTATGAATATTGAACAAGATTTGCTACCTCTGCAGCTGGGAGGGGAGGGGGCAGTGAGACTTCAGCTCTGCTAAGATTTTGAACCCAACCCTTACCCTTAAATGGTGAACTTTTTATATACCTCTGGTAAAAGATTTTTTTCCTTTTTGTACCATTGAGCATGTCATTGGGATTTTCCAGATATGTTGGTCAGGGTCAGGTATTTTTACAACAGCAAATCCCCTGGGGAGTGGTCTTGATTGATCAGAGGCATTCAACACCTTATTTGGGATCCTGGATTTAGATGCACTTCTGAATGGCTTTAAAATTTCTAATTACAATCATCTTTGTATTCTCAGGTCCCTGCAAGACCCTTGATAGATGCAAGCGAGTCATACGTTTTAGGAGTCAGGACGGAAAAGTGAGGCACCTTTGGGGATGTGTTAAATTGAGAAACACTTTGTTGTTATACGAGTGAAGTGTACCATGCATCCTGCAAATCGCAGCTCTGATAAATCCCAACAAAATATGGTTTGCAAGTTGGAACCGAGTGACGACAGTGGGATGCCAGCTGGCTCCACAGATGAAGCACAACCCACAACATCTCAGTCTACATCTTGCGGATGTCCTCAGCTGCAAACAACCATCAAAAAAGAAGATATTGCCACTCAAGATGGTGATGCTCCTTTCAGTGAGACATCAGATTTACTCGCTTCTTCAAGGGAGGCAGGAATTGTGGTGAATTCCAACAGTAGTGATAATACTGCCAGTGAGAGTGATTTGGATAATTTAATGGCATTTGTCAAAGACTTCAAACAGCGTCGAATCAAGCGAGGGTTCACCCAGTCGGATGTAGCATTATCCTTTGCAGTTGCGGATGGATATATGGTCAGTCAGTCAACCATATGTCGATTTGAGGCAATGCAGTTAAGTTTGAAGAGCATGCAGAAGCTCAAGCCATACATGAAGAAATGGTTACAAGAACCAAGTGTTCCTAGCTGCGATACATCTGCTGTGGTAAGACGGCGCAGGAAACGCACAACTATCAGAGATGACCTCAAGATTGTATTAGAAAATCATTTTCAGCAAGATCAGAAGCCACCCACAAGCAACCTGTCTGCACTTGCAGATACACTTGACTTGGACAAAGAGGTAGTTCGTGTTTGGTTCTGCAATAGGCGGCAAAAGGAGAAGAAGCTAAACAAGACTGAAACTCAGTGACTCATCACCATAAGCAATCTCTGTGTTAGGTTATGGATTGTGGACTCTTGCACTTCGAGTGCTGTATGTCTTTTATTAGAGCCAACTGTATTGCTTAACAGCAGCCATGCCTTATCTTCTGCTTACTGGAGCAAGTTTTAATTTTTTCAGAAGATAATAGTTTGTGACATAAATGAGCTAGAAAAAGTAGTCCTATAGACTCAGATCATAGGTGCCACAATATTGTTGAAGCTTGGGTGAAAAGCATTTACTGGATCCCAGCAGTGATGTATCTGAACAACTCCCAAAGAAAATATGTTAAGTTACTTTCTAGTTCTAATCAAACTAGAATGAAACAAAGACTTGTTATTTAGCTGAAATTTCGGTTGCTGTTAAGTTCAGCTGCCATAAAGGTATTGAAATAGTTGTACAGTAGGACCCTGCTATCTCGAACTCTCAAGGGAAGCGGGAAATAGTTCAAGATAGTGGGGGATCGAGATAGTGGGATTCTACCAAGGGAATATTTCTAGCAAGTTCATTTCCAAGGGAAATCGGATTCTGTTCGAGATAGCGGGGAGTTGGAGATAACAGAGTTTGAGAAAGCGGGGTTCTACTGTATCATAAGAACAAGGAAATAATTGCTATAGCTGATACTTTGCTGCAATAAATCAAGTTGTTGCCTGAATTTGCTTCTGATAGCTAACCCTTTCACTTGCAAGCACAAAATGCAGATTCTCCCAACCTTTTAAGAGTAAAATGTATAAGTAATGTAGTGAGAATTGATAGTTTAATCAGCTTTCATCTTAGCAAGGTATCAAAAGCCAAGTTCTCCCTACTGTATCACATGTTTCTGGTGAGAAATTGAAGGAGAAAATCACAGTGGATCACTATTGGGAGTGAAAGGATTGAGGTTCATGAACTGATATTACTGTAACATCTGGTATATCTGGCCCTTATGGCTAAGAGCCAAACAATGCCACATGTTGACACCAAGGCACATTTATCATGTAAAAACAGGACAACAGCACAAGAAAAACTGTCTGGTTTCCAAACATGTGAGTGCCAAAGGTGCAAGCTTTTGGATGGGTCAGGGGGCATGCTTCATCAAAAAAAACTTGTACATTTAGCCCTCCAAAATGCCATTTTCTGACATTTCTGGAGGCTGGGGAACTAGATTCTAGAAATCTTACTAGTTTCCATAAACTGGTGGAAACTAGTCTGGATTCGCATTTTGCACTGTCTTGCTGTGCAGTAAACATCATACATGGTATGTGTAGATGCTTTTCTTAACCTTGGTAACTGTGGTTCAGAGTAATAGAAAGTTTACAATGGTAAAAAATATGCAAGTTTACCATCATCCAAGGGGATGGTAAATTGCTGGCTGATGTATCTTTGGCATGAGTGATGTGAAAACCTCCCTCTACATGTAAATAGTAAAAAGGATGATGCATAGCTGGATATTTTATTACTGCACTAGAAAACAATATTGTTCAAGCATCTTTGTACTTTTCTTGTTTGTTTTCTTTTTCCTTCTCAACAGTATGAACAAGCATGTGCATCTAAATTATTTTCAGTCAAAATACTTTGAAAATATTAAACTTTCCTAAAATATATTATTGTGTCAAAGTAACTGCAGTGTGATTGTATGAACTAGTATGGTATTGGGAAAATTAATGGTAGAATCACTGTAGTATGTCTTTTGCCAACACAGTAATGTTAGCTCAAACTTTGGGCAGAATACTCCCCAGAGCCCATAAAGAATAAATAATCAGAACTTGGTGTGCCATGCATAATAGTGTAGTATTTAAACTGTTCCACACCTCTGGAACTTGACACCATAACATACTGAACAAGAAGTACTTGACATTGTAACAAAATGTACAATAATTTTCTTGTACATTCTATTTGATAAATTTCTGTGATCAACAGGAAAACAATAGAAATGCCACAATGTTCATATTGAGGGGGATAGATTATTTATGAGTACAATATACAATATTGCTTATGACTATTAAACAGTTTTTACTTAATATAAATAATAACAATTTATTGTTACAATAGGCAAGGCACACAATAACATAATGTTAATAATAATTATTATATTAACAATATTTATACTCTGCTGATATTTCAGTCCTTCATTTGACTTCTATGAAAACACTCTTTCATTGGCCTTCAAAAAAAAAAAAAAAGGCCATTAGTTCATGAAAGATGATAAAATTTATGTCTCATTTTTCCAGCATCCTTGCTTTAAAAAGTAAATATACCTTGGAGACCCATTAAACTGCTGGAATGGAAACATGGCTACATGAGTGAAAGAACACTGAACCATGCAGTATGAACACTGGAAAGTTGCTCCGAGAGTAAAATGAAACAAAAAACTAAAATAAGTAATAACGTTATTGTATGTGATAACAATTATTAGGAATTACCGAATAAAGCTGATAGTGACATTTCAACTGGTTGTGTAACACATCTGCTCTAGTAGGTTGGTTGTGATTGTCTCTGTTAGAGACTTAGTCTTGTGGAAGTCATCAACAACAGTCTCCCTGAACACTACTCTAACCCATAGGATCACAACCAACCTACTGTTTAAACTTCTGGGTTCAAGCCATTTGCCACATCTGCAATATGTGGCAATGCATCAATAATAATAATGCAGTGCAAAAACATTGCTTTCACATGCTACTTTCCATCTGACAGTACTTTTTTCACAGAGCAAGTTTAATGACATCAAACAGTCAGTTGATCTGTTGTCATGACTTCTCACCCACAAGCTTTGCACAGTTAATCCCACGACAAGATGCACGGCTTGGCTTCACCATCAGCCCAAAGCCTGGCTTGCAAGTGAAGTACCTCTTGCCATTTACTGAGCCGTCATTTTTGCCAACTGCAGAAATAGAATGGAGGTTACAGTTATGTGTACCAGATAAAGACATGTTTTCACTCGCACATAAGCATAAGCTGCTTATAGTTAAATTACATTTCTTTAGGGGATTATATCGGGCTAACCTCACGAATTCCCATTCAAGATGTCCATATAAACTTATATATATTTTTGTAAACATTTTGTCCCACAACTTGAGTAAAACATGTATGTACGTACATACATACATGTTTTACTCACTCAAGATCACTGCTTGGCTGATATCAACACACATAAAAATAGCATAATTATTTTATGTGTATTCAGATTCGACATTTCTCAGTGGCAAAAATCTCCAAATCACACCAGAGTTTTTAGTTATTTTAATGAAATAATGAAAATATTTCTAGTGAACAGTCCCAGGGTTTATAAGCAGGATTAGTAAATAACAATGTTGTTCTGTGACATTATTATTGCAGTAAAAGTTCTGTGCAACTCCTTCATCATTCCTATTATTTTATTCTTACCAGGTTTTCTCATCTCAACCCCAAGCCAGGTTCCTTCAGCAAAGTCCGCATCACCAATGTACCGTACAACACCCAGCTCACTGTTTACAAGGACACTTAAACCCTGAAAGCCATGACATGATTAATATTAATGTAAGCTCTCATGCTCACACCTTTGGTGCTCAATACTTCAAGAGATCAACAGAAGTTCTGATGCCCAATGTCATAATGACGTCAGCCTCAACACCGTCAAAATATAGTACTGTTTTGAAAGCTGTTGAATCATTCTCTAAAACATAAATTAACCAGTTGTTGTAAAGGTACAGCATACCAGAGTGAGTTTAAATTCAGCACTGGCTTTCCCCGCTTTCTGTGGCAGAGTCTGTGGATTCCATCGTGGAGAGGACCTGTTGATCACAAATTTTCTGTTTATACAACTGCCTAATGTGGCAAGCAGAGGTTTGGCTGATTTTTTATGAAACTGGGTTATGGGACTTTACAATACAGCCCACTCTCTCTATATACAGACACCTCTGTAACATGGACACCTCTTAAAGCGGACACCTCTCTTAAGGTGGACGGCATGCAGATTTGATCCTTGCCAATTTTCACTTGTTTCTCTGTAACTGAACTCTCTCTAAGGCAGACACTAAATGCTAGTCCCGAGGGTGTCTGCCTTAGAGAGAGTTCATTGTAACATATTTTCTGAGTCCTCTTATTGAGGGACACTGGTAGGGAAGGATGGCTGATCTCTCAGTGAGTTATTAATGAATACATAAATAAAACATCCAACCAATTTGATGCAATCAAGTCAATCTGACAAACAATCTTAACATGCAGAAACATTAAGAATTACCGATTCATGTACCATAAAATCCTTGAATAAGCACCCACACCTTCAGATAAACACATTCCTCTGAAATAAGTGCCCCTCCGTGTGTGTCGCTATTAAAACTATATGAACGGCTTATGCTATGTTATTGTTCATGGGCAAATGTTACATAATGTATTACAAAAATAAATGACCATCTGGCCATGATTTGAGGGCAATTAAAAAGCGCCCACTTTGAATTTCATGATCCATACAGTACAAGCCCAATTTCTTGGACCAAAATAGTAACTATAAGATAATATGATACATATTATTGTGTGTACATGAAGGCTGTTTTATAGCACAAACATGCCTTTCCATATGACCACTCCCACGTCTTCCAGTCAACTCTGGGTTGGAGGAATTGGATGTTTTCCTGGTTCTGCTAATATCAGGATTAGAGTTGCTCCTCGGAAACTCATTCAGTGAGCCTTGGGATCCTCTGGATCCAGATGCTTGAAGTGAATTCAGTTGTGATGCTGGCTTTCCCTTAGGGGCTGGAGCACCAGGGACTGCAAAACCTCCATTGGTGACACTGCCTGGCTGAATGCTTGCTTCCCTACAAGACAAAGCCATGCAACAACGTAAGATAAAAATTATAAAAGGCATGACATTTCTCTTGTTGTGTAATGCAGTGAAGTGGAAAGAGAAGTGATTTCCTAACAAAGAGACAAAGCATGTAAGTGTAATATGCTAAGAGAGATTTTTGTTGGGAACATGAGCATGTGATATGTGGTAAGAATAATATATTAGCCATCATGGTGGACTAGCTCTCATAGTTATCTTGTACTTGAACTGCTTTTAAACGCTTTTGTATAGGGCTAGAATCTGCCACCACAAGTCTGGATGATTTCCACTGGTATGTAAGTGACTGTGCAATAAAGTGTGGATTGGGGGGACGTGGTATATGCCACCGCAAGTCAATGTCGATATCAAGGAACTGAGTTAGGCAATACACCTCCCATCCGATACAAGGAAAGGTGATGGATGGGGGTGGGGGGTGTGAGGTGTGAGGAAGAGGTTACCAGACTCCTCACTGTTAGATTTCCAAACAACTTTCTCTGTTTGAATTATCAGGGTTTAGTGAATCAAAACAATTCTTGTGGCCTAACATTTGGTTTTATCAGTTGGTCTGGGAAAGATTCTTAGCTCAGTTTATTGGACTTTCAAGCGTAATAATAAAAGCTTTTCACTTTGAGCAATGCAGATAAGACAGCCTTTAAATTTTTTTTGGCAGTGTGTACTCCTCACCTTTCGACCTTAGAAGGTGGAGCGAAGACACCGTGATTTGGCTGGCATGTAAAATAACGAATCCCACTTACAGTGCCATCATTTTTTCCCACAGGTTGGTCAAGCTCAACACCAAACCACAACCTACAAGAAATAAACAAACAAAATCAAGTTGTTCCAAAACAAAATATTCGGATAACTACAAATCAGTGTGATATTAGACAAAAAGAAAGTAAATATACCCTGTAGCAAATTGAGTCCTTCCAGAAAACCTGACCACTCCTATCTTCTGTCCAGCAACCATCACTCGCTCACCAATCTGAAATAAACAACACTCGTTGAATAAACAGCACTTGTTGTTCTCCAGATGGAATCCATACAACATTCTTTTGGTACCAGCTACACTATAAGTAAGTTATACACCAGCTAGTTTGATCATTATCATTGGACACATACAGTACTGTAGTTACTGATAATTACTGATAGTATACACAACACAAGTGAATAGTGCTTTTTGCGCACTCTGATTGGCTCCTCAATCTCGGAATATCAAGTACTATTCACCTCCCGGCGGCTTCCGGTAGAACAAAATGGCGCGCGAACCCATTTTTTGCCCACTTTTGTCAGAAATAAAATAGCCATTTGGGAGTTGGCTATTAAACTTGTGTGGTATATACTAAAACAATATTATTCGCCTCAGTATTGGTGAACAGCGGTGGGCATTTACCACACTGAAACGGCTTGGTAAATATCCACTGCTATTCACCTCCACTTCAGCGAATAATTGTTAAATAGTCTGAATATTAAAGCATTTATGCATTGTAGGCTATTGCTGGTTTTGGTGGGGAGAATTCAAGACAGAAAATTGGGTGAGAAGTTGCAACTGATGCCACGAAACCCTGACCATATTAAAGAGTGTTCATGCATGGTTTGCATTTTGTGACAGCAATATAATTGTTGGCAGAAGTGACAAGTGACCCTGTACAGTACATGTACAACCTGTATTAATTATTCCAATGACCCTTTTCAGGACAGTAAACTGTAAAGTTAAAAATTATGGGTACTGTATAGGTACTACAGTAAGTACTTAATTAAGTCAAGAAAGAGGGCCTTGAAAAGCACACAGGAGTACTGTACCACTCCAGAGTACAGAATCATGTACATTATGAAAAAGCTGCTGTAGGATGAATTGCTATGAAGGAATGGTGTGAGGAGGGATAACTTCATAAGAGCACTAAGTCTCTGCTGTTGATTTTAAAAAAGTCACAATATATTTTAAGCCTTTCTATATTGAGACCTAATTTTTGTACACCAAGTGTCATAGACATACTGTACAGTGGAACCCCACCTTACTAATTTTTGTTATAAAATAACTATGATACTACGCACGCCCTGATTGGCTAAATGACCGTGTTAGATGAGAGTATATTACACGCTGACGCAATATGCAATGTTTTTCACTTGACTAATTATTTTATAAAAGAAATTCTCGGCGGCCTCGTGGTTTCCTTACGCTACTATTGTGTTCTCCCAACTTCACACGTGTTTAGATGAGGCTATATTACACGATGACACGTTACATAATATTTCTTAATTGTCAGACAGCAGAGAGTACAGTAGTATTAGAAGTTAACAGCATGGATACAGAGATGAGGATTCTTTATTTGTTTACCATTATGTCAGGTGATCCATCTGGAGAAGGAGAACTGGAACGAGAGCTGGGACGAGAATTAGCTCGTGAACTTGACCTTGAAGACGTTAAAGAGTTGGACTGAGAAGTATGTGAGGCGGGCAAACGAGATGCAGAGGTTGGACGGGAGCTTGTCCCTGCAGGGCTGCTGTGTAAGTCATCCTTCTTTATCTTGGAGAGTGGTGCAAATATTCCTGACAGGTAAAATGGTTACAAGTTTGGTGATTCTCTTGAGATTGATGCAATGACTACAATGAGTCAATATCTTGAACCCCACATACAGCACCCCCCCCCCCCCCCCCCTCCAACTTGACATTAGGTGTTAAATGCTGAATATGACAAAAATTATTGCCCCCTAAAGCTGACTGTAGACTACTCAATGATGTAGGGAAAATAGTTGAAGAGAAAACAGTTAAGTTAGTATGAGTGACATTGTCATGTTTATGCAGAGATCTGATGCCACATTCTAAAGGCCTGGGCAAAACTGTTCAACAAAGGACTCAAACCTACCATGTTTGGGAGCACACTGGAAGTAGAACACACCACCAACTGAACCATCGTTTTTGCCCACTGGTTCATCCAGTTCTATGCCACCCCACTCTCCAGAAGCAAACTCTGTTGGGCCAGAGAAGCGCAGTGTTCCAGGCTGATGAGAGCAATAGCAGATTTTGATCAGTCACTTGAATGTGCTACCACATGTATCTTGATTAGCCTTAAAGTTACGCTAAGTTGATCTTACTCTTACACATATTTTCCCTTTATAACAATCTGACCGAAACTTTTAACCTTCACCACAAATTATTCAGGTTTTCAGTCGATTGTTGAATGGCCTTGTGGGGTGAAATTTTGGTACACGCTGGAATAATTTACCATAACAAATAACGTGTAAGCTATGAATGCTCATGCAATGCCCATAGGCGGGGCTTCGTCTTAAATATATCTAGTAAATACCTTAGTGCCACCAACAAGTACCCTATCACCAATCTTTAAACCAAGAGAGGCCAAGGTCACTGAAGTTATATTCTGAGAACAATAACAAAAATAAACTATTAGAACTGGTGCAGTGATGCATTCACTGTACAAATAACAAGGGGCATCTCTGATTGACTAGTATATAAAATGTGCCCTAACTATTCAATAGATGGCATTTTGTCAGGCATGACTTACTTCTTGCTCAGGCTGTGAGTGTTTCAAAGGTGGTTCTGCCTCAGATAGAAGCCTTGTCATCTTTGCAGCAACAACAGCAGGTTCAGAATCAGGCTCATATGCTCCAACTAAAACAAAAGGATCATTTGCCGATAAATAAGATGACAGAAGCTCACGTTCATGTACATGATCTCAAAGATAGAAACTACCATACATGGAATGGCTATAAGAATTACTGTACTGAAAGTATGTAATAATAATTATATATAAACAGTAGTATCAGCATAGCAGTGATTTTGTGTGCAAATTTGTACAAACAACAATGCCCCCATGAGGCTTTAGGTCAACATTCCCTCTGACTATCAGTATATTAGATACTGTACATACATTTAACAAGGAATGATACTATTGTATGTAATAACTACTGTTTAATTATTACACTATAATAAATTATATTGCAACAGAGATACCAGTAGAAGCAAAACAAACAAACAAACAAAAGCTTGCTTGTTTGTTTGTTTTGCTTCTACTTGGTGTCTTATTCAGTAAAAAAAGAAAAAGAAAGGGGCAATGGTTTGTAAGTAAGTGGAGGTAGTGCAAAAAGGGAAAAGAAGAAAAAAATTAATTTAGTATTAGTTCAATTTAGTATTAATTAAATTGATATTAAGATTAACCATATTAATCTCTACGCCAACGCAGTCAATTTAGTTCTCTTTAGACCTGGTTTTCTATAGTGTTGGCTGATATCTTTGACATTAGCATCAGAGCAAATGAATAACAACTTGTCTGAACACTTACCATTCGGAACACACTCTAATGCAATTCTGTTGAGTTTATCTTTGATGTAAGCATCTGCACCATGCTGAAGCTACAATGAAAGAAAAAGTAGATATCTTTTATACTAGGCTAAAATTGTTACAGAGAAATTGATAGACCTAGCAATGGCACATCTCAATTGACAATTAAGTGACAATCAAAATTGGTCACAGCAGCTGTAATTTATAGGTACTAGACAGTTGTACAATACATTTTGTTTGGAAATTACATACCAGACATTTTGCAGCTTCTAAACAAAGATTTGCAGCTGCAATGTGTAGTGCTGTTCCACCATCAAATTCTTTACATCTCACATCAACATCTGTTGACAAAAATCAAACAACAGTTTTCAAATACAAAGACTGCATGGTGAATAATTTAACTAAGAATTAGAAGATGTACTGTCTGTAGTCCTACACAATCATGTAAAGGCCGATTTACATGCTGCCATTTTCGTTTTCGATTGTCCCATACAATTTTCTTATGTCTGTGTAAATCACTGACTGTGACTTGGTTTAAAAATTGTGTACTTTTGCTGTATAGTTTAAAAACTTGTTTTAACATCCTACAACTTCCTTGATGTCACATGCAACATTCACCACCAAGTCATAGAGTTGATTACATGATGACGAAAATCGCAACTTAATCTCAGGACCATGACCAATGTTTGTTGGGCCTTCTGAACAATACTGCTGGTGCACTGCAGGATCAAAACTTATGACATTTCCTAATCATGCACAGTGTACATGTGTACTGCATGGATCTAATACAGGCTACATTTTGTATGTCATGAACCCACCTCTTGCATTGGATGCCTTGAGCAGCACTCTCATGATAGGTGCAGCATCAAAAAATGCAGCATAATGGAGCGCCAGCATGTCTGTCCACCGGCATTTTTGACTCACATTAGCACCCTGTAGGTAAAAACAATACCTGTCAGTAAGGCCCAGGTTAACACCCTCGTTAGCATACCTCGAACTAAATTACACTTTGGGTCAACCAAAATTAATTATTAGTTTGACTGTTGGATCAAACATCAAACTTCGTTGTCAAACTTAATCCCATCAAAAGAAATTCAGAATACAAGAATCAATTTACTGGGTCAGTGGGAGTTAGTCTGGGAGGATTTAGTTCGACTCATGCTAATGCCTAAGATCAACGTTTCACCCAGAGTCAATTTTATGTTGTTCTAGTTGACTCCTCCAGTCAATTAGATTGACTGAGTCAATCAAAACTCAGTCCATCTTAATTGGGAAAAAAGTCAAACTTATCATGTGCTTAATTGTTGAATTTAGTTCCACACAATCATGTTAAAATTGACGTTTAACCCAGGCCTAAGTTCTAATCAGAATAAATTGGACTTCAACTAATTTTCCAGAAAAAGTTAGTTCAAGTACATTACAGTACATGTATCAAGGGTGACAGAATAGTTGGGATCAAAACAGGGATAGTAAAACAACACAGTTCACATACTTTTATTAGACACAAACGTAAGGGTCATATACTACCAAACCTTAGCCTGTTTAAAGTCCCTCACTTTCCCTCAAAGTAAAAAGATCACGATTGAAGCAAGCAGTGGAGCAAGTCCTTGCTCCAGACCTGACACTATGGCTTGGTTGAACTGCCTATATTTTGCACTTGTGCATGCATATGTAGTATGATCTTGGAATGGAAAAAGGCAGGGACTGTAAACAATCCAGTCAAAACCATAAACCTGTGTCATACCTTAGTAATAAGATTATTAACAACACTGCATGCTGCATTCACCTCTCCAACGCCAACTGCAAAATGGTGTACAGAATGTAAACAATGCAACAGTTACAGAATGTAAACAATACTGATTAGGGTCAAGGAGGAATTGAATGGAACTAGAGCAACGATAATTATGCAATAAATTACAACAACCATTTTGAAGGGTATTATACCCTAAAAATGTTTTGCTATTACATACTGTTACATACAGTGCAATTCATTTCAATTTAATGTACTGTATACAGTACCAAGACCAAGTATAATACAGAAGGATCCAGTATATTAGGAAATTAAGATCAGGACTAACTCTTAAAATTTAAGACAACAATTTCTTTCTTTTTCTCTCAGTAAATCAAACGTATCTATGACAAAAAGATTTTTTATCTTCTTTTTTTTATTATTATTAATTATTATTTGTTTTTGCAGATTAGTTATAACCATCTTGTATTGAAGTTTATAAAATAACTATATGATACTACACACACCCTGATTGGCTAAATATCCGTGTTAGATGAGAGTATATTACACGCTGATGCGATATGCAATGTTTTTTACTTGGCTAATGTTTATAAAGGCGGCCTCGTGGTTTCCTTACGCTACTATCGTGTTCTCCCAACTTCCTGCGTGTTTAGATGAGGCTATATTACACGGTGACTCGTTATATAAAATTATTTCTTAATTTTGTAGCGTCACCTAACTGGATTTAGTTAGCTTATAGCTATTTTAGGTGACCAATACAAAATAAAGATCTTCCTTTCATTATTTTTTGTCATTCAAAAAACTACACTGTACAGTAGCTATACATGGTATAAATCTTGGCTCACCTGCCCCAGCCTTGCAGGCATAATGTAACAAAGACATGTCAGTCAGCCCATCACAGTCATTTATGTTTACTCCTCTCCTTAAGATCTAAAAGAAGATACAGTGACCCCTTGTACTGAGTTACTAAAGAACAGCTGTCTATAGAACAGTGTGCATCTGCTAGACCTGTACCACAAGCACATGTTTCAGTATTAGTACAGAGGTATTCGAGAATGTGACTTGATTCTTGTAAGTGTTGAAAGCTTCCATGATTTGTAAACACTTCCCTTTAAAGCCTCATTGCTTAATTCAACAGTGGCAACTTAATTGTACCATTTGTAGACATTGAGTGGAACATATTAAAAGGGTTGAATGAAGGCCAATTAAGGCAAGGTGAAAAGAAAAAAGATTTGTGCATCATAACAAAGGGTGAAATTATTAGCTTTTCCTTGTCTTGTGAGAAATGTTGCAGCCAATCTGAAAATCTGGAATTGCAATATTGAGCCTTGAACAAAACCAGGATTATAATAATACTATTACAAACTACTGAAACAGTACTGGGTGAATGCCATTACCTCTTTAGTGATCATTTCAATGTTCTGTTGTATTTGTGGCACCCATTGTCTCATAAGTGCAAAGAGTTGAGAGATGCTAGTTTTTGGCCTGCAATAACAAAGTATAGGATTAATCCAGCCCAAGAGGCAAACTTCCATTTAGTCACCTAATATAACATATTACAATACTATGTACACCAAGTTTGTTATCAAGAAAGCAGTGGGGATCTCTTTCTTATCAATATTATCCAACTATCAATATTATCCTATTTATGATCCATCAAATACGGTAAAATCCCACGTTAAAGCCCCCTCGGTTTTAACCCCCCCCCCCCCCCCCCCGGATATAAGCCTATCCATTTGCTAATGAAGATATTATTCTGGATATAAGCCCCCCCCCCCCCCCCCCTCCCTCCCCCGTTTGTAAGTGATGAAATGTTCTTCAATTACCATCTTGTAGTTTGGCAGTGAAGAGACTGGCAGCAGAAAAGTGACAAAGGAGAGGGGGGGGGGGGGGGGTGGGGAGTTTTTGTGAATTCTACGTACTACTACAACTTTTGATGTCAAGTATGGTACTTACTCTAGAAGAATATCTTGACATCCAGGACAATTTGGATCAAAGAAAGTCAGCTCAAGCTTCCTACACTGAAAGTAAACAAACAGCGCAAAAAATGGGATGATTTATAACCACTCTAGATAATATTCCCGGGCTTTTCCTGTTACACCTAAGACCCCAGCCATAAGCCTCCACCCCAATAATATTATAATCCTGCAGAGTTCAAAATTAATGGTTGTCTAGTAGTCCTGGACAATTACCAAAAACATGCTTGGGCAACCAAATAGTGTGCAATGGTTGACCCTTAGGTAACAAATGGCTTCAAGAAAAATCATGAAATTTTGTTCTGCATACCAATATATGAGGCAACCATCAAACATGACTTCTGGTTGTCCCCAAGGCCCAATTTTTCAAAGCACGATTAGGCTAATCCTGGATTAGGTATAAACTTTCTTGTCATTTAAAAGCCTGAAAATGTGAAGATTTTGTCCTGCAATGATTTCCTTGATACGTTTTCAGCTAAAACAAGCTTTTTAATCCATATTTGAACAAAACCCTGCATTTTATCGGCAGAGAGGCCAAAGAATTTCGTTAATCCTGGATTAGCTTAATCGGCTTTCGAAAAACCGGGCCCAGGACAACTAGGCACAAAAGTTAATTTCAAACCCTGGTCTACCATTCCCCCACACTTAGATATAGGCCCAAAAGTCTGGTAACACAAAACCTTATAAAACTCAACCCCTGCCCTCTCCCTCAAAAATAAATCCCACTCCTCCCAACTCTGCACTATGAAAGCAGAGCTTTATCATCTTGAACACAAACAACAAGGCGAGAAGTCCTTAATCAGTGCTCTTATAGATTGAAGGAGTATTCTATATATTTTGTAAATGCAATTTTCATCCAAGGGTTTTGTCCCAGTCACCACTTATGAAGCTGTATATAAACCCAGGGATCATAGCTGGCAATTTCATGGTGTGCTGAACTAATACTAGAAGGGGAACAGGGAATGGGGTAAGGTCAAAAAAGCCAACAGAGCTAAATATCATAGTGTTATGTTCAAGGGTTAGGTTTAGGGCTATATTTATATCAAAACCCTAAATCTTAAGCCCTGGCCAAACGAGATGCAAGTCAATGCAAGTTCGACATGACAAAAAATTTGCATCGACTTGCAAAAGGTGGCCAAAGGAGATGCAAGACGATGCAAGCTCATGCAAGTTTTGTAAAAACTTTGTCTTTTTTAGAGGATTCTGAGTCAGAAACGGAGTAAAAAGTCTCTCTTGAGCTGGAACTTAATGAGGAGGCTTTTACTTTTGATTTTTTTGATTTAGACTTGCCTTTGCTAACGCGCTCTTTGCTGTTTTAGGTGAAAAACTTGCGTCGACTTGCATGAAAATTTGAACATGTTCAAATTCCATGAAGGTCACTGCAAGTCCGTGCAAGTTGGTGGCCAAACGAAACGCAAGTCCGCGCAAGTTTGAAAACTTGCATCGACTTGCGTTGACTTGCACCTCGTTTGGCCAGGGCTTTACCTAAAACATAATTAACCCCAAGATATTTAGATAAGATTTAGCTCCGTCGGATTCTTTGATCTCATCTTATTTCCCCATTCCCCGTTTTAGTAACATCCAGATAAAGTGTTTGTTGTCATCACGTAACTTTTAAACGAGTCAAACACCTCTTTGTTGATGAATCAATTAAATTAGTGTTGACTTACGTGTTCACATAACGGCGGATCCGCAGGAGGGTGAGAAACGGGCTTTTCCCGCGCTGGTATTATAAAGTCCGTAAGAACAAACCCCGAACTCTGGGAACTGTTCCTGTCCTGTTAAAATAAAAACCAAACAAACGCTTTGTGTCATCATGATTGCTAAAGTAAACATTTAAATTCTAACTAGCCAGAGCATTGGGCGGAGTTGAACGGGGAAATAATTGCTTATTTCTGGATAAAGACTAAATTGAAACGACAACATGGTAGACTAGAGATAGCTATGACAATTTAAGTGCGAACGATTCTCGTTTCTATTGTCTAATATTAAAAACAAACTCGAAAACACAATGAAACGTGAATAGACGAGCGAAAGCGCACGCTTCTTTGTTAACACGCTTGTTTAAAATATTACACGGTTTCGTGAACTCGGTTGACAGTTTTCCAAAGTCTCTACACAACATATGGTCGCAAAAAAAACCGCAAAGAGATGGACAAGGCGTATTAAGGGTAGTCCTCAAAGCAAGACTACAACTGTCAAAGAAACTAACGCGCCAAAAGGCCAGCTCACTTCGAGTCTCTTCACACTTGAACGAGGAACAACTTCTCATCTAGCTTACCTTTCCAGGCATTTTAAACCAAGCTTGGGCTTACGGCTTGGTTATTAACGTTGAATGTGCCACATTCCGAGTCATAAAACGGAGAAAACGCGCTGATATTTATAATTTACACTGAAGTGACTTCAACAGAAAACAGCTTTGTTAGTAATGGTATGGGGCACCGCTGACCGAGCACGGGCTCACGAGCGGAAAGGGGAGAGGGGGGGGGGTCGCTATATTTTGGGATGAGAAAAAAGGGAGGTTTTACTCAGATATGCGTAGGCGAACGGGGACTTATTAGTTTAAAAATGCCATTTCAGGGAGCCGTAAATTTCTACACTTCCCGGGGAAGCGGAACACGAAAATATAACGGTTCAGTTTAAAATTAAAGGACGGCCGATAATACATCACGGACGTGAGACAGCCATTCGATGTTTTACCTTTTATGGCATAAAAGAACGCGGCATTTGTCGCCGCTTCCGTTGATAAGCAATGTAATTTCCTTCACTCCTTCGTATTGCCGCATCTATGTTGCTATTTTCCGCGTTATTTTTGTGCGCTGAAAACACGTTCTCAAAGAAAAATGCCGACGGCAAATGAGAAGATTAGGAGTCCATTATCCCTGAGCGACTATCTACATTATATGTGTGAGCCAAGCCCTGTCCTGAGTTATTTTTAAAAATTCCATTCCCTCATCTCACGCTCAGGCACCGGACCCCCTCTCCGGGAGAGCCGCTACGCAAGTTATGGTGCATCCCCGCGAACGACAGCGGAGACACAAGACCTGACAGGGTTGGCTTACAAACCAATTTATAGGCCATTTCAAAGATGCCTGTTGCATCTGTTTTAAAACGAGGTCTAGTACGAAACTTTATTAGACAACAGGCATCTCGGAAATGGCCTATTGATTATATTTATTTGTCTGTCTTTATGTTTAGATATCTGCTCTGTTCTTTCTATCTATTTTCCCATTGTATTAACTTTAATTTTTAACCTGCATTTCCTCGTCAGGAATCAAGGGGTGTTCCCAGCGGCTCTCTCCGGACGCGGTGTCAAAGTAGTACATGCGCCCCGTGTGTGTCTTGGACGAGCATAGCACCCAGCCCTCCGGAAGACTGGACACGAACTCCTCTTGTATGAGGTCTGGATCCAACTCCTCGCCCATCTCAGCATCATCGTACTAAAGCATGTCAGAATAAAATCAGCGAAAAAAGGGTATCAAAAAACAGTTGGCTGTGTTTCTGAACCGATGGGCTCAAAACAAGAAACAAACAACCTAATTTATCCAAACCAAACTCCAGACCAACCTACTTACACACCTTGCAAGTATTCCTCTGACTTGTGAAATGAGAGCAGTGGACTTTTCGTATCCGTGAATTTTCCCATATGTCTGTTATCAGTAGAGTTAATTGGGCAAGGGGGGACACATCCCAAGAAACTTGTCAGGGGGGCATTTTGACTGGGACACGTGTTCCGGGAAGAACACTTTTAGAGGGAAATACATTAACTTGTACACCGGTGTCCTTGCATGTATTATTTATATCTCCGCTGCACAAATCACGGGGAAGAGACTCCCCCCCCTCCCCCCTCTCCCCCCCTCCATCATTAATATCTTATGTCACTAATTACGAACTTCGAAACTTGGCGGAGTACAGCGATAAGACAGCACTGTCTAAACCCCTGACAAATTGGATAACAACTGTTGAAAACCGTGCCATTAATTAATCGACCGAGCACCATTGGTACTGTCAGTTGAACAGAAATGTTAGATAGGAGGAAACATTTACACATGCGGATTAAGCGTTATGAGCTCGTTCTTCAAAATATTTTTCGCAGAGCATGATTGGACTATACTTTGTAGATCAAATACAGCGTACATGTCATGTCTCATGCCATGTCATGCATAAAGACAGTAGTATAAAGGAGTTCTACTGAGTCAACCAGCAACTATGAGCGAGGAATTAGCCATTCCCAACTTTCCTTACTGAAGTTCCAAAGGAGAAATATCTCGGAAAACGCTAAGACCATTTTAGTCTGCTCGCAGCCGTTTTTGTGGTCGCAACACTTTGTGCCCAGGGGCACAAAGTGTTGCGACCACAAAAACGGCTGCGAGCAGACTAAGACCATTTAGAGATCTCAAAATAATCACACTGCCGACGTAACTGTCCAATTCAGAGAGCATGGAAAACAGACGTACTACAAGAACATTCCAAGATTACCTGGGAGATGAATGGATCTTCCTCGACATTGACTGTTGGAATTAAGGGCGCGCTTTTCTTTTCCCCGAGAGAATACTCTTCTGTAGACGTTGCCGCCATCAAGTTCAAAATTGAAAACACATATAACGAGGCGGAGGGGCGGTGTTACAACTGAACGTCATAACTTGACTGATAGATCGTCAGAAACCCATTTTGTTGCAAATAAATTATTGACTCTAGAATAAACAAAGTCACAAAAATATTGACAGAGTGGGTTCGCTCTTGTTTCAATAACTTTCATTGTTCGGTAATGGCATAAACTGTATGCGCGTTGAAAAACCTTTCAATCTGAATGACCAAATTAAGATACAGTCTTGTTGGCGGCCTGGTAGCGTCGATCGAGTTGGCTGTGGAGTCTTAAAGGTGATTTATCTTCGACTAAACTAATTAAATATTCCATTCCTTTGTAAATGGGATTACATTTTTAATCCCGAACACCAGCTTTTCTGCATTGCTTCGTAATACCCTTAATCAGAAAGGTGCATGTTTCCCAGGAACACGTGCGCGCTTAACTTTTTAACTTCTGGCGCAGCTCATAATACCATTTCTCCAAACCATTAAAAAAATCCACGTGACCAGGCAGTCGGCAAAGTGTATGCTGCAAGTTATATAAATGGAACAAAAAACACAACATTTGCTGACCATTTTAGGAGTTGAGCTTCGCTCCCAGTCCGGCGGGAAAGTCGCGTGTAGCTCGTCAGTGATGAAGATGAATGGTATTGGAGAGGGGCTGGGAGAGAGGCTGCTCCTGTAGGAGGCTGGTGCCGAGAGCTCCATGGCGTAACTGCAAAATAAGGGAGAAAGACGTCATCATCATTTGCACCTGATATCACATGACGTAAGACCACTCATGTCTCCCGTAGACATGCACCATCGCCATTAAAACTGGAGTGAGACTTTTGAAAAAGTTATCATTGCATAAACTTCAAATTTTCGATAATTACTAAGCTTGATAGTCGAAGATAAACTGTTTTCGCGTCCTCGACCTCAGGCCTCTGACCGAGAACGAGGTCAGGATACACCTCCGTCACTTTTTGCCCGCCGCCCCAGGATCTGCCCTTGAGTCTCCGAGGATGGGGTAACTGAACCTGATATGCTCAGTCTTGTTTGTTTGTAGCTTGAAATTTAACTCATGTCAATGAGGCAAACAAGCGACGCAAGCATAAGCGGGAAAAAGAAAAGGAAAAGTTTTTTTATCCTTGTGTTTGCGCTTTAGTCTTCGTCGCACAATTTCCCCGCCCCCTCCCCCTCTGCCCGGAAAGCGGATTGATTGGTTTTTAATAAACTTGAAATTTACACAATATTATATATATCTTAATTTATTGACCGAGCGCGAGGTCCGTACGGGAGAATAATGCTCGAGTTTTCTTTTTACGTGTTTATGGACCGTTGTGAAAGCTGCTTTCTTTCGACTTTTCAAATTTTCCTTGTTTGAAAATAAACAGGCGCTTTGCAGCTCAAAACACTAAACGTAATTCTATTTTTTTTTTAATGCATTTATCATCACACAAGGCTGAAATTCAATATCGCAATGGCCTCCCGTAAACATCAAAACTTACCGATCTCTCGACGGCTTAATTATCGTAGACTATTCGTCCATCATCGTAAAGATAAACATCAGTTCCGTAAAATCTTCGACGATTTTGAAATAAAACGACTTTCATTCATTGTGAAATCCATACTTGCAGTGTTTATAGCACAGCTACTGCTGGCGGCGCCACAATTACAAACAATGTCCGACAAACATTGTATCTTCTCAGATCCGTTCACGGTGACTTGTTCACATTCTTTGGCCGATCACTTTGCTTTCCTTCCACGTTAAGCCATCCGAGTTTTTAGAGAAAGAGCTAATCTGCCGTTTACGATGCCACAAACACCGGCAATACAGGTCGAATCTTCTTCTCCAACTGTTTTCTTGACTTGTAAACTGAAAGTTTTTCCTGTGAAATGGATTTATCTCCTTTACAAATTCTTGTTCCACCGCTTTGGTTCAGCACAGACTTAGCCGACACCTTTTACCGAAACCAAAGAGCTGCACAACCTCGTGTGTGAAACTTTTGACAAACAAATTTAACTGTGACGTAGCGGTCCATCTGCCCGGTCCGTCTACCTTGTCTGTACAAGAAAATATGGACCGCTAACGAGCCAATCAGAATGCTCCATTTCCATCATGGACTGGTGAGCCATATAATAAAGTGTATATTGATTACGGATATATCTCACTGAGCGGAAATCAGCTGTAAAACACTGTGTCTTCATATCACAATCAGGAGACCATGCAGTTGATCATTAACAAGCTGGGTGTTCCTGAAATGGAGAAGACGAACTCGACTTTCATGGACTTAGCGCCTTGTTGTCAAGCTTTCTTCCTCCTCTTTGTTTTCTCCTTTTTGTTTTTGTATACTAATCCTCTTATGTTTTATACGAATTGACATAAAGGAGATGTGTTTTACTGAGAAATCTGGGGAACTCAGGCATGCAAATAAACAAAAAAGAAAGGATATTAAACCATCTCCCCCCAGCTGGAAATATACAGGCGGATGTTATATCGGAGCTGCGAGGACAACCGGGAACTGTTTCAGTAAATATGTGTTCGCGGGCAATCGGCGGAGGCCCTTCTTGAAACAATGAGTCGTAGATGATTAATTATTTACAAGACCAAAATGTTCTTATAATAACAGGAAGCTTGAATACTCACCAGCTTGATTGTGCGTCGATTATAATGTTTCAAATCAGGCACGAGATGATAGTAAGCGGCAGAGTTTAGTCGGGTATTACTAAAACACGAAACAGCGAAACAGCTAATTATTAACTAAAATTAACTGTAATCACTACTACCGATTATTACAGGGAAACAACGAATTCTTAACTAAAATTTTCTGCAATAACTAATACCTATATATGAAGGATGATCATTGAACCTATTGCTCAAATAAACAAGCCCGTTGTCATGCTGGGTCAAGTTGCATCAGTCTGTGTTTGAACACCGGTATTTCCGATATTTCCGGAGTGTTGTAACGCGCTGTTTTTTTTTTTTTTTTTGTTTTTCTTTTTTTTTTTTTTTTTTTTTTTTTTTTTTTTTTTTTTTTATGGTAACAGCATCAAAGAACAGATTTTCAATCACACTCACTGAACTGATAAAATGGCTCCAGAGAAACTCGATCCAGCCTCCCACAATTCCCAACCCCCTCCCCCTCTCAAACACACACACACATACACACTAGCCTGTTCCAGGCTCTCAGATACTGGAAAAAGGCGCGCCCCAGTTCATCGCGCCTTTTCTCTGCGCCTTTTTCCAGTATCTGAGAGCCTGGAACAGGCTAACACACACACACACACACACACACACACATATACAATGCAACCCTGTTTGTCCACCTCTTCAACAAGGCTTACTGTATTTTGCGAAACGGGAATTTGCGAAACGAGAATTTGCGAAACGGTGTTTTAACACCTAGTTGAACGTTTTAAATGCTAACAAAGCCTTCAAAACAAAGCAAAGCAAAACCAGTCTTCGTGTGAGGTCAATGGAAAACGTTATCCCTGAAAGTTCTGTTGAAAGTTCTATTGTTGTTTCATTTATTTGTGAGACTGATATTCCGGAAGCGCAATGTCTCTTTTGAAATCAAAACAAACGAAAAGAAATATAATTAAAAACTGCGCAATCACTATAGATGAAGAACAAAAAGAAAATGAACCTACAGGTGTTGTAACAGCAGGCCGATTTTTACCTGTATCTGGAATTCATCTGATTGCGCAAGAGGAACTCTGTGGGGGATAAAATCTGTCACACACATGTCTGTCATTTCCTGCCATGTGAACCCTCCCACGCAAAAAAATCACAGCTTTTTTTTTCCACGCAAATGTTCTCGTTTCGTTTCGCTAAATACAATAAACAAATTATCTTGTGGTGCAAGAGGGATGCCTGTGGCAAATGCTATTTCTTCATGCAAAAAAAAAAAAAAAAAAAAAAAAAAATAGAAGAAAAAGTGTAGTAGACACATGCACCTCACAGGTGCCCATTTTTCAGTCCTGTCACCGAGTTCTCGATTTTTACAGAAAGTCAATCTTAAGCAGTCGTCTGAACGTTGCGAATCTCTATTACAAGGCTGGCAGTCGGACTGCAGAATTTAGTCATCCCAATCATCCAAGACATCGCCGCGGGCTACTAATGGCCTGCCATTCAAAACAACGGCTCTCTTAAGAGCCACCACGTTAATAAAAGTGAATGATTCATTTAGCGCTTCAAATAAACGTTATCCGAAATGAAAAATGCTACCGACCACTTACCGACCAAACGTTTCACTATACCGACCACTTACCGACCACATAAATCTTACCGGCCACATACCGGCCACTTACCGACCACGTTCCTGACCACGTTACTGACCACTTGCCGACCAGTTCAACTTGTTCAAAATCACCCTGGCTTTTTTCAATAGTTATCAGTCAGGTAGGCCTGTAGCTTCATTGCCACCTTGTTTGCTGTTTCAATGTTTCATGCCCGTGGAAAGTAGCTCTGTCAGCTTCTTGGGAGTACCTTATGCGAAATTGCAAAGGCTGGAGAATGTTGTATAGGATTACACGCGTAGCAACCTTCAAATCCGCTTTTTGTCCGCAACAGTTCTGTGGATGTTAAGGTAGATGCTTCACTGCCAGTAAGAATTGAAGATCCCCACATCCCAAAGCACATTGCTTGACACCTTGCGCAGTTTTGTTATCTTTTTGCAACCTCGCAAGTGGCATTTGGTTGATATATATTTGAGGGGAAGTCAGATTTGTTTGCTATATAGCCTTGGTTTTAGTGACTTAGTTTTATTGGATTCTCACCTTCATCATAAGCTCGGAGGTGGCGCGCTACTTGTTTTGGGCCAATTTCCTTCAATCAGTCGTAAGCCGGTAATCCGGCATCGGTTGTTCGTAATGAATTGACAAACTGTACCCATACTCAAAAGTCAAGCCCTCGGAAATCTTGAACCTGATAACTTCAGTACAATTAATGCTTAATAAATGCTCACGAGGAACTCAAAGGTGTGATTGCTCTTGATGTCTTTAGAGCAAGATTGTTCTTGGAGAATTTTGCGTATAAAAAGTTCACGCCTTGCTTGACAATATTACACCGACACCCCCTAGCCACGTGTATGTCGCCGGTTGGTCAACCTACTATTTGGAAGAAGTAGTCAAAATAATTCCTCATTTCTCTGGTGATATCAATAGGTTTAAAGCAATAAGATTTACAAAAGCTGCAGTTTTCTGACTGATTATTTATGTTTATTATTAATAGTAAAGCACATACCGGGTGTCTGTAAACTGTGCCAGAGGGACGGAGAGTAGGAAACCCCCACACATCCACTCCCAAATCTACATTACGAGAATACTGAATAGAGTCTAGCTCCCTAGCGTATGGTATAAATGCTGAGGACCAAAGTAATTTCCTCAAACTTTCTGAAAGTTTCCTACCCGCCAATTTAGACTCTAATTCATCACTTCAGCATTTTATGCGATTCTTTCCGTGTTTTCGGTCAATGTAGTACGTAGCAGGAATTTTCATCTGGTTCAAAGCAAGAAACGTGATTATTTTCTATAACTGCTGCTGCATCGCCTTCTTTTTCATTTTTATGTGAATTTGTCCTTATTTCCTGCACTAGTAGCGTCTAAACTCAACGAGTCTCATCTGGTTCATTGCAAAAAACGACTATTTCGCATACATCGCTCAAATCCACTTTCTACGCACTATGTGGTTCTTTCCGTGTTTTGTACACTGTAGCGTCTGAAGAAAAGACATTTCATCCCTTTTTCGAGCAAAAATCGCACCGTCAGTCCTCACCCTACCCCCTTGACGGGAAATACCAACAATTTATGCGACTACATAATCAGGTAGTTACAAACGCTATATTTGCCTGAAGTATATCGTATGAGAAATGTACATACCACAAATTGTTTCAGGATTGTCCAAACTCTTCCTAGAACAACGGTTAAAGATGCCGTCATTCTTGGTTTGTGAGTGGGTGGGGGTTGGGGAAAGATTGTCGTGGCTGTGACCAAGCCGTACTCGAAGAAACGCAATTTTTGATCAACTCCAGCCATCATTACACTATAATTTAACAAATATCTCTGTTGCTTGTCCTTTAACTTTCACCGATACTGTATAAGCGCATGCATCTTCGCCAACGCGATGAAAAAGCTCTTTTAGTGATCGATCTATAAATGAAAAAAAAAAAAGCTGAGCCATCATTCCACTTGAATTTAACAAATATCTCCGTCGTACAAATGATATCTCATCCTTTGAAACTATAGCGGCATACGCAGCAAGCAACTATAAAAAATTTTGGTCGAGCTGTGCGATATGTGTCACTCTCTAGATACATTTGTAGGCGCATGCCACACCCACAATAATTCACACGAAAATTTGATTTAGGGTGCGTACAAGTTTTGTATCAAAACCGGCGTCCATTTTATATATTCTTTCTCCTTTTCGATAAGGTTGCAGTACTAGTTTCATTTTTATAGCATTTTGTTGCATTTGGAAAGTCTACACCCTTTGCAGTACACTGTGTAGTTAGTTATTTTGCCTCGGAGGTGTGCGATCCACGCACACCAAGGAGCTTATACTTTCTAGTAACATGCGCTTAATATCTGTTAGCCACTTTTCGCTCTTTTGTGACAAACCTTTGATCCACTTTGTGCGCAGCTAGAAACAGGCTTCGTTTTTCCGACAAATGCCGGCAAAAAGCGTAATAGAAACTGCAGCTTGAAGCTTTAGTGGTGCTTTGCGACATTTAAGTTCGAGTCCGAAAATTCGTGCATTGACTAAATATGCTTTTCCAGCTGTGTCATAATTTCATCTTTGTCCAAGTTTTACATAGGCTGTCATTACCGCGATAAAGGTCTGTTACAGTACCTCGGCACTGCACGACTAACATATGGCCTGCCATTCGTTAAAATATTCCGATATTCATAATATCAATATTGTATTGTGGGTATTTTGACCCCTGTGCTAATGTGTGGAAATTAATAATGGGTGAGTTATATATGGGGTTACGGGGGTGATAAATTGGCGAATATGATTGTAATAAGAAATTGTGCATGTTAGTGTGTGATAACATGTTGCAGCGCTAAAATGCGGTTGTGGTCGGGTTGTTGAAATGTAGGGAACGTGGTAAATGGGCAGAAATGTGGAATTGGTGACCTGTGGTGCGCACGTGCGTTGTGAAACAATGAAAATGGGAGTTACTGTAACAGAAAACCAAGCAAAGAGCGAAATTTAAATGGAAATAGAAAAACCTGATTGCGATATTTTCACGCAAGAAAGTAAGTGGCGATGGTTTGCAGGTGTCCGCCCACGGTTGAATGATTTCTTCTTTAAAGTAAAACCAAACGCGATTTCCTTGGCTTTCGGTTGGTTGAAAGTGTTTTTTATATGCGTAATTACTTTATTTTGGTTTTCGAAAGTCATCCAAAAATGGCTCTATGGAACACAGGATCAGAAACATGAATGTACTTAAAACACAGTCAAAACCATTACAAAATCTTAGCATTTAAGGATAGGATACTCCCACCACCATATGTAATAAGGTAATCATTCCGTTATATTGTTCTTTTAATTTAAATTCGGTGCCAACCTTGTATGAACAATAATTGTGGCAAATTATGAAAACTTAAACCTTAATTTGACCCTAATTTGACCAGTGAACTTTTTGCAAAAAGCAGCGGCATGACAGATCAGGCAAATCTAGATTTTCCTCTTACACTGAATCAATGTATATATAATATATATATATATATATATTTATTATATAGACACGAGTGTTTTACTGAAAAATATACCGTGCGTAAAATCCATCCGAAACTACATCCGGGACCCGAGTGGCGTATTTTCCATATCCTCACTAGTGAGGATATCGTTGGCATCATTTCCCGCTTTCGCACGGTTGTTTGTGCAATTTCTCGTAAACCACTCATGTCAGTATATAATAAAAAGAAAATTACACGGCGGCTTGAAGATATGGATTTTATTTTATTTTAGATATGGACTGAGTTGTGATAAGTGCGAATGTTATAGTGACTTCGGCCGCATGATTTTCAAAGCATGTTAGTCGCTTTGCACGTTACTTCTCTGTTTAAAGTTAACATTTATTGTTATAAACATGGTCGTTACTTGTTACATCCCGAATTCAAAATTATTACTGTAAAATTGTCATTGTAAAATATTATTGTAAAGTTAGAAAGCGAACAAAAAGGACCAGCATTTTTTTTAGCATTTTAGAGCCTTCTGCCACGCATTTTAGTGGAATTAGCATTTTAGTGAAAAATAAAAGCATAATGTACAAAAGCCTACCAGTCGGCCGCTAAAAAAAAATCTTTGTCGCACGGCAGTCTCGGTTTAGTTCAGACAACGTGCACAGTCTGTAATTTTCGTAGACACTAGCTGAACTCCAAAATTCGCTGAGACAACATTTACACGCAACTACAGAATACTCCCGAGGCTTGAAAGCCAAGCAAAGTCGATCTTGGACACCGAAATTTTTATGAATTTCAAGAAAAGCCGCGATTTCTCCAGCCAACGCTGTTTTTCCTAACCACATACGTGTATGTTTTTTTTTTTTTTTAACTTTATCACTAATTTAATACGCTTCTTCGAGTATAACAAATTTAGAACCGTCAAAGCAAGTCGCTTAATGTTTACATGCTTTCGAAGTCTTGGAACCGTGTGAATTTTGGCAAGGATTCAATTTTGAACACAACAACTTTTCAAACCGCGTTTGACGATTTTAAAATCTTTGGCAGAAAAAAGAAATCAAGTTTATTAAGATAGAGTTTCTATCATAAAAGATTCCAATGAATTTATCGCAGAACCCCTAACCCATGTTATAAACCTGTCTATTCAATCCGGTATTGTCCCTGAACAAATGAAGATTGCACGTGTGGTTCCCATATTTAAGGCCGGAGACCAGCACTTATTTACTAATTATAGACCAGCCCCATCTTACCTGTCTTCTCCAAACTTCTAGAAAGAGTCTTGTATAATCGTATTTTTAGGTACTTAGATAAGAACAATATTTTATACCAAAATTAATTCGGATTTCGAAAAAATCATTCCACCTCCTTTGCACTCCTAAATCTATTCGAAAAAATATCCTCAGCAATAGACAAAAAAGAATATACAATAGGAATTTTCCTTGATCTTTCAAAGGCATTCGATACCGTTAATTTCAGTATCTTATTCGATAAGTTAGAACACTGCGGAATCCATGGTGTGGCACTTGATTGGATCAAAAATTATTTTTCAGAAAGATACCAGTTTGTTCAATTTAATGGTCATTGCTCGCAACCAAAGATTATTAAGTGTGGAGTCCCTCAAGGGTCTATACTCGGACCACTTCTCTTCTTACTCTACATCAATGACTTTTGTAACGCCTCCGATATACTCGAAATCATTATATTTGTTGATGACACGAACCTGTATTTTTCTCATACAAAAATTTGAGCGTCCTTTCTCAATCTGTCGACTGTGAAATGAACAAAATCACTGACTGGTTTAAATGCAATAAACTATCACTGAATATTAAGAAATGATTTTTAAACCAACACAGAAAAGGGAAACACTTGATGTTCCAGTCTTTATAAACAACATTCCTATCAAGAAGGTTGCTGAAACTGTCATTCTGGGTGTTATAATAGACGAACATTGAAAATGGAAACCCCACATTGCTCACGTTGCTTCTAACGTGTGAAAGGCTATAGGAATATTATATAAATCAAGTTTTTTCCTTTCTAAGTCCTCGCTTTGCTCCTTATATTATTTTTTAGTCTACCCTTAATTCTACTATTGCATATTAGTGTGGGGATCTACCTACCCTTCTAATCTCCATCGTTTAATTATACTTCAGAAGCGCATAGTGCGAATTGCCAACAAGGAAGGTTATCTAGCTCACACAGACCCAATTTTTAAACAATTAAAAATCCTTAAACTCGAACAAATATATACATTTTATGTTTCTGTTTAAGAATCAGGTTACTCCCAGTGCTTTGATAATTATTTTTCACTTTGTAATGAAACTCATGATTACAGCACAAGAAATGCCAGCTTGTTCCACCTTCCTTTTTTGCAGAACTAACATCAGACAATTCTCTATTTATTACCAAGGCCCAAAAATTTAACTCTTTAGCCATCGAAATTCATAATTGTACAACTATCTCAACCTTCAAAGCTAAGTTGAAGAATAGCATTCTCTGTTGAACAACTATCAATAAGCCATTTTCTCTACTACAATTTGCTTTAACTGTATTTCTGTGTATACTTGCACTCCACTTGCACTTATATCTTTAATTTCTGAACTGGACTCCTGCACTTCTGCACCGCACTATATAATAATTTTAGAGGAAGCTCAAATGATATAAGCCTCCGGCTTCTTTTTTGAGCTCCCTCACCACACAATAATACAAAGAAAAAAATATCAATACGTATATGTATATATTAATTTAGTAATATAACTGCGTGTGGAAACAGAAAAGGAAAAATAAAATAATAAATAAATAAATAAACCTTATCACGGTTTTCGCCGCCATCTTGGATGAGTGGGCAAGAAATTGAAGGAGAGGTTACCAAGCCCCATACATTTCTTTGTAAAAGTTCTTCACGGCTGACAACAACACGAGGTTTCTCAAAGATTTCTGCAATTTTTCAAAACTTGTTGATCTGGGGATCTTTGGCAGCTTAAGGTGAATAGATTTTTTGAAAAAAAAAAAAAGAAAAAATAGATTTCTTTTCGAAAAATCTACTTACCTTTGGCACCCAAAGACACCGACATCACTCAGTTTTTCGAAAAATTGCAGAAATCTTTGAGAAATCCCTGGCTTGGTAACCTCTCCTTCAATTTCTTGCATACTCGGTCCAAGATGGCGGCGAAAACCATAATAAGGTCTATACTTGTGTTTTGCCAAATTTGACGTGATATGTCGGTGTTGCATGAGACGCATGAGTTGACGAGTCAATTTCTCACGGAATAAAACAGAAAGTCGAAAAATGTCGTTGGTGCTCTCGTATAGATTTCGCCTTTTTGGTCTGAAATAGGGTATCAATTTTGCGTTTTTGGCCTGGGATAGGGTATGATTTTAATAGGAATGTGTCGTTTACGGATAATGCACGGCAAATGGAAGAAAACAGGGCGGAAACTGTTGCAAAAGAAATAAATCTCTAAAATAGGTCTGAAATAGCGTATACATTTTGGAGTCAGGACTGAAATAGGGTATATTTATGGAGTCAGGTCTGAAATAGGGTATAGTAAATCAGATGTTTTGGTCTAAAATAGGGTAAGGGGTTTTCAGGTTCAGGTGGCACACCCCCACCCAAAATTATGATGAGTACCCTCCAGAATGGGACACATGTCGATATAGTGTAAATGCTAATATAGTGCCATCTGCCTTTAATTACATTATATAATATTAAGATGTGTGGTGAAAGCATACAGTACATAAGAGCTCTAAGCAATGTCATACATAATCGATTACTTGGGCGTGGGGCCTCTGCGAATATCGTATTTTTAGTTTATACAATATTAATAACGCGCTACATCTGCATGCTATACAGATTAAATGAAATATTATACTAATGTTAAATAACCATACTATTCAAATAAAAAAAAATAAAATAAATAAATAATAAAACAATATTACAGCACACAACTTGCGTTCATTACTTAAACGCATTGCTTAATCAGAAAGGAATCAAGCCTTCTGTTGTATAAGCTGGACATGCAGGCATGCACGAGTAGCTCGCTGTACGTTCTACTCCAATCACAGTATACTGCCTTAAGTCCGCGTTCGTTAACACTTTCTAATTTCCTCTTGTCTGAGGCTAGACAGAATTGTAAAAAGAGCCCACAGTATTGTATGTTAAATATGGTAAAATTGCCACCTTGTATATGCTGACTTGGGCCTGAACGGGAATAAGTTTTCGCAATCTCATTAGCACTCCGAGTCGCGCACTAGCCTTCCTGCATGCTTCTGAGATATGCACCGTAAAGAACAAGCTCCTGTCAATCGTCGCTCCCAGCAGCTCAAGTTTTTCTGCTATCTTAATTTGGAAACTACAGAGTAAAAACGAATCGTATACGAAAAGACACAAACACACGTCCGACCTCTGCGACACACTCGACGTGACGTCTTCAAACAAATTATGGTCTCAAATAGTATTTTGAGAATGCTTATTACACTCTTTTAGGAGGACTGACCCCCCTCCCCTTTCTGGGTCCGTGTTATTTTGCACAGCATGCCTAATTGCTGGTGCATCCTACTGTGGTAGGCCCCAATCTTCGCGACGTCTTCTCCTGCAATGTAGAGGCTTCAGTCCGCCTTCCGGAAGCTTCCCTTTAGACAGTTCCATACAAATCTGGCACATTGTTGGGTACTTCAGATTCCAATAGCGTCCAATGGCAGTGTCACTTATATTGCCTAATCCCTTCGACTTCCATTCCAGATACTTGTTATACGCAGTTTCGTTGTTGCTGAGATATTTCAGATAATCGGCAAGATGTTTTGGACTTTTAAAATCGCGTATTTTAATGATAGACTGGTTAAGGTTACCGGGTAGAAACATGTCCACTGTGTCGGTGCCCATGTATACAGGAACAGAACCGCTACTCAGGGTATGGGACAATCGATCATCCACATAAGAATAACAATCTTGGTTCATGATCACCATAGCAAATTTGTACTGGCGGGTGATTTCTGTCCTGCCAAGTTTAAAATTCTTGCTTTTTCTGGCTGCCATGCCCTCCTTATTTCGCAGACATTGCCCGTACGAATCCACCTGTACGTGGTTCATCAAGCGTCTCAAGTACTCAGTTCTAACGCTCTCGCAATTAGAAATAGCAGCCATGATGCCTTTCTTATCTTTAAATGGGATTGGAGGAGTCAAGTCGGGCTTTGTATAGCAAGGCGTGGGAAAATGGGAGTCCAAATGATAACTTGTTAGGAACTTGAACTGAGACATAAATTCCGGTTTCGTTAAAATGCTTTCGTAAACTGGGTTTTCTCTCGTGTGCAAGATCCATGGCACAGATTTTGAGGGTGGAAGCGGACGTGGATCTCTGGCATGCACAATAAAAGCACTTGCTTCGTTTGCTCGAGAGCGGTTCGTGGACACTTCACATGGAATGGGACAGTCGCCTTTTTCCAGTGTAGTGAAAAAAATAGGTGGAAGAGTTTCATTTGTTCTCGAAAATGGTGGTGGGTCTCCAAAATATTTTGACCAGAACAAGATTAACATGGGCTTTGCCAAAGTATGAATTTTCATCTCTTGTTGTTCTTGTTGTGTTGGTTCTCGAGTCTGGTTGTCATTGGTGATGCTCGTTGCTTCTCGGCAATTCACCGATTTCTTGCACTTTGAGACCGGATGAACCACGTAGAAAAAGACCAGAAACAGAGAAGAGGCGAAAATCAAGCACAAGAGAATCCTCCTTAATTTCTTATTTGACGTCATTGCTGAAATATTAAATGATAAAATGTTAATTACGCAATCGTGGGAATACGTTTTTGACGTCACCTCTGTTTAACCCATTCTCTCCCAAGAGTGATCAACTTTAATGTTCTCCTTCAGTTTCTTACCAGAAATAAGTCATACAGTAAAGATAAGTCAGCTTTTGATAGCTTTCTTATGGCGCTTGATTGAGTTCAAAATTAGAATCTATAAATTCATCGACTTTTAAATTCGTCTCGTCTCAAATTCATTGAACATCCCAAATTCATGAACACTCAGATAGATGGAAACGTGAATTCTTCACCAAAGAGTCAAATTCATCGAACAGCCAAATTTATCAAACAGTCAAATTCATCGAACAGCCGAATTCATCAAACAGTCAAACTCATTGAACAGCTGAATTCATCAAACAGTCAAATTCATCAAACAGAAAAGGTCTCCCTCCTATCATGCAGAGATGACTCCACCATGAGATGAGCTACCAAAACATGCAAAAAGATGCAATACGTGTCAATATTATTACAACAAATTGAACATACCACAATGATCATATGCAATAAATACAGAGAAAAACAAGGATAAACTTACCCTAAAGCAAAGTCAAAATTTAGTTTAACACTGTATGTCAAGTATTATAATAAACTACATTGTATAATTTATTATGCAGTTACTACGAGTACTCAACAATAATTCTGTGGTAGACATTCTACGATGTTATCACGAAAGGGCCACCCCTGAATGTTCTCAAAGCACACTATTAGTGCAAAACCCGAGCGGGTATTTTTCAGTCATAGACCTGAATAAATGTATTGGTTCCTCTTATGTATGTAAAAACACATTGCAGAGGATAACATTTGCCACCTGACAGACTAACATACAGTATTCAAGACAAAATGTCAGTGATACAGTATACTGTCACTGAGGGTCCAAGTATTCACAAAAGATAACCCACAGGGTCCGAATACCCTGTATTAACATGAAGCTCAATCTGTTCACTTAATTTCCAGAGATTATTTTTTGGTTAGTTTCATTTCTTGGTTATTAAAACTCCAACTGATCATATATGGGAGGTTTTATGAAACATTGTCTGGAATATGCATGTTTTCCTCATTCTCAAATTTTGTCAATTTGCCTAGAAACTGTCAGTTCACAATGAAGCAATACATTATCTTCAACTTCCAGTTCACAAACAATAAAATAAATTATCTGTTATCTTTGTGCTCTCTGCACTCAATGCTGTAGCTTAGCTTGCGTACATCATTGTCGCTTTTCGTGAGGTAATTACAAGTTTCGTCTTACCTAAATTCGTTGCTTCGTCCGGGAGTATTCCGGGGAGTATTCACAGTTCCTGCAGGCTATCCGTTCCTAAAGGCTATCAAAAGCAATCTGCTTTCCAGTTCAGTCACAGGCTCCCCAATCTTACTGTATGAGTTGAAAAAAAAAAAAAGTTTTCAAATTAAAGAAATACTTCACCTATGTTGTTCCTTGTGTGCTTTTATTCCTTGTGTATCATTTCTGGGCAGTTTCAAGCCGTTTTGAGCGCAGCACCATATGAAAATCGCACAATTATACAATTTTCAATATTGCCAAGCAGTTCGAAGTCATAACACTAAATGTAACACATTATTTTATATTGCCTTTACTGCCTTTTTCCCTCTAACTTGGAATGATGCTGGGGCCGTATTCACCAAACTTTCGTACGCACAAAAACGTTCGTAAGTACGACTTTACGCATCGTAACTCACGTTAGTCGGTATTCACCAAAACAAATGTTCGTAAATTTTGTTCGTAACTTTACGCAAGCTCATGACCCATCGTACGAACAATTTTTGTTCGTAATGCAGCTTATACGCCCGTCGATTTGCCCGATTCCGGCAAGACCAAGAGACACAAGATCCAAATATTTTCTCCGCACAGAGTAGAGGGACAGAAGAAACCATTCAAATGCTCAATTTTGATGACCTGTCAAAACTGTGTGTGCGAGTTTGGCACTGTCATTCAAGAAATCACTTGCTCCGTAATTCGCTCTTCTTTCACCCATCAACGAGTAATAAGCGGTAAACTGACTGTTCTGTCTCCTCTGTCGTCGATCATACAAGAACAGGTCGCATACCTTTGATCAATTGGTTTCAAAGCTGCGTTTGTGGGGGAGAACGCAGACGAAGACCGACGTATCCTTGAAGGAAAAGGACGCTTCGACTTCTTGTACGGTCTGAAACGTTTGTCGGCAACCAAAAGTACCGTGAAATTACGACCAGCGGAGAAGCGGGGAAGTTCTGGCCCGCAGCATTCATCGCTTTCGCAACGACTGGCAAAACTTGAAAGGTCAAACTCTTGCCAAATCCCGTTGGCAGCTTTCCAAACACATCTCTTCCCTTCACAACATTCTCCACGATCAATTTCTGCTCGGCTTTCAACTCCTTGACATTTGGAAATAATCACACAGAAAATTTAATAGCTTCTCCCATCTTGCCGAACCAAACGTAAACGCACTTAATCTTTTAATCTTTTGATGGACTTTTGACAGGCGGCATTTGACGACAATCGCTGATTGGGGAAAAAATACAATTGATAAATTTTTTCGCCCAATCGGCGGCGCGCCTGTCTCACGCCTTCAATACTGGTCTGAACAGACTGTGTTCCCAGGGGCTCTTTTCCTCCTCTTCGTTTCTCCCCCCTCCCCCTCCCCCTCCGCCGCTTTTTGCCCGCCGTTCTTTTCACCGCCGCCCCACGATCTGCCCCTGGGTCTCCGAGGATGAGAAAACTGCAGCACCGGAAAAAAACACATTGTTCGCATATTTCTTAATATTTGTGCCTATCAAATGGACAGCTCAATGCCATTCATCCAATAAAATGTCTTGAATTTTACCATTAACCAATAATTAACCAATAATAATTATTACAAAGTGGGAAAATTTTAGTGATGAAAATTTTTAGGTTCGCATCATGGACCACAGGTTTTTGATAAATATTACATGTATCATGACATTGTTTTATCACCAATAAAAGGACAGACTGTAAGAGTGGACATTAATATTATTTGTTAAGTTGATGGTATGAGTGAGTTTTTCTGCTTTAATTGCTTGGTGACAGATATAGTCAAGTATTTCATAGTTTTTGCAATTTACAGTCAGTCGTTTTACCAGAGCCTAATTTACAAGCCAGATTTTACTGAGAATTTTGCCTTTCAAACTTCAAACAAGAGTGTTTTTATAAGTGACTGTTGAGTAGGTGTCTTTTTTGTGTCGACAGGTGTGAATTCTGGCCGAAAAGTCACTTCAATATTAGAACAGAGCTTTGAAAATGCGGCAAGTGACCTATCTGAGAGAAGGTTGTGGTAACATTCTTGGCGAGTAACTGTTCAAATGAACAAAAGGTTGCCAGAGTGTTGTTTTCATGAGTGACTCTTGAGTAGGTGTCATGAAATCAGTTACTCCTGGTGAAATTATATTTTACAAGAGGCTTCACTGTTTGGATTATCACATTACTGCTGTTTTACATCCCTTTAGAACAGTTTTAGTCCGGTTTCTTGTTCAAAGGATTAAAGCAGATTCAGGATTCAGTCGGGTCAAGGTATACAAAATTAATATTCCTCCCCTCTGTGTTGTTGTTTCAACCGTGCATGAGTCATATTGCAAAACGATTGTCAGATTGATTAGCTCCTGGAGCATTCAGTAAAACGGACACATTTTGCCTTACATGCTATTCTATTTGTTACAAATTTTGATTATAAAATAATGATAGTTGGGAGCAGGAATTACTCTTAGGAAACCCTGATAGGCTTATTAAGGAAAGCTATTGTTTGTTATCGTCACATTTCTAATAATACAAGAGTATGACTATTGTAAACATACTGTAAATGTAATATAATGTAATATTCAAATAATTTGATGTAAAATGTTAGTTTTTTGTTGCAACATTAATATTATTAAGGTTGCTTTGTAGAAAAAGGTGTTTTTTAATTTCTGATTTGAAGATGTGATATGATTAATGCTTTCTTTGGTTTTTTCAGGAAGAGTGTTTTTTATATTTTATTGAATATTTCATATAATTTGTGCAAAAATACTGCAGTAGGATTTGTGAATTTGTTTAGCTGGGCTTACCAGGCTTTAGCCCAGCCGAGATAAGCTGAGAAAGCCTGGCCTAAAATTGTTTAGCCAGGCTTACCAGACTTTAGCCCAGCCGGGGTAGCCAGGAAGCCTGGCCTAAAATTGTTTAGCCGGGATTACCAGGCTTTAGCCCAGCCAGGGTAGCCAGGAAAGCCTGGCCTAGAATTGTTTAGCAAGGCTTACCGGGCTTTAGCCGGACTTTAACAGGCCATGCTAGCCCGGAAAGCTTGGATTCAAGCCCGGTAAACCTGGCCTGGCCAGGCTTTTCTGGGCTAGACGGCATTTTGGCCAGGCTTCTGATGTGCCGCCCCAAAGGGTATTATTTTCAAATATTTTTAGTCTGAAATGTGGTATAGATTTTGCCTTTTTGCTCTGAAATGGGTATCGATTTTGTGTTTGTGGCCTGGGATTGGATATGATTTTTATAGAAATTTGTCGTCGCGGACAATGCACGGAAAATGGAAGAAAACACAGGGCAGAAATTGTTGCAAAAGAAATAAATCTCTAAAATAGGTATGAAATAGGGTATACATTTTGTAGTCAGGCCTGAAATAGGGTGTACATTTTGGTGTCAGGTGTAAAATAGGGTATATATTTATGTAGTTAGGTCTGAAATAGGGTATAGTAAAAAATCAGATATTTTGGTCTGAAATAGGGTAAGGGGTTTTCAGGTCTGGGCGGCACACCCCCACCCAAAATTATGATG
Source organism: Plumapathes pennacea (assembly GCA_964036295.1). Taxonomy (NCBI): domain Eukaryota; kingdom Metazoa; phylum Cnidaria; class Anthozoa; order Antipatharia; family Myriopathidae; genus Plumapathes; species Plumapathes pennacea. The sequence continues at coordinate 5,963,017 of OZ038472.1, read as the reverse complement.
AGTACCCCCCAGAATGGGACACATGCCAATATCATGTAAATGCTAATATAGTGTCATCAGCCTTTCATTACATTATACTAGAAATACAATAATCGCAGATACCCCCTCACTCTGCCATTGATGGGACTTTTACTTTGGTACTTCCAACAAGAGTAGCCTATTGTTTTACCAAAATGTTGACTCAATCTTTTCTTCGAAGTCAAGTGCTACACGCAAAGGAAGGAGAAAAAGAATGGTGTGTGTTATAAGAGTCAATTGCGTGATGAAGTACGTATGTTCCCTTCTCTTTTAAAGATGAGCTTCGTGAGACCGTTCTGTTTCAAGTTTTCCAGCTTTTAAATTCATTTTCGTGAAACCAGTTACTAGAGACACTAATCGATGATTATTACATCATTGCCTTAGGCACCTGGCCTAAAAAGTCGTACCACACACATACACACACACACACACACACGAACATTAAACTTCGAGATGGCGACACGCTTGGAGTCTTCAAATGAGGCGACTATGCTGCATTAGCGTCGTGAATATTACCCTCACTTCGCTCGGGGATAATATTGCGTCAATTTGTACGAACGCTGTAAATTGTATGATCAAATGAAAATAATGTAAAACATGTAATGTAGTGTATGTAGTGTATGTAATGTAAGTAAAGTACATTCTGTAATAAATAATTTATGTAAATTTAGAGACTGACCCGCCTCGATTAGCTATGCTACCTGTGGGTCAGTCCAAGTTATGTATTAATTTAAGAAATAATAATAAAATAAAGTGTGTAAGTGTGTGTAGATGTGTGATGAAAGCATACAGTACATGAGAGCCCTAAGCAATGTCATACATAATTGATTACTTGGGCATGAGGCCTCTGCAAATATCGTATTTCTAGTAGAATTATAGTATCCATGCTGTTATGAGAGAAGATACCACTTAAAATAATATTCTGTAAAACAGGAATTGGTGTCCCAGAACATGGCCCGAGTATTTGATTTGGCTGGTTTACTTTGTGAACCTTCTCTTTTTCAATTAACAATAAAGTGTGAAGTGTGAAGCTGGTTCATTTTATTTGCCAATTCGTTTAGTAGAACGTCTTCTGTGTTGACCAAACTGGTGTATCAACTGTGTGCTGATGAGGGTAATGGAACGCCGTGAAAGAGACAATAGCTGACGTTTCGAGCGCTAGCCCTTCGTCAGAGCGAATGTCTTCTGTGTTGCCTTGGAGCTAGATTTTGTTTGAAGTTATCCACTTTTAACTGACCGAAATCGGCCACGTTCAAGTTTGACGTTTTCCATTCTTGTTACACAAGACAATCTATCTAGTTTATCTCTGCGAATGATCAATTCATCACATTCTATAGCCACGTTATTCGACACCAAAAGAGAAGTATTTTAATTTCCGAAGCTCCTGCTAACTCAAAACATTTACGCAATGTATATGCTAATTGCGACTCTTTCATCCGTCTCCGGGAATAGTCCGTGCACGAAAGTATGAACTGCATGTCGCTGTGTGTAGGAACAGTTCGTGCATATAAACCTTAATAAACACATATATAGTGATTTTGGAGGTCCAGCGTTACTCAGTTGATTCAATCGCCGAAGTTTTCATGTACGAAGTCATGTATTCGGCTCCTGAAAAGATGTCGCGTCGTCGCGTCTCAGCTGGGTTTCACACGCCGATCTTAAAAACGTCGATCCGAAAAGTCGATCCTTTAACACTGATCTTAAAGGTGATGTTACACGAGACGATTTTTAACGACGATTTTTCGCCCAACACCTACAATTTTGTAGCTAGCGCTTTGGCTTTTACTCTAAAAACATGGCGAACCTTCGCCAAAGGCAGAATTTTGTACAAAGATTGCTATTCATTGACAGTTCGACGATTACTAGGCAAGAAATATAGAAAAAAAAAAATGTTGCGCAAAAAATCGTCGTTAAAAATCGTCTCGTGTAACATCACCCTTAAACCGCCAAGCTGTGAGACATAGTTTAGACGTCGTTCTTTTCATGCGCCGAACTCAATGCAAATTAGCTCGAACATTCGCTTTTGCTCAATGCACTGAGTCCAGCGCATGAAAAGAGCGACGCGGGCCTCTGAACTGGGCCTAAAGCCTTGTCCTCACTAGCGCATAAGCATAAGCATAAGCATAAGCACAAGCAAAAGCATAAGAATAAGAGAGCGACAGTGGCGACATAAGCATAAGCATAAGGATCAAACACGTCCGTTCCTTATGCTTATGCTTATGTCGCCACTGTCGCTCTCTTATTCTTATGCTTATGCTTGTGCTTATGCTTATGCTTATGCTTATGCGCTAGTGAGGACCAGGCTTAAGAGACTTGTATGAAAAAGAATGACTTTAGGGTGCGTTCGATTGAGTCTATTCCGGAATAGGAATAGCTAAAATGACTCAAAGTTATTTTTGTTCTGGTGCAGATTCTGTTCGAAATTGTTTGTTTTAAAAACCTCCATGCTAGCATTTTGAACAGCTCCCGATACATCCTAACCTCAATCACCTCCAAACCAACGAATTTTACCTATCACAGCGCTATTCCTATTCCGGAATAGACCCAATCGAACGCGCCCCTCCTTGCGTGCGAGAAAAGACCTGAAATACAATAAAAGTATTTACTTACCCGCTTATGCGTGTGAATTCTTGTGTTTCTTGTGTTTCTGTGCCGATTTGGGCCGTGAGATATCACCTTTGTTTCGTGTACAACACTCGGTCTGCAATGACGGATGAAACCACTTTGAAAGTGAAGCGAGGCTCACGCACGGCAGTGTAGTGTGACTACTGTGTCAGTCTGCCAATGGGAAATCCACCAGATTTAATTTAGCGTGAAAAAATATATATATAGGTCCGCAAAGCGTAAGTGAAGCTATTTGCTAGTTGAAGATAGTCGATGATAGCCTGCGTAGGAAGCGTTTCCCTTCAATGCGAAGAGCATACGTCAACTTTGTCGATTATGGGGTGAGCGCAAAAATTTGGGCGAGGGGGGAGGGGGAGGAGGATAAGGAAACGGTTTTGGATTCTTCGTTGCGACAGTATAAGAATTGTCAACAACAACTGCAGTCAGATTCTGGTGAAATACCTCTTCTCAATTTGAGCGAAAGGAAAACTCTGTTCTGAAGAACATCTGTCGCCGACGTAAACAATAATTTTGACTTGCCGTTTTCAATATCGAGCAGATTGCATTGACCCTGCCGAGAGCCGCACGTACACCACTCGAGTATCTGGTCTTGGATTATGCTTTTCAGCGAGCAGATTACAGCACACACAAGCCTTCTTTTTTATCAACTAGGAGCTGAAAGACTCGCCAAGGACTTGACCGACAAGCTGTCAATCATCGATAACCCATCGCACCAATCAGCGAGTCCATACGCTGGCGTACAGAGTTTTGAAAAGAACAGATTCTGCGGTCAAGCGTTTCCTTCTCCTCCTCCCCCTCCCCCTCGCCCAAATTTTTGCGCTCAAGATGGTTACCCCCTCCCGCAGTCTGATTATATTATGTCAGCGGTCGCCCCTTAACAGTAATAACTGACGGTTGTGACTAAACTGGATACTCCAAAATCAGGTTTCCGAGAGGAAACTGGGACCGAATCAAAAATTAAATTTTCGTCAGCTCGGACCGTGTTCCGAAAACCGTACGAGAATGACGTTGATGTTTTGAAAGTTTTGTTTGGCGCGCATTAGCAAGTTCGTGACGTATTTCCGTTAGTTCGAATCGGCTGGCCGCGTCGCGCCGCCTGTGTTCCTTTTTACATGGACGGGGAGGTCAACTCCAAATAAAACTGAAACGGCTCAAGACATGAGTCGAAACTGTAACCAGTCAATACCAGATACACACAAGAAGCATTCTTGTCTTGAACGTGAAAAGGACAATATTACTGTTATTTGTAACATTTCGGCTCAGTCGGCCATTTGCTCGAGAACACATTGGATTTGGATGAAAATAACATATATATATAACCATCCTAATACAGTAAATACGGATAAATATCTACATATATTTAGGATACGGTGGGAATCTGATCCGTCTATAACTGTTGGCTTCTATGGGCTTCATTATTATTTCTATTTACTTATCATTCCTGTGGTGATTTTTGACAGTTAATTCGCACTTTCGCTCGGAATGCTTAAATCTTGATTGCATGTCTTATCGTGAATGTGTTCGTCTTCTGGAGTTAAGACTGATCAAGAAACACAGGATCGTACACAAGCCGTTTCAATCGCTCTCCGGAACAGTTCACGCGGTAGGATTTTATTTAATCTTCGGTGCCAATATTCATCTGTGCCAGATCAGCCAGAACAAGCCTTTCTTCTTTAGTATTTTCTCCCCGAGCTAATTTTTTCCTTCTAAGGGCCTCTTCATATGAGCCCGGTTACCGAGATCTCGCCCTCCTACTATTTCCTTTGTAAAAATTCCGATTTGTTCATATGAGAGGGCGGGCCAGCCTGGTTACCGAGATTTCGGTCTTTGCGACCGGGATCTCGGTTAACCGGGCTGGCCCGTTTCTCATATGAACACTCCAGCCCGGTTAACCAGGATGAAAATGTTTCAACTATGCGAGTCTGAAATGTACTTGCTTCTTAATTTGGCTTTAATGGCAGAATTGGCAAAAACTTTTGCTTTATAGACACTCTATCTCGGTTACCCGGGCTGAAATTTCCCATATGAACACACGACCGGGCTGGCCCGGTTGACCGAGCCAGCCCGGTCAACCGGGCTCATATGAAGAGGCCCTAAAACCTTTTCAGTGCCGAATTTTATTTGACTGTCTTCCGGTGTCAGAACCATGCTTCAGACAAACCGAGGTCGTTTTTTCGTCCACAATGTTCGTAAACGGCTCCGGACGACTTCGCCGATAACTCGTTATTTTGGTCCCAGTCTTCTCTCGGAAACCTGATTTTGGAGTATCCAGTTTAGTCACAACCGATTCTTCATGTCCAAACGGGCCGCCATTTTGTCGGGAGAGCCTGGGAAAAAGTCCCTCTTTCCCTCCTCACCAGGCTGACTGACCGAGCGGCTAGCGCGTTTAGGTGGACTGAAACCGAATGGCGACATTGGCAGTTTGAAACAGCCGTGGGGGATAGCTTAAGGTGATTCCCTGGTTTTGCACTGCGCATCTTTACTGCGCATAACACTTTCGAGACAGTGGACATTGAGGACCACTAAATTTTCAAGAACGAAATTTCCTTGATTTTGTATGCAAATATGTTTTATTTTTCATCATTTTTTACAACTCAGATTGAGTTTGCAGGAGGTTTTAGTTCACGCGTTGTGGCTCGCGTCAGCAATGTCCGCCATTTTGAAAATCTGGTCGTATGATACAAAACAAGCAATAATTCATAAATTGTTCACACTGAATGCAGAGGAGACATGAAAATACGCCTAAGGCTTTCTAGTACATAATCGAACTAGAAAACCTTTTTGAAAACGATAGAAACGCTGTTTTGTTTCCATCATATCAGTGAGGGGTCTGGGCACTAGTACACCAGTAGAGACTAATCTGCAAGCGCTGCCGTTATAACGAGTGCGGTGACCCCCCTTTTTTATTTAATATATTTTAAGAAAATAAGACTCTCCATTACATATCCGAATTTGAATAAATTTTCACTGCTCAATTTTGAAGTATTCCCTTTGAATCACTGTTAAGATGTGTTGCTAGGTGTTTCACAGGAAGCGTGAAAATGAACAAATTGCCTATTATATCATTAGCTTGATATATTTTTTTACTTTTTATTTTTCATTTTTTGCTACTTTAGGCGTTTCACAGTAATGATGTTGTGTTATCACAATAACAATACTACATTCTCTCTTCTTGCACTTTTTTCATATTTTTGCCATATTGTTGGCACATAGCAAAGTACGTCTAAACCACAGCCACGTAGCGCGGAAACAAGTGCCGTAACCCCCCTTTTTTTTTATTTTTTCCAAGTACTATAGCTAATTAATAATTGTGCAAAGTTTCAAAAGAAAATCACTGCAACTTCATTTTCGATGGAATCACCTTAATAAAAACCTAACCACATCATTCATATTTTTTCCATTTAAATACTCTGCAAAGCGATTTTCAGGTTAGACCTACGAATTTTTGCAGAGAAATCCTCGTTACAAGGCAATAGACTGGGCTCTTTATGGCAGTTGTTCTTGCTATCTCGTCAAGCACTGTCAGAATATCAGAATAAAAAGTTTTTAATATAGACAAACACAAGTATAAGGACAAGCACAAAAGACCTTATTTCACCCTAAAAACAGACTCCACGCAATCGCTAGCAGAACCAAAACAATCACATCATTATTTTCGACGGTCATGCGAAAACGGCTCTAAAATATTGTGATCGTTTTGCTTGCGCTTGCATAGATATACTGTTTTTACGGTCAAATAAGGACCTTGTGCTTGCGGTGAGAGCGAGTTAATAAAATTACACAGGAATGACTTCCACGAATCCAAATAACATAAATAAGACGCACAAGTCCTATGCATTAACATTTTTCCAAAGTTTCACGGACCCGGTGCTGAAAAAGCTAGCTACTGACTGAGTTCAAAACAGAGCCGGTCTTTGCACTGAAATTTTCAACGACAGATGAGGCATAAACACGTGACAAATATGAATCATAGATTGTCATTTTCACCGTTGAAAATTTTTACAGAAGCAGTATTTCCTCAAAAATGGTTTCTTGTCGATGATGCACTTCGGTTGATCTCCATAAAGATTAATCCTGCTCAGTTCGCCAACCACTTCAAATTTATCTTTGACGTGGGTGACCGATACTTCAAACACCGCATTCCCGGGAACAGTACGAAGCTGAACTTGATACATACAGTCCACAATAGGCACCGGACCATCAGCAAACTTTTCCACTCTGTGTCGATCGGCGGCGCGTATAAATTGCAGGATGTTAACGTTGGGTATTTTCTGATAGCCGCTAGTAACTTCCGCAAGTTCCAAACGAGCGCACAACTTTACGCCGTCGGCATCTGATGACGTCAGTGAGTTTATATGGGTTACCAAGGTTTGAGCCGACTGCCTGATTGACCAGTGGTCTTTATCTACAGGTTGCCAGCGCACGCATGGGCAGTAGTGATGGGCAGAAACCACGGTGGAAGTGTAATGGAGAGGAATGGAAGCCTTGCTTCCAACTTTCCTTGAAATGTGAACCTCGATTCTCCATATCTAAAGCCGTGGTCACTCATTACGACCAGCATGGTATTGTTTAAGAAGTTTCTTGTGTGCAGTCTTTCTATAAGTCTTTGGAAGTCGCTCCCTGCCATGAAGACCGAATTCAAAGCATTGTGACTAATTTCCGATAAGAATGCAAAGCCAAACTTGGGTTTTGAAGAATAAGCTTGGAAGAATGACTCAATGTAATCAAAGTGAACGAGATGCTGGGGTTTACTCTCTGTGCAAAACCTTTTCTTTCTAGCAGAGTGCCAAAAGTAGCGGCTGTAATGGTGAGTGGGAGGCTCAGTAAAGCCATGTAGACGGTAATTGAACGCCGCAAAATTATCGTCTTCACTGAAAACCCACGGCCATCTATCAACAGGTCTGTTGTTAGCATACCCCTTCCTTGCCTCGGGTAGGTCGGATACATATTTACCTAATGAGAGGGAGTTTGTGATTAGTAGTGACCTTTAAACTTTGTTGGTTTTTTTCCTTCGGAAAATGCCTTTATCGTTCCCCACTGTTCAACCTTCCTTTCTAATCATTGTACACAAATACAATAACCGCTTGATATAAGTTAACATTCTCTCTAGTTTCAAATTAGATGTGGGTATAAGTACCGTAAATGCTTTAATAAGCCTCCCCGGGAGCGTACTTAAAAATTGACCTTATGGAGGGAGACCGACATCAAAAATGCGATATCTGGGACCATTTCTATGGTCCAAACTTAGAAGTACGGGCAAAAATATATTTAGCTTAAACTTTAAACAGTTTTAAGAAAAACACACGTAAGAGGGATCTTTCTAGTCTCTCAGAGAACAACTGCAGTTGCTGTGCACTTTGCAGTGCATAATATGCTAGTACTAAAGTCTAATCGGATTATTTTATATCCGACTAGTTTCAGTTAGAATTGAGGTAGAATATGCTGCATTGTTGTATATATTACTAACTAATAATTTAGTCCCCAATTACTCTTGCCATCAAATTATTTTAGAGTGTCCCCAATTAGTTTGTAAAAAGCTAAATACATTGACACATTGACTTAAATATAGTTATTATTATTATTATTATTATTATTATTATTATTATTATTATTATCATTATTATGTTACAGAAGCAACATTTACCGCAATATATTTTCAGTTCAGAGTCTCTGTTCGTAAACGTCTTAAATCCATTAATCTGTAGGTCATTTCTGGTTATTACCACTTACGAGAATACATATTGAATTCAATTATTGAATGATTACAGGGTGAGGGGATATCTACAATTATCGGACTTCTAGTTATTATATTTAACTAAACCATTTAGAGCACTCACTAGGAAAGTAATGCTACCTGTTAGTAAGACGGTTAGAGCAGGCGTTGTACCATCACCCACCACTGTATTTCCTTTCATAATAACCGTGTGCAGCTCGTCTTTCATGTATCGGTATACATCCGGGAATGCGCGTTGAAACTGAGCATGTGACACGGAGTCAAACCCAATAATCACCACACTGAGCGGCAAACCTGTACGTGAGGAGCCTAGGGAGACCACGTTCGAACTGGGCACCACTTGGGCGTGGTATTCTGTGTAACTGCCTTCTTGTGATGTGATATTTACTTGTATGAATTCGTCGTTTATCTTGAACGGCCCTGCCTGAGGTAGAAGAATTTTTTCTTCCCAAAACAAAGCCCTTGTCGCTGTGAGGCTTCCTTGTCACCGCTTTGTATGACATTGAAAGTACTTTTGTTTCTGCAGAACAACGTCCAAATAATAATAATAATAATAATAATAATAATAATAATAATTATTATTATTATTATTATTATTATTTCAATAATAATAATAAGAGTAGTAAATATTTAAAATAATATTGTAACGTGGCTCGTAAGTCAGAATCCTTTATTCACAACAATAACTCTCGATCTCCCTCGTGCTCGCTCCAGCCCCTCTCTCCCTCGCTCCTGCGCAGTCCGGCTCTCTCCCCAGGCTGCCACATCACCCTCCCCTTTTAACGAAGCATGTCCTCATGCTAACTATCCTTGGGCATGTGAAAAAAAAACTAAACTAACAAACCAGCAACCCCAAAACTTCACAATCGGTCCTAGATCATTGTCATTGCTATGTGGGAGCTAGGAGTCTGATCTATTCATTGTCCCAGTCGCCAAATCGCACCGGCGGTCGCCGGGCGCGTGCCGGATGGTGGCGTGGGGGAATCTCTTGACGGGCCTCTTCCTCTCCTGACTCCTCTGAATCGCTTGATTGGCTGCTTGAGTCACTGGAATCCTCCGTGGTTTGCGGGGCTGGAGGTGCTGGTGGTACTGGTGCTGGCTCATCACATTCTTCTTCCTCTGGCCTTCTGAGATGAGCTGGTCGATGAAAGTATGGGCTTAACATGTCGTGGTGTAGAACTACTCGCTTCCTACCTCCCTTGGAGATACGGTATAGGACGTCACTGATGACTGTCACCACTCTGTTGGGTCCCAGTCTCCTGGCTGTTAGTTTTGGAGATAGACCAGCTTTCCTGGCTTTGTTGAGGATCATGACCTCGTCTCCAACCCGGTACTTCCTGAACCGAGCGTTGGCATGGGATCGTTGGCAGCGTTTCCTTCTGGCTTGCTCCAGTTTTGATCTGACATGTATGCGTGCTTCGTCCATGTGTTTCTGCTGATCCACCATCGTTTCGGGCAATGCGGGTGCTGCGTGTCCTTCTGGGTTGGAAGTGGGACCGGCTGTATCTCTGTTCGGGCTTCTTGACCGAATACCAGGAAATGAGGTGACGCCTCAGTGGTTTCGTGCTGGCTGGTGTTGTAGCTGTACCCCACTTTGTCAATGTGGGTGTCCCAGTCAGTCTGTCCTATGTCGGTATAGTGCTTCAACATGTCCAGCAGCGTGAGGTTAAATCTCTCGGTTTGGCCATTCCCAGATGGGTGGTATGGTGAAGTTCTGGTCTTGCTGATAGACAGCATGTTGTACAACTCTGCCAATACTGCACTTTCAAAGTTCCGGTCCTGATCGCTGTGCAGGGTGTCTGGAGGGCCAAATACGAGACACCATCTGTCTCTGAATATGGGCACTATTGTAGCTATCTCTTGGTCTGGCATGGCGGCAGCCAGGGTAAACTTGATGAAGCCGTCTGTTATCATCAGGATGTATTTGTTCCCCTGGGCCGTCTTCGGGAATGGCCCAGCCACATCTAGGCTCACCCATTGGAAGGGGTGAGAGGGCTCTGGCATCGTCTGGAGGGGTGCACGTCCTTTGTGTCCCAGTTTGTTGCGAAGGCACTTATCACACGTACGGCACCATTCAGTCACTCGGACGGCCATTTCAGGCCAGAATAGTGAGTCTCATCAAGGTTCGTTTCACCCCTAGGTGCCCATGGCAATCATGCACCAGGTGTAGAGCCTCTGCTGCATGAGAATCGGGAAAGACCACTTGTACACAGTCCCGTTTGCCCACCCTGTAGCGGCAGCACAGTAGTCCAGTATTGTTGTCCACATACAACCCTTTTGCTCTAGTCATCATGGTCCTGACTGCCACGTTGGCATTTCCTGGACACTGTTGTCCCAACCGAACTAGCCTCTTGACCTTACTGATGGTGGGGTCTGCCTCCTGTAGTGCACCCAAATCTTCGTGGGACCAACGTTCTCTAATTGCCGTTGCCGCAACCAAGGGTGCACGTGACAATGCATCAGCGTGCAGAATGGTGCGCCCTGGGCGATACACGATGCTGAAATTGAAGGCCTGTAGCTCTGCCTGCCAGCGCGCCAGCATTCCCCGTGGCCCCTTGAGGGACATCAGGTATGATAAAGCCTGGTGATCCGTGTGTACAGTGAATTTAGTCCCTTACAAGTAACAGCGAAACTTGTTGATGGCCCATTTGACAGCATAGCACTCTCTATCTGTGGCTGAATAGTTGCGCTGTGCCTTATTTAATGTGCTGCTGGCGTAGGCCACTGGACGAGTGATTCCATTGACGGTTTGTTCCAGAACAGCCCCCTCACCCACACCGCTGGCATCAGTAGTAAGGTGGAATGGGACATCAAAAGCTGGATGGGCCAACACCGGGGCCGTCGCCACGACAACATTTTGGTATGAAATAGAGTTAGGATTTTTAGAACCGAGCGGCACACTCCCACCCAAAATTATGAGAGGCACCTTCGTTGTTGGGAAAGACCGGCCACGGAATGAGCGCTATCTGGATGAATATTTACTATCCGACTTTAACTTACAACAAAATCGGTACGGTCTACAACTAACCATTTCTTCGTTAGGGGAGAGGCGTACAGCTATTTTCAGAAAGAGCAATAGATTCACTGCACAGAGGAACACACCCACAAGGAGTACAATACGGAGGCGTACACGACGTACAAGACAGCGTATTCTCGACATTCTGAAAATAGACCAAATAAGGCAAAACAAACAATCAAACAAACAAAACCAAGCCGAGTTCTTTTTACTGAACTCGACATATAGAAATAAACAGAATGAATCCCTGCTCTTGTCAGTACTAAACTTTTGTGTGTGAATTAGGAGGGTTCCGCCTTCTAAAAGATCGGTTCAAATCGTTTGTGTATATACTAGTGTTTTGGGTCTAAAAATATCAAGGGCCATCTGTTTGGCTGAAGCGTTGTTGCAATAAATCGTGCATAAATCATAGTAATGATTCCTACACTCAGGCCCAGCTTAACAAGCACATTTACATATGTACTGCGATACAAACACATGAAACACGATCCGAATACATAAGAAATACGATACGAACGTATGAAATACGATACAAACATGGTATATGAAATACGATGCGAGCACATATGAAATACGATTAGGGATATTCGTGAACTACGATACGAACACAGCTGCAAATCAGTCTCGCGTGAGTAATCAGTAGAATTGTCTCGAAGTTTTGTCCATTGTTTGTCAGAATATAAGGCCCAGTTCAGACGCCAAACTTAATTCGAATTTGGTTCGACCCAAATCAATAAAATCCCTCTACTTGATTCGACGCCGTCCTTGATCGGCCGAAAGTGGGAACTTTGTCCCCGAAATAGATTTCAAGTATAAAACGAGGACTTATGCACTTGCGAAGCTTCCCTTATTACAAGAAATCACAGTTACTGCAAAGAGTATGCACATAGGCCGTGGTCACACTTGCGCTAGAAGCGCGCTTATCTTTGCTTGACTTTATCATATCATCACAAGTTTGCTTGCGCTTGAGGCGAAGCTTGAAAAGAACGAATGAACGTACCCGCCGTGTTAAGCTTAATTCTAATTGAGGTGTGACCACGGCCATAATCAACTCTCATTAAACCGCAATGTGCGACTCTTCTTTTACGAGTTAAGCAATGAGAAGTAGGCCCCGTCCACACGTATTCGTTTTTCTACGAAAACGCAAACTTTTCTTTGCGTACTTTGGCCTTCCGTCCACACATCCGTTGAATACGCGGTCACGAAAACAGAAACTTTTGAAAACGCTCTCCAGAGTGAAAACTTTTTGAATATGATGTTTATCCGTATACGTGTGGGCGGGTGAAAACGAAAACGTTTCATAGCACCCGCCAGATTCGGATAATTTCACTGAAATCGCAAACTTTTGAAAACGGTTGTTCATCTGAAAACGATGTCGTGTGCACGCAATACTTTTATTCCGTTTTCTGTGAAAACGGAACGAAAACTTTAGAAAACGCATCCGTGTGGACGGGGCCTGAAAGAATTCCAATTCTTGATACCTTGTGAGCTCTGCGGATGCCATGTCTGGCTCGCATCGGCTAAACAACGAAATAAGAACAAGGGTCGCGCGCTGAGCTTAAATCCCTCAACCCTATATTTGCGTTTAATTTACCTTGCTTTGGTCGCCGTCTGTTGTCTTGATGTCGATCCTAAGTTCTTCGATGGCTGCCTCAGTTGTACAAGATGCCAGCAATTTTTCAACTGCTGCTTTCGATTTAAATTTAAATAATTATACGCTGTCAAATTGACACGTGCGTGTTTAAACGAATCCCTGACTCATAGCCAGAAATAGCGGACATTCTGAGCCTGCACCATTGTCAGTGGGCCGGGTATTTCCCGCCACAATGTGCGTCCGCGGCAGCTTTTCCCGCCCAAAATCGCGGGCAGCAGTTGTATGCCGGATTGCGATCAATCACTGCGATCGCTCAGAAAATGATGTGTTGTAACGCATTAATTCTTTATAGTAACAGCATCAAAGAACAGATTTCTAATCACACACACTGAATACTCTTATGATAAAATGGCTCCAGAGAAACTCGATTCAGCCCCCCACAATTCCCAGCCCCCACCCCCTCTCAAACACATACACACACACACATAGCCTGTCTAGCTGGCGGTCTCATTCGATGCGGTTGAACATTGTTCACGGGCGCCATTTTGTACTGATGGCGGATGGGAGACTGAGGTCGAGTGACAAAATTACGGGGCGGGGGAAGGGGGCGGGGGCGTGGGAACAGACTTTGGTCTTTTCCCACGCCCCCGCCCCCTGCCCCGTAATTTTGTCACTCGACCTCAGTCTCCCATCCGCCATCAGTACACTGAAATGGCGCCCGCGAACACTGTTCAACCGCATCGAATGAGACCGCCAGCTACGCAGGCTAGGAATTTACTTGAGCATGAACGATGTTTTGTTATGAAAATGATTGTTGAGTATAAAGTCGTATCATCATGATGGCCCTCAAAGTCTTGAGACGGATTTACCGGAAGTGACGTCAACTGATGAGCAAGGAATAGAAGTGCTCATGTTGCTGTTGGGTGGGGTTCATGAATTCTTCTTTTGTTCATCTCAAATTGGAGAAGAAAATCTTGCAGTGAAACAATTAAAGACGCACGTACGTTACGGCGCGAGGTCTTTGACAGCTATCTTTCAAGCTTTAGGGCGGGTATTTCTGCAGTTCGTAGAGTCTTCCTAAGATTATGCTGAGCACTTAGGGATCCATTAATGTGCAAGTAGCCCAACAGTTTCATCAGAGGTCCGCATGTATCCTCCACCAAAGATACTATTGAAGAATCTCTCTCCAATCTCCAATGGTTTATCAGATTTTCGGAATCTTCAGGCATGGAGAAAGCCGTCCTTCTTGTCTTTACGGGTTGGACACCTTCAAATATCCACTTCCGCACATCGTCCACCATTGGTAGACCCACAAATTTGTATAGATCGTCGACTGTCTTTGTGATATTCCCAACAACGTCCTCGTAACGAATTAGTATATATCGGCCTTCGAACCAATCGGGCAAGTCTTTTATAAATTTTAGATTTTCTTCCACTTGTGAGCACAATACATGGGCGTTGTGCTTAATTACCTTATTTCTGGCATCAGGTGTTTTTGACTGAAACAGTTTCTTTTTAATGCCGCCATAGAAAAATGTGCGCCTCAGTAAAGACGACAACACGGCTCGAGGATCTCTGACCAGATGAATGATCAAGCAGTCAAAATTCTCAGGATCAGAGCTACAGACCCGTTGTAGTTCTTGAATTCCAATGTCCCTGGGCAGTCGAGTTTGCATGATTTTAGCAACCGTAATCCCTCGCTGTTTGCAGATGTCTCTTGCGGACTTTTTTGTAATCTTAGGGCTTACGATTGTCCAAGTCGCAAACTCTTTGATTTTCCGTAAAAACTTGGGAATGATCAATGACATGGTGTTTTCTTCTCGAAAGCCACACGAGAACAAGTCGCGCATCAGCTTCCAAAACTCAATTCTGTACGCGTCGTTTTTTGCCTTTTCCAAGAAGTGCCACTCATCCTTATAACGCTGTGTTCTGAGAACATTTAATGGTTCGTAAAGATAGAAAACGTCTGGGTGAAAGTTAAACAAGTTTCCAAGAAAAGTTGATCCAGAGCTCATGTGTGTTAAAATGATCACATTCCGTCTCTGTTGGCTAGTGTGGGCTTTCTTGGTGGAAATTCGAATAGGAATCTTACTGTCCCGTAGCGTCCGTTTTGGTTCATCTTTTGCTAACCATTGTCGGCCTAGTAACTTTGTTTTCATCGGAACGCTGGTGAAGATGAAGACCATGATTATGGACAAGATGCAAAACAGAGCACAGTTCAGCCGGTGATTCCCACAGAATGTCCTGCTCCACATATTTATCACGCCTTTCATCCTGCATCTAAATTGGAGTGAAAAACAATATTGAAACAAACTACTAACACGTAATAAAACAAATACATGACGCATTTACGCACATATCTACACTCAAAACAAAGCCGTTGAATAGCAATGACCAGGCCTTGGATAGCCTAAAGTAGTGGAGTGCATTCTCCATTGATTTCTACATTCTTTTACAAATGTGATAGGTTACATTTTGCTTTGTTTGTTGTTTCCCGTAAGATTCAAACTATTTGGCAATGAACCCATAACGATTGGTCTGTGGAATTTACTCCGTTAACACAGATCATCCTGTCAATTCAAAGGCACTTTTTATTGTTTGCATTTCTTTTGACTTTTTCTCCTAACTTGTTTCAAAACTAGATGCTCCTCTGGCATCACACTTAGGGTGTGTTTGATTGACTGTATTCCGGAATAGGAATAGCTAAAATGATCTAAGCGTTTGCTTGTTCTGGAAAAAACAACATTTCCGGGATTGTTTTCAAAACCTTCGCGCTGACATTTCGAATAGCTCCAGATACACCTCGACATAATTCAGCTCCAAAGCAAACTATTTTATCAATCAGTATCGTTATCCTTGTTCCGGAATGGACCCAATCGAACGCGCCCTTAGTTCCTGTCCTGGCACAATTTGAAAAACTGTTTTTGAGCCATTCTATTAAACATTTTATTGCGTAGTTACTTTGTATTCGTTTCATTCTTCCAACACTGGTAGGGGTCACAATTGGGGCAGCACAAAACCTGATCATTATGAACCCTAAGTTCCAAACCAAAAATTATTTGATTCAAAGATATTTCGCGGAGTCACTTTTCGGATTTCGCCTAATCGTAAAATTGGCACGAAATGTTGTCAAAAAAAAAACATGCTGGTGTTGATATTTAAGAAATATATAACGCGTCACCGTGTAATATAGCCTCATCTAAACACGCGGGAAGTTGGGAGAACACGAGAGTAGCGAAGGAAACCACGAGGCCGCCGAGATTACTTCCGCGTAATCGTTTCCATTTCACCATAACAGTTAGACTGACTGCATGCGGCGAGAGAAGTATATATTTTACTGCCTTATGTCAAGATTGGTCTGTGCAAAGACCTTTCGGTTTTGCTGTATAGAGTATACCAAGTCCGGGCGTATGAAACACATGTCCTTTTGTGTTTCTCGAAAATAGAAACTTCCACAGACGTACAAACATTCGAAGATGGAAAATAAGAAAAGAAAAACACCTATTAGCCATATTTAATCTGAATAGCAGTCACTTTTATGTTGCAAGCAATCTTACAGAACTCTTTATGGTATAGAGTCTCTATTCAGAACGATACATATAAAAAAGAGCGGTCTCCTGGCTTACACAAATTATACTCTCAAAGACACTCTTTTTCGCTAGAAAATTGCTTTTTGATCGTTTGTCCAAACTTGCTTGTGTTCTGGCACACGTTCTGCTATTTTTCTGCATCTCAGCGCTTCTTCTGCAATTACGAATATAAACAGTAAATGTGGCAATAATTTTTACTATTAAGACCAGTGAAAAACACATTTTGGGACACTGCATTTATTAAAGCATTGTCTCACAATATTTACAAAGCTATGCAGGCTGCACAAACTCCAGATGTTCAAAACGGCTTACGCACAAACAATAAATAATATGCTGCACATTATCTCTAATCTTCCTGCCTGTAACTGTCTGGTTTTATGTTAAAATGGTTTACTGTTTGCATAGCTACTCCTTACTGCTTTATTCTTGGACAGCAGCAAAAGATGAAGACCTTGTCTTCATGTTTACATGGGGTTGTTCTCGTGAAATGGCATTGAATATTGTCGAAAAAACATGTTGATATGCATTAGATATTTCTAAACATTCTATTTAAACATTTTATTTGTAGCAAGAACTGTTTTTACATTAAAAAAGATCTGTCTTTACATTTCAAAACTCACACACACAAAAAATAGGGACAAAGTTAAATACAAGATGGTGTAACTACTTACAAGACAAGCAAATTGATGATATTTATTATAGAACGTGTTAGACTATAATAACTGGATATGCCTCAACGCTTGACTAGTCCTCTCGCTCTTCACTGGGCAGAATGTTTCCAAAAATATCCTGTGCAAGTTTTGTGAGAGCGGCACGAATTGGCTGATAACGCCAGCAGTACAGGAAAGGATTGAGAGACGAGTTTAAAAACAACAGTAGCTTTGAAAATTCAAGCGCGGATTGCTTGGATGGGGTAAGATCCGTTGTTAACTTAATCATTTGTACAATAAAGGCAGGAAGGTAACAAATTAAAAAACTCAAATATAAAATTAACATGTTCATAAAGGATCTTTTAGACTGTGGCAAGTTTAAGGAACTTCCTTCAGTTTGTTCAATTTGTACCTGCATCTGAGCAGCTATTTGTGCCTGATGACGGCGAATAACCCGATATATGGAGAAACTGGCAAGCGTAATGATAGCAAATGACAAAAATATAAGCAAACCTGGGAAGTATTCAATATTTGAAACCTCCAAGCCATACAACAAACTGTAGATGCTTCCTGCAATCCAGATAATGATCAGCACTGTAAGTGTTCGTTTTACCGTCACAATCTCTTGATATCTGAGGTGAAGATGAATTGCAATGTAGCGGTCCAGGCTTATGGCTGTGAGAGTGAAGAGCGAGATCACACAGAGGAAGCAGCTGGAGATCCATGTAGCTTCATTTGCCTTGCAAAACAGATTGGCTTCTTGCTTGATCTTAGAAACAATCAAAACCATGAATGCAGGATCTGTTATCAACCCAACTCCTAAGTCAGAAAAAGCGAGACCGACGAGTAAGATATTCGATGGCGAATGTAAAGATGGAGTCCGCCAAATTGAGATTATCACCAGAAGGTTTGCCAGTATCGCTATCAGGCAGGTCGGTATCATCAAGATGCAGATTATTATCTGAATAGCGGGGCCACCATCGCCCAACTCAAAAGAAGTTTCAGTAATGAATACGTTGCAGAAGAACCCGCTTTGGTTGTCTGGACTCATCTTTTTCTCGTCTACTAAATTTTGTCCCCCTTCCTATGGGTTCTGCGTGAATCGAGTCTCACATATAGTGATCCCTGGCCACTAGTCCTTTTTAGGGCAATTTATATTTGAAATGTGATCATATTAACAGACTATTATATACAGAATCTTAGATGATGGACATCCAACACCTGAAACTGTCACAATTTTATTGAAACTGTCAAGTTTACCGTATGGACATTCCTTGGTCATTTGAGAACATGTATAATGCACGTTTTTAAGTGCAATGTTTATGACATTTTAATTTTACAAGCAAACAATAACAAGAATACTGGCAGGAAAAATATTTAGTGGATTTGATCTTTGTCCGCATACTACTAATTTTTTTTGCAATACACATCACGCCAATCATACGATATACACCGCGCATGCTTTTTGGGTTTGACACAAATCTCACATTTATAGCGATCGTCATTTCTAATGAGGTGATTATTATTCGTGCGGAATTATTCGGGTAATACAGCCAGCCAAGGCCTCCACCCTTTCACAATCACGTACAACTGCAATACTTTTTATTTCCCGTAAACAAGTGTCTGTAAAATATATCTGTATCTGCTGAGTTTGGTTTTTGTTCCTGCATACTTGTCATCTAACTCACAAGAAGATCTATAACTAAGACGCTACAGGAGAACTGCGTTGAAAAACTCTGAGACTACCACGCTCCGACTGTCTGCAATAGATCCATTTCGACCTAAAAAGTGTTGCACCCTCTTTCGGATTTAGCTTGAATCAAAGCTCACATTTATGGCGGTCGACTACATGTATTCGGTGACCTTAGAAGTGATTCCAGAATAATTATAAACGACCACAGAAAGGATGTTATTTACTAAACAGCTAATGATCGGAGACTGTTCAAATAACGTTAAAAGCTGTCAGTTTTACCGGAGGAGATTTGCATATAGGGTTTGTTTCTCACAATAGGTGTAACGAAAAATATTTTTAATGAAAATTTACAGTCCTAATTTACAAACACTAGATAAAATACATGAAGAATTTTTCAGTCGATTTGAAAGTGTTATACCACAAAATGACCCAAAACACCATAGCTAACAATATGTAGTAATTCCTAATTGCTAATCATTAGCATATGCTTAATAATGATCTAATATGCCGTAGTCACCTGTGTAAAGCTCCTGCACGCGCCCCAAATGAAAAGAGAGCCAAGTTTCAGGTGGAAAATAGCATTTGTATAGTCGTAAATACGTCTTTTTTGAAGCAATTGCTTTCATGTCGCTTCTGTACGAACGGAATTAGTCAGGAATCGACAGAGGCAAAGCATAAATAACATTCTGTGCTGTATGTCAAGCCTGTATATGTATGCTGTTTTCGAGAAGTGTTCGTCTTAGAGAGGTGCTCGTTATGATGGTTGTCCGTTAAGAGGGAGTTGACCGTACTAGTATATCTTTAGAATTATAATACGTATATTTAGTGAGTGCATGTCTCAGCAGGAATTTTGTTAGATGTAATCATTAAATTAGGAATATATTTTTTCCATTATTATGAAGGCCCCTGGTGAAATAGGGACATATAGTTCTATAGAATTTTACTAAAGCATTTCTATAGCATTTTTGTCTTGCTAAAAAAAAAAAGCATCATTTTTCTCTCATATCAGTAACACCTATACAGTACTAGCATAGATATTTAAATCGACTAAGGGTCGATGTGTGAATATAACCGTGCGGTACTTTGGTACTTTCCAAAACAACTTTCTTGACCATTGACTTGATGTCCTCCTCGGTAGTCATCTCGTAATGTGTTTTGTGATTAAACAAATAAAATTGTGCTCGAATATTGTCAATAAAGAGCAATAGTTCGCCAGGCGATAGTTATTTGCTGATAACGCCTGTTCGTGAGCGGACGGTACTCGGTCACGTGTCACAATTCCACCAATCACGCGCGGGAGGAAATATTTGATGGGTCATAAAAAGTTCTAACCGTGAAACAGTTTAGTTACTCTCCTTAGCAAGACTCGTTTCTCCGTACTGGATTTTGCCTCACTCCCCCCCCCACCCAAAAAATTATTTGACTCAAGGATATTTCGCGGAGTCACTTTTCGGATTTCGCCTGATCGTAAAATTGGCACGAAATGTTGTCAAAAAAACATGCTGGTGTTGATATATTACATTTGACTATTTTTGTTAGAGGGTTACTCCTACTTTGGGGAATATCATCTTAGGTTTGACCAAAATAATAGCACAGAATTTTAAATGACTGACGCCCAACATTATTTACTTGAGGCTGTCGCATTTTTAGTTATAAATTGTCGGTGTAGTTTTACCTTTTCTGTGGACATTTTCATTAGCGTGTGATTTCAAACGATAATAATAATGGATAGAGAGGTTTTCAGTTTTCTTCCTCTGATACTAATAATTTTCACAATAAGCTGATCGCAATTATTTTCAATTCTCATACCAGTGGTCAATGATACGACATACATTAACTCTTAAATGTTAAACGCACTCGGCAAATATCGGGCCAAGTATTTAAAAAAATGAACAACGAGAATTTAGGTTAAAAAAAATGTATTATATTTGTTAACGGAGGGAGAAAGCGCCACACGTGAACAAAAATCCAAACATAGAAAGTATTAATTACTTCCGCGTAATCGTTTCCACTTCACCATAACAGTTAGACTAACTGCATGTGGCGAGACAAGTATATATTTTAATGCCTTATGTCAAGATTGGTCTGTGCAAAGACCTTTCGATTTTGCTGTATAGAGTATACCAAGTCCGGGCGTATGAAAGACATGTCCTTGTTTTTCGAAAATAGAAACTTCCACAGACGTACAAACATTCGAAGATGGAAAATAAGAAAAGTAAAACACCTATTAGCCATATTTAATCTGAATAGCAGTCACCTTTATGTTGCAAGCAATCTTACGGAACTCTTTGTGGTATAGTCTCTATTCAGAACCATACGTATAGGAAAGAGCAGTCTCCTGGCTTACTCAAATTGTACTCTCAAAGTACTCTTTTTCGCTAGAAAATTGCTTTTTGATTGTTTGTCCAAACTTGCTTGTGTTCTGGCACACGTTCTGCTATTTTTCTGCATCTCAGCGCCTCTTCTGAAATTACGAATATAAACAGTAAATGTGGCAATCATTTTTACTTAGACCAGTGAAAAACACATTTTGGGACACTGCATTTATTAAAGCATTGTCTCACAAAATTTACAAAGCTATGCAGGCTGCACAAACTCCAGATGTTCAAAACGGCTTACGCACAAACAATAAATAATATGCTGCACATTATCTCTAATCTTCCTGCGTGTAACTGTCTGGTTTTATGTTAAAATGGTTGACTGTTTGCATAGCTACTCCTTACTCCTTTATTCTTGGACAGCAGCAAAAGTTGAAGACCTTGTCTTCATGTTTACATGGGGTTGTTCTCGTGAAATGGCATTGAATATCGTCAAAGAAACATACTGATATGTATTAGATATTTTTTAAACATTTTATTTGTAGCAAGAACTGTTTTTACATTAAAAAAGACCTGTCTTTACATTTCAAAACTCACATACACAAAAAATAGGGGCAAAGTTAAATACAAGATGGTGTAACTACTTACAAGACAAAAAAATTGATGATATTTATTATAGATCGTGTTAGACTATAATGACTGGATATGCCTCAACGCTTGACTAGTCCTCTCGCTCTTCACTGGGCACAATGTTTCCAAAAATATCCTGTGCAAGTTTTGTGAGAGCGGCACGAATTGGCTGATAACGCCAGCAGTACAGGAAAGGATTGAGAGACGAGTTTAAAAACAACAATAGCATTGAAAATTCAAGCGCGGATTGCTTGGATGGGGTAAGATCCGTTGTTAACTTAATCCCATTTACAATAAAGGCAGGAAGGTAACAAACTAAAAAACTCAAATATAAAATTAACATGTTCATAAAGGATCTTTTAGACTGTGGCAAGTTTAAGGAACTTCCTTCAGTTTGTTCAATTTGTACCTGCCTCTGAGCAGTTATTTGTGCCTGATGACGGCGAATAACCCGATTATATCGAGAAACTGGCAAACGTAATGATAGCAAATGACAAAAATATAAGAAAACTTGGGAAGTATTCAATATTTGAAACCTCCAAGCCATACAACAAACTGCAGATGCTTCCTGCAATCCAAATAATGATCAGCACTGTAAGTGTTCGTTTTACCGTCACAATCTCTTGATATCTGAGGTGAAGATGAATTGCAATGTAGCGGTCCAGGCTTATGGCTGTGAGAGTTAAGAGTGAGATCACACAGAGGAAGTAGCTGGAGATCCATGTAGCTCTATTTGCCTTGCAAAACAGATCGGCTTCTTGCTTGATCTTAGAAACAATCAAAACTATGAATGCAGGATCTGTCACCAACCCAACTCCTAAGTCAGAAAAAGCGAGACCGACGAGTAAGGTATTCGACGGCGAATGTAGAGATGGAGTCCGCCAAATTGAGATTATCACCAGAAGGTTTGCCAGTATCGCTATCAGGCAGGTCGGTATCATCAAGATGCAGATTATTATCTGAATAGCGGGGCCACCATCGGCCAACTCAAAAGAAGTTTTAGTAATGAATACGTTGCAGAAGAACCCGCTTTGGTTGTCTGGATTCATCCTTTTCTCGTCTTCTAAATTTAAAAAGAAGATCTATAACTAAGACGCTACAGGAGAACTGCATAGAAGAACTCTGGGACTACCACGCTCCGACTGTCTGCAATAGATCCATTTCGACCTAAAAAGTGTTGCACCCTCTTTCGGATTTAGTTTGAATCAAAGCTCACATTTATGGCGGTGACTACATGTATTATAGTTGTTAACGGAGGGAGAAAGCGCCACACGTGAACAAAAATCCAAACATAGAAAGTATTACTTCCCCGTAATCGTTTCCATTTCACCATAACAGTTAGACTGACTGCATGTGGCGAGACAAGTATATATTTTAATGCCTTATGTCAAGATTGGTCTGGGCAAAGACCTTTCGATTTTGCTGTATAGAGTATACCAACTCCGGGCGTATGAAAGACATGTCCTTGTTTTTCGAAAATAGAAACTTCCACAGACGTACAAACATTCGAAGATGGAAAATAAGAAAAGAAAAACACCTGTAAACGGAAAACTATTAGCATATTTAATTTGAATAGCAGTCACTTTTATGTTGCAAGCAATCTTACGGAACTCTTTGTGGTATAAAGTCTCTATTCAGAACCATACATATAAAAAAGAGCAGTCTCCTGGCTTACTCAAATTGTACTCTCAAAATACTCTTTTTCACTAGAAAATTGCTTTTTGATCGTTTGTCCAAACTTGCTTTTGTTCTGGCACAGTCGTTCTGCTATTTTTCTGCATCTCAGCGCTTCTTCTGCAATTACGAATATAAACAGTAAATGTGGCAATAATTTTTACTTATACCAGTGAAAAACACTGTTGTTCTCGTGAAATGGCATTGAATATCGTCGAAGAAACATGTTGATATGTATTAGATATTTTTTAAACATTTTATTTGTAGCAAGAACTGTTTTTACATTAAAAAAGACCTGTCTTTACATTTCAAAACTCACATACACAAAAAATAGGTTAGCTAAATACAAGATGGTGTAACTACTTACAAGATAAAAAAAATGATGATATTTATTATAGATCGTGTTAGACTATAATGACTGGATATGCCTCAACGCTTGACTAGTCCTCTCGCTCTTCACTGGGCACAATGTTTCCAAAAATATCCTGTGCAAGTTTTGCGAGAGCGGCACGAATTGGCTGATAACGCCAGCAGTACAGGAAAGGATTGAGAGACGAGTTTAAAAACAACAATAGTATTGAAAATTCAAGCGCGGATTGCTTGGATGGGGTAAGATCCGTTGTTAACTTAATTCCATGTACAATAAAGGCAGGAAGATAACAAATTAAAAAACTCAAATATAAAATTAACATGTTCAGAAAGGATCTTTTAGACTGTGGCAAGTTTAAGGAACTTCCTTCAGTTTGTTCAATTTGTACCTGCCTCTGAGCAGTTATTTGTGCCTGATGACGGCGAATAACCCGATATATCGAGAAACTGGCAAACGTAATGATAGCAAATGACAAAAATATAAGAAAACTTGGGAAGTATTCAATAATTGAAACCTCCAAGCCATACAACAAACTGCAGATGCTTCCTGCAATCCAAATAATGATCAGCACTGTAAGTGTTCGTTTTACCGTCACAATCTCTTGATATCTGAGGTGAAGATGAATTGCAATGTAGCGGTCCAGGCTTATGGCTGTGAGAGTTAAGAGCGAGATCACACAGAGGAAGTAGCTGGAGATCAATGTAGCTCTAATTGCCTTGCAAAACAGATCGGCTTCTTGCTTGATCTTAGAAACAATCAAAACTATGAATGCAGGATCTGTCACCAACCCAACTCCTAAGTCAGAAAAAGCGAGACCGACGAGTAAGGTATTCGACGGCGAATGTAGAGATGGAGTCCGCCAAATTGAGATTATCACAAGGAGGTTTGTCAGTATCGCTGTCAGGCAGGTCGGTATCATCAAGATGCAGATTATTATCTGAATAGCGGGGCCACCATCGGCCAACTCAAAAGAAGGTTTAGTAATAAATACATTGCAGAAGAACTCTTCGTCTTTTTGTACTAGCCCGCTTTGGTTGTCTTGATTCATCTTTTTCTCGTCTACTAAATTTTGTCCCCCTTCCTATGGGTTCTGCGTGAATCGAGTCTCACATATAGTGATCCTGGCCACTAGTCCTTTTCAGGGCAATTTATATTTGAAATGTGACCATATTAACAGATTATTATATAAAGAATCTTAGATGATGGACATCCAACTTTAATTACCTAAAACCGTCACAATTTTATTGAAATTGTCAAGTTTACCGTGTGAACATTCCTTGTTCATTTGAGAACAGGTGTAATGCACGTTTTTAAGTGCAATGTTTATGACATTTAATTTTACGAGCAAACGAT
Source organism: Plumapathes pennacea (assembly GCA_964036295.1). Taxonomy (NCBI): domain Eukaryota; kingdom Metazoa; phylum Cnidaria; class Anthozoa; order Antipatharia; family Myriopathidae; genus Plumapathes; species Plumapathes pennacea. Next base: position 5,937,752 of record OZ038472.1, on the reverse strand, counting down.
AACGAGAATACTGGCAGGAAAAATATTTTGTGGATTTGATCTTTGCAGGCATACTACTACTAATCTTTTTGCAATACACATCACGCCAATCATACAATATACTGCATGGAAGAACTCCAGGACGGTCCGACTGTCTGCAATAGATCCATTTCAACCTAAAAAGTGTTGCACCCTCTTTCGGATTTAGTTTGAATCAAAGCTCACATTTATCGCGGTCGACTATATATTCGGTGACCTTAGAAGTGATTCCAGAATAATTATAAACGACCACAGAAAGGATGTTATTTACTAAACAGCTAATAATCGGAGACCGTCCCAATAATGTTATAAGCTGTCAGTTTTACCGGAGGAGATTTGCATATAGGGTTTGTTTCTCACAACAGGTGTAACGAAAAATATTTTTAATGAAAATTTACAGTCCTAATTTACAAACACTAGATAAAATAGACGAAGAATTTTTCAGTCGATTTGAAAGTGTTATACCATAAAATTACCCAAAACACCATAGCTAACAATATGTAGTAATTCCTAATTGATAATCATTAGCATATGCTTAATAATGGTCTAATATGCCGTAGTCACCTGTGTAAAGCTCCTGCACGCACCCCAAATGAAAAGAGAGCCAAGTTTCAGGTGGAAAATAGCATTTGTATAGTCGTAAATATGTCTTTTTTGAAGCAATTGCTTTCATGGCGCTTCTGTACGAACGGAATTAGTCAGGAATCGACAGAGCGGCAAAGCATAAATAATATTCTGTGCTGTATGTCAAGCCTGTATATGTATGCTGTTTTCGAGAAGTGTTCGTCTTAGAGAGGTGTTCGTTATGATGGTTGTCCGTTAAGAGGGAGTTGACCGTGCTAGTAGATCTTTAGAATTATAATACGTATATTTAGTGAGTGCATGTCTCAGCAGGAATTTTGTTACATGTAATCATTAAATTAGGAATATAATTTTTCCATTATTGTGAAGGCCCCTGGTGAAATAGGGACATATAGTTCTATAGAATTTTACTAAAGCATTTCTATAGCATTTTTGTCTTGCTAAAATAAAAGCAATACAGTACTAGCATAGATAATCGACTAAGGGTCGATGTGTGAATATAACCGTGCCGGTACTTTGGTACTTTCCAAAACGACTTTCTCGACCATTGACTTGATGTCCTCCTCGGTAGTCATCTCGTAATGTGTTTTGTGATTAAATAAATAAAATTGTGCTCGAATATTGTCAATAAAGAGCAGTAGTTCGCCAGGCGATAGTTATTTGCTGATAACGCCTGCTCGTGAGCGGACGTTACTAGGTCACGTGTCACAATTCCACCAATCACGCGCAGGAGGAAATATTTGATGGGTCATAAACTGTCGTATTTTTATTTAAATTGTCCGGATAGTTTTACCTTTTCTGTGGACATTTTCATTAGCGTGTGATTTCAAACGATAATAATAATGGATAGAGAGGTTTTCAGTTTTCTTCTTCTGATACTAATAATTTTCACAATACACTGATCGCAGTTACTTTCAATTCTACCAGTGGTCAATGATACGACATACATTAACTCTTAAATGTTAAACGCACCCGGCAAATATCGGGCCAAGTATTAAAAAAAATGAACAACGAGAATTTAGGTTAAAAAATGTATTATAGTTGTTAACGGAGGGAGAAAGCGCCACACGTGAAGAAAAATCCAAACATAGAAAGTATTACTTCCGCGTAATCGTTTCCATTATTTACCATAACAGTTAGACTGACTGCATGTGGCGAGACAAGTATATATTTTAATGCCTTATGTCAAGATTGGTCTGGGCAAAGGCCTTTCGGTTTTGCTGTATAGAGTATACCAAGTCCGGGCGCATGAAAGACATGTCCTTGTTTTTCGAAAATAGAAACTTCCACAGACGTACAAACATTCGAAGATGGAAAATAAGAAAAGAAAAACACCTGTAAACGGAAAACTATTAGCATATTTAAGTTGAATAGCAGTCACTTTTATGTTGCAAGCAATCTTACAGAACTCTTTGTGGTATAGAGTCTCTATTCAGAACCATACATATAAAAAAGAGCAGTCTCCTGGCTTACACAAATTATACTCTCAAAGGCACTCTTTTTCGCTAAAAAATTGCTTTTTGATCGTTTGTCCAAACTTGCTTGTGTTCTGGCACACGTTCTGCTATTTTTCTGCATCTCAGCGCTTCTTCTGCAATTACGAATATAAACAGTAAATGTGGCAATAATTTTTACTAAGACTAGTGAAAAACACATTTTGGGACACTGCATTTATTAAAGCATTGTTTCACAACATTTACAAAGCTATGCAGGCTGCACAAACTCCAGATGTTCAAAACGGCTTACGCACAAACAATAAATAATATGCTGCACATTATCTCTAATCTTCCTGCGTGTAATTGCCTGGTTTTATGTTAAAATGGTTTACTGTTTGCATAGCTACTCCTTAGTGCTTCATTCTTGGACAGCAGCAAAAGATGAAGATCTTGTCTTGTCCTGGGGTTGTTCTCGTGAAATGGCATTGAATATCGTAGAAAAAACATGTTGATATGTATTAGATATTTTTTAAACGTTTTATTTGTAGCAAGAACTGTTTTCACATTAAAAAAGGTCTGTCTTTACATTTCAAAACTCACATACACAAAAAATAGGTTAGTTAAATACAAGATGGTGTAACTACTTACAAGACAAAAAAATTGATGATATTTATTATAGATTGTGTTAGACTATAATGACTGGATATGCCTCAACGCTTGACTAGTCCTCTCGCTCTTCACTGGGCAGAATGTTTCCAAAAATATCCTGTGCAAGTTTTGTGAGAGCGGCACGAATTGGCTGATAACGCCAGCAGTACAGGAAAGGATTGAGAGACGAGTTTAAAAACAACAATAGCATTGAAAATTCAAGCGCGGATTGCTTGGATGGGGTAAGATCCGTTGTTAACTTAATCCCATGTACAATAACGGCAGGAAGATAACAAATTAAAAAACTCAAATATAAAATTAACATGTTCAGAAAGGATCTTTTAGACTGTGGCAAGTTTAAGGAACTTCCTTCAGTTTGTTCAATTTGTACCTGCCTCTGAGCAGTTATTTGTGCCTGATGACGGCGAATAACCCGATATATCGAGAAACTGGCAAACGTAATGATAGCAAATGACAAAAATGTAAGAAAAATTGGGAAGTATTCAATAATTGAAACCTCCAAGCCATACAACAAACTGCAGATGCTTCCTGCAATCCAAATAATGATAAGCACTGTAAGTGTTCGTTTTACCGTCACAATCTCTTGATATCTGAGGTGAAGATGAATTGCAATGTAGCGGTCCAGGCTTATGGCTGTGAGAGTGAAGAGCGAGATCACACAGAGGAAGTAGCTGGAGATCCATGTAGCTCTAATTGCCTTGCAAAACAGATCGGCTTCTAGCTTGATCTTAGAAACAATCAAAACTATGAATGCAGGATCTGTCACCAAACCGACTCCTAAGTCAGAAAAAGCGAGACCGACGAGTAAGGTATTCGACGGCGAATGTAGAGATGGAGTCCGCCAAATTGAGATTATCACCAGAAGGTTTGCCAGTATCGCTATCAGGCAGGTTGGTATCATCAAGATGCAGATTATTATCTGAATAGCGGGGCCACCATCGGCCAACTCAAAAGAAGTTTTAGTAGTGAATACGTCGCAGAAGAACCCGCTTTGGTTGTCTGGATTCATCTTTTTCTCGTCTTCTAAATTTTGTCCCCCTTCCTATGGGTTCTGCGTGAATCGAGTCTCACATATAGTGATCCCTGGCCACTAGTCCTTTTCAGGGCAATTTTTATTTGAAATGTGATCATATTAACAGACTATTATATACAGAATCTTAGAGGATGGACATCCAACACCTGAAACTGTCACAATTTTATTGAAACTGTCAAGTTTACCGTATGGACATTCCTTGGTAATTTGAGAACATGTATAATGCACGTTTTTAAGTGCAATGTTTATGACATTTTATATTTACAAGCAAACAATAACAAGAATACTGGCAGGAAAAATATTTAGTGGATTTGATCTTTGTCCGCATACTACTAATTTTTTTTGGAATACACATCACGCCAATCATACGATATACACCGCGCATGCTTTTTGGGTTTGACACAAATCTCACATTTATAGCGATCGTCATTTCTAATGAGGTGATTATTATTCGTGCGGAATTATTCGGGTAAAAGCCTCCACCCTTTCACAACTACGTACACCTGCAATACTTTTTACTTCCCGTAAGCGAGTGTCTGTGAAATATATCTGTATCTGCTGAGTTTGGTTTTTGTTCCTGCATACTTGTCATCTAACTCAAAAGAAGATCTATAACTAAGACGCTACAGGAGAACTGCATGGAAGAACTCTGAGACTACCACGCTCCGACTGTCTGCAATAGATCCATTTCAACCTAAAAAGTATTGCACCCTGTTTCGGATTTAGTTTGAATCAAAGCTGTAATCAAAAATGTATTATAGTTGTTAACGGAGGGAGAAAGCGCCACACGCGAAGAAAAATCCAAACATAGAAAGTATTACTTTCGCGTAATCGTTTCCATTTCACCATAACAGTTAGACTGACTGCATGTGGCGAGACAAGTATATATTTTAATGCCTTATGTCAAGATTGGTCTGGGCAAAGACCTTTCGGTTTTGCTGTATAGAGTATACCAAGTCCGGGCGCATGAAAGACATGTCCTTGTTTTTCGAAAATAGAAACTTCCACAGACGTACAAACATTCGAAGATGGAAAATAAGAAAAGAAAAACACCTGTAAACGGAAAACTATTAGCATATTTAAGTTGAATAGCAGTCACTTTTATGTTGCAAGCAATCTTACAGAACTCTTTGTGGTATAGAGTCTCTATTCAGAACCATACATATAAAAAAGAGCAGTCTCCTGGCTTACACAAATTATACTCTCAAAGGCACTCTTTTTCGCTAGAAAATTGCTTTTTGATCGTTTGTCCAAACTTGCTTGTGTTCTGGCACACGTTCTGCTATTTTTCTGCATCTCAGCGCCTCTTCTGCAATTACGAATATAAACAGTAAATGTGGCAATAATTTTTACTAAGACTTGTGAAAAACACATTTTGGGACACTGCATTTATTAAAGCATTGTCTCACAACATTTACAAAGCTATGCAGGCTGCACAAACTCCAGATGTTCAAAATGGCTTACGCACAAACAATAAATAATATGCTGCACATTATCTCTAATCTTCCTTCGTGTAACTGTCTTGTTTTATGTTAAAATGGTTTACTGTTTGCATAGCTACTCCTTAGTGCTTTATTCTTGGACAGCAGCAAAAGATGAAGACCTTGTCTTGTCCTGGGGTTGTTCTCGTGAAATGGCATTGAATATCGTCGAAGAAACATGTTGATATGCATTAGATATTTCTAAACATTCTATCTAAACATTTTATTTGTAGCAAGAACTGTTTTTACATTAAAAAAGACCTGTCTTTACATTTCAAAACTCACATACACAAAAAATAGGGACAAAGTTAAATACAAGATGGTGTAACTACTTACAACACAAAAATATTGATGATATTTATTATAGATCGTGTTAGACTATAATGACTGGATATGCCTCAACGTTCGACTAGTCCTCTCGCTCTTCACTGGGCAGAATGTTTCCAAAAATATCCTGTGCAAGTTTTGTGAGAGCGACACGAATTGGCTGATAACGCCAGCAGTACAGGAAAGGATTGAGAGACGAGTTTAAAAACAACAATAGCATTGAAAATTCAAGCGCGGATTGCTTGGATGGGGTAAGACCCGTTGTTAAATTAATCCCACGTACAATAAAGTTAGGAAGGTAACAAAGTAAAAAACTCAAATATAAAATTAACATGTTCATAAAGGATCTTTTAGACTGTGGCAAGTTTAAGGAACTTCCTTCAGTTTGTTCAATTTGTACCTGCCTCTGAGCAGTTATTTGTGCCTGATGACGGCGAATAACCCGATATATCGAGAAACTGGCAAACGTAATGATAGCAAATGACAAAAATATAAGAAAACTTGGGAAGTATTGAACAATTGAAACCTCCAAGCCATACAACAAACTGCAGATGCTTCCTGCAATCCAAATAATGATCAGCACTGTAAGTGTTCGTTTTACCGTCACAATCTCTTGATATCTGAGGTGAAGATGAATTGCAATGTAGCGGTCCAGGCTTATGGCTGTGAGAGTGGAGAGGGAAACCACACAAAGACAGAAGGCGGAGATCCATGTAGCTTCATTTGCCTTGCAAAACAGATCGGCTTCTTGCTTGATCTTAAAAACAAGCGAAACCATGAATGCAGGATCTGTCACTAACCCAACTCCTAAGTCAGAAAAAGCGAGACCGACGAGTAAGATATTCGACGGCGAATGTAGAGATGGAGTCCGCCAAATTGAGATTATCACCAAAAGGTTTGCCAGTATCGCTATCAGGCAGGTCGGTATCATCAAGATGCAGATTATTATCTGAATAGCGGGGCCACCATCGGCCAACTCAAAAGAAGTTTTAGTAATGAATACGTTGCAGAAGAACCCGCTTTGGTTGTCTGGATTCATCTTTTTCTCGTCTTCTAAATTTTGTCCCCCTTCCTATGGGTTCTGCGTGAATCGAGTCTCACATATAGTGATCCCTGGCCACTAGTCCTTTTTAGGGCAATTTATATTTGAAATGTGATCATATTAACGGACTATTATATACAGAATCTTAGATGATGGACATCCAACACCTGAAACTGTCACAATTTTATTGAAACTGTCAAGTTTACCGTATGGACATTCCTTGGTCATTTGAGAACATGTATAATGCACGTTTTTAAGTGCAATGTTTATGACATTTTAATTTTACAAGCAAACAATAACAAGAATACTGGCAGGAAAAATATTTAGTGGATTTGATCTTTGTCCGCATACTACTAATTTTTTTTGGAATACACATCACGCCAATCATACGATATACACCGCGCATGCTTTTTGGGTTTGACACAAATCTCACATTTATAGCGATCGTCATTTCTAATGAGGTGATTATTATTCGTGCGGAATTATTCGGGTAAAAGCCTCCACCCTTTCACAACCACGTACACCTGCAATACTTTTTACTTCCCGTAAGCGAGTGTCTGTGAAATATATCTGTATCTGCTGAGTTTGGTTTTTGTTCCTGCATACTTGTCATCTAACTCAAAAGAAGATCTATAACTAAGACGCTACAGGAGAACTGCATGGAAGAACTCTGAGACTACCACGCTCCGACTGTCTGCAATAGATCCATTTCAACCTAAAAAGTATTGCACCCTGTTTCGGATTTAGTTTGAATCAAAGCTGTAATCAAAAATGTATTATAGTTGTTAACGGAGGGAGAAAGCGCCACACGCGAAGAAAAATCCAAACATAGAAAGTATTACTTTCGCGTAATCGTTTCCATTTCACCATAACAGTTAGACTGACTGCATGTGGCGAGACAAGTATATATTTTAATGCCTTATGTCAAGATTGGTCTGGGCAAAGACCTTTCGGTTTTGCTGTATAGAGTATACCAAGTCCGGGCGCATGAAAGACATGTCCTTGTTTTTCGAAAATAGAAACTTCCACAGACGTACAAACATTCGAAGATGGAAAATAAGAAAAGAAAAACACCTGTAAACGGAAAACTATTAGCATATTTAAGTTGAATAGCAGTCACTTTTATGTTGCAAGCAATCTTACAGAACTCTTTATGGTATAGAGTCTCTATTCAGAACGATACATATAAAAAAGAGCAGTCTCCTGGCTTACACAAATTATACTCTCAAAGGCACTCTTTTTCGCTAGAAAATTGCTTTTTGATCGTTTGTCCAAACTTGCTTGTGTTCTGGCACACGTTCTGCTATTTTTCTGCATCTCAGCGCCTCTTCTGCAATTACGAATATAAACAGTAAATGTGGCAATAATTTTTACTAAGACTTGTGAAAAACACATTTTGGGACACTGCATTTATTAAAGCATTGTCTCACAACATTTACAAAGCTATGCAGGCTGCACAAACTCCAGATGTTCAAAACGGCTTACGCACAAACAATAAATAATACGCTGCACATTATCTCTAATCTTCCTGCGTGTAACTGTCTGGTTTTATGTTAAAATGGTTTACTGTTCCATAGCTACTCCTTAGTGCTTTATTCTTGGACAGCAGCAAAAGATGAAGACCTTGTCTTCATGTTTACATGGGGTTGTTCTCGTGAAATGGCATTGAATATCGTCGAAGAAACATGTTGATATGCATTAGATATGTCTAAACATTCTATCTAAACATTTTATTTGTAGCAAGAACTGTTTTTACATTAAAAAAGACCTGTTTTTACACTTCAAAACTCACATACACAAAAAAAAGGAAAAAGTTAAATACAGGATGGTGTAACTACTTACAAGACAAAAAAATTGATGATATTTATTATAGATCGTGTTAGACTATAATGACTGGATATGCCTCAACGTTTGACTAGTCCTCTCGCTCTTCACTGGGCAGAATGTTTCCAAAAATATCCTGTGCAAGTTTTGTGAGAGCGGCACGAATTGGCTGATAACGCCAGCAGTACAGGAAAGGATTGAGAGACGAGTTTAAAAACAACAATAGCATTGAAAATTCAAGCGCGGATTGCTTGGATGGGGTAAGATCCGTTGTAAACTTAATCCCATGTACAATAATGGCAGGAAGATAACAAATTAAAAAACTCAAATATAAAATTAACATGTTCATAAAGGATCTTTTAGACTGTGGCAAGTTTAAGGAACTTCCTTCAGTTTGTTCAATTTGTACCTGCCTCTGAGCAGTTATTTGTGCCTGATGACGGCGAATAACCCGATATATCGAGAAACTGGCAAACGTAATGATAGCAAATGACAAAACGTTCAGAAAAATTGGGAAGTATTCAATAATTGAAACCTCCAAGCCATACAACAAACTGCAGATGCTTCCTGCAATCCAAATAATGATCAGCACTGTAAGTGTTCGTTTTACCGTCACAATCTCTTGATATCTGAGGTGAAGATGAATTGCAATGTAGCGGTCCAGGCTTATGGCTGTGAGAGTGAAGAGCGAGATCACACAGAGGAAGTAGCTGGAGATCCATTTAGCTCTATTTGCCTTGCAAAACAGATCGGCTTCTTGCTTGATCTTAGAAACAATCAAAACTATGAATGCAGGATCTGTCACCAACCCAACTCCTAAGTCAGAAAAAGCGAGACCGACGAGTAAGATATTCGACGGCGAATGTAGAGATGGAGTCCGCCAAATTGAGATTATCACCAGAAGGTTTGCCAGTATCGCTATCAGGCAGGTCGGTATCATCAAGATGCAGATTATTATCTGAATAGCAGGGCCACCATCGGCCAACTCAAAAGAAGTTTTAGTAGTGAATACGTCGCAGAAGAACCCGCTTTGGTTGTCTGGATTCATCTTTTTCTCGTCTTCTAAATTTTGTCCCCCTTCCTATGGGTTCTGCGTGAATCGAGTCTCACATATAGTGATCCCTGGCCACTAGTCCTTTTCAGGGCAATTTTTATTTGAAATGTGACAATATTAACGGACTATTATATACAGAATCTTAGATGATGGACATCCAACACCTGAAACTGTCACAATTTTATTGAAACTGTCAAGTTTACCGTATGGACATTCCTTGGTAATTTGAGAACATGTATAATGCACGTTTTTAAGTGCAATGTTTATGACATTTTAATTTTACAAGCAAACAATAACAAGAATACTGGCAGGAAAAATATTTAGTGGATTTGATCTTTGTCCGCATACTACTAATTTTTTTTGCAATACACATCACGCCAATCATACGATATACACCGCACATGCTTCTTGGGTTTGACACAAATCTCACATTTATAGCGATCGTCATTTCTAATGAGGTGATTATTATTCGTGCGGAATTATTCGGGTAAAAGCCTCCACCCTTTCACAATCACGTACACCTGCAATACTTTTTACCGCCCGTAAACGAGTGTCTGTGAAATATATCTGTATCTGCTGAGTTTGGTTTTTGTTCCTGCATACTTGTCATCTAACTCAAAAGAAGATCTACAACTAATACGCTACAGGAGAACTGCATGGAAGAACTCTGAGACTACCACGCTCCGACTGTCTGCAATAGATCCATTTCAACCTAAAAAGTATTGTTTTGGATTTAGCTTGAATCAAAGCTCACATTTATGGCGGTCGACTACATGTATTCGGTGACCTTAGAAGTGATTCCAGAATAATTATAAACGACCACAGAAAGGATGCTATTTACTAAACAGCTAATGATCGGAGACTGTTCAAATAACGTTATAAGCTGTCAGTTTTACCGGAGGAGATTTGCATATAGGGTTTGTTTCTCACAATAGGTGTAACGAAAAATATTTTTAATGAAAATTTACAGTCCTAATTTAAAAACACTAGATAAAGTAGACGAAGAATTTTTCAGTCGATTTGAAAGTGAAACGCCATAGCTAATATGTAGTAATTCCTAATTGCTAATCATTAGCATATGCTTAATCCCCGAGCGAAGCGAAGCGAAGTGAGGGTAATAATCACGGCGCTAATGCATTAATATTGCCTAACTTGTGGACTCCAAGCCTGTCGCCATCTCGAAATTTAACGTTCGTCTGTCTGGCGTACGACTTTAGGCGCGGTTACCCTGCATAACCAATAACAAAGGCCGGATCGATCACGTGTGCACTGTAGTTTTACTCGAAATAAGAGAAATTAGACTTGAGCGAAGCAATTAGATTTGAACTAAGCAACAATATATTGTAGCTGCGTTCACGAAAATGGAAAACTTAAAAACTGGAAAACCTGAAACACAACAGTCTTGCGAAGCTCGTCTTCAAATAAGAAGGGAACGGGCACGAGCAAGGCGAAATCCTGAAACGAGCGAACAGCGCCTAATTCGTCTCGAGAAAAGGCGACAATCCTGTTATGATCGACAGTATCATAAGCAGAAGCGTGCCGAAGAAACGGCTCCGCAAAGGGAACAGCGCTTGCAAACAAATCGGGAGCTTCAGACGCCGTTTTGTGTTAAACTCAGATACTTATTTTTACCACAACACACTAGTTTCTCGCTCTCTGATTGGTCGATTTACCGTGGTAAATAAGAGTCCAGACAACGATGCTGACGCCAGCATGTCACGTTTTGCAGTGAAATACAACGAAACTTTCCTGTATATTTCTAAATGTTGTGGGAAAAAACAAATTTCCACTGGTTTGCCGTGGTGTGGACTCTTATTTACCACGATTTACGTCATCACATGGTCAAAATGTTGTGGACTCACGAGGCGCTTCGCCAATGCAAATTTATTAATTAGAAAGGACAAGCAACAAAGGTTAGCCAGTGAAAATCGAACAATCACCGTGACAAATATATTCTATCCCGTATAGCCTGTAACTCGATCACTTCAAGAAGGTATTAAAATCTGTATGCTGATCATTTTCCCTCGAAGTATTGTTTTACTACGCTTCTGTCGCCAGTTTCGGCTACCGTATTCGCTCAGAGCAATCGGAACTTGGTGAATGATTTAGTCATGTCTTATTTTTCTGTAATCTGACACGCGGTGATTGCAGCGAGAATCGTTCACAAGCCTTTAGAAGTATGACTAGGTCTGAAGCCCGTGTATAATTTGAAGTAAACCGTTCAAGTTTTGCTTTGATTCTGGGAGAAATCCCCGGGGGGGGTATTCAAAGGAGTTTGTACGGGGAGGCTCCGCCCGGACTGTCAACCCCTTACCCTTTAAAATACCTGGGGGCAAAATCGGGACCCTTTTATATACCTCCAGTACAAATGCACCCCTTTTTTATACCTTTGATGCGTCCGGCAGACAATTCCACGGCGGGGTGCTTCCCTCTTTTAACAAGGCGGAGTTTCCGGTCTTCCGCCGTTTTTTTCCCCCAGTTTTTCCTGGCGTTTTTCGTACCCCTTTAAAATACCAAAATTATTTCCTCACTCCACCCTTTTTATTGACCCTTTAAAATACCTAAAAAAACGTCATTTTCCTATACCCTTTTTTATACCTCGATCGTAAAAATACACCCCTTACCCCTTTCGGGCGGAGCCTCCCCGTATAGCCAATCATAGGGAGTACCCCCCCCCCCCCCCCCCCCCGGGAGAAATCATGCTGTTTTGAGCGGGTTTACATACAAAACAATTTGAGCCTATTAAATATGCATTCCCGGGGTCTGGTGCATGCAGTCCAGAGTAAAAACAAATAGCACAGGAAGCCTATTTAATTGTACTGCCTATGAATTCAAAATTGGAAAATCATTGTTCCTTTTTTCCGTACTACGACGGCCGACCAACTTCAAAATTAAATTTTGAGAACGTGCTTGGCAGACTGTATGAATTAATTTGACGTGCCGACCGTGGGAAATACGTAATTCGTCACGCAATCGACTCTTTTTTCAACGCAAAAGTATAACACATACCATTCTTTTTCTCCGTCCTTTGCGTGTAGCACTTGAGTTCGAAGAAAAGATTGTGACAACATTTCGGCAAAACAAAGGCTACTCTTGTTGGGAGTACCAAAGTAAAAGTCCCATCAATGGCAGAGCGAGGGGGTATCTGCGATTATCGTATTTCTAGTAATGATCTAATATGTCGTAGTCAACTGTGTAAAGCTCCTGCACGCGCCCCAAATGAAAAGAGAGCCAAGTTTCAGGTGGAAAATAGCATTTGTATAGCCGTAAATATGTCTTTTATGAAGCAATTGCTTTCATGTCGCTTCTGTACGAACAGAATTATTCAGGAATCAACAAAGCGGCAAAGCATAAATAACATTCTGTGCTGTATGTCAAGCCTGTATATGTATGCTGTTTTCGAGAAGTGTTCGTCTTAGAGAGGTGTTCGTTATGATGGTTGTCCGTTAAGAGGGAGTTGACCATACTAGTAGATCTTTAGAATTATAATACGTATATTTGTAGTGAGTGCATGTCTTAGTGGGGAGTTTGTTAGATGTAATCACTAAATTAGGAATATAATTTTTCCATTATTGTGAAGGCCCCTGGTGAAATAGGGACATATAGTTCTATAGAATTTTACTAAAGCATTTCTATAGCATTTTGCCTTGCTAAAATAAAAGCATCGTTTTTCTCTCATATCAGTAACACCTACAGTAATAGACTAAGGGTCGATGTGTGAATATAACCGTGCCGGTACTTTGGTACTTTCCAAAACAACCTTCTCGACCATTGACTTGATGTCCTCCTCGGTAGTCATCTCGTAATGTGTTTTGTGACTAAATAAATAAAATTGTGCTCGAATTTTGTCAATAAAGAGCAATAGTTCGCCAGGCGATAGTTATTTGCTGATAACGCCTGTTCGTGAGCGGACGTTACTCGGTCACGTGTCACAATTCCACCAATCACGCGCGGGAGGAAATATTTGATGGGTCATAAAAAGTTCTAACCGTGAAACAGTTTAGTTACTCTCCTTAGCAAGACTCGTTTCTCCGTACTGGATTTTGCCTCACTCCCCACCCCCCCCCCCCCCCCACCCACAAAATTATTTGACTCAAGGATATTTCGCGGAGTCACTTTTCGGATTTCGCCTGATCGTAAAATTGGCACGAAATGTTGTCAAAAAAACATGCTGGTGTTGATATATTACATTTGACTATTTTTGTTAGAGGGTTACTCCTACTTTGGGGAATATCATCTTAGGTTTGACCAAAATAATAGCACAGAATTTTAAATGACTGACGCCCAACATTATTTACTTGAGACTGTCGCATTTCTATTTAAATTGTCGGTGTAGTTTTACCTTTTCTGTGGACATTTTCATAGCGTGTGATTTCAAACGATAATAACAATGGGTAGAGAGGTTTTCAGTTTTCTACCTCTGATACTAATAATTTTCACAATACACTGATTGCAGTTACTTTCAATTCTACCAGTGGTCAATGATACGACAGACGTACAAACATTCGAAGATGGAAAATAAGAAAAGAAAAACACCTGTAAACGGAAAACTATTAGCATATTTAATTTGAATAGCAGTCACTTTTATGTTGCAAGCAATCTTACAGAACTCTTTGTGGTATAGAGTCTCTATTCAGAACGATACACATAAAAAAGAGCAGTCTCCTGGCTTACACAAATTATACTCTCAAACGCACTCTTTTTCGCTAGAAAATTGCTTTTTGATCGTTTGTCCAAACTTGCTTGTGTTCTGGCACACGTTCTGTTATTTTTCTGCATTTCAGCGCCTCTTCTGCAATTACGAATATAAACAGTAAATGTGGCAATAATTTTTACTAACACTAGCGAAAAACACATTTTGGGACACTGCATTTATTAAAGCATTGTCTCACAACATTTACAAAGCTATGCAGGCTGCACAAACTCCAGATGTTCAAAACGGCTTACGCACAAACAATAAATAATACGCTGCACATTATCTCTAATCTTCCTGCGTGTAACTGTCTGGTTTTATGTTAAAATGGTTTACTGTTTGCATAGCTACTCCTTACTGCTTTATTCTTGGACAGCAGCAAAAGATGAAGACCTTGTCTTCATGTTTACATGGGGTTGTTCTCGTGAAATGGCATTGAATATCGTCGAAGAAACATGTTGATATGCATTAGATATGTCTAAACATTCTATCTAAACATTTTATTTGTAGCAAGAACTGTTTTTACATTAAAAAAGACCTGTCTTTACACTTCAAAACTCACATACACACAAAAAAAAGGAAAAAGTTAAATACAAGATGGTGTAACTACTTACAAGACAAAAAAATTGATGATATTTATTATAGATCGTGTTAGACTATAATGACTGGATATGCCTCAACGCTTGACTAGTCCTCTCGCTCTTCACTGGGCAGAATGTTTCCAAAAATATCCTGTGCAAGTTTTGTGAGAGCGGCACGAATTGGCTGATAACGCCAGCAGTACAGGAAAGGATTGAGAGACGAGTTTAAAATCAACAATAGCATTGAAAATTCAAGCGCGGATTGCTTGGATGGGGTAAGATCCGTTGTTAACTTAATCCCATGTACAATAACGGCAGGAAGATAACAAATTAAAAAACTCAAATATAAAATTAACATGTTCATAAAGGATCTTTTAGACTGTGGCAAGTTTAAGGAACTTCCTTCAGTTTGTTCAATTTGTACCTGCATCTGAGCAGCTATTTGTGCCTGATGACGGCGAATAACCCAATATATCGAGAAACTGGCAAACGTAATGATAGCAAATGACAAAAATATAAGAAAAATTGGGAAGTATTCAATATTTGAAACCTCCAAGCCATACAAAAAACTGCAGATGCTTCCTGCAATCCAAATAATGATAAGCACTGTAAGTGTTCGTTTTACCGTCACAATCTCTTGATATCTGAGGTGAAGATGAATTGCAATGTAGCGGTCCAGGCTTATGGCTGTGAGAGTTAAGAGCAAGATCACACAGAGGAAGTAGCTGGAGATCCATGTAGCTCTATTTGCCTTGCAAAACAGATCGGCTTCTTGCTTGATCTTAGAAACAATCAAAACTATGAATGCAGGATCTTTCACCAACCCAACTCCTAAGTCAGAAAAAGCGAGACCGACGAGTAAGGTATTCGACGGCGAATGTAGAGATGGAGTCCGCCAAATTGAGATTATCACCAGAAGGTTTGCCAGTATCGCTATCAGGCAGGTCGGTATCATCAAGATGCAGATTATTATCTGAATAGCGGGGCCACCATCGGCCAACTCAAAAGAAGTTTTAGTAGTGAATACGTTGCAGAAGAACCCGCTTTGGTTGTCTGGATTCATCTTTTTCTCGTCTTCTAAATTTTGTCCCCCTTCCTATGGGTTCTGCGTGAATCGAGTCTCACATATAGTGATCCCTGGCCACTAGTCCTTTTCAGGGCAATTTATATTTGAAATGTGATCATATTAACAGACTATTATATACAGAATCTTAGATGATGGACATCCAACTTTAATTACCTAAAACCGTCACAATTTTATTGAAGTTGTCAAGTTTACCGTGTCAACATTCCTTGTTCATTTGAGAACAGGTGTAATGCACGTTTTTAAGTGCAATGTTTATGACATTTAATTTTACGAGCAAACGATAACGAGAATACTGGCAGGAAAAATATTTTGTGAATTTGATCTTTGCAGGCATACTACTATTAATCTTTTTGCAATACACATCACGCCAATCATACAATATACTGCATGGAAGAACTCCAGGACGGTCCGACTGTCTGCAATAGATCCATTTCGACCTAAAAGGTATTGCACCCTCTTTCGGATTTAGCTTGAATCAAATCTCACATTTATGGCGGTCGACTACATGTATTCGGTGACCTTAGAAGTGATTCCAGAATAATTATAAACGACCACAGAAAGGATGTTATTTACTAAACAGCTAATGATCGGAGACTGTTCAAATAATGTTATAAGCTGTCAGTTTTACCGGAGGAGATTTGCATATAGGGTTTGTTTCTCACAATAGGTGTAACGAAAAATATTTTTAATGAAAATTTACAGTCCTAATTTACAAACACTAGATAAAATAGACGAAGAATTTTTCAGTCGATTTGAAAGTGTTATACCATAAAATTACCCAAAACACCATAGCTAACAATATGTAGTAATTCCTAATTGATAATCATTAGCATATGCTTAATAATGGTCTAATATGCCGTAGTCACCTGTGTAAAGCTCCTGCACGCGCCCCAAATGAAAAGAGAGCCAAGTTTCAGGTGGAAAATAGCATTTGTATAGTCGTAAATATGTCTTTTTTGAAGCAATTGCTTTCATGGCGCTTCTGTACGAACGGAATTAGTCAGGAATCGACAGAGCGGCAAAGCATAAATAACATTCTGTGCTGTATGTCAAGCCTGTATATGTATGTGTTACGGATAAAGTAGAACCACCCCTCCCCCCTAGAATGTGCATCGCAAAGCATCTGGGGAATAAAAATTCGCACGAGGTTGAGCAGCAACGATTAGTGTGTTTTGTTTTATTCTTGGCTGTTATTCGGCGCTCTACCCCCTTGAGGCGCAACATTTGGGGGCTCAGACGGGAAATTAAGCTTCGCGGTAACGTTTTAAGTTACGAAGAGGGCCGGAGCGACCGACAGACTGAGGAATCGGAGCAAACAAACACAGTAAAACAGCTCGAACCGGGTCAACATGGACACCGAAGAACTCGAAGAAATACAAATGCAACTCTTGAGTTTCCTCTGCCAGCTGGGAGTCGCTGACCTGATTACTACAGGAAAGACCCTGGGATGCAGCGACGACGACATGAAGAACAAGAAACGAAAGGGTCTTGTGAAATTAATCGAGGAACAGCTCGAGGGGAAACTAAAGGACTTAACGGAGGAGAGTGGAGTGAAGTACCTGCAGGAATTTAGTGTAGCTGTGATGGATTGAGGTACAGTTCCAGCTAGCCTCGAGAAACCAATCATCCACCCCCCTTGCAGTGCCACTCTTAGTCGCAAGGGATGAGCTGGAATACCCAATCATCGGCTACAATGTTATTGAAGAAGTAGTGACAGACAAAGAACAGCTAGGGGAAGAGAACATAAGCTCCCTGGTGGAGGTCATGACTGCAACTTTCACTGACATTAAAGAGGGCATGGTGACAGCCTTGATTGACTTGGTGCAGAAATCAAGTACGGAGAATCTTTGTATGCTGAGGAGCAGCAAGAAGGATGTGACGGTGCCACCTGGGCAAACAGTTAGAATACCATGTCGAGTTGACTGCGGACCCCTAGAAAGGAAGACACCAGTGCTATTTGAACCAGTTCAGGACTCAATCTGGCCTGTCGGCCTCGAAGTTTCAGAACGGCTGCTCACTCTACCGGCAGGCCTACCACACAGAGTAAACATTGAGGTCCACAACGCAGCGAAGCATGGCGTAACCCTTGGTCGGCACACGCCGTTGGGGTGTCTACAACTTGTCCAGACTGTCACACCTTTAGAAGTTACACGGAAGGACCAACCCCACACCAGAGATAATACACCCGAGACAGAAACCGAAGAGAAGGGGTCACTGAACAAAGAATGCAGTAACAGTCAACCCAGCAGTGAGGATGAACAGGATGCTGGAAAAGTCCCACACCTTGTCAAGACACCAGCAGTAGAATTGGGTGAACTAACTGAAGAACAGCGACAGCTGGCTACAACAATGCTACAGGAAGAAGCAGAGTCATTTGCTCAAGATGATGAAGACATGGGATGTATCAAGGAGCTTCAGCTGGATTTGGAGCTAACGGACACAACACCAGTTCAGAAGACATACACATCTGTACCTCGCCCGCTGTACGCAGAGGTCAAACAATACATCGAGGATTTACTAAACAGGGGATGGATAACTAAATCCCGGTCGTCATATTCCTCCCCAGTTGTATGTGTGAGAAAGAAGGATGGGGGACTACGCCTCTGCATAGATTACAGAGAACTCAACCGCAAGACTGTGCCAGATCGACACCCGATCCCACGAATTCAAGAGACACTGGACAGTCTTGGGGGCAACTCGTGGTTTTCTGTTTTAGATCAGGGAAAAGCTTACCATCAGGGCTTCGTTGGGGAGAGTAGCAGACATAGGACCGCTTTCATCACTCCTTGGGGTTTATATGAATGGACACGAATCCCTTTCGGACTCACAAATGCACCCGCAAGCTTCCAACGGTTCATGGAAACCTGCCTAGAAGGAATCAGGGACAAAATATGTATTCCCTACCTAGATGACATTATTGTCTACAGCAAAACCTTCGAGGAGCATGTGGAGAACCTCAGGACAGTGTTAAAGCGCCTACGCAGGTATGGAGTTAAGTTGAAGCCTAGCAAGTGTCACCTCTTCCAGCGTGAGGTCCGCTACCTGGGAAGAATAGTGAACCAAAACGGCCACAGCATTGACCCAAATAGTACCAAGGCAGTCACCAGCCTGAGGGATTCGAGACCGAAGACCATAGGGGAAGTCAGGAAACTGACTGGACTATTGAGCTACTACAGGAGGTACATTCAGCATTTCTCCAAAATTGCAAGGCCCATCTACGACCTGCTCAAAGAATCCCCAAAGAAAGGATCACTACCACAACGGACCAAGAAGGAGAAAGCGAAACAAAGGGGGCAACCATCATCTCGGGAACCGATCAAGTGGATGAAGGAACACCAGGCAGCATTAGACCAACTCATCGAGGCAATCACCAACCCGCCTGTGATGGCCTACCCCAATTATACCCTACCATTTACTCTACACACGGACGCATCAGAACAGGGCCTTGGCGCAGCACTATACCAGAAGCAGGATGGCAACCTAAGAGTCATTGCCTATGGGTCCCGCACGTTGACTCCCGCGGAGAGGAATTACCACCTCCATTCCAGTAAACTTGAATTCCTGGCCCTCAAATGGGCAGTAACTGAACAATTCAGAGACTATCTGTACTACGCCCCCAATTTCACAGTGTATACGGATAACAACCCACTAACATATGTTCTCACCTCGGCTAAACTAAATGCTACTGGACATCGCTGGGTAGCAGAACTGGCAGATTTCCATTTCACCATAAAGTATCGGCCAGGTTTAGCAAACAAGGATGCGGACGCCCTGTCAAGGATATCGATGGAGCAATACATGAGTGAATGCAAAGCTGAGGTTACGCCTGAATGGATCCAAGCAACGGTCGAAGCCCTAAATGCCCAACGTGATGGGGAGACAGTTTGGCTCACAGCACTCTCCACCGAGCCAAAGGAACTGAGGCATCTCGTGGGGACCGATCCTGGAGCAACCGTGCAACCCATCACCCCTGAGGCACTCCGCCGTGCACAGAGGGAGGACTACACCATTGGAAGGGTGATTGAGTACAAACAAAGTGGCAACCATCCCACATGGCAAGATAGGCAAAGAGCACCGCCTCTCACAAAGCCCCTTTTTCGTGACTGGAAGAAACTAGACATTGGAGAAGATGGGATCCTTCGACGTAGGAGTGGCCCCAATTGGCAACTTGTTCTCCCCCCCAGATTTCATAGGACGGTCTACCGGGAACTACACGAAGAGATGGGACACCTGGGTGTTGAGCGAGTAATGCACCTGGCAAGAGAGCGATTCTTTTGGCCGAACATGAGGAGGTACATTGAACATCACATCACCCACGTATGCAGTTGTCTGAAACAGAAAAGGCCCAATATCAAACCAAGAGCTCCAATGGAAAACATCCAGAGCACTGCACCGTTTGAACTGGTATCACTAGATTTTATCCACCTCGAAAGAAGTAAAGGAGGATATGAGTACATCCTTGTGCTGGTGGATCATTTCACAAGGTTCGCCCAGGCATATGCGACAACGAACAAATCAGCCAGGACAGCAGCTGACAAGTTATACAATGACTTCATACTGAGGTTTGGGTTCCCAGCTAGGCTCCTACATGATCAAGGTGGCGAATTCGAGAATCAACTATTCCATCGCCTTGAAGAATGTTGTGGAGTGGTCCGGTCAAGAACAACCCCTTACCATCCACAAGGAAATGGAAAGACAGAACGCCTCAACCAAACACTCCTCTCCATGTTAAGAACCTTGCCGGAGCATAAGAAATCTAGCTGGAAAGAGAGTCTCAACAAAGTTGTACATGCATACAACTGTACTCGTCACGAGGCAACGGGCTACTCCCCATTCTTCTTACTCTTTGGCCGATCACCCAGGCTTCCTATTGATGTTATCTTTGGCACCGAACCTGCATCATCGTTGAACTATCCAGCATACGTGAAGAAGTGGCAAGCAGCAATGAGGGAGGCATATGAATTGGCTTCCAAGAGATCCGGACTCTCAGGTGCTCGAGGCAAGAAACACTATGACAAGAAGGCTAACAGTCCCGTTCTCCAGCCCGGTGACAGAGTTTTGGTGCGGAACCTCAGTGAACGTGGCGGCCCAGGCAAACTAAGATCTTATTGGGAGGACAAGATCCAGGTGGTTGTGGAACGAAAGGGAGAAGGAAGCCCAGTGTATGCGATTAAGCCTGAGAATGGTTCAGGACGACACAGGGTTATACACCGGAACCTGCTCTTGCCCTGCAACGACTTACCGTTTGAGGTCGAACAGCGCAAGACCCAGAGAAGGCCAAAACGGGTACTGAAAACCAGGAAACCCCCTACAACACCAGATTCCGATCCACCCCAAGGGAACAGTTCTGATGACGAGTCAGACGGGATACTAACCTTTACTCCCACAGAGCCAGGAAACAGCAATGTCACCACCCTCCAAAGCCTTGGGCCCTGTTGATGCTGATGCTGAACGCGAGGAAGCGGTCAGCGACACCCTCCCCGGGCCCACCGCACCACCGGAACCAGCAAATGAACCGTGTAATGAGGAGCCGAACGAAAACCAAACGGCTAGTGGAAGACCCACCCGAGAGCGGAGACCCCCCACATTGATGACATATGACACATTCGGCAACCCCAGCTACTATCATCCAGCAGGACCAGGCCTAACCAACCACGATGCAAGAAGAACATCACTATTGATGCCTGTCCAACAAGCATGGCTGAACTACGTTTATCCAGGAGGCCACTCGCCACCATACATCCCCTGTGGGTGGCGTCCCTACTGGATTGGTTATTAGAACCTCTGTTTAAATGTAATCGTTCTGTTCTTTTAATAGCAAAAAAAAAAAAAAAAAAAAAAAAAACACTGCAACCTGACTACCAATGGAGTAGTTCATTTCGGGTAAGACCCTGAACGTCAAGTACAGTGTTAATTAGCCATGGATTTCAGTAACAGTGAGGGCCTGATCACCCCTTCCACGCAGTCAGAGACACGAGAGACCTATGCCAGACTAGTTAGTACCCGTACTCTGTACACAAGTTCCAATTGCATACTGTCGAGGACGACATCTTTCGCAGTGGGGGAATGTGTTACGGATAAAGTAGAACCACCCCTCCCCCCTAGAATGTGCATCGCAAAGCATCTGGGGAATAAAAATTCGCACGAGGTTGAGCAGCAACGATTAGTGTGTTTTGTTTTATTCTTGGCTGTTATTCGGCGCTCTACCCCCTTGAGGCGCAACATATGCTGTTTTCGAGAAGTGTTCGTCTTAGAGAGGTGTTCGTTATGATGGTTGTCCGTTAAGAGGGAGTTGACCGTGCTAGTAGATCTTTAAAATTATAATACGTATATTTGTAGTGAGTGCATGTCTCAGCAGGAATTTTGTTAGATGTAATCATTAAATTAGGAATATAATTTTTCCATTATTGTGAAGGCCCCTGGTGAAATAGGGACATATAGTTCTATAGAATTTTACTAAAGCATTTCTATAGCATTTTTGCCTTGCTAAAATAAAAGCAATACAGTACTAGCATAGATAATCGACTAAGGGTCGATGTGTGAATATAACCGTGCCGGTACTTTGGTACTTTCCAAAACGACTTTCTCGACCATTGACTTGATGTCCTCCTCGGTAGTCATCTCGTAATGTGTTTTGTGATTAAATAAATAAAATTGTGCTCGAATATTGTCAATAAAGAGCAATAGTTCGCCAGGCGATAGTTATTTGCTGATAACGCCTGCTCGTGAGCGGACGTTACTAGGTCACGTGTCACAATTCCACCAATCACGCGCAGGAGGAAATATTTGATGGGTCATAAAAAGTTCTAACCGTGAAACAGTTTAGTTACTCTCCTCAGCAAGACTCGTTTCTCCGTACTGGATTTTGCCTCACTCCCCCCCCACCCACAAAATTATTTGACTCAAGGATATTTCGCGGAGTCACTTTTCGGATTTCGCCTGATCGTAAAATTGGCACGAAATGTTGTCAAAAAAACACGCTGGTGTTGATATATTACATTTGACTATTTTTGTTAGAGGGTTACTCCTACTTTGGGGAATATCATCTTAGGTTTGACCAAAATAATAGCACAGAATTTTAAATGACTGACGCCCAACATTATTTACTTGAGACTGTCGTATTTTTATTTAAATTGTCCGGATAGTTTTACCTTTTCTGTGGACATTTTCATTAGCGTGTGATTTCAAACGATAATAATAATGGATAGAGAGGTTTTCAGTTTTCTTCTTCTGATACTAATAATTTTCACAATACACTGATCGCAGTTACTTTCAATTCTACCAGTGGTCAATGATACGACATACATTAACTCTTAAATGTTAAACGCACCCGGCAAATATCGGGCCAAGTATTAAAAAAAATGAACAACGAGAATTTAGGTTAAAAAATGTATTATAGTTGTTAACGGAGGGAGAAAGCGCCACACGTGAACAAAAATCCAAACATAGAAAGTATTACTTCCGCGTAATCGTTTCCATTATTTACAATAACAGTTAGACTGACTGCATGTGGCGAGACAAGTATATATTTTAATGCCTTATGTCAAGATTGGTCTGGGCAAAGACCTTTCGGTTTTGCTGTATAGAGTATACCAAGTCCGGGCGCATGAAAGACATGTCCTTGTTTTTCGAAAATAGAAACTTCCACAGACGTACAAACATTCGAAGATGGAAAATAAGAAAAGAAAAACACCTGTAAACGGAAAACTATTAGCATATTTAAGTTGAATAGCAGTCACTTTTATGTTGCAAGCAATCTTACAGAACTCTTTGTGGTATAGAGTCTCTATTCAGAACGATACATATAAAAAAGAGCAGTCTCCTGGCTTACACAAATTATACTCTCAAAGGCACTCTTTTTCGCTAGAAAATTGCTTTTTGATCGTTTGTCCAAACTTGCTTGTGTTCTGGCACACATTCTGCTATTTTTCTGCATCTCAGCGCTTTTTCTGCAATTACGAATATAAACAGTAAATGTGGCAATAATTTTTACTAAGACTTGTGAAAAACACATTTTGGGACACTGCATTTATTAAAGCATTGTTTCACAACATTTACAAAGCTATGCAGGCTGCACAAACTCCAGATGTTCAAAACGGCTTACGCACAAACAATAAATAATATGCTGCACATTATCTCTAATCTTCCTGCGTGTAACTGTCTGGTTTTATGTTAAAATGGTTTACTGTTTGCATAGCTACTCCTTAGTGCTTCATTCTTGGACAGCAGCAAAAGATGAAGACCTTGTCTTGTCCTGGGGTTGTTCTCGTGAAATGGCATTGAATATCGTAGAAAAAACATGTTGATATGTATTAGATATTTTTTAAACGTTTTATTTGTAGCAAGAACTGTTTTTACATTAAAAAAGATCTGTCTTTACATTTCAAAACTCACATACACAAAAAATAGGTTAGTTAAATACAAGATGGTGTAACTACTTACAAGACAAAAAAATTGATGATATTTATTATAGATCGTGTTAGACTATAATGACTGGATATGCCTCAACGCTTGACTAGTCCTCTCGCTCTTCATTGGGCAGAATGTTTCCAAAAATATCCTGTGCAAGTTTTGTGAGAGCGGCACGAATTGGCTGATAACGTCAGCAGTACAGGAAAGGATTGAGAGACGAGTTTAAAAACAACAATAGTATTGAAAATGCAAGCGCGGATTGCTTGGATGGGGTAAGATCCGTTGTTAACTTAATCCCATGTACAATAAAGGCAGAAAGGTAACAAATTAAAAAACTCAAATATAAAATTAACATGTTCAGAAAGGATGTTTTAGACTGTGGCAAGTTTAAGGAACTTCCTTCAGTTTGTTCAATTTGTACCTGCCTCTGAGCAGTTATTTGTGCCTGATGACGGCGAATAACCCGATATATCGAGAAACTGGCAAACGTAATGATAGCAAATGACAAAAATATAAGAAAACTTGCGAAGTATTCAATATTTGAAACCTCCAAGCCATACAAAAAACTGCAGATGCTTCCTGCAATCCAAATAATGATCAGCACTGTAAGTGTTCGTTTTACCGTCACAATCTCTTGATATCTGAGGTGAAGATGAATTGCAATGTAGCGGTCCAGGCTTATGGCTGTGAGAGTTAAGAGCGAGATCACACAGAGGAAGTAGCTGGAGATCAATGTAGCTTCATTTGCCTCGCAAAACAGATCGGCTTCTTGCTTGATCTTAGAAACAAGCGAAACCATGAATGTAGTATCTGTCACCAACCCGACTCCTAAGTCAGAAAAAGCGAGACCGACGAGTAAGGTATTCGACGGCGAATGTAGAGATGGAGTCCGCCAAATTGAGATTATCACAAGGAGGTTTGCCAGTATCGCTATCAGGCAGGTCGGTATCATCAAGATGCAGATTATTATCTGAATAGCGGGGCCACCATCGGCCAACTCAAAAGAAGTTTTAGTAGTGAATACGTCGCAGAAGAACCCGCTTTGGTTGTCTGGATTCATCTTTTTCTCGTCTACTAAATTTTGTCCCCCTTCCTATGGGTTCAGCGTGAATCGAGTCTCACATATAGTGATCCCTGGCCACTAGTCCTTTTTAGGGCAATTTATATTTGAAATGTGATCATATTAACAGACTATTATATACAGAATCTTAGATGATGGACATCCAACTTTAATTACCTAAAACCGTCACAATTTTATTGAAATTGTCAAGTTTACCGTGTAAACATTCTTTGTTCATTTGAGAACAGGTGTAATGCACGTTTTTAAGTGCAATGTTTACGACAAATAATTTTACGAGCAAACGATAACGAGAATACTGGCATGAAAAATATTTTGTGAATTTGATCTTTGCAGGCATACTACTATTAATCTTTTTGCAATACACATCACGCCAATCATACAATATACTGCATGGAGGAACTCCAGGACGGTCCGACTGTCTGCAATAGATCCATTTCAACCTAAAAAGTATTGCACCCTCTTTCGGATTTAGCTTGACTCAAAGCTCACATTTATGGCGGTCGACTACATGTATTCGGTGACCTTAGAAGTGATTCCAGAATAATTATAAACGACCACAGAAAGGATGGTATTTACTAAACAGCTAATAATCGGAGACCGTCCCAATAATGTTATAAGCTGTCAGTTTTACCGACATGAGGAGATTTGCATATAGGGTTTGTTTCTCACAACAGGTGTAACGAAAAATATTTTTAATGAAAATTTACAGTCCTAATTTACAAACACTAGATAAAATAGACGAAGAATTTTTCAGTCGATTTGAAAGTGTTATACCATAAAATTACCCAAAACACCATAGCTAACAATATGTAGTAACTCCTAATTGCTAATCATTAGCATATGCTTAATAATGATTTAATATGCCGTAGTCACCTGTGTAAAGCTCCTGCACGCGCCCCAAATGAAAAGAGAGCCAAGTTTCAGGTGGAAAATAGCATTTGTATAGCCGTAAATATGTCTTTTATGAAGCAATTGCTTTCATGTCGCTTCTGTACGAACAGAATTAGTCAGGAATCGACAGAGCGGCAAAGCATAAATAACATTCTGTGCTGTATGTCAAGCCTGTATATGTATGCTGTTTTCGAGAAGTATTCATCTTAGAGAGGTGTTCGTTATGATGGTTGTCCGTTAAGAGGGAGTTGACCGTACTAGTATATCTTTAGAATTATAATACGTATATTTAGTGAGTGCATGTCTTAGTGGGGAGTTTGTTAGATAATCATTAAATTAGGATTATTTTACATTATTGTGTAGGCCCCTAGTGAAACAATAACAATTGCCTTGCTAAAATAAAAGCATCTTTCTTTCTCTCATATCAGTAACACTTGCAGTACTAGCATAGTTATTTAAATCGACTCATAAGGGTCGATGTGTGGATATACCCATGTTAATAAATAAAGTTATGACCGCGTAAAACAGTTCAGTTACTCTCCTTGGCAAAACTCGTTTCTCTGTACTGGATTTCGCCTAGTTTGTCAGCTTTGCTTATGACTTTCCTTGTGTTATCAGTGTATAAAAGAATCAAAATACGTACAACATAAAATCTGGCAAAAGAAAATTGCCAAAACTTGAATGATTGTTCACACAGTGTTGTCCGTTAAAAGGGAGTTCACCGTACTAGTAGATCTTTATAATTATAATACGTATATTTAGTGAGTGCATGTCTCAGCAGGAATTTTCTTAGATGTAATCATTAAATTAGGAGTATATTTTTTCCATTATTGTGAAGGCCCCTGGTGAAATAGGGACATATAGTTCTATAGAATTTTACTAAAGCATTTCTATAGCATTTTTGCCTTGCTAAAATAAAAGCAATACAGTACTAGCATAGATAATCGACTAAGGGTCGATGTGCGAATATAACCGTGCCGGTGTAAGAGTCTTTTTTGCCCCCCTGGCAAAAATGCCTCCCCGGGCATTTTTGCCCAGGCAAAAAAGCCCTCTCTGGGTAAAAATGCCCCCCATTCACAAAATCATCGATTTCGAGTTACAAGTAATTCTGATCAACAAATCCGTGCACAGCTCGTCCGTGCGTAAACATAGGATACTGAAATAATCAAATTCTAGCCAACATCTGGATGTAATCAGTTCATACTGTCAAGTGCTGCGTGACCTGTGGTGTCTTTGATGAACTGTTTCGGAGGAGTGAGGTGGGCGGACGGACGGACGGACGGATGGACGGAAAGAAACGGGATGGTGGTGGGGGGGGGGGGGGGGGGAGGGGGGGAGGGGGGTGAGGAATTCCACTCGCCCTCCTCGTTTTATTTGTGCACCCCGCCCTACCTTATTCGTCACAATCCGCGTGGGACTAGAAAATAAAATAGTTTCTTTCGGGAGAATATCCCCATTTGCCAAACTTAGCGTGCGGCGGAAACAATTATCGCTGCTTTTTTGTGTTGGAATCGTTCTCGGTTTACGGTGAATTTTGATATAACAGAGAACGCGTGGCAGAAATTAAACCTGACAGGGTTAGGGTTAACGGCGAACGTCTGAGAGGTCTCTCTCGGAAGACATTTCAGTTCAGCGATCTGGGAACTTTTCAACTAATACTGTATCGAATAATAGCTTACCCACGTTGTGCCTCTAATAGTACACCTTTACCTTTTAAATTGCGTTTAGTAACTTGACAGCCGGATACACTAATTATTCAGTGGTGGACGAGAAACAGGTACTCCAAACGTCAATATTTCACGTTCAAACTTTACCCTGTACAGAATGTCATTGAAGTCGTTTGTTTCTAAATACAACGGCAAATATTTATTTGGTCTTTGTTGAAATACATTTCCAGTTAAGTGGGAAAAGCACAAGTTGCGACCCTTAATATGATTATTGTATTTTGATTAGCAATTGTAACTTGACATATCATGTCGGATACAATTGGCTTATCATAGGCGAAAGCCAGATTGTCCAAAACGACTCACATTTGTAACGCTTGCCGAGGGCACGGAGCAGAACGAACTGACAGGTCACTAACATAACACTTTAATTACAAACGGTCTGAACGCTACGAAGAACCTCAGAAATCCCCTTCACAAGTCTAAAGTACACGTACAGTCATACAGTAGAACAAAGGCTATACAAAAAAGCGAAACAATAAAGAAAGGCTACTTCACAATAATAATCAAGTATTGTATTAAACGGATATTCCAAAGATATCTGAGTTGTGACTCAATAGATTCAGACACGTACTGTATTGTAATCACTAACTAAACGCAACACAGTGATCAATGTTGGTTACAATATGATTAAACAAAATAAAAGAACGAACTTTTTAAATAATAGCTTGCCCGAAAGACTATCAAAACAGCAATTTGAAATTTGCTGTCGAAGATGACAAAGGTTTTGCTCTCGGAAATGCCAAGACAATCAATGACAGAGAAATCGCAGGCAGCCCACAATTTATTTTAGAAAAGTTTCAAAGCAAACCGCAAACCTGATTTCAAAGTTCTCGAAATGGAAGGGAAAGAATATAAAAAAGTGAGGAGGGTAGTACCCTCCTTCCCCCTCTCCCCTGAGTTCTATATATATATATATATATATATATATATATATATATTTTTTTTTTTTTTTTTTTTTTTTTTTTTGCGTGTTTTCTTTTCTCTCCATTGGCCCTCCCCTTCCGTTTGAGGAGGTGTTAAACAGACGCCGAGGTCAACCAGCGTGACGCGCGTCACGGAAGGTGCACGCTCCCTGTGGAGTAAGATAAGAAAGTCCGGAATCGGTGTCACATTTTGGCGCAACTGAATAATTCTCTTTTATGACGCCTTAGAAGAGTCCTGGTATTGTGCTAACCTTTTTGAATATGCCATTGTTTGTATTTAAGTATCCTTGTTTGGCTAGAGTTATTAGCAACTATTGAAACGACCTTTCTGAACGCCGGGCATTTTAGCCCAGAGGGGGAAACTGTATCTACAGCATTTTTGCCTGGGCGGAAATGCCCGGAGGGCATTATCGCCTGGGATAAAATGCCCGGGGAGGCAAAATATTGGGGGGGGCATTTTTGCCCACTACACCGGTACTTTGGTACTTTCCAAAACGACCTTCTCGACCATTGACTTGATGTCCTCCTTGGTTGTCATCTCGTAATGTGTTTTGTGATTAAAGTACATAAAATTGTGCTCGAATATTGTCAATAAAGAGCAATAGTTCGCCAGGCGATAGTTATTTGCTGATAACGCCTGCTCGTGAGCGGACGTTGTTCGGTCACGTGTCACAATTCCACCAATCACGCGCGGGAGGAAATATTTGATGGGTCATAAAAAGTTCTAACCGTGAAACAGTTTAGTTACTCTCCTCAGCAAGACTCGTTTCTCTGTATTGGTTTTCGCCTCACTCCCCCCTCCCCCCCTCCCCTCCCCCCCCCCCCCCCCCCTCCTCTCTCTCTGCAAGGCCGGAGGGCTTATTAGAGCATTTACGGTAATTATCTACACTGTATAAATCACACAGACTGAAATGGCATAATCACACAAAATCCGCTGTTCATTGCCTGGACGTCTGCATTTTTTCAGGCGTCACAATTTTATCGATGACATTTAGATTCACTTATGTATTTAAGCTCATCTGAGTGTGGGCATAACATTCTTGCCCGGCATTCTATCCAATGCCTCAACTCAACGCGGGGTTCTTTGTTGGAAAGCTAAACAAGAGCTCATACACAAGAACATATGACAGACAGATTAAAGAGTTTATGCATTGATTTGTGATTCTAAGGCCAAGCAACTGGGCAAAACAAAAGGTTATCTATAAAACAGCTATGGAGCCTGATTGTTCCAAGTGCCAGCATGCCATCATCTGACAAATAGACATTCCCTCTATTGTCACTGAGATTGTTCATTCGTTTTATAGCAGTGTGTTTCTCTCACCTGTTACTCCAGATACTCTTAGCGATTATGTCCGTGATCCCGACTTTAAATCGGCTAAAATCCAGTGAGAACAAATGATCCTTTGAACACAAGCAACTTGCACGTCCGCGGAAATACAGTAAACGAAAATTATCGTTTTCGATATCAGAGCACGTTTGTTTTTGGGGGGGGGGGGGGGGGGGGGAGGGGACAGTAATCGAGTAACGGCAAATGTGGAGCTTACGATTGCTCTATTTTCTTTTAGTTTTCCCGTAGCGCAGTATTTCAAATGTTCTCTTTGTACTGAATGTTCTCTAAAAAACTGCGCTTGTTTAAATATATCAAAAACTACGCTAGTTTTACTATAGCAAAAATCAGCCGGTCCACCATCCCCCACACCACTGACCTAAAACCGCTCATTCGGTAACCTGACCAGCTTGAAGTTGTTTTGTAAACAGCGGAAGTATCATGGAATAGTTGGAATGCAAGAGATGTTTCCCGGGTTTGACGATGATGGGCTCCTTCAAGGTCAAGTATTAGCATGTCACCACATGCCAAGATTAAATGGATGCGCAGGACAGTGTTTCTGGCAACTCATTTTTGTGATGGCAAAATATATTCTACACTGAGGTGCTTTACTCTAGTGTAGCAAATACGATAAAGACACAACTTCACTCGACGCTTTTCATAATATGGCACTCCAGTGGCTCTCAAAATTGTGTCCAGTGGCTCAGAATGCTACGTCACAGACCCGTGGTTCAAATGCAGATGACTGTGGCGAGTCTCCAGTTTCATAAACGGTAAAACGGTCTCTATTATTTCAGTGCATACAAGCTGAACTGCTACATTAGGGTAGATAAGAACCTGGTATCCCTGTAATACAATAATAGCTACTGACTCAATACTGCTCTTAAACTGATGTCAGCTGGGCGGTAGCTTTTTCGCAACGCAACTGTATTGTACAAACCCCGTTATATAACAACCCCGGTATAACGATTCCCCAAAATAACATTCAAACGATATTCTTCTGCCCGGCCAAAGTTACAGTAAAACGTGTAGAACAGAACCTCGGTGTAACGAACCCCGATATAACGAAATCTTCGCGGTATATCGAACCATCGCCAGAAATTCCGGACATTTTGCGTCCACGATTGCTTCCGGTCTTTCCCAGCGGCGTGCGGTATGAGCATGCGCCATTCAGACATTCAACATCGTTACGTACTTTGCCTCAGTGGGGTGGGGGAGGGATGGGTTTCTCCGGTTCAAAAAGAGACTGCTACGTTTAGGAGACGTGCCGCTGAACGACCTAGTTGAAATTAGCTTTCGTTTGGTACAATTTTCATGCGATTTGGAGCTTCCCAGCCCAAAATATCAACATCCGAAGTCAGCGTATTTCACGGGAGGTATTCGCCATGGCTGGCTGTGAACTGCAAATTCAAACACAAAAAGTACACATCGAATTTGCTCCAGGGGACTGACTGAGGCTTCACAGGAGATGTTCAATCCTTCGACAATCAGGTACGGGGTAGACATTTTGCGTTTTACCCAAGGTTCTTGTATTAAATGCAGCTTAAAAAGTGACAGTAGCCGGTTTTGAGCGTATTCTGCTATCAATCCCTTCTTACGTCGGCCGAAATTTTAAATTCAAAAAAGTACACATCGAATTTTACCGGAGATAAATATTTTTTGTACTGTTGTGTTTAGGAAGCTTTCCTCTTCCGAATGCTGCCCAGACATTTTTACGAACGTGCTTCAGTTAAGCGAAAAGCACAATTTATTGTCAGATCCCATACATTTCTTTGTTATTTCTTGAGCGGCTGTCAGCGTGAAACCTGATGCCTCTTCCGAGATGGCGCAACCGGATGTCTGAAATTTCTGGCGATGCACAAACCCGAAGCCCAAACGTAAAATCTACCCCGATGTTATCACGCGACTGAACATAAATGCGAAATAGCTACTTACCGGCTAAATCACGAATGTTATTCAATCGTTCAAATCTGGATAGTATAAACTGTGCAGTGAAACCGAATGTTAAGTGATGTAATGTACCAATGTTGACTTTAAGACAAAATACTTGGTCATTTTCCCTCAAATTCATTATAACGGGGTCTCGTTTATATAAAGAAGCCCCGTTATACGAACTCATTTTCCCGGTCCCTTGCACTGGTTTTGGACCCGGGGGGAGAGGGGTGTTGAAAATGTTTTTGGGTGGGGGACGGGTGGGGACCTTAATTATTTGGTTCAGATTTTTTGTCCATCGGGCATATCATACTACTGATTGTTTTACTGTTTCTCAAATATACTTATTCATTTAGGATGTGTTAAGATAAACCAAGTGCATGTTGAGTTCTAAGCTCCAGATCACCATCGTTTTTAGTCAATATAAATTTGGCATAATTTCTATGATGCTTCGCGCTCTATTTTAGCAAAAGCCTTAAATTTCAAAATTCTCCGGGGGAGCATGTCTAGATTATAACATGGGATTTGGTAGAAATTGTGACATTGAAAGATGGGGGGAGGGGGGAGGGTTAAGTTCTTCTTTCGTCGCGTTTTCTGACCCCAGTGGACACAGAACTAAGGTGACTATGAGGATGCTCAGTATCAGTGAATACGAAGATAATATAATACAGGTTCCAGATAGGAAGTGAAGTGCTGCCTTATCGACGTCTGATCGCATCCTGGCCCTGAAGATTCAACTCATGGCAACAATCCTAGAATGCGTGGACAGACCCGCTGATGCGTTACATGAGTGCAGACTGTGTCTTGAAAACCTTCATGCCATGCCAGCAGTCCGTGAGAATTTCAAAGTTCAACTCACAGGAGGAGCGAAGTCAATGTTTAACAAGAAGGAACGGGAAGCCATAATTGCCATCGATCATCGCTAAAAATGCGCCTGATCAAACGTTTATCGTGACAGACATTGGAAAGATAAAGGTTTATGATCCCAGCGGCAGGTTCCTGTATACTGTCGATGACCTGAGCGGCGCGGTTAACGCCCGGGTTTGGCGGAATATTTGGGCGATTGCTGCTGACCAAGATGGCAACTTGTATGCGCTTCTTGAGCTGTCGAAAAGTGTGCACGTGTGCGTGTGGGACCAACATGGAAATTTCAAGCACAGCTATCTCTTGCCGAGTATACCAAAGTCGCTAACAATCAACGACAACAACCAAGCATTCGTCGTGACTGGCCGCCACGTGACTGTCTACAACACTGAATGGACAATCGTTCATCAATCGTTTGGAAAGGGAAACTTATAGGTATACCCAAAAGACATAACCGCCGCAAGTGATGGTCGTGTGGGTACTGGACCTGCCACCTAATGCTCCTTCGTGTGTTCACACGTTCAGTGCAGACGGAGATCACTTGCAGCCGTTCACAGTGCGAAACAACGAACATAAAGTTTTGGGTTCCATAGCGTTTGACCAAAGCAGTGAAGCTGTCGTCGTCGTTTTAAAAATTTCCGGCTTCTATGCAGATGGTCGAACATTGTCAATCTACACGAAAAATGGCGACTTCCTGCGTGAAGTGCCGGTGCTTTCAGGGCGCGTGCAACAAGTAGTACTGTTACATCAGATGGCCACCTGGCTGCCACATCGGGTAATACAGTCGGTGTTGGCAAATGGGAGGACCTAGCTTTCATATAAACTCAAAGTTTCGGAAAATGCTCGGAAAACAGCCATTTCTGTCTCTCCTCTAGTGCAAATGAATCGAAATTTTCCTGTATGTTAAATAATACCTAGAGAACACAGATCGCCATTTACTATTTGAAAAAAATATATTGAACGTACATATTTTTGTCTGAAACATTGCCCGATTTTTCTAACAAGTGGATTGGGCTCCGTGTGACGTCACACTGTGTGCTTTAGAAGTTTTGAAAAGAGCAAAGTCAGTAGATCATGTATTGTGTTTAAAAGTTTTCCCTCTAAAGATGTGGAACAGCGATAATCATTGGGCTTTCCAAAGGTGAACAGGAAATACAGACTGGTCGTTAGTAAGGAATTTTTATCCCTACTGAGACAAGTGTGTCGGTCTGTTTGATGTGAAGTTTGACGTTTGACCCGGGCCTAAGGCGTGGAATCGCAAATTATGCACAATAGACACGTGTATATATAACTGCTGCATACTGTGTATAAAATACATATAACAATCTGTATAATCGGGAACCGATAACCCGGTGCGTTTCTGAGCAAACCGTGTCCCGTCGTGAGTTATTTCTCAGAATTTGTTTCCCGTAAAATTCTGTCTCCGCTGCCGTCCGCATGTCGTACCCGTCCTCAGGTCCCCACAATGCCCGCATCGTAATTTTTGTTTTAGTTTAGGTTCCTATCATCATCACCATCATCATCATGAACTTTATTTGAGTGTCAAATCTTCTAGCGTATCACATATGATATACTAATCGGGGACACTTTTGAGAAAATATATGGATTAATTAGGATTGAACTATACTAATTTAAAATGTTGTTCTAACACTACTATTACTATTAT
The DNA here is from genome assembly GCA_964036295.1 of Plumapathes pennacea. NCBI lineage: Eukaryota > Metazoa > Cnidaria > Anthozoa > Antipatharia > Myriopathidae > Plumapathes > Plumapathes pennacea. The sequence continues at coordinate 5,903,102 of OZ038472.1, read as the reverse complement.
TATTAAAACTTAATACTATTTTTATTTTGATAAAAGTTGTTAACTTATCATTGCTAAAACTATTTACTTATCGATGCTGTATGCAAATCTAGTGCATATAGTTAGGCTTTTAGGCCTTTAGCATGCTTAATTATGACATAATTTGCAGTCCACGCATGAGTCAGAGTTAATAAGTACAGATAGGTCCATTTTCCTTATTATGTTCTTAAACGATGAAAGTGAGGTAGAATTTCTGGTGCTGCTTTTTAGTTTCGTCCATAAATAGGGTCCAAAATATCTCAGTGAGTGTTTTCCATGAGTGGTTGTGTTTACTCTGGGGAGAAAGAAGTCACTGTTTCTTAGGTTGTAGGTATCACACGAGCGGCGGAATAATTCTAGGACATTCTGTGGTAGCAGGTTGTGTTTTGCCTTATACATAAAGATAGCGATATCCTGTAGGCGTCTGTTAGATAATGTGGTCAATTTTGCTCTTATTAAAAGTTCACTGTAGGGCGATTTCCTATTTACCATAGCGTTGCCCAAACAATAAAACTAACCTTTTGTGTCGAGGAGGACGGGACAGGTTGGCTATATACAATGTAGATGGACTGTCTGGGGTACTGACCTCCTCTCCAGGTCTAATGGCCGTGCTAACATTCTATAATATCAATTTGCTAATAAATCCCCTGTTATCAAGTGGCATCTCTTCCTTTGATGGTGATTTAGACAACTGAGGCGAACTAACAATAAGACAGCAATTAAATAGATTTGTCGACTAGAAATTCCAGATTGGAAGTGAAGTGCTGCCGTTTGGTTAGCTGAATATCCGGCTGGCTCCTTAGAAGGATATCACGACAGGAATTGCTGCATGATGTCCGGTTGAAGGGCGAAGTTTCAGAAGTGTTCAAATTTCACGTGCTGTCCAGAACAGATCACAACGACCGACTCGCGCGCGTCAGGACATAGTTATGAGATGGCGTTCGCATTCAAACGCGTGTTTGCATTAACTCTTGATTCAAATAAGGCCCTGTTTACATGGAAGGAGGGTGACTCCTGGAAGGGTCAGAAGATAACTCCCCTTTGCATGCCAAGCGCTATCCCTAGGGCTATCTCGCCAAGAGTCTGAAAGGCATCGGGCGGTCGCGAGATTTGAGATAGTAAGGCCTGGCACCGCTAAACTTAGCCCCTCCTGGGAAGGTAACCCTACTTCGAGCGTTTACATGGCACAAAAGTTGTCCCTGCTGGGAGGGTTACCCTAGCAAGGAAATAGGGTAGCCCTCCTCCTAGGGTGACCCTACCTATCATGTAAACGGAACAAGGAATTTCAATAGAGAAGGGTGTCCCTCCTAGGAGGATCACCCTCCTTCCATGTAAACAGGGCCTAAGAGGTGGTATGCCTTTTCGACACACCAAGATAAACACCTTTTATAGCCCGTAAGCACGTTCACAAAACCACAGGCGACGGCAGACGTAGGGGTCTGGTATTTCTTGAAATAAAAGACTGAAACTTGCCTGTTGTGTTTATTGACTTGATTTGAGTTGTCTGCCTTCGCAATTTGAGCGCTACCGGGCGAATTTTGAGGCTGTCTGGAACGCCTTTGCTAAACAAGTAATTTACAACGCCTTTTTTTTGACTGGCACTGCAACTTAATGACTCAGATCAAACTAAAAATCGTACATAGAATGAATGTTTATTGTTTATACACAAAAGTTCTAACGACCATAGTTGATTTACATAGAAGCCGTGTTAAAATAAGAAATATACATGTAAGTTTAAGTTTGGTGATAATTTATCACTGAACTTAATCGTACATAGCCGACAAGCACGTTCTCAAAACCAAGGTAAACTGCAACTAAGGACCGCAGTTTCATCTGACAGCGCTTGCCGAATAATGTCCTAACCCGGGATCCGAACGAAGGTTCGCCTGATGACTCACGTCGAGCTGACGGCGCTTGCCGAATAATGTCTGAACGAAATTTTGCTTCTTCTTCGATGCTGAGCATCATGACATTGTGCGCATTTGCATATGGCCACGTTCAAGTGGCCAGAATACGTCAGAGGAGGAAACCGGGGTCTCTGCTGCGCCTATTGTCGTCGTGCGCATGTGCATGTGGCGGCGTTCAATTGGCCAGAATACGTCACGTGAGTATTCCGGACAAACGTTTTCAATCAGTCTATAATCTAGTATCTGCTGCATTTATTGTCGTCGTGCGCATGTGCATATGGCGACGCTCAATTGGTCAAAACACGTCAGGAGGAATCCGGACAAATTAAACGTGTCCCGTTTTCTGAATCGTGTCTCTGATGCGCTCTGATGCTTTTAGTATGCTGCCTCCTTCGTCGGCAGCAATAAACGTAAAGCTCCCATCACCATGATATGTACCAGAAGTTACAAATAATCCAAATAACGTGGGGAAAGCTCTACTTATACACGTACCTCGAAATTTGTGGCCGGGACAGATCGCCGACATCTTTAAGGACAATTTTGCGAGGACTAAAAATTAGTTTGGTTATATTTTTAGTTCTAAAGCGCATGTTTTCTGTGTGCTTTATAGCGCCTGCGTAAAAAAATAAAAAATAGATATTATGCGATTTAGTTAAACTATCGTTGATCACAAAGCTGAGTTTTTCGCGCCAAAATTGGAAAGTGGGTGTTACCTGGCATTGTGGGATATTGTTGTCATGACACACCCGCTGACTGGTAGTCAGGACGATGGACTTCAACCGGTGAGTGTTATAAAACCGAAATTATCGTTCGTATTGAAAGGCCGAAGAGCAATTTAAACAGTAGTTCGTTGAAATGGACGGCAGCTTTGGTAGCACAAGAAAAAATGACAGTCACCAGTTTAGCGGTGGTTTGCGCCAAAGGCACAGAAGACGAGAACACTACTCGTCTCGTAGAAATGAAAGGCAGGCTAGGGTAGACAATAGTCACCATAGTGGCAATGCTCGCCACAGAAGCCACAGATACCGCGATAGACGAGCTTCCTCTACGAGAAGGAGACACAGTGACATTAGAGAACATTCTCATTCAGAACGTCGGGCACGACAAATTCGTCCCTCTTCAGTAGATGAAGCTTCGCGGATTTGCGGGCAGTTATACGAGAAATGCCAAGGAATGTTGGACCAAATTCAAAGTGCTCGTGTGGCAAACTCCTCGTGGTCAAGACGGAGAGATAGAACGGTGAACCACACGAACCTGAAGGCAGTGCCTTTGGAGCAGTCGAATGCTTCACAAGCAAGGTAGTTGATGATAGCTAGTGCAAGAAATCTGTTCGAGGGGAGGGGAGGGGAGGAGGAGATCTTCGGAAAATGACCCTGTTTAAGACACGAAAATGTAAAATTTGATACCCTGTTTAAGACAGAGGACCCTGAAAATGCAACGTTCCGCCCTATCGAGCGGAACGTTGCTATAGGAAATATATAGGAGTAACCCCACCCCCTCCCGGGCATTCACTGCATGATCACAGGAGCATTGCAGACATGCACCTTTATTGTACATGTAGTATATTCACTGATACACTAACAAATGCCACCCCTCATCCCTGGGGATGCAGTATGTTAGTAGATTGTTGTGTCAACAATGTCTATCCTCCTACACCCCCTGGGGATTTGCCCTCCACAGGAAGTGAACAATATTATTGGTTAGAGTTATCAGTTGTCAGGGGTGAAATTACAGTGTTAACAAATCAAAGGGAAACAACTTCTAGTTCAAGTTATTGGGAGCTTCATGTTATTGAGGGGTTGAGTTATCAGGATTCTATTGTAATATATATATAATTTTTTTTCTCCTGGCTTGTGCAAGTACCCGAGAACATACAAAGATAGGCAGTGGAACAGCAACTTACACATAACTGTAATGATATTATTCTGCTGTTCAGGAAATCAAGGAAGTACAGCAAAGCCTTTCCTATGAAATTTTATAGTTTAAGGTTTATTTTATTGAAAGTGGCCAGTTTGTTAGTTTAGTTGTTTAGTTTGGTGATATTTTTTGTAAGGCACTGTGAAGTATTCCTGATATTCAGTTACACTTTACTCGCATGTTCTCAAATATCTATAAACAAGATGAAAGACTACAGTGTGTAGTGCTAAATGATTATGAGTAGTTTTCTGTTTATGTACATTATTTTTATTCTGGATAAAAGCCTACAACCCTTACAAAGTTGAATAAGCCAAGGGCTTATACACTAACTTAGGATGATGGATGCTGTATTAAGCCTTTCACTCCCAAGAGTGATCAACTTCAATGTTCTCCTTTAATTTCTTACCAAAGATATATCATTACAGTATGGAGAAGTTGGCATTTGATAGCTTGCTAAGATGACAGCAGATTGAAGTATTAATTCTCCCCACATCTCTCACATTTTCTTCATGAATGGTTGGGAGAATTTGTACTTTGAACTCTTATTTTGCTGTCTTTGTTTGCTTGTCTAGTTATACTTCTCGGGTCCAGCCTACATGGGAGACAATGAAGGTGATAGACAAGGCCATGTTATCAGATGGTGACACCATGCTACATAAACTGGAGGTTTCCTTGTTGTGCCCCCTCACTCAGTCACGTCTTGTGACTCCTGTGCGAGGGCAATCCTGTCATCATCTACAGTGCTTTGATGGAGAAGCGTATTATCGCCTGATGGCCGGAAAACACAGGAGCAAGTGGTTGTGTCCAGTAAGTGAACAGATATGCACCACAGAACCCAAGCATGAGACTTGTGCCTTTTTGACCTTTATGACAAAATCTCAAGCCAGACCAACAGAACAATATTACTTGGCATCTATGGTTGCACATCAACATTATTTAATACATGTTATGGTAACTCTAACCTGAGTTGACTTATGCAAAGTGCAAAACCTTTCATTTGAAAATGATTTTGCATGAATATGAACAGGAAGTAAATGAAATTTCCATGAGAGGCTGTGGACTAGAGGTCCTGACCAATGTTGCTTTATTGCATACATGCATTAGCCAAATTGCACTAATTGCCTTTGAAACTGTTGCAGACATTATTGCATGCAACAATTGCACCATGTGTCCACCCAGTTGGATGCAACATTTTCCAGTTTATACTAGGACAGTCAGTCTTGGATTTCATCAGTGGACTAAGCTTGTTTTACACCCTGGCCAAATGTTACTGCCAATTCCAGCTAACTTTGTGACTTGGCTCAAGTTGTCCATTGTTTGGCCACTAAGTTGGCCCAATTTTGCTTGAGTTGGCTCAAATTTGATCAAGCTCAAATTTTCAGCCAACTCGAGCCAAGCCAAGTCAGACAAAGGTCAATGCAAGGTGATTGCGTCAGCTTTTGTTATTGCATTTGAATGATTTCCTTGTTACTAGGCTTTACTTTGCTTGACTTTGGTATTACTGTTTGGCCACCTGCATTGCAAGTTTAGTGATTTTGCAAACTTGGCTTGAGATGGCAGTACTTTAAAACATGGGTATTAACATTGTAACACATTTTGCATGTTACCAGTGTTGCAGATTGTCAGCTCTTCCTGGACAGCTAATCATTGATATGTTCACTCAAGAATTGCTAAGGCAAGCACCAGAAGATGCAAAGATAATAGAATTCACATCAAGCACACATTGGAAAGTGAAGCAGAATATCAATGACAATATGCAAGAATCACAAACCAAGGATGCTGTAGTGGACTTGACAGGGCTCCCAGACACCCCCGTGAAGGTGGTGATCACAGAAAATAATGACAGTGGTTACAAAAGTCTGGACACTTCTGTTATTGACCTGACAATGTCTCCTTAGACAACAATTTATTGCAACACTCACTGGAACAATAATTTCCAGCCAAAATTTGCGGAGGAACCTTTTCAGTTTGAATTCCCTTGAACCATGCTCAGATTTGCTGCTAGTAAAGTACATAAAAGTGTTGTTTAGTAGGAATGTCTTGATAAGTTAATGTAGAAGCAAATTCTGTCTTCAGTGGATACAGATAGTGACTAATTTTTGTGTGACTATTTAGGTCATCACATCTTTTCACCACAGCTGTATCAATGCAGAGGATAGCTCTTTCACTCCCAAGCTACAGTTCTCCCAATACAGTACGAGTGGTCTAGTGAGAATTAATAGTTAACCCTAAACCAAGTTCTCCTTACTGTATGATGTATTTTCTAGTGAGAAGCTGAAGGAGAAAATTCAAGTTGATCATTCCTGGGAGTGAAAGAGTTCATCAGTTTAGCTACTGCAAAAGCAGGACTGTTTCTGTTTGTTTTGTAGTTGGGTTTATGATAATTAAAATTCCCAGTTAAGAAAGTCCATGAACAGATTAACAACAATATCAAAAGGCAATGCCTGACTTATAAAATTTGGAGTCATTTAGAAGTAGTTATTTATACAACAATTCCATTAACAAAATACAGATTTAAAACATTCAAAGGTAGTATTCATGATTAAGCTGCAAAATATATGTGACTTGAATGAAAGCCAGCCAATTTAACAACAGTGATTGATTACCTGTTTTGGTGAATTTAGCAGACTCCTTTAGTTACAAAAAATAACTTGAATCATTTAGAGAAGAAAACCAGATGGTATATAATTTCTAGATGTAAACAAGAACATTGAATTGGCCAAGAGGGCCCCTTTAATTTGCAAGAAAATGTACAGTGGAGAATAAATTCCTGTGATGGAAACTCAGCTGTTGGGACAAATAATTTGTTCTGTAATATTATTACAAAACTGGGTTCATGGAAAAAGAGGGGAGGGGGGGGGGGGGGGGGGGGGTTGGAATTTTGCAGGTGCTGCCATCTTGGATCTTGTGGCATTTCATCGCTCCCCTATTATTATTACATGACAGAATAGTTATCTTTTAACCATAGGGGCAGCCATGAAATGTCGGATCCAAAAATAGGTCAATGCCATTGATCAGTGACAAAGATCTATAGTATTAGGCCATGCTGCAAAACTGGCTTAGACTCTCAACATTTCAGACAGAAATTGCATTGATTTCTCCCTCCCTCGTCTCCCTGGTCCTCCCCCCCCCCCCAAAAAAAAAAAAAAGGAAAGGGCCTCGCCATCCTCTTACTTTACCCTGGTGGGCCAGCTATGCAGCTCAAACTAAAACAATTTGCTGCAAGCAAAAGTTCAATGGAAGGTACAGAACCTTTTCATAGTATTGTATTTGCAAAGAAAAAAATTAATAAATATTTTAACATTTCGTTTTACATAAATGTAGAAAATAGATCATTTCTTTACAATAGAATTTTGTATCAAACTGTTTCAATTACATTTTAAAGATGGTGTTTACAATATCTCCTTTTCTACTTTTAATTATTTATCAGCCCATATTCAAGAACATGCTTTCTGCATACTCTGCCACTAATTTGCTGGATATATGGACAACAGAAACAAGCTTTAACTGAAATCATGGTGAAAAAACCAAACCTTGCTCTAGACTAATCTTCAATCTGGAAATTACGTTTCATTTCTGATTTGAAAGAAACACTTGCCAATCCATTTCACTCTTGAATGACTTGCAAGATCCAAAAAAATTCTTGATGACTGTCTTGACCAGCAACATCCCTTGGAAGAAACACAAACCACAAATAAGTCAAAGAATATACAATAAGCATGAAATGCACAAAAAGGAACTATGAAATTGGGAGAAGGTTACATAGAATCTTTTTGACGTCACATACTTTCAGGGGTCAAATCATGGGTTTTGGTACTCGAGGTCAAATGAGAACACTTTTATGTGATGCAATACCATTTAGGGATTGGAAGTCTGACCAATGGACTTTTTATGCCACTAGACAAAACTTTTATCAATGTACATGGTTATTGTCACCTAATAATATGCCATTTTAAAATGTCATAATTTGGTACCTTTTAGGGGTCAAAATAAACTCGGGCCACACCCATTGTAATACCTCTTGGAGGTTACAACGAAAATTCTTGACGGGTATCCCCACCCTTTTTCTGTGGAAGTCCTCCACCCACCCACCTCCACCCCCGGGAATATAACTTTAAAGACATCTGCTTGGCGAAGCGTACAGGAAAAGCAAAGCGGATGAAAAGAGACAGAAAAAGGGCATTGTGAAAAGGTTTGTCAGGACGTACACTGCTGTGCTTTTACGTACTTGTGTGTTCCGATGAATCCTTCGTCTGCTTCAAAATATGAGACGTCATTAAGCGAGCCAGAGTCTTGAAAAGTTCCTGGGAAGAGAACAGAAAAGCTCACCACGGAGTGTGGGCGATACGCTATCATGCCGTCGGTATATTTGTATACAAAATTAGCTGCAGATCGTATAACTATTATAATATCACGCATTATAGCACATAATTGGTCAATAGTAGGTTGGTTGTGATCGTCCGGGTTAGAGTAGTCTCCAGAAAGACGGCTGTTGTTGGTGACTGACGTTTCGACTACCTGAGCGCCAGAGGCGTGACTACCAGAGGCATACCATTGAATAGCATTGCATATTTGGAGTAGTAGTTCGTGGCATTGGCACAATAATGCGCAACACCATAGCGTACGGCACGGTACGACACGGCGAAACACGATACGATACGAGAAGACACGGCGTACTCCAACGCAATGCGATACGGCACGACGTGCTCCAACACGATGCGATACGGCACGACGCAACACGATACGATGCAACACACGCACGATACCACACGATGTGACACCGCGACACGGGACGATACGGCGCAAGACGATGCGATACGGCACGACGCAACATGACAAGTCGCAACAAGATCCGATGCAACACACGTACGATACCACACGGTACGACACCGCGACACGGCACGATACGGCGCAAAACCATACGATACGGCCCGAAGCAACACGACACGACACGATACGGCGCAAGACAATACGATCGGGTAAGACGCAACAATACAAGGCACGACGCAACACGATACGATACAGTACGCGGGCGCAACACGACATGAAACGACACGAGACAACACGATACGGTACCACGCGACACGACACGACGCAAGACGATACGATATAATACGCGGACGCAACACTACACAGCTCGACGAGACGCTACTACACGGTACCACGCGACACGACACGCCGCAACACGACACGAAATGACACGAGACAACACGATACGGTACCACGCGACATGACACGGCGCAACACGACACCACTACGCCACACGGGCATAGTGGTGTATAATGAGCACAATATTAGAGCTAAAAAAAGCGTTCTATGTTGAGTCATCTTGTTTCCGAGAAAGTGCTTCAAAACTGCGAAGAGTTTCACTGTCATCAACATAACATGCTGATAAGTGCTGCATTTCTTTTGCAATATAATGACTGACAATGAGTTGACTTTACCCTGGAGGTGACACGCCCGTTCTTTAGGTGAGGCATCAAATGTTTCACCACTACATCTGCTACCTCTTTCATTTGATTGGTCCGCACAGTCGACGAAGCCTGGGTAACGCTCTTCTTAGATTTCCCATGAACCTTTAGTGCTTTGCCAGATGAATGAGCCGGATCCTTTCTATGGACTGAGGCGATAGCCTTCAGGCTCGATGAAGTTCTCAATGCCCCAATATTAGCTAGACCTGCCTTGCGTAAGGGAAGTTCGTTTCCTTGTGTAGTCAACTGTTCAGCTTTTACTTTTTTAGCAGTACAGCTGTTCGGCGCTGCGGTTTGCGCTTGCACTTGCACGCTGCAGCTCTTGTAATCAGCGTCCATCTGCTCCAGCTTGACTTCTTTGAGGTCAATGCCCCTGGTACCTTCCTCCTGATGGGAACAAACCCGAAAATAGAAATAACGTAACATCAACTATGACCTGCATTACACAACTCATAGACAACAGTCTGAAAGTATGTTGATCACAAAACACCCGTTTGGTTCTTTAACCCTTTTTCCAACCAGGTCGGCTGGTCCTATTCTGGAATAGCCCATATAAATGCGCTCTCAAATATATCGTCTAATATTTCAAAACTGACCTGTAAAAGGGAGGGGGGGGGGGTTGGGTTTTGATAGAGCACTTACAATAACTTTACCCTACCTCGCGCGAGTGAAATTCGTTTCTTTTAGGAGTAGACTGTTCAGCTTTTACTTTTCTAGCAGTAAAGCTGTTCGGCGCCGCGGTTTGCGTTTGAATTTCCACGCTGCAGCTCTTGTAATCAGCGTCCATTTGCTCCAGCTTGACTTCCTTGAGGTCAACGCCCCTGGTCCCATTATTCTGATGGGACCACAGATGTAGAAATAATCATTCTTTATCAGAGTTTCTTTTATGTGAAACGAAAGACTCTTTGTTTTAACAGCCAACAGATCTCTGTTTGTTAAATTAATAATCAATAATAATAATAATAATAATAATAATAATAATAATAATAATAATAATCAATAATTAATCAATCAATCTAACGTCAGCGTGATCGTCGCTATAAATACGACCTGCATTACATCATTACATTAGATTAGTTCACAGACAACAGTTAAAAGTATCTTGATCACAAAACTATAACCCCTTTTCTAATCTGGAACAGGCCCATAACATATGCACTCTGAAAACACCAGAAATGATCTAATAAGCCTCCGTGGGTGCTTATATTAAGAACAGAGCATTTTCGTAACTTATGTCAGCAGACTTCCAACCAATCCACACACTAAATAAGGGCAGGTATAGAGCAAATAAACGACTAACCCTACCTCGCGCGAATGAAATTCGTTTCCTTGTGTAGTCAACTGTTCAGCTTTTACTTTTTTAGCAGTAAAGCTGTTCAGCGCTGCGGTTCGTGTTTGAATTTCCACGCTGCAGCTCTCGTAATCAGCGTCCATTTGCTCCAGCTTGACTTTCTTGAGGTAAGCGGCCCTGGTAACTTCCTCCTGGTGAGCACAAAGAAATGGCATAACATCAACTATAACCTGCATTACAGACATTCACAGACAACAGTTTGAAAGTATCTTGATCAAAAAACACCCGTTTGGTTCTTTGACCCTTTTCCTGACCAGCTCGGCTAGTCCTATTCTGGAATAGGCCCACATAAATGCCCTCTCAAATATATCGTCTAATATTTCAAAACTGACCTGCAAAAGGGAGGGGGGGGGGGGGGGGGGGGGGGGTGGGGTTTGACAGAGTACTTACAATAACTTTACCCTACCTCGCGCGAGTGAAATTCGTTTCTTTTAGGAGTAGACTGTTCAGCTTTTACTTTTCTAGCAGTAAAGCTGTTCGGCGCTGCGGTTTGCGTTTGAATTTCCACGCTGCAGCTCTTGTAATCAGCGTCCATTTGCTCCAGCTTGACTTTCTTGAGGTCAACGCCCCTGGTCCCATTATTCTGATGGGACCACAGATGTAGAAATAATCATTCTTTATCAAAGTTTCTTTTATGTGAAAGGAAAGACTCTTTGTTTTAACAGCCAACAGGTCTCTGTTTGTTAAATTAATAATCGATAATAATAATAATAATAATAATAATAATAATAATAATAATAATAATAATAACAATAATAATAATAATAATTATTATTATTATCAATAAATAATCAATAAATAAATAATCAATCAATCTAATGTCAGCGTGGTCGTCGCTATAAATACGACCTGCATTACATCATTACATTAGATTAGTTCACAGACAACAGTTACAAGTATCTTGATTACAAAACTATAACCCCTTTTCTAATCTGGAACAGGCCCATAACATATGCACTCTGAAAGCACCAGAAATGCTCTAATAAGCCTCCGTGGGTGCTTATATTAAAAACAGAGCATTTTCGTAACTTATGTCAGCAGACTTCCAACCAATCCACACACTAAATAAGGGCAGGTATAGAGCAAATAAACGACTAACCCTACCTCGCGCGAATGAAATTCGTTTCCTTGTGTAGTCAACTGTTCAGCTTTTACTTTTTTAGCAGTAAAGCTGTTCAGCGCTGCGGTTCGTGTTTGAATTTCCACGCTGCAGCTCTCGTAATCAGCGTCCATTTGCTCCAACTTGACTTTCTTGAGGTAAGCGGCCCTGGTACCTTCCTCCTGGTGAGCACAAAGAAATGGCATAACATCAACTATAACCTGCATTACAGACATTCACAGACAACAGTTTGAAAGTATCTTGATCAAAAAACACCCGTTTGGTTCTTTGACCCTTTTCCTGACCAGCTCGGCTAGTCCTATTCTGGAATAGGCCCACATAAATGCCCTCTCAAATATATCGTCTAATATTTCAAAACTGACCTGCAAAAGGGAGGGGGGGGGGGGGGGGGGGGGGGGGGGGGTGGGGTTTGACAGAGTACTTACAATAACTTTACCCTACCTCGCGCGAGTGAAATTCGTTTCTTTTAGGAGTAGACTGTTCAGCTTTTACTTTTCTAGCAGTAAAGCTGTTCGGCGCTGCGGTTTGCGTTTGAATTTCCACGCTGCAGCTCTTGTAATCAGCGTCCATTTGCTCCAGCTTGACTTTCTTGAGGTCAACGCCCCTGGTCCCATTATTCTGATGGGACCACAGATGTAGAAATAATCATTCTTTATCAAAGTTTCTTTTATGTGAAACGAAAGACTCTTTGTTTTAACAGCCAACAGATCTCTGTTTGTTAAATTAATAATCGATAATAATAATAATAAAAATAAAAATAATAATAATAATAATAATAATAATAATAATAATAATAATCAATAAATAATCAATAAATAAATAATCAATCAATCTAACGTCAGCGTGATCGTCGCTATAAATACGACCTGCATTACATCATTACATTAGATTAGTTCACAGACAACAGTTACAAGTATCTTGATCACAAAACTATAACCCCTTTTCTAATCTGGAACAGGCCCATAACATATGCACTCTGAAAGCACCAGAAATGCTCTAATAAGCCTCCGTGGGTGCTTATATTAAAAACAGAGCATTTTCGTAACTTATGTCAGCAGACTTCCAACCAATCCACACACTAAATAAGGGCAGGTATAGAGCAGATAAACGACTAACCCTACCTCGCGCGAATGAAATTCGTTTCCTTGTGTAGTCAACTGTTCAGCTTTTACTTTTTTAGCAGTAAAGCTGTTCAGCGCTGCGGTTCGTGTTTGAATTTCCACGCTGCAGCTCTCGTAATCAGCGTCCATTTGCTCCAACTTGACTTTCTTGAGGTAAGCGGCCCTGGTACCTTCCTCCTGGTGAGCACAAAGAAATGGCATAACATCAACTATGACCTGCATTACAGACATTCACAGACAACAGTTTGAAAGTATCTTGATCACAAAACACCCGTTTGGTTCTTTGACCCTTTTTCTGACCAGCTCGGCTAGTCCTATTCTGGAATAGGCCCACACAAATGCGCTCTCAAATATATCGTCTAATATTTTAACAACTGACCTGTAAAAGGGAGGGGGGGGGGGGGGGGGGGGAGGGGGGGGTGGGGGCTTGATAGAGCACTTACGGTAACCTTACCCTACCTCGCGCGAGTGAAATTTGCTGCCATGTAGAGTCGACTGTTCAGCCTTTGCGTTGTAAGCAGTAAAGCTGTCCAGCGCCGCGGTTCGTGTTTGAATTTCCACGCTGCAGCTCTCGTAATCAGCGTCCATCTGCTCCAGCTTGACTTTCTTGAGGTAAGCGGCCCTGGTACGTTCCTCCTGGTGAGCACAAAGAAATGACATAACATAAACTGTGACCTGCATTACAGAAATTTACAACAGTTTGAAAGTATCTTGATCACAAAACACCCGTTTGGTTTCAATAACAAAAGTGAATTCGTTTGAACCAAGAATACTTACAACACTGAACTGTCCAACGAAACTTTACGTGTGACCACTGACACAAACTCTCAGATTATGAGAATGCTTCATAGCTGAAAATGAAACAGGTAAAAAACTTACTTCGCTTGCCCTTCTCTTGGTCCCAGGTCCCTCATTCTGATTTGCACCTGCGAGCCTGAAGAGAGAGGAAAAAAGGGGGATTGTTGTACAGGGTACTAGGACGTTTACTTGCTTTGTTTGTGATTGCGGAAGTACTGGATATTGACGTGCCCTGCGGCATCCCATTCGGCTACTGTATGTACAGTGTTACACGAGGGGAAAACACACGAAAGAAAAACCAGTAAAGGAAAGTTTTATGTTCCATGTCTCGTTATGCTATTTTAATAATTATAAAATCACTTGTGAGACTCACTGAGGTGTGTAAAAAAGCAATAGACCATTTTCTCAAGGTTGCGCGCGCATCCAAGCTTGGCGGGCCAAGACTTTCAAATTCAACTTTTAGCTTTCTTTCACGGTGGCGGATTGTGTTCGGCCTCAATGTAAATGTTTCACGCTGCGCTCTTGTTTGAGTTAGGACGGCTATCTTGAGTTTTAAAGCCATCTTCTACAACGTTCACGCATGAGTGCTCGCTAAACAATTCTCATATCGAAGGTTGTGGCCCATCAAGCTTGGATGCGCGCGCAACCTTGGGAAAATGGTCCGTTGCAGCAAACTTTTTACCTCTTGTCGAAGTTGTTGATAGCGGGGGTCTTTGTCGTAGTAACAGGCTATGGTGGAGAGATAAGAATTTATAAAATAACTGTGTTAAACCTAATATTATTACACGACTTCACATTTTCGAGTGCAAATACGGGCCAAAACGAGTGCAAAGATGGGAGCATATTGCACTCGTCAGGAACCAGATCAACTGGTTTATTAGCTCACGTGATCAGTTTTCGCAAGCAAAGTTTACGAACGCGTCATTTTTTGTTCCATTTTGCGCACGGCGAGAATGTTTGCCCTGCTTCGTTTGTCGTGTAATAAACAATTTATTACACGAAAAGTCGTGCAATACGGCTGTATTTTTACTCGTCAGTTTTAATTTTTCTCGCCTGAAGCAGGCTCGAAAAAATAAAACCGACTCGTAAAAATACTCCGCCGTATTGCACTCCTTCCCGTGTAATAACCTCTTTGTATGCCGCAGGGTTTTGGAACCAACATTTTTTTCCTTGTCTGTAATCTCTGCTACTCCGTAAGTTTCTTTATAACTGCGAGGGTCACGTTCAAAGCCATTCTTTCTCGCAGTTCGTCTTTATGTGCTTTATCGTAATCACATCAGTCTTTTTACAGTGGAGCTAATTGTGTTTAGTTCGATGTAACTATAGAGAAACGTCTTAAATGAACCTAAGACATCGTTCTTTTATACAGAATTTTTCTAGGCGATGGAGAGACTCAAGTAACAATCAGCGTTAAAACGTGAGCTCTACTCATTTAAAGAAGCAGTGTCATGAGATGCGTATGCGCACGCATTTGGTCGAATATTGAAAATATTCGATCCCTTGCCGCCGTTTTTGACGCCATCTTGGATTTCAAACTTGAAGACATTCGCCGATCAAACGAGTGCGCATGCACTTCTCGTCACGTGGCAAGAGATGAAACTTTGTCACGTGATGTCTCCTGTACCTGACTCGTGGTGACTTTTCGAAATAGTGGGGTGCGAGTGTAGTTAAACCCTGCCTGGCTAACCTCATGCTTGACTGTGGATGTGCATGTGGCCGTGGATGTGCATGTAGTTGTTGATGTGCATGCTTCTTTTTCCTCGTACAGTCTCGCCAGCTTAGTTTGAGACTTGATGGCTCCGACCTGAGACAACGAGAAGAAAAGTAAAAAAACAGAAAACAACGACGGCTGCCTCCAAAAGACAATCAGGCTGATTACAAAAAGACATGCTGATCTTGGTGTCGTCGTCCTTGTTAGGAAATATCGGGAGCTGAAGACAATTTTCTTTTGCTTAGTATGAGACCATGGATGCAACTGAACCTCTATAAAAACGGAACAAATTGAGCAACCTCAGTTGTTTATTATAATCTCCCTATTTACTTCATTGGCATATAAGAATCAGACATTGAATATCTGACTATCAGAGAAAGGTAAAGAAAAGATAAAATAAGACAGACAAATAGAGACAGGGGAAGAGAGCGACAGAGATACATATACATGCAAATAGAAAATACACGCAAGGCCCGGGGGAGGCTTAATACCATACATAAGCCATTAGGTGTGTGCCGCCCCCAAAAGCATTTGACTTTGGCAAGGATTTGTCTTTTTGGTCTGAAATGGGGTAGTGGTAGTAGATTAAATAGCTTAATTTGGTGTGTAGGTTTTGAAATAGGGTGAAAAGGGTGTACAGGCCTGAAAAGGGGCAAACAAACAAACAAACTAATAAACTAATAAATAAATAAATAAATAAATAAATAAATAAATAAATAGATAGATAGATAAATAAATAAATAAACAGGTATAGTTTGGTCTGCAGTACAGTAAGAATTTTAAGAACCGGGCGGCACACTCCCCCACCCAAAATTATGAGGAGTACACCCCGGCGGGTCAAACACCGTCATTAACAGAGAGATGCAAATAAAGGAGACATGAGGCTACTAAAAGTTCTTTTTACCTTTCTGGCTGATTTGTTGCGGTAGATGACATGTGATTTGCTGTCTCGAAATATAGAATATTCCATATCAACAGCAACCGAGCTTGCATCGAACAGCAAACTGAAAAAAAAAAAAAAAAAAAAAAAAAAAAAAAAAAAAAAGGAAATAACATATTCGTTTGAGTGAGATATGATAAGTATATAATAGCAGGGTTACGATACGCATGGAGAACTCTCACTCATCACTCGGCGGTTTATTATACTGCTGTGTAACTGGTACTGTTTGCGGCTTGCAAAGTTCTGCGGTACCTATTCCTTTGCGGAGTTTCGTCAGAACCATTTTTCCTAAAGGAACTATTGTTTGCGATTTGAAAAAGTGGGCTTGATATCTTGAACGAAGATAAATTGCGAGCAGTCACTCTTTTTCGTTCCAAGATCGTACTGCGGGTACTCAGTCGCAAGCGCAAAAGAGTATCTTATCTACGTTTGGGCCGACTAAGTTCCCGCAATACGATCTTGGAGGTAAAAGAAGAAACTCACTGCTCGCAGTCTAAAATAGAGGTAAGATTATCAAAGTATACCAATGTTCGAAGAGGATATCATACAGGGGTTTTACTGACTTCCATAACCTCATGGTTTACAAAGTAGCATTTGAAGTGATGACTACTAATCGTCTATTATTTGCGGATCCATTTTGGAAAGCCTCAAAATCTGCAGAAGTGTTCCCGCAAACATTACAAGCCATGCAGTGGTCTCAGGTCCCGTCCAATTAAACTAACCCGGTTTTCGTTTGAAAACACATACTTTTTTTATACGCTTTTGTTTTTCGTCCACACTAAAACGATAACTTGAAAAATTACTTTTTGCGGGCAACTCGAAACCGGAAAATTATAGTGTGGACGGGCGAAGATGGAAGCTTTTGAAAACGGAAGGTTTTGAAAACGCCCTAGCGTGGACAAAGCCTCAGTGTACGAGAACTAAACGTTTTGGTCAAAGAAGTAAAACCAAGATTAAAACCTTTGTTAAAGAAACATTAAGAGTTATCCGGTGCAAACTTTACCCGGTGGCGTGGTCTTCACCGGCACACAGGTTTATGTTCGTCTTTAGGGTTTCTTCTATTAAATTGAGACAATGTTCTCGCACCTGAAACACACAAAAACCTTTATTAGCTTTCACTTTTACACACTTGTGACGCCATGAAAAATTATCTCAGAAGTTATCCATTCTACAAAACCAATACGTTTGTATTTTCTAGAATACCATAAGTTAAGCCCCCATGCAAAGTTCTGGGAAGATACGAAGTTTCTATTAGGAATTATGGATGTTTTAATTTTGTGACACCAAGGCCTTGCGTCACGCTCCCCGCCCTGGAAATCCTTATGCTTGTGTGTGAATTTGAACGTTTTAATTTTGGAACCATTTAAAAAGTGGATGGAAAATAACTCCAAGCAATACAGAATCAAATTAAGGTCCAAATCACCTTTAGTTCGTGCCGCAAGAAAAAGGTCGCCATGTTGGTGTACAGAGCTGTACACCAACATGGCGACTCCATAGAAAGTCCTACTAGCGGTGCAGTGTTTTCTGTAATGTAATATGAATAAAATGTGTAAAAGTGAAAGCACAAGCTAGTCGAGGCGGACTCGGACTCGGACTCAGTCTCTGGTTCTGTTTCAATCAGTAAATCTGCAGGCTCAGTCCCCAGCCGTCGCGTGTTTCGGCGCGGGAGGATCGCGGGCACCCAAAACACCCGACAGCAGTGGGGACTAAGTTTATATACAGTATTATGCAGCTTTATCAGGAATGGGAACTTGAGAAATTTATAACCAAAACCAAACACAAAACTTCGTGTTTTCTTTTTTTCTTCTTCTTCTTTCTTCTTTTTTGTTTTTACCTTGGAATAAGACCTACAGGGGGGGGGGGGGGGGAATCACCCCTCTTACCTTTATACTCTCTTGTGACATGTTAGTGCAAGCTCTTACAGTGCTCAGTTACTCCGACTTCTCACTTACCTTGAAACTTAACTTGGGAATATGCTTATCGTTAAATGCTTCTCTCAGCCGGCAGTTTGGTCCTGAGAAAAAGCAATGAACATAAAACTGTGTGTTACACAGATACCAATGAAATGTCAAGATTTCTCCAATCATATCTTCATTCTTCACTGTGGGCGTGATTTTTGAAGAAAGCATGTTCTGGGTATGCATTTTGTTTGAATCAAGTTAGCACTTCATCTAACCCCCTTCTTACAATTAACTGATTGTAATTATACCGGTAGTAGTCAAAGTAAGCCTTATCTTCCTTACCAGGCACGGCGTGCGAAGTGTTGGCTGTTGGCACGTGTCCTTGACGCTGGAAAAAAGAAGATTAGACCCCATCACGGATTTGAATGCATAATCAGGGCAAATAAACTGCATATACATTCGTTTATCTGATCGGTGGAACTTCGAAGCACTCCAAATTGTCATTTGCAAGCTTTCAGTGGTTCTAGACGTGAGCGATTTCACTTATAAAAAGAGACTTCTTGCGCGCCTCGCCGCCATGTTTATTTGTTCTTGTCCTGAAATACCCACCATGCATTCAAATCCGTGAAGGAGTCTATTGAAGAAAGAGGTTGTACATGCTCAGTGGGAACTAAACTCCATGGTGTTTCCATGGATTTTGACCTAATAAAATTCAATTGCCTTAAAAAAATACTAAATTCCCGCAAAAATACAAGTCATTTTATTGGTTGTAACGTTTCCTTAACAACAGAAAAACTTGAGTAGACTTACATTGACTTGTGTTGGGTGGTCAAACGCCCCGTGAAAAACCTGCGTCGACTTGCATGAAAATTCGAACAGCCATGTCCAATTCGATTGCAAGTCAATGCAAGTGGGTGGCTCGCAAACGAAACGCAAGTCCGCGCAAGTTTGAAAGCTTGAGTCGACTTGCATCTCGTTTGGCCAGGGTTTAATAGCCGACTGACTGACACAAACCTTTCTTCTTTTCTGAAACTCTTTGTGGATCAATTTCGTCCTGAACTCCTTGTCTTCTTCCGCGGTATTGGTCTCGTCATCTCGATCAACATTTTCAGTGCTGTCCCGCCTGCTCAGAGGTTTACGTACAAAGTGAAAAAAGAAGTGCATTCGATTCAATGAAGATAACTTTTATCCGAGTCACGTTATAAGTTTTTGTTTGACAGTTCAGGAGTTGGACACGTTTTGCAGTGAAATTGTTGAAACGAAAATCCTACCAAGCTCAATTAACACAGGTTCATACTGCAGATTCTCCCAGTCATTCAAGGCCAAAATGTACGAGTGTTGTCCCTCAGTTTCTCATCAGAAACATATCGTATAGTAAGGAGAACTTGGCTTTTGATACCTTGCTCAGATGAGAGCTGATTATACTATCAATACTCACTACATCACTCATACAGTTTCCTCTTTAATAAAAGGTTGGGAAAATCTGCATTTTGAACTTGGGAGTAAAAGGGTTAATCAACTTTAACTTGATTACTCTTGGTAGTAAAGGTTGAGATGCAGTCTCCTGATCAACTCCAATTTTCTCCTTCAGTTTCTCACCAGAGATGTATCATACAGTATGGAGAATTTGGCTTTTCATACCTTGCTCACATGAAAGTTGATTAAACTATCAATTCTCACTGCACTACTCACACAGCTTCTTTCTAAAAAGTTGGGAGAATCTGTATTGTGACCTCGAGAGTGAAAGGGTTAAACAGTCTATCTGCTTTTACCTGGTGCCGCTGCCCCATCTTCCCCCTTCGTACAAATCATTGTCTTCCTTTCCAAACAAGCCGTGTGAAATGTACGTGGCCCCTCTGCCGCCAGACTGCCTGTCTCTCCGAGTCATCACGCCACGTCGCCAATGTCCAATCATCTCCTCGACCGAATTGCGATCTTTGCAGTAGTCACATCCTTTGTTACACTAACAGAAAAAAGGAACATTTGTGACGAGCCTGCTAGGGGAGAACGGGGACATGCACCCCCAGAAAAAATTGAATTTTTGAATCTCCGAGACGCGATATCCTGCATTCTGGTGCGTATTTATAGCCTAATTTTTCTAAGAATGTGAAGCTTGAATTTGACAGAAAATTCAAAATTTCAGGTAATGTGTAGTTCCAGAAATTATCCACCCCCCCCCCCCCCCCCCACGGAGGGATCGATAAATTCCGAGGGGTGGGGGAGGTCCGATATTTTCGTCGGGTAGGGGAGGGGAGGGGAGGGGGGTCAACACAGCGTTAGAATTTTCCAGAGGGTCGATGGAACGAATGAAAGACAGTTAACCGATTAATTTTATTTCTCCTTAGTTTTGCAGATGTTGTGGCCTTCTACAAAATATAGTGAAACTTTGCAACAGATGATATATCCTCTTTTCTCCTCTATTTCCTGCAAGTGTTTTCCTTTACATTAGTTTTTACCAATGTTTCAAATTATGTTGCAAATGTCTATTACGTTAAAACTGTTCCAAGTGTTCCAAATGTTCCCTATTTGTCCCCAAAAGTCTGGCCTTCAACGTGATCGAATCCATTACCTTCGTGATACCGGTGACGCTCTAACCACTGAAGTCTGAAGCCGTATGGGAGCGTCGCACCGGTATCGAGGTCATGGGTTCGATTTGGGTTGAAGCCCGGATTCTCCTCCAGGAATACCTCGAGTTGCTTCACAACTACGGGGTTCACTTTCACTACGTGATTTTGTTCCGCATTTCACGTATATGTGATTTCAATTATCGTGTACCATATCAAATTCGGTAATAAGAAGCAATTAAAAAAACAAAACAAAAAGGCAACATTTGTAAACAAAAATGGAATAGGAAACATCTGTAACGCATTAGAGAGCATTCGTAACGTAACAATATAGGACACATATATAATCTTACCTGAATTTCGCCGTCGCCGAAATATCTGGATATTACAGCGTGCCTACACCTGAAACGGAAAAAAAGTTGACCAATTCGTAAAATTATGACACCGCGGAAATACGTTCATGACGTCATTTCCGTTGGTCAGCGTTCGTCGCCATGGCTACCTGACTCTCATAATTCGAGTTAAAATTTCACATCGTGTGCAAGCCCTGTTTTTCTTGTGCACAACGTGTTATAGAAAATGCATTGAACTAACTTACAGTTGAGTATCAAGTCCTAGTTTTGAGTATCGAGTCCAAGTCTTGAGGTTTTACGAGCGTTACACTAAACTACAAAATCTGCACCTGAATCCAAGGGTTTGTGCAACAACCGCTGACTCAAAATCAAAGTGACCGCGCGGCCGAAAAACGTATTTCCGCGGTGTCTAAAATTATCGTGAACAGACCTTTGGTAACTCATTCATTTGCATGTCTCAATCCCAATATCTAACGTACGTTTAAGGGCCTGCTCACACTAAGCCCATTAACATGGGATCCGTACTGAGATCGGCAGTACCAGTTTAGATCGCATTGGCGCGCGTAACACTATTAAGGCCTGGCAAACGATGAAACATCGTGGTGGCATCACTGTTAGCGCGCACGTGTTTCACAAATGTTGCCCCGTTTTGCCACGCGCGAAACATTTGTTGGGGACACAAAAAGGTTTCTGAAAAACTTCAAAAACATTGGTTGTGTCCGCGCGAAACGCAACCATGTTGCCGCACGTTTTGCCACCTTGGAAACATCGAAAAACACAATGTTGCCCCCACAATGTGTCTTCGTTTTGTGAGGCCATTATAATCACTCAGATTGAACTAGGAACTGCGCTCAACTTGTATTTAACCTGCATCGATCTCTCTGCATACAATTATCCCAACACACGTTGACCGTTTGAACAGCCTGAGCCAGGTGCCCGGGGCAGTGGATAGCGCTATCCACGAGATAAATCCTTATCCAGTTGAAAAAAATAAGCTTAAATGTTAACACTAATCCACTGGACAGCGATTTATCCGGTGAATATTGCTATCCAGTCTTTGAACAACATTCAAAGGACGGAGAGGAACGAATGTTATTGCTTACTCAATTTTTAGTTTTGAGATTTGAGTTTTTAAAATTGACTGTATCTTAAGCCATGGCCAAACGGTACTGCCAACTCAAGCTAACTTTGCGACTTGGCTCTAGTTGGCCATCGTTCGGCCACCAAGGTGGCATGAGCTGGCTGGAGTTGGCTCAAACTTGATTGTGCTTAAATTTTTAGCCAACTCGAGCCAACTTTTTCATTGTTTGACCAGCCCAAGCCAACTCGAGCCAAGTCAGACCAAGGTCAATGCAAGGTGATTGTGTCAGCTTTTGTTATGGCATTTGTTATTGCATTTGAATGATTTCCTTGCGACTTGGCGTGACTTGGCTCAACTTGGGAGTACCGTTTGGCCAGCCGCATGAAAGTTTAGTGATTTTGCAAACTTGGCTTGAGTTGGCAGTACCGTTTGGCCAGGGACTGGTTGTTTGAAGCAAGATTAAGCTAGCCCCGGGTGAAGTCTAAACTTTGTTGTCATTTTTAAGCCTAAAAAAAAAGTGTTTGATCACAAACGGACTCCGTCGCTATGTTTTGAGCAAGAACAAACTCTTTAGCTGGTCTATGATCAAAATTCTGCAGTTTGTTAGCCACAAACAAGAGAGAAAGAATTCGGTTAACCCTGGGTTAGCTTAACCGGGCTTTGAACAACCCAGCCCAGGGCCCGGTTTTTCAAAGCACGATTAGGCTAATCCTGGATTAGGTCTAAACTTTCTTGTCAGTTTTTTAGCCTGAAAACGTGAAAGTTTCTTCCACAACGACTTTCTTGATGTTTTAAGCTGGAACAAGCTTTCTAATCCATCTTCGAACAAAACCAAGTAGTTTAATGACAGAGAGGTCGAGAGAATTTCGTTAATCTTGGATTAGCTTTATCGACCTTCGAAAAACCGGGCCCAGGGCTTTAGTAGGCTTTGCCCCACAGCTGGCACGTATAGTTCATGTGTCTGTTTTTTGAAGTTCTTAACGAGTTCTATTCTTCTTGTAAAACATACTGTTTTACGCTTCACTGGAAAGTAGTGAACCTGGCTTCAACTCTTAAAAAAAATTGAATGAACGTGGTCCTTACTCTGTCTCCTCGCAATATTTGACCATGGCCTCAAAATTCACCAGCATAGGCTGGTCTTTCTGTGCACTTTTCTCCTGTTTACGTTTCTTCCGTTTCTTCCTCTTCTGAAGACAGACAGAGAATTACAACTAAGACAAGAGTCACCAATTGCGGACTACTGCGCTCACGGTCATAGGTCACAAGTCAAGAGTCAAAGGTTATAATGCACAGATTTAAGAACACAGGTTACAAGTCAAAGGTGGTAAGAATTTTGAGCTGTGTCAGAAGTCATAAATAGTCAAAAACAGCAGTAACGCATGGGTCAAGCGTTGAGGGGTCACGGGTCATAGTTCAAAACTAGGGAGTCACAAGTTGCGAGACTCGAATATTACAAGTTAGGTACTATGCGTCAAGTTGCACCTGGTGGTGTTATCAAATACACACAGCAAACTGTTATCACTGGTCAGCAACGATGTTCACGATACGATATTGCATAAACATTGCACGATTTTGAAATTCCAAAGCGTGAATTTCAAACATATTTACCAGTGTAGCATTACTGTTTTGAGCAAATTTTGAAGGATCCACAAGAACATTTTAATGCCATTAGAGCAATTAACCAACGCACACACACACTTTTCCTGCCGTTCTGCGAGTGGTTTTGTTTCTAGCCTGCATAGCTAGAGGCTCTCCCAGGGAAGAGAAAAGGAGGGGACCAAGTCCAAGTGAACGTCCCTCCCCACGTTCGTGTTAGCTCGGATCCCCTCTCCTTTCCCGGGATGGCCGTTAGCTACGCAGGCTATTTTGTTTCCTCATTTTCTCATCACTCGAGTTGGGATGTTACACCTGAACGATTTTTAGCGCAACATCCTATCACGGAAAAGGAAACCCCAACAGCTTTAGTAGCTTATTTTACAATACCTCTCTATCTCTTGCGCTTTTCTTAACCAGGAATTGAATCTTGTCTCTCTCCTCTCTGTTGAAAAAAGTTTGTGGTCAGAAATCGCACTGCTTACTATCAACTAATGTGAAACATTTCCAAAAAAGTGTAAAGGTGGTGTTACACTGGTCGATTTGCAACGACAATTTGCAACGATAAGATGTTGCGCTAAAAGTAGTTGAGGTGTAATACCCCAATGCGAACGATTCTTCGCAATGTTTGCAGTGCTACAACGCGTTGCAAGTTTTTGAAAGCGATTCAACACCGTTGCGTGAATTTGGAGCAAATCGGCGTTGCAGATCTTCGTTGCAAATAGACCAGTGTAACACCAGCTTAAAGGGAATACAAAATGCGTGCAGTAAATAGCTAGCGTATGACTTTCTTCACTTGTCACTTTGGGTATTAATCTTTTTACTCGCAAGCTTAGAATACAAATTCTCCCAACTTCTCAAGAAGAGAATGTATAACGGAGCTGATATTCAATCAGTTGTCATCTGAACAAGTTATCAAAAACCAAATTTCAATACTGTTACGATATATTTCTGCTGAAAGACTGAAAAGAGAACATGAAAGTCAATCACTCTTGGGAGTGAAAGGGTTAAAATGTCCTGAACATGCCAAACTGAACTAGGCAGATGGTTCAGAGTCCAAGTTCTGCAAGTCATGTTACGTTAAAGTCGTGTGCAATGATGCAGCCACCTCAAAAATAAGGTGACAGCCTGAGGGGGGGAGGGGACTCAACATTAAACGCTGACATTTTTGTGACGTGGTACAGTTTAGGGGTCGGGTGTCAGTCGAATGAACTTTTTTCGTTTGAAAAACAGGAAAGGATAAAGTGCTTGATGAAATCATCTTTACAGCAATTTGAATTTTAAGTAATTTTAAGTAATTAGGCAACAAAATTTATTGGTACCTTTAGGGGTCAAAACCAAAACTCCCGACAAGCATCCCCATCTTTTTTACGTGGCAGTCGGGGGAGGGGGGTGACAAGAACGCATTTTTCACGGTGTCTGAAAAACGTATATATATTGACTCACTTGGAATGGTACAATCTACAGTATGCTTGCTTTCCATCCCTGCCTGCTCGACCAGACTGCTGATAGTATGCTTCGATGGACTGAGGCATGGACCAGTGAACTACGAATCTAATAAATTGAAGCCAATAAACAACTATGCATGTCATTGGTGTTAACTAAAACAATGATTTTCAATTCCATGTTTTCTTCATTGGCATTATAAATGAAATTTGAGCTACAGACTTTATAATTAAACTGAAAGTCAGGCCAGTTTAGTAACTAGCAAAACTTTGAAAGTTACCTTAAATGTTAAGAGCCCCTCACCCTACAAGATTAATTTTTAAAATACATCCCCCCTCCATCTCATCAAAGACTGCAAGCACCAAAAGTAGTAGAGAAACAGGGCAAGTTATGGCACATTAGATGTTTTGAGATATATTTTTGAAGTTTATATTTTGTCCCCCGCCCTCATGACTGAAGTTTGAACTGTGTAACTTTATCATGAATGTTCCAATCCACAGAGACAGAAAACCATAAGACTAACAAAATATCTAAAATCGATAAATTTGTACTTCTTGCAAGTTTTGTTACCTGACTGTGGCTTTGTTTATCCCCATGCCAAAGCTAACTGTGGCAACAATTATTGCAACTTCTCCCTCCATCCACTCCTTCTGGATGTTATCTCTTTCCTTCAGACCTAAAGAGCAGATTTAGTGAGCTACATTATTCACCACTTGTTCAACTGCTGAATTGAAAGCAACCAGTGTGGTCGCAAAAAGATTGGAAGATTTTTCATGTGTTTTCCACTTGCTTCTTTTTTTTTGATTGGTCCAAATATGGTGGCAGGATAGTGTCAGCCAATCAGGAACAAAATTGTCAAAAATTCAAAATGTAAATCGAAAATGGCAATATTTATCATAGTACTGCCTCATGATTAAACTCAAATTCTCATCTGACAGCCTCTTATGTTGACACAGTGTAGTTGCTGTTTAAAAGTATTGTAACCTGTACTAGCGGTATAAATTAATTTAAAATTCTAGTGGTATATACTAATAAAACCTCACAAATTTCAGAGAAGTTCACAAACCTAACCATTCAGTAGCATCTGCCCAAGAATTACCTGCATGGTATGCCTTTGCTTTCATCCCTCTCTTGCACAATTGGAAAGCAACTTCCTCACAAGCTTCCCGTGTCCGGCAGTAGACAATACCACTTCCCTGTAATACAAGCACAGAAACTCACTTGAGAACAGATAAATTAATGTAATATATATGGGTGACTTTCATGACTTCAATCCTTTCATTTCCAAGCCAAAAATTACAAGCAATAGCTTAATCAGTTCTTATTTGAGTAAGAGAGCAAAAACCAAGACTTACTGAAAAGGTGGAGTATATTGAAGTGATCCCAAGATATTTTGGTGGTGGGAATATAGTGCTGCAATTTTATTATGTATATAGAAGCAAGGCCAACCTGAGAGATCAGTTGACAGACACACTCATATAAACCAGCAGTAAAAACTGATGTACCATACATTTGCCTCTAAGCTGACTGTGAAAGTGGCTTCATAGATCTTTATCACATCATACAAAGCTTGATCAAACATAGACGTTAAGACACCACTGGAAAAATCAATTTAAGTCAATAGGCCATTTCTGAGATGCATATTGTCAGCTATTTTTGTGGAAAGTTAGAATTTTAACCTTGCATACTGGAACCTCTGAGAGCACTTTAAATATTGTCCCATGTTGTATAAAATACACTATCATGGAACACACCTTGTCTGAACCAGTCTCATCCACTTGCCCAGCCCGCAAAGCCAACTGGGCAAAATTCTTTAGACTGGTGAATGGATCATCCATCAGTTCCTTGTAACTTAAGAGGAAACTCATGGTTACAAAGCTGGTGAATACATGAATGTATTGATTAGCCAATGTAACAGTCTCCACTGTACCACACTTGACTTACTTCTTTGCTTCATCAACCTAAATCTGGGACCTGAGTGGCATATTTTTCATATCACTAGAGGATATCAATGGCATTATTTCCTGCTTTTGCATGGTTGGTTGAATGAACATTTTCTCATATAACATGAGTTCGTGTCTATATAATAAAAAGAAATTACATGGCAGCTTATAGATTTTATTTTCTCATGGTAAAAACAATATTTTATTCACTCGCACAGCGCTCGTTCATAAAATATTGTTTTTACCACTTGAAAATAAAATTCATATTTTTGTGCCACCGTGTAATATCCTCTATGTATCAATCAATATATAACATGTATAAAAATTAATACAAAGTAATATAATAATATTAGTCAGTGAATCAGCAAAATAGTTCTGTAGTAACAAATCTTACCGGATATCATAATAAATGTTGGGCCTGTGGCACTTGGTTTTAAACACAGTTATCGGCTTGCGCAAGGAAAGCACAGAGAACACATCTTCCTGAACACGTGGTGTAGCTGTAGCCGTTACTGCTACCCAGGGGATTTTCTTATGGCTTCGCCTCAAATTGCCAAGTTTCAGGTAATCCGGGCGGAAATCATGGCCCCAACTTGAGACACAGTGAGCTTCATCGACAACAAAGAAGGACAACAGCTGCCGTCCACTCAAACATAACAACAGCTCTTGAAAACTAAGTGTGGCAGCAAGTTCTGGGGTTATGTAAAGCAACTTTGTTGATGGCTGTGGGCTGTGCAAGTCAGCATAAACTCGCCTTCTTTCCTTTTCAGACATTTTGGAGTTGATAGTCTCTACTTTGATTGACAGTTGTCTTAGTTGACTGACTTGATCTTGTATTAAGGCAATCAAGGGAGAAAACACAACTGCAATTCCTGCAGACACCACAGCTGGCAGTTGATAGCACAATGACTTGCCAGAGCCAGTTGGCATAGAGACAAACACATCTTGTTTTCCTGAGATATTGTCAATGCAAAGTAGGTCAGTTTCATCTAATGGGAGATTAAAGGGGCCCTCTCAGCTTTTTCAATGTTTTTGTTTACATCTGGAAAATCCACTCTGAATTTGGTTCCCAAAACAAAAGAACATAATTAAATCAAAAAAGAAAAATAAGTTAGTAGCATTTTTAGATTAAAAGAAACTAATCTTCTCCTCAAACGAGTTGGATGGAAGTGGATTGCTATTCATCTTTCAACTTTCGGGGGCCCCAAAAATAGGGGAACCCAAGATTTTGGCGTGCAAAGGACTGCGGTTGAGAGCTAGGGCCCCTTTAAGAAACCTGGGATGGCAATGGCAACATGAGAACCAAAAAGAAGTGTCTCTGTATTCCTTATGTCTTTGTAACTTTAGCCTATTCTTAGGTTGCTCAATTTGTTCCATTTTTATCTCCTACTAAGAAAAATGACTGCCCTCCCAGGGGAGATAAGTTTAGCAGCCTCAAATCCCACCATATTTTGTAATATAATGCTTTGCTCTTGTGAGATAGCCCCAGAGATAGTGCTTGGCGTGTAAAGGGGAAATATCTATTGACCCTTCTAGAAGGGTCACTCTCCTTCCATGTAAACAGGGTCTTACAGTCCCTATCATTTTTATATGGGGGGGAAGGGGGCAGGCTCTGATATAAAGTGGAATCTATCACCCAAATATACACATGCAATTTTCCGAACTAACACAGTTTAACGCATCAAAAATAATTAGAATATTCAAGGTGAAATTTCATGAAACATCGCTATAAATTAAGCTAACGCTACTCCAGTTTTACTAAATCTAAACCTTTTTTTTTTTTTTTTTTTAATGGCTTGCAATTTTAGCTGACAAATTTAACACGTACCTTTAAACACGGCTTTCGCCGCATTTTCCTGTGTCTTTGTTAAGAAACTTGAAAAATTAAAGACCTTTTTAAGGGCGTCATGGAGACGCGTATCCATCACTACATTTAAAACCAGAAAATCGTTCAAGTGTTCATGTCTGATCCGTCCGCCATGTTTCTAGGCTCAGTCTCCCAGACGGTGTTTCGGCGCCCGCGGTTGGAAGGCGGTGTTCAAATAAAAATCGATGACTCTCCGTTTTAAAGGTCGATAGTTTACCTAATCGGGTTATTTTTAGAAAGTTACATCATTGTTCATACTGCGAGCAGAACCGGCCCCACAAGGAAAGAATATCGTGTACACTGCTCTGGTGACGGCACACTTTTTACAATGGATCCTACATCTTTTGCTACGGTAAAAGCCGAAGTACATCGCCTTCCGTTCAAAGACGACAAAATTAAAGCAGTCGGATTCGCTCAGGGTTACTTCTATGCCGAGCAAGTCGCCGAACTTCTTCCTTCTTTCAGTTTTGACGACGACAAACTCAAAGCATTGCAGTCATGCATTGGCAAGATGCTGCCTGCTACTTGTGCAGGAATGCTTCCGATTCTAAAGGCCTTTTCGTTCGACAAGAACAAGATTCAAGCGTTCGAACTGATTTCTTCCATGGTGACAGACCCGAGGAACTATGTGATCTTCAACGACGTTTTCCCATTCACTAAAGAACGTCAGCGGGTGAGGGATATAATGGAGAAACGTGCAGTCATGCTGCCACCTCAAGCACCTCCAGGATACAACCCATACCAGCCTGGAAACCCTTATCCATACGGCAAACCCAACCCGAGGGTAGACCCCAACGACCCTTTGTACCGAGCACTGGACTCCGGCGTGAATTTTGCTGTCAATGCAGTTTCATCTCTGGTAGCGCCTACTCAAAGGTCTTCAGGTGCTGTACTTACACAGCCTGTCAGGTATCAGACGACTGTGACAACTAACTACCCCCCTGGTACATACCCTCCAGGTGTGTACCCCCCTGGTACGTACGCTCAAGGTGTGTACCCCCCTGGTGCATACGCTCCAGGTGTGTATCCCCCTGGTGCGTTCCCCCCCAGTTATGCACCACGGCCAGGCCAACAGACTACCACTTATATCACAAGCACTGTGCCACCACAGACAGGATATCCTGTTGGACAAGCCCCACCTCCTGGTCAGAATTATGGACAGCCACGACCTTACTGAACTACAAAAAGGAAGGGAAATAGACTTAATGTATTGACCAACTGCCATCGTATACTGACTCTTTTTCAGTGCCATAAATGTAAGCCCAAGGTTTTGAGTAATTTTTTCAACTGATTTTTTCAGTGCCATAAATGTAAGCCCGGTTTTGAGTAATTATGCCAAAATTATATGGTAGTTATTATATATTACATTGTACAACTACAGATATTATACTACTGTAGATATTATCTGATATTAGCTTTTTATCCAGTTTAGACAAGATTATGAACACTTTATATAAGATTTTTTTCTTGATGACAAATCAGGAATATTAATTTTAACAGAAGTCCCCCAGGGATTTATAATGGTAAGGTGTTCACATCATAATCATCATAAAAATGATTTTTTCAGCTGTCTGGAATATTATTACCAGCAAAAAATAAAGGTTTACACACATTTTTTCATCCAAATTGTTCCTGGTTATATCGTGCGAACAGTCTAGAGGTTATAGCCATGGACTTACAGTACTTAGTGTATGTAATCTGGAACTTTTAATCTTTGTCTTTCATTAGTTTAACCCTTTCACTCCCAAGATCAAAATGCATATTCTTCCAACCTCTCAAAAAGAAAATGTATGAGTGATCTAGTGAGAATTGATAGTTCAATCTGCTGTACTATGAGCAAGGTATCAAAAGCCAAGTTCTCCTTACTGTACGATATAGTTCTGGTGAGAAACTGAAGGAGAAAATCGAAGTTGAAAGGGTTAAGTAGACTGATGGGTATAGACCATCACACTGGGACTTTACAGCTGAAGTGGATTAGAGTTTTCACGATCATGCACAGTCTATGTGTATGTTGTTAATGTATATATTGTTTCCAGTCTGTAATTAATGTAATTAACAAGTTACCAAGTACTTTGTTTATATCTTCCTGTAAATAGATTAATCTTCTCGTTTGTATGCCGCTGTTTTTTTCCATTATCTATAAACTCTGTATTATTATATTTTGTAACATTTAAAGGAAGCCTGAACGCTATAAGCTTTGCTTCTTGTTCGGGCTTCCTCGTCACAACTGTGTTAAATGTAAACCTGCACATGTGACAAATCAAATAAACTATCTGTGTGTGTCTGTGTACAAATAGTGTTTCCCCCTGTATAATAATAACTATTACACTATGACCAGTGGAGCTGCTTTCCCTTGTGTTTGAACATCAAATGACCCACTGAATATTGCAGCCTCGGCAACTGTGCCTGAATGTGAAAATGGTTTTAATTTGTTCCATAGCCCCACCCCTCATAGGTACTCCCATATATTTAAGCCATATATATATGGGCCATATATAGGCCATTTTGCCATGTATATTAAGCCAAGTCACGGTTTTCAGAACCGGGCGGCACACTCACCCAAACGCATCCCCCCTCCTATTCCCAGACCTCCTATTCCCAGAGAAAACCTTTTTCTCTCCTAAAATAACGCCTTTACAATATTAAATTGCTACTCAATGCCTGCTGGGGCCGAGATGTGAGCTGAAAGTGATCTGGTGAGATAATGGATATGATAAAACGGTATGAAATGAAGTTGGAAGGGAGAAAAAAAAGGAAACACATTCTCCAAACCAATGCAAATTCACCTGCACACATGGTAAATTAATGGCTGCACAAGACAGGCTTGCATAAAACAAGCAATTTTACATCTTGTCAGTCTATCGCTATTAGAAAAGGAATGAGCTCTGACTAACTGAAGTGGCCTTTAGAAGACAGTATTTCCACAATGCTTAATAATCAAAAAGGGCATGGTGGGCCTGCTTTAGCAAATTCACCTTTTAAAACAATGAACCATGATTATTTCAATAATGTTACAATCGCCTTGTTGACAAATCAAAGAAATTTGTTTGTAAAGAGCTTTAGATCAAACTATACTATGGAAAAGATCTAATCTTTACATTCATATACTGTACTCCAGAGAGAAGTTCCATGTGTTGTGTTCATACATTGCCAGCTACTTTTTTTAGTCCAGAAATACGCCTTTCTCACAGATGAGCTGTCCATATCACCAGGAATGGAATGGGCTTGAATCCAAGAAGTCATTAGTGACCAGTCACGATGATGCTGCACAAAATAGTAGGACACTTAGATGTCTTCAGGTGTCTTCTCGCCACATTTTAAGATATGTTTCAAGAAAACCACTTTATAGCCTTTTGTGCCCTTGCGTAAAGCTGTTTTTGTGGGAAACATTACAGCTGCAGGAAAATGTCTTCTGGCATCTTCTCGCTATCTTCTGGCAGATGCTTTGCAAAAATAGTATAAATTAGCTTTGATTTGAAGGTGCAACTTCGACATAGGCTCGTCCCACCTGCTGGTTTCACTGAGAGGAGTTTGGTAATCCGAACAGACGCACTGTTCCAGCATCACGCTCATGTTTGTCCTAAAAACATTTAACAACATATATTAATAATAATAATAATATGATAATAATGATAATAATAATAATAATAATAATAATAATAATAATAATAATAATAATAATAATAATAATTTAAAATACCAGTTATCTTTAGTTTCAAAACAACTTTAAAATGTGAAACTTTCTTTTTGAAAATAGTTCTACTTGCATGTTCATTTACATGCAAATCAGTCACTTTCATAAAAAAAAGTTTTACACTTAGGCCTCGTTTTGAAACAGCACTGGAAACAGGCATTTCTCAGAAATGGCACTTCAGTGTGTACCTTATCATCACAAGCAAAGGCCAGTAAGGGTTTCAGTGGATGCCACGCCACAGTAAAGGTTGGAGCGTTACACGGCACGTCACAAATTTTTTCTCCTGTCTCCACCATGGCCTGCACAAGAAGAAACAGCTCAGTAAATGTTAAGCTGTACAAAGAAGTCATTGTCTTTATTAATCAGATTTCTTTGTTGATCTATTTCGCATTCATCTTCAGTCGAGTGATGGCATATTTTATTGGTATATTAGGGTAGATTTTGTACGTTTGGGCTTCTGGATTATGTTTTCGTTATAATGAGGATTTCAGGGTTCTATTCTATACATTTTACTGTAACTTTGGCCAGGCTGGAGAATATCCTTTATCGTGCCTGGGTTCCACTGTAGGTAGATATGCCTTTCTAGTCATGTGACTGAAGGCATGCACTCTCACGCCCTACTTACTATGTCTATAACAAGGTCTTCAGAGCCGGATGCCAGCATCTGTCCATCATGACTGAAACTCAGAGTACGCACGGGCCAGCTGTGGTGAAAAAAGGGGTTAAAAGCAGATCACACACACACTCACAAGAACTTCTCATGCCCTGGCAACTACATGTACAGTAGCTGTTTAGAGGTATACTCAACCCCTGCATGCCAACTGCCTTTCGAGTATACCTCAAATTACTGACTGCAAGCAACAACCTGGAGTAGACAAGTGAAGCTGTACGTGGCGAAAAATAGGTAACTGTGGCTCACAAATAAAATAAAAAATATATAATATGTGCTACCTAATCCCTGAAAAATTGCGATCAACTGATTGACACAAAAGAGTTTAAAGACATGTTAAAAGAATGCATTTTACTAAAAACTGTTTGAACTTTCCACTGTGTCACTCAGAGAATGAAATATTATCGCTGTACTTGCCTACATGTATATTATTGGGCAGTTTGGTGCCAGTCTGGAAACGACACTACATCCCTCAAAGAACTTCTTTTTGAAAATTTGGGAGAATTTATATTATGAGCTCTGAAGTGAAGGTGTTGTATGTGCAGGGACTTACTCTAGTCTGGAGAACGTCCTGACGCAGACCAGCTCGTCCAGGTCCCACAGACTGACCAGGGCATCAGCACTGCCAGTTGCAAAATACCTGTGCACAAATGTCAAACAGACCATCAGTTACGAAATGTTCTTCTGGGTTTTGTTGAGTGGGTAAAAGTTATTTTATAAGAAATTTATTTTATTTAACGTCCATATTTCCCGTCAGCTCTGAAGGCTTTTATCAATGGCACTGATAAGAAACCAAATGCTAAATAATAGAATAGGGAGTTATTATTTGAACACACGTCTCAGCTGTTTGATGCTCTAAATAGCCAGTTTTTGTGTTTACAGTCAATTCCCTCTGAGACAGACACCCTCGGAACAAGCTCAAACTGTCCTGTCTTAGAGAGGTGTCTGTCTTAATAGAAGTGTGCCTGTTAAGAGAGAGTTCACCGTACATTGTTTTTCAGACAGAACATTTCGAACAACTGAACAAAATCCATTACACTTCAGAAAAATGTACTTTAGTGAGGTAATCACTTTTTGTCACCACTTTATCTAATGAGGAATGAGGGTTAGTTGTACATATAAAAAGACAAAAGAAGATATTCATTCATCTACAGGATGTACAGTATATATGGACTGGGGCAGCCTTACTTTCCAGTTGGATCAAACTTGATGCAGATGCAGTTGGCAGGATGAGCATGAAGAGTCTGCTGAGGCTTCAACTCTGGATAACTAGAAAATGCACACAGGATATATTATTATATATTGAAAAATACTTCAACATACACAGCCAGCAGTTACGAAAAGAGAACTTAAGGTACATTTGTACAGTAGCATCACCTATATGCCAATGTATACGTTTATGTTGAAGCATGAAATCATTACAACACATTGATAAAACACTCAAGAGTTTTCCGTTCTAAGTTTGTGTACCAGGTTTCCAGTGTGCTTGTAAGTCATTAGCAGTAGATAATGCTGTGGCTGATTCATTCAGCAGAGTCCCATGCCATTTAATGCTATGTTCAGTTTGTCAGTGGTATTCAGAAATGCAATGCACTGTTGTTTGTGTATATATACAATCATGGACATGTACATGTATATGCTGTAGCCTGCTGCAGTATGCATAACTTATGACTGTATGCATGCACGTGCACTGTAGTCCCCATTATACCTTAAAATGTTGATACAGCCATGTCCATTGGTCAGAAAAAACAGGTCATTGGTGTTATTCCAAGAAATTTCATTCACCTGAAAGTTATATTATGTCAGTACAGGCAAACTTCCACTAATGGCCACCTCTACAAAGTAGCCACATCTATACAATGGCGCCACAATTTTTTTTCCTGGCCACCGGTACTGTTATTAGAACCTCACCACAACAGCCACGTCTACAAAACAGCAACAGCCAGCAGTTCATTTCCTCAAACCAAACAATGCACTTAAAATAACTTGCATGTAGTTGATTGTGCAGACTGTACCTCAAACTTGAACTGTTCATCACACTTAGCTTTGTAGGTTCTTGAATCCACAAATGTAATCAAGTCTTCCTGTCAGACACAAAACAAAGGATAAATAGGGTTCAGCTATATTTTCACAACAAACAGGTAAGCAAGTAGCAATGGCATTTCCTCACACTGCTGATTGCATGGTTTCTTCTTCAAAGTAAAGCCAAACATAAATGACTTTGGCTTCTAATTGGTCGAAATTGCTTTTTTCCAGCTTCTGTGATTGGCAGGCTGGTGAACTTATTTTGGTTTTGGTTTTTGACAGTCATCCGAAAACAGCACTTTTTGGTTTAATAAGGAAATCAAGACAATTAAATTGTCGTAAAATTATTTTAATACTGGCTGTGGCCGCTTAAAACTTGATCCTCATTTGGGCCTCAAATTGGCAACAAATTTCCAAAACCAATAACTACAATAGGGGTTGCAAATGGTACCTAGAAAATTGTGGATCTTGGAAAAAATTTTGGTAGCCTTCTTGATGCTCAAGTCTCGTTTTTTTCCGTCTCAAGAGTCTTGAAGTGGTTAAAGTCTTGTTCTTGGATTTTTAAACAAGGGTCTCGGTGAGTTGGATTTTATCATTCACCACCTCTAACAACTTTCTGTGTAAATACAAAACATACCTTATTTCCAACAGCAATGGTGTTTCCATCTGGGCTCCAACAAATGTTTATATTTTCTCCTTTGGTGTTAATGACAGTCACACACTTGGCAGCTACAAAAATGAACAGAAACTTATTACAGATAACAATAACAATAACCCTAAAAATATTATATCCAAAGGTGTTCCCTCTCCCTGGAGTGCAGAGACTTTGTCCATCAATGTATAAGAAAGAAAAATGTTACTGGTGATGAAAATTTGCTTTACTGTATTTCAGATGGCTTTCAGTTGTCACACAGTGTGCCACATGCAACATCATTATAAAAAAGGGAAATATTGTTGAGGGTACAGCTTTGGGCTGCTTGAATATTGCACAGAGAAGGAACAAAACTTGGACTTGTTTATACACAGACTACTTAGTCTTTTAATCTATCACTGTATACATTTTTAGTGGGCAAATTATTTATTAGTAAGTTTCAAAAATACAGTGTTTAAACAGCTTATATTTTATTATATTTTAGACATACCTGTAGGGTCCATGTCAGTCCCTTTTTAGATAGTTTTTTGACTACAAATAGGTTATAGAACTATATAGTAATACAGTGTCCTGACAGTTAGTTAGTTTCTAATAGGATAGTCCTAATAAGATAGCAAATATGAGAGAATACAGTGTCCCCAATTAGTTGATTAATCCTTCAGCTATATCTTTGACACTCAAATGAAGTTTTTATTATTTATTATATTAATTATTAATTTATTATACTATTATTATATTATCTCTTGGTTGCACACAAGTAAATTACCATGATTGTCTTTTTGTGTCTGATGTGCAGTTGAGTAAATTTTCCTGTCAGGAAATGCCACACAGCACCAAGAAAACTTCACCACAAAATGTGAGATAATGTCACAATATTAGTACCTCTAGCATCCCATATTCGGATGGTCTTATCTCCTGATGCCGTCACAAACAAGTCAGGGTTGCTTGGATGCCAGCACAGCTGATCAACACTCTCCCTGTGTCCCTTGTAGTTTGATTCATGACTCTGAAAGCAAGAATCACATGTGTCTACCTGTTATTACAAGAAATTTTTGTGCCTTTTGAAAATTCTATAGTCTACTACTAGGTCACAATACAGTGAACTCTCTCTAAGGTGAACACTCTTGGGACTAGATTTAGTGTCCGCCTTAAAGAGTTCAGTTACAGACTGAGAAACAAGTGAAAATCAGCAAGGACCAAATCTGCATGCTGTCCGCCTTAGAGAGGTGTCTGCTTAGAGAGAGTCAACTGTATTGCAATTCAATTTTGAATTTTTTTGACTTGGCAACATGTCAATTTTGCAATATTATTATTATATAATAATATTATTATTCTTCAGTTGCAAAACTGAAGTGTCGCAAAAATTTCACATAACAAGGTAACAGTACACAGTAGTTTATAAAAATGTCATGTGTGCCTAGTTTTTCTCATACTAGATGCTTTTCTGACACAGAGAAAATGATGATCACCAACTTATTATAAAGTACAGTGAGAGCTAAAAAACTTAACAGATTATGCAGTACAGAGAGGGGGGGGGGGGGGGGGGAATAAATGGATTTTGTATTTTTTAAGGATCTATACATAATTTGTATTTAAAGGATCTAAATTGTGGGTGCAATTGCACAATGGTTATAGAACATTTATATTATAATATATTCCTCATCCCCATGCAGTAAAGAGGCCGAAATAAAACCAATAATCACACTTTATTTTGTCTTGTCTATGATTAAAGTTGCCAGTCTACATGTATGTGAATTCATTGCTTTTCTTCTTAGAAAGTAGAGATACTGAAGGTACTGTACATGGCTATGCTCAAGTACGTCACAGCTATATTTTTGTATTGAGCTATGTCAGCCTTAAATGAATATAGGATATCCTATGAATATAGGATATACTTACCAGCCGATCTTTGTCCAGAACAAACACACTAACAGTCCTATCAAAAGAGCCAGATGCAAGTCTTCTGCCATCGCAGCTCCATGCCACAGAATGGACCTAAACAAGCATTACACGAGGTTTACATATTTCGGGGCCCTTTGTGTTTTTAATAAGTTGATTGTCAGTTAGACGCGTAAATATAATTTTGTGTTCTTTTCTTCAAAGCGGTTACGTTGATTGACAAATTTTCTGTCGGTGGTCATCTCAGCGTCATACATAAGAACTGGAACGGATCTATTCGCCGGATCTAAAGTTCAAAACTTCAAACTCCTATAAGCATACCGCCATATTAGCCATGTGTGCAGTTTTCTAAGGTTGACAAACCAGTGCTCCAGCGAGCCCTTCCTTAAAGCTGCAGTAAGACACTCTGTTAAGTTACTAACCTTGGCTGAATGACCTGCAAAGTCCTTGGTTCTTGAGTTGTTCTCGAAGTATTTTCGCATTTCGTTCAAGTAGTCAGTGTGCACACTTCCAGCCGCCATTTTGACTCAAGGTTGGTCTCCAGGCTCTCACTGTTACGAATTGCGGCCAGGCCGGCCAGGCCCCAAAGGGAATCGAACCCAGGTCTCCAAGAGTCCAGGATGGCCCACTGCTGGAAGTACTGTAGACAAAGGTTAATGTAGATGAATAATTGACGTAGATGGCATTCCGAGCGTGCACCTGCTGTCACACCCTGAAAATTATAATTGTTTTGCAGCTAAAGTCGTCAAATAATGTTTTTCGTTGACCGATTTGCCAGGTGGCTTGTATTAGTTTTAATTTTGCTGCATTGAGAACGATCTCAGAAATTTTGATATTCATCCGCAAATTAATTTGAATGTCTACTTACTAATAATATATTTTTAAGTGGATGTTTCTACTTACTTCTTTTTTAGGTTTTTAACCACTCCTTTTATATATACAACTTTAACCAGAAGTACCAGCTACCTAGTATGCAGTATGTTTTTATTCTATTTTTCATTTATTCTTGTTTTTTTTTTTTTTTTGTTTTTTTTTTTGTAGGGGTTAATTTATTATGGCATTAACACTGCGAAGTTTAATCCGTGAATTTTTCATCAAGAGAACTGCTCACAAAAGAGCAGTTTCTTCATTTACCAGTGTTCACGACATTCCATTTGATGAAGGTGAAGTTAGAGCAAAATTCAAAACCCTCGGCAGTGGTGATGTAATCTTAAAAACACTTGATGGCACGAGGAAAGGCGTAGCCATTGCTTCACTGGCAAACCCCAAGCGCAAGAATGCACTGACAGGCAACATGATGGTAAAATTAGCAGAAATTGTGGATGACCTTGAAACATGGAAGGACGGCAAAGCACTTATCCTACATGGTGTCGATGACACATTTTGTTCTGGGGCTGATTTGAGCGTTGCAAAAGCAATCTCTACTCCGGAGGATGGTGGCCAAATGTGTGCCTTCATGCAAAAGACCCTGACACGCTTGAGGAGGCTCCCATTGATCACTGTGGCAGCAATTGAAGGGAAAGCACTAGGTGGAGGGGCAGAGGTAAACTTAGGGGCTCAGTTTGGACTTTCCAACTTCAGTCTACACCTTTCTGTAATTTTGTGCCACCAAGTTTGTGTTTCTGATTTCTCACCCAATCAGAGGCTGAATGGTCCCAGAACTGGTCTTTTGGTTCCAATTCCTCTTTTCATTCCCCTCCAACAGCTGCCACTCCTCATCTTTACTGCATTTTGTCCCTTAAAAGCAGAAGTATTTCCTGGATAACATTCAGGAGTAAGGGTTAAATTGAGTGCATAAATAGGCACATGATTTCAAAATGAAACTAGCATTTGAAGCAGCTGATGTGTACAACCCACAGTGAATAGAAGTGGTGATACTCATTTGTTGTTTTCTTTCTCTTCCAGCTTGCCACAGCTTGTGATTTTAGGCTAATGAGCAGCAACGCAGGTATAAAACATGGGGGTCATTGCATCTGTTAGTGCTAGACAGTGTACAAGTATTATTTATTTAATGTTATCATAGGAGAGGAGAGTTGAAATGCAATATATTGTGCAATCAATTGTATTAAACAAGTTTGCCATAGAATATATACACATTTGACATCAACAACCAATAATTTTCTCCACAAATTTTCCATTTTGGTTTCAGAAATTAGCTTTGTTCAGATCAAGATGGGCGTGTCACCAGGCTGGGGTGGGGGTGCAAGGCTTGTCCGCCTAGTTGGACGACAGCGAGCTTTGCAAATGCTGGGTATGGCAGAAAAGTTAAACCTGAATGAAGCCATTGAATGTGGATTGGTGGACAAAAAAATACCAATGGAACAGGTGGGTCATACTCTCCATTTCATACTGTCATGGGTGTTTTCGCTTGATTTGGGCATGGGATGTGCACATTACATGTAAGTTTTATGACATGATAGTAATTTCACAGCCGTTGTGAAATTTTGTCAGCACAAAAAGTGGCTTTGATGCATCCAATATTAAATAAATATTACGTTATTAGGCAATACCATAAAAGAAAAACCAGCCTTATCCCCACCTCCATCCCCAGAGAGCTCTGCCCCTTCACTGAATGGCGCCTAGCCCAGACACCACTCCCCCCCCCTCCCCCCCTCCCCCCCTCCCCCCCACCCCACCACCTGAACCTCCCACCTCAATATATCTCCAGTCTATATTATTATAGCCTCATTGGCAGGATTGTGTGGTCATGTGAGATTGTGTGAACTGGAGTTTATTGCCTTTTAACAGGATGCTGTCGAAAGTTGTTGTGAATATCTAGTGGAATACCTAAAAGCTCATCCTAATGTCATCAGAGCTATTAAAGGAGTGGTTGCTGCAGGTGATGATCTACCTCTGATTGAAGCATTACAAATTGAAAGGTACAGTAAAAAAAAAAAAAAAAATCAAGTCCATTAAGACTCTACTTTAACCCCCATCCATTTGTAGCCGTGAATAACCATGATTACCTGAGGTTCTTTCATTGACCTCACATTGGATTTTAATATTATTATGTGAGTGTGAGAGATGAAACAACCTCTATTGTTTGCTTCAACAGATCACTATTTACAACAGTGTGGGGAGGTGATGCAAATCAACAAGCCTTCAAAGATAATGTCAAGCACAGATGACAACAGAAGGAAACTGAAGCCCAAACTTAACCTCAACAGTTTGGGTCTCAAGAGAAAAAGAACAGGGGATGGAAGAAGTTACAAAACAAAAGGGAATAAAGACGTAATAAGGGAGCATGAAAAAGGATAGGACAGAGCACAGGAAATATGGGAAAGAGAAGGGATTGGAAGTGAGATGAGAGGAGTTAATAGGCAATAAGAGAGTGGCAAGTTGGTGAGAGAAGAGAAGGAAGCAAAACAGAAGCAAAAAAATGAAAGTTTGGTTGAAGCCAAGGCTTGAGAAGAGGACAAACTTTGAAGATGTGGGAGTAAATTAAAGAGTCTTGCAAAGAATTTTGAAGAGTTTCAAAATTAATACTGTAACTGCTTTTTATCATTCATCGTGTACAGTACAATTACCTTCAAACAGTCAACAAAGGGATTTTCCTTTATGTTCTGTCAAAAGAATCCCCAACAGAAAGAGTTCAAAAGACAATATCTTAAAACCTCCTTACAAGTTGCCAATTGATAATATTATACACAACTGTACTTTTACAAAAGAATCCAGTGCACAGTGGCCAATATTGTATACATTTTATAAATAAACTTTTAAAAATGGGTCACAAGTATAAAATAAATGATGACTACAATAGCTCCCATTCTCGAAACCATACAATTACAGTGCTGGAAATTAAAAAAAAGTCCAGGTTGTTTGGATACGTGGATTAGTTTACCTGATGGGTTTTCTCCTGGACAACCAGACTATCAATTTGGCAGAAAACCAGTTGTCCGAGCGAACTTTTATTTGTCTTGGATGACTGGGTGACCTCTAATTTCGAGCACTGCAGCTATGTAACTTGAGATGGTTTACTGGCAAAAAAACCTTTAAGCTGTGCTTCGTAACTTTGCTATGGTTTCTCATGTCTGAGGGCTTTATAATGTTCATTTTGCTGCACTTCCACAGAGAGGACAGGTTTTAACTTTTCTTCGAGGCAGTGACGAAGGAGATGCATTCTGTTATGTCATACAGCCATTGTTTCAAAGCAGCACAGTGAGTTTATAGCAAATGTCAAAATGGATGGTATTTGAATGTCTAAAAACAAGAGACTATTGTATTGCAGTTGGCTTGGATAAGACTTGGACTGCCATGTACATTTGTTTGATAGTTTTAGATTTTTGCCATTTTGCTCTGAAACTTAGCTGTATGCACATTTTTTGACATGTTCTCATTAAAACTTGTGTGTTGGCAAAAATAAATTTACCCTGAAGTATACCAATTATAGCAATATTATTAGCAAAGGGCCACATCTGAACCTCCATCTGTCAATAACATACACCAAACACCTTCATTTTATCCCCAATTTTAGAGATACGCATTTTGTACAGCTTATGTCTTTGAATCAAAGGTCGAATTTTGCATCTCCTTTTTTAGACTGACCACATAGCAATAATAATATTATTGCAATTATTGCAGAAATTATTTCTTTGTAAACTATTTTGCAGATATGTTTAACTTTCTTTTTCTTTTCATTTCTGCTTACTGATTTTCTTCTGGCCCATCCTCCTCTGATTCATGTGTCTCTGTGGTAGTTGTTTCTACTTTGCTTAGAGCTTCTTTGTTCCGTTTTGCAATTTCCACTGTGTGGGGATGTATGGGAAGGATACCAGCCTGGATTGACAGGGATTAATAATATTAATACCCAGGTAAATATGTCTGTCTCCCAAGGAACCAGGAAAATATACAATCATCAAGGGAGGGGCCCGGGGGGTACTCCTCAAAATTTTGGGTGGGAGTGTGCCGCCCGGGACTGAAAACCCTTATTCTATTTAAGACCAAAATTTGTGATTTTTAACCCTATTTCAGACCAAAATTTGCAATTTTCAACCAAATTTCAGATCAAAATGCGCAATTTTCAACCCTATTTCAGACCAAAATAATATCAAAATCTCCGACCCTATTTCAGACTAAAATGTTAAAATCAATACCCTATTTCAGACTAAAATACTGAAAATGATACCCTATAGGAGTACCCTCCCCCCCACCCCCCCCACCCCCCCCCCCTTGGGGGAACAGGGGGCAGCTAAAAAATTAAAATGCTCACAAGGGGGGCAGCTAAAAAATTAAAATGCTCACAAGGGGGGCAGCTAAAAAATTGAAATGCTCGCAAGGGGGGGGGGGGCTGCTAAAATTTCATGCTTCATGCTTCAAGTTTCAATACCATCATCCCTCTCTCCCTCTCCCTTTCCCTTACTTACCAGTCCCAGAAGCATGGAAACAGTTCTTGATGGCTGAGCACCAACTGATAACCAGTACCTGGGAACAAAGAAACAGTGCACAAGGAATAAGTGCGTGCACACGTGGAGCAAGATACAAAATCAAGCCTACTTTTGTTTTCAAATTTTCCTTCCTATGGAAAATATCTGACTCCCAAAAGTCAAGTACTGAAAACTTACTTGATTCTGTCCTCATTCAGGCTCACGAGTTTCTCATTTCTTGAATTAGGCAGTGGGTCATATGTTCCAATCTGACAGAAAAAATTAATTAATATATGGTCGCTATATACTGTATCACTTTCAGTTTTAATGGGCTATCACAAACCCGTGTGAAAACTGAAGATACTAATCACACAAAAATAATTATTGTTCTGCAGTCAAACACGGTCTATGCCTGATTGACAATTAGCAGCTTTTACGAGGTCAATACCTGTTCGTAGTACCCGCGGTTACGAGGCTTTTTCCGATGAGAAGCTACTATGTAGAAAAACGGTCTATTTTTGCAGCCGTACAGTGCCAAACGAAGACATACAAAGGCCTTTTTCATCGTACAGAGCTGAGATCATGCACCACGCACACTAGCACATGCAGAAAACTGCCAGGCGACCGTGCCTGAGAGCGCTAGAGCTTGGAACTAGTTCAGTGTGGTAGATTACTGACGTTGAAATCGCGGGCTCTGATCCAAAATGGCGGTCGAAAAGCATGATTATCGATGACTGCGTTAGAATGAGAGTTGGCTGCCCGTATGAGTGCAGAGCAACATGGATCACGGTTGTTACAGCGTGAAAAGTCCTCAGAGGTACTGAGGAGTCGAGAATTTGATCACAAGGGGTTGGAAATCTTGATGGAATTTTTGTCTTTTTTCTCCCTGTCAGGTGGTCACTGGTGCTCTGGACAGTGATGCAGTTCGACAAGCCCTCGCGCGTATCAGACAGATTGTGCAGTCAGCATATGGACCAACAGGAAGGTGAAGGCCCGGCTTCGATTGTCCCTACAGTTTATATATTTGGTTCAATTAATTAGTCCTTTCACTCCCAAAACTTTTAACTTCTATTTTCTTCTTCGGATTCTTGCCAGAGATATGTCATAAAGTA
Organism: Plumapathes pennacea; assembly: GCA_964036295.1. Taxonomy (NCBI): domain Eukaryota; kingdom Metazoa; phylum Cnidaria; class Anthozoa; order Antipatharia; family Myriopathidae; genus Plumapathes; species Plumapathes pennacea. The sequence continues at coordinate 5,858,585 of OZ038472.1, read as the reverse complement.
TGGAGTACTTGGCTCCTTTGATAGCTATCTTATGTAAAAGCTGATTAAACTATCAAGTCTCACTGCATCACTCATACACTTTCTTCTAAAAAGGTTGGGAGAATCTGCATTTTGAACTTGGGACTGAAAGGGTTAACACCTACTGACAGTATTGTTACTGGCCAGCCTGTTAGTACAGTAACTGTAGTAAAAATGTTATGGTGGAGCATGTTTTTTAGTACCCTTCCACTTCCTAATCCCCCTCCCCCCCCCCCCCCCCCCCCCCCCCCCATTTTCTACACTGACCTAATCAGTATGAGGGGTGCATGGGCAGTGTGTGCAGGATTCATGGCTGGGTTGCAGGGATTGCCAGCCATGGGCCTCGGCCCCAGGGGGGAGGGGGTATATAAAAGGGTAAGGGTTTGGACCTCGAGGTGGAGCCTCTCGCTATAAAACTTTACTGATGGCCCCAATACCCCCCTCCCTCCGGGGCCTCAGCACATACACTGCACATGTACCCAACCTCCATAAAGCAATGCAATAATATTGCAGTAATATTGTTAATATGACTGTAGCCATGCTGCACTAGCCCAGATAGTTATTCTGAGCAAGTTGCCAGGGAAAAACTCTATTTTGTACCCCCATAGTCTGATGGGAAAGTCTAGGAGCCTTCGGATAGTGAACAGTGGCTTTTGTTTAACAGCCTGATTTCCTTACAACATCTAAAGATCTGGTTTGTGTTGCAGATTAAAGTTTTTCCAGAATTCATCTGGTGGCCATGTGACCATGACATCGGCATCTAAGAGGGTGATTGACAACCTGGTGAGTACATCAAATCCAGTTGTGCGACTACTGCTGACAGCTGTGAAAGGGCACCTTGATGTTTTTCATGATGGAGGACTAAGAACAGCCCTGTTGGCCCTCAGGTACATAGTTGAGCAGTATACATCAAACTCAAGTATGTAATACAACAAGTTGTTCTTTCAAGAGTACTAAGTTGATTTATCATAATTAAGCTCTAAAAATGCACCATGTGAAGTGCAATGACTGAGCATGGTAACTATATAGTCAATTTGTTGAAGCAAATTTTGCTCTGACAAGGACCAACACTTGAAACATCAGACAGGAGACTCCTAATTTACAGTATTTATTCTAGTCAACTTTATGTTGATAAACTTGTTTTCACAGGCACTAAATATTTGATACATTCTGCATTTTATCCCAGTTTGATTGAGTCATCTCAGAGTCTGACAGTACCCAGGCATCTTGTTGTTGAACTACATGAGCACGCTCTTCACCAAATCATCCAGCATCTGGATACCGGTTCCTGCAAATGGAGAATGAAAGTGGACTTTGGAGACATGAACAGCATGCTGGCCATAGTGAACAGTATCATAAATACCAAGCCTGCATGCCACCTGCATGACCATGAGAAGAACTTCCTGTCTGTGCTGTTGATAAAGGTAATGGTAAGCATAGTTATAGAGCATACTAGACAAAAAACGACAATATTTTTTTATAAGTGCTTCTCAAACTCATGTAAGAATTCATGTTCTTATTAGCCAACCAATGCATCACATTTGGTCAGGTGGATGGGTTTTGATCCTGGGGGGGGGGGGGGGGGGGTACTCAATAGGAATTTGGGTAGGGGTGTTCCGCTGACTCTATAAAGCCCTGACCCTATTCAAGACACAAAAATGGAAATTTTGCTACCCTGTCTAAGACAAAGTAAAATTTGATACCCTATTTAAGACAGAAGACCCTGAAAATGATACCCTATCGGGCGGAACATCCCTATATAGGAAATATATGGGAGTACCCGCCCGCGGTTTTGATACAGTGCTAAACACTGGTTCAAGTGTTTAATCCAATTTCTAGCTCTAGGGATAAACATTTCTTTAATTTGCATACATTCATTTGAGAAGTTATTTCAAAATGAGGGATTCCTAACACCTCAAAACAATATAAAGCACTTGGCCACTTTCATTGTTCTCAGTGTTCAGAACCCTTCATCAAGCACTAACGCACTTGATTTCAAAATGCACCGTGACAACAAACTTCTGTCATTGAATGACAAAATTTATTTTGTTGCAGGCATTTGCTCAGTCTTTACCAAATAGCTCAGCAGCAAACAGAGTAACAGCATTTCCAGTTCAAATCATGACCTGTGAGGGTAGTCCTATAAAAGAGTCAAAACTAATCAGCGGTGTGTTACTTGAGGCTCCCAAGTTCAATACTCTCACAAACAAAAAAGTATTTGAAACACAACCACTAAAAGTGGCTCTGTATGATGTGTCAATGGCTGGTGATACACAGGAGTGGTTTGAGGGCGTCACTACTGAAACAGCACCTGGTGTTGCAGGGGTTGATCTCATGGAGGGAGTTCTGAGACAGATGCTGTTGGTGGCTGATGAGTTGGCTTCCTGTGGAGTCAAACTGGTTGCTTGTCAGAAGTGTATGCACCCAGCACTGAAGGAATATCTTCGAGACAGGGTAAGTGGGAAGATAGCGTGGATTTTGATAATATAGTGAAGAATACTAATCTTCTCTGAAACCAGAAATGCCAGACCAGAGATTCAGGCTCAGACTCAGGGCTAGACTGCAAAAATAGTCCCTTCTTTGCACTGGGATAATCAAGCAAGCGCCAACGGAATTCACGCAGTCTGGAGCCGGGCTAGCTACCACTGGGAGAATTGGTCCTGAGTCCTAGTTGTGCAATCCTTGCTTTCCCCAGACCACATGTCTTCAATTGGCACTTGCTCAGGTATCCCAGCGCAATGTAGGGACTGCTATGCAGTCTATCCGGGAATGGGGGTGCAGACTTTTGCCAAACAATTGAGTCAAAATTACCTCCTTACTCTGACAAAGTGGTAGCGAAATGTCAGCTTACATGTTTCTTACCACATTCAACATATCCATGTCAGCCTTATGTCTTGATAGATTTTTTGTTTTACTGACACATTGCCAAAGATGCAGGCGCAGTCTATTAGGGAATGTGGGAACAAGCCTAGGCCAATCATTTGTAACATGCATGGTCCCAATGTGCCTGCATCCTTGAGGTGCCGGTATAGAGCGCTTCATTATTGAAATAAAGCTTTCAGACTTCTCACCTAACTTCAGTTTGTAAACTACGCCTGAAGGCTGAATAGGATTGTTTGGTTCTACTTCTCTATTCAATATTTTAGCGAACACAATAACAATTATTGTTATTACCCGATTTTCAGGACGTCTTCGTGATAGATCGCCTTTCTATCTTGCACATTGGTGCCGTGCAGCGCCTCACAGGAGCCACCATTCTCAGTACGTTTACTAGAGATGTTCCCACTTTTTGTTTTGGAAGTGTACAGAAAATTGAACATCTCGTGTTTAATGAAAGAAGGTGAGATAACTTATATTAAGGGAAGATTGTCGCATAAATCTCGCGTTTCACCCTTACGCCTTGACCAAACGGATATTTCATGCAGGGGTCAATCCAATGAAAACTTTACAACAGTATTTTACAATTTGGAATGATTTTTTGGCACGTTAAAACGCACTTTGATGAAATATTTTGGCCAAATACCGTTGATGCTGTGCATTTATATTTTTGCAGACTTTTCTCGAGTCTGCGTTTAGTGGTGATAGTATAATAGTCCTACTTATAAGATACACGTGACTGTAAATATTTATTTGGAATTGGCCCCAGGTTGACGCAAGTTTGTAAACCCAGAACGTGCGTACAGACTTCAGTTGAACGCGGACCAAACGGTTAAGAAAACTGAGTGACGGTTTGTGTGCAAATTTCAGTTCGACCAAGTCAACGTACATTGACGCAAAGAGGTGATCAGACCAAATGCAAGTTTAACGCAAGTCAAAAACATGCAATAACTTGTTTTTGATAAAGGTTAATCATGTATGAGCTGCGCATAGGCAATGGAAGTGAAATTGATCTTTACTGTTTTAAAGCAACCTAAACGCTTACAAAGATTCCGTTCAACTGAAAACCCTAATTCTCTTACAGCTACCTGCAGCTTTTGCCAGTTTCATCAGCATGCTCTTCCCCTGTGTCAACTCTACTTCTCTGTTCGTCGGACGAGTCGTCCCTTGAGGAACTCAAACTTGTGTGTCAAGCGGCAACCAGTACTTTACACGAGATAGTCTACAATCCTTACGTAGTGCCTGGAGGTGGTTGTCTGGACACACACTTAGCGTCGGTCTTGAGGAACTATTCACAGATGTGTGGGGATGAAGTGAATCGGCAGTTTGCATGTAGCAAAGGTGAATTTGAATTTCTCAGTGGGGAGTGCAGTGAATTCTCTCTGGGGCGGACACCCTCGGGAATAGCATTCAGCTAGAGTTCAGTTACGGAGAAACAAGCGAAAATCGGCAAGGACCAAATCTGCATGCTCTCCGCCTTCAGAGAGGCGTTCCGCCTTGGAGAGAGTTGATTGTGCACCATTTCAGCGATAGGCTAATTTTGAAGGTTATTCAGTCGTAAATCTGGGAGCTGACTGCATACCTGAGTCCAAGTCTTGCTTTGGAATTTCCAGTTTGTTATCGCGCCTTTTCAATCACGACCTGACATTCTAACAAGGAAATAGCTGGGCACCACCTCTCTAAGGCGGACACGTGCAGATTTGGTCCTTGCCGATTTTCACTTGTTATCTGTAACTGAGGCGGACACTAAATGCTACTCTCGAGGGTGTCCGCCCTAGAGAGAGCTCACTGTGATGTTCTTTTAGTATTGGTTAGAGCTGTTTTCTGATCATTTTTGCAAAAAACCAAATCCAAAGTAACTACAGCGCCAATATTACAAAGGCTGTACGGAAACACAGTTTTCAATCAACCAGAAACCAAAACTAATTTGCGATTGATTTTGCTTTGAAGAAGACAGATCACAGCAGTACGAAAAAGCGCCCATGGCCACTTGTCAGACTACAGTCGGTTTTTGTGCCTGATTCTCCTGACTGGCCGAGAATGCTGCCAATCTTGTGTGGGCCAAAGAGTGGTTATTGTAATTCTAACATTTATTTTTTTGGGACTCTTCACTAATGTATTTGATTTGCTTTGCAGCTCAATGCAAAACTGTAATCGACAACGTTGCCAAGTGTTTGGAAACTCAAGCAAGGAGCTTGGAGCATGATGGAAATGATCACATGATAGATTCGGTCAATCAGCATCACTGGGTAACTCCCTCTGGGTCGAGACAAATATACCCCGACGGGGAGAGGTGCAATTGCACTTTGGTGCCACGTGACCAGGGTGAAATGGAGTGGAGGATGATGGGAGAATTTAACTCGGGCGAAGTTTCCGATTGCTGTCATAAACTGGAGGAGAGGAGATTTGATAAAGCCGTGCTCGACTCTTATTCTGTAAAGCTAAACTCGCTGAAAACCGCTTTCGAGACGGCAAATGTCATATTGAGAATTAATTACCTGGTCGGTGATAAAAACCCTAACTAACCCTAACCCTTGTCGGATGTTACTGTAGTGTTAGGTTTAGTGTTAGAGTTAGGTTATGGTTAGGATTAGTTATTTTGATGTCTAACCATAAAACTAACTCTACTAAATTTAGCTCTGTCGGCCTCTATGATCTCATTCCCCATTCCCCGTTTAGTAACATCCGTTCTGCGGAACACTTCGAAGTTTAGTTTTATTCTGGCGCGTCTCTTCACTGAAGACAACGACATGCTCCTCGATCGCCTTCCACACTTTAAGTTTGTCCGTGCGACGGCGTTGCTAAACAGCGAAACAGTTTTAAATTTTAAACATGAATAAGATGATGAATTCGCCTCGCATCGACATTACCCACTCAAGCACCAACTACACACATCGCGTCGTTTGTTCAAGCTCTTATATATGAAAGGACGGGGATGCTCGTCGTACCGCTTAGGGGTCAAGATTACGGTTTTGGTACCGCTTAGGGTGCTCAACATCAAACTCTGACATTTTTATGTGACGTGGTACCGTTTAGGGGTCGGGTGTGAGTCGAATGAACTCTTTTTGTTTAAAAAACAGCAAGGAATAAAGTGCTTGATGATATCCTCTTTATAGCAATTAACGTTATTGAAACTTTAAATTCTTAGTATGCTTTTATTGGTACCTTTAGGGGTCAAAGTAAGCTCGAGCCCCACCCGTTTTAGTACCTCCTAAGGGTCAAAACGAAAATTCCCGACGAGCATCCCCGTCAGTTTTATGTGGGAGTCCCCCCCCCCCCCCCGGAGGGGGGGCGTTTGTTCAAGCTCTTATGCCCGGCTTTTATGTTCCACAGATTCGAAGCGAGCAGTTTTTTACCAAGGACTAAAACCACTTTATCAACTGCAACCTTTTGGCTCGAACATTTTAATTCGTCCGCCAAGTACCCCGGAGAAAGACAAGGAGAACGAAGAAGCGCGTGTATATACAGTGAACTCTCTCAAAGGCGTACAGACTAGATTTAGTGTCCTCCTTAGGAGAGATTTCAGTTACAGAGAAACAAGTGAAAATCGGCAAGGACCAAATCTGCATGCTGTCCGCATTAGAGAGGTGTCCGCTTAGAGAAAGTTGACTGCATTGCAAATGGCGTAAAACTTGAAAATCATCGTGACTTCAGTCCCATGGGGTCTCACAGAACCAATCATACGTCAGAAATACATCAACGGGTGTTAAAGGAACGTCTGTCACAATGCGCAACATAAGCTAATCAAAACATACCAGAAGTAACACTGGCAAGGAGCTATTTGCTTGACGTCAGTCGTCTCCTCGGCTTTCAACCCTAAGCCCCGAGGAGACGAGCTGACGGAAATAGTCCCTTACCGGAAGTCAAATTTTCATACTGGTCAGTGATGTCACCTGACCGGTTACCATACTTTTGAGTCAGCGGTTATTGCACAAAACCGTGGATTCCAGTGTAGATTTTGTAACACTCGTACAATCTCAAGACTCAGCCAAGAAAATCAAATACTCACTTATAAGTTAGTTGAATGCATTTTCTATAACATAAGTTGTGCACAAAAAAAACGAGGCTTGCACACGATGTGAAATTTCACCTCGTTACGTCACCCCGAGACTAGACAGCCATGGCAACGAACGCTGACCAACGGAAGTGACGTCAGAACGTATTTCCGCGGGGATTTAAAGTTTTCCTCGTTGCACGAAAAGAGAGACAAACGACGACATAAACAGCAAGAATTTAACCTAGATATACAAGAACCCGTCACTAAAGAGCTGACAACCTATGAAGAAACGATGGAGTCGGAACAGGATGGCCAGCGAGACAGAGCCCGTGCTGACGGTTCGACAGTACACAGAGATTGTGTTGATCATTGGATTCATGATTGCACTGGCGATGATTTCTATTTATTTCAAGAACTACTTGATTGTTTTAATTATCATAGCAGTCTGGATAATGTGAAGTTGGGGAAGAAGCGTTCAACTAACCGGACATGTGCTGAGTTGCGTTGTGCTCAGCTCTTCAGCATTCGCTCGCTGTTTCACAGTTTAGCCGTCAAGTGCGTTGCGTTCGATATTGTTTGCCTGTGGCTTGAGTAGATACTAAGGATTTTAAACGAGCTATATTCACTGAGGTAAACGCAAGCACATCTGTCTTGGGATTGAACATGGCCTGTGCGACGAATACGGCGTTCTCGTGTTTCCATGGAACTTCACTACGCTTCGAGGAATGTTCGCTCAAGAAATTCTGTTACGGTTAATCACCGTCTGAAACTTATTCGTAAAAATAAATGGCCTTTTAATGTCCTCCCAGCGTATTAATTTGCATCTGATAGTGGAGCAAGTGAGGTAAATTAATAAACTAGACGACCAAGAAATTTCCTGTATTCAGTGGATAATAATATTCATGTAAACATTTGAGTTATCGTTCTATTATCTGAGCCAAGCGACATGTATCTCGTTCAAATGAGTACATTAGAGGAGAAATCGAAGCTTTTCACCTCAAGTCATCCTGAGAATTTGTTTTCAGATCCTTGAAAAACTGATTACCCGAGGGTTTTCTTTTTTCTATGAAAGGGATTTAAAATTATTTTTGTACCTTATTTATTTTGACTAAATGAATTGACGTGTGGCGCCCGCAAGATGCTTTGTGTGTTTATAGGAAATTCAATGTATGCAGTGTTTAGTACAGCGCATAGAAATTAGCGCATAGCTACAGCGCATAGAAATTAACATAAATAACCAATTAGGTGGTACCTCCGTAAAACGCTATCAATCTGCTTCGACACGAATTCTCGAATTTTCGTTAATTGTATTTCTTCATTAGGTAAAATAGGCTAAAAAAAACTGGAATAAAAGCTAAGATGTGATGTCCCTTCCTCCAGATGAAGCTAGATGACTAAGCTTTATTTGCATAAGATCACCACCTGCTCAAATCTCGATCAATGTTGAAGATCAGAGGATACAGACATTAACTTCATAATTAGAAGAGAATTTTGTATTCGCTTTGATCAACTATGTAGTTATTAAAATTTGATATCAAGAAGATTTACGACAAATATATTTCTCTTTTGAGTATGAAATTATTGAGCCAAATTATGGAGTATGTAATTTAATATGCAAATTGCTCTTCCAGTTTGTGTATGGTTTAATTTGTGCTTATGAAAATGAATTTTTAGAAAATGTACTATGCATTGTACATAACATACAATTCTGATGAAGTTCCAGGCCTTGCAACACAATCTCTAATGCTGGTATAAAAAGAGGAACAAAAGTTGAGGCAAAGGCTTTTTAGACAAAATAATATAAAATAATGCAGAACCACAAAAATTTTGGAACAATATTAATAACATCAAGGTTTAAAAAATGTTTCCATGGTTTTGAGAGTAAAATGATAACTTCTAAAGCTCAGATTATGTCCACAAAATAGGAACAAAAATTGAAATAAAAGCATTTTGGAGACAGAAAAATTTTATGAAAACAGTACTGCATGACCATGCATGTTTCCATAGTTTCATCTGCTGCAATATGATTCCTTCTAAAGCCCAAATGAGCTACAGTATCTTATGATAAATTGATGAACTAAAAGAAAATAATTGAAATTACTATATGGACAGAAGTGTTTTACTGGAAAATATACCATGCGTAAAATCCATACGAAACTACATCCAGGACCCGAGTGGCGTATTTTCCATATCTTCACTAGTGAGGATATCGTTGGCATCATTTCCTGCTTTTGCATGGTTGTTTGTGCAATTTCTCGTAAAACACTCGTGTCTAATATAATAAAAAGAAAATTACACTAATTACAACACTAATTATACATTCATATCTTCAGGCCGCCGTGTAATATCCTCTCTATATTAAATACATACATGCACAATAATACAACACTGGGAGAAAACTGGGCCCTGTTCAAATGGAGAAAGTATTGTCCTGGGTACTAGGTGTGAGAAGGTTATCACAGGTGACCTATCGAGTCAAAAGCTGGTCCTCACATTCACATACATCAAGGCAGTTGAGAGCTCATCTGACAGGCATGTACTAGTTGCTGATAAGGTGGGCTACATTTTACATGTTGTTTGACTTGTTCTCATGCACACCTCACAGTCAAAGTGGAAGAGAATTCTAGGTACCTTATCTGTCTTATTTATAACAATATTCTAGTACACATACTGTATAAACAGGAACTGATCACTGTGTAGGTACAGACTGTATAAACAGTGAACAAACAACAGCTTTAAGCTCTAGAATTGACAATGTAGACATCATGCATGGGCCTGAGAAGGAAGCAATTGAGGCATAAGTATGGACTATACAACTTTTTAAACACAGCTGTCAGAAAACAGAAAAAAAAAGTAGGTTCCAGATGAAGAATTTTCAGTTTTGTCCTTCAAATTGGCTGCTTACCCTGGAAACTATATGCAAGAATAAGTGAATGGATAACTGACACTAGACATATAATAAACTGCACAGTACATATTAATTATCTAGACAGAACTTTCAACAGCCTACAGTACTTTATGACTGAAAGTATATGAGCTTTAAAATATTTTTAAGAAATTAATTCAGTTAAAAAACCCAAGAGATTTTACCTCAACTTGCTGAACTACTTTCAGTGCCAGATAAATTAAATTAACAACACATTCAAATAGAGTTGGTCCTCTCACCTGTCTCCTGCTTTGGTTTCCACAAGACCGATTCTTTTAACAACTCCTATACCTTTGCTGACACGACCAAATACTGTATGCTTACCTGGAAGAAAGACAATCCAAGTTATGACAGTTGAAACCAAATTTGTACATGTATCAACTATAACATAGTTTATTACATGACTTCACATTTTCGAGTGCAAATACGGGCCAAAACGAGTGCAAAGATGGGAGCATATTGCACTTGTCAGGAACCAGATTAACTGGTTAATTAGCTTACGTGATCAGTTTTCACAAGCAAAGTTTACGAACGCATCATTTTTTTGTTCCATTTCGCGCGTCGTGTAATAAACAATTTATTACACAAAAAGTCATGCAATACAGCTGTATTTTTACTCGTCAGTTTTATTTTTCTCACCTGAAGCAGGTTCAAAAAAATAAAACTGACTCGTAAAAATACTTCTCCGTATTACACTCCTTCCCGTGTAATAACCTCTTTTTATTATTGCCCATTTTGTGGTACAAATAGATAGCTTGATCATTTTCTTAGGCACTGTATTCCAAATCCTGATTGACTGCACCAAGAGTTGTGGAAAGATGTCATTGCAAAATTAAAAGTGGATCTCATGTTAATTCTTGGCATGCTACAGTGCAAGAGTGTATTGTGGACCTTGTGAATCTTCCTTTTGAAGAAAGAAAAACATCACATAAACCACTTCTTCATTATTGGAGATCTCCTAGAAAAGTTGTATAGAGCTTCCAGAGATCTCCTGCTTCATAAAGAAAAACAAACTATCAAAATTGTACACTGAGAACAGTGGAACACACCAGTAAATATTCAAGTATTGAGTCTGTGAAACCTAGCTTGCATTGCAGATGGAACTAAATCCCAGTTAAGAGGTTTTATTTCCATCTGTCAACACAAGCTACACTAATTCAAATCCGATTAGACTTACACAGTTCAAATTTTAATGCTAATAAATAAATATTATTCATATTACTTCATCTATACATTAACTCTCAAGTGTTTATCAACAGATAGAGCGAAATTTAATAAACATCCTGCAAATTATGCTTTGTTTATAAGATAGTGAGACTTAAGTAATAAAAATGTCCCTACCATCAAGCCACTGTGCAGGCCCTAAAGTGACAAAAAACTGGCTTCCATTTGTGTTGGGACCACTGCAAGATACAGCTTCCAAGTCAATCCAGAATTATAGTTTACATTATGTACCAAAAATACAGGAAGGAAGTACTGTATGCAGAATTTGTTTTCAGAATTGCTGGTATTTCATTTACCTATTTGCCATTGAGAGAATTCCAGCTCCTGTGTGTTTCAGATCTCTCGTTATTTCATCTTCAAATGTGGGACTGTTGAAAGGAACATATGAAGACTGCTTAATCATCTAAATCTGACTTAATAAGTGAATCATGTATTTAATTTAGTGCATGTACACAGACTACTCTTTACAAGCAGAAAACTTGTAATTGTGACTTATACGACTCTTGCAAGAGAGTAAATTACAGATGTTTTAACTTATTAATTTGCCATGAACAATGTCCATTTTTGACAATACAGTAACATTGCCAGTCATGTACAGTACAAGTCATTAGCTTGGTCCACAAACATCAGCCTAGTTGGGGTCCCGGTATCTCACAGCTGGGCTGTGCCATGTAACCTTATACAATTTTTGATGTGTATCACAGCCATACTGGAATCTTGGCAAGCCAGGCCAGCCTGGTTCATGTCATCAGGCCCTAAGTCAGGTCATGGGGTGCGTGTATTTTTAAGGATCCAAATCTGGATCACAAATCCAAAATTTAACAGATTATCTGATTTGATCTTTACTGAAATCTCAATTTATCCAGAAAATGAATCCATGTGATCCACACTTCAGACGGATTAACTGGAACATATCCAAAATCGGATACTTTGGATCCATGATCTATAAAAGAAACACCCTAAACAGAACTCCTTACCCATAAATGGATGCCCCTCCACGACCTGTGCCTGTTGGATCACCAGTTTGAATCATGAAATCCTGATAACAACACCGATTATGAGTAAGCAAAGTGTAGTGAACAACAATGCAGTAATCACAGGTCAGTTCTGTGATGTCAATCATCTTTTCATTTCATAAAACCTTGAAAACTCCATCATGATGTAGAAATTTTGTTCCCATTTCAGAACTTTATAAAGTTTGCCCATTTAGTTTCCCTGAAACAATGGTTGATAGGTACCAGTATATAAATAATGTTTTAAAGTTGCCATGCTACAAGGGGTTAGTGTACCTTTATCACTCTGTGAAACTTGCAGTTGCTGTAGTATCCTCTTTTAACCTTTGGAAATAAGTCAGATATCAGTCAAAGAAGATAATTGTCCAGTTCAAGTACCCAGTACACAGTCTAAACTAAGTTTCGTGATGTTTTGCTGAGCTGGGCAATCAATTTCGCATTTTCTCATGTTTGCATCACACAGACGGTCATATCAACTTTGTATGCAGCGGTGGATTTATAATTAGCTTGCAGATAAATAATATGATAATTGGTGTCGTCTCTTTACCAAAATTTTAAAGCTAAATTAGCCAAGACTTACAAGTTCTACGAAATTCCTGCAGGTCTTAGGAGTGTGGTTCCAGTACATTTCGCACTCGATTTCTCCCTGTAAAACATAACACAAATTATTGCAAGTGTATTCACTGAGTGGCGTTGGCGTCTAAGTTTCAAGGAACAAGAAAAGGCCATAAAACTGGCAAATTTTAGTAGTAGTAGTGTTGTAGTTACAGTACCTAAAGTTTTTTACCCACGGTACAAAATTTGCATCACATGAGCAAGTTGCCCCCAAGAAAGGTGCTACAACTGATGGAGGATCTTATAAAATGCAGACCTCATTTAACTGAGTTATAGCTTCATGTCTAACTGGACTAAAACTTAACGAGAAATGCTACTTACCATAGAAGTCTCAAGCACAACACGCGCTGGTTGGTCAGCCATATTGGAAATTGTGTGTTTGCGGAAGACTGGTGCCAACTTCCGAAAACAAACTGATAAGTTCGGTTCGTACTCGGAAGTTACTCGGAAGTTCTCGGAATTTGGAAAGAACCAATCAGGACGGAGTTACTCAGTGTTTGATTCCCTGACAACAACACTTGAAGATGTTTCGATGGCGAGAGGGTTTGCTGAGAAAGATTTCTGTTTAGTTAGAGAGTAATCGCAACAATTATGTGAGCATCGAAAGAACCACGATATCCGAAGCCCTTCGAACTGTTCGATTAGAACGTTTTTTTGTAACTGTCCGAACGGTTCGCCGAAGAACGTTCTAAAATGCCGATAGCAGAGATGAGATTGGAACACCTCCAAGTCTTGAAGCTGTTGCAGTCAGTCCGAAATGAAGACGTGGAGCAGATTGAGAAGCTGACGCTGCATGGTGTGCCTGATTTAATAAACTACTCGGGTAAGTGTTGAAAGACGTGATAAGTAAATCATTTTGCGTGCGTTATCAGCTCCTTCCCGGTTTGCGTTGTCAGGAAACCACGGTCGATGGTTCTGATTTCGTTGATCGACGAGGAGTATTTATACTGATTTCTTTAGTCCGGGCCAGGCCTCGTTGTTTATATAACAATCATGCAACTTTCCTTCGTTAATTTACAGTATGGCTGCATGTTCATCTGGTTGTTTTATTTGTTGGTTTAATATTATTAGCTGCTTTAATTTGATCTGCACCTTTTGTTAAAAGTTAGTCTTGTTGGTTTGATATTTGCCTGCCATTTTATTGATTTTGTTTGTATCTGCTATACTATTGTTTGCTGTCAATTTTTGAGATTTTAAAGTCATGTGACCTGCTGTCAATCAAAACATCACTTCATACGGTTGAGTGGTGGGTAACTTGCATGACTAATCATGCAGCTCCTGTTCACTTTTATTTTTTATATTTTTTTATATTTCCTGAACCTGCTTGATAAGGAGAAAATTGAAGTTGATCTCTCTTGGGAGTGAAAGGGTTAACCTCATGCATTCCAAGTAATGACCCATAACACGACACAGAAAAAGAACCACCAGTGAAACCACTGTTTTACTTACATGATCCATTTTACAGAGCCAGAGAATGGTGAGACAGCCCTACACCTGGCAGCATGTAAGAACAACGAGAAGATGATCTCATTCCTCTTAGACTTGGGAGCCAGTCCCAACATGGTAGACTTGAAGGGGCGTAGTCCAGCCATGAGGGCAGCAGAGTTTGGACATGTGCAAGCTCTGCTCTTGCTCACAGAGGCAGGCACTGATATGACTAGTGAGTAATGTTCTGAAATCTTTTAATCTAATGAGATGTAATAATATGCTAAGCCTCTGTATGTCGGTCTGTATGACTCTTTCCCAGGCTCTCTCATAAAAGAAAACCCAGTATGGCAGCCAGAAGAGACAAAGGAAAATATAAATATTGGCCTCTTGTGCCGACCACTGTTCTTGTTGAAATCGGAAATGTCAGTTTAGAAAGAGAATTTAAACTGTTGGGTTACTGGATATGAGGCTTTGCTGCCGCATGTTCGAAAATTGGGAGATTTTGATGGCTATTGATTACCAATTTGCCCAGTGGTGCCAATTACACTACAGAGAAGTTTGTACTTTGACACGACTGTAAACTGCATTCTAAATGCTTGAAATGGACTTCAAAAAGGAAAAAAGAGTGAAAGAATAAAAAGAGAAAGAAATCCGATCACTGTATTTTACGGGGTTCCCGCTTGTCTAATATTATTACTATTTATTATAAATTATTATTATTATTATTATTGTTATTGTTATATTTATAATTTTACAACTTTATCTTGCTTCACCTCAAACGTACAGTATTATAAAAATATACAAGGGTATGCTTCAATCTTTTTTCAGTAAGAGACGTAGATGGCAAAGGTATTTTGTTCTGCTGCATTGAACCCACCAAGCGACATCTGGAATGTCTGCAGATTGCCCTAAAACATGGAGCAAATGTCAACAATGTGGTAAGTACTGTAAATAGATTAGGGCTAAAAGTAAAATGATATAAAGCTACTTACATGCTGAGATATTCTTGATAAGGGTATATTGTAAATTAGAAGTTGGTAAAACCACTAATTATTCTAAAGGGACCAGTTAGGATCCTCAGATGGGATTTGATAGTGGGACACAATAGGTTCCCTACACAGAACCATAACATTAATGAAATAAATTCAATGGGATATCTGAAAGGGATCTTGATAGGATCAATATTTATGTGACAGGGTCAGAGTGCTTATTTTTTTTGTATTTTTATATTTCTATTTCTATACTCTAAACCTGCAGTTAATTATTATCACTTGGAAGGTTCTAGAATGTTCTAGAGTATTGAGCAATGCAGCAGTTTCAGTTGTTTTAGCTTTGTTTCAGCACTTGCTAGGACCGTATTTGGATATGTTTAGTCGCCATGTGCTGGGAATTTCGTAATCACTAGCTATCACAAGGCCAGCACATGTAGCTCTTAGTTAGTGTTTGATCAGCTCTCTGTGGAGGAGGTTCACTCCTGGGTGTACTGTGCAAGACATGGAATTATAAATTGTTAAGCAAGCATATTGGAGCACAAGCACTGTTACTTGTTTCCGTTTTAGATCGTTTTACCTACCATTTATACCGTTTTTATACACCGTTTGGTACTGTTTTTATCTGTTTCATTAAAGTGTTTTGTCAGTCCACTCGCTGCATCCCTATTTAATTTATTCACGGCGAAACCGCTCGCGCCGTCCGGTTACATTTAGTAACTCAGTATACAGTACAATACTTTTCTTGGCAGAGCAAAGATGGCCAACCCTTGTTGATGATTGCTGCTGGACAGGGGCTTGATGGAATGGTGGAAGCCTTGTTGATTGCTGGAGCTGACCCAGACAGTCGACATGAGGTCTGTATGGTGTCCTTATGTCCACAGTAATGAGACAGTGAAAAACACACTATAAACAAACTTGTACTTGTGAATGCAGTATAAACTTTGACCTTGTATGGCTACCGTCTTGTCAATATTTTTTAATAATGACTGGTTCAGGTTTTTTTTTTGGTGATGTAGTTTCATGAGGTGGTGTAAAGGTAGACATTCGTGTAATTTTGGGGTCACAGCAATGAGTAGAATGATATATTATTTCATCTATAGGCACTGGGTATATCTAGTGTTACCACCACAGTAGTTAGCTCTGATCGCTGTATTAAACTGACTAATGCACAAAATAACTTTTAATGGCTTATATACTACAACAGTAGAGATTTAAGTGCTGTTACAATATCTCCTGTGTGTACACTACATTAACAGTCACACTTATATGCAACTTCCTATTCTTAAACAAGTTGGAGTGTGCTGTATATATTTTTAGCTTTTGTATTTTGGGGCCCTTTTCCCATGCTTAGCAGGCAATTAGCAGTGATGTTAGCGGTATACTGTGATGCCCAGTGCACCAGATTTACATTTAATAATTTTTTTAATATGCTCACATTGCTAAAGCCAACCCACATTATTGAATGTGAAAAGAAATTAAAATTCAAGGAAATTAAAAGTTCTTTTCATTGCAAATTGTCTCTACAGAAAACAGGTCAGTCAAGCGTTCATGCAGCTGCTGGGTCTGGCAGTGTGGGCTGTGTGAGACTGATGCTGGAAGGTGGTGCAGATTGTGATTGTGTTGACAATGAAAATGTCCATGCTGCTCACCGGTATGCTTAGTGAGAATATTGTAAACTGCAATCCTGGACAAAAGTCTTTGGGACACCTGATCATAGTGCTATTTCATGGAAATCACCCATTTTGGCTGGCCTTGTTAGCCAAAAAGGCACCTGCCCTCCCTGATAAATGTTGGTTCAAGGCTGGAAGATGTGCAATTCAACATTGAAGTGGGGGGTGGTGTGAAAAACTCAAAATTAGAGGACTTTGTCCTATTGTCCCAACATTTTTTACCAGGATTGTAGCTGGTGGGACCCAGATTTTTCTTTTTGGATACAGTTTTATATGTCAGTGTGTATATTTACATACAAACTACAGTACTCATGATTCTGTAGTGATTTATCAAAGTGGCAGAAACCTCATCTATTCTTGGATGGCTCAGTCACTTTTGAACTGCAAACTAACCTGTGTTTTCCCACTCGGGATTTCCTTTGGCGTCAATTTCTGAATAATTTCTTTCACGTCACTGTTGTAAATAGTACAGTGTACAGTCAGCACTAACAGTGTTCTGCCTGTACACTTTTAGGTTCTCTCCTATTTTTTTTTTTTTTTTTTTTTTTTTTTTTTTTTTTTTGTTAGTGTAATTCGCCTTTATTGGTGTAGAACCTCATCAACTTGTTTGACAGGAAGTTACAATATAGAGCTATGAAATTAGCTTTAGGGTCAGTTGTACTTTTAGATAACAGGTTTAATCTCATGCTGTTATTTTAAAATAAACACTTTTGAGTGACCACTCTGAAATTTCTCCACTGACCTGTTCATGTATTTTGTTTGCAGAGCGGCTATGCAGGGCCACTTTGATGTGATTCGTGTACTGGCAGCTTATGGAGCAGATCTTGGCAAAGTTTCTCTTGATGGTAATACACCCATGCACCTTGCTGCAGCCCAAGGATTTGGACCTGTCTGTAAATTTCTAGCACAAAGAGGTTAGTAAAATTTCTAAGAATTTCCCAGGAAGGGAAATGCACAAGGTATAGCTTCTATGTTAAGGAGTGGCGAATGGTAAAATCCAAGACTCGCCAAGGGCCAAGACCCATTTTTTGAAAATCCGAGACTGAGTCTTTAACAACTTTAGAGAATCCTAAAAACAAAAACGAAGCACAAAAACGCCAAAAGGAGACTTTGTGATTCATTACGAAGGCTTCCGAGATTTCGAGATCGGATCAAAAGTTTCCAAGACCACGATTTTCTAGGTACCATTTTCCACCCCAATATTACAAGCCTAGTAAACTAAAGTACTTGATAATTCATCATATGATTTATACTTTTTTTCTCATGCCACTGATTTAGGTTGTCCTCCAAGTTTAAAAAACAAAGATGGCAAAACTCCAAGAGTTCTCGCCAAGGACAATGAGCACAAAGAGGCACTCAAAGAATGTCGCAAAGCTGAAAAGCAGTTAGCCAAGCTGACAAAAGGAGGAGCCAAGGGTGTTGAGCCCTATGGAATCAGGGTCAGTCAGTACATTTATCTCATAATTGACGTGTGTTGACTGGGTCTATTCCGGAATAGGAATAGCGATACTGATTTATAAAATATTTTTCTTGGAGCTGAATTATGTCGAGATGTATCGGGAGATCTTCGAAATGTCAGTGTAAAGGTTTTAAAAACAATCCCGAAAAAATTTTCCCAGAAAAAGCAAAACTTTGGATCATTTTAGCTATTCTTATGCCGGAATACGGTCAATCGAACGCACCCTTAGTAACGTGCAAATTTGAATGCAACTCTATCTCATTATAGTAAAATATACAGCTGTATTGCAACGTTCACAAAAATTTACGGTATTTGCAAGTTACTAAGGGAATTAGATAACAAATGACTTTTTAGACTCTAAGCGTGAAATACTGCTGTATATTTTACTCGTTTGTGCGTGACTCTTAATTTACAGCCGTACTGCACGCTATATTGCTTTAGTACACGCTTACATTTCCTGATTTGTATTTCCTCTCACAGCTCTATGACTGGATTCAAGAACACGAGGAGAAAGTCCTGGCAATGTTTCAGCAGTTTGATCCCGAAGATGATGGGAAAAGAAATTCAAACATTTCAAAGGAGAACTTTGTCATGTGCCTGCAATCTTTAAGTGAGTTCTGCTTTTTGTTTTCTTTTTTTTTTTTTTTTTTTTTTTTGCGTGCAATAATGCATAGCTCCATCCAAATGCTTGCAACAAGTTGCATACGGTCCACCCAATTGTGTACAACGTTGCGCTGTGTGTCCGAACAAGCACCTCGGAAATACGTTTTTGACGTCACTTTCGTGTGATAAATCTGTCTAACTCAGGTAAAAATTCACATCGTCTGCTGTTTTTTTTTTTTTTTTTTTTTCTTGTACACAACGTACAACGTATAAATGTGATGGAAAATGTAATGAACTAAGTTATAAGTTCAGTAACGGTTCTAAGTTTTGGGTATGTCTCATTTTATACAAGCATAATGCACTCTTGACGTGATGTGTCAGATAGTTACATGTAGTTTCACTTGCATTATTCAGTATTTCGTTGCAACGCACAGTAGTCTAAATGTACACATGTAGTTAGTGATGAATTTTCTATTGTGTTTGCCTGATACAGATTGTCCAACTGACCTGGAAGATCTCAACAAAGTTGCTCAACTCCATGACCCGAGTAGGGAGGATACGGTTGATTATGCGAACTTCCTCACATGCAAGAAATTCATTAGTAAGGTAGGAGATGCTTACACAGGCTGAAAACAACAACACAACAACAACAACAACAACAACAAAACAAACAACAAAACAAAATAACAACAACAACAACAACAAATGTAACAAAACAAACAACAAAACAAAATAACAACAACAACACACAAGAATGCAACGGGTACACCATAGTAACAGATAAAACATCCACGTTATGCAATTTCGTGGTAGAATGTCCAGTCCTCTGAATTGTATTTCTCTTATTTCACAGCAATTTATGGTCGTTCTGGGAAAGGTATGTAAACATTTTTATTAAGAGCCAACTTTGCCTTGATGTACATCACTGTCAGTACATCATCGTCATTATGCAAAACTCTCCAGGAGTTAAAACTGTTACTTCCCAGTCGATCATGAATAAGACATTGCAAAAGTATTTTTAACTATAGCGCTCTCAAGAGACAGCAAGAAACTACGTGCGAGTATAAACTTAAACATAGGAACAATGACTTCCACATACCCTCTTGCGCAAGATAGTATGCGTGAGTCATTGTTACGAAAAATTTCGTTTGCATGCAAATTTTGTGAAGCCCGTGCCCTGGTCTTAGCTTTGCGCTTGGACATTGGTTCCATGTTTTACTAATTTCATAGTTTGCTCGCCAGCGAATAGTGTGTTAGATCGCTTCGTGAGTTTAGTGCACACAATAACACAGTATCAAGGGTTTAAACAGTTTTCTTTTCTGCAGAAGAAGAAAAAGAAAGGCGGCAAGAAGGGAAAGAAGAAGAAGGTAAGCTGATTGGTTTAACGTGTGTCACGTGTGTGCGTACGTGCGTCACGTGTGTGTGCTTCAAGAAGTTTCATTATTCCATAGTTGGATCAGTCTCCATTGCGTAATATGTCTTCTACATGACGTGTCCGCCTTATGCATGCCTGTTCCAATTACAAAATACAAAAAAAAAAATCCACGGGGGACAACCTGCTTGCATTGTGAAAGGTTTGAAAAATTAAGATTACAAAACTCAGAAGAACGATTACTAGTTGATCTAGCACTTGAAACCCCTTACTGTTGTCCGCAATTCCAGTCTTGCTCTGACCAAACTGGCTTCTTAGTGAATAAGTCCACACAAGTTTATAACCTAGAGTTGTTATGCGGACTTGAGTTGTATGGCCAAACGTGCGAGCAGATTTGACCTTGACCAAAGTCAACGCAAATTGAAGTAGCAGGAGTTCCCGTTTGTTTCAGGCGAATTTTCGTTCGTTTGTATACGCCTGTTTTGCAAGCTAGAAGTAACTTGCGAGCTCCCGTTTGGGCTGGGCTTTACATTAAATTTATTGTGCGCTTTATGTTACTGACTTCTAATTATTGGTCATCAAATCTGACCGATCCAGATACCCGAATACTGTATATGATGTGTTTTTGGTAATTTATAGGGTAAGACGAAAGTCGTGCTACCGATTTGTACAGCACCAGAAGGACCCCGCACGAAACATGGAGGGCCACCCGCCGAGTATATAGAAAGATACGTGGTAAGTACCTTAGACGGTCTTGTTCTGACCAAAAACCCGTATGTGATCGGGTGTCTTTACTTTTCCCAGTGCTCAAAACGTCCACACTAATCTGTTTTCATTTGTAAACGGAATTTTCATACGAAAACGCATCAAAAGGTTTCCGTCCACACTATCGTTTTCGAATCGTCTATGAAACCGGAGTTTTTGAAAAGAACGTTTTGGAGAGCGTTTTCGAAAATATCCGTTTTCGGTCACCGAAAACGCGTCTTAGTGTGGATGGGAGTCCAAAACGGATAAACAAATATCCGTTTTCAAACGAAAACGGATTAGTGTGGACGGGGCTTGAAACAGAAAATGTCTTGAAGTATGTTATGTTTTTGAATGTGCACTTTGTTCGACGTGCTAAACATGTTGCCTCGTCCCCAGCACTTCACGGACAACACTAGGTTTGATCGGGATCATCCCCCAGCCCACCCGATCCAGGACGACTCGGCCTGGTACTTGAACTTTCCAGGTGAGGCGCCAATCTTCTCTAGTTGTTCAGTACAGTTCAGTTTTAGCTATTTCAGGAGGCCAGTACCCCTTAGCCACTTGTAATATGTAATTAACTACTTCAATTTACGGGGTAGTAAAGGATATGCTGTGTTGTTGTTGTAGTACATTACCTTTTTAGCGTTTCTTCCCCAGGCCGCGTGTTCCTGCTGGGTAAGGAGTTGATGTTTGGTAAACAAATGAGAGGCTGTAGCAGCTAGACTGTAAAGTAATCGTACTGTAACAAAGTATATGATCGTTAGACTGTCGAAAGTGATCGTGTGATTGCTTTGGTTTTTTACGTTTGCTACTCTTTTGGGTAGGTCCAAGCAAGTTTAGCAGTACTCTTGGATATTTTTGTGGATATTTTTGTGTTTGCCCTTTGAGATGAGTCGTTATTCGTTTTGTTGGTGTGACAAGGCTAACTTATTATGAAACTCAGGCCTCGTCCACGCATACACGTTTCTGTAGGTTTTCGGATACTTTGTTCGCCCATTTTGACCTTCTGTTCACTTAAACGATGACACGTTGCCATTGTTTTTACCATTAACGCATCTTTGCCAACGCGTACGTATGGACGTGGCTTGTGAGAAGAAGTTTTCTCCGCAGTTACTGACAGCTAAACAAACTCTTTGGTGGGTTTTTATTTCTTTAGGCATCACGCATGTCAGCATCAGTGACACCGCTAAAGTGGGTGATCTGGAGACACTCAAGTCCGCGTTTGCCCGCGGAGTGCCCGTGGATCAGCGGGATCGTTACTACAAGACGCCGCTCATGTCGGCCTGTGCGCACGGCAATATAGATACCGTCAGATTCCTATTGGATATGGGGTGAGTTACTATGGAAATGTTGTTTAGGTAACATCGCGGAAATACGTTCTTAACGTCACTTCCGCTGGTCAGCGTTCGTCGCCATGGCTACCTAACTTCTCACAATTCGAGGTAAAATTTCACATTGTGTGCAAGCCTTTTGTGCACAACGGATGTTAGGAGAATGCATTGAACTAACTTACAGTTGAGTATCGAGTCCTATATTTGAGTTTCTTGGCGTCTTGAGTTTTACGAGCGTTACACTTGAATCCACGGTTTACTGCAATAACTGCTGTCTGAAGCAAGATGACCGCACGGCCGAAAAACGTATTTCCGCGGTGTCAGTCAGAACACAAAACCCGGATTCAAGTGCAGATTTGTAGTTTAGTGCAACGCTCGTAAAACTTTTTTAAATACTCAATACGAAGACTCGACAATCAATTATAAGTTGGTTCAGTGCATTTTCGATAACATAAATTGTGCACAAAAAAAACGGGGTTTGCACAAAAGGTGAAAATGGAATTAGACCGCTAGTTAGACCGAGTTACATAGAATGATGACGATGTTTATTTTCTTTTGTGACCCAATTCATGTTCGTTTAATTACTCCTATGACCGAATATGACTCTCAGGTATATTACCATGATTGCTATCAAGTGTCTGACAGTTTATTCTTTCTGCATCTCTCAGGGCAGACATCAACACGAGAGATAATTTCAACTGGACTTGTCTGCACCACGCATGTCATTGTGGGCAGGTGGACCTGGTACAGCTGTTAGTAGAGAAAGGAGCCGAGTTAGACGCTCAGACCATCAATGGAGGGACGCCGGTCATGCGAGCCATCGAGAGCTCAAGAGAAAGCGTGGTGGAATACCTCATTTCCAAAGGGTGAGCACAAACCCTTTCACTCCCAAGCTTAAAATGCAGATTCTCCAACCTTTTAAGAAAATAATATTTGAATGATGTTGTGAGAACGGATGGTGTAGTTTAATCAGCTTTCGCCTGAGCAGCTGAAGTTTTCAGTGAGGTAAATACTTGTCCTAAACGACACTGATTTTTTTATCGCACAGGGCTAAAATTCAGATCGAGAACAAGAAGGGTCACACAGCACTCGACATTGCCAAGGCGTACGCGGATCCCCGGGTTGTGGCAATTGTGCAGAAAAGATGGGACGAGATTCCCCCTCCAGTGGACAAAAAGAAACGTAAGTGAACAATACCTTGGTGCTAAGGAATGTTTGAATCTATTAACGTGTACCCCCAGTATTTCTGGGGGAGGGGGTGCGCTTGGCGTTTGTAACATTTCAGTCAGAAAAATGAACTTATCCTCTTACTATGTTGGAATACGTCATAACTTTTAGTAAGCCTGTTTTGCGTGTGAATGACAGAACAATGCAGGCTAGTGCGTTCCCAGAAACCGGGTATTTAAAGAAGAAATCAAGAAGTGCATGATGGCTGGTTGTCCTTGCGGGATGATAACCCAGAGCACTTAAACTGATTGTTTTAAAGGCGAAGGATATGTGTTTCCTTGAGGAATCGTTGGCCAAATTGAATTTTTGTTCAAAAACCGGAGAATGGAAAGAAACAGTTTCGCCGTTAAGGAGAGGTTCTCCTTCAGAACTCGTACACTTTCTCATTTTCTATTCATCGACGTTCTTTAACCTTCCGACGGCAACTGAACCTCTGAACTTGCCTAAGAGATTTTTGATCTTAAAAGTCTTCTTGGAAGCAAGGTTGCTGCTGAAAGAGGCTCCTCTATTTCTCTTTACTCACTCAATCCTTTGACATGTAACCCAGTCAAAACAGATGACTCCATACTCTCGTTAGTCTTTGGTGTTCTTGCACGGGAGAGTGGTTGGGTGAAAGATATATTGAACGATTTGCATCCTTCGCGTATTATCTCAACGTCTCTGTTTGTTCTCTCCTCTTGTTTTCTTTCTGCTTCATGTTCTATTCAGCGATTTTTCTTCTTTGTTGCTCATATCACCGAAGCAAGCGCGTTGCTTGCGTTTTCTTTTGTACATCCTCGGGCTCCCTTCTGCCCCGTAAATTAATTCTATTGATTGAAGCTCTTCTCGGTTGGAGCTGCCGTCCTTGCATCTTGTTTCAGGAAGTATGTTTTTAGACATCTCTGTCTGTTTCTCCCTCTTTTGTATCTGTGTCTTTGCTTGGTCGTTTCTCGTTTATTATGGCGCCGTCGCCTTGTTTAACTGGGTTTCTTGTTCGTCCCATTCTCTTGGTTCGATGTCTTTACTGGACTCTGCAGGTTTCATGACCTGCAATCTAGCGACTGTTCTTTGCTCAGTGTCTTAATTCTGTTTACTTTTCTGCTAATCTTTGCAAGCGTTGCCTTGTGTATTTATATTGTTGGCGACTTTCCCTTTCTTTCCCTTCTTTTCCCTTCTTTCTTTTCGTTCTCTCTCTGTCTTAGTCTCTACAGCTCACCCAGCTATTCATCATTCCGTTATCACTTATGGCGTTACTTTCCGCCATTTGGTTCTGGACGACTTGATTTAAAACAAGTTGCCTTGTCTTGTTGGCGACATGACTGTCTTGTAGTTCTCACATTCTCAACTTTTTCCTTCTCTCCTTTTCCTCTTTTCTTTTCTTTCTCAAGTGCTCTCTCTGGCGTCACCAAATTTGGTCCCAAAGAACTCATGGGCGGTCTCGCTCACAATCAGTGACGTCTCGCCATGTAGGAGCTTTGAGGAGGACTCTAATAGTGTCCCTAGTCGTCAGACCTCTTTCTCAACTGTCATGTACTATCATGGGCTGTCTACCACGCCTAAGAGGCAGTTCTGGTTTGACTACATGTATGGGGGACTGGACACTGAAAGTGACCAAGAAGTCAGCTCAGAGGATTTCTCAGAAAGTGGAGAGGAGAGCTGGGGCGACTCTAGCAGTGATTTTAGGACCGAGAGTGATTAAAGCTCGAGATTTTTTTTTTCTCTTTTGCTAGCGACTCACTGACTTATTTATTGCTGTAAGACTCAAACTGTAGGTTTTTTTTGTTATTGTTGTTGTTTACTTATTTGTACTGCCGTAGAATTTACAAAGCGGACTGTAGCATATTGGAATAAATTCAAATTTAGCTATTTCATATACCCATTGAACATTTATTACTTGTGACGCCTTTGTTTGTTGAAATTAAGATATTTGTGGTGCCAGAGGGTCAATGTTAGGCAACACGCTTTAGGACGGATACCGCCGTGTATTTGTGATATCAAGTGCCTTTGTTGGTGCAGTGTAAAACCAGTCGGTTATAGCATAGAGACATTGGCTTGTTAGGCACGTCTAAATCATGCCTTTATATATATATATATATGGTTAAATAAAGTTATAAATACATGCAGCTAAAGGAGTAGACTTGGGAACAGCCCCATCTTTCCCCCCAGATTGTGTAAGCGAGCGCTTAGGGCCAGGGGGGTGGGATGGAGTGTTCGCAGTCTACTAAAGAATCGGCTCGGTAACGTCTTAAAGATGATGTCCAACTCACGTATTGATCATTAGTCAGTTCTTCACTTGGTCATTCTATTTCTTTTCCGAACATTTAAACGGTTGGTGTGTAGATATCGTATATATTTTATTATACGTAAAGCATTAACTCCGCTCAAGAACAGCAGTCATTGCCATTAAAATGTGTACTCGGGAACAGCAGTCATTTGAGTGGTTACACCTTTAGTTCACTTCTGGAATCGAAAAGTTCCGTCAAGTTCGCCTTTGACAATGAAATGAACGAGGTCATCACATCCGCGTTGAAGCCACTTTCGTGACGTATGCGTATTTTGCCTTGGCAGGCAAGGCCGCTCCCCGGGCAAAGTCAAAAATGGGCAACGAGTCTGAGGAGCCTGGGGATGAAGATGCTGGAGGCGAAGGGCCTGGGGATGACGGTGATGATGGTGGTGGTGATGATGATGACGAAGACTGAGGCTTAGAGTAATAGCGCCTTCGTGGAACTCTGTGTACTGTAGCGATGCTAATCTTGCACGTGTGTTTACTGTCAGTCAGCACTCTAATGCACTTCGTAGTCATGTGAATTTAGATTAGAATGATCACCCTAGTGCAAGAGACAAAGGTGGTCCGGGGTTCCAAGGGATTGTCGTCCAGCTTTGTAGGTTTGAACCTTTTGCCTGTGCCACAGGCAAATTCGACTCATAGGCGGCCATAAGCGTCCAATGTCAAAATATACAAAAAGACAGCTCGTTAACTGTCAATTGAAATTTAAAGGTGTGACCACTCAAACGAAAGCTCTCAATGAATATATTACAATAGCAGTGTTCACTGTCAAATAAAACCTAAAGCTGTGTGCACTCAAATAAAAGCCCTCAGTGGATCTTTCTTGTAGCACTGAATTTTCACGTTGTTGTTCAGTGGAGTTAATGGTTTGTTGTTTCTTTTTTGTTGTTGTTTTCATTTTTGACTCACGGATGCGTGTAGCATATGTGGGATTCATTAGTGGCTACAATAAGCCATTTCCGAAATGCCTGTTGCCTCTGTTTTAAACCGAGGCCTAGTGAAAAACATTTCTTATGAAAACGAGTTTTATTTGCATGAAAATAAAAACAAATTTAATAAGAAAGGTTTCGCACTAGGCCTCGTCTTGAAGCAGAGACAACAAGCATCGCGAAAATGGCCTGCTCGTCGATCACTTATCCCAAGAGTTATCAAGTTCAATTTTCTTCTTCAGTTTTGGCAGCATGATATCATACAGTAAAGAGAACTTGGCTTTTGATACCTTGCCCAGATGATAGCTGATTAAACCATCAATTCTCACTACAGCACTCATACAATTTTCTCTTAAAAGGTTGGGAGAATCTGCATTTTGAAAGGGTTATTTACTAAGGTGGAAACATGTGGGCGCGGTTTCCAAGTCCCAAAGAGCCAAAGATGGCGGCCAACTTGGAAATACATTTTTTGGGGGGTGGGGGGACAAGTTGATAAAACTAAGAGCTAAATGTTTGCGGTTTAATCCGTGAGTTGGCCACTGGTTCTGTGTTTAAGTTTAATTTGGCCATAGAACGAAGAAGCGAAAGGGTTGACTTCTATGTTGGATGACTCCTCAAGATCTAACCCCATCTGAAGTTCAATATGCAAGTTATTTTGCAAACGTAAATAAAAGTAGAAGCATTACGCTACTTCATGCAAATTTCTTCTACACTGTCATGACAACGATTCTTGAAAACGTGGATTGAAGAAACCTCGCATGGTCTAAACACTCAAGATGATGTAGAAGTGTTAATGCTTGCCCCCAAATATGTCCAATGCACTCCATCCTAAGGCCGACGGACGAGTAGGGAATTCAGTTTGACCGTCGGTCAACATGAACATTGGTTTTATACCCAGTCGTCAACTACATTGAACCGTTTGTTTGCATCTCCATTTCAGGTGGCGGAAATGCGCGGAAGCGAGCAGCTAAATCAGCGGCATCCCCCAAGACGCACATGCCCAGTTTGAAAACACCTGCTGACCAGAAAGACGAGGTAAGAACTCACTGAAGTTGCAAACTGTAGGGGAGGGGAGGGTTCGTAAAAAAGCCTGTCGCCTGCGCCTGGATACTTTTCCCATGTCTGGTAAAAAGTTGTGTGTGAGGACTACAAGGCGGTCACGTCACCAAAAAGTGGGCTTTTCAGTTGTTTTTTCTTTCTTTCTTTCTTTTTTTTTTTTTTTTTTTTTTTTTTTGTATCAAAACTTGTCATTTTGAAATGGAAGAAGGAAATTCGGTTAATCCTGGATATCGAAGAATGATTTGATGGCCGCTCGGACTGGGGCGAGTGGACCAAAGTTTATAACAGGGAGGGCGTGTTCCAATTCCCACAAGCGGAAGTAGAAAAAAAGTTGGTTTACCCTGAGAGGCAACTCCCTACGGTTTTCTCCTCCCTTACAGGCTCACCACCTGCGAGCTGAAAATACTTACAGTGTATAAATAAAGTTGCTTTATACTCTTTTGTTGTTGTTGTTGTTGTTGTTGAAGTTGCAGTTGTTGTTGTTATTGTTTTTTGCATATCTAGTTTTGAGCGACCGCGCCCAGAAAGGTTATTGTTTCACCTTCGCTTTTGTTCGTTTTCAATCTCCTGCAGCTACCAACTGCTCACAGCGCACCTGTCCGGAAGTCTTCGGTGCTTCGGGCCGCTTCGGCTCTTGGGATTGTTAGTGACAAGCCCCAGCCCATTGTGTACTCACCCAAAAGGGCCTGGGTCTCACAAGCCACCACGGTAAGACAGCAGAACATATTTCATAGCAAATTTTGAAAGCATTTGTCATGATGTGTATGATAGTGTTTCGGCAAGGACTAACAATTTGTGCAATTAGCCATTCCGAAGTTCTGAAAGATAAATTTATATTAATCAAATTGAAAAAAATAATAACTCGTCACAAGAAAGAGCACATCCAAATTAGTAAGTATGCTAAATTTCAGCAAGACGGCGCGTCCCTAACTCCATGCTAAAGTCTCTTATTTTTTCGATTTTTTAAAAGCTTGCCATTCAGTTTCTGATGGACCAATCTTAGTAGGTTAGTAGGGAGTCGAAACGTCAGTCACCAACAACAGTCTTCCTGGAGACTACTCTAACCCGGACGATCACAACCAACCTGATTCTTCACGCGCCTGAGTTCGAACCATTTGCCATGGACCAATCTTGCTGAAACTTAGAATACTTCCTAATTTGGATGTGCTCTTTCTCTATCTTTATTTTTTCAATTTGACTAATTTTGATTAATCTTAATTCTTCCAGAACTTCGGAATGGCTAATTTCTGGTTTTGCATCCAATGAGATTCAGACCTATTACACATCAAATAGAGATCACGACAAGGCCACGTTTAAGCCATTTTAGTACGTTGAAGCTGAGGAACGTGCCATTATTTACCGACTGGTGGTCGGAGGACTTAGTTATGAAAACAAGTTATGATAATCCCCCCTCTCCTCCCCCCATCAATCCAAGAGCGCTCCATATGTAAATTCATTTTGTGTTTACGTTTCCCAGGAGGACCTTCTAAAGAGCAGAGAAGTCAGAAGAAATCGCTTTGGCACCGACGTCGACTTTGTCGATTACAAACCGCCATTCCAGCAGCACATTCAACTCAAGGCAGAAGCTATAGAGGCTGAAGACAATTAAGTTCCCCACCCACCCTACCCTCCCATGATCCACTGAGTCATCACGACGTTTTCATGTTTCGATTGGATCATTATTCGCTGCAGTTATTCGCCATAGTTTGCGTAACTGCTGAAACGAGCTCGTACCAAGCAAAGCAGTTTCTTAACGGATAGCGGCAGTATTTAAATATGAAAAAATTTAAGAGAGTTCTTTTTTTTATCGTGCCATCAGTTTTAATTTCTGGTTGTTTTTTTATTTGTTTGTTTGTTTTTTTCTTTCCCTTATTCTTTCCAATATCTTAAAGAAAATGTCCATTTTTGCAAAACAAAATGAGTGTTAATATAAAATACGAAGGTTGTAAACCAATTAGCTGACAAATTTGCGTAGTAATCACCGATAATTTGTAGTACGTGGTTTAAACACGTTAGATATTAATCTATATGATCTCTGATTTATTTTTTTTTTTTAATAAAGATGAGCTGATCAATGTTTTAAGTCGTGTCTACTCGGAATCGGTCGAATGCCGCTAGGTCTAAAAAACTAACCTGACTTTCTTAAAAATATGTCAAACCAATATATACGATTTTTTTGACAACTATTCAGACCGGCTGTTCCCAAGCATTCGTGTGAGCTCATTACATTCCAATCGGGATCATATTCTATCCACTGATCCAAAATGACAACACTGACTGGTCAGAAAACCCTCTGGCGTCACGTATATAATGTAGGTTTACTAGTTGCCTATTCCGAAGTACCGAACATCAAGACTACAAAAGTTTATAACAGCATTGCATACCCAAACAATTTCAGTTGTTTCATTTCAGCTCCCTTTTTTTGTTTGACGGCCAGTAGTACTTTGCAGTTTATGTACGCAAGGTCATGCATTGTACATACACTGTCCAACCTTCTCGGTTGCAAAGCTTGACAATATTTAATGGGACTATCGCTGTTTTTGTTTTTGTTGTTTGTTTGTTTTTTGACTAAGACTGTTTTTAACGACCCCACGAAAAATCCTACCGAAATATTTCTGCATAACGAAAGCCTTGAAGTTCCTGCCAAGTTCGCTAAACGGTCCCCTTCATATACCTCTAGCCTTAAAAAAAACACACACACCTTTTGCATACTTAGTAGTATAAAGATGTACCTTCTGGCACATAGCACCCACCACACCCCACCACCCACCTCAACCCACCAACCCACCACAACCCACCAACCAACCCCAAGACCACAAGTGTTAGAGTCACAAACCCCGTCAGAAAAAAATTGATTTTTAAAATTGGCTTAAGGGTTTTTAAGATAAGGGGGAAGATGCCAACACTAGACGAACTAAGACATGGAAGAGGTAGGAGGTTAAGATAAAAGGCAGATGGAAGATCAACAAGAGGGCTCTCGAAGAAGCGATAAGAGATGCGGAAACGAGATTACCTATTCCAGCTCCAAGGACTGTGTTTCCGAACAGTCCTACTGAGGGGCCTGTTCCAGCTCCAAGAAGAGAAGGTTGGTTGAGCTGGTTTGTTAAGAATTTACTAAGAATTGGTAATGGACTAGTTAACTTAATACCGGAAGGAAGAGTGAGGGAAAACGCGAAGAAGTTACTAAGTTTAATCAAAAGAGATGAGAGAGAATAACAGCAACTAGAACAGCAGCAACCAGAACGGCAGCAACCAGAACAAGAACAAAAACCAGAGGTAGAAGAGTTTTTTAGAGGAACGATTACACAAATTTTAGAATTCGAGGTTCTAGTGAACAAGAGGACATTCCAACACTTTTTCCAGAGGAATCGGCAAAGGATACTGGATAAGTTGGGAGCTTCCCGAAACCATTTAAGGTTCAGTTCATGTTGTCGTGTTGTTCACAAAAGTGGAGGCCAGCGGAAACGGTTGCGCACTTCCACATACCTAAAATTAAGCAATTTTTACGATGTGGCCTTGAGCCCGAAGCCGATTTTTTTTATAAGTGGCGTTTTCTGTCTTCCTGTATGTCTGTCTTCTGTCTGTTCTTCTCTTTGATTATTATTAATTATTAATTGTTATTTATTAGTAAATATTATTATGACTATTCGACATATTACCCTCGACCCTCGACATGTTACCCTCGACCCTCGACACGACTTTTATACAAACTCACCTTGGTCAGGAAATAAAAGCAGCAAGGCAGCTGTAAGCTCGCGAATTTGTAGAAAGTACTTTTGCGGGAGTGGGTATTTAATAGAACTGGCTCAAGGCCACATCGTAAAAATTGCTTAATTTTAGGTATGTGGAAGTGCGCAACCGTTTCCGCTGGCCTCCACTTTTGTGAACCGCGTATTCGATTTAGTCTCAGTTTTGAAAACCCTAATTTACAAGGCGGCAGAGGGTGAAAATTATAAACTTAGACACTCGAATTGGGAGAATTTAAAATCCTTCACCGAGTGCCAAATCTTTGAACCGGAAGGAGACCTTCCGGAGTCGCACTGAAAAAAGTCTATCCGTGACTTCATTACTCATGTCATGCACAGCTTATGTCCAACATCTACATACTT
Organism: Plumapathes pennacea; assembly: GCA_964036295.1. Taxonomy (NCBI): domain Eukaryota; kingdom Metazoa; phylum Cnidaria; class Anthozoa; order Antipatharia; family Myriopathidae; genus Plumapathes; species Plumapathes pennacea. The sequence goes on along the minus strand of OZ038472.1, from coordinate 5,826,723 downwards.
CATCAGAGGCCATGATACTCTAGCCTGGGCTGCATTCAAACTAAATACGTGCTTAAAAAAAAACACGCCTTTCTTCTTTTGGCTGAATTTCAAGTCGAATAAGTTTAAGTGAAATCTGATAACTTGTTGACATTACTAGCGGTTTTTGGTCAAATTCATTTTCGAATTCTTCTTCTCTCAGTTCTCTACAGCATTTTTCATTGCTTGCGAAAACTATGCGAAGCAAAGCAAATAATCAAACGATAGAAATATTTCGACAAGGTTTAAGTCGCTCGATCGCGATCAGGGCTGTCAGTGGTCACGGGTCTTTCAACTTTGATTTACGCTTGTCAAACCGAGAAATTACCAAAACCTCTGTGATAATGGTTCTGAAGTGCAACAGATCTACTGGCAATTCAGGAATACAATGATAACAATCAAAATAACTCCAAAAAACGTCTTCCCATCTTTTCGTTTCTTCATGCGTATTCGATGATGCTCAAATTTCAAAGGCAATTGTTGACACAGCATGACGGACTGACTGACTGACGCAGTCTTAACTGCAATAAGGTGGGATACTTAAAAATGCCACCGCAAAAACTACTTCGACGATCGCGTTCTAGATTTTGTTGCGTTGTCGGTAATATCGATACTGCCCAAATTGGGAACAGAACGACTTCCATATTTGGAATCCATTGTTGACAGCACCGGGACACATTCCAATTGACTGGATCGCATGAAGCTTCGCTTTTCAGCACTTTGTGCTGAACGCGAGCTTAAAAACTAGCGTTTGGAATTCCAAGACTTCCGAAACTAAACACTCTCCATGTGAAGTAGTCCACGGAAAACGCGCCCACTCGCTTGACCACACACGTCAATCAAAAAATGTTTATTGTATGCGCCCTTTGTTTGACACACACTAATTTATTAACATGTTAAAATTTATTCGCGCATGCAAAAAACCTACACCATTGCGCATGGGTGAGCCATTGTTTACTTTAAACCTGTTATAGTCCGACGCGGTTTTGTCATGTTACAAATCAAACTGTTCGGTGTTAAAATTCTCTAGCTCCTTCCAATAATTCTGTCATTGATACCACGTTCGCCTTTGCCGCCCTCTCCGCTCTTCATTGGCAAGTGAGATCCAGGATATGAAAGGATTTGAACTTCTCTTCCCCAGAACGAAACTTTCGACGGCGATTCTGGTGGCTGTTGTCTGTTTAGCATTTGTTCAGATTGTGCTTTGGAGCAAATCTGCTGAAAAGAGTCGTTCTTTGCAGTGGTTCGAAAACATCCAGCCTCGTATAAGAAGTCATACAGAAATTAAGAATGCGGGAAACACCTCTCACGAGAGAGAAATGCCGATGTCTCGTCAACAATCAACTCCAAGAGACGTCTGTTTCTCTATCTCGCACTCCCAAGGTGAAGAAATTAATGTTTCCAAACCATGCCCTTTTGTTGTCGTTGTAACCCACTCGCTGGATGACCGGTTTGCCAACAGAAAAGGTAATCTTTCTCATGTTTTTGACCAGCAAGATCAGTTGTCATTCTTACAGCTAGCAGAGTTTCTTCAGACGGCCAGCGGGTACGATGCAGCAACTTGCCTCCAACCGTCAAAAGAAAACATGGAAAGCCGATCAGCATTGCGTGAAACCAATTCCTCGTGGTGCAGGTTTGCTCGCCGGGAATGGAGTATGGCTATTCGTAATACAGGACGATGGAAAGAAATAACCAACTCACAAAGCAGCAATACCCCTGCATTAAACTATATATTTCAGGAATGTAACATAGTACAAGGACCGTTCGTCATTAGAGCTGACGTATTTGAAAAACTTGGTCGGTGGAAAGGGCTGTTCGGGAAAACAAGCCTGCTTGACTTCTTCCTACGTTCCAAGGGCGAGCTACGCGTTGCAAAACTCGCAAAGTGTGTCTGGTCTAAACAAATAACAAAGGTAGACAGAGGGAAGCTTAAATCAAGACACTTTGAGGAGCTTGCAAGCTTTGGGAATGAACACGGCATTTTACGAATCATAAGAGAAGATGGCATTGACTGGACTCGTTGTGTCGCCAATTACATTCTATGCCCAGAAAAACCTTACGTACCCCCTAAAGCTCTGCCTGAGGTAGCACTGCCTATCTGCTGCAGTGCACTGGTGTATAATTCGCTCTGTGATTTCGTAGATGCTGCAGACAAGCTCGGGATCAAATACAGGCTTGTTTATGGTACCCTTCTTGGGGCAGTTAGAAGTAAGGCTATTATACCATGGACCCGTGATGCAGATGTTGCTCTCCAAAGGACTGCATTTAAGACTCCTTCAACCTATTCAGCACTCCAGAAGGAATTGGGAAACAAGTATTACATTGGTAATTCCTATGTGGGCATGCCGAGAATGCACTCCTTAGTTCCTCCTCATCTGGATTTAGACACCAGAAGTTTCTTCAGTGGACCAGATGACTTACAGGGAGATGCATTTTTTAGTCCTCAGATTCAAAGTGCTGTGCAGGGAATGTTACCTGTTTCTGGGATCTGGAAAGATCAAACTTACCTAGATGTGTACCTCGCACCTGACCGTTGGTTTAATGGGTATGCAAATGTGATCATTAATAACAGGAAATTTGTAACTATCAAAGAGATCGACTCTGAATTAAGTAGCTGGTATGGAAAGAAGTATTTAGAACCTGATTTTAGCGGCAACTGGTTTGGGCTGTCAAGGGGTTCCGAAAAACAATCGCCAAACTCAAACAGTCGAAATCGCTCATACTTTGGTCAGTTGTAGGCATTAGTAAGGCCTTATTACTACTTAATGAAATGCTAGTTTAGCTTCATAGTTAGTTTTTCCAGATTTTTACCTCCTTTGGGAGAAAATTTGCACAATGTAATGATGTAAATGCTGACGACAAAACTCATGCTGTCGCGTCGTGAAGTTCTTGTCCGCGGTGTTTTTAGTTTTGCCTCAAATCTCCCAAATTTTTTGAAAATACGTATGCCGAAAACGCTTGAAAGAAAGGTTCTGGCCAGTACTATGCATCGCCCGATTTTCCTGATGAACTGTGTACTGTATGACAACACGTTGTAGCTGTCCGTAAATCGACCTGTTATTATTTTGTGTCGATGTTTCAGTCGGAAGAAACAGTAAAATGTGAAGCACCTATATGAATCTTCCATTTGGTCATTCGCGTACGACTTAAAATAAAAATATACTTCACCTGAGCCCAGTTGTGCTTGTTGCTACTGATTTTATTTGGACGGCTGTGGGGTGAAATGTTTGCAGAAACCGTCAATGACAACTGAATAGTCATATTTATCCTATCAATGGCTACTGCATCCGAGTTTTTATCTGTGAAATGCCTTCAATGTCTGGGTATCATTCCCTTTGTTCCTGCATTAAGTGTGGTGCGTTTTCCCAATTCTTAAATTTTCCCAGTTTCCCCAGAAAAAAATCGTTTCCTATAGAACAGGTTAGCGTAAACACAGATGCGACGCGACATTTTGGCAGCGGGCCAGCTGATTCAAGCTAACGGAAATACGTCACAAATCATCTGTGCAAGAGGGGTGCCTGTATCGTTACTCGAGTCGTGATTAAAGACTGATGATAACGATTTAATAACAAACAACAACAGCGAAAGTTTTACATCGTGGTCGAGCTTGCTGAACTCTAGGTCGAGGCTCGTTCAAAGTCCAAACTCGAGATCGAGGCTGGTTCCAAGTTCAAACTGAACTCGTCACATCTCCTTTCCTTAATTCTTGACAGTACATAAACTTGAACAAAACTTTAAACTGAAACTATAGTCTCTTTACAACAATGTCCATTAAGAGGAGACTATCACTGTCCATAATACTCCATGTCTGCAAAATGTGGGGGGGGGGGGGTCGACGCTGACGTGTCGATCGGCGCAGCGGCAGTGGTTCTGGACTTGCCTCTCTAACTACAGTTTGGACGGGTTGGCCTGCTGGCTCCATGTCCAACTCGAGGTCTGCATTTGGTGGTACATGCTCACTGGTAGAGCGGAGATGTCGGCGGTTGCGTCGGTAGGTCCTTCCATTGACGTTGACGAGATAGGATCGCTGGCCTGCATATCCAACGACACGACCCAAGGTCCATTCGTTATCTCGTGGTAACCGCATCCTGATTGGATCTCCTCTGCGTAATACAGGCAGCTCTCTAGCATGTCTGTCATGGTTGCGTTTCTGCTTTTGTTTTCTCCTCTGGATGTTCTTTTGTGCATTAGCAACCGGGCATGGCTCCAATAGCTTCTTGGCTATAGGCAGACGGAATATGGATTTTAGACAATTCTGTGGAATGCCCTGTCTAAAAACGGTAACACAAAAAATTAGCTCTTTAGCGCATTGAACAGCTGAGATGTGGGCTATTGAAGTTCAAATTGCTCAATACTAAACCCTCCTATTTGGTGTTAATGGTTCCTTTGATTTAGAACTGATGCTAAATGAGTGAGTTCAGTATGGAGCTACCTGGTTGCTGTCAGTAGGGCTAGCGATTTGAAACTTTGCACACGTTTGTGCAGCAGCTGTGTATGTTGAGAGATTCGAATGGAAAATTTTGCAAAATAAGACGTCACGCTTTACCACTGTGCAGGGCAACACGCTTGTACTCAATCAAGCGTAACATGCATATTTAATGAGGCAATCGGCTCAGCTCAGAAAGTTAAATAACTTCTCGTAAACCTCAAAGTGGCCTAATCCTCTCAACTCAAAACGAACATTGACAGGATATATTCTAAAGTGCACAAACCTTGCCCGCTTTACCGGTGTTCAAATCATTTTGAGCGGCGTTAAACTTCCTTCCAAGCGGTATACATATTCACGGTAATCATTAACTCGGGTTTCAAATGAAGACGAATACAAAATGCTTTTTCAAGAGTGAAGTTTATTATAGTCAATAGTCTATCGACACGCCTTGTCGCAGTGTAGTGCACTACCTTTCCCAATTGATACGGTGTGTATCTTGTTGGAAACACCTGCAACGATATACGACCCATCAGTTGCACCCGGCTTAGGAACAATAAGGCCTTCGGTGGATAGTTGCGCTTGGTGGAATAGCCTCCTCAAAACTGACATTGGCACTGTGGTAATGCCTGTTGACAAAAATACGTTGTAGTTATCACAAACGAATAACAGCTGGCAACATTTTTGTCATAGAAACTTGTATCGTGGGATATAATTTTAAACTTCCTCTTCTTTTCATATCAACTGAATTACCTGGATAACTGAAACACACATCCACCATGAAAGAGTGTAAAGAGGAGTGAAGATAAATATGAAGACAATATATAGCACATGTAAGTCATACCCGAGTTTTCTGGAGAGACCGACAGACCACTCGATGTTGTTTCAGGACTCTCAAAAGGCGTGGACATAATCGCCTCTGGAGCAGAGAGTTCATGGTTGTTGCAGTCCATTGTTGCTTTTTGGAATTTCTCCAGCTGTTTTGTCTTTTGCGCTGCAGTCATTAACTATTCTGTGTGTTTAAGTTCGGAATGGAAGATTAGTACTTCAAACTCAGGTACTGGTGAAACATGACTCACCAAACATCTGGATCAGATAATAGCCGACAGACAGGCGCCTGTTGTGTAATAGCTGTCTCGTACGTAAACTACTGCGAATAGTCTGACTTAGAGGGAGTTACCGTTTCTCCAGTGATCATAAAAAGTTATGGGATCTTTAAGAGTACCCTTTCTTGTTAGAACCCATTTTAACTAACAAAAGCACCTTTCCGAACGGGGGACATTTTAGACCAGCGAGGACACTTAGGCCTTAAGACTGGAATGTCCGGCCGGACAGAAATATGAGGGACGTTTCAGTTTGGGACACCGGCAGTTACCCAATCAATCCAAGAATCTAAGACTTAAACAAAGTCCGCAACAAAGCGAAGCTGTTTTTAAAAGGATAAGTGATGATTCTACGAGATTTTTCAACACTCCGCATTTTCCATAAAAATTACATAAGATTCTTCATTTCCATAAAAGTTACGTATGTTATGTAATATGGAAAATCTGAGAACCGCGTGGCGATTTTCTTTCCAAAAGTGTAATGTAGTTAATCCGTCTTTCTGTAGCCTATTGACTTCACAGTTGGGCTCCGATAAAGAAAAAAATTGCATCTAAAGGTCCAAGAAGCACGCTTGTTTAGCAAATAATAAAATTATAGGCTGCTTTGTTTCTCGCGCGCGGAGTTTGAATCATACATAAAAAGCTGATCTCCTCACCTTGAAGATGTCGTCCCCCTTTCGTGATCCACCTCATTGTCTCTAAGGATTAAAAATATCTTCAGTGAGTAAAAGTATACTGTGGACGACTCAAAAGGATGAATATTTCTTAGCTTACCCTTCAGTTTGCTCCGACATCGTGTACCAGGCGATGATGAAACGAAAGACAGGCGTAATGAGCGGTCGCTGGCTTCTAATGCACTCATTAATCATGTGATTTGGCCGTCAGTAGGCGAAAATCTAACCTGATTGGCCGGCTGGCAACAATGACGCTGGCCACCAGATGTTCTCTTTTCGTGTGGGGGCGGGTTTTAAACCATTTTACCCATTAACAACTGTAACTAGCGCGGGATAAATCTGACAAATTATAGGTTTCTTTATCAGGCAAAAACCCAGAAAAAATCTTCAAAAATCCAATAATTTGGTTTTGTTCTGATTAAATTCCCAATTTTTGCGTTTCCCTTTCCAGATTCCGGTTCCCAGTTCCCCGTTCCCCGTTCCCGATTCCCGGTTCCCGGTTTCCCGTTCCCGGTTCTCCGTTCCCGGTTCCCGGTTCCCAGGTTCCCGGTTCCCAGGTTCCCGGTTCCCAGGTTCCCGGTTCCCAGGTTCCCGGTTCCCCGTTCCCGGTTCCAGGTTTTAAACATAGCCCCTATCAACCGACTGCCCAGTGGTGAAGTTGCTTCGTCATCTCCGCTGGAGTTCTCGTCTTGACACTGCCGGGTTGTAACGAAACGAAGACCTGAAAACAAAGACCTATAACCCGGAAAACGAAGACCCTAACAGCAACAACAAAATGTTTTTCTCAGTTCCACCCTCTTTAATATTGCTTGTTTATGCCTATCTCTGCAGCAGATGTTGGAATGTTTGCGTATGTATCATGTACAAGTAGCTGTAATAACAGCTTTTTAGTCTTATCTTGTCTTTGCTAATTTTCCCAGCGTGTGCATCATGTTCAAGTAGCTGTAATTGACAGCTTTTTAGACTCATCTCTGCAGCACATTAAAACATGATAGTTCCCATTGTATCTGCCCAGTGGTGAAGTTGCTTCGTATGAAAAAGCCATCTCAGAGGTTACGCATCCTACATGTACAAGTTTGATACACTAGTATGTTCAAGACTGCTATGCATTAAGCTTTAATGCAAAATTCTGGGTCGATACGAAATTAATTTCTATCGGAAGCTGCAGACGTTTGAATACCGTGACAACAATGGCGTGCATCACGCTTGTGGAGCGAACATTAGGCTCGGATAGTCACTATCCTATAGCGACGGTCGCATATTAACCTTGAGCTTTTGACGACTTCGAGGTATTCAGTGACAAATATTCTCAATGTAATCGCCTGCCGGTCTTCCCTGCTTTTGTAAAAGTGGCGCGAGTGAAAGCCAAGTAGCTGATGATTCGAGATTCCCCGTTCTATGATATTATCCTCGTGACATTTCATTGACAGATCTTGTATCTTAATCTCGCGTGATATTTGCCTCAGAGTAATTTAGTATCCTCAGACAATAAACAAAGAACCTTTACTTCACGCAAAACGAGGTTAAACGCCGACTGTTCGTATAGGCCGCGCGTTACACAGAGCCCACGAATTTCCGACAAAGGGAAACGCTCTGCCCGCAGGAAAAATTCGAGTTCAAGTTTTATCAAGTTTCGACACGTCTTCTACTTATTCGATGTTCTTTCACACAAATATTGCTCAGAACACAAATACATTGGCTGAAGCGGTATCTATAATCGAGCATTTGCACTCGGGAACGTTAAAACGACGCGAATCACGTACGGCCGAGTGAAACTTGTTTATACATTCTCAGACGCTTCATTTACGACAGAAAGAATATTGCAAAGCAAGATAATTCCAACATAATCCTTCAAGCGACTGGGACTGCCAAATTCAGTTCCTGACTTCGCGTCAATATTATTGCTTCTGGAGCGGAGCAGACTAGTAAAGTTGAAGGCGCATAGCTGTCCGTTTAAACAAAATCGTCACCACAAGGAAAACCATACAGACATTGACACTTTGAAAAATATAACACAAAACATCGCCTGCATCTCTCTCTCTCTCTCTTCAAAACAAGTAAGGTCATCACAATCACGTGATCGCCAACAACCAATTACCGTGTGCAGATTCTCGACGGAGGAAAAAAATATTAACGGCATGCATTGCTAGACTCATCGCCCCAGGGGGCATGAGTAACAAGTCTAGTGTTACATTCCTCGCTTTCAATTTTATATTTGTTACGGAGCGGGAATACTCGAAAGCCTCATAGAAAAAACGCAATCAGTAAAAAATGTACATAAGCAATGAAGCGAAGGCTAGATTATCGTGGCCTCTGATTAAAAAAAAAGCCGGTTCGAAGAATCGACTGTGCATAAAAAGATGAGTCACGCATTACTCTTTTCCTGCTGGTTGACCTTTCACTCCTTAGCTCAAAATGCATAGTCACTCAACCTTTAAGAAGCAAGTGGAAGCAAATGTAGTGTTGTAATGACAATTTATAGTAGTTTGATTTGAGCAAGGTGTCAAAAGTCAAATTTTCTATACTGTATGACATTTTTCTGGTGAGAAACTGCAAGTCTTTTGTCCCTTCCATTTTAGTTTCTTGTGGTCTCGACCCAACCCACGCACGAGCTCACTGGCAACACCAGTCTTGTTTACAATATTATTGCGGTTTTGTTCACAGCGTGTTCAGTCATTTGTGACTGCAAACTCAATGCTCAGGACTATTTCGGTGTATTTTTCATTTCTAGTTTACAGTGACCATTGTGAAACAAAGGCTACATGATCGAATGGAAGAAACATTTCAACAGGCAATGTACGATAAGCAGAAGCATTGTATGAGGTAACAGATGTCATGCACAGTGTAAAGCATAAATTGCCATATTGTTTTACGGCTAAACCCTTGCATCAAAAGCCCGGTCAGACCGAGGTTTTCCGGGGTCAAAGCTTGGCCAGTTTACCGGGGTAAGCCTCGCCCAAGGCCGGGCTTTGACCGGGCTTACTCCAAGATAAAAATCCGGGGAATCCCGGGGTAAGCGTGGTTAACCTGGCCCACAAATCAGACCTCGGTCAGACCGGGCTAATCCCGGGGTAAGCCATTATTATTGTAGTTGTGGCAAATAATTTAATTATCTTTAGAATATGCAAACTCAAACCAAAGCAATTTACCACAAAAATACATTCAACAGTTATCGAAAACAGCTTATTCAAACATTTATTTATCCTTTTTCTTGCATGTTACTCTTACAATTTATCTTACAGTTCGCTTTTTCCACTTGTGTCCTGTCTATTAACACGTTAAGAGCGTGTGATTAAGTCTGTTACATCGTATTAGTTGGCCAGCGGCCTACGTATGGTTGTATGCGCACGCATGCCATGTGCGTTCTCTTGTATTTCAACCGCCGTTACAGTTTGTATATTAAAGTTATGTTGTTGAGCTAAAGCCTCATCGTGAGACATAACAAATTGGCGACGAGGATTCTTCAAGCAGAAAGAACGAACCACCGCTACGATGCCTATCGGAAAGATTGAAGCTTTTGACGAAGCGAACGAAGACTGGAATACATACGCAGAACGAGTCGAGCAATATTTCATCGCAAATGGAATCAAGGACGAGAAGAAAGTCCCGACAATCCTGAGCCTAATGGGCAGTAAGACGTATGGCCTTTTGCGAAATCTGTGTGCACCAGCTAAACCTGCGAGCAAAACCTTCGCGGAGATTGTGGAAATTCTGCAAAACCATTTGTCACCGAAACCGTTGGTGATAGCAGAGCGATTCCGATTTCACAAGCGAAATCAACTCGAAGGTGAGAGTATCAGTGCATACCTAGCTGAACTGAAGAAATTATCAGAACACTGCGAGTTCGGAACGAACTTAAATGACTCGCTGAGAGATCGACTTGTTTGCGGATTGAGCAATGAACTCATCCAGAAACGACTGCTGTCCGAAGCAGATTTATCCCTTGCCAAAGCCATTGAAATTGCACTTGCTATGGAAGTTGCAGCGAGAGATACCCTAGAGATGAGGGGGAAGAAAGAGCTAGAGGTACACAAATTGGATAAAAACAAGGCGGAGGGCTCAAAAGATAATTGCATGAAATGCAAGCCTAACTGTTACCGGTGTGGTGGTGACTCCCACCATTCGTCCGAGTGCCGCTTCAAAAATGAGAAGTGCCGAAACTGTGGAAAGATGGGACACATTCAACGGGTTTGCCATTCTGGTAAAGGTCAACAGCAGATGAGGCGACCATGGAAACCAAACCAGAAGGTACACGCCTGCGAGATGGAGGAAGATCTAGAGGAACTTTACCCCTGGGTCGGAGCCTTGGAAATCAACGAGATTAATAAACACAATAGTGACATCATCTGGGTGACACTGAAGGTAAATGGCCAGAACCTAAGAATGGAATTGGATACCGGGTCAGCTGTATCCATACTCCCATTGCACATGTACAAGGAAAAGTTTACAAGTAAACCCCTAATGGAGACGGAAATCCTCTTGAAGACGTATTCAGGGGAAAAGATAACACCAGAAGGCTCATTAAATGCCCACGTCGAGTACAGAAACCAGATCAAGGACCTGACATTGTATGTGGTACAGACACAGGGACCACCCTTGTTGGGAAGAGACTGGTTAAAGCAAATACAGCTTGACTGGAAACTCATCAAGTCCATAACGAAGAAACCATCAACACAAAGTACAAAGAAGAAACTTGAGGAACTCTTAGACAAGTACAGTGAAGTCTTTGAGGAGGAAATTGGCACACTCAAGTCGACAAAGGCAAAACTTTCCTTAAAGGAAGGCAGTCAGCCAAAATTTCACAAAGCACGCCCAGTTCCTTATGCCTTGAGACCAAAGGTTGATGTGGAACTAAAACGCCTAGAAAGAGAGGGCATACTACACAAAGTCAAATGCAGCGACTGGGCGACCCCCATTGTACCAGTGGTAAAACCAAATGGAGAAGTTAGAATCTGTGGTGATTTCAAAGTCACAGTGAACCCTCAACTGGAAACTGAACAGTACCCACTGCCACGCATTGATGACATATTTGCAAAGTTGGCGGGCGGCCAGAAATTCACCAAGATTGACCTCAGACAGGCCTACCACCAAATGGAAGTTGAGGAAGAGTCCCAAGAATACCTGACGATTAATACACATCAAGGCCTGTATCGGTATAACCGCCTGGTGTTTGGAATCACCTCTGCCCCAGCTATCTGGCAACGCTCCATGGATCAGGTCCTAGAGGGGGCTGAGAGAACAAGCTGCATTCTAGATGACATGATCACCACAGGCGAAGACGATGAGGAACACTTGAAAAACCTGGAGGAAGTGTTAAAGAGGCTGAAGGAACATGGCCTGAGAGCAAGGCTAGAAAAGTGCCAATTCTTCCAGGAGAAGATTTCCTACTGTGGACATGAAGTGGACAGACATGGCCTACACAAGACCCAAGACAAGATTGATGCTGTAGTGAATGCTCCACAACCAGAGAACACCCAGCAAGTACGTTCATTTCTGGGCCTCATCAACTACTACCACAAGTTCCTACCAAACCTGGCCACTGTCCTAAACCCTTTAAATCGGCTATTGGAGCATGGACACAAATGGCAGTGGACCAAAGAGTGTGACGCAGCATTCACCAAAGTGAAACAACTCATCACATCAGACATGGTCCTCACACACTACGACCCAAAGCTTCCCCTGAGGCTAGCTTGTGATGCCTCACCTGTCGGAGTTGGAGCAGTCCTATCACACATCATGGATGATGGAACGGAACGGCCAATAGCATATGCATCACGCACCCTAAGCAAGACAGAGAGGAAGTATGCGCAAATTGATAAGGAAGCAGTAGCCTTGGTCTGGGGAGTGAAGAAATTCCATCTGTACCTGTTTGGCCGCCAGTTCACCCTAATCACAGACCACGAGCCCCTTACCTCAATTTTCAACCCACAGAAAGGCATACCAGCAATGACAGCAGCCCGACTGCAACGATATGCCCTATTCCTCGCTGGTTTTGAGTACAACATTGTCTACAAGAACACAACCCAACATGGAAATGCTGATGGACTGTCACGCTTGCCCCTACAACGTGATAGTGACCAAGAGATAGTAGACCCAGCCGAGATCTTCCAAGTATCACAGATACAAATGCTACCAGTCAATATTGACATGATCCGCCGAGAAACACACAGAGACCCAACTCTGGCCCAAGCACTGGAGCATACAAGACGAGGGTGGACACCCGTCTACGACAAAGAGCTGGAGCCATTCTACAGACGGAAGGATGAACTTACCATACAAGATGGCTGTCTGATGTGGGGCCTGCGAGTGGTAGTACCTCCCAAGCTACAAACCCGAGTGTTAGACGAACTCCACGAGGGCCATCTTGGAATAGTAAAGATGAAAGCATTGGCAAGAAGCTACATATGGTGGCCGACGATGGACAAGGCGATTGAGCAGCTGACCAAAAGTTGCTCAGGCTGTCAACTCATCCAGAACAACCCCAGTGTAGCCCCACTTCACCCATGGGAGTGGCCAGCACGCCCATGGCAACGCATACACATTGATTTTGCTGGTCCCTTCCTAGGAACAATGTTCCTGATTACAGTAGATGCCCACTCAAAATGGCCGGAAGTTGTACCGATGACCACTACAAGTGCCATCAGAACCATTGAGACACTGAGAACAATGTTTGCAAAGAACGGAATACCTGAACAACTCGTCAGCGACAATGGCCCTCAGTTCAGAGCAGAAGAATTCACTGCATTCATGAAGAGCAATGGTATCAAACATATCAAGTCTGCTCCTTACCACCCGGCAACAAATGGGTTAGCTGAACGTTTCGTTCAAACATTCAAACAAGGCCTACGTGCATCAAACAGTGATAAGAAGTCCCTCCCAAACAAGCTAGCAAACTTTCTGTTGGCATACCGGACAGCACCACACTCCACAACAGGCGAGTCACCAGCCATGCTGTTCATGGGCAGAAACCTTCGCACAAGGTTGGACCTACTAAAGCCAGATATCAGGAGGAGGGTAAATGACAGACAAAATAATCAAGTGGTGAACAACCACACACGCAAGCTACATGTGGGACAAAGCGTCATTGCACGGAACTACCGAGGGGACAGCAAATGGACACCAGGAGTCATCACAGCCCAAACTGGACCCCTGTCCTATGAAGTTAAAGTTGCACCAAACACTGTTTGGCGACGACACATTGACCAACTGAAGGAGTCATTGCTGACACCAAAACTGGACAAGGAACCTCCAAGACTCGAACCCTACCTGATGGTGAACACACCAGGACCAACAGCGGGGAACATTGAAGACACCATGTCACGGGAACCAGAGACCAGTGCCCATGCAGAAACCCCAACCACTGAGAGTGACATTAGCGACACCACGGACAAGCATGCTATACTACAACCGGATATCGGCAGTGGAGTCACTAGTGGAGACACCCAGGCGCAACCCGCAACACCATCAGTGGAGGCACCCAGGCGCAACCCAGTGCGACAGCGGAAGCCGCCTGAAAGACTGAACTTGTAAAATTTAGGGAAATTTAGGGGGGAGGAGTGTTACATCGTATTAGTTGGCCAGCGGCCTACGTATGGTTGTATGCGCACGCATGCCATGTGCGTTCTCTTGTATTTCAACCGCCGTTACAGTTTGTATATTAAAGTTATGTTGTTGAGCTAAAGCCTCATCGTGAGACATAACAAAGTCCACAACATTTGGCAAACAATCAGACGAAGATGAAAATAACAAGAAAACGTACTGTAACGTACCTCCAGTCCACGTCTTCCACCATCTTGCATTCAATGCAATACTTCACGCATGCGTTACGTCTGAGGTGAGTATGCGTAAACCAGGTTCTAAGTTGCAAATCGCAAGTTACTAAGTTGCGATCGCAAGTTACCAAGTTGCGATCGCAAGATGCTAAGTTGCGATCGCAGGATACTAAGTTGCGATCGCAAGATACTAAGTTGCGATCGCAAGTTACCAAGTTGCGATCGTAAGATACTAAGTTGCGATCGGAAGTTATTAAGTTGTGATCGCAAGATACTAAGTTGCGATCGCAAGTTACTGAGTTGTGATCGCAAGTTACTGAGTTGTGATCGCAAGTTACTGAGTTGCGATCGCAAGTTACTAAGTTGTGATCGCAAGATACTAAGTTGCGATCGCAAGTTACTAAGTTGCAATCGCAAGATACTAAGTTGAGATCGCAAGTTACTAAGTTGCGATCGACAAAATGGATGTGTCCCTTATGAGCCACCGTAGTAGACTACATGGGGGAGGTGTTAAATTTTTATATCCAAATTTTTCGTTCCCCAGTAGACAAAGTAAGGTAAATTTCCGACTTAACGGCCCCTCCCTTGGTTTCCTTTTTGCAACCGGCCAGATTCTGACCGACACGTGACCAGCCTGAACCAGGGTCTTTCTTCGGGGCGGGGACCGGGAGATGAAAGAGCCTGGAAACGAGGTTGGACAACTGTGTCAGTCTGCCAATGAGAAGTCCATGAGATTTAAATTTAGCGTAAAAAAAAATCAAAAGTCCGCAAAGCGTACGTGAAGCTATTTGCTAGTTGAAGATAGTCAATGACAGCCTGTGTAGCAAGCGTTTCCCCTCGATACGAAGAGCATACGTCGCACTTTTTCGATTTTGGCCGCGCAAAAATGGGGAAGCGAATTCCCACGTAAGGATGGTTACCCTCTCCCGCAGTCTGATTATATTATGTCAGCGGTCGCCCCACTGTATTAATAACTAACCAGACGTGAAGCAGCGGTAATTTTCGCGCTGTTATGGTTTCTTTCTAGTTGCCGTTTTCTGTGTTCGTGTTTGGTAGCATCGCTCCAAAATGTAAATAAATAAAGGATGATTTGCGAATGACTCGTTACCAGCTTCCCGCAGAGGTTCACCTCAGACCCCTTGGGGGAATGGGGACCAGCAACCTCAGACCCTTGGGGAATGGGGACCAGCAACCTCAGGCTCCTTGGGAGAATAGGGACCAGCAACCTCAGACCCTTGGGGGAATGGGGACCAGCAACTTCAGACCCTTGGAGGAATGGGGACCAGCAGCTTCAGAACTGTCAACATGTTCTCGAGTGAAATACTATCTGACAATGGCATTCACTGATATAGAGAAAATTAATCCCAATCCGCGCGTAACCTGGTAACTACCCTCCAGCAAAGAAAGTGGCGTTTACAACGGGAAGCGAATTGCGTAAGCAACGTAAGGATGGTTACCCCCTCCCGCAGTCTGATTATATTATGTCAGCGGTCGCCCCACTGTATTAATAACTTACCAACCTTGAAGCAGCGGTAATTTTCGCGCTGTTATGGTTTCTTTCTATTTGCCGTTTTCTGTGTTCGTGTTAGGTAGTATTGCTCCAAAATGTAAATAAAAAAAGGATGATCTGTGAATGACTCGTTACCAGCGAAACCCCTTGTCACCCTTGACAACAAAAGAGACTTAAAAGGTGGTGTTACACTGGTCAATTTGCAACGATGCGATGTTGCGCTAAAAATCGTTGAGGTGTAACACCCCATTGCGAACGATTTTTTGCAATGTTTGCAGTGCTACAACGCGTTGCAAGTTTTTGAAAGCGATTCAAAAACTTGCAACGCCGTTGCGTGGATTTGGAGCAAATCGGCGTTCCAAATAGCTTTAGGCAAAGCACTAAACATCCAAGTGAACCATTCCCGGCGGTAATTCAGTTGTTGCGACTACTCGAGCCTTGTAAAAAATGAAATCAAGTTTCTGCAGCAAAACCCGCGTGATGTCCGCATCGAAAGAGATTTAAGGCTACTGCTTTTTAGATGGGACCACGTTGAACTGTTCATATGGGACGGTTTAACTGCTAGCCGTTAAAGGCTCTGCCCCCCAAAACCTCTTATCGGGGGGAGGGGGAGGGGCTGAAAACCTTCATAGTTTTGAGTCGGAGTGTTCTCAAAACCCTTGCCCTACTTCAAACTAAAACTGTACGATTTTTCGAACCTATTTAAAAAAAATATTTGAGATTTTTCGACCCTTTTTTAAACTCTGTATACCAAAATATTTTACCCTATTTCTGCAACCAAATACCAAAATATGCAAAACCTACTATTTTAGACCAAAAAGGCAAAATTGATCCCCTTTTGCAGCCTCAAAAATGTTAAAAAACGATGCTGCCTTTGAGGCGGCGCATGCAGTATTGATGGGAACCTCCCCTCCCCCCTCCGGGATATTTTTCTCTGATTCACGTTGATTTTAGTTACTTACTAAATTTACACGAAGCGCTAATTTTCTATAAAAGAGTATTGTATGCACGTTTCAAATAAAACGCTTTAGGAACTTAGATATTTTATACTTTACGTCTTTATTCGTACACGCTATTTCACTCCGATGTGACGTTCATTTATCACTGCACTTCTGTCAGTCAGTTATTGGTTGTGACTAAACTGGATACTCCAAAATCAGGTTTCCGAGAGAAGACTGGGACCAAAATAACGAGTTATCGGCGAAGTCGTCCGGAGCCGTTTACGAACATTGTGGACGAAAAAACGACCTCGGTTTGTCTGAAGCATGGTTCTGACACCGGAAGACAGTCAAATAAAATTCGGCACTGAAAAGGTTTTAGGGCCTCTTCATATGAGCCCGGTTGACCGGGCTGGCTCGGTCAACCGGGCCAGCCCGGTCGTGTGTTCATATGGGAAATTTCAGCCCGGGTAACCGAGATAGAGTGTCTATAAAGCAAAAGTTTTTGCCAATTCTGCCATTAAAGCCAAATTAAGAAGCAAGTACATTTCAGACTCGCATAGTTGAAATATTTTCATCCTGGTTAACCGGGCTGGAGTGTTCATATGAGAAACGGGCCAGCCCGGTTAACCGAGATCCCGGTCGCAAAGACCGAAATCTCGGTAACCAGGCTGGCCCGCCCTCTCATATGAACAAATCGGAATTTTTACAAAGGAAATAGTAGGAGGGCGAGATCTCGGTAACCGGGCTCATATGAAGAGGCCCTTAGAAGGAAAAAATTAGCTCGGGGAGAAAATACTAAAGAAGAAAGGCTTGTTCTGGCTGATCTGGCACAGATGAATATTGGCACCGAAGATTAAATAAAATCCTACCGCGTGAACTGTTCCGGAGAGCGATTGAAACGGCTTGTGTACGATCCTGTGTTTCTTGATCAGTCTTAACTCCAGAAGACGAACACATTCACGATAAGACATGCAATCAAGATTTAAGCATTCCGAGCGAAAGTGCGAATTAACTGTCAAAAATCACCACAGGAATGATAAGTAAATAGAAATAATAATGAAGCCCATAGAAGCCAACAGTTATAGACGGATCAGATTCCCACCGTATCCTAAATATATGTAGATATTTATCCGTATTTACTGTATTAGGATGGTTATATATATATGTTATTTTCATCCAAATCCAATGTGTTCTCGAGCAAATGGCCGACTGAGCCGAAATGTTACAAATAACAGTAATATTGTCCTTTTCACGTTCAAGACAAGAATGCTTCTTGTGTGTATCTGGTATTGACTGGTTACAGTTTCGACTCATGTCTTGAGCCGTTTCAGTTTTATTTGGAGTTGACCTCCCCGTCCATGTAAAAAGGAACACAGGCGGCGCGACGCGGCCAGCCGATTCGAACTAACGGAAATACGTCACGAACTTGCTAATGCGCGCCAAACAAAACTTTCAAAACATCAACGTCATTCTCGTACGGTTTTCGGAACACGGTCCGAGCTGACGAAAATTTAATTTTTGATTCGGTCCCAGTTTCCTCTCGGAAACCTGATTTTGGAGTATCCAGTTTAGTCACAACCATGAAGAATCGGGCACAACTGAATCGACGGCCAATCTGCATGGTTAGCGACAATTACTACCAGGGAAAATAACCTCAAATATACCATGGGTGAAAGTGTGACACCACCGCCTTTGGGTGAAGCGAAAACACGAGCCGCTCATAAGGACAGACTCTGCTACAAACAGCGACAAAGGATCCTCGCAAATACATCATACCAATATAGTTTGCAGGAATGAAGGCGAGTTGTTGCTTCAGTGACATCTTCTTTATTCCTTATATTCTCTGTGCCCTGTGTTTGACCACTCCTGGTAATGAAAGGGTTAAAGAGAACCTCTCACCGTAGATGCTTTACGCGCCCATGTTTATATTTCCATCCGGAGCTCGACTTTCCTGAGGCACCCACGTTATTACTGATTGATCTGGCTGTCGCTGATTGCCGAATTTAATGCACTCTCTGAGTTTGTGTTGATTTATTTCGCGATGAAACGTAGAAAAACATAGGAATCCGTCATTTTCGTATGATACGAAAATGGCTGCCGTCAGTCACTGGGCGCGCTAAGCATCTACGGTGAGAGGGTCTCTTTAAAATAGCACCTATATTATTTGACGGATACGTTTTCGTCAGAAAGGATTTGTGCTTCCCCTTGAAATAGGGGCAGAATGCAACTCGAGAAATACGACCAATTGTTAGGAACTCGATATCTCTCAAAGTGATTTTTTTTTCCTGTTGTTCAAGATAGAAATAATATTAGCTCACATTGGCGGAGGACCAATAATTGTTTCTTCACAATTGACATAGAAATCAAACATATTCTGTTTTCCCTGGTTTTTATTCATAAGTCCTGTTTATTAGTTGTCCCAGTTATCCCCTTATCCACCCAGTACAGTAGTTTAAGCATCATGGGGGAAGCCCTGTTTCCCTTCAGATATCCCGAACCAGTTATGCTGACATAACCTTCAATCAGAGTACCAATAAGTGTAGTGTTCAATCCTATTTGATCATGCTTTCATTCAGGGTAAGCTTGGCCAAGCACTTTTTAAGACAGGTTTTCCTGCTACTCTGCACACAGAGATGCCAACTCTTAAGATATCAGGAGACATTCAGCGAAAATTTTTCAAAAGAAATTTTTTTCTGTGTTGTGATCTATTTTCAACATATCTGCCTGAATTTGTTGTCCTTTTTTGATTTTCTGTTTTACCCCTGGAGAAATTGGCTCAAACGAATATTTTGATCAAAATAGCTGCTGTTGCAACCTGTCATTACTCATCAACTCATGCGTTTCATAACACCGACATATTACATGAAATCTGGCAAAACACAAGTATTGCATGTGTGATTTGTCAAAGCGAAACCATGAAGAAATCTACTGTTTGTTGAGCAAAAAACTGCTGAAGGATGAGGTCTTGGGCTAGATTACACAACACTGCTTTACATCAAAGCATATCAAAGTGACATCTGGCTGACAGATTAGCTACAGTACTTATGTCAACAAGCACCATTGGGGTGCCAAAAATCTTCAGGCATGATTTTCTCTGCATCTGAAAAACATGTTTTGTTGCATTTTCTTGAAGTTCCGGTTCAAGTGAGTTTCAATGGATTGGGTTGGAATTTTGCACAAGTATCGACCGATATGTTAACTTACAAAATTGTGTCTCTGACTTTTTGTTTTCATTTTAGAGCCCGAGTTATTTCATAGACAAATTTCCTAACAAACATGTCGCCCAACTTTGACTTTAAATATTTTCCATACCAAACAAAATATCAAAAACACTCTTTTTCAGATCAACATATCTGAACTACAAATAATTTATTTAGGTGAGCGAACATGTCAGCAAAAACTTCTGTTGAATGCAATGAAATTTGTCAAAGTAATAGGCCTTATTCTCTTATGAACAGCCTGGGGCGAGGATGTCATGACCACAGAATAGAAACTCATGCAGGGGAAAGTAAGTATTTTCTGTCCCCTTTCCTCCGCATGGTCATGACATCCTCGCCCCAGGTTGTCGGTGAGAATACAAATAAGGCCTACTTGTATGAAACAACTCTCACAGATGTTGTATTTTGTTGTGCTTGGGAATGGCTCCATGATGCCTCAAAGAAATCATTTCACTCATTTTCCAGCTGGCAAGCTTTCCTTTTTTGTGGGTTTCCAGTTTTCCAATTTCCAATTTATATTATTTTTTAGTTATGAATACAGCAGTGTAGTTTGTTTCAGTTGTGGTTCTGTGATAGAATGTGTGATGAACACATTCACTTTCCTTATTAGGAGCAAAAGACCTCATTAGGAATGGAAGTCTTCCATCAGTCATTATGTGAAGCAAAGCTAATGTCATGACTAACTGATTGACATTAACGTTCTAAAATGAAATAGAGGTCTGGATTAGTACCTGCTCAAGGCTCAGGGGAAACTTTCCATCAAAAATCAGCTTTAATCTTTGTCTGAAAAAATTATAACATATTCAACTTAAGTAAACCACATCTGAAATAATAGGGACTAGAAACTTAATATTTTCTCTATTGCACCATCAAAATATAGACCCTACAAAATCAACAAGTGCAGATGCATTCACCTACTGTATATGTTGGCTGTGTAACAGCAAGCTGTCACCAGATGTCAATGTGACATGTGGTCTTGGTGTGTAGTAAGGGCTAAAATGGGATTTTCTTTTTTTTGGAATGTTTTGCAAGAGCAGCCAGAATCATTGGTATTTTTGGTGCATACAATATACTAGGGAACTAGAGAGTCGTGCCATGAGCCAACAACTCAATTTCTGAAGCTTTGTAACATTTATAATAATTTACATGTATACAGTACAGCTAAAACTAGGCGAACCAAAAAACACGTTCAAAATGCATATTGAACAAAGGTAGGGTTAGGTAGGGTTTAATTTGTTTATCCTCCAAGCATTGATGTCAATGTTGTGACTTCCTGTAAGTTGAATGTACTGAACCAAAATAAGTGTGCCATTTTCATGATTGCCGAGACATAATTCTGAGTGGCTGTTTGTCAAAGCTCTTTATTTCGAAGTTAAGACAATATTTTAGAACTTTGTTGCTTTACCTGACAAGGTATACAGGAACCACACTTTCAAACTGTGTTAGTACTGTAGAGTTGCTTTATGTTCTATGGTAACATGATAAATATGAGGACTGGTCATCAAGTAAGCTGTGTACTGACTTTGATCACTTTACAACCTTTGTTTAATCCTCATGTGGCACTAAGATCTGTGGAAACAGTGGTCTTATTTCAGGCTTTTAGAATATTTTAATAAATTTTGAAAGAACTGAAAACATATGTTGACAGCCCCTTACTAGACTTACTTTGCTGGCATTTTTCAAAATAATGGCGAGCTAAACAAAGCATCTGTCGCTTCATTTGCAGAGCAACAACAAAAAATGGAGGCAACCATGACAATGTACAGTACAGTATGAGGCTGGTGTGGACCATGGGAAGAACATGAAAAGACTGTTGACTATATACTGTGGACAGTTTCACATGGACATGAAAAGTAGCAAGGAACAAGCAAGTCTTCAGCAAGGTTGGTCTTGTTATCTTGTTTGATGTCCTAAAATACAGTGTCGGACAAATGCAGACTGCAGACTGCAGACTAGAAATAAAATAAAATAAAAACAAAATACAAAAACTTTACATAAAATAAAATAAAATAAAACAAAACACCACATCACGGTGCAAATACAAAACAAAAACTTACGTAAAATGCTGTGAAATAAGTTCGATTGGTTCCCATGAGCTTGACAAACGATATCATCCAAACCATTGCGGAAATTCATCATCCAAACCAACTTATTGGATCAGAAAATTTCTTCCTTCTCTCAAGCGTTTCTGATCCACTCGATACGTATGTACTTTTCGACTGCACCCCTCCCCCCCTCAACCACATTCTTGTACTCGCCCCAATTCCTCGTGCGGTCATGATCTCCAAACTAACTGAATAATGCGCACTTAAAGTGGGGACAGGCAAATTTCAGGTAAATTGACTTGGCTGTATATGACAAGAAATTCAAGGTGTTCATTTCGCCGGTTTGTTTTGTGAACATGAACTTAATCGTGCAACTTGGGGCTTTTGAGCCAATCAGTTTCTATCTTGAATGATCATTATACAAAGCATTTGGGGAGCTTCAATAAAAAATGTATGTATGTATTTAAGCAGTGTATGCGGGTCAACTATATTGTTATATGTGGCTTCATCTTTGGGGCGCAATGGGTTAAAACACTTGCTGATTTGTTTACATGACCAGGGGCTGGTGTCATTAACTGAGTATATGATAAACATGAACTTGACGAAAAAAACGAAGAGTACCAAAGTGATGACATCAGAAAAATACCTGTTGCAGAATTCTTTACTTGGACAAATTATCCAGATAATGGTGGTCAAAATTTTTGGACTGAGATGTAGTAATCATACAAATGTCTTGTATTCATTACTGGTTTGCATGGCAGTTCCTGTGATTGGCAGCGCAAAACTATTTGGCAGGAAACTAAAAAACCAGAGCTGAAAGTTTTGAAGTTATCAAATATGAAATATTTCGGTTGCTGTGCAGTCATATTGCGTAGCAAGACCACACGAGAAATGGGGTGAGCACAAAAATGTGGTTGAGGGGGGAAGGGTGCGGTTGAAAAGTACATGCTTATCGAGCAGATCAGAAACTCTTGAGGGAAGGAAGGAATTTTCTGATCCAATAAGTCGGTTTGGATGATGAATTTCCGCAATGGTTTGGATGATATCGTTCGAACTTATTTCACGGCATTTTACGTAAGTTTTTGTTTTGTATTTGCACCATGATGCTGTGTTTTGTTTTATTTTATTTTATGTAAGTTTTTGTATTTTGTTTTGTTTTATTTTATTTCTAGCCTGTGGTCTGCAGTCTGCATTTGTCTGACACCGCCTAAAATAACAATGTTCAGGGTCTTACTGGACCCATTTGTTGATCAGAGATACATATCATACAGTAGGAAGAACTTGGCTTTTGATAGCTTGCTACTGTAAGCTGGTTTAACTATCAATATTCTCACTCCATCACTCATACATTTCTTCTCAAAAGGTTGAGAGAATCTGCAATTTGAGCTGGGGAGTGAAAGGGTTAAGTAGGGAAGTGTTGAATACCATTACCAATTACTGGCACAATTTCTCCCACCATATATGCTGGCTAAAACAGACACATTGTCAGAAATCGTGGACATTTTGAGCCTGCGCTAACTTGTAAGCAGTGTATCGTATTACACCAAGAATTGTCACTAAGGTCACTCCAAAACTTCACTAAAGCTGCACTATGTTAATGCAGAGAACTTACTTCTACTGAAAAAGCACTTTAGTGGCGAGCACAATAAATGTGAATATTTTCCTGGAATTCCAAGCTCCATTCTATGTCTCCTCTTGTATAAACAGCCATGACATCGCCTCGTCCAAATCTCCTGGCAAATAATTTAAATCGTGGCAGCCTGGGAGCTAAATTAAATCCCAGAAATCATTGCTAGATGAAGAAAAGTAAACATGGCGGCTGCTGTGAGATTGTGCAGCCATTGGGCTTCTGTTTCTCGCCTTCCTCCTTAGTCGAACATGTAAACATGGCGGCCGATTTCACGATAAATTTCGGATAAAAGTACGTCTGTGAAAGAGCTTTGGCGTGGAATTATCAGGCCTTTTACGAACGATTTGAAGACATCGAACACTCTTGAACATATTCAGATGCTGGCACTTGAACTACATAGTCGTGCTCTCCTGTTAGTTGACGAATACCGGAAGCCATTTGAGGAAGATTATCAGGAAATGTATGGGAAAAGTGGAGAGAAACAGGCAGAGAATGCGGCTCTTTCTAAGTGTAAGCAGTCCTGAATATTGGGTGTGTCCCTATGTATCTATATGTAACTACAGAGTCCCTGTGTGTCCATATAGAACCTATAGAACATATAGAACCTATAGAACATATAGAACCTATAGAACATATAGAACCTATAGAGCCTATAGAACCTATAGAGCCTATAGAACCTATAGAGCCTATAGAGCCTATAGAGCCTATAGAGCCTATAGAGCCTATAGAGCCTATAGAACCTATAGAGCCTATAGAGCCTATAGAGCCTATAGAGCCTATAGAGCCTATAGAGCCTATAGAACCTATAGAGCCTATAGAGCCTATAGAGCCTATAGAACCTATAGAGCCTATAGAGCCTATAGAGCCTATAGAGCCTATAGAGCCTATAGAACCTATAGAGCCTATAGAGCCTATAGAACCTATAGAGCCTATAGAGCCTATAGAGCCTATAGAACCTATAGAGCCTATAGAGCCTATAGAGCCTATAGAACCTATAGAGCCTATAGAGCCTATAGAACCTATAGAGCCTATAGAGCCTATAGAACCTATAGAACCTATAGAGCCTATAGAACCTATAGAGCCTATAGAGCCTGTAGAACCTATAGAGCCTATAAAGCCTATAGAACCTATAGAACCTACATTCTATTAGAGGGATGATTTCGGTTGAAGAAAGAAGCATACCACAAACTGATCTCATTGTTAAAAAACTGGCAGATGCCAATTCTGTTTATTACTTGGAATCTTAAAACAGCCATCAAGGTTTGACAAAACTACAACAATTATCAAAGTATCCAAATCCCTTCGAATAATCGAAAAAGCAAATGCATCTGCCCGACGAGGGAAATTGTTGCCAATATTGCTAGTGTTTTGGCCTCTTTGGTGGTGATGGCTGATGCACCTCTGCTTCAACGGTGATGGTCTCTGCTTCTATCTCGACCACCCTGCCTTGGTCCTCACATGCCCCAAATTCAACAGGCCAGTTACTTGGGTCAAAAGCTATACATAGGAAGGAAAGAACGTGCCAGTAAGAACTACGTGAATAATCCTAACAAATTTTCGCTTTTAAATATAATTCACATATTGACCGTTCGTCAAAGGCGACATGCAGAATCAATATTTTCACAATATTTTCTGTTACAAGAATGTCTGCCTAAAATTTACACCCGTACACACCACTCCCTCTTTATTGGCATTTTACTGAGCCCATCGACAAGCAGTCACTAACCTTTTTCAATTACAGTGGTGTGTTCCGGACCTAATTTTGTACGTGTGAGCATTACTGCCCATCGTACGGTTGAATTCTTCTGTGGCCCTTTAGTGATCACTTTCAGCTTCTCATTGGCCACAACAGTGACGTCGGGCTTGAGGAAGAAAGCCTGGTGCTTTGTGGGGCAGTTACAGGCAAACTGTCGGAGCTGTTGCTTGGCGTTAACGTCCGAAATCTTACAACCCGCCATTTTGATAAATTCAAACGTGCCATGAAAAAATCTCAAGCATTTTAGACAGCGCAATGAGCAAGCTAAACGCTTTAAGAAGTATGAAATCAAAATGTGAAGTCTACGATTTGTACCTGTTGCCAAATTTGTTCAACCAAATAATACTGCCAAGACCAATGTAAAGGAGCCATCTGGGGACTCGGCGAGACTGCGATCAAATGTTGCGGCTCACGGTTTTCTTATAAATGACATGCCAAAAGATGGAGATTGCTTGTTCAGCGCAGTGAGCTTCACTATTCAGCAAACATTCAAGAATGGGCACGAAAAAGCAAAACACCAACACTTAAGATCTTTGGGGCTTTACGAACACATGTCAATTGCAGACATGTGCCTCAAATTGAGAACTTTGATGGTAAACGAGTTGAGAGAACACGCGGAAATGTACAAAGAGAAACTCTCTGGCAATGCCAGGGATACGTTTTTAGACTCCACTGAGAAATACCGCAAACCTGGAGAGTATTGTGGGGATATTGGAGACTTAATGATTGCTGCATTGGCAAACGTATTAGGGCTCCCGTTTGTCCTCATAACCTCTATTGAAAATTTTCCACTGATTACAATCCTTCCAACAACACGGCCAATTTTTCCAGACTTCACCGTGTACCTCGCTTTTGACGGTTCGGGACAGGACACTACGACGCGGTCCAAGAGAAAAAGGAAGATGACAGCCACGTGACAACAGCAGAACGAAAAGGATGCACATGTGGAAAGAATGCGAAATTTGAACATTCTCATACATTTTCTTATGCTGTATCGACGCCATTACGCTTGCATTGCGCACGCGCGTTCGCCATCTTGTCCACGATTTCTGGCAAGGTTGTGACTAAACTGGATACTCCAAAATCAGGTTTCCGAGAGGAAACTGGGACCGAATCAAAAATTAAATTTTCGTCAGCTCGGACTGTGTTCCGAAAACCGTACGAGAGTGACGTTGATGTTTTGAAAGTGTGTTTGGCGCGCATTAGCAAGTCCGTACCTGACGTATTTCCTTTAGTTCGAATCGGCTGGCCGCGTCGCGCCGCCTGTGTTCCTTTTTACACGGACGTGGAGGTCAACTCCAAATAAAACTGAAACGGCTCAAGACATAAGTCGAAACTGTAACCAGTCAACATCAGATACACACAAGAAGCATTGTTGTTGTGAACGTGAAAAGGACAATATTACTGTTATTTGTAACATTTCGGCTCAGCCGGCCATTTGCTCGAGAACACAGTGGATTTGGATGAAAATAACATATATACTAGAAATACCATAATCGCAGATACCCCTCGCTCTGCCATTTGGACTTCTACTTTGGTACTGGTCAACAAGAGCAGCCTTTGTTTTACCAAAATGTTGACTCAATCTTTTCTTCGAAGTCAAGTGGATGAAAATAACATATAACCATCCTAATACAGTAAATACGGATAAATATCTACATATTTTTAAGATACGTTGGGAATCTGATCCGTCTATAACTGTTGGCTTCTATGGGCTTCACTATTATTTCTATTTACTTATCATTCCTGTGGTGAATTTTGACAGTTCGCACCTTCGCTCGGAATACTTAAATCTTGATTGCATGTCTTATCGTGAATGCGTTCGTCTTCTGGAGTTAAGACTGATCAAGAAACACAGGATCGTAACACAAGCCGTTTTAATCGCCCTCCGGAACAGTTCAATTTTGTTTGAATTATATTATCTTCGGTGCCAATACTGATTCATCTGTGCCAAATCAGCCAGAACAAGCCTCTCTTCTTTAGTATTTTCTCCCCGAGCTAATTTTTTCCTTCTAAAACCTTTCCAGTGCCGAATTTTATTTGACTTTCTTCCGGTGTCAGAACCATGCTTCAGACAAACCGAGGTCGTTTTTTGGTCCACAATGTTCGTAAACGGCTCGCCGATAACTCGTTATTTTGGTCCCAGTCTTCTCTCGGAAACCTGATTTTGGAGTATCCAGTTTAGTCACAACCTTTCTGGCAATGCATCTATACAAATTCTGTACCTTCATTAATTTTGTAGAGCAACATGGAAAAAAATGGGGACAAACACAACACGACAACACAGTATGAGGTTGCTGTGGACCATGGGGACACCGTAAAAAGGCTGGACAGTTTCATGTGGACACGAATAGCAGCAAGGACCAAGCAAGTCTGTAGAAAGGTTGGTGTTGTTTGATGTCCTAATATAAGAATATTTTACGAATTGCAGGGGCTGATTTGAAAGCATTTGTTGAGAACACTATATTGTTTTCTCCAAAAATCATCAATTTTGAGAGCTTAGATTTGGGAATATAGACAACATTGTGTCTTAGGAATATTGATACAGAAATCAGGATTTGCAGATGATTCTTATAAAGATTGGCTCATATACAAAAAGTTTTCTTGACCAGTGCATTTTTTCAGCCCTTGTTTGGGCCTCAGACGAAGGAGGTCAATGCATCTGTGCAATCTAATGCATCATTATCTCTTGTGACATAGTGTATGGCTCTCTCAAGATTGCTATGCAGGACTCCAAAGATAGAGTACAGTAAATTTATATATTTAGTAGTATTCACTGTACAGTGGTTACATTCATTTCTGTACAAAAATTGTCTTTCTGCTCTATAATATCTCACAAATTTTGCTGATTATTTTCTCTGACAGTAATATTAACCTAAATCTCAATTTGTTATGGAATAGTCTACAAGTTCAGTCTCTGTGGTGGCCTGATTGATCTTTGAGTGCGTGGTCTTTTAGCACTGGGTGGTTGACTGGCACCCTCTTTCTCATGGTCATTGTTGGCCTTGTGTGGCCGCTTTCTGCTGGTGCTGCATCTTTGCTTGTTGTCAGCTTGCTGCTGCCTCACACCCTCTGTAGCAGAGAGTTGTTGTGGTTGAATATGGTCAGTGGTAGACCTTTGGTGGCTGACACCTTGCTGCTGACTTGCTGCTCCAACTTCATCAGAGGTGGTTGACTCTGATCAGTGGTAGATCTTTCACTGGCAGCTTGCTGTTTCTTTGCACTCTTCTTAGCAGTCACCCGACGCCGTCTCTTTCGAGCACTCTTTGATCTTGGAGGCTTTGGCACCTTGGGCTCGGGAACCTTCACCCAGCCAGTCTCTGGCTCTTCTGGCATCGTCACCAAGATCAAAGGAGGCCTGCCGGGTGGCAGGGGGTTTGAAGCAATTGAGCAGCCGCAAGTACAGAATGTACGCATCCTCCTCATCCTAGAAAGAAAAACACATAAGCAACTGTACAGTACAAAAACAGTAGAGTAAAAAAATAGCTTGTTTCTAGAAACTGTAACAGAATTTTCAGCCTCTATTCCTCAATATATATTTTTGCTCATATTCATCTAATTACAGATATGTACATTTTTTTCTTTGTTCAACTGTTTTATTCAATTTCAAGTCAGATGCATGAACAAGAAATATACAATATACCATGACCTATCAATGTACATGTGTGCCTTGTGTGAAGTGTGGATTTGGACGAATGTAGAAAGGTTGAAATTTGAATGTCCCAGACAACAAGGCCAAGTCTATGACATTTCTTCAAAGACAGCTGCTTGCCACCCCTTATTTCTTATAATTTATAGTCATACTATGTAATCATCCGGCCGCCTGGTCATGCTGGGTTTGGTGGGGTATTGCATTTCTATTGGCCGTCGTCCAGAAACAGGTTGAGATAGCAGCAACAGCGCCTGCGCAGCTTCGACTTCCGCCACAACCTGAGAGTAATAGAAAATGAGATTTGTTTAGTTTCTCTTTGTTCAAGGTGATTTTCAACTGTCCACGAGACTCACTTGTGTGATTTTAGAGAGATTTTTTCATAACTTTCTGGTGTTCTGGTAAAAACTTCTTATTGACCGAGCGTGAGCTCTGTACGGAGAAAATATCGCCCGAGGTTTTGACCGTACAGACCGAGCCGCATCGGCGAGGTCTGTACGGTCAAGACCGAGGGCGATATTTTCTTAGTACAGACCGAGCAAGCGAGGTCAATAGGTAGTTTATTATATGGCTTCAAAGTTTTACATCAAAACAAACATGGAACAGCACTTTGTCTCCGAACAATTTACTCGCGTACGCATGCACTCCCAGCGTTTACACTAATAAGTGAATGACAGCTTCTCAATTTTGCAAACTTATACAATACTTGAGAGAAGTCAATATTTGACTCACCGGATGAATTGAGTTGAGCTTGAATTTTTGAAGTACAAGCCCAAAATGTGCCGGTTTTGGTTCAGCGAAAACGTCACTCGGTATAAAACCCATCAGGAGCGTGGCGAACTAAAAATAGTTTTCCTTCTTCTTCTTCTGATAAGCAATTTCCAACGCAAAACTAGCAGAATTTTATTTACTCCAAGCGTTTATATATAACATGCGATCACAACATTCAAACTCCGGGATTCAAAAAAAGGAAATATTAAAGAAACTACAATATTTTGGATCTGAAACCGTCGGCACAAAAAATTGTGTGAATCAAAAGTTTATTATTTTCTCAACAGAAAGATAAGTTCCTTCACTCAAGTCTTCAAAGATGTTGAAATGAAACGGCGTTCACACTCTTAAAATGCCATACTTACAGTTTCAGTAATCTTGTATGAACGGTAACCGGTTGTAGTGCCCACGTGTCCCAGTGCCCACGGCCACACGACCCACGTTCCAGGTTGCACAGCCCACGTCTCCAAATCATACAGCCCACGACTCTTTGTCACACAGCCCACGTGTGTATGTGTATGTTTTATGAAAATGTGTATGTGTATGTGTGTATGTTTTATGTGAATTAAATTCAGCAGAGCGGCCGTCAACAGTCGAGCGTGAGGTCGACAAGCAAACAAAACTCGGCTCTTAGGTTGTATTTGCTTTCGCAAGAATAAAAGATCTAATCCTTATTTGTTTGTAAATGTATTTATCTGAAGTGAACAGTGAACAACAAATAATCAGTCTGCTCGTAGCTCCGTAAACGGTTCATTGAGACTGTTCTCGTCACTCTTTGACTGAAGTTTGCTGTGCCTTCTACGTTGCTCTAAGTGTTTAGCACGTAGTGCAAGATGTGAATCAATTCTCAGAATACGGTGCTTGAGTAGCTTTGAGTCGCCGTGATGTCACAAACCAAGTCAACAAATCTTCATCTCCAACCGTTTCTCGGCTTCCAAATCAATTTCCGCAGTGGTATTTTCTTTCTTACATATTCTTGTTCTACTGTTTTGTCTTCAGCCAAACGTACCCGACAAATTCACTGAAAGCAAAGAACTGCACGACCTCGTGATTCATGTGTTCAATCTGCCAGTCCGTAATCGAGCACAGGGGCGTTACAGGAAAATAATGACCGGCAAATACACCAATCAGAGCGCGCGATTTCACCGGAAGTAACTCCAGCCATATAATAATAACGCAATAATCGGCGTAAATATTCTGTTTTTAAAGAGGCCTACGCATTTTATCCGAACATCTATAACATTAATCCATTTCTATAATTTTACAACGTGAGGAGCCCATCAGATAACGTATATTTTTTCCAGTGCGCGACTTGCAGAACGTAGGGGCTGATGTTTTGAAACATGACGCAAACATTACTCGTGAACAGTCATCCAGAACATACGCTAAACCCAAGATATTTGCGGTGCGCATTTTTCAATCTGCTTCACGAAAATTTGAGAATGTTCCGCGTTGGTCTACGCAAACCTACAGTAAGGAGTGTGGTGTCTGTACAGTCATATCGAAAAAAGAAGTTTTCACACAACTGTGTTTGTTTATATAATTCATTTGCAGAAAGCCAAAACTTTTTAGGGGCGAAACCAGTCTGAAACTTTCGTGAAATGCAATTCGTTTTAATGTCATGATGTACTTGTTTCGTTCTTGCTACTTCGATAATGTTTACTGAAGTTTCTGTTATCCTACCTTTCTGAACCACTTGTTGTACTTTGAGAAGTAAAAGTAACGGACACATGCGAAGACGTCCTGTAGAGAAACACAAAGATTAAAACAATATTAAGTTAATAGTTCAATTTCTACAAATTCTACTAACAGCTCGTGCTTTCGGGATCAAACAACATCGCATCAGTTTGTTACCTTTTCTTCCCAGGCGATCTTAGTAAAATCTCTGCCATACTTCATTAAGCTGAAACAAAACATAAATAAACATAGAATATATATATAGAATCCCTTGCTTGGTACCTTTTTAGTATACCGCCGCGATTAGCAGAGCGTACAACGAAGTCGGATTTTAAAACATGTATTAGATTACTCACTACCTTACGAAATGGGATAATGTACTGACTTAGTCATTGGTACGGATAATTTGGTCATAATCGAGTTACCTTAGACAGCAACATTGCAACTATGACAGTGAATACAGTAGCAACAACAACAACGACGACAGTGGTGACTTACCGGAGGGCAAAGATCTTCTCCTGTCGCTCTGTCCATTGCCGACGTTCAAAATCAGAGATGTGACCGTACTTTATCATCTGTTCCTCAAAGATCTTAGGGTCGACCCATTCTGTTGATGATGATGACTATTTTTAAAACACATCTTCTTTTTGTACTTTGTGATTCGCTGTATCGATTTGCGTTGTCAAGCGTTGCGCTTTGCTGTGCTGTGCTGTTGTGTTGTGCTATGCTATGCTATAGTCGAACTTCCACTAACGGTAACGTGGATTCTTCGCCCCGATGTCTTACCTTCCCTGGGTGGTCCGGTGTAAGGTTCTCTTGAGCAACCGGCTTCAATGTCGGCAAGGTTATTTTCTTCATACACCTGAAAGTTTGAGAAAGATTGTCGTAATGAGGTGGTCATCTCCAGTGATAAACTGTTTTAGGCGTAGTTCCTGCCAAATCAGACACCTGGTGCTAACATAAATTTTACTCTCCTGATGAAACTACCATCGGAATTTTCCTAATCTAAGAGTCGGCTTTACTTCAGTCTAGAGTTAGCTCTTTTTGTGAAACCGCAAACAAGAATACAACGTCGTAGAGCATGCCTGTCGTACCCTGACTTTCACCACATCATTTCAGAACAAACTGCTATTTAAAATACCTTGAAACAAGTTTGTTTGAAAGACTTGAGATGTTTTGTGGACTTGTGAGATCGCGAAATATCCACCTCATCCACCTCAAAAACGTTAGCAATACTCGTGCATCAGAAAGGATTCGTTGGGGGCGTAACCTATCACAAAACAATACCTTGGTATCTCGGGTTTGTGTCTTACCTTTTGGTAATTTTGCCTGGTATCGTACCGGGGCGCTTTGGTAGCATTTCGCTGACTGAAAAAAGCAACAAAGATTGCTCAAAACAGGACTGTAAGTTCTGCGAAAATAACGATGCCGAATGATTGTTTTACGTACCTTTTTTGCTCTTTTCGGGCAGATTCCATTGCTATGCAACGTTTGAATACAGAGTGGATGGTTAACAGATCGTTTAAAAGGCAAAACTTTGCTTGTTTCTTCAGAGACTTTGTCGTAAAGCAACGCCTGTGAAAACTTTTCACTGGAGTAAGAGTCCTGACTTTGTGATGTCACAATCGATACTGGTAGACCAATGAAAACGCTCCATCGTGGAAGACGGAGAAATGGCCAATTTTAGTGGTTTTGTTGAACGAAAATATAATAAATAATCGTTCTAAATTCTATGGTACAAAAACGAGCCTGATTTTGCTAACGTCAGCTCTGTATTCGTACGTTAAATCCGTTGAAAAGTTATTTTTTCTTGCTGCGCGCGCTGCTTTCGACAGCATGATCCCAACGTGCATTGCTCGCGTCAGCTTTGGTGCCGGAGCCAAGTCGTCATCTCCCCTCCGCTCCCCCAAGGAGAAGAAAGTGTTTCTTGATCATAGTCAGTCAAGGATATTATATACCCGCGTGCGCTCTACACTCCTTTGTAACAAACTGTTTTAATAACCTATACTGTCTTCCTTGTGCAAAATAAGAGAATTCATTTCAAGTCAATTTTCTTTGTACAGGACTTCAGAGAAGGAAATAATGGACAAGGCAACTGGGACTGGATATAAATGATCGGCCGCCTTCATGAGGAACGCTGTTTTTCCTTGAAGAACCGTTTCTTAACACAACTAAAGTATAAAGGTAAGAAAGGAAGAAGTGTATTGTCTACTTGAACAGAGACACACGATAGAAAAAACGTTTAACACGAGAAAGCGAGATCAGAAATACTGCAATTAATCGCTATTCGTGAGCTTTTACTGTTTCGATGAAGACTTCTGTCGAGTGTGGAATATTTTTAAGTAGCTACTTGCGAATTTATAGTTTTTATGAAGACTTCGTGGATTATTCATACGTCACATTGTCTGTGTACACTATAAGAATTTACTGTGAGACTTGGTATCTTGAGCGCAGAATAGGCTTTAACGAGGACATGTATCTTGAGCGCCGAATGTTTATACGCCGCTACTCGTGAATATCTAGTTTTCATTAAGACTTATATCGTAAAAGCGCGAAGTATTCATACATCGCTACTTGTGAATCTCTAGTTGTTATGATGACTTGTACCATGCGCTCGGATTATTTATAGGTCGCGACCTGTATACATTGAAGGCTTTTACGAGGACTTGTATCTTGAGCGCAGACTATTTATACGTCGCTGCTCGTGAACCTTGTACTTTTTATGAAGACTTGTATCCATAGCGCGGATTTTACTGTAAGACTTGTATGTTGAGCGCAGAATAATTATACATCGCTACTCGTGAACTTTGTACTTCTTATGAAGACTTATATCCGAAGCGCCGATTTACTGCAAGACTTGTATGTTGAGCGCAGAATATTTATACATCGCTACTCATGTACATTGTAGGCTTTTACGAGGACTTGCATCTTGAGCGCAGAATATTTGTACTTTGTACTTTTTCGAAGACTTGTATCCATAGCTCGGATTATTTATACGTCGCTACTTGTGTTATACACTGTAGGCTTTTACGAAGACATCTTGAGTGCACAATATACATCGCTACTCGTGCACATTGTAGGTTTCTACGAAGACTTGTATCCTGAGTGCAGAGTATTTATACGTCGCTACTCGTAAATCGTTGGTTCTTATGATGACTTGTATCGAAAGCGCAAATATGTATACGTCGGTCTCGTGATTTACTGGTGCTTATGAAGGCTTGCATCGAAAGTGCAATATATTTAGACATCGCTACTTGTGATTTTTTAGTTCTTATGAAGACTTGTATCGTGAGCGCGGAATTTTTATAACGTCATTAATCACGATCTTTTTAGTTTTGTCGAAGACTACGTCGCATGTGAACGCGGAAAATCGTGTGTTGCTGCTCGTGAACATTGTAGGTCCGATGAAGACTTGTTCGCGAGCACAGAATACTCATCTTTATAGTTTTTCTTTGAAGACTTATTAAAAGGTTGGCACGCAGTACATTTGTGCGTCGCGTCTCGTGAACGTTATGGGAGCAGGAGTAGGGTACTGAGATAACATGCCGTTTGTGAAGCAATTGACAACAGCGTCGGCAAGCAATTTAAAAATGTTTGTTCCTAATATTTGTGCTTCTGTGAGTGCATACTTAGTTTCTTTGTGTATGTCTTGCCCCCATTACTTCTGGAGTTTGATTGCTTATCTAATGTCAAAAACACTGACATTATTGTGTCAACAAGTAATAAGCACGTTGTTCAAAATTGAAAGAGAAGCATTGGATAAAGTTTCTATAATCGACGCTTTTAGCTACAGCTGTAAGGCGTTGATTGGAATTCTTTTAGCACAAAAGAAAAGAGATGAAGCTCTTATTTTTGCCGAAAAAGGACGCTCACGAGCGTTAAATGAACTTATTTATACAGGCAATCTCCGGAACTATGGATGTATTTCTAAAGCCATTCTTTCCGTCTATGAAATCTGTAAAGTGGTCAAGGTTCTTGGAAGCACAGTCATTTTTTTCTTCTTAGGTTCTGCTATTAGCACCTGGATGATACAGCAAAATTCAGACATACTGTTCTGGGAACATATGATTGAAGTGGTACATTCCAAAGAGCATTCCATGAAGGACTTTATGTGTGAGATTATTCTTGAGTTCCTGGTTAACAAAGTCACGGAGTTGATGAAAGCGCCAGGTAGAATGGTTGACACATACGAAGATCGTTCACTGTCGTTTCTTTACCCAGAAGAAGTATTGGAAATCACCAGGAAGAAGCCAGTTTCCGTTGTAGATTCTGCAACAATGCATGTCAATTTTGCCTTTTCAAATCCAGCGGTGTCTCAGCTAAAAGACAAGAAAATAGCCAGATCGACAATCTCAGTACGTAGAGGTGAAACGGACAATTCTGGTAATCCTGAAAAGTCAAACGAGTCAGAGTTGAACCTTCTGCTAAAAGTGTTGTATCAAGTTCTTCTGGAGACTTCGCGACAGTATGTAGTGGGTTCTCAAGCAGTCATCTTCCCGGAAGGTGTACTCGCTCTTGTTCCATTTTCTGCTCTCTTGGATGAAAACGGACACTATGCGGCGGAATCCTTACAAGTTAGACTCATTCCTTCACTAGCAACCGCAAAGATGATCAGAGAACGCCCTGAACAACCAGCAGGACGAGGAAGACCCTTGGTAATTGGAGACCCCGATATCGGCACAGTAAAAATGGATGACAAGATAATTACTGCTCCAAGACTACCCTTTGCATTGAAGGAAGTTGAAATGGTTGTATCAAAGGTGCTTAACGTTAAGCCACTTGTGGGGAAAGAAGCGACCAAAAAGAGATTCCTTCGAAGAGTTGAACATGCCAACTTGATTCACATTGCATCTCACGGACATGCAAAAAGGGGAGAGATCTTGTTTGCTCCTTGTTCTGGAAAGGATATAAACAATGTTGATGATGTCATGCTGAAAATTTCTGATCTGGAAAGTAAGCGCATAAAGGCTAAGCTAGTCGTACTCAGTTGTCCCTACAGCGGCCGTGGTGAAGTCAGAACGGAGGGCGTAATTGGCATCGCTCGTGCGTTTCTCGGAGCTGGAGCTCGCGCAGTTCTTGTAACGCTATGGGAGGTTGACGATAAGGCCACTTTGTTGTTTATGCTTCACTTCTACAAGAACCTGTCCTACGGTAAAAGTGCAAATGAATCCCTTAATATCGCCGGGAACGCCGTGAGAGAAGATGAGATGTTCCGCCATCCCCGTTTCTGGGCTCCGTTTACCCTCATAGGGGAAGATGTGACTATTTTTGATGGGTCAAAATGATTCAGTAAATTATAGAATAGCACTCTTGGTGATGACTGCTTGAGGCCGTTCTAATTTAGAAAGCAATATTTTAGGTGTAGTTTCTGTAGGTCAAGTGAAAACTTCAGTCTTTGAAGATTTGAAAGTATAGGTAGTAATAAAAGGTGGTTATTTAGCAGGCTGAAATCGAGCATTTTGCCCATCATATATATAATTTTTCTGGATTCTTTACGTTAAAATCTAGGAATTTTAGAAGTTTGTTTCTTTCCTTCTTAACCCTTAACTCCTTAACGATTCAATCCAATTTTCTCGTTAAATTATCTCACTGGAGATATATATCATACAGTAAGGAGAATGTGGTTTTTCATCACTGGCTCAGATAATCTGATGGAATTGTCAATGTTTTGACAGACATTTTCAGACATTTTCTTTATACATGGTTAGGAGAATCACTATCACAAAAGACTGAGGAGAAGTAGAGGGTTTATAAATAAAAGTTTATTCGAAAAGTTACTTCTTTTTCTAAAAACGTTAAAGGTTCACCGATTCAAATTATTTTCCTTAGCAAATTGGCAGCATAGTCAAACACTTAGATACTTAGTGAATAATTCGAGTTTGTAAAATTTTCTTGTTAAGGGGCCCTTCTTGTCCAATCCTTTGGTTGGCCAATCACCAACATTGTGAAATTGTTAATGGACAGTATAAAATGGGGAATATAAAATGCATTACAAATCTATATAAAGTATCTACGATTCAGTTTTAGTGCAAATTTAGCACAAAATGTATATATTGAAGTGTTATTCATTATAACACTAAAACATTATAGTTACAGGAATAAATGTATGCTGAGAGAACTATTGTAATTGGTCATGTCATTGACTGCAGAGAGGGTAAATTCCGCTTAATTATGAAATGCAGTTGTTGCCCGGGAATTCCGCTTAATTATGAAATGCAGTTGTTGCACGGGGGGGGGGGGGGGGGGGGGGGGGGGGAAGCCTTCCAAATTTTGAGTGGGAGGGTGCCGCCCGGGACTGAAAACCCTTACCCTATTTCAGACCAAAATTGGCGTTTTTCGACCCTATTTCAGACCACAATTTGCAATTTTTCGACCCTATTTCAGACCAAAATTTGCGATTTTTGACCCTATTTCAGATTAAAGGCTCAAAATCTAAGACTAAAATGCTGAAATTGATACCCTTTTAGGCATCACATACCTACACACACACACACACACACACACACCCTTCTCTCCCCGGGAGTTGTTGGGTAGTTTCAGCTGCGTAAGAGTTCAGGATTTTACACACGTCTTCACAGATTGCTAACTTCCAACTTTAACTGAAACACGTCGACTTCTTCTATGTACTGTAGGCTGATCTAAAAATGTTTTCTCGCAAGTCACCTACAAACAACAGGCTTGGTAGTTACGCGTTTTGTTTCACGTCGCCAGTCGCGTTGGAAACCTTTCACACCAGACTCGAGCTAAATATCCAGACTGAAGACGACGGTTTTTCTGAAGTTTGATCGACAGGGCGCGTTCTTCACGGCATAATAATAGCCGGACTAATACGGATACACGTTTTTTGGGCTCCGCCAATTACACAAACAAAAGAAAAGAAGAGTTTTCTTTGGAAAAAGAACGTTTATTAACGCATGGCTCCTGATTTAAAACAGGGTTTTTCAAAACTTGCCCCACTTTTTATCTACGCCAGCCAAACTTGTTTGATTAAAAAGTAATGTTGATATGAGCAATCTGAATACCCTGAACTGTACGTTGATGAAAGGTACTTTCTGTTCAGCACGAAAACAAACTTGTATCTGACCAACAAAAAATATTTCAACTCGCATTTCATAAGCGTTTTTTTTTTTCACAATGTTATTCCACAAGGTGCTCCCGCGAAATTTATAGTAAGTCTGTCCATTCTTACCGGCACAAAGTGGGGCCTACCAAGCGGATGAGTCTGGGCACGAGGTTGATGGGCCTGCTGACCAGTCAGCGGTCGTTCTTTCAAGGTCTGTTGACAAAAGGTTGTGACTAAACTGGATACTCCAAAATCAGGTTTCCGAGAGGAAACTGGGACCGAATCAAAAATTAAATTCTCGTCAGCTCGGACCGTGTTCCGAAAACAGTACGACAGTGACGTTGATGTTTTGAAAGTTTGTTTGGCGCGCATTAGCAAGTCCGCTCGGCTGGCCGCGTCGCGCCGCCTGTGTTCCTTTTTACGCGGACGTGGAGGTCATTTCCAAATAAAACTGAAGCGGCTCAAGACATGAGTAGAAACTGTAACCAGTCAGCACTAGATACACAAAGAAGCATTGTAGTCGTGAACGTGAAAAGGACAATATTACTGTTTATTTGTAAAATTTCGGGTCAGCCGGCCATTTGCTCGAGAACACAGTGGTTTTGGATGAAAATAACTTATCTATATAAGCATCCTAATACAGTAAATACGGATAAATATCTACATATTTTTAGAATACGTTGGAAATCTGATCCGTCTATAACTGTTGGCTTCTATGGGCTTCATTATTATTCCTATTTACTTATCATTCCTGTGGTGATTTTTGACAGTTCGCACCTTCACGCGGAATGCTTAATCTTGATTGCATGTCTTATCGTGAATGCGTTCGTCTTTTGGAGTTAAGACTGATCAAGAAACACAGGATCGTACACAAGCCGTTTCAATCGCTCTCCGGAACAGTTCACGCGGTGGGATTTTTTTATCTTCGGTGTCAATATTCATCTGTGCCAGATCAGCCAGAACAAGCCTTTCTTCTTTAGTATTTTCTCCCCAAGCTAATTTTTTCCTTCTAAAACCTTTCCAGTGCCGAATTTTATTTGACTGTCTTCCGGTGTTAGATGCTTCTGTGTTAGTCGTCCGGAGCCGTTTACGAACATTGTTGACAAATAAACGACCTCGGTTCGTCTGAAGCATCTAACACCGGAAGACAGTCAAATAAAATTCGGCACTGGAAAGGTTTTAGAAGGAAAAAATTAGCTTGGGGAGAAAATACTTACAGTCTTAACTCCAGAAGACGAACGCATTCACGATAAGACATGCAATCAAGATTTAAGCATTCCGCGTGAAGGTGCGAACTGTCAAAAATCACCACAGGAATGATAAGTAAATAGGAATAATAATGAAGCCCATAGAAGCCAACAGTTATAGACGGATCAGATTCCCAACGTATTCTAAAAATATGTAGATATTTATCCGTATTTACTGTATTAGGATGCTTATATAGATAAGTTATTTTCAACCAAAACCACTGTGTTCTCGAGCAAATGGCCGGCTGACCCGAAATTTTACAAATAAACAGTAATATTGTCCTTTTCACGTTCACGACTACAATGCTTCTTGTGTGTATCTGGTGTTGACTGGTTACAGTTTCTACTCATGTCTTGAGCCGCTTCAGTTTTATTTGGAATTGACCTCCACGTCCGCGTAAAAAGGAACACAGGCGGCGCGACGCGGCCAGCCGAACGGACTTGCTAATGCGCGCCAAACAAACTTTCAAAACATCAACGTCACTGTCGTACTGTTTTCGGAACAAGGTCCGAGCTGACGAAACTTTAATTTTTGATTCGGTCCCAGTTTCCTCTCGGAAACCTGATTTTGGAGTATCCAGTTTAGTCACAACCGTTGACAAAATGGCGGACATGCTGAGAGGGCCTTCCCGTGCTTTCAATTATGTAAAACCCTATATATTGACTTACATGAAGGATACCGCAGAATGATTACATCGCGGGCGCAATACTTGACAAAATGGCGGACATAATCAGGTTTAAACTGAAGGTCAAGATTTCCCCTAATATCTGCATTGTTAGCGGCAATGTCATCACCAGGGACTCGAATACACATAGGTAAAGGTGTCACGCTGTCGGCAGTATGTCCAGCAAAGAAAATAGTTGCTCATGAACTCACTGGGCTCGCATGAGGACGGACCCAGGGGTCAGGAATGAAGGTGAGTTTTTGCTTGACATATTTTCCTTCCTATATGCCTGGGAGAATTAATCACTCTTGGAAGTGAAAGGTGAAAGGGTTAAGAGTGAATGTCTGCCAGAATTGATCAAACGGCCGGCACATATAATTTACAACTACATTTGATTTCCCTCGAAGTTTTGTGTCTGAACAATCCTTATATTGCTTCTGAAGTCCACAGGAAGGGAAGCATGTATTACAATTCTTGCCGCTTAGATTTTCAAATCTCAGAGAAAATATGTTGTGCGCTTTAAAATAGCCTGAAAAATTGCTGGTAATCCCGGGCATTTTTCTGATATTTTGACGACCATCTTCGTACTGATTTACGAACTGGTCAAAACATTAACAGAGTGTTGGGCTTCGTTAACGTGATTTCGACAACTGATGCGATTGGTGTGCGGAAGGATAAAACCCTGTTTTAGTTATACTAATTTTTGCTACCGTTGACATTTACTGGAATAACTGAGAGAGAGAGAGTCTTTCAGATACAGAATGTGACATTCACGGACTGCAGATTGATTTCAAGCAATGTCCAGTAATTGTTTCATCCTTTCTTTGTTGCCCAGTCAGGCAACCATTGCACTGAATTTACTTGCCCGACCAGAATTTAGCGTTAATGCTGGGTAAAAGTAAGGCTTACTTTTTTCATATAGGCTGATATCATGCCAAGCCTAGTGAGTCACATCTTCTGCAGGAAGCAGTCCTGTTATAGCGAGCACTCGCATTTAACAAGATCCCATAAGGATCTTAACAGGATCTAGCTACAGTATGTTTATCCAAGGATGATCCTGCCAGGATCTTGTTGTGTTTATCCTATGAAGATATAAGAGGATCTTAACCAGATCCTACTAGTATCTAGGATTATGTTATGTTTTCTATCCTGCAAGATCCTTGCTATATTTTCTTGTAAATGGCTGAAGAAAAATAAGACTAATGTACGTATTTCAAAAGTCTTGTAATGGTTTCTCTTTCAAAGGAAAACCAAACATGATTTCCTTTGGTATTTGATTGTTTAAAACTGATTTGGACAGAATAGACTTGGTGTACTTATTCTGGTTTCGATTTTTGACCATTAATTGAAAGCGGTTCTATGTTCTCAAAATCACTTCCATTTTTCGAAATTTGTAATGATTTGTTTTGATTTGTAATTAGATATCATCAGTATGCAGTATCTGAGTTGTAAGTTAAATGTGCATGTACATTTATGGGGAATCAATTAGTTGTGATATCATGGCTGAAATTTTTATGCCAATTACTTCCTGGTGGCCCTGTTTAGACTGGCCAAATCCCTAAACATGTATAGGTCAACCGCCCTCCTAAATTCTAGAAATTGACACATTCGTGCTGAGGAGTGATTTTTTGTTTAGAAAATCAGTGATTTTAGAACCATTTTCAGGGCCCTTGAAAATGACACTATTTCATCAACAAACTCACCTGTATTTTGCAGTTCTCCCACCCTCTATTACACAGTGTCGCACAGTGAAGATGCGTCTGTTGCTGACACATACTAGAAAAGATTTTGCAATTTAAAATGTTACATTTCAGCCAATATATTATAGCCAAGTCTGTGTGTTCACCAGTGTGCAGCACTGTCTAAATAAAATTTCAAGAATGCAGACTTTCAGGGAAACCAACAATGAAATGCTCAATGAAATGACAGGAGTTTTGTGCTTGATACACTATCGTACAGTATTTGTTGTCAATATCATTACTGAAATTCAACCAGTTTTTATGCTAATCAGAACTGCACAATGTGCTGGTAAGCTGAAGCCACAGAATAGGGCACAAAGGCCACAGTGGTAGCAAGCATTACCCCCCTTGATCTACCA
The DNA here is from genome assembly GCA_964036295.1 of Plumapathes pennacea. Classification (NCBI taxonomy): domain Eukaryota; kingdom Metazoa; phylum Cnidaria; class Anthozoa; order Antipatharia; family Myriopathidae; genus Plumapathes; species Plumapathes pennacea. The sequence continues at coordinate 5,784,460 of OZ038472.1, read as the reverse complement.
AAAAAAAAATTTTTTTCTGAGCCCAAGTAATAGCAGCCATGGACAGCTGTTTCGGCCTTATTAGGCCTCATCAGCATGGTATAGCTATACATAGGTAACAATATATATATATATAGGTAACAAGCTGTAAAATTGTAAGGCTTGTGGGATGTGGCTCAGTTTTTATGCTGATTAGTTCCTGTTGACCCTGTTTAGGATAGCCAAAATCCCCCAAAATATACTGTATGGGTCAATTGCCCTCCAAACCTCTAGAAAATAGTAAATTTGTGCTGAGGGGTGATTTACTGTAGAGCTGTCCAAAGGTCCACTCTAAATGACATTGTTTCAACAAACTCACCTGATTTTTGCAGTTGTCTGACCAACTATTCACGGTGTCTCTTAGTGAAGATGCATCTGTTATAATTGTACTTTCACGCACTAGGAAAGATTTCAAGTGCAGTACTGTACTAAATACTTTTAATTATAGTCAATAACGACTTTTTAATCTTTTCTTTTAATAAATGCCAGGGCTCATAAATTTAGTGTGAGGTTTCACACCAGGCTCTCAGCTAAAGTGGCCAATCACTGTCTCACAACTTTGGTACCGAAAGAAATTTTTTCTGATGTTTTTTAGGTTTCTACTCTCTTAAGAAAGCTCTGCACTATAGCGAGTAAATTAGTAAAAGTTGCCGGAGGCAAAGCACCAATAATCTTGAACTATGGACCATCAAGTCACCAAGAGTAGGCGAAAAACCCCTGTCTTACCGACAAATTTTCATGGAAACATCATCAATTCCTTTTTTCATTCTGTGGATAGGAGGTAGTTTGCATTTTCCCTGCCAGGCTTGTATGGCAATAGTTTGTTTCAAGCTTGAAAATCACTGCTGAATATTCTATTTGCTGAAGCATTAAGGACTGATATATACATGTCTCACAATTTTGTAACATAGTCGTTACCATCGAATAGAGATGTCAATATTTTTGCTGTTTGTACTGTCTCGTTTATCCTTCAAGTATTTAATGGTTTGTTTATAGATTTATAAAATATCACAACTGGTTCTACTCATTTTTATAGATTTTTTAATATTAGCGATTTTATAAGAGGTACTCAAAAGTGACATTTTTTTCGTGTAACATAAGATACCATGTTTCTCTCAGATGCTTATTGGTACATGCATTTTCTTGTACAATAGTATAAAGTGCAAAACTTCTGTCATTCATTGGGTATCTCAGTGCTGGTTTTCCCTGTATTCTTGTGATTTTCTGTGACAGTGCTACACACTGGTGAACTCGCAGACTTTGACATTTCGACTTTGACAAGGCATAATCTGAGTTATAAGGATGTTTTTATTTGGCAGATAAAACTTGGAGCTATATCTTGGCTAAAATTTCCTGTTATTGACTATAGTTGTGGGAGGCTTGGCCTGAAAGAGGTCCCTTTTCAAGCCTCAGTTATAAGAAAGGGTATAGCAAACAATGCTTTTTGGTATTTTTATTGGTCGAAAGAGTGGCTGGTGAAGGGAAAATTGTATGATAGGGGTAAGCTGTAAATTCAATTGACGGATTCGCAAAAATGGTGTTGCGGAATTACTGCATGTGGTTTTTCTGGGCATAATTCTGAAGCAGTACATCAATATAGTGGATGCATACAAGTCTTAATTTTCTGAATATTCTTTCCCTAATACCTTCATAATGAAGAGCAATCAGCAAAGCTGTCTGACCCCTCCTCCTCCCCTTCCCACCACTCCACCCTCGGGGGGGAGGGGGGGGGCACTTTGGGTGGGGGTGTGCCGCCTGGTCCTGAAAACCCTTACCCTAATTTCAGACCAAAATACCTGATTTTCTATACCCTATTTCAGACCTGACTCCAAAAATGTATACCCTATTTCAGACCTGACTCCAAAATGTATACCCTATTTCAGACCTTTGTTTAGAGATTTTTTGTTCTTTTGCAATGATTTCCTCCCTGTGTTTTCTTCCATTTGTTGTGCAATGTCCGCGGCAACATATTTCTGTTAAAATCAGACCAAAAAGACAAAATCGATACCCTATTTCAGACCAAAAAGGCAAAATCGATGCCCTATTTCAGACTAAAAATGCTTGAAAATGATACCCTTTGGGGCGGCACATACCTATATGGCTTATATATGGGAGTACCCCCCCCACCCCCCCCCCCCGCCCCCCCACCCCCGGACTCCACCCTTGATTTGACATTTTCTCATATTTCAGACGCCTCATTAAATTTGTGAGCCTTAGCATTTATGAAGAGAATAGATTGAAAAGTTATTATTGACTATTGAGGCGTTTACAGACTTACTGCTCATACCAATGGTGAAGAAGAGATTGAGAAGTTATTATGTCTAGGTGCATTTATGGCTTCCGTGCAAATTTAAAAAAGTCTATACATATTGTACGCATATTCATATACAGGCAGATCATAACATATTAGGTTCTAATCTGGGTTATCAGGACTTGTCTGGGGTGGATAAAATCTGGTTATATCTTGGCCGAAATTTAACATTTTAAATGCGAAATCTTTTCTAGTAGTAGTGTGTATCAGCAACAGACACATCTTCACTGTATGAGACAATGCCGAAAAGGTGGTGAGAGAACTGCAAAAATCAGGTGAGTTTGTTGAACAATGCCAGTTTTAAATGACTTCAAAACGGCTCTAAAATCACCCGTTACTTTAGCAAAAAATCATCCCTCAGCAGGAATTCTGTACTGTTCTAGAGTTTAGGAGGGCCCTTGACCCGGATATTTTTAGGGATTTTGGCAAGCCTAAGTAGGGACACCAGGAACTAGTCGGGGTATAAAATGGTTGAGTGTTAGCCAAGATATTGTAGCAATAAGTAGCCCCATACATTTTTCTAACAGTCCCGATACTGCGTACTAATGATATATTGGTATATGCGTTTTTCCTTTAATTTGTACGATAGTATCAAGGGCAAAACGTTTTTCATTTATTGCGCATCTCAGTGTTGGTATTCCCTGAAAGTCTGCGTTCTTGATGTTTCTTGTAGACCTTGTAGATATTAAATTTATTCAACTTGAAACTCAGCCAAAAGAAGAACGGTACAGTTCTCTTTACGCACGTATTTAGTTTGGATGCAGCCCAGGCTGGAGTATCATGGCCTCTGATAAATATGTAGGTGTCAAAGTTAAGCTGTGCATGATATGCAAACAATGCAGAGTAAAAGAAGACAAAGTACTTCCAAGTTAAACGGTTGGACAAAATCTGTGAAGTCTATCCGGCCGAGCGGCAAAGTTGCTTCCCGCGTGTCGTCACTCACTGGGATTCTCCAGCTCCTTCGTTCAGATTGTGTCTTCACGTTCTCAAAGTTCTGAGCATTTGTTTCATCGTACATTTCTCTACATTGCGAAGTTGTGCAATTCTATTTCATATTGTTTCACTAATTTCAATACATCATTAATATTTCTAACTCATGACAGTATTCATGGAAAAAATGACATCACTGACCAGCGCCCCAACCAATCAGCTCCCAATAAAAAAAATCTTCCCATTTTAATACTTGGTCCGCCTTCGGCAAGTAAAGACTAAGACCAGGATTACTCAACCTGATGTGACCGTCTGTCACCTTGTTGTGACCGTCTGTCACCCTGATGTGCCGCCTTACCACTTTTTCGGGGGGGGGGGGGGGGGGGGATTTTTTGCCAGCCTACACATAGGAAGGAATCGGCGTACAAATTGGATGAATTTTGGCCAAGGTATCACAACAATAAGTAGTCCACATACATTTATCTGACAGTCCCGAACTATTGTTATATTGGTACATGCAGTTCTTTTCATTCATTGAGCATCTTAGTGTTGCTCTTCCGTGAAAGTCTGCGTTCGACAGCGATCCATAGTGATGAATTCTCGGACTTCAATATGTTTGTGCATAATCTGAGTTACAAGGACTTCGTATAAAGCTGCGAAAATCTGGCCATATCCTGGCCAAAATGTGACCATTTTAAACGCGAAGTCTTTTCTAGTTTGTATCAGAAACAGGTGCAACCTTCCTGTAAGGCACTGCAAAAAGATAGTCAGAGAATCGTAAAACTCAGGGCGTGGCACTATTTGAGTAGGAGCAGGGTATGGGTGCGACTGGCACGTGTAGTACGGCTGAGAAAGAGAAGCGGCGAACCCTTCCGAAGCGGATATGCTCTGCTTTTGGTCTGTCGCGTGCAGTGTCGTTGTGTAATGCAAAATAATGTTATGCCAAAGAACTGCCTGGCAGTGCTATGCTAATCTATGCCACTCGAATGTAAGGATTTTACATTCCATGTGCACGCGCGCCAACTCACGAATTTGCATTTTTATTCATCAATTTGAATCTGAGCTGAGCGGACATGTCGAACGAAAGTTTAGGTTTTTCGGTGAGTATTGCTTGGTTTATGGATAAATGTTGCTGTTCCTAAGCTAAAGTCAAACTGCTCTATGCCTCGTGAAAGTATTTCTTGCCAAACAGCCTCCTGGGTCTTGTATTTATCCTCGCCTGAAGACCGTTAGTAACAACACGTGTTCTTCGTTTCCGCAGAGCTTTATTGACGAACAGTTCAAACCAGAGGAGTTCATGGAAGGTCTGCCTTTTTGGTGAGTGGTAATTGCTTCAACTTGTGCAGTACACAAACGAAATACGTGTCAATGAACAATTTGCGAGAAATTCGCGTTTGAATGTAGTCTTCTTCGATCGAACTAGTGTGTTATTTTTATTACCAATGAAATAGTGTAACTTTAGGTTAAAGCTACTATTGGTTGGACAAGAATAGAGTTCGACGTCTACAAACAACAGTGAGATTCGTGGTTGGACTCGGTTGGTTTTTATGAAAAGCGTTGGTGTCCCTTGCATATTTTCTTCGTCTGTTTGTTTCAACTGGATTGCATTTTAGTGACGATATTTTTTTTCTCCAGAGATCAAGTTAGAAGTCCCAAAAACACTAGTGGTATCTTTGTGGAACTCTTAGACTTCACGCTTCCCTATGTGGACTCGGTTGGCAATTTCACAAGGACTTTTGTTGCTGGAAAGTCGTCTTTCTGTGACCTCAGACATGAACGTTGAAGAATAATTCAAGTCGTTGTATTCTTGGTCATTGGACTGTATGGAGACAGGTTAGCTAATTTTGTTTTTGTTTTTATTAGAATGAGCTTTCCAGAAATAGTGAGATGTTCGATATTTTTGCGCGCATATTTTCAACCTGGTAAAACCCGACTTTTTCATTGATAAAATTTGTGCGTGAATTAAAACGGATAGGTTCTCTTCAAACCCGTCTTTTTGAATTCCTTTGGAGTTTTGGTTTGTACCAGTGAAAGCTTTATGTTCGTGTGCATTGTAAGACTTTACGAAGACTTGTATCTTGTACGCAGAAGACTTGTATCTTAATCGCAAAATATTTATACATCGCTACTTGTGTACATTGCTGGTTTTTACGATTATTTGTATCTTGAGCGCTGCAGACTCGTACGTCGCTAGTCATGTAGGAATTTACGATTTAAACGCAGAATACTCGTACGTCGCTTGTCGCGTGCATTGTAGGATTTTAGGAAGACTTGCATTTTGAACGCAGAATATTCGTACGTCGCTAGCCGTGTAGGACTTCTATCTCGAGCGAAGTCTATTTATACATTGCTTATCGTGTGCATTGTAGGACTTTACAGACTTGCATTTTTAACGCAGAATACTCGTACGTCGCTAGTCGCGTGCATTGTAGGATTTAACGTATCGTATTCTGAGCGCAGAATATTTTTTCGTCGCTAATCGGGTACGTTGTAGGATTTTCCGAAGACTTGCATTTTGAACGCTACGTGTCGTATTTTGAGCGCAGAAAACGTCGCTACTTGTGTACATTGCAAGATTTTACGAAAACTTGTGTTTTAAACGCAGAATACTCTAACGTTCAGCAATCTATTAGCTCTTCTAAGCTATTTCTAAGCAGTTGCGCTCTTCTCTGTAGGAATATTTGACGGTACTTGTAAAATTAATTGTAATATGCGAGTGCGAATAAAGATTGTCTCGTCTTGTCTTTAATTTATTGTCCATGTAACCATGGGCTGACATCATATTAAATTTTCCATGTAAGGCAACTGTGACTATCAAAGCGTATCATTACATCATGTTTATTCTTGCACGCGTAAAATCCATTACAAGAGCCAATCCCTGCTTGATATTTGCACTGCATGAATAAATATGATATTTAATGAACACTTTTTTATGGTCATGGTCACCTTACATGGTAAATTTAATATGATGTCAGCCCATGGTACACTGCAAACTTTGCTGACGTCACAATTCCGACTCTTTAAATTTGAGGTCGCTACAGGGTGGTTGGATGGGCGGTAGTCGATGGGTGAGCGACATTCAACTAGCTGAGCGAATAGGGGGGTTAGGGGGCTTGGGGAGGATTTGTATATAAAGATTATAAAGATTTTAAAAACTTTTCTTTCAAGTTTTTTTTCAAGAAGATTATTTTGAACTTTTTATTAGCTTGTTCAAGAAACTTTTACAAGATTCTTTCAAGATTTTTTTTCAAGAAGATTATTTTGAACTCTTTATTAGTTTGTTCAAGAATCTTTACAAGATTGTACACTACCTGTGCTATACAAAGTATTACTGCTACTAAACTGCTAAACTCTAAGAAGAACTGTTGTGGTCAGTTCTTTACTAATGTACACGTTTACAACTACTCTGGAGGACTAACTTTTAACTACCTTCTTTACAGCTTTGGTCGCCGCGGACTTCCTTCTTCGCTTCACGAATGTGCACTTCACAGCAGCCAGAAAGAGAAGATGTCTTCGCCGCGGACTTTGTTCTTCGCTTGACTAATGTGTAATTCACAGTAGCTGGAACAGAAGATGCCTTCGCCGCGAATTGCCGTCTTCGCTTGACGAATGTACACTTCACAGCAGTCAGGAACAGAAGATGCCTTCGACGCGGACTTCGTTCTTCGCTTGACGAATGTGTACTTCACAGTAGCAGAAACAGAAGATGCCTTCGCAGCGGATTGCCTTCTTCGCTTGACGAACGTGTACTTCACAATAGCAGGAACAGAAGATGCCTTCGCAGCGGATTGCCTTCTTCGCTTGACGAATGTGCAGTTCGCAGCAGTCAGGAACACAAGATGTCTTCACTGAAAAGGAATACAGGTACGGAACACTGTTTAATCGATAAAGTTTACATGTACATGCCAAAATACTGAAGTATGAAACCGGCTGTGTCTGTGAGCGAAGAGAAACAAGGCGAATTTGAATATTTTCACGAACAGCCAAAAAATAAAACAATGAGACTAATTACACAAGGAAAAGCGCACGTGCACTGTTGGGACTGATAAATTTATGCCGTTGGACGACTGCTTCGCTTCTCTTTCAAGTTTCAAACGAAGTGCTGATAATTTGAAGACACAATGTATAATACCGGGATGGAATTAGCAATCGAACTTTCGAAAGAAGAGAAACAACAACACGCACAAAAATAAAATTAAGTATGTACTCACAGAAGCACAAAAGGAACAAATGTTCAAACATTTGTAAATTGCTTGCCGACGATGTTGTCACTCGCTTTATATATGGAGTTCTAAAAAGCTTTTTCTTGTGAATTAGTCGCATTGTTTATTCTGCCGCTTTCATCGCTGCCTTCCCTTCGCTGCACAGACAGACAGGTGTTTATTTCAGTACTTTGACATCTGAAATTTTGTCGATTAACTAGTGTTCTATATTTTTCAATTCGTTTTCAGTGAAGGCATCTTCTGTTCCTGACTGCTGCGAAGTGTTCAATCGTCAAGCGAAGAAGACTGTCCGCGGCGACCTAAGCTGTAAGTAGATAGTTGGAAGTTAGCCCTTCATGTGTAGACGCCTTCTAGATTCTGCAAGGTTACTCATGTACAGGGTACATACTACTTGTACAGGCACTAACTACTTGTAAGTTAGCTGATTGATATATCTATTCTCACTACATCATGTGTACATTTTCTTTTTGGATCTTTGGGAGAATTTTAATTCCGTTGTTTGGAAGTGAAAGGGTTCTACAGCGACCTTAAGATCGAGTTTAGTTTGTCCCTCTCAATGTTGCTACTTTTTTACAACAGGATCCATATCTTTGCAGTGAATATAAGCTACAAGAAATCCTGTGTTGCATGATTAAACAACTGGCTGAAAAGTTTAATGGTCAATTACCAGCTGAGGTACATGTATTAAGCTTCCTACTTACCAATTCTGCCATGCAAGATCTTCTCTTTGACTTTGAAATGGCACACGACAGGATCACGAGCGCTGCAAGTAAAATATTTTCCACATTTAGAACCCAGTTCAGCCAGTTGTTTAATCATGCAACACAGGATTTCTTGTAGCTTATATTCACTGCAAAGATATGGATCCTGTTGTAAAAAAGTAGCAACATTGAGAGGGACAAACTAAACTCGATCTTAAGGTCGCTGTAGAACCCTTTCACTTCCAAACAACGGAATTAAAATTCTCCCAAAGATCCAAAAAGAAAATGTACACATGATGTAGTGAGAATAGATATATCAATCAGCTAACTTACAAGTAGTTAGTGCCTGTACAAGTAGTATGTACCCTGTACATGAGTAACCTTGCAGAATCTAGAAGGCGTCTACACATGAAGGGCTAACTTCCAACTATCTACTTACAGCTTAGGTCGCCGCGGACAGTCTTCTTCGCTTGACGATTGAACACTTCGCAGCAGTCAGGAACAGAAGATGCCTTCACTGAAAACGAATTGAAAAATATAGAACACTAGTTAATCGACAAAATTTCAGATGTCAAAGTACTGAAATAAACACCTGTCTGTCTGTGCAGCGAAGGGAAGGCAGCGATGAAAGCGGCAGAATAAACAATGCGACTAATTCACAAGAAAAAGCTTTTTAGAACTCCATATATAAAGCGAGTGACAACATCGTCGGCAAGCAATTTACAAATGTTTGAACATTTGTTCCTTTTGTGCTTCTGTGAGTACATACTTAATTTTATTTTTGTGCGTGTTGTTGTTTCTCTTCTTTCGAAAGTTCGATTGCTAATTCCATCCCGGTATTATACATTGTGTCTTCAAATTATCAGCACTTCGTTTGAAACTTGAAAGAGAAGCGAAGCAGTCGTCCAACGGCATAAATTTATCAGTCCCAACAGTGCACGTGCGCTTTTCCTTGTGTAATTAGTCTCATTGTTTTATTTTTTGGCTGTTCGTGAAAATATTCAAATTCGCCTTGTTTCTCTTCGCTCACAGACACAGCCGGTTTCATACTTCAGTATTTTGGCATGTACATGTAAACTTTATCGATTAAACAGTGTTCCGTACCTGTATTCCTTTTCAGTGAAGACATCTTGTGTTCCTGACTGCTGCGAACTGCACATTCGTCAAGCGAAGAAGGCAATCCGCTGCGAAGGCATCTTCTGTTCCTGCTATTGTGAAGTACACGTTCGTCAAGCGAAGAAGGCAATCCGCTGCGAAGGCATCTTCTGTTTCTGCTACTGTGAAGTACACATTCGTCAAGCGAAGAACGAAGTCCGCGTCGAAGGCATCTTCTGTTCCTGACTGCTGTGAAGTGTACATTCGTCAAGCGAAGACGGCAATTCGCGGCGAAGGCATCTTCTGTTCCAGCTACTGTGAATTACACATTAGTCAAGCGAAGAACAAAGTCCGCGGCGAAGACATCTTCTCTTTCTGGCTGCTGTGAAGTGCACATTCGTGAAGCGAAGAAGGAAGTCCGCGGCGACCAAAGCTGTAAAGAAGGTAGTTAAAAGTTAGTCCTCCAGAGTAGTTGTAAACGTGTACATTAGTAAAGAACTGACCACAACAGTTCTTCTTAGAGTTTAGCAGTTTAGTAGCAGTAATACTTTGTATAGCACAGGTAGTGTACAATCTTGTAAAGATTCTTGAACAAACTAATAAAGAGTTCAAAATAATCTTCTTGAAAAAAAATCTTGAAAGAATCTTGTAAAAGTTTCTTGAACAAGCTAATAAAAAGTTCAAAATAATCTTCTTGAAAAAAAACTTGAAAGAAAAGTTTTTAAAATCTTTATATACAAAGTTTCTTGAACAAGCTAATAAAAAGTTCAAAATAATCTTCTTGAAAAAAAACTTGAAAGAAAAGTTTTTAAAATCTTTATATACAAATCCTCCCCAAGCCCCCTAACCCCCCTATTCGCTCAGCTAGTTGAATGTCGCTCACCCATCGACTACCGCCCATCCAACCACCCTGTAGCGACCTCAAATTTAAAGAGTCGGAATTGTGACGTCAGCAAAGTTTGCAGTGTACCATGGGCTGACATCATATTAAATTTACCATGTAAGGTGACCATGACCATAAAAAAGTGTTCATTAAATATCATATTTATTCATGCAGTGCAAATATCAAGCAGGGATTGGCTCTTGTAATGGGGATTTTACGCGTGCAAGAATAAACATGATGTAATGATACGCTTTGATAGTCACAGTTGCCTTACATGGAAAATTTAATATGATGTCAGCCCATGGTTACATGGACAATAAATTAAAGACAAGACGAGACAATCTTTATTCGCACTCGCATATTACAATTAATTTTACAAGTACCGTCAAATATTCCTACAGAGAAGAGCGCAACTGCTTAGAAATAGCTTAGAAGAGCTAATAGATTGCTGAACGTTAGAGTATTCTGCGTTTAAAACACAAGTTTTCGTAAAATCTTGCAATGTACACAAGTAGCGACGTTTTCTGCGCTCAAAATACGACACGTAGCGTTCAAAATGCAAGTCTTCGGAAAATCCTACAACGTACCCGATTAGCGACGAAAAAATATTCTGCGCTCAGAATACGATACGTTAAATCCTACAATGCACGCGACTAGCGACGTACGAGTATTCTGCGTTAAAAATGCAAGTCTGTAAAGTCCTACAATGCACACGATAAGCAATGTATAAATAGACTTCGCTCGAGATAGAAGTCCTACACGGCTAGCGACGTACGAATATTCTGCGTTCAAAATGCAAGTCTTCCTAAAATCCTACAATGCACGCGACAAGCGACGTACGAGTATTCTGCGTTTAAATCGTAAATTCCTACATGACTAGCGACGTACGAGTCTGCAGCGCTCAAGATACAAATAATCGTAAAAACCAGCAATGTACACAAGTAGCGATGTATAAATATTTTGCGATTAAGATACAAGTCTTCTGCGTACAAGATACAAGTCTTCGTAAAGTCTTACAATGCACACGAACATAAAGCTTTCACTGGTACAAACCAAAACTCCAAAGGAATTCAAAAAGACGGGTTTGAAGAGAACCTATCCGTTTTAATTCACGCACAAATTTTATCAATGAAAAAGTCGGGTTTTACCAGGTTGAAAATATGCGCGCAAAAATATCGAACATCTCACTATTTCTGGAAAGCTCATTCTAATAAAAACAAAAACAAAATTAGCTAACCTGTCTCCATACAGTCCAATGACCAAGAATACAACGACTTGAATTATTCTTCAACGTTCATGTCTGAGGTCACAGAAAGACGACTTTCCAGCAACAAAAGTCCTTGTGAAATTGCCAACCGAGTCCACATAGGGAAGCGTGAAGTCTAAGAGTTCCACAAAGATACCACTAGTGTTTTTGGGACTTCTAACTTGATCTCTGGAGAAAAAAAATATCGTCACTAAAATGCAATCCAGTTGAAACAAACAGACGAAGAAAATATGCAAGGGACACCAACGCTTTTCATAAAAACCAACCGAGTCCAACCACGAATCTCACTGTTGTTTGTAGACGTCGAACTCTATTCTTGTCCAACCAATAGTAGCTTTAACCTAAAGTTACACTATTTCATTGGTAATAAAAATAACACACTAGTTCGATCGAAGAAGACTACATTCAAACGCGAATTTCTCGCAAATTGTTCATTGACACGTATTTCGTTTGTGTACTGCACAAGTTGAAGCAATTACCACTCACCAAAAAGGCAGACCTTCCATGAACTCCTCTGGTTTGAACTGTTCGTCAATAAAGCTCTGCGGAAACGAAGAACACGTGTTGTTACTAACGGTCTTCAGGCGAGGATAAATACAAGACCCAGGAGGCTGTTTGGCAAGAAATACTTTCACGAGGCATAGAGCAGTTTGACTTTAGCTTAGGAACAGCAACATTTATCCATAAACCAAGCAATACTCACCGAAAAACCTAAACTTTCGTTCGACATGTCCGCTCAGCTCAGATTCAAATTGATGAATAAAAATGCAAATTCGTGAGTTGGCGCGCGTGCACATGGAATGTAAAATCCTTACATTCGAGTGGCATAGATTAGCATAGCACTGCCAGGCAGTTCTTTGGCATAACATTATTTTGCATTACACAACGACACTGCACGCGACAGACCAAAAGCAGAGCATATCCGCTTCGGAAGGATTCGCCGCTTCTCTTTCTCAGCCGTACTACACGTGCCAGTCGCACCCATACCCTGCTCCTACTCAAATAGTGCCACGCCCTGAGTTTTACGATTCTCTGACTATCTTTTTGCAGTGCCTTACAGGAAGGTTGCACCTGTTTCTGATACAAACTAGAAAAGACTTCGCGTTTAAAATGGTCACATTTTGGCCAGGATATGGCCAGATTTTCGCAGCTTCATACGAAGTCCTTGTAACTCAGATTATGCACAAACATATTGAAGTCCGAGAATTCATCACTATGGATCGCTGTCGAACGCAGACTTTCACGGAAGAGCAACACTAAGATGCTCAATGAATGAAAAGAACTGCATGTACCAATATAACAATAGTTCGGGACTGTCAGATAAATGTATGTGGACTACTTATTGTTGTGATACCTTGGCCAAAATTCATCCAATTTGTACGCCGATTCCTTCCTATGTGTAGGCTGGCAAAAAATCCCCCCCCCCCCCGAAAAAGTGGTAAGGCGGCACATCAGGGTGACAGACGGTCACAACAAGGTGACAGACGGTCACATCAGGTTGAGTAATCCTGGTCTTAGTCTTTACTTGCCGAAGGCGGACCAAGTATTAAAATGGGAAGATTTTTTTTATTGGGAGCTGATTGGTTGGGGCGCTGGTCAGTGATGTCATTTTTTCCATGAATACTGTCATGAGTTAGAAATATTAATGATGTATTGAAATTAGTGAAACAATATGAAATAGAATTGCACAACTTCGCAATGTAGAGAAATGTACGATGAAACAAATGCTCAGAACTTTGAGAACGTGAAGACACAATCTGAACGAAGGAGCTGGAGAATCCCAGTGAGTGACGACACGCGGGAAGCAACTTTGCCGCTCGGCCGGATAGACTTCACAGATTTTGTCCAACCGTTTAACTTGGAAGTACTTTGTCTTCTTTTACTCTGCATTGTTTGCATATCATGCACAGCTTAACTTTGACACCTACATATTTATCAGAGGCCATGATACTCCAGCCTGGGCTGCATCCAAACTAAATACGTGCGTAAAGAGAACTGTACCGTTCTTCTTTTGGCTGAGTTTCAAGTTGAATAAATTTAATATCTACAAGGTCTACAAGAAACATCAAGAACGCAGACTTTCAGGGAATACCAACACTGAGATGCGCAATAAATGAAAAACGTTTTGCCCTTGATACTATCGTACAAATTAAAGGAAAAACGCATATACCAATATATCATTAGTACGCAGTATCGGGACTGTTAGGAAAATATATGGGGCTACTTATTGCTACAATATCTTGGCTAACACTCAACCATTTTATACCCCGACTAGTTCCTGGTGTCCCTACTTAGGCTTGCCAAAATCCCTAAAAATATCCGGGTCAAGGGCCCTCCTAAACTCTAGAACAGTACAGAATTCCTGCTGAGGGATGATTTTTTGCTAAAGTAACGGGTGATTTTAGAGCCGTTTTGAAGTCATTTAAAACTGGCATTGTTCAACAAACTCACCTGATTTTTGCAGTTCTCTCACCACCTTTTCGGCATTGTCTCATACAGTGAAGATGTGTCTGTTGCTGATACACACTACTACTAGAAAAGATTTCGCATTTAAAATGTTAAATTTCGGCCAAGATATAACCAGATTTTATCCACCCCAGACAAGTCCTGATAACCCAGATTAGAACCTAATATGTTATGATCTGCCTGTATATGAATATGCGTACAATATGTATAGACTTTTTTAAATTTGCACGGAAGCCATAAATGCACCTAGACATAATAACTTCTCAATCTCTTCTTCACCATTGGTATGAGCAGTAAGTCTGTAAACGCCTCAATAGTCAATAATAACTTTTCAATCTATTCTCTTCATAAATGCTAAGGCTCACAAATTTAATGAGGCGTCTGAAATATGAGAAAATGTCAAATCAAGGGTGGAGTCCGGGGGTGGGGGGGCGGGGGGGGGGGGGTGGGGGGGGTACTCCCATATATAAGCCATATAGGTATGTGCCGCCCCAAAGGGTATCATTTTCAAGCATTTTTAGTCTGAAATAGGGCATCGATTTTGCCTTTTTGGTCTGAAATAGGGTATCGATTTTGTCTTTTTGGTCTGATTTTAACAGAAATATGTTGCCGCGGACATTGCACAACAAATGGAAGAAAACACAGGGAGGAAATCATTGCAAAAGAACAAAAAATCTCTAAACAAAGGTCTGAAATAGGGTATACATTTTGGAGTCAGGTCTGAAATAGGGTATACATTTTTGGAGTCAGGTCTGAAATAGGGTATAGAAAATCAGGTATTTTGGTCTGAAATTAGGGTAAGGGTTTTCAGGACCAGGCGGCACACCCCCACCCAAAGTGCCCCCCCCCCCTCCCCCCCGAGGGTGGAGTGGTGGGAAGGGGAGGAGGAGGGGTCAGACAGCTTTGCTGATTGCTCTTCATTATGAAGGTATTAGGGAAAGAATATTCAGAAAATTAAGACTTGTATGCATCCACTATATTGATGTACTGCTTCAATTATGCCCAGAAAAACCACATGCAGTAATTCCGCAACACCATTTTTGCGAATCCGTCAATTGAATTTACAGCTTACCCCTATCATACAATTTTCCCTTCACCAGCCACTCTTTCGACCAATAAAAATACCAAAAAGCATTGTTTGCTATACCCTTTCTTATAACTGAGGCTTGAAAAGGGACCTCTTTCAGGCCAAGCCTCCCACAACTATAGTCAATAACAGGAAATTTTAGCCAAGATATAGCTCCAAGTTTTATCTGCCAAATAAAAACATCCTTATAACTCAGATTATGCCTTGTCAAAGTCGAAATGTCAAAGTCTGCGAGTTCACCAGTGTGTAGCACTGTCACAGAAAATCACAAGAATACAGGGAAAACCAGCACTGAGATACCCAATGAATGACAGAAGTTTTGCACTTTATACTATTGTACAAGAAAATGCATGTACCAATAAGCATCTGAGAGAAACATGGTATCTTATGTTACACGAAAAAAATGTCACTTTTGAGTACCTCTTATAAAATCGCTAATATTAAAAAATCTATAAAAATGAGTAGAACCAGTTGTGATATTTTATAAATCTATAAACAAACCATTAAATACTTGAAGGATAAACGAGACAGTACAAACAGCAAAAATATTGACATCTCTATTCGATGGTAACGACTATGTTACAAAATTGTGAGACATGTATATATCAGTCCTTAATGCTTCAGCAAATAGAATATTCAGCAGTGATTTTCAAGCTTGAAACAAACTATTGCCATACAAGCCTGGCAGGGAAAATGCAAACTACCTCCTATCCACAGAATGAAAAAAGGAATTGATGATGTTTCCATGAAAATTTGTCGGTAAGACAGGGGTTTTTCGCCTACTCTTGGTGACTTGATGGTCCATAGTTCAAGATTATTGGTGCTTTGCCTCCGGCAACTTTTACTAATTTACTCGCTATAGTGCAGAGCTTTCTTAAGAGAGTAGAAACCTAAAAAACATCAGAAAAAATTTCTTTCGGTACCAAAGTTGTGAGACAGTGATTGGCCACTTTAGCTGAGAGCCTGGTGTGAAACCTCACACTAAATTTATGAGCCCTGGCATTTATTAAAAGAAAAGATTAAAAAGTCGTTATTGACTATAATTAAAAGTATTTAGTACAGTACTGCACTTGAAATCTTTCCTAGTGCGTGAAAGTACAATTATAACAGATGCATCTTCACTAAGAGACACCGTGAATAGTTGGTCAGACAACTGCAAAAATCAGGTGAGTTTGTTGAAACAATGTCATTTAGAGTGGACCTTTGGACAGCTCTACAGTAAATCACCCCTCAGCACAAATTTACTATTTTCTAGAGGTTTGGAGGGCAATTGACCCATACAGTATATTTTGGGGGATTTTGGCTATCCTAAACAGGGTCAACAGGAACTAATCAGCATAAAAACTGAGCCACATCCCACAAGCCTTACAATTTTACAGCTTGTTACCTATATATATATATATTGTTACCTATGTATAGCTATACCATGCTGATGAGGCCTAATAAGGCCGAAACAGCTGTCCATGGCTGCTATTACTTGGGCTCAGAAAAAAATTTTTTTTTTGGTAGATCAAGGGGTAATGCTTGCTACCACTGTGGCCTTTGTGCCCTATTCTGTGGCTTCAGCTTACCAGCACATTGTGCAGTTCTGATTAGCATAAAAACTGGTTGAATTTCAGTAATGATATTGACAACAAATACTGTACGATAGTGTATCAAGCACAAAACTCCTGTCATTTCATTGAGCATTTCATTGTTGGTTTCCCTGAAAGTCTGCATTCTTGAAATTTTATTTAGACAGTGCTGCACACTGGTGAACACACAGACTTGGCTATAATATATTGGCTGAAATGTAACATTTTAAATTGCAAAATCTTTTCTAGTATGTGTCAGCAACAGACGCATCTTCACTGTGCGACACTGTGTAATAGAGGGTGGGAGAACTGCAAAATACAGGTGAGTTTGTTGATGAAATAGTGTCATTTTCAAGGGCCCTGAAAATGGTTCTAAAATCACTGATTTTCTAAACAAAAAATCACTCCTCAGCACGAATGTGTCAATTTCTAGAATTTAGGAGGGCGGTTGACCTATACATGTTTAGGGATTTGGCCAGTCTAAACAGGGCCACCAGGAAGTAATTGGCATAAAAATTTCAGCCATGATATCACAACTAATTGATTCCCCATAAATGTACATGCACATTTAACTTACAACTCAGATACTGCATACTGATGATATCTAATTACAAATCAAAACAAATCATTACAAATTTCGAAAAATGGAAGTGATTTTGAGAACATAGAACCGCTTTCAATTAATGGTCAAAAATCGAAACCAGAATAAGTACACCAAGTCTATTCTGTCCAAATCAGTTTTAAACAATCAAATACCAAAGGAAATCATGTTTGGTTTTCCTTTGAAAGAGAAACCATTACAAGACTTTTGAAATACGTACATTAGTCTTATTTTTCTTCAGCCATTTACAAGAAAATATAGCAAGGATCTTGCAGGATAGAAAACATAACATAATCCTAGATACTAGTAGGATCTGGTTAAGATCCTCTTATATCTTCATAGGATAAACACAACAAGATCCTGGCAGGATCATCCTTGGATAAACATACTGTAGCTAGATCCTGTTAAGATCCTTATGGGATCTTGTTAAATGCGAGTGCTCGCTATAACAGGACTGCTTCCTGCAGAAGATGTGACTCACTAGGCTTGGCATGATATCAGCCTATATGAAAAAAGTAAGCCTTACTTTTACCCAGCATTAACGCTAAATTCTGGTCGGGCAAGTAAATTCAGTGCAATGGTTGCCTGACTGGGCAACAAAGAAAGGATGAAACAATTACTGGACATTGCTTGAAATCAATCTGCAGTCCGTGAATGTCACATTCTGTATCTGAAAGACTCTCTCTCTCTCAGTTATTCCAGTAAATGTCAACGGTAGCAAAAATTAGTATAACTAAAACAGGGTTTTATCCTTCCGCACACCAATCGCATCAGTTGTCGAAATCACGTTAACGAAGCCCAACACTCTGTTAATGTTTTGACCAGTTCGTAAATCAGTACGAAGATGGTCGTCAAAATATCAGAAAAATGCCCGGGATTACCAGCAATTTTTCAGGCTATTTTAAAGCGCACAACATATTTTCTCTGAGATTTGAAAATCTAAGCGGCAAGAATTGTAATACATGCTTCCCTTCCTGTGGACTTCAGAAGCAATATAAGGATTGTTCAGACACAAAACTTCGAGGGAAATCAAATGTAGTTGTAAATTATATGTGCCGGCCGTTTGATCAATTCTGGCAGACATTCACTCTTAACCCTTTCACCTTTCACTTCCAAGAGTGATTAATTCTCCCAGGCATACAGGAAGGAAAATATGTCAAGCAAAAACTCACCTTCATTCCTGACCCCTGGGTCCGTCCTCATGCGAGCCCAGTGAGTTCATGAGCAACTATTTTCTTTGCTGGACATACTGCCGACAGCGTGACACCTTTACCTATGTGTATTCGAGTCCCTGGTGATGACATTGCCGCTAACAATGCAGATATTAGGGGAAATCTTGACCTTCAGTTTAAGCCTGATTATGTCCGCCATTTTGTCAAGTATTGCGCCCGCGATGTAATCATTCTGCGGTATCCTTCATGTAAGTCAATATATAGGGTTTTACATAATTGAAAGCACGGGAAGGCCCTCTCAGCATGTCCGCCATTTTGTCAACAGACCTTGAAAGAACGACCGCTGACTGGTCAGCAGGCCCATCAACCTCGTGCCCAGACTCATCCGCTTGGTAGGCCCCACTTTGTGCCGGTAAGAATGAACAGACTTACTATAAATTTCGCGGGAGCACCTTGTGGAATAACATTGTGAAAAAAAGAAACGCTTATGAAATGCGAGTTGAAATATTTTTTGTTGGTCAGATACAAGTTTGTTTTCGTGCTGAACAGAAAGTATCTTTCATCAACGTACAGTTCAGGGTATTCAGATTGCTCATATCAACATTACTTTTTAATCAAACAAGTTTGGCTGGCGTAGATAAAAAGTGGGGCAAGTTTTGAAAAACCCTGTTTTAAATCAGGAGCCATGCGTTAATTAACGTTCTTTTTCCAAAGAAAACTCTTCTTTTCTTTTGTTTGTGTAATTGGCGGAGCCCAAAAAACGTGTATCCGTATTAGTCCGGCTATTATTATGCCGTGAAGAACGCGTCCTGTCGATCAAACTTCAGAAAAACCGTCGTCTTCAGTCTGGATATTTAGCTCGAGTCTGGTGTGAAAGGTTTCCAACGCGACTGGCGACGTGAAACAAAACGCGTAACTACCAAGCCTGTTGTTTGCAGGTGACTTGCGAGAAAACATTTTTAGATCAGCCTACAGTACATAGAAGAAGTCGACGTATTTCAGTTAAAGTTGGAAGTTAGCAATCTGTGAAGACGTGTGTAAAATCCTAAACTCTTACGCAGCTGAAACTACCCAACAACTCCCGGGGAGAGAAGGGTGTGTGTGTGTGTGTGTGTGTGTGTGTAGGTATGTGATGCCTAAAAGGGTATCAATTTCAGCATTTTAGTCTTAGATTTTGAGCCTTTAATCTGAAATAGGGTCAAAAATCGCATATTTTGGTCTGAAATAGGGTCGAAAATTGCAAATTTTGGTCTGAAATAGGGTAAAGAGTTTTCAGTCCCGGGCGGCACCCTCCCACTCAAAATTTGGAAGAGTTCCCCCCCCCCCCCCCCCCCCGGGCAACAACTGCATTTCATAATTAAGCGGAATTTACCCTCTCTGCAGTCTATGACATGACCAATTACAACATTTCTCTCAGTATACATTTATTCCTGTATCTATGTTTTAGTGTTATAATGAATAACACTTCAATATATACATTTTGTGCTAAATTTGCACTAAAACTGAATCTTAGATACTTTATATACATTTGTAATGCATTTTATATTCCCCATTTTATACTGTCCATTAACAATTTCACAATGTTGGTGATTGGCCAACCAAAGGATTGGACAAGAAGTGCCCCTTAACAAGAAAATTGTACAAACTCGAATTATTCACTAAGTAGCTAAGTGTTTGACTATGCTGCCAATTGCTAAGGAAAATAATTTGAATCGGTGAACCTTTAACGTTTTTAGAAAAAGAAGTAACTTTTCGAATAAACTTTTATTTATAAACCCTCTACTTCTCCTCAGTCTTTTGTGATAGTGATTCTCCTAACCATGTATAAAGAAAATGTCTGAAAATGTCTGTCAAAACATTGACAATTCCATCAGATTATCTGAGCCAGTGATGAAAAACCACATTCTCCTTACTGTATGATATATATCTCCAGTGAGATAATTTAACGAGAAAATTGGATTGAATCGTTAAGGAGTTAAGGGTTAAGAAGGAAAGAAACAAACTTCTAAAATTCCTAGATTTTAACGTTAAGAATCCAGAAAAATTATATATATTATCGGCAAAATGCTCGATTTCAGCCTGCTAAATAACCACCTTTTATTACTACCTATACTTTCAAATCTTCAAAGACTGAAGTTTTTACTTGACCTACAGAAACTATACCTAAAATATTGCTTTCTAAATTAGAACGGCCTCAAGCAGTCATCACCAAGATTCTATGTTATACTGAATCATTTTGACCCATCAAAAATAGTCACATCTTCCCCTATGAGGGTAAACGGAGCCCAGAAACGGGGATGGCGGAACATCTCATCTTCTCTCACGGCGTTCGCGGCTATATTAAGGGATTCATTTGCACTTTTACCGTAGGACAGGTTCTTGTAGAAGTGAAACATAAACAACAAAGTGGCCTTATCGTCAACCTCCCATAGTGATACAAGAACTGCGCGAGCTCCAGCTCCGAGAAACGCACGAGCGATGCCAATTACGCCCTCCGTTCTGACTTCACCACGGCCGCTGTGGGGACAGCTGAGTACGACTAGCTTAGCCTTTATGCGCTTACTTTCCAGATCAGAAATTTTCAGCATGACATCATCAACATTATTTATATCTTTTCCAGAACAAGGAGCAAACAAGATCTCTCCCCTTTTTGCATGTCCGTGAGATGCAATGTGAATCAAGTTGGCACGTTCAACTCTTCGAAGGAATCTCTTTTTGGTCGCTTCTTTCCCCACGAGTGGCTTAACGTTAAGCACCTTTGATACAACCATTTCAACTTCTTTCAATGCAAAGGGTAGTCTTGGAGCAGTAATTATCTTGTCATCCATTTTTACTCTGCCGATATCTGGGTCTCCAATTACCAAGGGTCTTCCTCGTCCTGCTGGTTCTTCAGGGCGCTCTCTGATCATCTTTGCGGTTATTAATGACGGAATGAGTCTGACTTGTAAGGATTCCACCGCATAGTGTCCGTTTTCATCCAAGAGAGCAGAAAACGGAACAAGAGCGAGTGCACCTTCCGGAACGATGACTGTTTGCGAACCCACTACATACTGTCGCGAAGGTCCCAGAAGAACTTGATATAAATATTTTAGCAGACGGTTCAACTCTGACTCGTTTGACTTTCCAGGATCACCAGCATCGTCCGTTTGACCTCTACATACTGAGATTGTCGACCTGGCTATTTTCTTGTCTTTTAGCTGAGGCACCACTGGATTTGAAGAAGCAAAATCATGCGTTGCTGCAGATTCTACAATGGATACTGGCTTCTTCCTGGTGAATTCCAATACTTCTTCTTGGTAAAGAAACGACAGTGAACGGTCTTCATATGTGTCAACCGTTCTACCTGGCGCTTTCATCAACTCCGTGACTTTGTTAACCAGGAACTTAACAAACCTCTCACACATAGTAAAGTCCTTCATGGAATGCTGTTTGGAATGTACCACTTCAGTCATATTATGTTCCCAGAACAGTATGTCTGAATTTTGTTGTATCATCCAGGTGCTAATAGCAGAACCTAACGAGAAGAAAATGGCTGTGCTTCCCAGAACCTTGACCACTTCACGGATTTCATGGACGGAAAGACAGGCTTCAGAAATACATTTATAGTTCCGGAGATTGCCTGCATAAATAAGTTCATTTAACGCTCGTGAACGTCCTCTTTCGGCACAAATAAGAGCTTCATCTCTTTTCTTTCGTGCTAAAAGAATTTCAAACAATGCCTTACAGTTGTGGCTAAAAGCGTCGATCATGGAAACTTTGTATTCATCCTTCACTGGAACATTCTGAAACAACTCATCAAAGCATTCGGTAGATTTCCTAAAATTCGTTTCCACCTTGTCGTACTGGCCAAGGGATTGAAAGCAACATCCAAGGTTCCTATAAGCTGCTGCTTCTCCATTCTTGTTCCCAATCTCTTTTGCGATAGTCAGGCCCATTTCCTGATATGTAATAGCCTTGTCGTACTGGCCAAGAGATTGAAAGCAACATCCAAGATTGCCATAAGCTGATCCTTCTCCATTCTTGTTCCCAATCTCTTTTGCGATAGTTAGGCGCATTTCCTGATATTTAATAGCCTTGTCGTACTGGCCAAGAGATTGAAAGCAACATCCAAGGTTGCCATAAGCTGATCCTTCTCCATTCTTGTTCCCAATCTCTTTTGCAATAGTCAGAAGCATTTCCAGATATTTAATAGCCTTGTCGTACTGGCCAAGAGATTCAAAGCAACATCCAAGGTTGTTATAAGCTGCTGCTTCTCCATTCTTGTCCCCAATCTCTTTTGCGATAGTCAGGCGCATTTCCTGATATTTAATAGCCTTGTTGTACTGGCCAAGAGATTGAAAGCAACATCCAAGGTTGCCATAAGCTGCTGCTTCGCCATTCTTGTCCCCAATCTCTTTTGCGATAGTGAGGCGCATTTCTTGATATGTAATAGCCTTGTCGTACTGGCCAAGAGATTGAAAGCAACATCCAAGGTTGCCATAAGCTGTTCCTTCTCTATTCTTGTCCCCAATCTCTTTTGCGATAGTGAGGCGCATTTCCAGATATTTAATAGCCTTGTCGTACTGGCCAAGAGATTGAAAGCAACATCCAAGGTTGCCATAAGCTGCTGCTTCGCCATTCTTGTTCCCAATCTCTTTTGCGATAGTGAGGCGCATTTCTTGATATGTAATAGCCTTGTCGTACTGGCCAAGAGATTGAAAGCAACATCCAAGGTTGCCATAAGCTGTTCCTTCTCCACTCTTGTTCCCAATCTCTCTTGCGATAGTCAAAAGACTTTCCTGATATTTAATAGCCTTGTCGTACTGGCCAAGAGATTCAAAGCAACATCCAAGGTTGCCATAAGCTACTGCTTCGCCATTCTTGTCCCCAATCTCTTTTGCGATAGTGAGGCGCATTTCTTGATATGTAATAGCCTTGTCGTACTGACCAAGAGATTCAAAGCAACATCCAAGGTTGCCATAAGCTGTTCCTTCTCCATTCTTGTTTCCAATCTCTTTTGCGATAGCCAAAAACATTTCCAGATATTTAATAGCCTTGTCGTACTGGCCAAGAGATTCAAAGCAACATCCAAGATTGCCATAAGCTGCTGCTTCTCCATTCTTGTCCCCAATCTCTTTTGCGATAGTCAGAAGACTTTCCTGATATGTAATAGCCTTGTCGTACTGGCCAAGAGATTGAAAGCAACATCCAAGGTTGCCATAAGCTGTTCCTTCTCCATTCTTGTTCCCAATCTCTTTTGCGATAGTGAGGCGCATTTCTTGATATGTAATAGCCTTGTCGTACTGGCCAAGAGATTGAAAGCAACATCCAAGGTTGCCATAAGCTGTTCCTTCTCCATTCTTGTTCCCAATCTCTTTTGCGATAGTCAGAAGACTTTCCTGATATTTAATAGCCTTGTCGTACTGGCCAAGAGATTGAAAGCAACATCCAAGGTTGCCATAAGCTGCTGCTTCGCCATTCTTGTTCCCAATATCTTTTGCGATAGTCAAACACGTTTCAAAATGTTCTAAGGCCTTGTTATAGTTTGCAGCAGAATAATAATTTGTACCAAATTGATTATGAATTTGACTTTGCAGTTCCTTGTTTTTGTTTATCTCTGCGAACTTTAAAGAGATGAAGAGAGTCTGAAGTTTGTCCATAAAATGTTGATGGTGTTTCTGATCCTGTTAAAGAAAGACCTTTGATTAACTTAGGAGTGCACCTTCCTTCATCTGCTATTTTCTGAGTACCTAGTGCAGCAATAATTAAACAAAGAAGTTTTTGATATTTTTGAGGTTCAAGAGGAATTCATCGCACCCTGAAAGCAGTAAAATTCTACCTGCAATAACAGGTCGATCAAAATCATTGAGCTGATTGAAAATTACAAGTTTAATTCCCCCCCACCCCCCCCCCCCCCCCCCCCCCCCCCCCCCCCCCCAAGTTGAGCATTGTTCGATCTACGTCTGCACATGGAGCCAACATTGACTGGAAAGCGACAGGGTTGTACGGGTAAACTGATTGCTGAGCTCCTCTTCAGTGTTTATATTTCCTCTGATGTACATAAATTTTTGCTACGATCAGCGAGATTTGCTTCAGTATTCTACTTTAATTCAATCATTTTGTAACTTCCTGTGATCAAGACGGTCACCGTCTTACACTTGGGGTGCGTTCGAATGACCGTTTTCCGGAGTAGGAACTAGCTAAAACGACCCAAATATTTGTTTGTTCTGTGGGAAATTTTCGGGACTGTTTTTAAAACCTACACGCTGACATTTCGAACATCATTCAGCTCAAATAAAAAAAAAAAAAAAAAAAAAAAAACAAGTTTATCAATCAGTATCGCTATTCCTATTCCGGAATAAACCCAATTGAAGGCGCCCTTAATTAGTTAGAGTTTCCGATATTTATGCCTCAGGGCCCAGCATATGACTGTTTTTACGCGAAAGAAATATGGTATGTTTGACGGATGATGAAAAAAGTGTACTTTTGATTAAGTTATGATCACTGCATGGTTGCTATTGTCGCGCCGCCATTTTTTGGCCAAATGACACAGAGATCTAGAGTCACTTAAACAGATCGGAGGATGTTATTTAAAATTTTCTGAGGAGCTACAGTGGCAGATCTGTTATTGTATTCCCAGTAAATAATATTTACGTGAAAGAAATAGCGAAGCCGTGAGCAGGAGCAGGATAAGTAGGTGACTACTGTTTACGAGAACATGTTTCGAAGAATACGCATATTCGTCAGAAATTCACGATGTTAATATATATCCGACTTAATACGATTACGCGTTCCGTGAATTACCAGCCCATATGGAAGATCATCAAAGTCTTACAAATATATTTCTAGATATAGTTAATAATAATAGAAAACATCGCTGCATTCGTACATACAACACGTGGCGTCACGTAACTTAAATTTGGACATGATGCGGAAGTTTGACACTTGTTATAAATAAAAGAATTAGGTACATAGCGGAAATTCTTTAGCATACATTCATGCTTTTTAACAATTCTATGCAAGCACTCCATTAAGACAAGTCTATGAAACTAAATTTATTAGAAATACACGCATAAAATATCTACAACCTAAAGGTGGGGGCCGACGCGCTACAAAAGGGGACCCATGACGGGGAATATTTTATGAAGAAAGCAAACAAGAAGCCTCTCGCTTTTCTTGGCACGAATAGAACTGTCAACTAAATAAGCCCTTTTACACAGGAAGATTTACGTTTGCAAGTTGCCAATTGTCAGCAATAGGCAGAACAACAGATTCAGCATGGCAGCTTGTTTTTAGATCGGCCGCCATTCTCTCCAGACATCTTGGCTTTTGACAGACCGAAAGATACATTTCTTGTTTCTTGTCTGGATCTTTCTTGGTATAATCTCTAGAGGGCTGCAATTTTCTGTTTATGAGTAATTCCGGCAATCAAGAGGGGTGACGGGGTCGAAACTAGAATAAACTAAAATGGAGAGAAGGGACAAGAGCGACATTCCAAGAGAGACTTTCAGTTTCTAACCAGAAAAATATTTATACAGTATAGAGAACTTGGCTTTTGACACCTTGCTCAAATGAAACCTGATTAAACTATAGACCATTACAACACTCATACATTTGCTTCTTAAAGGTTGAGGGACTATGCATTTTAAGAGTGAAAGGGTCAGCCAGCTAGAAAAGAGTAATGTGTGACTTTTCTTTTCATGCACAGTCGAATTTGACAGTTTGACTTCGAACATGTATTTCTAATTAGAGGCCACAATCAAGTCTTCGCTTCAATATAGTTATCTGTTTTAGTTTTTACCAAATGCGTTTCTTCTATCAGGCTTTCGAGTATTTTCCGCTCTGTAACAAATACTTGTTTGAAATATTTTTGCGTGTACAATTACCATTGCGAAACAAAGGCTACATTAATGAAGAAACATTTCAACAGGCATTGTACGATAAAACGAAGCATTTTGACGACTGTCACGGGCTTGCAGCATATACATGTAATAGTCGCAGAGCCGCGTTGTTAAGTCTTGAGTCGCGAGAATAGATTATTTTGTCACAAAAACACTGAGATATATTTTCGGCAAAAAATCTTTACAAAACAGCTATAGCATGTACGACGCAACAGATATCATATACAGTGTAAAGCATAAATCGTATGTATAGCTTTGGTGTCCGTTTTCGGCCTGGTATCTTCCTAGAAGTATTTCGTGTCATGACTTCCTGAAAGGTTTCATTTCATTTCACACTTTTTGGTTTCGACGGTCCTGTCCATGACACAACTTCCCGATTTAGAATTACTCTCTCTACAGTAGTTTCTTTGCCCCTTGTATCACAAATTTTCATTAATGTGTTACAGGTGGCAAAGAAGATATTTACATTCATTTGCAACGTATCTCAAAATTAAACGGCCTTCCGTTGCCAGTTAAAAGAAATGTGCCTCGTGTAACAGGGCATATTTTTCTCGCGAATTTATGGGAAACGCAAAATATTTTCAGGATAAAAAAAGAGGTTCTTTGGAAGGAAATGTTGAGGGGCTCAGCAAATGTAGATATTCAGTTTAACAAAATTACACGAGAACATGAGAACATCCAGCTCTTGTACCATTGTCTATATTTAAGGGTTGCAATCTATTCTTCGAAAGAACCGGCCTTCCGCAAAATAGAACTTACTTAACGCACTTCACCGTATTCATACACGTATTGTAGTTCCACTGATCCCCCGTCAAAACTTTCGCTTGTTAATTATTTTAAACAGAAATGTTTCACGGAAAAAAAATCCCCAGGACAGTTACTTAGAATTGAAACAATGGAGTATTTCAGCCCATCTCGTGGCAACATATCTTTACTTAAAGTTTACTCGAGGGAAAATACACCTCATGTCACTGTGAAAAATATAGAGTTATTTCACAACGGAATTACTTCAAAATATCTAAAAATTTAACTCGGTCGACGTTTTCCTGAAATTTGTACATTCTTACATTTCTACTTCTATTTTCTCACTGATATCAAAACAAAAGTCCAAAAATTCAAAATGTCCAACAACAGTTCCAGCTGGCCCGTAATTCAAACTAATGGGATCTCGAGACCAACAGAGTAAGAATTTAGTTGATGATGATGATGATGATATAAGGAGGGTGCCATGGAACTAATACGAGCTTATCTAGAATGACCCTTCATACAACTGTTAACATTTCTGGTAAACAAAAAGACGGATAATAGCACCGGGGATTCCCCTGATCTTTTCGAGAAGCGTGCAAGTTTTTTTAATATCTTTCATACTGCGTTATTATTGAAGGATGAGAGACAAGGACGGGGGGCACAGCGCCGAGACAAGCCAACAATGGTAACCACTTGGCCACAAAGGTCTTACACGTCAAATTTTGAGGAACAAACTGATGTAACGCTTACCATAGCAACAACAGTAGGTTTCTTTAGTTGCAGAGTGACGACTTGGATGAAACCAGTATAAAAGTGTTCCAATACGTGCTTCTGGGTAGATAAGCGGAAAAAGAATTTAGAAAAAGTACTAAACGAGACCCAGCCCCTTCTGGTGACTTACCTTTAATCCGAGGAGAGAATCCAACTCCGTCTGAGGTGTCGACAAACGCCCATTTTATACCCATACGACTCTAAAAATACTCAACTGCACTTTCCGTCAAAGTGGACAATGTCAAGCTCTAAATCAGGAAGTTATGTCATAGACTGCCAAGCTGGAAATTGAAAACAACGTCGTATTAATAGAATGTCATAGAAAATCATAAAGAGCAGCAATCAGAGCAGCCTTTGTTTTACTGAAGTTTTGACGCAATGGCATTTCTTTGCGTTACCCGCGTCAGCAATGCGATTCAAGTTGGGAGAAAAATTGCCTCGAACATTTGTTTTGTGTTAAACTCAGATACTGAAAGAAATCGCCTGCTGGGTCCGCTTTCGATACTGAAACCCCAGATCCTTTGTTGTGCTAATGAGTGCCTCAAAAGTTTCAATACTGAAAGAACTCCCGATCCTTTCTTGTGCTCAGATGCTTCAAAGAAATCACCTCCTAGATCCGCTTTCGATACTAACTGAACTCCCGACCCTTTGTTATGCTTAGATGTCTCAAAGAAATTGATTGTTAGGTCCGCTTTCGATACTAAAACTCCCAATTCGTTTTCATGCGCTGTTTGTCGAAGTTCAGTTGTCTTCCCGGAAGAATTCATTCAAGCATTCCAGGATTTAACCCTTAGAAATTGTACTACTTTTTTCGTGTCGTATGCGACAGAAAACCAAATCACGGAGTGATTTTTTATTCGTGTCGTAAGCGAAAGTTGCAACGCGTAAATCGGGATTTACCGACGCGCTATCAGTGGTGAAGGATCAGCGTCGGCTTTCCGCTTAGCGGGTCGCGTTCCGAAAAGAGTCGCTTGTCAATTAATTTTTCGAGTGCGTCCAAGCGGACGCACTTGTTGGAATTTTTTGCGTCCAAATTGAGATTTGTGCGTCCCAGGACGCAATGACGCGCTCTGGATACAACACTGCTCCGTGTCCGCCTTTTGTTTCTGATACTCTCTGTCTTAGCATTCTTTGACGTCTTTGGATTTTACGCTCTTCGATTGTTTCACGCTTACGCCTTGCCCCGGGGTTCTTGCCCTGTCATACTCCCTCTGTTTGGAAGACGAGCTTTGTTCAGTTTCAAGCATGGCATGATATAAGATTGTTCTGTATGGGCCTTGTTAGCATGCAATTTTTTATATTGGAGTTTTTGTGCGCGCTTGATTTTTTATATTATTTTATTTTATTTTAGGCTTAGGGTTAGGGTTGGGTTTCGAGTTATGTTTAGAACAATTTACTTTTTAGATCGCGAGATACGAAACATAAATATATATGCGAATTTTTACTGAAAAACTCTTATACCGTGCCAGAAACGGACTGGCGAACATTCACACTTGATGAGATCGTCGCCCCGTTTACTACCCCTTGCTAAAGCTCGGGGGACAAAGATATTCGTCTTTATGGTTATATAGTTAGAAACATTGTTGCTTTTGTTTTCTGTACAACACGTGGCGTCAGAAGAGGTAAAGAATCACAAGACATAACGGTGTTCGACATTCATGAGATTTTTGAGTCAGGTTCAAAATCATTATATGTCAGAGAGAGGCATTTCGAAAACAAATAAACCTTTCATAATCACGAAGAAAAAAAGCATGGAAATATGGATTTTGAAAACTAAGAGGAATATAAATGCAAATATAATTATGCCACTGGCTGCGGCTTTGCCGTAGCTTACTGCCAAAAAGCTATCGTAGGTGAAAAGCGCAAATGATCGGTATCAATATGCTTGTTGGATTTATGTTATAAATATAGATCAACCAAACTATATTTTATGTGAACATCGGTAAAGTAATTCTAAATCGAGAAGTTACGTCATGGACAGGATCGTCGAAACAAAACGGCAAGAAGTGAAAAATGAAATGAAACCTTTCAGGAGATCATGACTAATAAAATTTGAAAAACAACTGTTCGAGGCAATTTTTCCCCAACTTGGAACGCACTGCTGACGCGGGTATAACAAAGCAAGTTGCAAGTGGGTTGTCAGTCGCTTGCAACTCATTTTGGCACGCTGTACGAATAGAAAATTGTGTTCTAGTTTCTTTGTAATTTGTCTCGAGATTGCCTGGCAATTGGCAAAAAGGGATAGGAGCCTTGCTCTTGTTGTCCTTGTTCACCGTTGGAAGTGTAAATTCCTTGACAGTTCAACCGAGTGTAGGGCACAATGATTGCCGTGGGACGTATAATTCCCTGTAATTCTTTTGAAAACCCAAAAGGCTCTTCAAATTACATTCGCAACCATTCGCAGCGTTAGATTCTGAGTGAAACCAGTTCCAATTTTAAATATATATAAGCATTGTTTGACGGCCGATCGAATATCGGCGGGCACTTTTTACGCTATTCAGCCGTGACAGGTTGCGACTTTGACTAAGTAGGTGATTTAAACAAGGGGAAAGGAGAATAAAGATTACGTCACATTCTGCACTTTCTATCCAACCGTGACGCGATAAGGAAGTCAGGCAGGTGATAAATCAGTTACTTGATAACGTAGTCTGAGATGTACGGCAAATATGTCGTATGACAATGCAGTCAGACGATAAAGCGGTCAGATGAGTAAAGTTGGTCAACTGTTAGTAATGTTGTCAGATGAAATGCGGACACCGCGGAAATACGTTCTGACGTCACTTCCGCTGGTCAGCGTTTGTCGCTATGGCTACCTAACTTCTTAACTTAAGGTAAAACTTGACATCATGTGCAAGCCTCGTTTTTCTTGTGCACAACTTAAGTTAATAGAAAATGCATTGAACTAACTTATATTTGAGTATCAAGTCCTAGTATTGAGTTTTGAGCTTTTACGAGCGTTGCATTTAACTACAAAATCTGCATATGAATTATCGGTTTTGTGCAATAACCACTGGGAATGACTCAAAAGCAAATTGACCGCACGCGCGGGCGAAAGACGTATTTTCGCAGTGTCAGTGTAGTGCATTAAATTGTAATGCAGTTAAACGATAAAGCGGTCAGGACCCGGTTGTTTAAAGTAAATTTTTTTAGCCTCAAAATGAAACGCTTTTGCTCATAAAACGACTTAAACGAGCTAAAACAGACTCTTAGGTTGTGTTTGTTTTTAGGAATCCAAATCCGGATCACAAATCCAAAAACAGATTTTCTGTTTCTTTACTGAAATCCAAATCCGGATATTGAATCCATGTGATCCACACTGAGGACGGATTCACAGGATCATATCCAAAATTGGATACTTTGGATCATGGATCTATTAAAGAAACGCACCCTTAGTTTGTCAAATTGCAGATTCTCCCAACCTTTTAAGAAGAAAATGTATGAGTGATATATCGAGAATTGATAGTTCAATCAGTTTTCATCTGAGTAAGCTATCAAGAGCCAAGTTCTCTTTACTGTATGATATATCTCTGATGACAAACTGCAGGAGAAAACTGAAGTTGATCACTTTTGACCTGGGACCACTTGGTTATGGTCGGTCAGATGCAATGCAATGCAGTTAAACGATAAGGCAGTTGGGTGGTTATTATACAGCTAGATTGTAAAACCCACTCAGATGACAAGGCAGTCATGTGATAATGCAGTCATGTGACAATGCACTTAGCATGTGACTTAATGCAGTCACATGATAATGCAGCCATGTGATAACGCAGTCATGTGATAACGTAGTCATGTAATAATGGTAATAATTCGTTCATGTTATAATGCAGTCATGTGATAATGTAGTCATGTGATAATTCGGTCACGTGATAGTGCAGTCAGGTATGGTAAGACGGTCTCCGTTGATGAAAAAGGCAGTAAGATGACAAAGCCCTGAAATTCTGTCGAAATGTATGTACCCTAAGTAACAAGTGGCTGAAAGGATACATAATATACAGTGAGTGTGAATAAACTGATCGACGTTAGGAAATATGTTGTATTAAAAACAGCTATGGGATTTTCACGCATTTTTGATGCACTATCGAATGAAAATGAGATCCAAAGCAGAATCTTTGGAACCCAGCATAGACATCGCGGAAATAGTTTCTTGGCCATACGGTCACTTTAATTTTGAGTCGGCAGTTTTGTACAACACTGTGGATTTAAGTGCAGATTTTGCAGCTTAGTGTAACGCTCGTAAAACCTCAAGACTTAGCCAAGAAACTCGATGCTGTGACTCAATACTCCAATATAATTCTCCCAACAATAGTAATCAAATAGTTTGTGTCCCGCAGTAAGAATATATGCTTGAACCAGCTTTCATCTCGTAAAACCTCAAGACTTAGCCAAGGAACTCAATACTGTGACTTAATACTCCAAATAATTCTTCTAACTATAGTAATCAAATAGTTTGTGTCCCGCACTTAGAATATATGCTTGAATCAGCTTTCATCTCGTAAAACCTCAAGACTTAGCCAAGATACTCAATACTGTGACTTTAATACTCCATTATAATTCTCCTAACTACAGTAATCAAATAGTTTGTGTCCCACAATGAGAATATATGCTTGAATCAGCTTTCATCTAAGCCAGAGATAAAAGAAAAGGCCAAAATTCTCCTTAATGCATGAAATATGTCTGGTGAGAGAATTAAGAGAGACAACTCAAAGTTGGTAATTCTCAGGTGTTTCCCGGTGCTGTTGCTGCCTAGTAACATAGAAATGTCACCGCTCACTTTAGTTACTAAATGCAAAAAATGTAAAACCTTTTTTCTTTTGAGGAATAAAAATTTTCCTTTTTCCGAGATATCTTTTCGTGCAGACCTTGAGGCGGTGTCTTTTCATGGACGCACAAACCTAATTACGAACGTTCACTCGAATGTTTTAATTATGTTGCCGCCTAGCAACAGAACAATAGATAATGTTACATTCCAAGGAACAGACATGTAATGATGAAATAATGGGAAGTGTTTGCTGAAAACGACATTAAACCAACATAAAGTAACTATGAGATATAATCCGTTCTATAATATTCTTCTTCTGGACTATAATATGATATATTTCTCGAGTTATTTTTTCGTGCAAGTGCCGTGTCGGTATCTGCGTTTTGGCTTTCTTTCACATCAAACGACCAATCAGAAACGAGCCATTTCATGACGCAAAGGTTTGTCAAAAATCAACTTTCGATGCGCACCAACCTTTTCAACGCAGTTGAACGCAGTTCACTTTGAAAGACCCTGCTGCTGCTGCTAGCTTACAGTCTTCAGTTTACCTTCAACATCAACTTCAAAAATGGCTGTCCAAGGTTGTGAGTACTTTAGTAATTTTTCCTTTTTTTTGTCATTCTCTTGCTTTGCCGCTACTCCTGGATAAAAGGCTAAACCTGGATAAAAGGCTGAACCTTTTACTCAGTCCATTTGATCTACGATAGATCTAAACGGTTCTCGCTTTATCAGTATATTCTTTCATAATCAGCCTCCCTTAAAACTTCTGATTCAAGTCTAGCCTCCATAACATGTATCTATCCAAGTTAACTATTCATTCAGGCAAAAAAAGACTCCTGACGTAGATAAGACAAATATTTCAATGACATTTGAAATTCTTCAGAAATAGTTGTGGTATTGCCAAGGTCCACATGTTACCCTTCCGAGCAGTCACTGCCAATAATTCAAACAGCAGTTTAAAGGTGGTGTTACACTGGTCGATTTGCAACGATACGATGTTGCACTAAAAATCGTCCAGGTGTAACACCCCATTGCGAAACAATTTTTCGCGATGTTTGCAGTGCTGCAACGCGTTGCAAGGTTTTGAAAGCGATTAAAAAACTTGCAACACCGCTGCGTGAATTTGAAGCAAATCGGCGTTGCAAATCGTCGTTGCAAATCGACCAGTGTAACACCAACTTAAAACCTTTGTTCAGTTGAACCCCGCTATTTCGAAGTCGCACGGGACACGAAAAAAAGTTCGAAATAAGCGGTCGTAAATGACTGAAAAAATATCCAAGGGGATTCGGCTTGACTTCGAAATAACGGGGACTTCGAATTAACCGAGTTCGAAATAGCGGGGTTTTGAAATAACCAAACTATTCAAGCTAATCCAAGGTGATCCGGCTGGACTTTGAAATAACGGGGACTTCGAATTAACCGAGTTCGAAATAGCGAGATTCAACTGTAGTTAAACTTTTGAGATAGAACTCACGACAACAAAAACTGATAGAACAGTCTGACGATACCTTGCTCAATTTTCGCCAGTATCTAGCTAGTGCAGCTGACTACAACCATAGTGTTCCTTTTCTTTCAGGTTCCGGAATATTCGATAAGGTTGCTTTTCCATCGTATGTTCAATTTAATTCCCGCAAACATTGGGCCCAGCCAAGTGTTGCTTTACCCATGATGGTTCCCCTGTATGGGGCAAGAATGGTTGGCCGCCATAACCCACTTGGTATAGACATAGGTAACAGGAAAAGGTAAGCCTAATATTTTTATAGTATTATTTACCCTCACACACAAAGAATTTGTGGATTTGTATTGTCCTACAACTCCTCCCACAAATGAAAAAAATAGTATTCAAAATAGTATTCAAAGTTTTGCTCACTTTACTGCAAATTAAACGCTGACTGCAATCATTTATTCGCAGATTATCAGACAACTTCGATCACAGTGGGAAATACCATGGAAACTTGGACATGTTACGCAGTGTTCCGCCCATCCCTTCGATAGTAAATTGTTCCACGCTTAAGATATCGGAGAACAGTGCGTTTGAGCCATATATGAAGACAACTTATGCAAAGCCACAGTCTTCAAAGTGCTCCGTGGTTCCGATGTGGGAAAAAAGCGCTAAGATATCGGAGAACAGTGCGTTTGAGCCATATATGAAGACTTATGCAAAGCCACAGTCTTCAAAGTGCTCCGTGGTTCCGATGTGGGAAAAAAGCGCAAACTCACACGATGTCATGAAAACTACAGCACAGCACGAGATTAAACACAAACGGAACATTACTTGCACGCTGTGCAACAAGTGTTTTGCCCGACCTCGCACGCTCAAGGTCAGTACGGTAACAAGTAATAGACCATGTTGACTCACAGTAAATATAGCCAGATTCTCGCCACCTTCTCTTATAAAAGTGTTATGAATAATGATTGTCTTTCCGCAATAAACTAAATACTGTTTCTCTTCCGGGGAGAGGGGGCACCCCCTATGATCGACCATACGGCTTCAGAGGTCTCCTTTCAAGCTTCAGGTATAAAAAAGTATTAAGGCAATTTACAGTGGTTCCAAAACTCGTCCCTCGATTGTGAAGTTCGCAAAAGTCGCGTTCTCGAGCAAGTTTCGCGTCGTTTTTCTAGGCGTTTTTCTGTTCAAGCCATAAAAAGGGGTAAATGTTTTGCTTGTGGTACATCGGTTACCATTTCGTAATTGAAACTGGTAAGAGGTTGAAAGCATGGGCGTAGCCACCCCATAAGAACCCTTAAAGTGCACTCTAAACTAAAAGACTTACTGTGGAAAAGTTTATACTTTGAAATCTTACACTTAATCATTTCATTATTACGTAGAAAAACTGGTTGAGCTTTTTATATATTTAGCATGCATATTATGCGCTGTTTTTCAAAAAAATACTTTGAGATTATCAATCCGCAATATAACTCATGCTGGAAGCAATTTTACAGCTTACATTTCCTCGTATCTAATACACCAACATAATTTACTTACACTGGCAATTTGGGTGCTAATTTTTCATTAGGTCCACATGCGAATTCACAGGGGTGAAAGGCCATACCGTTGCCCATACTGTGGCAAGAGCTTCAGCCAATCTGGAAACCGTACCGTCCACATTCGCACCCACACCGGCGAAAAACCTTACAGCTGCAGGGAGTGTGGAAAATGCTTTAAGCAACATTCGACCTTGCGAAGCCATTTGTACATTCACAACAAAAAGTGATAGAGAAGCATACTTCTTGGATAGAAAGATACTAAAATTTCACTCTTGTTCACTTATTAATTCTTGTATTGTCATTCTCTTATTTATATTAACCCGGGTAGCTTTGTTCGCAGCCGCTTCTGAACATACTTCATCTTATATTGGCAGATTAAACTACTTTGGTCGACAATACGGTGGAAAAACATACAATCACAAAATTTATCAAACAGCGACAGTCGTAAAAATGAAGGAATATTTTTCCCGAGGTCTTTGTGAAAACGCCTTGGTCTGTACAAGGAACGAGCATCAAAAACCAAAGAGTGTTATAGAATCATTTCAAAATTTGTGTATTGCAACGAAGGGAAATACATGCTTATGTCATTAACGGATTGGCATATAGTGTGCATTCCAATCAATGCCTACAATACTAAACAGGATGCATTGGTCAGTCAATACGAACTAAAGTAAACAGTAGGCAGAAGTCGGAATTGGTGCGGCAACCAAAGACTACTTGTGAATGTTTACAGCCAGCTTACTACTATAGGATCTGAATAGCGCTAAACATTCTTCAGTGATACATGTTGGCTGGGGCGTAGCTCTAGCCTTTAACTGAATTAAGCGCGGGCTTAATAAGAAAAATTTCTGTGCGCTCATTTGTTTTTAGTAAAAGGGCCGTAATTTCTTTTACTGTTTTCATTTTTGACTATTCTAATGAAAGCAAAGACTGGTCCAAAACCTTGAAATAGGTTTGTAATTTTGTTCACGCAAATCTAAGCCTCCGCATTTGAGTGACGGATAGTCAGTAATAAAGTAGTCACGCTCATGATCTATCTTCTGGATGCTGACTATGACATAATTCTTCATCAACCAAACCCGTTAATTGTTAAATTTCTATTTAAATTATTTCATAAAATCAGACAAGGAAAAGAGATGTGCGTTTGTATTACAGCAAAGGATTAGACCATTGACTGTCAGCGTTAATTAATCTGGTATGACCTGTTCCTACGTTGAACTGGCTGTGACAAAATTTCATGTACTAGATTTTCTCTGTATTACTCAATGGACAAGGAGTGGGTGGGAGCTTATTTAAAAAGATGAGATGACAGCAAGAGGTACTGTATTTTTGGTCAACAAAATACTATGTGAAGTTAGATGTGGGAAATGTAAAGTTAAAAAATATATCACCAAGCATCTAACGCGCGTCATTTGTCTTGTTTCTCTTCTAAATTTGGTGCTCAAAGTCGACTGAATGAAAACGGGGGGAGGGGGGGGGGGCTATATTTCAAAATATTGACCGTGTAGAGGGGGGAGGGGCTTATTAGAGCATTTATTTTACGGTAAAATGTCTACAACAACACTTAAAATAACCAATTTGCTCCACTAGAGAAACCATTCATCCAATATAGCAGCCTCAGTCTGGCAAAATATGTGTAGCGAAGTAACGTCTTTCAATTTCCTTGGATTCCTCGAGGTTGAATAACAGTTCTTGTCGCATATAATGGTGAAAAAACA
This sequence comes from Plumapathes pennacea, assembly GCA_964036295.1. Taxonomy (NCBI): domain Eukaryota; kingdom Metazoa; phylum Cnidaria; class Anthozoa; order Antipatharia; family Myriopathidae; genus Plumapathes; species Plumapathes pennacea. Next base: position 5,747,269 of record OZ038472.1, on the reverse strand, counting down.
TTCATCATCACTACAAAAATTTGACGCTGTCGTTAGACGCTGACGCAAGGAAAGCAAATATTGCTCTGTAGTAGTTTCTTTGCAAGTTGTGTCCAAATTTTTCGTTGTGCCACTCTAAGTGGCAAAGAGGATATGTCTACACGCGCCTTTCATCTGCAGCTTCTCTCAAAATTAAACGGCATTCCGTTTCCCGTATCACAAAAGTTAGTGCCTCGTGTAACAGAGCCCTTTTTGCGCAAAATACTGGAACTCAAGAAATTTTCAGGATAAAAAGGTTCTTTGGAAGGAATACTGAGGCGACTTTAGCATTATTATGTAAATAATCAGTTTAACAAAGTTACCGAGATTGTATCAGATCAGTCGGTTCTTGTGCCAATATCTTTGTTTTAGGTTGAATTCTATTCTTTGAAAGGACTGGTAACGGTCGAATTTTGACGAATTTTCCATTTTTCAGAACTTTCGCTTGTTAATATTTTAAACAGAAATATTTCAAGGAAAAAAATCTCCAGCGTACTTAAAATTGAAACAATCGACTATTTCAGCCCCATCTCGTGGACCAATATCTCTTTACTTGAAGCTTACTCGACAGAAGATACTTTATATGATCAGTCTAAAAAACACCATTCTTTCGGCATAACGGAATACTCCATAATTTCTGAAAATTAATCTTGGTCGAGGTTTATCTGCCTTTTGTACATCACTACATTTTTACATTGATCGTGAGGTCAATCACCACTATTTGCTCACTGATGACAAAACAAAATGCGCAAAAATTCCAAGCAGTGCATCCATAAAAATCGGCGAAACAGTTCTAACTAAACCCGTGGCTCGTAATTAAAACTAATGGAATCTCGAGACCTGCAGAGTAAGAATTTCGATAATAATGATGATGACAATATGAAGAGGATGCCACGTAACTTAGTGTTCATACTTCTGATAAAGATAATAGCGCCGGGGATATTCTCCCCTGATCTTTTCGAAATGCGTGCGAGTTACTCTAAAGTCTTCATACTGCGTTATTAATGAAAGGTGAGAGAAAAGGACGGAGGTACATCACCGAGATGAGCCAATAATAGTAACTATCGGCCATCAGGTTTTACACGCCAAATTTTAAGGAACAAACTGATGTAGTGCTCACCATGGCAACATTGTTTCTTGTTAGGTTCCTTTAACTGTAGTGACAACTTTCTAATATTTTCCGATTCGTGCTGTTGGGTGGATAAGCAGAAAGAAATATTAGGAAAATTTACTAAGCAAGAACCAGCCAGGATAACCTAGACTGTAACAAAGGTTTATTTATTACAATGCTACTAGATTGAATCATGCCGCCGATCAAGTTTCTTTCTACCTAGTTTTATTCTTTCACTCCTCATGTTGCATGGCAAATGGTTTGAACCCAGGAGTGTGAACAGTAGGTTGGTTGTGATCGTCCGGGTTAGAGTAGTCTCCAGAAAGACTGTTGTTGGTGACTGACGTTTCGACTACCTGAGCAGAAGTCATCTTCAGAGTCAAGTGAAAAGTATTCGTCAGATGGCGGTATATATGTCTCTGATCGTAGAAGTGACTGGTCCGTTATGTCGGCCCAACAACAGTCTTTCTGGAGACTACTCTAACCCGGACGATCACAACCAACCTACCATTCCTCATGTTCATAATAATAATTCTCCCAGCACAGTAATCAAAAGGTGTGAGTCCCACAGTGAGAATTTATCCTCCAATCAGCTTTCATCTGAGCAAGATATATATAGAAAAGGTCAAAATTCTTCTTAATACACTGTACATGAAATATCTCTGGTGAGAGACTTAAGAGAAAAAATTAAATTCAGTCACTCTCAGGAGTAACAGGGTTAGTTTTGTCGGTGCTGTTGCTGCCTAGCAACGTAGAAACGTCACCGCTCATTTTAGTTACTAAGGTGACGGCACCAGTGGAAATACTAGGAAAATGGTTTATGCAAATGTGTAAAACCAACGTAAAGTAACTAACGCGAACAATAGTGTCAATACTCTTTTACTTTAAAGAATAAAAATGGTACTTTTTCCGAGATATCTTTTCGTGCAGATCTCGAGGCAGTGTGTTTTCATTGACGCACAAACCTAATTACGAATGCCCATTCGAATATTTTAATTACGTTGCCGCCTAGCAACGGAGGATTAGATAAACGTCAATCATCTTAAATTCTAAAACGGAGACATGCATGAAAAGATGAAAGATTGGGAAATGGTTCTGAAAACGACATTAAACCAACATAAAGTAACTATGAGATATTATCCGTTCCTAATTTTTCTTCTTCTGAAATATGATATGATATATTTCTCGAGATATTTTTTCGTGCAGACATTTGCCGATGTGCCTTGTCGGCATCTGCAGTTTTGGCTTCCTTTCTGTTTTTTTACTCCAAACGACCAATCAGAAACGAACCAATTCATGTAAAGGATTGTCGAAAATCGACTGTCGATGTACAAAAATCCCGAGTCAGTTGAACGCAGTTTACTTTGAAAGACTAGCCTGCTGCTGCTGATAGCTTACATTCTTCAATTCATATTCAACATTGACTTCACAAATGTCTGCCCAAGGTTGAGTACTTTAATATTTTTTCTTAGTTGTCGTTGTTGTTGTTTTTTGATTTGATTATTAACTTTAGGTATAATTGTCTTGTTCTTTTTCAACGTGCTCTTGTTTGTCAAGTGGTCATTGCCAAAACGTGGTCATTGTCCGCTCTAAGCGGTGCTTGCTGTATTTTATTCTTTCATAAAATAGTCATATGGTTATCCGTAGACCCTTCCACCATCTCCCGCAAAATTACGAAAGATTTCTTGCTTAGAGTTTGGTTTTTTAACTCACATTCGGACGTTGCCCATTACCTTATGGGCTCTTATATTTTCCCATTTTTCATTATCGGTTGCATTTACACGAAAAAAATAAAAAAAATAACAATAATAAAATCGGACGACTCAGTCGAAAATCGAAACGCCCCGTATATATTTGGGCAGTGATCATTCTAACAACAGCCCGTAATAATTGGCTCATTGCCTTTGCGGATACGCTGCCATATGAAATGGCGAAGCTAGTATAACAAAAAATATATGAATACAAAAAATATTTTTTTCGCGCAAGTGACTATATCCGTGCCAAGTGTATCTGCCTATGAGCCGCGGGAACGCATAACTACACCGTTCCGTACCTCCTGAGCCTTTCCGATTACTCAATAGCGTAACGAGAGCCCTTTAGACTCCATCCATTAGCTACATGTTCGACCGTTCCAAGTGCAAAGGAAAACTACAAAACAGGACATCAAATTAGTTTAGTGTAGTTAACGAGGTCGCCCTGGAGTAAAAAGGCTTTATAAAGTTAAAAATATCCTTTAAAATTATACTTCAGAAACAGTTGTGGTATTACTAAGGTCGACATGTTACCTTTCCGAGCAGTAACCTAAACAGCTTTAAAACTTGATATAAAATTTTTGTGATAGAACTGACGACAATAAACTGAAAGACTGAAAGAACACTCAGCTGACTACAACCATAGTGTTCCTTTTCTTTAAGGTTCCGGAACATTTGATAACGTTGCCTTTCCACCGTATGCTCTATTTGGCTCCCGCAAACCCATAATGGTTCCCCTATATAGGGCAAGAATGGTTGGCTGCCATAATCCACTTGGTAGAGACGTAGGTAACAGAAAAAGGTAAGCGTAATTCTGTGATAGTAATATTCACCCTCATAGCACAGTGAACTTCCACTTCTGCACCACAAATGAACAAAGTAGTATTCTATGTAGTATATAGTAGTCAAAGTATCCAAAATAGTATTTATTGGTTTATTCGCAGATTATCAGACAACTGGAATTACAGTGGGAACTACCATGGAAATTCGGACATGTTATGCAGTGTTCCGCCCATCCCTTCGATAGTGAATTGTTCCACGCTTAAGATATCGGAGAACAGTGCGTTTGAGCCATATATGAAGACAACTTATGCAAAGCCACAGTCTTCAAAGTGCTCCGTGGTTCCGATGTGGGAAAAAAGCGCTAAGATATCGGAGAACAGTGCGTTTGAGCCATATATGAAGACAACTTATGCAAAGCCACAGTCTTCAAAGTGCTCCGAGGTTCCGATGTGGGAAAAAAGCGCAAACTCACACGATATCATGAAAACTACAGCACAGCACGAGATTAAACACAAACGGAACTTTACTTGCACGCTGTGCAACAAGTGTTTTGCCCGACCTCGCACGCTCAAGGTGAATACGGTAACAAGTAGTAGACCATGTTGACTTACAGTAAATACATCCAAATTATCGCCACCTTTCTTAGTCTCCAAAAAGTTTTCATAAAAACAACTTTGAGATGATCGATTTACGATATAACTCATGCTGGAAGCAATTTTACAGCTTACATTTCCTCGTATGTAATACAGCAACATAATTTACTCACACTGGCAATTTGGGTGCTAACTTTTCATTAGGTCCACATGCGAATTCACAGAGGTGAAAAGCCATACCGTTGCCCATACTGTAGCAAGAACTTCAGCCAATTTGGAAACCGTACCGTCCACATTCGCATCCACACCGGCGAAAAACCTTACAGCTGCAGGGAGTGTGGAAAATGCTTTAGGCAACGCTCGACCTTGCGGAGCCATTTGTACATTCACAACAAAAAGTAATTGGTCTGTACAAGGAACAAGCACCAAAAACTAAAGAAGAGTGTTTAAAACCATTTCATTGTGTGTCGCAATAAAGGAAAATACATGGTTGGGTCATTAACGGGGTGGCATATGGTGTGCATTCCAATCAATGCCTACAATACTAAACAGGTTGAATTGGTCAGTCAATACGAACTAAAGTAACCAGTAAGCACCGCAGAAGTCGCAATAGGAGTGGCAACCAAAGACTGATAGTGAATGTTCACAGCCAGCTTAATACTATAGATACAAACATGCATGTTGGCAACCAGGGGCGTAGCTATAGCCTTTTAGCCATTAAGCCCAGGCCTGACAGGAATTTCTGTGAACTTGGCGCGTTTTGGCAGTAAACACACCGCTTTTTTATTTACTTATTTATTTTTATTTATTATCATTATTGTTATTGTTTTCAGAAACTCAAAAAAAGCCATGTATTTTGCTTTAAACTACCGTGAAAATGAAGGAAATGCCAAATCAGCGACACTAGATTTAAAAAAATTTCCGGGGTACCCCCCTAGAAGCTGCACGGCGCTTCTTCTGAAATGATATGATTTGGGGTCTCCAGACATTTTTTTGTTCAAGTCTTAGTCGGCTCCTTGTGGCGGTGCTTTCTTGTCTTAATGACACATCCCGCAACCAATCAGCATTAAGGATAACATTTTTAATTAGCAGACAGTCGAGTTGGTCAGGCGCATTACCCTTTCAAAACAACGGCGAACTGTAAATCGAAATTATTTCTCAATTCGAGGATCGAACCCAGGTCAAAGATGTCTGCTAAAGGTTGAGTACTTATAAATATTATATTTTCATCCATTCAGCTGTAGTGTTCCAAACTCATGCTTATTTTAGTTAACCTATTCCCGGGGCCTTTCCATCAACTTTGATCACGATTTTACCAGTTTCAATTTTTTTTTTTTTTTTTTTTTGCTCTTATCTTTTCTTTCTGTTATATTATGTAGTTTTATCTTCACTCCCGGGGCATTTCCATCAGTTTTGATCATGATTTTATCAGTTTCTATTATTGTTTTGCTCATACCTTTTTTTTCTGTTGTATTATGTAATATCTTATTTTCATCCATTCGTCTAGCGTTCCAAACTTATACATTTTTTATTTAACCTACTCCCAGGGCCTTTCTATCAATTTTGATCACAATTTTACCAGTTTTTATCCTCCCATGTAGTATTCGGTGAAGGTTAAAAACTCAAAGGCACATACACTTTGACAGCCCCGTGAAGGCCTCGTTTCATTAATTAACATGTACTAACTTCTTGCATGTAGCCACGTACCAATTCAATGTTTTAATATTTCATCGACCCTGTCATGAGTTCCGAGTTCTTTGTCTTTTCTTTTTATTTGTTTTTGCTACGTTTCCATTCTCTCTCCGTTTTAGTTTATAGAGTAGTTAATTGTCTCAGATTGTACAGACACACGCACGTTTCGTTTATGATAAAAGAATTTCTGAAACGAATCTATCCTGGCACCGCTATACAACATGGGTGAAAAAGACTTAACTTCTGCATGTGAGAAACGCACTTCCCAACCGATAAAACTCTCCTAACAGAAACTAATCCGGTCCTTCAGTTGTCGATCAAAACAAAACCATCTCTGCACCATACACCCAAGATAATGCTGTAATGTTTGGACACAACGCTGGGCGACAAATGTGTAGCTGTCTCTGTCGGCTCTCGTATCTATCAGATTGATTATCACGAGTACACTGACAGCGAGTGGCAGTCTTGTTAAAAATAAACTTCACACACGTTCGTAGTTGTCGTTAGGATCATTTGTTTTCCTTTTGCAACCCACGATGCGTTACGTAACAAGGAGAATGACCTTACACGTGGCACTCATGATAATACGGTCTACATTTTGAATTATAAACCTGCGAAGCGACGCAGGGGATTCACTACCCGTGGCAATCCATTTCTTAATGCAAACTACAAAAAAGTAGACATGTACCCAGTTGGTACTAATTTTTAAATATAAAAAGCACGCATATACCACTTTTCTTTCACGTTACATTACCCTCCTCAGTTCAATTTGATACCTACCAACATTGTGCCCAGCCGAGAAGCCTCAATTATGTTGGACCTATGTTGGTGCCTTCATATAGAATGTGTGGCTGCTATAATCCCATTGGGTTGGACACAGTGAGCAGGACAAGGTAATGCACGTCAATATCGATAACGTGATGTGCCTCATGTCCAAACATTTATATTTTATGACACAAAGAACGGATTTTACACAGCGTCAGATGTTATGTTCAGTAATATGCTCGTTTTAAATTTTAGTATAATTGGCATTAATGCAATTTTTCTTGGACATCCCAGCGTTTTGTAAACGTTTACCACTAGACACTACTGTTTGGTTAATTATTATACATTTCGCACAATGTAAGCTTTGCGGAAAATCGGTTTAACTATTATGGGGCTCCTTTTTGATGGCAACCGTGTTAAAACTACAGTCAGTAAAATGTTGCGCAATAGTTGAAAAACTTTCCCATAATTTTGATGGAGCAGTTTGTATACTACACCAAGACGTAACAAATTTGTAATGAGGTCTCGAACAGCAGCTAATATATCAATAGCCTCAGGCCGAGATTATAAGACACAATTTTGCTCATATATTCTCCAGGATTTATTTGCTGACTGTGAGCTTTTTTGTTAAAAGATCGTCAGATAACTGGCGTTACGGTGGAAACTACCAACATGGCTTCTTTGACAAGTCACACGACTTTTCGATTGTCCCTTCGATGATGAAATGTTCCAAGCTTCAGGTATCAGAAAACAGCGCCTTTGAGCCATATAAGAAGCCAACCTCAGCACTTCAACAGCCTACAAATTGTTTTGTGTCCCCGACATGGGAAGAAAGTTCGCGCCCTAAAGATGTCTTGGAAGACGCAGAGCAAGAGGAAATTGAACCCAAAGGGAACATTAATTGCACGCTGTGCAACAAGCGTTTTGCTCGACCCCACACACTCGAGGTCAGTAAGTAGGCCATATTTCATTTCGTTACCCCAGCGAAGCTCTCCTTTTTAATATCCGACTTAAAGTATTCTTTCGCCACAAAGAAGAGAACCTGCCAGTTACGACACCGCGGAAATACGTTCTTTCTTTGGCCGTGCAGTCACCGTATTTTTGAGTCAGCGGTCATTGCACAAAACTGTGAATTCAAGTGAAGATTTTGCAAATCAATGTAACGCCCGTGAAACCTCTAGACCCAGCCAAGGAACTCAATACTTTGACTCGATGCTTAAATATTAGTAAGTTCAATGCATCTTCTATGAGTTGTGCACAAGAAAACCGGGGATTGCTAACGATGTAAAAGTTTTCCTCGAATAGAAGAAGTTTTAACGGCATTTTGACGGCAGCTGATCAACGGAAGGATGTTAGGAACGTACTTCCGCTGTCTCAGTTATGTATAGTCGATCGTCTTTGGAGGGAGAGGTGTGCCTCTGATCACTGTAGTGCTTTGGGAAAGGCTTGTTAAAATTTTTCACTCAGCTAACCAACTGTGTTCATTCTCTCACCGTACCACAAACGAATTGATTTGGCAATTTTGATGTCGTTTATATAAAAGCTGATTAAAAGAAACGATTTTACTGCACGACTCATCAAATTTCTTTTGGTGTGTAAAATTGTAAAAATGTGGGAGTTGGATCGCACAGGGACCATACCTCAAAACTCTGATCGGACAGAACTCTGATCGGACGTTATAACTGAGGGCAGATACTGTACACCATGTTTCTCCGAGAAACCAAATAGTCAAGCAATTCGCATGTTCAAGAAACTCCTAAAATACAATTCGTATGGCATCTCTCAAATCCTCTGGAATTTGTTTCGTTTATTTCGTGATCACATGAAAGAACTTTAGCTCAACTCCTCACCCTGGGATCTCAAGCAGTTTCACGTCAAGAAGCTATTTTGGGTTCAAAGAGAATACAAAATCTGAAGTGCTCATTTTTTTCGGCTTGTGCAATAAACACGTTTTCAGACCAAAGAACCCCTTTCTTATCTTTAGTGTTGCCCCAAAGCGTTATTTACACAATGTTATTTCCGTACTGATTTTTCACCAGGTTCACATGCGAATTCACAGAGGTGAAAAACCATACAGTTGCCATTACTGTTGGAAGAGTTTCAGCCGGGCTGGAAACCGTGATGTCCACACTCGCATCCACACCGGCGAAAAACCTTACATCTGTAACGAGTGTGGAAAATACTTTAGGCATCGCTCGACCTTACGAAACCACTTGAAGATTCACAAGAAAAACAAAAAGGCTATAATGTAAACCAGTTTTCTACTGCCAGATAGCTCAAGCTCTAATGTTAACTAAAAAGCATAGAAGATTGATTGCCCGTTTGTATCAGCACATAGGTGTGTGTAAAGGTGTTACTTTTTTGCGGCACACAAACGTTAATACTTTAAATCATTCTTATCACTGGGAAGAGGAAACAGTAAAAATTACAACCTTTTTGTAGTGAGGGTTGTAGTATAAAACAATCCAAAGTTACAGCTGTTTCAACTTTAAGATATTTGAATGGAAAACAGATCGATGGCCCTACCAATCTCGCTTTCATGTTCCGTCACTTTAAGCCACTAATCCAAGTATAGCTTTTACAGTATACAGACACAAATACACAGAAATGCTATTTTTTACGGTATCTTTCGAACATCAGTATGGTATCAATGTTCGCAATTGAAGAAACGTAAAAGGGATGCCACATAAAGTTTGGGCACGCCTTTATGCATTGCTCAAGATTTTGAACTTCAGTAGAGGGTGACTCATACATTAAACTGTTGCAACAGTACAGCCTAGGTGTAATGACAGCGTGTACGAGGCGTTGATATATTTCCAGACCATTCAAGAAGAAAATGCATGAGTGATATAGTGAGAATTGATAGACCAATCAGCTTTGGTCTGTGTAAACTACCAAATGCCAAATTCTCCATACTGTATGATATATCTCTGATGAGAGACTAAAGGAGAAAATTAAAGTTGATCATTATTGATAGTGAAAGGGTTAAGTAGCAGCAATTGTGACCATACTATGCTTATGCTAAATGTTCACAGCCAGCCTGCGATACCAAGGACTGAGTGTCGATGCTGAAAACCTGTATCAACATGTATCAATGTACATACATCTTAAGAGAACACTAAGTACAAACAAAATAAAATCGTAATTACGGCAGTTTATTTTTTTCCTCATCATCAGTTACCTACTAAAATATCTCAAATCTAACCCACGATCTCTACAGAAAATGAGTTGGTCGTAGGAGAACCGATAGATAAATACATTACAGATCTGATAAATTCAGAGAGTCAAGGCAATGTTAACCATTACAATACGTGAGGTGTTCCTGTAAGGTCAAGCCAAACCTAAATGACGTTACCGCACAATGTTACTGAGGTAACATGGACACGTTTTTGCGGGGTCGTTTGTCGGAAATCAAAACCTTGGTTGAAGCTTCTGCAAACTGTTACGTCAGTCCGCCCGTAACCTTTTCTTGTGATGTTCCCAGACTTGTGAGCCTCAAATGACTAACAAAAGAAATACGCGGAGTCTAACACTTCGTTAACGTCAAAGTCACCTGCAAAAAAAAAAAAGAAAAAAAAGTAGCGTGAATAGAGGAAGCTTCACAGTATGACAAAGGGACTTCAACCAAAGCGGAATTTTTTACAAGGTTAACGCGTTTGTGCAAAATATCTGGTAACATTGACTATTTTAAGCCTAGATAAGACATTTTTCCGACCTGTTCTTGGCTTGTTGCTCGGGAACGCTTCTGCAGTCTCGCTGCAGCCTTCGTTAAGGATTACATCTGGCTTGCGCTTGTTCAAGGACAATTTGCCGTTGTTCGCTGGTCTCGTGGTTGCGCCTCGCTTGTGCTTCCTCTGTTCGTTTTTGAAGACCAGCTTGGTCCTTCCTGTGAGACTGTGGCCTTCATGATTTTTCCAGTTTTTGTAGATTGATTCATTTTCATGACACAAATTCTCGCAACGGACCTTCGGTTGAGGGGGGGGGGGGGGGGGGGTCGGATGAAGGATAGTCAAAAAACGAGATATTGTCGTAATTAGCACCCTCGCAGAGCTCGGAAAAAGCCCTCGTTTCCCTCCGAAGCAGAGATGCTGGAATTATTAATAGCTTGGAATACGATATTCGCAGATGACCCTCGCTTACAGATAGGACTTCTGTTTACACCGAGTACACTGTCCTTGTTTTTGTTTTTATTGTTTCGGAGCGACTATTGGAACGGAGTGCTGTTGCTCTGCTCCGCTTGTGAATAAGGACCCGTATCGGATACTATCGGTTTTCAATACGTTCCGATTGCATTGAGTAATTGCGTCAAAGCCGCTTCCAACGGGCCTTGCGTTTACACTATACCGGATATTTCTGGTCTCTGTTGTTGTCTTTATCCATCTCCCGCCTTTGCTCAAGACGGATTGACTGAAACAACGTTCATCAGAAACCAGCCGAAGGAGAGTAAATATTAGCGAAGAAACTAAAAAATGTGAGCCGCTGCAAGTTCATGCGTACCACCGTACCACTTGTTTCACTGTAAAATCTACTACTACAGCTGCAGCATTTGTGCTAAACTCACAGGGCATAGGACAGGCGTTAGAGGGGAAAGCAATTTCTTCAATTTCAAATGTAAGCCATTTCGTAAGATGCATTGATTAAAACTTCGCAATCAAGTTAGCGAGTGCGAACAGGAAGGTAGAGAGAAATGCCCAGATATTTCCCGACCACTTACCAGGTTCTGGCAGACCCGAAAACGATGCGTGCGTCCTGGTTTCTTCGTTGTCACTCGAAGTTTTCAGCGGGCGCAGAAGCCTAGGAAGGTACAAATACGCCAAAAATTACTAAAAATACGCTATTATATACGTCGAGCCCACTTGGCCATTCTGATCAAGCCATGCCATCATTTGAAACATATAAATACAGCAAACCATTTCATTGGAAGGGAAACAATCAAAGGCTTTGTCGCCAAATACTCCAAGCAGCTAACACACATAACACGTGAACATGTGCACTAAGCGGGCTCGGCAAAGTTTCAGGAGAGTTGAATTCCCATTTGAAAGTCACCAAACACTTACTCCAGGTTTCCATAATTGTCGTGGAAGTGTTTTTGCAAGTCTTCGAGGATTGGTTGACTGTGAAGTCTGGCAAACTGTTCTCGGCAAATCTGCAGAACAAGTTTAGAGATGAGCACTTGAGCAAAGAAACCGCACGAATGACTGGAACCGTTTCACCCTGGCCACGCAATCAAACAAAGGAAGAGCCTATTCACCACCTATTCAATTATTTATTACAACATTTAAAGGTAGTCTGACTAGATTGGTTTTATACCATTTTCAGGCTTCCTAGCACCTTGCAAATATATCTGAACGAAGTGTGAATAAAAACTGTTGTTGTTGTTGTTGTTGTTGTTGTGTTGTTGGGTCCTGGTTCAATGTCAGACACGTGTTACAGTAGTACTGCAGTTTTACTAATACCCCATTTACACTACGAAAGTATGAGAACGGCACAGGCAAGGATAGGAACGGTTCCAGTCTTTTTTGTGCTATGACCACTGAATCAAAAATAAGCCATCCAACATGACCACCATGCAAACCCTCTAATGAAGTGCATCTGAGTAAAAGAACCAAGTGACTACTACCAACGTTTCCACAAAGATACAATGGCTTCTCTGAAGGTATTCTGGTTTTAGCTGTCGCCAAATGACGTCACCATGCAAATGTCCTAATGGCAAAAAGCTTTGAATTAGAAACTTGCAGGACTCACCTTGTTCATTACATTTACGTTGGCACCGTGAGTCCAGTAGCTGTCATGCACGGACGCAAAAGTAATGCCAGCTCTCTGACTGTACAGCGCGGTGAGCATCATGTGTGTAGAGTCCAAGGAATGGACGAAATTCGGTGGAAACGCCTGTTTCTGCTTCCTCGTGTCCGGTGGTGACTGAGAGAAAGCCTTGGCGTGAATCTCTATACCTTGGAGTTTGGTTTTGATAGTCTTCACGCTTCTCTTGCTGTATGGTTGGCAGACGTAAAGACCCAGCGGGGTGTACCAGTCGACCAAGTGACCGGACAAGGCGACCTGGGACGCGGACATCACGAACCAATCCTAAGAAAAAAATATGCATGTTTACCACTGGAAAATTCGATGATGGTATTCTCTACGGACGTTATTACTTGCAACGTCAGTGATAATGGTGCCAACTCAGTAAACAATTACTGTAAATGCTCTCTAATACTCCCCCCCCCCTCCCCCATAAGTCTTCTCCTCTACAAGAACAATTTTTAAAATAAGCCTCGTCTCGAATCAGCCCCCCTCCCCCCATTTTTATCCTGTCCACTTTCGGCACCAAAATTAGTAGAGAAACAAGACCAACGACGCGCATTGGATACTTAGTGATATACATTGCTTACAATAGAGCATTTACGGTATATATGGCATGTATTCCACGAGCCTTCATTGATACCGCAAGTTTGGTTATTTGTTGTGCTGTCCTTTCTAATGTAGCTACATCAATAAGTCAAAAGCCCTCACACACCTGTATGGCCCTGGCAGCGGTGAACAATTCACCAATACTGTCGAACACTTTCTTCACAACGTACGACGAACACGCAAACAAGATTTTCTCGTCCACGCCAACATCTCTGAGCTGTCGTTCAATCTGTAGACGACCTCCAATGATCGTAACACCATAGACAATAGTCATGACGGTTTGCTTAACAACCTTGCGGCGGACTTTGCCCTCGAGGTGCTGAGCGACCTCAAGTCCACCATCCGCGTCTTTTTTGCGCGCTATCTCGACCAGCTTTGCAACTTCCTCGTACACATCCTGCGGTCTGTCGGCAGGGATCACGTTCACCTGTTACGAGCCAAGAAAGCGGTGAATGCTTAAACGTCCAACACAATTAGCCTGCTGCGACAAAGAACTACCAAATAAGAAAGCTTAATGCCTTAGCCAAGAAAGCAGGCCAGACGTTATACAGACGTTATATAAAGTATACATGCTCACCTAATTACCCTAAAGTATCACGATGGATGATTGATTTTATACAGCGTAATTCCATGTGATCAGAATTTTAATTACATTTTATTTCTGAGTTTGTTCACTAAAAGTAGATTTCTCGTTCTTCTCTTAAGGCCGTTTCACACTGGACGCGTCGCGACACGCTGTAACTGCATGCGACAACGCGACAAAATTAGATCGCGGTCATTCCTTCAGTCCGACTCACACCCGACGCGGCACGACATTCGCCATAGCCTGGTTTCCATATAATCGTCTCTGGCGTAAGGATCGTCTCTGTCGCAGAATTTTGTGTTGACGCAAGGATAGAACACGGTTCTATCGGGACGATCGAGTCGCTTCTGACGTAAGGATCGTCTGAAACAATCGCAAGAGTGTTTCCATATAATCTTCCCGATTGCTTGACAAAAAATTCTGCGACAGAGACGATCCTTAGGTCAGAGACGATTATATGGAAACTAGGCTTATGTCGCGCCGCGTCCGGTGCGAATCGGATTGAAGGAATGACCGGGATCTAATTTTGTCGCGTTGTCGCATGCAGTTACAGCGTGTCGCGACGCGTCCAGTGTGAAACGGCCTTAAGCCTGCGGTCTTTTGGGACTATTCTGTCTATTCCTATATTTGTAATATAGGAATAACAAAATACAGTCGAACTCCTATTAAGCGGCCAGTTGTCAAAGTCCCGCAACTAATGTCAGTATATAATGCTGTAAATATAACCCTACTTAGCGGCCATCTTTTGGCCGTCCTAACGAGGGTTCTCCCATTGTTGTTACCCCTATTAAGCGGACACTAAAAATTCAATACACACAGTTTGGCCTTGTTTTAAAAATGTTGGTGACAAATAACAGTCCAACATAGAAGATAAAGACTCATAAAAACATTAAACATGCAACAGGTTGTCACGAGCCTCCAAGCGTATTCGCCTTACACTACATTCTGACGAACCTCCATTAAGCGGCCAACCCATAATAGCATTCTTTTGCTAGGAGCCTGGTAAGCTCCACCAACCCATAATAGCATTCTTTTGCTAGGAGCCTGGTAAGCTCCACCAACCCATAATAGCATTCTTTTGCTAGGAGCCTGGTAAGCTCCACCAACTCGATTTAAAATAAAGTTATCATCAAGCTATCAATCACTCCCAAGCTCAAAGTGCAGATTCTCCCAACCTTTTAAGAAGAAAATATATTAATGATGTTGTGAGAATTCATGGTTTAATCAGCTACCATCTGAACAAGCCATCAAAAGCCAAGTTCTCCTTACTGTAATATATATATATAGAGAGAGAAAAACTGAAGGAGAAAATTGAAGTTGATCACTCTTGGGGGTCAAAGGGTTAATAGGGGTTTGACTGTACACAGAATACCAGTACATAAAAGAACAGACTTTGCGAAATTCCTAGAACAGAATAGCTGACGTGACAAAAAGAACGGAATGGGTTCCAAAAGAACGTGATTTACCGTCTATTCCGGAAGAGTCTCAAAAGAACGCTCCCTTAAGAACGTGATTTACCGTCTATTCCGGAATAGTCTCAAAAGAACGCTCCCTTAACGTACCTGTTTGGCTCCGTATGGGTCGCGCCCCAGAGCCGCGTAATGCTGCAGTCCGTTACACGAGCCGTCCTGGTGCACGGGTTGGTGTGACACGAACTGGCTCGGGTCCGGTGAGCGAAGCGCGGCTGTGATCTCCATACACGTGGCCAGCGCCTGCCACGGCTCATCTGCTGTTGCCCACCAACGCCGGCCCTGTGTTGAACAAAGACAACAACAACAAAATCAAAAGCCAACAAACAAACACAAGTGAGAAACCACCCAGTGTTTTCAAATTCCTCTCCGTGTGTACTTGACTTACAGCTCTGAAACTTGGTTGAATGTCTAATTTCTACACTCTTTCGCGTTCCCTTATTTAATTGCTCTACAGCTCTCAAACTTGGCTGTCTGTCTAGTATCTACATTCTCTTTCGTGGAAAAGGGTTCATCTCTTTTATATTTTATAGAAAGCTCTTTGACCTGCAGCTCTCAAACTTGGTTGTATGACTGATTATAAAATGCTTTTTCGCGTTACGGGGTTTATTGTTATATTTGACTTACAGCTCTTTGACCTGTATCTCTTAATTGGTTGTGTAACTAACTTTAAAACGTTATTTCTCGTGATGGGATTCATTTTTTTGTTTGACCTACAGCTCTCAAACTTGGTTACATGAACTCACCTCTAACGCGGACACCCCCGGGACTAGCATTTAGTGTCCGCCTTAGAGAGAGTTCAGTTACAGAGGAACAAGTGAAAATCGGCAAGGAACAAATCTGCATCCGCCTTAGAGAGGAGTCCGCTTTAGAGAGAGTTCAGGTGAAGAGAAACAAGTCAAAATCAGGACCAAATCTGCATCCGCCTTAGAGAGGAGTCCGCTTTAGAAAGAGTTCAGGTGAAGAGAAACAAGTCAAAATCAGGACCCAATCTGCATGCTGTCCACCTTAGAGAGGTGTCCGCTTAGAGAGTTGACTGGACTAATTTTACAGTGCTCTTTCTAGTGATTGGACTCGTTTGTTTGTTTGACTTTCAGTCCTGAAACTTGGCTGTATATGACTAATTCTAACAGGGTCTTTCTCGTGATGGTGCTAATTCAATTTGCAGCGAGGAAATAACCGTGTGCTTTAGCTGCGTCCATATTCGTATTGGAACTGTTAAATATCGGAAAAAGAACTCACGTTCAGCGGATTGTCGGCCGAGTCTTCGATCTCACTCATCATCTCATCTGCATACTGAGCTCGTTCCAGCAAAGTCGCTTTCTTCTTGGCGCCGTGCAAGTTCACCAGGTGAATTTTAAGCCACTTCAAACCCTCACTTCCAAGAGGTACCCCTTTAGCGAAAAGCAGCATTCCACGACTCAAGTCATCCCCTAAACAAAAGAAGAAGCAGGCGGAAGCGTCAGCTATTCGGATGTATAAGTTTTCATGAAAAAAGATTCTCGAACCGACACCATGACACTCGCAGCAAAACATCACTAGGCTATATGTTGTCGTTTAATTGTTTACGGCGACTTGATAGTTAAGTTATATAAGAACTTCGTTTGGACGAATCAACGCCAGAATATCTTACTCAATATAAAAACAAAAAACCAACGAGAGCTTACATAAAAATTTTGCCTAATTTGTAAAGAGCGTGAATTTCGTTTCCTCGTCGTGAAATAACAGTATATTAAGCTTTGAACTACAATATATTTTTATATCATACAATGTTTGTTTGTCTTCTCTATTTTTCTGGTTTTCTAATCCGATCGCGCTCGACGTAAAGGGACTTTTACTCACGTGAAACAACAACAACAACAACAAAAACAACACAAAAACAAAAACAAAAACAGGTTTGCATGGAAATTTACTTCATTATGTCTAGGTACAGTATGTGAATAAAAATAATTTTACAACGACAATAAATTCTAAACTACTACCTTTTGTCTTCTCTTTTTTCAAGTTTTTAAGTCTAATTGTATATTGACGCCGAGAGCAAATTGCAACAGAAACAGAAACTAACCCACGTGGGAGCAGTGTGGAGGAATGGGATACACGCGCCCGCGGAAGTCCAAGTTAAGAGGCAACCAGAACACGTGATCTCTGAAGTAATTAGCAACTGAAAGCTTGTATAAGGCAGTCATGCGCAGTGAGTACTTTTCGCGGGCCAGCTTCTTGGCTTTCCGGAGCTCTTGCAATCGTCTAGTCCGTTCCTCTGGGTCTACACCTGACTTCGGGAGACTAAAACACAATAACCAGGTTAAAAATTTCACTGAAAGATTGTCTTTACATATGGAGTACAAGTACAGTGAAACCTCAATATAACGAGCCTCGGTATAACGAAAACCCCGATATAACGAACGATATCCTTAAGCCCACTATAAAAGCCACAGTAAAATGTATGGAAGCGGAACCTCGCTATAACGAAACCCCGTTATAACGAACCCATTTTCCCAGTCCCTTGGCCTTCGTTATATCGAGGTTTTACTATATAGACAGTTCGGGAGATTAAAACACAATAACCAATAACGAACCTCGCTATAACGAACACATTTTCCCAGTCCCTTGGCCTTCGTTATATCGAGGTTTCATTGTACTGCCACCTGGACTGAGCCCGGATTAACTGACCTAATTCAAGATTAGTCTAATTGTACTATGGATTGAGCCCGGATTAACTGCATTTAAAACTGACCTTTCCAATGAGTCCGGATCAGACGGCATCACGGGGCCTGGGACGGCTAGCTTGTCGCATCCTCCGTCGTTAAAAACGTGAATAGCCAAATCCAGAATTCTATTGTTCGTCTTCCACGCGCATGCGCCGAGGATGTTGAGTGAATCAAAGATGGCGCTGAGTTTGTTTCGATCAGTTTTTTCTTCCAGAAGGCGGTCGTGTTTACCGTCTTCGTCGAGGCTGCTTCGAATCAATTGCACTGCGCAAAGTGAGGAACAGAGAGTATGTCAGTGCGTAAAGGAGGAACAATGATAAAATACATAAGTTTAACCAGAAAAGGGTGATTCTGGTCAACTTTGTTTTGACGAGGGTGAGCGGCATGCTTTGGATCTCTCGTGAGTCAAACAGTAAGGCAGTGAAAGAGCCAATGACAGTGATTAAGGCGCCTTTCTAATGTGTTTTTTGTTTTTCTTAATTCAGTAGTTTCCAAACTGTTGTGGGTGAAAGCCCTGCCTTGAAAAAGGATTATCTTTATTTGCAAGTTTTCCCTTTTTACTAAGCATAAATCAAATTTACCAATCAAGTTAAATTAGAGGTGAAACCCAGCCATGCCTCATTTGAAATGTGGGCAGTTTTGGTAAGGTTGTTTCCAAAAACAGTATTCAACTTTCAAGTTTTCGATAATTGACAAGCAGAACATTCTCTTTCGATTACGAAGTCTGTTGTTTATAGCTTGAAACTTGATTCTCGCTAATGAGGCAAACTAAAACATGTAAAGCAAAGACCCTCCAATACCCAGCTCTGTAAAAGCTGTTAACCAGCGGACCAAACGTAAAGAAAAACGACTTGCGAGAATGCAACGACAATGCGCCTAAAACGTCGGCTGTGTATCGAGCAGTACCCACCTGGCTGAATAAGGAAGGCACCATCTTTGACATCTCTCCAAGGCCTCGGAGGAACCAGCATTGGCAGGGCCGTGGTGGGCATAGAAATCTGTCCCTGACTAGCCAAGTATCCTTTAAACAGCTTACACACCAGTGGATGTGCCTTGATTATCCCGACCCGTTTTGTATCTCGGAATTCGTAGGAATGGTAGAACGCAGGCGCGAGCTTCTCCGGTTTGTTGTTTAAAGCATTCACGTCAATCTTGGTCGACTTCAACAAGAAGTCGAGCAGTGAGCAGCCACACTGAAATAAAACAACGGCAATCGTGAGATGAGAAACGCTCAAGGATTGAAATATTAATGAATATTCGTTAATAAACTATGGCAGGTAACAAAATAAATAATGATAAACAGAAACTGGCAAAGGCTGAGAAGGTGGTCGGGGAGACGGAGAGAGAGAGGAAGAAAGGGGCAAGAAGAGGATGGGAGGAGGAAAGCAGGAGAGGAAGTGAAGACACAGGGGGCGGGGGAGGGGGGCAGACAGGGGCAAGAGAAGAACACAGGGGGAGGGGTGAAGGGCCCGGAGGACAAAGGGAAGACACAGGGGGAGGCGGGAGTTATTCAAATTGCGCGAGTGCATCACAATACAACACAACACGTTACAACATTTTATTTACCAACATTAGGAGCTTACATGAAACTCGTTCAAACTTAAACATAAAAAAAAAAATCAAAATAAAGATTTCGATTAACTGTAGAAAAAATATTGTGTGTAGTACAGTACCTCTCTTGTTATTCCAATGTTTGTACCTTATACATCTTTACTTTCTTTGTACAAAGTCGTTATTGTTAGTGGTGGTGGTAAGTGTTATTTTTCTACATCTGTGATTCTTACTGTATTTACTTTTGGTTTTGGTACCACACGTTTTGGTATCACGTACCACGATCCTGATTGGCCAGGGCCACAGTGCAATCTCCTGCTGTAGTGACGCACCATACGGCAAGGCTTCGTCCAACTCGTCCCAGTACTCGCGCGACATCTTTTCTGCTGTCAGGTTTTCATCTTTGATATAGGTAAAGTAGTCATGGTACATCTCCTTCATCTGATAAAATGTGACACACACACACACACACACAAAAGGTTACATGTAAACCCACAAAACAACAACAAACAAACAAAATCACTCTCTTCGATTCACCAAGCCAAATACGTTTCAATCAGCGATCACTGCGCAAAGCTGTGGATTGTGGAAGTCCAGATATTGAAGATCAATGTATTAACGCTCGTAGAATCTCAAGACTCGAAGCGAAGAAACTCAATACATATCGTATCGAAGTTTACTGCATTTGCCAATATAACATACGGGCTGTAAGTTGTGGGAACAAATCGGTATCACCTTCTTAAGCATAAACCATCAAACGCGTAAACATAAACGCGAAAAATATAAACACATACACACCACACTGGAACATATCGGCCTCACCTTGTTGAGCATAAGGTAGTCCAAACGCGTCAACAGAAACGCTAAAATATATAAAAACATACGCCCCAACTTAAACACTGACACATATCGGTCTCACCTTGTTAAGCATGCCAGACTTGACTCTGTGTTTCACCATGTATTTGGTATTGAGGCTTGACCCGAGAGCCCCGCTTACACTGTGGAGAGGCACTCCCTCGACTTGACCTTTTATGAAGAAGATCACTTCATCCAGAGTGATATCAGCAAGTTCATGCGGCTCAAAGAAAGGAAAAAACGGCGCATACCTTGCACGCATGGACACCCAAGCTGAAAAAAATAAATAAATAAATAGATAAATAAATAAATAAATAAAAGAGCAAATTGACGAAGAAAGATAATACAGTGGAACCCCGTTAATACGTCCACCACCGGGACATACCTAGTCGTATTAGCGGTGTTTTCAGATAAGAAAATGATTGGGCGTTTATTTGTTTGGAAAAAAAAAAGAAAGTGGCCGTAAGGCAGGGTTCCACTGTAAGTAAAAATCAAGTCTAGGTAATGCACTGGCTAAAGTTTGTATCTTAACTCTGCGTCATCCAATTTTAGTTACTTTTAGGCAGCAAGCAGCTGATATCTGGACACGGTTGTTCAAAACTTGATTAGGCTAATTATGGATTGTAGATCTAAATTTCTGCGTCAAATTCTGAAATGAGAAGGTTTCGCCGACAACACGACTTCCTCGATATGCTTTAAGATATACAGTAAGCAATATTTCTAGTTAGTCTGTGAGGGAGGTACAGTGGCGCCATTCTAAAAGCTTTAGGACATTCCAAGCGTGATTTAGCGCTCAGTATTGTCGCCTGTTCTCTTACTTACTATTTTTACCTTTTCCTGATTCGATATCCTGCATCTCTGCCTCTATGCTCTGAATCAACGCCTCCCTCCACTTGGATCGCCACTCCATAAAAAGCTCCTTCGCCCTGTCTTGCTTCTCTTCGCTTTTTTCTTCAACGGACTGAACCAATGTTACTCCCGCGAGTTCTCGAGAAACCTGCTCGTCCAGCAAACGCTCCAAAGTAGACTTGTTGAGATCATGAGAGAACCTGCCAGGCTCAGATTGCAGTGCATTCATCCTGTCGTCCCTGTTTTCGTACAGAGAGGCAACAAGAGCAGGGGACTTTGATTGTCTGTAAGACGCAGGAACCTCATATTCGTACAGTGGGTTTACCAGTCGTAAAGCATGGAGAACCCCCTTCGCTTGCTGTTCTGTCAGGCAGCACTTATAGAAAATGTGTCTGGGATTAAAGCCCTGTGAAGGAGTACAACAAACAGAATATTTAGAATAAAGCACAAAAGAAGGCACAGGAAACTATTTTTCTGTGCTAACGCTATAAGAAGATAAAAATACAGAAAAAATACAGAAAACAAGGAGAAATAACGTAACAGTGAATAGTACACATAAACACTTTATACATGATAAATACAACACTATACGAGTACATTTCACAAACCATGCAAAAGCAGTGAGAGGTGTGGACTTCTGAAATACTTGTTTGTGAAGCTTTGACACAATGGTTGTAGCACAAGTTGAGTTTGAGATGAGTCGAGTCCTACATTCATTACTACTGTAACCAGGGGCAGATTCAGGACTTTTGCTAGGTTGAGCAGTTGAGTACTAAGGCATTTCCCACATTTTGAGACAGTCCTGGAGCACTATTCACTTGTGTTGTATATACTAAACTGTAATTTTGCTAATGAGAGGAGAAAGTAGAAAATTTAAGTTGGTCAGTTTTGGGAGTGAAAGGATTAATGAGAATGATGTAGCAAATTACCTTCCCTTCCAATACACTACTGAATATGGCTCATAAATGTAAATGTAGTGTTAACTTAAACAAAGAAACCAAACACAATTACAGTACATGCATTGTACAGTGCCATACAAAATAACCTGTACAGTACCTGGTCAGACATTTCTTGAGAAATCTGCTTGATTGTCTCTGTATCACTGTACTTGCCATAGCAGTAGAGAAGAGCTGCATATGTGCCCATGTCCGGCCTAAGTCCCTCGTTTAGCATCATTTTGTGTAACATTTTCACTGTAAAAGGGTTGCCTTGCTCTGCCCAACAGTGAAGCATTTTGTTGAAGGTACTCACGTTCAGCTTTTTCCCCATTCGTAAGTATCGGTTAAATAACTTCTGGGCATCACTAGCCTGAAAAAAACATTTGCACCCTGGTGTAATAAATACCCTGCTACTGTAACTGCAAATGGTATAAACACCCGGGGGTGGGATGTGTGCAATGTCCTGCAATGTCTGCAGCGACATATTTCTGTTAAAATCTTACCTATCCCAGACCAAAAAGACAAAATCAATACCCTATTTCAGACCAAAAAGGCAAAGTTGATTTCCTATGTCAGACTAAAAGTTCTTGAACATGATACCTATGTGGCATATACCTATATGGCTTATACGTGGGAGTACCCCCCCCCCCCCCTCCCCCTGGCACAAACATTAAGATTTATACATACAATACTGTAAGATGGGAAAAAAGTTGTTCCTGCCAAGACAAGACAAACCGAGACAGAATGTGCACAACCCTTTTTTTTGTTTACACTAACTGTACTTACATTTCCAAGGTTCAAAAAGCCATTAATTTCAGCCAAAGTTCTCACTTCAAACAACTTTCCACCAACAGTGCCTTCTTTAAACCTTGGAGTCTGCTTCCTATCATAGGAAAGGCTTCCATGATCCATAACAGAATCCTCCTCAAATAATGAGCTTCCTGCTCTCTGCTCACTCAGTGTGTCCACCTCTTCTGTGACTTCCTCTGAACTAATAACATCTTCATTAACAAAATCAAGCTCACACAAGTCCATAGCACTAGTCCTGTTGATTGCTTCTGAGGAATCCAGTTTTCTGCGTAATTTCTCAGAATCAAAACCACTTTTCAGATTAAACTCATGGGCATCTCTGCTTGTACCTGTGTCCTGTTCAACTGACAATGGGGATTTTTTAGAGTTTTTTCTTTTCTTTTTAGTTTTTTCTTGTGTAACATCTCCTCTTTGCTCCACTTCCTCTGTATAGCTTTTACTTGCTGTGTTTTCACTGTGTCTTGCTGTGTCATTGTTTCTGTCAGATTGCTGTGTGAGTGAGGCAGAAACAAAGCCTTGTTTTACTTCTTTTCTCTTCACCTTTTTAGTGATGCTACTGCCTTTTCTTTGATTAGCTTTCCCAGCCTTAACCAGCCTGTTATACAACAGAAAGGCTTCTTTCACCTTGGTTTCTCTAGCTTTCTTCTTGTTTACTTTTGAAGTAGGCAAAGACCGAGTATTTCCTTCCTGTTGTTTTGCAGCACCTCCAGTTGATGACGAAAACCTCATTGGTGAAATATAACACCCACAGATCTTTTGGCTCCATCCTGATAAATATAAAGAAATGGTTAACTGATCATTAATCAAGATTTCATTCCAAAATATAAGAAGTATGCTCAACATGATTGGCTAAAAGAACCATGTTAGCTGAGAGCACTGTATACACACCAACGTGATAGATGCAATAAATTGTGTATTTTATTGACTAATAATTTACTAAAAGAAATACATAACATGTGCTGTTAAATATAGCCTCATCTACAGGTGAGAATTATGCCTCATAGATGTGTTGTTGAGAAAAACGTAACCAAGGGAAAAAAATAACTAAGGCAAAGAGACGCCAAAGCGATGCCAGTCCCTTCTCTGACGTCACAGACCCAGTCTCCCATGTCGCTTGGTCAAGATTTTGGAATTCTGAATTCAACCGCGTCAAAAAAGTATAAGAACGCTTCGGAACGGAGTTTCTTTGAGTATAAGTTGCTTAGATCACTTCCTACTTTCCATATAAAAACGTAACGTCTGAAGGTTTATAGGCACTTTAAGTGTGACAAAGTTCGATATTTGAATCAATTAAGTTTGTTACTTTATGGGACTAGGCCAGACGGATAAAACGACTGAAGTTTGACATTATTTCAAACATTGTATTTCCCATGTGCCAAATCTAATGCATAAATTATAAATATATTGAACAACAATCACTGACCATATTGCAGTTCAGCAATTATGAGGTTCAACTGAATAAGTTCGACATTTGAAACCACTGCCATGCTTTTGACAAAATCATCTAATTAAATAAGATTCAACAAGGCAGAAGTTTGACGTTTGAATCAGGCCTCTCCAGAGATGTAGTACAGTAACTTGGCATGTGATAAGCCTCCTTATACCTTTCACTCCCAAGAGTGATCAACTTCAATTTTCTCTTTTTAGTCCTCTACCAGAGATGTATCAGACACTATGAAGAATTTGGCATTTGATACCTTGCACAAGTAACAGCTGATTTAAATGTCAATTCTCACTTCATCACCCATACATTTTCTTATTTTATGGTTGGGAGAATTTGTATTTTGAGCTTGGGAGTGAAAGGGTTAAAAGAATATACATTTAAATATCTTGAAAGAGAGGAACTGGATTAAAAGCTGGATGAAAACAACAGCAACTTCATCATGATATGCTACAACAATAAGTACTGTAAAACTACTACCCCCTCCCCTCAAGATGTGTAGAGGGATCTGATGTGCGTTCACAGCGAACACGTCCAAAATTTTTGTAGTGACGATGAGATTCACTGAAGATTTGTTCTAGGTAAAACGACGTACACACTTTCTGGTCATGTTTCTCCCGTGTCAGGATAAAATACAAATTAAAATGCGCTTAAAAATTTGCTAATCTGTACACGACGTGCAACGTTCTATTTTGCAAGCAGAATAAAAAACATATATTCAAGCATAAACACTTACTTGTGTGCAACGGGACGCTGCATTTTCCAGCAATGGAGTTATAAATTCTCGAAGAAATCCTCAAATTTATTATGGCGGCCATACCCACTCATGCTCACTCATGCTCACTCTGTGAGTGCGCCGCCATGATGACTGAAACAGCTGTCGGTCAGCGGCTTCTAACCTCGTCCCCAGGGTCTTCGCGTCGTGATTGGTGGTAAATTCTTGCGTCATATTCAGAGATGATATGTGTCGTTATTGCTCGTTGGGGCAACGCCCCGACGAGCTTAGGATTGGAGACCGTGTCTTTTTCTTCGTCATATTTTTCTGGGTTACGAATCAGCACACGGTGATTGGTTCACATTGCCACGTGATGTGTGATGACGGAAGGTGACTTCGCGAACAACTTGAGATGTAGTCGATTGAATACTCAACACCGTTTGGGTCTGTGGAACAGGCACGGATAAACTAGTTTTTAGGGAACGATTTTGGCTTGCGTTCTCAAGTTCACCGTCATAGCCGTAAACAAATGTTTGATGATTCGATTATATTTAATGGCTACCGCTACAGGATTGTAAATAACTCTGTCGCCGCTAATTATTTAGTCCCGACGAACTTTGGGCACACAAAGCTTTCCTTCAAATTTATGATGCCGAAGTTCCATGTCTTTCAAAGTAAAATACGTACGTGCAACGAATACCTTGACCGCAAAGGCGGTAAACAAATGAATCAGGAATCGGATTTCATATCATTGTTTAGTTTTAGTTTTATAATTTGTGGCACTCGGAGGCCGTAGAAAAGAAGCAGCCGGGTGGATCACTGTGCGTATTTCTTGGCCAGGCGATGTACAACACATCTATTAGGACAAAGGTTGACTTTCATAAATTTTTGCATTGAAATCTGTATATGGAGGTATTGCTACAGGCTCCAAAAGAGAGAGGAAGGAGAAACACCGCCGGGAATTTCGACCACTAATACTGGCCGTAGCGGCTCTAAATTTACACAAGGGACACAGGAGACAACAACTAACAGAGTGCGTTTATTTCGTGTTTTATTAGCAAATCCTATAATTTATCGCCATCGTCAAAATCCCCATACATTTCCTTATAATCTTGGCCCTTCACGCAACCACCGGACCCCCCATCCCCCAAGCTAGCTTGGGCCGCCTGTGGTATTGCGACTTGCGCGATGAACGTGACCAGCCGGTCAAGGCTTTAACTGGCACAAGTGCGACAAATATGGCCTGCCAATCGTATAATAGAACTTTAGGGAATCCGAATCAGAACTTTCGAAAGGCCATAGGCAACGAGCAAATACACCGAAATAGTCCTGAACATTGAGTTTGTTAGTCACAAATGACTGAACACGCTGTGAACAAAACCGCAATTAAAATTGTAAACAAGTCTCATGTTACATTCCTCACTTTCAATTTATATTTGTTACAGAGCGCGAATACTCAAAAGCCTCATAGAAGAAACGCATTCAGTAAAAAACAAACAACATAAGTATTGAAGTGAAGGGTAGCTCATCGTGACCTCGGATTACAAATAAGTCTTCAAAGTCAAACTGTGAAAATCGACTGTGCATGAAAAGATAAGTCACGCATTACTCTTTTCTTCCTGGCTAACTTTTCACTCCAAAGATCAAAATGCAGAGTCGCTCAACCTTTAAGAAGCAAGTGCATGAGTGTTGTAATGACAATTTATACCAATAGGTTTCATTTGAACAAGGTGTGAAAAGTCAAGTTATCTATACTGTGTGATATTTTTCTGGTGAGAAACTGAAAGTCTCCTTTGGGAGTTTCGCTCTTGTCCCTACTTTCCATTTTAGTTTCCTCTGGTCTCGACCCCACCCAACGAGCTCACTGGCAACACCAGTCTTGTTTATGTACGAGGTCAAGGGGGAAGAAAAAAAACTAAAGTTCGCATACAATGCAAATCTCGATTTGCCAAAAAAGAAAAAATGCTAATAGTATCGGGTAATGACGCGTTGTGCATTGAATTAATGATTTGGTTAAGTGATGACGGCACAGTTAATTACGCGCCCATCGAATTTGGGACGACACGCTGTGAGCAACTATTCTTTCCCCGAGCAAAAGAAGAGTTCTTGTTGGGATTCTGTAGTATGGAAATTTTATGTTTCATTTGTGCTCTCTTCACTTCATAAGATCTGGAAGCTTAAAGTTAAGAAAATTATTCGTCGAAGAGCGAGAATAGCTTGCAACGGTCTGAAAATTTGTTCGCGATAACAATAAGATTCAATCCAGATCAAAGCAGCAAGGCAGCTGTAAGCTCGCGAATTTGTAAAAGGACTTTTTTTTTGCGGGAGTAGCCATTTAATAGAACTGGCTTAATTCACCGCCGCGGGCTTAGAAAGTGTTTTATAATATCGAGAAAAAAAAATATCGACGCGTTTTTCACGGGGCACGCAACCGCAGTACCCTCCAAAATAACAGATTGTACCTTTTTGACTCCAGAACTAAAAAGAGCATGCCTGAATTAGTGCAGATGCCAGTTTTGGATTGTCTAGGCTTCATTTTGGCGAAGCAGCGGCAATTAGATTTTTGGAGATTTGATAAGAGTTTTTATGCGGCCGCCATCTTAGTCGAACTCGGAACACGAAATGAAGCTGATCTGTGACTTGGCTTGACGTTTAGTTACTTCACATTGTTAAAATGTTTTGTGAAGGAAAACTTTATAATTCAGACAAGCACAGAGGTTTTGGTACCCTGGTTCAAGGCGAAGGCTGTCTCACTTCCATGTTGATAGTTAGTTCAGATTTTGAACTATGTCTCTGATTGGCTACGGCCGCAGATCTCTAATCTGATTGGTTCTCCAGACTAAACCAGTTTGACCGGTAAGGTATGTGAAGGTATGGAGAACCAATCAGATTAGAGATCTGCGACCATAGCCAATCAGAGACATAGTTCAAAATCTAAACTAATTATCAACATGGAAGTGAGATACCCAACGGTTTGGGCCAGAGAGTTAGGGCCTCTGGAACCAGGGTAAGGTTTTGGCGGATACTAAACCATTGGCTTCAGATTTGTTTGCGATATATTAATAACGCCATCAGTGCCCACTGATTCTTTGACCTTCATGGCACCGCGCCAAAAATGTTGCAATAACAACGCAAAATACAGCAGAGTGAAACACAACCGATGTCAGAATCAATGGCCAAAAAGAACTTTAACGCATGACAAACCTTCAAATGAGAACACGTTCCGAACAAAAATATGGTCGTAACAACTACATCTTGCTTTCAAACTGCGTTGTTCTACTCACCCTGTTACCCGCCAACATACCCTGTCATGCCCAAATTTGGAAAACTGTAACTGCTTTATTTGGAAATCCATTGTTGACAACAGAGGGAACCAGGAGCAGGGAAGGCAAAGTGATTACAATACCTCGCAAATCCCACAAAAGTGGGATTCGCGAGCTAAAAAGTGATTTGCCAGACACACTCAATTTTACCGACTGAAAGGCTCAGTCAACAACCGAAAGTTTCTAAATAACCAGCTTTGTCTGAGAGAGAGAGAGAGAGAGATCAGTAAAAAAGGAAAACAAATCATTCTCATAAGTTCAAGTTTGCCTCGACAAAGGTGAGAAAAATATGCGGCATCTAACGACCTTTCGCGACAACAGCGGATCCAACGTTTTGTTTTACGAACACATCGGGTAAGTTGGTTTACCGGCCACCGAGAAAAATGTCTGAGTTTGCTTAAGTTTGCTTACTTCGAGTCAGCACTGACAGCAAGCGAGGACGAATCGATGAGTTGCTACGCAAATTTATCCACACACACAAAAAAGAGAATATTACGGTGGCTCTGAAGGGCCACTTGCAAACCACAATTTTCTGGCCCTTATTTATTGCGCGATAATTCAACCATATATCGCGCGATAGTTCAACCGCTGGACTACGATCGTGGGCTCTGAGCCACGTTCGGAAAATGGCGGTGGTGGTGTATATTTTCTGTTTTCTTTTGTGCCTTCCAAGTTTATCGGCTGTTATGCCCCCTTATATCTGTATTGATTCAGATAGGAGCTCCCTAATTGAAAATTACTTCAATCTTGGACTAGACTATTCAGAAATACTCAGCTTCCTTCTCATCATACACGGAATCAGACTCAGCATTCGTCAGTTGAAAAGGATTCTTTTCTCAAAAGGCCTACACCGAAGAAAAGATTACAGTGAGGCTGAAGAAGACGAAGACATGACAAAGCCCACGATCGTAGTCAAGCGGTTGATTTATCGCGCAAAAAATGTCAAAATATCGCGCGATAAATATGGGTCAAAAAATTGTGGTTTGCAAATGGCCCTTCAGAGCCACCGTAGAATATATTGCAAGGCTTAGCAAAATACACAAGGCCATCATTCGTATTTCCCATTTATTCGACAGCAAAATATCAAACAACAACAGCGGGTGCACTCTTAGTAGACATAAAACTAAACATCCGGTTGTGACAATTTGGTACTGCCTTTCGTCTCAACAGGACGGAACTAGATGTACAGGCGGCTTCCAGTACATTAACCTACGAATACAAATAAACACGAATTAGGAATATCGTGGAAATTTTTCATAACTTGCCCAGTTTTTGCCCTACGCCAACCAAACTTGTCAACTAAAAGGTAATGTTAATAAGAGCCATCTGGACACATGCTACTATGGCAACAGTCACGTGACAAAATGGCGGCCTTATGGGCTCCAAAAATGTATTCTTATTGAATAAGAGAATTTAAAAACTTTTAAATACCCAAATCTAACGGGACAAACATATTAATATTCTCACGGAAATATTCAAACTAATTGGATGGTTGGAGAGGTTTTTGCAAAAGTGTTTTCTTAAAAGGATTAAATCCAGACTATTCTATTAATGCCTTCTCACACAAACATGTTTTCCCACCATTCCAATTGACCCTTTCAGTTAATGTGTCACGCGACCTGAAATGGGCTAACACACCAACATGCGTCTGTTAAATAACAGTCAAATATCACGTGTCACCAGATTTTTCACTCTCAGTCATGTATTCGCCCAGAAATACCCGATTGAGTGACCAAACGTCTGGCAAGTAACATTTCATTGCTATTTTGACATGTTATTTTGGCGTGTTGTCCCATTTCAGGTCATGTGACACACTAGTAGATCTGCTTAGATAACGACTCCTTAAAGTGTAATGTATGTATTTACTTTGATATATGTGCTTACTCGGTCATCTTCAGTACATAAATAACTAAAAAAAAGTCCAGTATGGCCGCCATACTGTGACGTCATTTAGTTTCCATGGCAGCCAATCAAACAAAATGTAGCTATCCATCATCTTGGTGAACGGACATAAATTGCTTGAGTTGACATAAAAAGAAACTGAGGTAGACAATGATAAGTGTTTTTTGTGCTAATTCTCTCTGGAGCCAGGCCTTAAAATGCACTGTGAGTAATTGCTTGACCAACATGTGTGCACTGGAAAAAATTTAAGTCACTTCAAACATCGTGCGGTATACCTTGGATTTCGTACACCTGATTGCCCCAGGGACCTCCTTCGCCGTCGGACCCACAACTGCTGGACGGTCCGTGTTTGTTATAAGTCTCCTCAGCGGTCGCACTCGAAAAACACTGTCCGCCGTGTTGAACAGAAAACACTTTGAATCCGCGTTTCTTTGCGGCTTGATAACATTTTTCAACGGCATTTTTACGCGCCTGGTAACTTCCATCAAGGAGTGGGTCCTTCCCTTCCAAGACGGCAATGGCTCGATTGCCGGTATCTCTGAAGCATCCAAGAGTCTTCAGAAGGCTGGGCTGGGCTTTAGAACAACGACGTAAAAGAATAAAGAGATTAATAGTCAGAATAAAAACAATTGGAGTTGGAATAATTCATTAGTTGCTTTCGATCAGTCAGAGCTTCAATGCAGTGTCATAATTTTGGAATTACAGTTATACACGTTTGTATGTAAGAATTTAAGTCACTTCAAACATCATGCGGTATACCTTGGATTTCGTACACCTGATTGGCCAAGGGACCTCCTTCGCCGTCAGACCCACAACTGCTGGACGGTCCGTATTTGTCATAAGTCTCCTCAGCGGTCGCACTCGAAAAACACTGTCCGCCGTGCTGAACAGCAAACACTTTGAATCCGCGTTTCTTTGCGGCTTGGTAACATTTCTCGATGGCATTTTGACGCGCTTGGTAACTTCCATCAAGGAGTGGGTCCTTCCCTTCCAAGAAGAGAATGGCTCGATTGCTGGTATCTTTGAAGCATCCAAGGCTCTGATAGTTGGGTGGGGCTTTAAAGCAAAGGTATAAGAGAATTTTATTAAAGAGATTTAAATAGTCATGATTGAAAACAGTTGGAGTTGCAACAATTCATTAGTTGCTTTCCATCAGTGAGAGTTTCAATACACCATCTTCAAAAAGTAACAGTGGAAATTTATTAATTAATAGTCAGGAGTGAAAACAGTTGGAGTTGCAATAATTCATTGGTTGCTTTTGAAGAATAACGCGCATGCAGTGTCGTGATGTTGGATGAAGAGTCTCTGCACCATGGCTTTAATTAAGATGTAAGAAAACATATAAAGATAAATAATCAGAAGTGAAAACAGTAGGAGTTGGAAGAAAATTCATTGGTTGCTTTCCATCAGTCAGAGCTTCAATGCAGTGTCGTGATTTTGGAAGTAGTCTCTACACAATGGCTGTAGTTAAGACGTAAAAAGAAATTTAAAAAAATAATGTAAAGATTATGTACATACACACACAGACACACAGACACACAGACACAGACACATAGAGACACACAGAGACACACAGGCACACACATACACACACATACACAGACACACTGACACACAGACATACAGACATACACAGACACACACAGACACAGACGAGAAGATTGGCTCGATTGCCATTACATACATACATTTGTACCACAACACACTAATTTCTCGCTCTCTGATTGGTCGATTTACCGTGATAAATAAAAGTCCAGACAACGATGCTGACGCTAACTGACGACAGCGTGTCGCGCTTTGCAACGAAATACAATGAAACATTCCCGTATATTTCTACATATTGTGGCAAAAAAACAAATTTCCACTGGTTTGCCGTGGTGTGGACTCTTTACCACGATTCACGTCATCACATGGCCAAAATTAGTTGTGGACTCACTCAGCCAAGCGCCTCGTGAGTCCACAACATTTTAACAATGTGATGACGTAAATCGTGGTAAATAAGAGTCCACACTACGGCAAACCAGTGGAAATTTATTAAACAAACAAACAAACAAACAAACAAACAAACAAACAAACAAACAAACAAACAAACAAACAAACAAACAAACATACATACATACATACATACATACATACATACATACATACATACATACATACATACATACATACATACATACATACATACATACATACATACATACATACATACATACATACATACATACATACATACATACATACATACATACATACATACATACATACATACATACATACATACATACATACATACATACATACATACATACATACATACATACATACATACATACATACATACATACATACATACATACATACATACATACATACATACATACATACATACATACATACATACATACATACATACATACATACATACATACATACATACATACATACATACATACATACATACATACATACATACATACATACATACATACATACATACATACATACATACATACATACATACATACATACATACATACATACATACATACATACATACATACATACATACATACATACATACATACATACATACATACATACATACATACATACATACATACATACATACATACATACATACATACATACATACATACATACATACATACATACATACATACATACATACATACATACATACATACATACATACATACATACATACATACATACATACATACATACATACATACATACATACATACATACATACATACATACATACATACATACATACATACATACATACATACATACATACATACATACATACATACATACATACATACATACATACATACATACATACATACATACATACATACATACATACATACATACATACATACATACATACATACATACATACATACATACATACATACATACATACATACATACATACATACATACATACATACATACATACATACATACATACATACATACATACATACATACATACATACATACATACATACATACATACATACATACATACATACATACATACATACATACATACATACATACATACATACATACATACATACATACATACATACATACATACATACATACATACATACATACATACATACATACATACATACATACATACATACATACATACATACATACATACATACATACATACATACATACATTTTTTAAGTTCTTCGATCTTTTCATTTGGGTCTGCGTTTTCCGCTTTCAATTTGTCAATCTCCGTCATCTGCTCATCCTTCTCCGCCTTCAATTCGTCAATCTCCGTCGCCTGTGCTGCGAAGACAAGGAGAACCAGCAGATAGATTTTCATCTTCGTCTTA
The DNA here is from genome assembly GCA_964036295.1 of Plumapathes pennacea. Classification (NCBI taxonomy): domain Eukaryota; kingdom Metazoa; phylum Cnidaria; class Anthozoa; order Antipatharia; family Myriopathidae; genus Plumapathes; species Plumapathes pennacea. The sequence goes on along the minus strand of OZ038472.1, from coordinate 5,713,612 downwards.
ACCTGATGGAAAAAGTAGAAAGAAATTATTAGCACCTTACGTTAAGCATATTGGACACTTTTTACTTACAACCATAATCTATGATAGTGGTATGGTGCTTGGATCTTCAATAAGAGCATCGGTTTTTACGCTAAATTTAAAAATTGATGAAAATACAACAACTGGCTTTGACAGAAGCCCTTCTGCATAGTGCATTACAATTCGTTTTTAAACAATTCGCCTCCAATGTGTGCGTGCGTACTTGAAACTAGAGTTTAGCGTTCTACTCCGTCCATAAAAAAAGCCGTGGAATAACCTCGAATACTGCCACTTAATGTATTAGGTTTCACACAGTCGGACGCGGCAGCACAACCAGGTACACGAATACATGGGACAAACGCAAATGTAAAGGACAGAGAGCTAGTACCTCAGAAGTGTGCTGCGTGAACCAAAGACCGAAGTTAACGTTCCCGCTTCGTGCAAGAGGGTAAAATGAAGCAGGTCTTACTGGATGCTTGATTTTACGCACAGAGTTGCGATTCCTGGCAACCAAACTGCTCTGTTTGGAATGTCCCACCAGGATCATACGATGCACTCTGGAAGCACGTTCGCACCACAATTGGTAAACAAACCTAGGTAGGGGGTAGGATCACATACTGGTTAAGTTGAAAACAATATCCTCGGGGGTAATTAGGCTGCACACACGCACAAGCTGATGTCAAGGTCAAAACATTATTTAAAAAAAAATGATAAGCCTATATTACGATTGAGTTGGCTGAAAAAAACGTATAACTATTTCTGCGAAAAGTCATGTATCACACGTAATCACTTATTTGAACACATAGTCTACATCGCGTTCTCTGAACGGGGGCAAAAAAAAATGCGATGTTGATTCTGAGCCAGGGTTTAGCTGTAGGACACATTTGTGTCCCATGCCAGTGTACAAATTGTAATTCTTCTCCGTTCGCTTTTCACTACTAGCCCTTTGTTGAACATGGGTGCCAGAGGGGTAAACAATGTTTAAAGTGGGCGGAATACAAAAGATTTTTCTCATAATATTTTGGCTCACTCCAACAGCAGAGGGCGGCCTTCTATTTTTTGCCTCCCACACTGAAAACATTGACGGCCTTCCAGTGATACTCTGGATATACTGGTTCACTTTAGTCGCATCAGGTTTCACTGACTTTTCTCTGGTGAACAATTTATTGGCCTTCAACCCTTTCACTCCTGAGCTCATAATACAAAATTCTCCCAACCATTCAAGAAGAAAATGTATGAGCAATGTAGTGAGAATTGAGCAAACTATCAAGTAGCAAATTCTCCGTACTGTAATGATATATATCTCTCCTGAAAAACTGAAGGAGAAAATTGAAGTTGGTCACTCTCAAAAGTGAAAGGTTTAAGGGGCAAAGGAATCTCTAGAGAGAAATTTTTCCTTTTCGGCGTCTCGCGTTGATGTCCTGGGTTTTGCTGACCATGTTTCAATGGCGATGTGGCCCTAATTTATACTAATGCTCAACCAGAAGCCGATTATTGTATAATATCATAATACTCGGGAAGGAAATATCTCTTTTCACGTGGATTTCACTGCATTAGCAGCAATATATTGCTCAAAAGTCTTTAAGTGCAGCAGTTATAAGTTTACTAGAAATACGATAATCGCAGATGCCCCCTCACTCTGCCACTGATGGGACTTTTACTTTGGTAACTCCCAACAAGAGTAGCCTTTGTTTTACCGAAATGTTGACTCGATCTTTTCTTCGAAGTCAAGTGCTACACGCAAAGGAAGGAGAAAAAGAATGGTGTGTGTTATACTTTTGCGTTGAAAAAAGAATCGATTGCGTGACGAAGTACGTATTTCCCACGGTCGGCACGTCAAATTAATTCATGCAGTCTGCCAAGCACGTTCTCAAAATTTAAAACTCAAAGTTTGAAGTTGGTCGGCCGTCGTAGTACGGGAAAAAAGGAACACTGATTTTCCAATTTTGAATTCATAGGCAGTACAATTAAATAGGCTTCCTGTGCGATTTGTTTTTACTCTGGACTGCATGCACCAGATTCAGACATGCATATTTAATAGGCTCGAATTGTTTTGTATGTGAACCCACTCAAAACAGCAAGATTTTCCCCAGAATCAAAGCAAAACTTGAACAGTTTACTTCAAATTATACACGGGCTTCAGACCCAGTAATATTCTAAGGGCTTGTGAACGATTCTCGCTGCAATCACCGCGTGTCAGATTACAGAAAAATAAGACATCTAACTAAATCATTCAAGACTCCAAGTTCCGATTGCTCTGAGCGAATACGGTAGCCGAAACTGGCGACAGAAGCGTAGTAAAACAATACTTCGAGGGAAAATGATCAGCATACAGATTTTAATACATTCTTGAAGTGATCAAGTTACAAGCTATACGGGATACAATATATTTGTCACGGTGATTGTTCGGTTTCCACTGACTAACCTTTGTTGCTTGTCCTTTCTAAATAAGTATCTGAGTTTAACACAAAACGGCGTCTGAAGCTCCCGATTTGCTTTCAAGCGCTGTTCCCTTTGCGGAGTTGTCTGTGTTACCCGCTTCTGTTCATGTCGCGCTGTTGTCTTTGCGGAGTCTTCTCTTCGGCCCGCTTTTTCTCCTGAAGGTCCCGATTCGCTTTCAAGCGCTGTTCTTTTTGCGGAGTTGTCTGTGTTGCCCGCTTCTGTTCATGTCGCTTTTGGTCGGCATTCATGCGCTGTTGTCTTTGCGGAGTCTTCTCTTCGGTCCGCTTTTTTGCTCTTAAAGTGCCTGTTCGCTTCTCTTTTGAAGACGAGCTTCGCGAGACCGTTCTGTTTCAAGTTTTCTAGCTTTCAAATTCATTTTCGTGAACGCAGTTACGTACAATTGTTGCTTCGTTCAAATCTTTCTCAAAAACATGGCGGTGACGCTAGTCGATGATTACGTCATTGCCTTATTTGGACATTGCCTTAGGCACCTGGCCTAAAAAGGTCGCATCGCACAAACAAACACACACACAAATACACGAACATTAGATTTCGAGATGGCGACGCGCTTGGAGTCTTCAGATGAGCCGACTATGCTGCATTAGCGTCGTAAATATTTCCCTCACTTCGTTCGGGGATCACTTCGTTCGGGGATCACTTCGTTCGGGGATCACTTCGTTCGGGGACTAGAAATACGATAATCGCAGATATTCCCTCACTCTGTAGGTGGATTTTCGGGATGCGGGATTCTTCTCTGTTTTCCCTTTTGGTGATTATCAATCGTTTACAAACCATGGTTGTGTGTCGCAACGTCAAACGTTTTTCTTTAGCGGCCGGCCGATGTCGCACGAAGTCTGGTATAGTTCAGACTACATGTAATGTAGAGTGATGCGTTTTGAAGTTTTCGTGGAAGCTAAACTCCAAAATTCGCTGAGACAACTTTCCAGACGAACTACAGCAAGATAAGGAAAGCGCAATTAGAATCGTGACTCAGATTCCATGTTCACACGAGAGACATTTACCGCAGTAATAAAATTACCGTGATAAATTTGTAGTCTGCAAGAGATGGTAAATTATCATTTATTACAGTAAATTTCTTCATGAAGTACATTTACCAAGGTTTTGTAAATTGTCTACACGCGTGGTTCGTTTACTGCAGTAAAGTAAATGCTTTCACCGAGGTAAATGTGTCTCATGTAAGCACGGCATGTAATTAGTTTTGCTCGGTCAGCGAAGTCCATCTTCGAATTTTTTTTTATTTTTTATTTTATTTTTTATTTTAACAGAAACCGCGATTGCTCCAACCAACGCTGCATCCTAACCAAATACGTGTTTGTTTTTTTTATTTTATAAAGTACGTTTCTTCGAGTGCGAAAAAATTTAAAACTGGAAGCGAGAGCTGCTTGTTTTTCTCGGAATACGTTAATTACGCGAATATATTAGTTATACTGTCTGGGTCACACACGATTCAAAATAACGGGAAAAGTTATCTTGCACGAGGGCACTCTGAACAGCTTCGAAAATTAGCGAAAAGGTTACAACATGATCTTACTTCGCCTTCATCACAGTTCCAGGGCATCAAACCACAAAATATACGGCGACTATTGAAATATACACGAAAGACGTTTGCAAGTGTAGTCAAATTTATTAAATTGTGTATTTATTAAAAACTCACCGGTTCCTGAAAGTCGTAGTGTTTCTTTTCCAGCAAATGAAACAAAACCCCAAACATTATCGTCTACATTATCCTTCAGTGATTTGAAATACTGAGCAGCCCTCATACAATTCGAAAATCCAATCTCCACTGCATTGAGCGCCAGCGGCGATCTTGTCAAAACTTGGATCATCCGGTGAACGGTCAAACGGTGAAATTTGCCACGGTGATTGTTCGATTTCCACCGACTGTATTTTGCTTGTCCTTTCTGAAAAAGTCTCCGAGTTTTAACACAATGTTGGCGTCTGGGATTGTGTTCAGGTCGACCTTCGATGCCTTAAATAGATCGTTTCACTCCTTTTATTAGGAAAGGTTTTTTTCGCCTTAGCGAGCTTGCCTCCCATGCAATGGCATAATAATCCAGGTCATTTACAGCCGTCGGTCGAATTGCTTAGCCTTCTTTCTGCATCTTGTTGTATAAAATCAATCCGTCTGTCCTCTCTCGTTTGTGGCCGTGATCAATTAAACGTGGTGCTTGGTAGCCTCGCCGACAGACGAACATTAAATTTCGAGATGGCGACCCGCTTGGATTCTCAAAAAGCGCGATACTACAGCATTAGCATCGTGATTATTACCCTCGCTTACCCTCGGGGATAAATCATCCGTTCACTTTACACAATCAGTCTTTTGTCGAACAAGGCTGTCAGAGAAATTAAAACATTTTGCAAAGTGCATGGACGGAATACAAATAAGTTTTCTCAGAATATTTTGGCTCATTCTAACAGCAGGAGACGGCCTCATATTTTTTGCCTCCCACACTAAAAAAAAATTGACGGTCTTAATCATGCTCTGGATACACTTTAGACGTATCGGGTTTTATTGACATTTCTCTTGTGAAAACTATGTTCCCTTGGGGGTTTAGTCGTCGTGTGGCTGCCCATTCGAGTCTGCTGACCATGTTTCTATGCCACGGCGTGGTCCTAATTTATACGCGTCCGGATATTCAACGAGAAGCCGATTATCATAGCATATTGTGATGCACCGGAAGAGGATAACTCGTTTTACGTAGATTGCACAGCATTAGCAGCCATGATTGCTCAAGAATATTGGACTACAGAAGTCATCAGTGTGTGAAAAAATAGACCGGCTATCGGCAGTTCCAGTTGCAATGCAGCTGCACAACGGTCCCTTCGTTCGACTCTCGTCAATCTAACTCATCGACACAAAACGCCTGCGATACCCAACACAATAAAGCCATTCCTTCTGTTAGGGTTATCCAGATATTCCTTCTGTACATCTTGTAATTCTTCTTCAGCAATTATTGTGTTTTGTCGAACAAAACTTTCAGAGTAACTGAAGTTACGCAAAATACATGGGCAAAATACAAAAGGGTTATCCAGATATTTGACTCATTCCCATAGCAGGAGCCGACTATGTGTTATTCCACTAAATGGAGGCAAAATATCGTACAATTGGATGGAGAGCTAAGGAAACGGTTTTACAGATAGTCTTTAAAGAATATCTATTGAGCGATGTTGATATTTAGCAAGAATTCCTCCTAGAGTTCAGAGACGACTACACACAGCTGTAGGACACGGTTTTGGCTCAATGTCACCGGAAAGCTAGCAATTCTGTACAATATTTAGAGTGTATTACACTGCGGCGCGAAGATATGAATTTTATTTTCGAGTGCTAAAAACAATATTTTACGAACGAGCACTGCGTGAATAAGTAAACATATTGTTTTTACCACAAGAAAATAAAATCCATATCTTCAAGCCGCCGTGTAATTTTCTTTTTATCATATTAGACACAAGTGTTTTACGACTAATTGCACAAACAACCGTGCAAAAGCGGGAAATGATGCCAACAATATCCTCACTAGTGAGATATGGAAAGTACGCCACTCGGGTCCCGGATGTAGTTTCGTATGGATTTTACGCACGGTATATTTTCCAGTAAAACACTTGTGTCTATATATATAATACATCATAATTCTTTTGTTTGCTTTTCAGAAGAAGTCTTTTGTCCAACAAGACAAATTAAAACGTATTTCAAAGTGCATGAGCGGAGTGCAAAAGAGTTATCCAACAGCAGGAGACGGTCCTCTAATCTTTGTAAACCTCTCCCACACGAAGAAAAAAAAACGGACGGCCTTATGTGATACTCTGGTTCCACTGGTTCACTTTAGTCGTATCGGGTTTTACGGACAGTTCTCCGGTGAAAAATGTATTAGCCTTTTAAGGGGTTTTGCAACCCGGGACAATTGCTGCCCGCTTATCAGTCTACTAGAGTCGCCGTGCGGCTGCCCACTCGAGTCCGCGAACGCGACAACATCGAACCGACCGCCAGATGCAGATTCACAATAGTCACAGAGATTAACAGTTACTGTGATGAAACAAAGTATGTTGGTAAAGGAAGCTCTAGAGGGACACATTTTCATTCCTTTCCGACCTTACCTTGACAAAATGTCTTCGTTTACAGAAGGCTGTGCATCCAAGGACGTTTATTGTCCGTTTTACAGGTGGCCATTTAATATCGGCGCCCGCGGAAGCGCTGTGTACTGTATCAGAACTTCTGCAAATGCCATAATGATGCCGTGAGGATGTGAAATCACAAAGTGACGGAGGTAAACGTCAAATGTATGACCAGGAGTTCTTACGAGACACTTTTTCATCGCTTCGCCTCCTTTGCATTGCTGTTTGCGCTTTCTGATCCTCATTTTATACAAGTGCATGACGTGACACCGATAAGCCAGACTGTGAACAGTTTCTCCTTTTCTCTCCAAAAATCGTAAAAAAAAGCGCAATTTGGAGCCTGGAGGCTGAGCCTGTTCAATATTATGTTATTTCTATATTTATATGTCACACGTGTGGGAAAAAACCACCCAATCTAGAGATAGAAGCAGATTACGCTGGATATTTGTAACGATTGAATGCAACCTATAAAACGAATTAAACCCTCATTTCGCTTCTATCGCAAGTTATCAAGCAGCAAGCTGTATGATCCATATCTCAGAGGATAAACTGAAAGAAAAATGTTTAAAGTTGATCACTCTTGGGAGTGAAAATACATCCGTGCACATCCGTGATTAAGAAAGTCGGAGATTATATAGGATGCAATTCAAACGTTGCGTTTGTAGATGTTTGCGTTTGTAGATGTTTAAGGGGCCCTTTCAGCCTTTTCAATGTTTTTGTTTACATTTGGAGAATCCAAGGCTGAATTTGGTTCCCAATACGAAAGAACGTTATTAATCAAAAGAGAAATAGGTTAGTTAATCAAAAGAGAAATAGGTTAGCAGATGTGTCCTTCGCTCCCACTCCTGAGAGTGATCAAGTTCAAATTGTATTCTCCTTTCGTATCCCACCAAAGGTTATTATAAAATAACTATGATACTACGCGCGCCCTGATTGGCTAAATAACCGTGTTAGATGAGAGTATATTATACGCTGACGCGATACGCGATGTTTTTTGCCCAAGAAATCGATTATGCATGACACTGCTTAGAGCTCTCATGTACTGTATGCTTACACCACACATTTCAATATATTAGATACTAGTAGTTCTCAAGGAGAAGTGAAGTGCTGCGTCTCATAACACAGGGAGCCCACACTGGATATTCTAACGAAAAAATGGTCCGGAACAGTCGAAAACTCGACGAGATACTATTGACTCTTGTTCAGTTCCGCGCGCTTGAAGAGGGGGTGGGAGCGGTGCTTGTAAGCAAAAATGTACAAGGTGTTAGAAATAACGATCAACTTTATTTTTTTGAAAAATAATAGTTTACAGTAGACAACAATAAACTCTCTTTTTGCTGTCATGCAATGAAGCAAGAACGTGATATCATATAGTAGTGATGGCCTTGGAATAAAACGTCTAACAAGATCGTATTTTCTTCCGACAAATTTTTCTGTGCATCGCATTGAGTTTCTTGGCAGGGATTCGAGACGGCTCACGCTCCCGTTTTCTGGAATGTTTAGCTGCCTGTCTGCTCTCGCGAGATTTACGCACTGATTCGTTGCTGTATTTTCCATACTTTCCTACAAATTCTGAATTGGTAGAACGATCATGCAAGGCTTCGTTCGTTGTATACCGTTCGGTTGTTCGCTCAACGGCGACCGAGCACAATGACTCGGTTGTTTTGTTTTGCGACCACATCGGGCCAGTTGGCTCAATGGCCACCGAGTTCAATGCCTCGGTTGTTTTGTTTTGCGACCACATCGGGTCAGTTGGCTCAATTGCCACCGAGTGCAATAACTCAGTTTGCTTGACTCCGTATTTTTTACATTCCTTTGCCAAGGCAAAGAGCGCGGGTCCACGCTTTGATAACACGGTCGAAGTTTTGTTCGTTTCGATTCACTACTTCTACGCCAGATGCTTCGATAATACGATTTTTGTGATACAAATTGTTAAGCGAATCGACTTTGACACAACAGTATTTACATGAAATATGACCCGAGTTTTGTTACCTAGTCGACATCACCATTCACTACTTCTGCGCCAGAGTTATGATAACACGATTTTTGTGTGATACGAATTATTAGGCGAATCAACTTTGACACATTAGCGAATCGACTTTGACACGTTAGCGAACCGACCTGAGACGTTAGCGAACTGGACGTAGGCGAGCCGACTCGTCGGCGAAACGACCGCTAACCGTATACACAAACCTCGAAGGCCTATAAATCGTTCTACACAATCCTCAAAGAATCATTTTCAACAAAGACAGAAGGGTTTTCAGCACATACCGAAAGCTTCTTCGCTTACACACTTCTTCGGGCCGAGCAAAAGCACGTGAGAGCTACAGACGAAGCGTGCGCCACCTGTCACATGACTGAAATCTGGACATCTCGACGGTTGTTACGAAAACTAAGACCCATGAAAACGAAGACCTAAGACCTAAAAACGAAGACCCCCCTAAAACTCTCGTAAGACGGCTCATAGGAGCCCGCGCTGTGTTCTGTTACTTTGTGCGAGTGTCTGTTTGATTCCACGTGCGTTTTAACGGGGGGTCTTAGTTTTCGTAATAACCCCTTCGTTTTACGAAAACTAAGACCCTATCACAAATTAGCCGTAACAAGCATAACTGCTTCCGTGCTGCGACCAGAGCGAACAGTCAATTGAATAAAGTCAAGCGGAGTTGTCTGTTTGATTCTACGTGCGTTTTAAGAGGGGGTCTTAGTTTTTGTAATAACCCCTTCGTTTTACGAAAACTAAGACCCTATCACAAATTAGCCGTAACAAGCATAACTGCTTCCGTGCTGCGACCAGAGCGAACAGTCAATTGAATAAAGTCAAGCGGAGTTGTCTGTTTGATTCTACGTGCGTTTTAAGAGGGGGTCTTAGTTTTCGTAATAACCCCTTCGTTTTACGAAAACTAAGACCCTATCACAAATTAGCCGTAACAAGCATAACTGCTTCCGTGCTGCGACCAGAGCGAACAGTCAATTGAATAAAGTCAAGCGGAGTTGTCTGTTTGATTCTACGTGCGTTTTAAGAGGGGGTCTTAGTTTTCGTAATAACCCCTTCGTTTTACGAAAACTAAGACCCTATCACAAATTAGCCGTAACAAGCATAACTGCTTCCGTGCTGCGACCAGAGCGAACAGTCAAACGAATAAAGTCAAGCGGAGTTGTCTGTTTGATTCTACGTGCGTTTTAAGGTGGCTCCATAGGGTATTTCCCTGCACTTGCTCGTATTTAGTTTATGACACCAAAACCGTCATATTTTCATTTCATTATATTCTTTCTTGATCAAATTTGCAGGGTAGATGTTTCGAAAGGTCTGTTGCGTATACGTTTTACTTTTGTCACTCTAGTGTGGTTTCTATGGAAACAATACATCCTTGAAATAAAGGTCTTCTACCCCGTTTTCAAACTTTCTGCTCTATTTTCTCGAGTTTTCTTCGGTAAATTTTTCTGAAACTTTCAGTATGTTTAGAAATATGTATAAGGTAAACATAACTGTGAAAAAAAGTTGGGGTTAGAGGAGCGGATTCCGAGCTAATTGGCAATTTATGTTTTTTGCAAATAAAAAAAATTCTGCTCCATAAATTTCCAGTAAAATCAAATATTACAAAACCGGATATAATCTTCGTTTGCCTGCAAAATTTAAGACAGATTCACCGAAGGAAACTCGAGAAAAATGCAAAGAAAAACTTGATATTTTACGTGCGTATTGCGCCATCAAATGCAAAATAATGACTCGACAAGATCGACAAGTGCGCATGCGTTAGCCGTAATGTGTGCATGTAAACACGAGGAGAAAGCGGCGATCGCACGCCTGCAAGTACAGCAAGTTTTCTTGGTGCGAAGCTAAAAGGAAACACAATGCAATTCCTGAATTTCTGTCTTGAGAAGCTCGTACTGGATATGTCAGCCACGAATTATGCTGTGCGAACTACTGTTAGCGAAGTCTCGAACAATTTGAGGGTGATAGCTGTTCAACAACTCAATCCTTTTCAATACAAAGCCGTGAAGACAGTTCGAAAGTCGTCAGTTCAAGCCGTCGAATGCTAGTCCACTAGCTCCCAACAAGTTTGTTGGCAGTTGTGTCCCATCAAGTTCATTCATACTTATTCAGTACAGTTCGTGAATGTTTAGTTTTGCGACTGCTCACCTGAGATAGACTGAACGGGATCAAACTCTGCAGGTTAGTAGGATTTGCAAAGCTTCATAACAACGCCAATAATTTCTGTCTAAGTTTGCTTACTTCCAAGAATTGCTGTCAGTGTTGTGACTAGGCCGAATGTACTGGTTTGTCCATTGCAACTGATGATTGCCGAAATGACCGTTCGAGCCGCGTTTGTGACGGCTGTTCATTTCAAAGTCAAACAGAATAAAATCTGAATTGTAGAACTTCTTCATCGTTGTGTTGCTTGTTTAGTTATTGGCCTGACAGGATGTGCAGAAACAATACTTTCAAACTAATTCAGTAGAGTTATATACATTCGAAGGTAAAGTGATAAAGATCGGCGATCAAGTAAAGCCGGCGTGTACTTAGTTTGATTGAAAGGCTTTCAAGTTTGCTATCTTCGTGACTCGAAGAACCGTACACGCATCGTAAACTGTTTTTACTCCGAGATTTTAGGATTTCCTGTTAAATTCAGATTTCCTCCAGAGAATTACGAAAGTCGGGTTTTTATTTCATTGTGATTTTGGTGCCCACGCGAAATTGCGTCTGAAAACCCTATGGAGCCACCTTAAGAGGGGGTCTTAGTTTTCGTAATAGCCCCTTCGTTTTACGAAAACTAAGACCCTATCACAAATTAGCCGTAACAAGCACATCTGCCTCCGTGTTGCGACCAGGGTGAACAGTGAAACGAATAAAGTAAAGCGGAGTTCCACGTGCGTTTTAACGGGGGGTCTTAGTTTTCGTAATAGCCCCTTCGTTTTACGAAAACTAAGACCCTATCACAAATTAGCCGTAACAAGCACATCTGCCTCCGTGTTGCGACCGAGGCGAACAGTGAAACGAATAAAGTCAAACGGAGGTGTCTGTTTGATTCTGTGCGTTTTAAGAGGGGGAGGTGTCTGTTTGATTCTGTGCGTTTTAAGAGGGGGTCTTAGTTTTCGTAATAGCCCCTTCGTTTTACGAAAACTAAGACCCTACCACAATTTAGCCATAACAAACATATGTAATATTGATGGGAGGCTGTGCTGTATTTCTTCCTCTAAGTGCGTTTCAACAGAACAGTTTAGCGGATGTTTTAGTCTACCGTGACGTCCGAAGTACTGGGAGTTCGTAAATACGTAACCAGACAGGAAGCCTCATTCATTGTAAAATCACGTATATTCATCAATAACAGCATTATAATGGGCATTGTTATGGAATGTGATACAATATTTTGATTTACGATTTATACATTATGGCAAAAAACAGGTTACAGGCTCGAAAGAATCGAAAGAACATAACGGCTTTGTAGAAAGCACATAAATTGTGACATTGTAGAGAATAGAGGAGGCAGATGTGCTTGTTACGGCTAATTTGTGATAGGGTCTTAGTTTTCGTAAAACGAAGGGGCTATTACGAAAACTAAGACCCCCTCTTGAAACGCACGTAGAATCAAACAGACAACTCCGCTTGACGGCTTTATTCGTTTGACTGTTCGCTCTGGTCGCAGCACGGAGGCAGATGTGCTTGTTACGGCTAATTTGTGATAGGGTCTTAGTTTTCGTAAAACAAAGGGGTTATTACGAAAACTAAGACCCCCTCTTAAAACGCACGTAGAATCAAACAGACAACTCCGCTTGACTTTATTCGTTTGACTGTTCGCTCTGGTCACAGCACGGAAGCAGTTATGCTTGTTACGGCTAATTTGTGATAGGGTCTTAGTTTTCGTAAAACGAAGGGGTTATTACGAAAACTAAGATCCCCCGTTAAAACGCACGTGGAATCAAACAGACACTCGCACAAAGTAACAGAACACAGCGCGGGCTCCTATGAGCCGTCTTACGAGAGTTTTAGGGGGGTCTTCGTTTTGGGGTCTTAGGTCTTAGGTCTTCGTTTTCATGGGTCTTAGTTTTCGTAACAACCACATCTCGACAGACAACTCGCTATCTCGATTCAGGTGACAAATATATATTCGCTGCGTCGCCGGTGCTCCGCAGCAATTAGCATGTGTTCCATTCCAGGGGACAAGCATTATAATTTTGGGTGGGGGTGTGCCACCTGGACTTGAAAACCCTTACCCTATTTCAGACCAAAATATCTGATTTACTATACCCTATTTCAGACCCATACTCTATATAAACAATAAACTACTTTTGGCGAGGAAATATGCACGGATAATTGTCCGAGGATATTATCTGTTCCGAGAAGCGAACAGTTGCCCGAGAGCGAAGCTCGAGAAACGTTGTGTTCCTCTATACAGAACGAAAATCGAAATGTTTTGTCGGTATAAGGATCATTCCGACAAGATGTTTTTGGCGATATAAGGATCATTCCGACAAGATGTTTTGGCGATATTTTTTTGCGTATGTATATAGAGTTTACCACGAAATTTGCCATAATCATAACACCCTCGTATTTCTAGTAATAAAGCTATACCTGGGAATCCGAACTTCAGCGACATCCCCGCTAAGAGATTTCAAGAGTGCATCTTACCTTTAACTCTTGGAACTGCACCGTACCAGCCACAGAGAAACACAGAATGTACTTGATTTAAATGCACTGGAATCTGTAAACAGGAATAACAAGTCAATCATGCTAGCTGGGCAGTGTCAGTTTTCACAGCACTTGCGTCCGTGCAGGAGTTTGTAAACAGGAACAACTTGTCAATCTTGACAGCTTAAATGGAAGGAATGTGTAACTGGACCGGCTGGCGCTATTTTGGTCATGATGTGTTTCGGCGTGTCATGATGTGTTTGGTCATGATGTGTTTCGTGAGCGAAGCTCGAGGGTAACTGTGAGCTTCGAGGAACAGATAATGTCCAAGGACAATTATCCGTGCATATTTCCGAAGCCAAAAGTAGTTTATTGTCTTTATTATCCTTCAACTATTTCCTCTCGCAGCGCAAATAATGGCGCAAGGACTGTGAAGCTCTTTGGTGCTTTCTGCAACTGCTTTTTTGACAAATGAATTAATGTCCTCCGCGGTAGTCATCTCGTAATGGCTTTTTGTGATTAATATATAAAACTGTGTCCATAAACAGCAATAGTTCGCCAGGCGGGGGTTATTCGCTGATAACGTCCGCTCGTGAGCGGACGTTATTCGGTCACGTGTCACGATTCCACCAATCACGCGCGGGAGGAAATATTTGATGGGTCATAAAAATGTATACCCTATTTCAGACCTATTTTTGAGACTTTTTTCTTTTGCAACGATTTCCACCCTGTTTTTTCTTCCATTTGCCACACATTGTCTGTGGCAGCACATTTCTATATATGCTATCCCAGGCCAAAAACACAAAATCGATACCCTATTTCAGACCAAAAAGGCAAACTCTATACCCTATTTCAGACTAAAAATGTTTGAAAACAATACCCTTTGAGGTGGCACATACCTGTCTGGCATATTTGTGGGAGTACCCCCCCCCCCCCCCCCCCCCCCCCCAACCAGGGTCCCATTGCTGTTTGAAGAGTACAGTAATTTCATTATATAATAAGAAGGATGGTCTTGAAAGAAGGAAGTTCTCACAATATTATTCATCATGCCATGTCCATTTTACAGTAATTTATTTTGTCTCATAAGAAAGTATACAGAGTCAGTCTTAGCACCACATTCATAGGTGAAATATATAGATACTTCTCAAGTAGGTTACAATATATTTCTCAGAAGTTCTCAATTGTTGTAAGTGTTGCCAAGTACATGTACAAACACACAAAATCCCATGCCAGAGAAATATAGCCCCAACCTGATACTCTCCCCTGTGCTCTACTGTGAGTGAAAATGGAAAAATGCATTATAAATAAACAATAATTCTACAGAATATTAGACAAATGGGAGTCAGGTTTACACATTATCCACCACAAGTACTGTAAGGTACTGTGAGACATGAGAAGAGCATCAGTTTAGTACTGTATTGACATTCTTGTCTTTAAAAAGTCTCATTTCCCATGCCATGTGGGTATAAACTAACTCTTCCTAATCACAGAAAGATACTTTTTCCAGTTGGACTTAGTGAACTTCATGTTTGTCTTGATATTTAGGGACCTATGGAAAACAAAACAAGCATCAGAGTATAATTAGGAATGTTGTAAAGTGTGTTCTGTGGCATGAGATAGGTGGGTGGGTGGGGAAGCAAATTGTGTTGGAGTAACAGTTTAAATTATAATATCTCACCAGAAATTTATGTCATGCAGCTGCATTGGAAAAAAAAAACTTGTCCAAAAGAAAACTTATTAAACTATAATTATCACCAAATTTATCTAGGAAAAGGAAGAAATTAATGTAGTAAAGCACTGGCTTAAGTAAAATGATACTAACTGTGGTAAATGCAAATTGACTCTTCTGGCATATAATTAGAATATGTATCTTTGCAAATTAATTGTTGACCTTGAGTCACTGATTGGGGCATTGACTTGTCAGTGTTATCTAATTTGAACTTGTTTAGATCGTGGCAATTTTGTTCTGCCCACACCAGCTAGTTATTCTCTTCTGAATGTAGTAGGTCAGCAGTAATTAATAATTATTAGTTAATTAGTTAATAACGCATCCCAGTTACTGAGAGCACGCGAGAGACTCGTGTGTGTTATCGTTCTGCACTGTCGAGCAAATCTACAGTAATAAAGTCTCTCGAGTTTGTCTGTGATTAGCGGCCAAGTTGATCGCATAATTAAAGGCACCACAACATTGGCACCTCCAACGAAACTTGATTTATATGAAGTTACATGCACATAGAGAGAATAATTACTAATGCACTGGGTTGTTTATTGCATACAATACATGTTTTGTGCATGTATTGTCCAGTATCATAGTCATGCAGGAAGGCTTACTTTTCACTTGTTGCCATATAACCACAGGTAAATGAGCTAATGTCCTGTGTATTTACACCACCGTTGTGTTTCTTGGAAGAGCCCTTAATCAGTAAAGGAGAACAGATCTCAGTTAAAATGAGAGTTGAGATGGAAGTTTTACACAGTATGATAATAAGAAATAATAGAATTAATTTGTTTACCTTTTTTCTGGGGTTTCTTCATTATTTTGTTGACATACAAAACCACTGAACGGAAGAAATGGAGGATTACAGTTTGGCACAATCTGTTGGACAATCAATGTCATTATTAAATGATGCTGTAATGACAAAATTTAACTGTCAACACGAAGAACGACGCTCATCTATTGTATAACACAAATTCACACACTAAATTATTATGTTGAATAATAGCTGTTATGTAAAATTTGTGAACATGTACTGCTCAGGTTGACCAATCTCTGTGCTACACTTCCTGTTAATGATAAGATCCTCTGTGCATATTTCTGCCTGTAGTGCAATAGTATTCTCCACAATATAGTTAACATCAGTGCATAATGTTAAGTGACTCTAGATTTTGTTTCCTTTTTAAAACTCTTACAAAACTATGCCAAGGGTCTGTTGTATACAGTAGAACCCTGCTATTTCGAACTCGGTTATCTCCAACTCCCCTCAATCTCAAACAGAATCCAATTTCCATTGGAAATATACTTAGTAGAAATTTCCCTTGGTAGAACCTGCTATCACAATGGTTGAGGTCACACTAGGCACCATAACTGTAGTTTAACTCAAGTTAGTTGACGTCACACGAGACTATAGTAATTCTCAAGTTACCTGAAATAAACAGAAATAAACAGAGAACGGTAACACTGAAACAATTCTAACTACAGTTAAGCCGGTTGATGAAATACGCCTGACCGAAGGCGCGTATTAATGATTCTGCTGTACAGCATGTTTCAAGCTATTAGAAACCGCTGTAGAAGAATTCACAGTTTTCTGCATACCATTCGAATGACCAAACACCGAAAAGCTAAGGCAGTCGCAATGCTGATATCTATAGTGATAGCCCTACAGACGTCACAGAAAGATATCAACCCGAGAGCACAGCGCAGAGCATGGTTTGTTCCAAAGGCCTCGGTTTTGGTTTCAGTCAATGCTGCGGTACGAGTTAGTGTATCACCGCGACCTGTATTGGATTTAGCAGTGTCACGAGTAACATTCAACTTCATTGTTGATTTCCTTCGCGAAACTACTGAAAATATGCAATAAAATACCCGGGTACAAAAGGCTGTAATCGATAGAGAAGTATGTGGCGGTTGGCTTGTGGCGGCTTGCTACCGGGAATTCATACATGGCATTGGGAAATCCTAAGTTGCAAAGAGGATGGAAAATGGCCATGAAAATTCACTGTACAGATATGCTGTTTTGGTTTGACTCACGATTGTTGTTCACTGATGAGAGTGTGAAATGATTCAGTTATGAATAAATTATCTCTGCTCGGCTTTGGTTTTGACATGTGTCATACTCTGAAATCTGATTGGTTCGAACATCGCTAAAAGAAGCTTAACCCATGGATCGTCCTTGGGTTTAACTTTAGTTAATTCCCTTTGTTTAGAATCACTGAAGTATAAATTTTCTAACTACAGTTATATCTAACTGAAGACAGGTCACATTTACCAAATGCAGAACTGTAGTTAACTCGGCTCTAACTATAGTTAAATGGGTGAGTGTGACCTCAACCAATATCATGCAGAAATAGTCTGCTGGTGTTATGATTTCTTATGAAATTAATACTCAGGTAATATAATGTGCACATATACAGTGCTTAGTGGATATGTAGAACATAAATAAACCAAACATCACTTGTGCTAATTCACAGAAATACTTAATGCATGCACAACATAAAGGAATTCATGTGATTCACGCCAGGCCAAGAAAGAAAATTAAATTAAGTCAAGTAATATGTAAAAAAAAAGTTGTTAGAAATATGGGATGTGAAGTACCAAGAGCATTGGTTGTCCCTTAAAATTGCTTAAATACAGCAAAACTAATTCCATCAACTTAACTAATGTTTGAAGGCATAAACAATGTGCATTGAAGCATTCTATTACAGTAATGAGATTTTGTCATCACTTGGTATTCACTAATACATTTAATTTGTATTACAACAAAAGTAAATGTGAATAAAAGGGCTATATACTTATAAATGCCTGGTGTGATAAATGGAAGGGATTTTTTTTTTTTTTTTTTTTGCAAATGAATGTGGCAAGTTTGACTGGAATGGTCAGCATCTGCGATAGGTAATATCGAGACCTGAGTAACTTTTGTTTGTTGAATAAAGTGAGGCTAATTTTGTACTCTGAAAATAGGTGCCTATGAAATCATACATACATACATGTACCGGTATCACTAATACTTAAAAATAATATATTTTGTTGTGCAAAAACACTCCACTGTACAGTATGCCAGAGTAGCAAATATAAGTAACTTAAATATGAAAGACAAATAATGAAAAACAAAGTATGTGTAGCTACTTTGTAATTGATAGGAAATCATGAAATTTCTAAAGGACGGAAAAAAGACTAAAACAAAGTATGGCAGCTGCATTTTAATTTATTTTTCTAATTTCGTGCAGGTACTGAAGGTACTTTTTCTTTGTGATCAATAAACTGGGTAGGTTTTAACAGACAAATAAACAAAGAAGGAAATCATATTAAAAAATCCATATTGCATTTGGGACATTTAGCAAGTGAATCAGGTGTGAAAATCGAAGATGGTTGGCAGTTATTCACATGAAAAACAAAACATAATGAAACAACAGTAAAGCAACAACAAATATTTCCGAGACGGCTGATAAGCATTATTGGCCAGGTACAAACTTAAAGGAAGAAAAGGTTTCATTTCTTACCTGCCCCTTGTTTCCTGATGATAAGGATCGGCAAGATCACTCGCATTGGCGGGGAGACTGCTGAGAAATCCCTGCACATCTGTGGCAAATTGAGGACATGTCTTTTGTA